>CM034155.1:420166432-421441432 GCA_019776745.2 Taxus chinensis | reverse complement strand
GGGACTAGGGCGCCTGGAACAGGACTAGGGTGCATAGACGCCAGGGATGTCTGTTAGGCGCCTATGACTTTGCAGGATCTTAGAAACTATTTTTGGTTGTGTCACACAAATTTTGCTAACCTTTTACTTTGTTCGTTGGATGATCAAAAAATTCTCTTGTAACTTGCAAAGAGAAGATGACCTCCAAAACCCTCAAACTACATCAAATCCCAAAAAGAAAAGACGTAATATGGGGAGTCAGGCTGACCCCAATGCTCACCCAGCTAAATGAACATATGACCAAGTGTTTTACTACAACTCAAACTCCATATAGTTCTTGTGCATGTGTGATAGAACCATGCCCTAGGAATCCCTTTTGCAAGCACACGTGATAGCGGGCAATAGATAGATGTACCAATGTAAATAGCTGTGTGGATGGAAAAATGAACTTCCTTTTTCTATGAAGTGTATATAGAAAATGTTGTCCCTTGTCCCTTGTATGGATGTTAGACGGATGCTTTTGATGCTGTTGGATGCAAACTTAGGTGATGATAATAGATGCTTAGAGCTTGGTCCCTTTATTTTGGTCACATAGCTTTGTATTTATAGGATTCCCTTGGTTGAATTTCATAATAAACAACTGGAAGGCCGAACCATAAGAAAATAAGATGCCCAAAAGATAAAAGATGCCCAAAAGAGGCAAGTAAGATAGAAAGAGGTTAGGGGTGCCCAGAGGAGACGAGGGTGACTGGGTCCTGATGTCTTGGCTGGGTGTTGGTGTCCAGAGTCATAAAATATAAGGAAATAAAGTACCGATTGAGCTGTAGGGTGTTAAAGACCAAAAATAAGACAAGAAACAAAGAAAAGATGTCAAATATAAATGTCAATTACTAGTTTTCTCGCTTAGGAATCATATGAATACAAGTATGTTGTTAGGACCTAGGAATGTATCCAAGTGCGTGATTTTATGTCTACAAATGTGGTAATGAAATTTGAAAAAAAGAGGGAAAAGGAAAAAAGCACCCAAAGGATACATTAACGCACGTGTGCGTCTTTCCCTAATGGGAAAAAATGTCTGAGATGCTTGAAGGATATAAATGAAAATATAGAGCTGGGTCACATGTTGTCCAATATCCAAAAGTAAGGTGGTCATTCCAGAAAAATGGATAATGGAAGTTTGAAAAGGATAAAACAATATAAAAGAAAAACAAGTGTTGTTAATGCCTAATTTTATCGCTTAGGAATCATGCATATAATGACATAGTTAAAAGTGTGATATAAGTACGTGCGTGATTTTTTGTCTACATTTTCCCCCACTTTATGCTCATGAATGAATATTTGGTATCATAAAGTAGATAAGATGAGTGTACCTTGTGGAGAGACGAAGGGAGTTGTATCTAATAACATGTCGAATGAAGATTGTACTTTATATCATGTATCATGGAATCTAAGAGAGGATAAAGATCCTAAGGGTGACTTTGTGTGTGCAGTAGAAATGATGCAGGCATTTGTTTCTTGATTATTTCCTATTCCTGAGTGTATTGTGCTTGAAATTGCTTCTTTTTCCATTTGTGTGTTTCCTTTTGTTGGAGTAAGGTCAGACCTACAAAAGAAGATAAGTGTAGTCAATGCTCATGATAGATGAAATTAAACTTTAACTTAGCATTCACATGAAAATAGAAATGCATATTGAAAAATAAGTGAATCAAGAATAGAATAGACCTAAATTTTGTGAGAGAAGAGATAAAATTATTCATGTATTTTTGTTTCATCGAAGATGGTTGGAATAGTACTAAGGATTTAGGCATCCTATCACCAAACTAAGGATTTAAGCTTCCTATCGCTATATTGAGGATTTAGGGATCCTGTCACCAAAGGAAGAATATTGGGAGAGTTGTAGGATTTTCCCTCCAACTATTAACACTTCCTCATAGATAAGAGCCACTATAGATGGTCATAAATCCAATAGAAAATAGTCATATATGACACATTGTTCCATGCATATAGTTTTCCTCCATATTACCTAGGTGTATTCCTTATTTAATCCTGAGAAAATGGAGTAATTTGTTCCCTTTCTCAAAGTATGTAACTTGTCATTAATGTTGTTCATGTTGTACTTCACAGTAACCTGTACCTAAGTACGTGCTTCTAGAATTTGGAAAAGATTGTCATTGAGAACCTGATGAACCTATACTATACATGTTTTATCCCCAAGGTAGATCCACCCAAGTGGGATACTAACATTTGTATGGTGGGCCAAAATGTGCCGTAGTATCTTGCATTCTTAAATCATCCATTTTACAAGGGTATCGAGGAAACGAGTGATAGAAACACATGAACTGACATACAACGAGATAGAATTAAAGGGTTTACAACGAGTGCTAGAGTCACATATCTAGAGGGCCACAATCCCTACACTAGGTGAACCGAGGGTTTCTAAGGCCCGCAATCAAGATAGAGTAAGGAACCCTACTAAAATATCCATGGTTGGGTGTAGGAAAGTATAAATCAACAATAAGAGAAGATAATATGATGAGAATGGGAGTGGGGATAGATGAGGAACTGATAGTGGATAAGAGTACTGTGCTAACTACCATCTAAACATGAAAAATACTAATATAACATAATACAATGAGAAAAGGAAATGAACTAATCTATGGAAAATAGCAAAGAAGGGTTAGAGCACTCACTTGTACTTGTAGGGTGGTCACTGATGCATCTATCTCTCTAGAGAAGCTGCACACCGAGAGAAAATCAATATTAAGTGGAGTAGGGCAAGACCATTCCTATCCTAGAATCACTATATAATGACCCAATAGTACAAGCAATCATCCACGAAGAAGAGTGTCCAATCCAATCCAAGCAAGATGAAAAATGAACTAAGAGATGAGCGATAAGATACAAAGATGGTGCAAAAGAGAAGAGAAAATGGAATTTCAGATGGAATGGATTCCTATTTCTTATGAATGTCAAGTGAGGCGAGGGTATATATAGGATGCCATCTCCTGCAGGCGATGGTGTTGGCTATGGGGAAAATATAACACTCATACAATCGCTCACGAGTGACTGTGTTGACCAAGAATGATAAAAATGAAGTAATGCATCATGCAAGGTAAAATAGTGTGTCGTAGGTTATGAAAGGGGTGAACAAGGTGCAAAGCCATGAAATTAAAGAAGTAAGTCATAAATATGATATGTATGAGACCCAGGAGGACAAGGATAACTAATGCAAGGAAAACTAAGGCCAAGACCAAATGGCGACACTCTCTCTATGTACAGTCTCTAACCTATAATGGTTATGTGAATAACCATTTCCCATTCCTGGAAGGCCCCTTACCCACTCTAAAAATAGATGCATATGTGATCCTTATTTGCACAATAATATTGTTAGTAACATGTATGAACGATGCAAAGTGAAAAATTAGGTGTATATAGTACCCAATGTTCATGTTTGCATTAGGTGCTTATGTCCCTGTTGTGATTTTGGTCTAATTTTGATTTTGAACCTATTTTTAGCTCTTGTTTATTTTGATTTTTCTTTGTACCAATTTTTTTTGGTATTTGTACTGCTGAGAGGGAGAAATAATCACTCAATAATTTCCCCCACTCATTTGGGGTGTGTGAGATGAACTAATACAAGTACAACCCAAAAGAGGAAAGCTAAAACTGATGTGCACATATGAAATAGAACTCCTACAAGGGGAATATGGAATACACATGGTAATAGCCACGACGTATGAAAAAAAGGGAAAAATATAATATATTGTGTTAGTCATAAACAAATATGACATGATATAATAGAAACTAATCAAAACACATACTGACATGGAAAAATACATAACGATTAACTCATTGAATACATGGGACACCACTCAAGATGTCACAAGACACTTGAAGCCTTAAAGGATATAGAAGAAAAACACACAATCAAGAATAGGGTATAGCCTACAAACAATGAAAATCAAAACCAAAACATAGACAAAATACAAACAAATTAGATAACCATGGTTGGAATTAGGCCTGCAAGACAAATGCTACACATGAAGCATCCATTAACATGTTGGAAAAATTGATAGTATGTCACAATGTATACATCTGGAAATATGAATGAAAGTAATATATATTATTATGATAAAACCTAAATATAGAGAAGTAAAAAAGGTAGATGCCCCCATGATCCTTAATGGGACTGGTAGGGAACAATGCCAAACATCATGCATCATGTGATAACCTGTAAGTATCCCACATTCACCTCAAGAGTACCATGTGAACGCACACGTGTGTATGGAAAAAGGATAGAGAATACTATGAATCAAAATAACATGATAAGAAATATGCAACATAGAATTGTATGATAAAGCAAGAATACATCCAATCAAGATATAAGCTAATATTTTTGAATTTTTGCAAATATGTGAATGTTTTTGAATTATTAGAATACAAAATACTATGACTACGAGAGGTGGGAAATGTTTCCCCCAATGTATGTGTGCAAGGTGAGGTCCATGTAGGTAAATGCATCCTTTATAATCATGGTTGAACCTAGAACAAGAGTGTATCATCGCGTAGCAAGGGGGAATAATATGCCCCCAAGTGTGAATTCCATGGTGATCTATCAAATGAGATACCATATAATAATGAAAAAAAATAAGGGAAGATACCTATGGAGTCTAAGACCCCAAATTCATGATTACGGAGTGTATAAGCAATAAGAGTGTGTCCATTAGGAGGAACTAGAATAGGTGGAACATTGGGCAAGTTGGAAATAATGGAACTAGTAAGTGACATATGGATCAATGTGTGAGTCCAGAGTTGTGTAACATATGTAGTTCTAGGAGGCTTTTTGGTATCAACCTAAAGTAATGGGGGAGATAATTAAAATTATATGTACTAACCCCTATGATCATAAACATAAATGTGGAAAGAGGGGAATCGATTTTCCCCATGCATGCAACAAGAAGAGGTGCAACCATATGAGTAATGCAAAGAAGTTTGGAAAATAGCGAGGGAAAAGCATCATGAATTATTATCAAATCATCACACTTTTTTCTTACTTGTGGTGAGGAGGTTTCGACAAGTGATGTAACATTGGAATCAATAAGTATAAAATTATTAGATTGCATCTAGAGATGTTCCAAGCAACATATTTGAAATCCATGGTCATGGTGAAATTGGAAAGGGGGATATGGGTGTCTCCCAAAACCTTAGGTATTGTAGGTGTAACAACTATCATGGGGGGAAAATATCTAGATATAGGCAAGTTTGCAGCAGTATGCATTCGGGATTGAGCCTCATGTGGATAAGAATGAAACATAGTGGGAGAAGTATCATATATGCCAATAGAAATTTCATCATGTAATCAATAGAAATGTAGTCCATCACAAGAAAAGAATGACATACAATGTAAATATTGTTTTCATTATCATGTATGATAGGGATTTTATAAATATTAGCAACATGAGGTGTGGAATATATCATAGCATTATCCATGGAAGAAGGTGTTACAAGGGAATTGTGTGCTATGTCATGGGTATAAAGGAATGCATGCATAGTATGTAACCAAGGATGGCCTGGGAGGATAGTATAATTGAGATTATTAGGCATAACATGACATAGAACATTAAGATTGCAAGGGCCTACGGTAATGGGTAAATAAATTTCACCTAAGAATTGCTTAGGTGTATTGTCAAAACCACGAATACATAAAGTAAGAGTTGAATAAAAAATAGAAAATCCTATTTGATGGAGAAAGGAAATTTTGCATACATTAAGACTAGATCCATTATCAACTAAAACACACTTAACAAGCACATTACGAATTTGAACCTGAATATACAATTGAGGAGCATAAACAACAATTTGGTAATGAACGATAAACTTAAGATCATGTTTGCTAGATGAAGATGAATGAGATCTATGATAGTTAGGAGATGTGGAAAAGATAGATAAATAATGATAATGATCCCTGAGAGTCAACATAATGAATGAAATATATTGAAATCCAAAACTAAATAAAGAAACTCTAAGGGTATTAGGGTTATGGATATGATGAAGCAAACAAAATGTGGGATCCTATATAAATAAAGGCTTCAATCAATAAGCGGGTTCACCAAATGATTTAACATAATCAAATCTTAATCAAAGGACTGAAGTCAAATATATATAATAATAAAATCAATATATGTCATGCAAAAGAAATTAAAGTGCATACGATAGGGAGATATGACTGAATTAACTTGTTTTCCAAGATATGGATTGATTATGGGTTGGAAATTGAGAGGAACATGCTAGATCTAGACTAGATATGCTTCATCTAGAAAATTGGGATATAAAATCCTTTAGACATCATCGCCCATATAAGGAAAAGACCACCCAGGTGCTAGTATCTCAATTAGGCGTTAGTGTCCAAGCAATAACTTTGGATATGATCTTCTCAGGGTCTGAACTTACTTTCTTCTTTTCACTCTTTGTCACATCCAATTCTCTATAGGGTTCATGTGTCACACCTAAACCTACACAACAAACCCTAACTACCTATAAAAATCTCAAGAAAACATTAGATGAAACAAACAATTCATATGCTTGAGTTAGATTGACCTCGATGGTCACAACAATGTGATTTTCACCGAGTGTTGTGATAAGTCCATAAAATGACTCATCATAACATCTATATAGCTATAAAATTTACTCCAAAAAACACTAATCAATGCATGGGAATGTTCTAAATAGTTATATCTAAAGTAGAAAGTAATGCATTTCCCCTTATTTTGTCTTAAGCAAACTAATGATGTCACACCCCACAAAATTTAGTTGTGTTTGTGAAAGAAATAAGTCATAATTGAATGGAGTAAAGAGTGACAAGCTGTGAAGGTTGCCTATATTTTGACCTTCGATACAATTTATGATCTTAATTTAGTTTATTGTGTAAGTGTGTCTAATATAATAAAGTAGTTTCATTAACCTTGATTGTACTATGGTAGCATTGCTATGAGGATACTAATGTCTTTTTAGTGCAGCTAAGTTTACAAACTTGGTTCGTGGTTATTAAGTTCTTACCCGCATCGGTACAGTGCCTCATTATGTTGCTACTCCAGATTGTTTAGGTAACTCACTTAAATACAAACACATGTATGAAAACTAGATATACGTGATTAAGGTATAGATTTGTAATTACATGTATAGATGCAATATGATCTCAAGGTCTAGTTGGTATCACTTGGAATTTTACTCTTAATGGGTTAATCATTACATATTTTAAATATCACAACCTTAATATTATGGTATATTCTGATTTATTTTTAATATATATATATATATATATATATATATATATATATATCAATGTTTTGGTAAGTATTAGTGGTCTAAATTTAAAGACACACCTTCGAATGTTAGTAATATTGGAACGATATTATCAATGGTCAAATTGACCCATACCAACTTGGTATTATTTGATAGTGTTACATTCGTGGTGGGGTTTACTGACTTAACCCCAAGTAGTTTAATGGGTTTTATGATCATTGCTTGATCAATGGTCGATTGACCATGCACTTGATAAAATTGGAACTATTGTAAAAAAAAAGTTAGCCTACAACTAAACTTAGAGAAAGAAGTAATGGGCGGTGGCAATTGAATGAAGCCACAACGTGGTATAAGGAGGTTGGAAAACATTAATTACATGCTTAGTTCTTGGGAAACCCTCCTGGCTTCTCCAACACGCTACTTCCATGTAAAAAAATGCATTATTATTTTTTTTGAAGTGGACCTCCCCTTCACCATTTCCGGCTCCTGCATGTGGTTTGGGGCAATTTTTTGGTATGAGATCTTTTGCATACGAAAGTGGAGTTTTGTCTTGTTATCTTGCATGTAGATTTGAAGTTGCAATGGGAAAATTTTGCATTTAAAGAAGGAGGTTGCATGCACACAATTAGAATGGTTATAAACTTGGTATTCCTTTGATTATGGGTGTTTCACTTAAGCTTGAACCCCTATTGATTGGCCATATTAAGGTACTTGAAGTTTTGGGTATACTAGGAGAGGAACATTTGGGGCTTTGTTGAGTTTCACTAGGAAAAGCTTGCAAATTGAAAACACATGGTTATACTTTTCATTGATTTAAATTTTTCACTTCGAAGTATTGTATTAGTTGCCTACGAAGGAATTATGATAAAAGCTCCTC
This sequence comes from Taxus chinensis, assembly GCA_019776745.2. Classification (NCBI taxonomy): domain Eukaryota; kingdom Viridiplantae; phylum Streptophyta; class Pinopsida; order Cupressales; family Taxaceae; genus Taxus; species Taxus chinensis. Next base: position 421,433,274 of record CM034155.1, on the reverse strand, counting down.
GATAGGGCCTCTGTTTTGAATAGTTTTCCATATTGCTGATAGTCTGTGTTATATTTAATGATGCAAAATGGTTGAAAAACTTGGCTCTGGCTGCACACAAGGCTTGTGTTGTTTATGTGAATTTTTCTACCTGAAATAAAAAAAATGGGTAGCCATAATTTTTAATGATTTATCACAGTTCGAAATGGGTTTCACAACTTGACTATGGTTCGAGTTTTCCTGTTGAATATTGTTTGTTATGTAAAGTTTCCCTCTTAAACTATGGCTAAAATGATGAAACATCATGTAGCCTGGGTAGTGACTTGGGGTTCTAAGGACGTCTTGTGTAATTGTAATGAGTTCAGCTCAAACCTTGATTTTATGTGATGGTTGTACTATTTCCTAGTCAAGCTATAGAGTAACAAAAAATTTATATGGTTACTTCCATTCACGTGGATTGAATATTTCTTTATTAGAGCCTTAGTGATCTATAAAATGATGTATAGTTTCGATCACCTGCATACGCTCTTTGATTGGAATCAGGAGGACTTGCATAGGGGATTTAGTTAAAGTGTAGAAATGATTGCTTTTCCCCACATCGAAAGATGAGATTCAGTCATATTTGTTTTTATATCCTAAGTATTTGAAAGAATTTTTTTTTTTTAATAAGATATAAATGTGTATTGATCATTATAGATTGAACATGGATTGGTTCTTGCTCTTCCACTAATATTAGAAGGAGTCTTGCTCTGACGACTGGTTGAAATTCTGTGAATTACCAAATTGAGATGGTCTTAATGTGACCTTGAAAAAGATATGTGGCTTAAAGTAATTGTCAATATAGTTGGGTGGAAATTATGTTTGATGAAAATATAATACTTTCTTCTAAATAAATTAAATAGGAATATTATATGGGCTGAATCATGTCTTATTATTATTGATAGCCTGTTGAGTATATGGGTGTATTTTACTTGTCATTAGTAGAGTGGCTGAACATGGTAAGTTTGTTAAATTATTTGAGTGGCTATTAGTAAACTTGGATGGTTGAATTAGAATGATTTATCCTTCTTATTTTCTTGTGAAAGTATTTACACTCACCATGTTAGGGAACACTCTAATTAGTTACCTTGCATTTATTTGGTTGCTGGAAACGAATGGGTATGTCATATGAATGCAATTTATAGAATTATTACTTGAGAATTATGTATTAATTTGGGTTTATATATACATGACCATGTGAGAAAAAGAAAGGAGGGATACATTCTTAATAACTCTTGAATGAGGTGCTTAGATAATATGTTTTATATGAATGATATCTCATTGAATATTTTGAATAATATAGATACTATTCATTACTTGGAAATGAGATAGCTAGGCTGTGAACAATGTAACCATGCCAGTTCTTGTAAACTGACCCATGTGCATTTGTTGTACACATTTTTTTAGTTACAGGGTTGCATGCATTTGCGAAAGAGGAACATCACGAATTTCTAATTGTGCACATTTTATAAATGCAAAGAATGTATGATTATTGGGTTCTAAAGTGAAAGATGCATTTGGACAATTGTGTTTAAAACATGGGTGAATTATTTAAAGGAGCAGAGGCCTATTATTTGTAAGGCCATCCTTGGCCACTTGAGATTTGTAATAAGACCTATTGATTGCTTATATGAATAAATAAAGTGAATTTTTTTATATTAAATCCTTATGATTATGATGTATTTATTACAGATTTTCAATAAAGTATGAGAGGGTAATTATTAGAAGATGTCTCTAACTAGGATCTTGATAAACACTAAGGGAAGCCATTGGCCTTAATATTTGTTGACTATATTTGATAGTCTCATCCATTTGTAAATAAATATTAAATCTTATTTAATCATATGATGATGGAAATCCTATAAGAATCTATAATGGGTATTAGTGTAATACGGTTAGCAAACCAAGTGTTACATTAGGATTAGTGTTGTGTTTTAATATTATGGAAGAAACAAAACTTGAGTCATTTGTGAAATTGACTATCATAGATAATATTCCTCATTTTCAATAAGTAATAACTCTAAACTTATCAGAACATGAAGGGAAACCCAAAAAGGGTGAAGACATTGATGGAAACGGATGTTGCAAACCGAATGTTATAAGTACTAATCCAAGTTGGAATAACATTAACTTTGAAGTATAATACTAAAGGAAGTACTATATTGATCTTTTGTTTTAGATATTTTGCACTATGGTCTTTAGTATTACCATGTGATCTATGTTGAAGAATGGTGTGGATGCAACTAAACAATTCTAACACATTCATTTGTTTATGAATAAATGTGTTATAATTACTAGCCTTGGAAGGAATATAAAATAGTTGTTGCTATTTTACTCTGGTAGTTATGTGGTTCAAATAAGATAAATTTTTGGGAATATTACTATGCTTGAAAATATAGACAAAGCTAGGTTGGCAGAAGTAATGCAATGAGTGAATTTAAATCTACAACTAGGCACTGAAAAGGAATGTGACGTACAAAATTGAGCTACATTCGACTTACTACGTTAACTTGAGATAGGACCTTAGGTATGATTCATTTGAGGTGAAAGTATCGCGAGATCTAGGGCAACATGTTGTGATTTAATTAATTAATTTGAAATAATAAGTTGCGATGTTCCAATTTAAGGCGTTCGGTGGGACAACTCACTATGGCCGCTATGTGGTCATATCCATTTAATGACATTGTTCATTAATTGGATACCGCTGCTTAGCAAATATGTTGATTTGTTTCGTCAAGTCCCTCAAATTATGATGAACGTAACACATTTAAGAACAATCTTCGTTAGAGTTACAAAGTTGGATTGAACCATAAAGATACGTACCCCGATGCCACCTTATGATGGCTATAGGAAGGAAAGTGGTCCAGTAATGATGTAAATCATTACGGAGACACTTATCTTCCCATAGGAAACCTAAGAGGACATAATTTCACGTCCTCATGTAGGTTAACCTGATTTTGTACCTTGAACGAGACTTGTAATTGACTCATAAAATCAATGTCTGCTCCTAATCTAGATAGCAGTAATTAAGTGGTGGTGAAAGACAAGTCCCAATTGATGAGTGTGTCGTCAAGGAACTAAGCATGGAAAACATGAATTAAAACTTTGGTTGGAGTAGTGTAAGCATGCAGAATACACTGCCACGATTTCACCAGAATCCAAGATGTATAATGCCAGGATGGGATTTTGTGATGAATACCAAGGTAGACACTTAGAATAAGACACTTGATTATCCTTGACTGAAAAAGGAAACCATTGGTATACTGGGTATACTTTCTCATAAAGAGTGATATGAGGGATTGGAGTTAAACCGAATCACACAACTACATATGGTTAACTGTTATATGATGGATTGATCTAGACAGATCCTGGTTCTAAATTATGTGAATTTAGAACAAGGAAGCATGGGAAATGTTTAATTTTTTCCCCCTAGAATTGAAGTGACAAAATTGGTTGTTACATTTTGGTATCATAGCTAAAGGTTGCAGCTCTTGGACTTATTGGGTCCTTACGCTTATTAAATTATGATTTTTATTAACAATATAAAATGAATGAATGAAGGATGTACCATGGAGAATGACCAGAATAAACTATGCTTTAGGTTCAATGGTAAGTTAGATAACACTCTAACAGTCCTTCGTGACGCACATGAAACTAGAAGGATGTTGGGAGTATCTGGTAAAGTGTGATACATGATAAGCCATGGAAAAAAATATGAGCTAAATGGGTAAAAATCAGTAGAGGGTTGGCTAGATTGATTGAACTCTCACCAATGAAAAATTTGGAGACTTTAAGCTTGCATTTCACTCACAGAAATAATGCTGCATAGGGTAGATGAAGATGAATAGGAGTGGACTATCAATAGATAGCAAGATATTATTTGAAAGGCCAATTAGGCTAAAATCCCTCTATGGATTAAGTGTGGAACATTGAAAAGTATTTAAAATTAAAACAAGAGATCCCTATTAAACATCAACATACATACAATTATAATGGCACTAGAAAATCTAAGGGTAAAAATTATGCTACATACTATCAAATGGAGTGTATTTTGGGCTTATTAGCATATAATCAGACTGGGAAGTTTATGAATTCCATCCTTTCATATACATTTCTTGATTCACCTTCCATGACCCTACAAACTTGATATCTTGTTAGATTCATCAATGTGAGGGAAACCTAGTAACATTGTTGCACACAATTGTAAGCATGATAGAACTACATGGAGTCTTGAGATGTAGTTTCAACACTCAGTCGTAAGGTCACTCTATCGGGTGACCATTGAAATGCTTAGTTTGTCCTCTCCATTTACATGTTTATTTTGTAGGATAACGGATGATGTAGTTTTGGGGGTTATACATGATATCATCTATTTTGCAGGTTACAAGTGAACTCATGAGATCTTCCAATGACCCATAGACGACAAGAAATGAGAGTTAGCGATATTGAAGAGACACAAAAGAAATCATTTTTTGACCAATTTCATAGTCACGAGTATCCATAATATATTGCAAGTTCTTGTCCTTCACATCCTCCAGGTGCCCTAGTCCCATCATTTCTGACAGTTATGCAGTTCTCTGGGCTTGGTTGCTGACCTATTCTCTTGCTCATGTTCCATCAAAATGCAAGGTCCATCTCAGAACATCTTCATCAGGATAAGTGAAGGAATCGGATAAGTTCCCTACTATTTCTCATTTACTTGACACGAGTAACGTGTATTTAGAGTACATAGAATCTATATTTCAAATATGTATATTTCTGTAGTGACTTAGAAATTTGATGATTTAATAATAATATCTAGATGTTTATTGAAATGCAGAGATAAGGGATGACATATATATTATCTCAGAGTTCATTCTAAATACCCAATTATACATTTGCAACCACCTTATCATGAACCCCAAATAGAACTTCACAAACAAATTGGGGGTGTGTTTTGGCTCTAGGAGTACGGGTTCCTATGCATGAGCCAAACCCCATAAGAGTAACCCGTACTCCTAAAGCCAGAACACACCCCTAATTTGTCCAGTTTCACTTTTTAGTTTGCCTGGGAGGAGAAGCAAATTTCCACCCTCAGGGTGCCCTGATCTATACACACTTGGTGTCTCAAACTCTAAAATAGTATCCCATAGATGCTAATCTAAGGACTACAAGCATGCTAATAAAACTCCTTCAGTGGTCCGTGTGATCAGGGAGAAAATCAATGGAAAATATGTACAATGAATAATAAGGATGAAGATTTTACACTACTAAATGTCAAAGCACTCCTCATCAATTTGAATAAATCAATCAACCTTTAGTTGGAAGTGGATTTAATGGCTCAATAATATTCCCTTCTAGAAGTATCTCATAGTGGAAGGGGATCAATCATGACATCTATAACTAGACAAATGATAATTATGTTGCCATGGACTGAAAAATTGTGCCTAGGTGATTTGAAAAATTTGGGTCATAGGGTAATTCCTTTGCATTTTTTTCATCCTAAATCCTTATGTTGTATTGGAATGAAAGAAAAGAGTTAGTCATTTTTTCTATAGTTTTAGAGGAAAATTTGCTTAATACATTGAGTGAATGTATTGAGGAACTATTATATGATAACCCTTTCCATTATTCCTACATGTTCCCCAAACTCTTAGTCGTATCCACATTTAGTCAGCCCTATCGGTTAAATTGGGCCTAGATGGTACACCCAATCATGTTCCAATTTAAGGTCATGTTGAGTAACCGCTTCACCTATTTTTCGAAATTAAAACCCATATTTTTTGGCTATGTAGCACTTGATAGGAACCATGGGAACTTGTTCCCATTTTCCAGTTATTCCCTAGGTACCTCGAACTGACTTTCTCGCCCTCTGTGTCCAAATCGATCATATCGGGTCCATTGGTACCTAAAACATTTTTTTGCGATGGTCACTTGTTCTCTATATCACCGATTCCTCCAACCTACCCATATCCTATCAGAAAACAATGGATAACTATGGTTCTAACAGGGAACCAAGGGAACTTATTCATGTACCCTCCATTCCCTGTATTGTCAGATCCATATCCCGCTTTAATATTCGACATAAGGATAAATTAGGTGTTTAATCCCCATTTGGCACTGTTCCCTCGGGCCTCCCACGAGCCAAAGCTCATCGCACATAATAGTTTTTTTGTAGATAAAATTCATTTTAGATTGGAGGGCATTCCATGCACTATTTAAAACGTGGAAATGTGTTCTAACCATTTCTACCTCATACTTCTAATTGAGAGCTCTTGCCCATGTCATTTTCCCCATACCAAAATGTGTAAGTGTCGCTTTCTAAACCATTTCTTCTAGGACCACTTTTAAGGTCATTTTCATAATTCGAGTTACATTGTAGATCATTGTGAGTAAGTCCCAACACGATTCTTTCTCATCCAATTGGTAAGTTATTTCATCACGGTTTGTCCCCTACTTATAAAGAACTTTCTTATTTTGGTGCTCCTCACTCTGTTTTATCAAACTGCTGCCTGTCAAGATCCTATCCTTCCTTACGAGTGTCCATTTTGAACAAAATTAAGTTCCATTATGTTGTGAATGAGCCCATTTCCTCTCTGGAAACCTATGTACTTGAGATTGAGGATCGGTGGATGATATTAAGAACATGGAACTAAATGAATTATGGGAAATAATAAGAGATGCCAATCTTGACTCCATTAGCTCCAGAGAACTCTAAGAAATAGTTTGGCTCATGCCAGAGGTTTCTCTAACTCTGTGCAATGCATAGATACAATCTTAGTGTTGAGTTATGGAGCTCAATTACTTCAGATTAGCATGCACTATGAAACTTGTTGGAAAATGCAGTAAGCGACATCTGTTATGGAGGGACCGGCATCAGTCACATATGACCGACATCGGTCAGGCAAGGAGGAACCGACATTGGTTAGGGATAATCGGCGTTGGTTACATGTGTGTGAGTGTTTTAATCAACTCACAGGAATTAGATCTATTTTTCGTATTAAAGCAAATCTATAAATTGTAATTTCATGGCTAAGTGCCATAAGTTTTTATATGCCTATATAAGCATGAAAGCTAGTTTAGAAGTAATAATTAAGAAGAACTTGTAAAAGTTGATGATTATTGTGAGAATAATTATGAGAGAGAATTCTTGGAGAAGAAGAAAAATCTTGGGTGAAAGACAATACTATACATCTAAGAGGTGTGGAAGAAGCTTGAGAGAAAGAAATAGTACTGTACATCTAAGAGGTGTGGAAGATTATAAATGTTTATTGTATCTTTTCAAAGGGGGGATTTGGATAATAGATTGGCTTGTTTCTTAGTGGACATAACCCAAACTGGGTGAACCATGTTAAATATGGTGTTGATTTATATCTCATATTTTGTATAATTCTTCTTGTAGAATATCCACTTTCATTGCATGTATTTTTAGATCTGATATATTATCTATACAACCTTTTGCTAACTCCAACAACTAGTATCAAATATTTGTTTGAGGGTTTTATGCGTTGACAGATTTACTCACAGAGGGTTTTCTGATTGAGTGGGAGATACAACAATGGCAGAAGAAAACAAATACAAGGTAAAGAAGTTTGACGGCTGAAATTATCAATTATGGAAGATACAAATTGAGGATTATCTGTATCAAAGAGATGTGTATTTACCATTGGATGAGAAGTTTAGACCTACGAAGATGAATGATAAAGAATGGAATATTCTTGACAGAAAGGCTTTAGGTTCTATTGATATTGAGCTGACAGTATCCGTGGCTTCATAAGAAAGCCTGATATTGGCTTCCAATATTACAGAAGCGAATTCGACGGTAGGGTTAATGAAGTCTCTTGCTAATTTATATGAAAAACCTAGTGCTTCAAATAAATTTTATTTGATGAAGAAATTATTTAGTTTTAAGATGCATGAAGATAGACATGCATCTTGTCATTTGGATGATTTCCAGTCTATTTTAAATCAGTTAAAATCGGTTGATATTTCATTTGATGATGAAGTGAAAGAACTTTTATTCTTAGGTTCTTTGCCTGATAGTTGGGATAACATGGTAATGGCTATTATTAATACAACATCTACTAATAATATTTGAAGTTTGATGATGTGGTTAGTATAATCTTGAATGAATAAATTTGTAGGAAAAATACAGAGGAATCATCATCTAGGAATGCTTTGAATGTAGAAAGTAGGGGCAGGTAGAAGGAGAGATCCAAGAGTAAGAGTAATGTGAAATCAAAGTCAAGGGATAACAAATCTAAATCTAGAGGTAAGGGAATTACTTGTTGGAAATGTGGAAAGAAAGGACATGCAAAGAAAGATTGTTGGTCAAAGGATAAAGAGAACCAACACCAGACAAAGGTAAAGAAGGAAAATCTTTCTGCAACAGAGGTAATGCAAGATGCTCTTATTCTTTCTTTAGATAATAGAATTGAATCATGGGTTTTAGATTCATGAGCTTCTTTCCATGCAACCCCTAATAAGGGTTATTTTAGAAATTATGTCCAGGGCAATTTTGGACATGTTCATTTTGATGATGATGAACCTTGCAGTATTACTGGTAAAGGGGAAGTTCATCTAAAATTGTAGAATGGAAATACTTGAATATTGAAAGATGTGAGGCATGTGCTAAGCCTCAAGAGGAATCTTATTTCTACAGGGAAACTAGGTGAATCTGGTTGCATGGTTACATTCACATCAGACTCTTGGAAAGTCACCAAGGGTGCTTTTTTTGTGGAAAGAGGTAAGAAGGTAGGAACGTTATATTTATCTACTTGTGTTATTGATTCCTTTTCTACATTATCTACTTTAGATTCAAATGCATGCATGTGGCATAATCAGTTGGGCCATATGAATAAAAAAGGAATGCAAATATTAAAGGCTAAGGGTAAGTTATTAGATTTGAAAGATTTAGATCTTGATTTCTGTGAGCATTGTATCTTTGGAAAGCAAAAGAGAGTGAGATTTCTCAAATTTGGGGCAACTAAGAAGGAGAATAAATTGGAGCTTGTACACTTAGATGTGTGGGGACCAGCTCAGGTAGCTTCTCATGAAGGATCCCAATATTATGTTACTTTCATTGATGATGCTACAAGAAAGGTATGTGTTTATTGTATTAAACATAAATATGATGTTTCTGAGTCTTCTAAAAGATGGAAAGCCCTTATTGAGAATGAATCAAATTCAAAGTTAAAGTGCCTTAGATTTGACAATGGTGGTGAATATTGTAGAAAGGATTTCAATGATTATTGTTCAGTGAATGGGATACATAGAGAAAGAATGGTTCCAAGAATACCACAGGAGAATGGTATTGGGGGGCAGAAAGAATGAACATGACAATCATGGAACATGCTAGAAGTATGAGGATACATTCTGGATTGCCCTTGCAGTTTTGGGCAGAAGTAGTTGATACAACAGTTTATTTGATTAACCGTGGGCCTTCAAGTTCACTAGATGGAGGAATACCAAAGGAAGCTTGGACCGGAAAAGAGGTAGATCTTTCTTTTCTTAAAGTTTTTGGTTCATAAGATTTTGTGCATATTGATAAGGAAAATAGGAAAAAGATTGATGCAAAATCCAAGAGATGCAATTTCATTGGTTATGGATATGGTGATTTTGGATTCTATTTTTGGGATTTAGAGAATTATAAAATTATTAGGAGTCATGACATTGAATGGAATGAAAAGAGAATGTACAGGGATCAAATTTTGGTACCCAAGGACAAACCAGTTGAGAATTTTGAGAATGAAAATGAACTCTCAGATTTAAAAGTAATACCTATAGGGTTACACAGTAACCCAGTTTCAGTTGACCCCTAACATGATCAGTCGGATCCAAACCAACATCAGAACCAGTACCGACGTCGGTTACAGGTGATCAACGTCAGTCACTGACAAATTTGGATACAAATGTCTAAGAGGTCCAGATTGAGCCTCTGGTACCCCAAACTCCTGTGAGAAGGTCACAAAGGGTAACTAAACCTCCATAAAGATTTACACCTTCTCTATTTTATTTATTATTGACTGATAATGGTGAACCAGAGAATTTTGAAGAATTAATGTAGGATAAGACCCACATTTAGTGGGAGCATGACATGGATGAGGAGATGGACTCCTTGGAACAGAACTAGACTTGGGATTTGGTTAAGTTGCCAGCAGGTAAGAGAACATTGCAGAACAAGTGGGTTTACAAGATCAAGGAAGAAGAGGGTGGATAGAAAAGGTACAAGGCAAGGCTTGTAGTAAAGGGATTTGCACAAAAGTAGGTATTGACTTTGGTGAAATTTTCTCTCCTATTATTAAGATGAATTCTATTCATACCGTATTGAGTTTAGTTTGCAGTAGAAAATTTGCATTTAGAGCAACTAGATGTGAAGACGACTTTCCTTCACGATGGTGATTTAGATGAAGAGATTTATATGCAGCAACCGCTTGGGTATGAAGTCAAGGGTAAGGAGAAATTAGTGTGCAGGTTGAAAAAGAGCCTATATGGGCTCAAGCAAGCTCCAAGGCAATGGTACATGAGATTTGATAGTTTTATGCATGAGCATGGTTACTTAAGATGTGAATCTGACCATTGTGTTTATTTCAAAAATCTTGAAAATGGGAGCTATATTATTTTGTTACTGTATGTGGATGATAGGTTGATTGTAGGATCTAGTATGTAGGACATTGGTAAACTTAAAGAAAGGTGAGCTTACACATTTACAATGAAGGATTTGGGAGCTGCAATGAAAAGCCTTGGCATGCAAATTCACTGAGACATGAAAAATAAGTTGTATTTGTCTCAGGAGGCTTATATCAATAAGGTGCTGGAAAGGTTTAATATGCAAAGATCAAAACCTGTTGGTAAACCTATGGTTGGGCACTTCAAATTGAGTAAAGATTAATGTCCTTCATCACACGAGGAGGTTGAGTACATGGAACATGTTCCCTATGCTTTAGTAGTAGGAAGTCTTATGTATGCCATGGTTTGTACTAGACCAGACATTGCACAGGCAATGAGAGTTGTGAGCAGGTTTATGGCTAATCTAGGTAAAAAACATTGGAAAGTAATCCAATGGATTCTCAGGTATTTGAGAGGGACATCTGGCATGGAGTTATGCTATGGAGGATCAAATACTTCTTTATGTGGCTATGTTGATTCAGATATGGCTGGATATTTAGATGACAAGATGAGCACCACTGGATATATTTTCATAGTAAGTGGAATGACAGTTAGCTAGATTTCAAGATTGCAGAACGTTGTGGCTTTGTCTACTACAGAGGAAGAGTATGTTACAGCTATAGAAGCTAGCAAGGAGATGATATGGATGAGTAGGTTCATGGAAGAGTTGGGTAAGAAACAAGAGGATTGTAGATTATACAGTGATAGTTAGAGCACGATTCATCTGACAAAGAACTCAACATTTCATTCAAGAACGAAACATATTTAGTTGAGGTATCACTTCATACGATAGGCATTGGAGGATGGAAAACTAAAGTTAGAGAAAATACATATGGATGAGAACCCTGCGGACATGCTAATGAAGTCATTGGTAAGGGAGAAGTTATTTCTTCACTCCACTTCTATTGGTCTTCGAGTTTAAGGCTTGTAGAGGAAGAAACGAGCCAAGGAAAAGGAACCAAGGATGGTGATGCATAGTAAAATGCAACAATTGATCTCCAAGTGGGAGATTGTTGAGAATGGAGCTTAATTGCTTCACAAGAAACTTTCTTTTACATGTTACTAGTTCTGACAGTAACCAATGTCAGTCAGGGTGTAACCAATGTCGGTCAGGAAGTGACCGACGCCGGTCAGGAAGTAACTGGCGACGATTACCTGTGTGACGCAGTTTTTTGTTTTTGACAAAAATTAAAATAAATCAATTATTTTAAAGATGATTTATTGATTGTAAAAGCAAAGTTAAGTTACCCAAAATAGATATATATGCATGTATGCATTGTATGAGGGTAAGGAAGAAGGAGAGAATATATATAGCAATTATTTTTCATGTAAGTTTACTTGGTGAGCAAGAAAGAGCAACTGAGAGAGGGAAAAACATTGAACATCATGTGAGGTGTTGGAAGATAATAGATCTTCATTGTATTTCCTCTGTAAAGCACTAAATAATAATATTGGTTGTTTCTTGGTGGACGTAGCCCACACTGGGTGAACCATGTTAAATCTAGTGTAATCTTTCTCTTGTTTATTTTATCTTCTGGTTATTTCCGCATTCATTGCTTGTATGATTGCTCTGATTATAGATCTGTGCAACACGGTTATATGGTTTAACCCCAACACGATGAAAAGAATGAACTCTAAGCCAAAAGTAATGGTAAGAGGTTAAAACACGTGGGTAGTGAATATGAGATAGTGGTGAAGGGGTGTAATGCACATGAAACATGTGCAATATGGTGGTAGGTGGAATTCTAAAAATAATGCCGCAAACGGGGTGTGAATTGGAGTAAAAACACTCAATATATGAGTGAAATGGTGTAGCGTGTATTAGTCGTGGTGGCAAGTGCAAAATATATACCATTTTAAAGGTGGCATTTGGAATGTGATGATAAATAGTAAAGTGAAAAGGTAATTTATCACTTCATTTTTCTTTTACGTGAGTGTGAGAGTGTATACAGAGAAAGTAGAGATACCTCAAGCTAGACCATTGTGTTCGACCCGGTTTGAGAGAGTGGAAACTGCTGTGGCATCGTGGACTACTGCTGACTTGCTAAGTGTTTTATTTTTTCAAAAATGTAGGGTGCACTAAGCATTTTATTGAATTTTTGAAAATTTATTGTTTTTGATTTTGTTGGCGTTTTGGACTCGGTAAAGAGCGTTGAGGGTGATAGTGTCTCTTGAGACTAGATCGCATAGAACCAGGAGCTAGTGTCCTACTATGGGGCACTCCAGTCCTACTTCTGAGTGCCCTGGTCCAGGAATTTGTGCTTTGTAAATAATTCTAGGGAATAGTTTTCTAGTATAGTGTAGAGTAGTTTTTGGTTATGAGAGGTGAAATAATACTGCATTTTTTTGTTGTTTGGTGTTGTGCAGAGAGATATCCACTCGAGGGAGTTCCATGGTGGCCGTCACTTAAGTAATTTGCTAGAATTGGGCTTGTCAAATGATGAGTAGGATGTGTTGGACCGTGCTGACCTACGACATATAGCATAGATGTGGGATGTACCCCATAATATTCCCAAGTTGACTGCATTATGTGAGAGGTGGTGTGCAAACACATGCACATATTGGTTACCCAAAGCGGAGATGATGGCGATGCCAGAAGATTTGTATTTTATATTGTAATTTCTAGTTGTTGGAGAGAGAGAGTAAGGGTGATGGTGGTAGTGGATATGGAGTGCCAAATGTTCTCGACCAGATGATATTTTATAGGGGTCCAGGTACCTACCGAGGACCATATAAGTTTGGATGTCGTATTACAGTCAAGGGTTCCATGGTTGTGGAATTTCATCATAGTGGTGATAGCGTCATGTATAGCCATGGAGGGAGGAGGTGTCAGGATCATGTATAAAATTCATGACATCTGTCAGTGAATTAAGGAGGATGGGACTAGGTATGCATGGGCACGATGTGTATTGGTTTACACATGATGAGCATGGTGGAGGTATAAGGGCCACCACACTACTACATATATGGGCATATGAACATATAACTATGTTGAGGCCTGTTGTAGGGCCATGAGGAGAGTTGGTGTGGCCAGAGATATTTATGCAATATTGGGTGGGTATCCGCGGTAGGAAGATGGACATAGATACTTTCAGATCCATGATAGATAGGATGAGGCCATAGTCAGTGATATGGAGGCCATATTGGGATTATGGGGGATGGCCTAAGGATGCTATAGAGTTGAGGTGTATTTGGAGGACAGTGTGGCTAGAGTACTGCTTTCCAGGCATAGCGGAGCTGTTTCAGGTGGAGAGAGTATCACGATAGTTTTGTATGGAAAAATATGTGCCCCCAGAGCCACATATGGTTACAAGCTATCAGAGCCCCTAGAAGGGCAGGGGCTAGGCCAAGACCCACAAAAAAGTAGTTGAAACCACCAGGGCCAGATGAGGTAGACCCTACGATAGCGGTGGTAGATGGAGATGACACAGGGTGTACAAAGGATTATCGAGCGTGATGGGCAACACATCGATGGGTATTGTTATATCTAGTGTTCACAGGTGCCATGGAGTTTCCGGTAGGAGGAGCGGGTGAGGGAGGTGTCCCTGACCCTGCATCGGTGGTGGTGGCAGAGTGTAAGTATATGTTTGTGCTTATAGTGTAACTAATGAGTTGTTTATGTTGTTTTTCATGTGTGTAGTTAATGTGGGGTTGTATGTTGTGTATGTAGGATGTGCCTATTAGTCATTGATAGTAAAAACATCTATCCACACATTGATGCTGAATGTGCTAAGCGATGTGTTATGCAGAGGGATGTGTGGACAATATTGCAGGTGAGCATGCCCATTTGTTTGAGCTAGTGGCCATAGCAATGATGACATGTACAATGCTACTTTGTAAGAGGGACGAGGTATGTGAGGAGATTCGATGTGCCTGAGAGGTAGTAAGTGGTGATCCCTTGGCTGAGGACATGTTCGTGTTGATCTAAAACCCCAATAGACTTATGAGGCTTAAACGCCAATCGATCAAGGTTAAGGATGTACACGTGAAATACACCACCACTACGCTAAGGACAAAAAGTAACTAACAACGTGTAAGATGATTTAATCCCAAAACTCCAATCTTTATTCATGAATCAAAATGCATTACATCAATACATATACATCTCTTTCACTCTAACTCTCTTTATCTCAAAATTGGCAGTCTCACATAAGGCTTCCATGAGGCACACCATAAAATTTAGAAATACATGTTTAACTCAGTTATATTCATCTCCTTCACTTCTCACATCAATTCCTCTCTTTATTCTTCATCTTTAATCATCTTTTCCCATTCATTTTCATGATATTCTCTTTTCCCCTCATTTTACATCATTATATATCCTTTAAAAGGAAAAAGTTATGTCTTTTCACTCATAATGACCCGTGGTAACCATTAGTTAACACTAATCTACATTATTAACTACTAATTAGTGGATATTTACCCATATATCATCATATTTATGCATTTTTCTAATGTAAAATATTATATATTATTCATCATTATTAACATGGCACGGGTTCCATATGCTTCAGGAATTGGAAGCCTTATGTATGTAATGGTTTGTCCCTAACCAAACATTGCATATGCAGTGGGAGTTGTGATCATATTTATGGCCAATCTAAGTAAAGAGCATGGGAAAGCAGTCCAATTGATACTCATATATTTGAGAGGGACATCTAGCATACGTTTATGCTATGGAGGGTCAAATACTTCTTTATGTGGCTATATTGATTCAAATATGGATAGATATTTTGATGGTAGGAGAAACACCAATGGATATGTTTTCACAGTAGGTGGGATGACAGTTAGCTAGATTTTGAGATTGCAGAAGGTTGTGGCCTTATATACTACAGAGGCAAAATTTGTTGTAGCTACAGAGGCTAGCAAAGAGATGATATGGATGAGAAGGTTCATGGAAGAGTTGGGAAAGGAATAAGAGGATTACAAATTGTACAGTGACAGTCAAAGTGTGATTCATCTAGGAAATAACTCAACATTTCATTAAAGAATGAAACACATTCAGTTGAGATATCACTTCATACGGCAGGTGTTGGAGGATGGACAACTGAAATTGAAGAAAATTCATATAGATGAGAACCATGTGGATATGCTAACGAAGTTGTTGGCAAAGGAGAAGTTGGAGCTTCACTCCACTTCTGTTGGTCTTCAAGTTTGAGGCTTGAAGAGGAAGAAACAACCCAAGGAAAGGATCCAAGGATGGATTTGTATGGTATAGTGCAGAAATTTATCTCTAAGTGGGAGATTGTTGAGTTGTGGAGCTAAATGGATTCACAAATAACATGTTTTACAAACTTGTAGGTTTACATAGTAATCGACGCCGGTTGGGTAACCAGTGTCGGTCATCTGGGAGCAACCGGTATCGGTTACCTGTGCGTGAATGTTTTTATTTTAGACGTGGGTTTTAATCCGAACCTTGGTTATAAAGGTGATCAGATGGTTATAAATGCATAACTAAGTTTCTCTAATGTTTGTATATACTTATAAGCTAGAAATCTAGGGTTAGAAGGCAGGAATAGAGAGAATTGTAAGAATTAATTCTTGGAGAAAGAAAAGAGAAGCTTGTGAAGAAAAAGTATTGTACATCTGTGAGAGGTGTGGAAGATTGCAAATATTCATTATATTTCCTCTATAAAGCAAAGAATAATAGATTGGTTATTTCTTGGTGGACGTAGCCCACACTAGGTGAACCACGTTATATCTTGTGTATTTTTTCTTCTGGAATAATTTCCGTGTTTATTACTTGCATGAATCAATTAATTATAGATATTTAAAACACTGGTGTGTGTCTAACCCCAACAAGGATGTCCACTTGATTTAGACCACTCTTTTTAAGATGACTCAATACAACAATATCCATCACCACCCACAAGTGACTCACTAGAGACCTTGTACACATGATGTAACACATAATAAAGAACACATACCTCTTATATGATGACCAAGACATCTTACAAACACACAACATTTTTCAACTTCCTTGGAGCAGATGTATCTCATTTATTTCTCCCTAACACACATTTTGAGACCAGTCAAGATTTATTAGGAAATGAGATCACTCCCAACTTATTTCTTAAGTACTCAAAGGTATGTTTTGGAAGATGTTTTGTCAGTATATCATCCACTTCCTTCTTTGTAGACACGTGATCCAACTTGATGTAACACTTTCTTAGAATATCTCCTAGATAGTGATAATTAATAGGACTGTGCTTTGTATTTGTTAGTGCAAAATCACAACACCCCCAAATGAGTTATGGATATGATTTTCTAAGGCATGGTCATTTGGTGTGATTTTCATAACATTGGATCATTCCCCAAGCTGTGGGACTTGCAAATGGGAATGATCCTCCAGAGAAGGATGGTTCCTCTTCCTAATCTACCTTCCACAAGCTATTCCAGTGCAGGCAAGCTAATCTAATCCTAATCTAACTTCCAAGGAGACAATGAGAGAAAGAAAACAAGGAAAAACAAAACCTACACTAAAACAATGATACACTAGAGAAGGAAAATGCTGATCATCTACCAAACTACCATGGAACAAAGAGAGGTGAGTAATGGAAAGGATGGACAACAACATCACAGACCATAGATCAGATTCACATAGAAAATGTTCCAAAACCCCATGAACACATCTCCCAGATCTACAAATGAACATTCAAAACATGCACATATACCCTGCAATGAGGAGATGCAAGAAGAGACAACCAAAAATGAGAAAAGGATGGACAAATGCATCACAAAACATGTTTTTTTATTTCTTAAGAGTTAATCATCCCATTTGTGTCTGTCTCTAGAAGGAGGCTTAATCATCTCGATAAAGTCCAACCCCCATTGAATGAAAGGTTGATCTACCTGAATGGGGTGTAGGGGAAGGGCTATCAATTTCTGTTTACCTATAAAAGAGTGCATTCCTTACATTTCCTTACCCAAAGATGAGAATATTTGAACAAATCTGGCCAATAATAACCAGCTCGCATAATTTTGGTGGCAGTCATCTGAGCAGAGTAATGTCCCCTGGATAAACCATTGTGAAATTCTTCTAAAATTTTATTCACTTGCTCTGGTTTTATACAGTGCAGAAGCACACCATTCAAGTCTTTACAAAAAAGAACATTATTGATTAGGACGTATGGAATAGTCTAGAGATGAAAACTACATCTCTAGACTTTATCCATTTTTGAAGGATATGCCCTTGAGAGGAGGGAATTTTGGATCTTTGTTAACCAATCAACTTGACAGTCACCTTCGTCAATGTTTAGGAAAGGGACATCCTCTACATCCTTGGTCTCCATGTCTGTAGCCAACTGCTAGCATAATCCTTTGCCCCTAACAAGTTTGGTAACTTTAATGTGTACATCATACTCCATTACTTTTGTGATCCACCCTACACACTTCTCATTCATTTCTTTGATCAACAAAAAATCCTTGACGCCAGGATGAGAAACCATCAAGTGTACTTTGTTGTTGGACAACATGTTCTTGAACTTCTTCAGAGCTCAAATGACTGCAAAGACCTATTTCTCAACAAAGGAATACTTGAGCTTGTATTATTTGAGAGACTAATTGAAGAAGGCAATTGGTTGTTCCAACAGATTGTCATTTTGTTGGGTGAGAATCCCTGAAATACTTTCCTGACCTGCGAAAGCATAGAGAATGAAATATTTGTCAAACCTGGGATTTACCAGTGTGGGGGATTTGGAAATGTTCATTTTGATATCCTCAAAACTCTCCCTCCTGTCTTTCATCCATGCGAATGGAATGTTCTTTTTTAGCATTGAGCTGTTTAGCCAGTGTTGCAAATTGAGGAATGAATCTCTGCACGAAATTTATGGTTCCTAGGAAGCTCTGGAGACCTTTCTTGTGACTTGGAAGAGATAGGGACATAATTGAATGAATTCTGGTTGGATCAATAGACAATCCTTCTGTGGAAACAACATGTCCTAACAAATTTCCTTCTTGAACTGTGAAAATGCACTTTTTAGGAATCAAGGAGACCCCAAATTTTCTACATCTTTGGAATTTTTTTTATAGATGTGTGATATGGTCTTCAATGTGTTTGGAATACACAGTTATATCATCAAGGTAAACTAAGAAGATATCAGTAATGAGTGCTTTGAATGTCATGTCCATGGCTCTTTGAAAAGTAGCCCTTGCATTGGACAACCCAAATGACATTTTTTTATAAGCATACGTGCCCCACTTGGTAGTGAAATCTATTTTGAATTGATCAGATTCTTAGACTAGGATCTGATTATACCCCAAATATCCATCAAGCAAAGAAAACCTTTGAGCCCCTACCATGGTTTAGAGGATTCACTCCATTGATGGAAGAGAGTAGTGGTATTTTAATGAGGCACAGTTCAAATCTTTGAAGTCCACACATAACCAAATCTCCCTGTTCTTCTTTCTCATAGGCACTAGGTTGGCTACCTATGAGGAATGCTTAATGGGAAAAATTATTTAGGCTTCAATAAGCTTGGTTAGCTCCTTCCTCATTAGTGGCTTGATTTTAGGATTAATTGGCCTCTATTTTTGACGAACTGGCTTAACATTTGGATCCAGCTCAACGGTGTGTTGAGCTAAACCGGGATCGAAACCACGTAGATATTTATAACTCCATTTGAAAATATCATGATATCCTTGACATAGTTCAATGAAATATTTTTTTTCTTGAGCAATGCATACCTTACCAATCTTTAAAAGTTTTTCTCTTTCCACCTCGACCTCTTCAAAATCATCTTCCTTGACCACCATATTAATGCTCTGTCATTTAGCCTGATCATCTAAATTGAAGATAGATTCTAATGTAACTAGGCATTTTGGCATCTTGTTTCCTTTCAGCTATATAATTTTATCGCTGTATGAATTTTGAAGTTTATCTTGATTTTTGGTAGCAAACTCCGCTTCTTGTTGTAGGAAGAGGACAATCTATTGATCACTAACAAACACCTATCAGCTACTTATGTTATCTGGTAATGTGGGAAAAAACACCATTTTGACCATCTACTACTCTTCTTTCATGATGTCTGTAGGTACATTGTACTGGGAGCCAATAGTAGCAGTCTTGTCAGCATCTTGATTTTGCTTTCTGGGAATTACATGAATTCCAAAAGCTTTGAAATATTCTATCAGGTCCCAAACCTAATTTTATATGATCTCAATAGATCATTTTTTGATGCACTACAGGCTATTACTTGGTGCACAACCAATTCACTATCACCAAAGACAATCAAGGTTTGGATTCCTCTTCTTCATGCTAGCTTAATTCCTTATATGAGAGCCTCATATTCGGCAACATTATTAGTACAGCTAAACTGAAACTGAAAGGAAGAGAAATATTTATCTCCTTCTGGATAAATCAACATAACCCCTACACCAGATCCATTTTTACTTCTTGAGCCATTGAAGAAAATTTTCCACAGTCCTTTCAAATTGCTTGATGTTTTGACAAGTTGTGGTATGATTGTATCTTCTTCATGAATGTAGTATGTCCCCAATCCCATTTCTTCCAGAAGCAGCAAACCAGATTGTTCATCTACTAATAAATCGACATAGGGATCATATTGGTGTTTGATACTTACTTCATCAAGCACTGTGTTAGGAACTTCTTCTGTGAGAGTAGTTGGCTCGTGATTTACGTCCTCCTCATCTAGAGATCACCAATGGCATAATTCCCATTTATGGGTTTAGTGGTGTACAATTCCACATGATTATGACAAATAGGTTCAGCTCTTATAGTCACCTTTGTCCCGTACCAAGTTCTAAGGATCATATGTGACCAGTCTGATGACAAATAACCACCCATCTTGGTAGTGAAATCACGTGATAAGAAAATGGAAAAGAGGGGAGGGAGATCAATAACATATATGTCTTACGTGAATGTCAAGCTAGGATAAGCATGGATAGTAAGCTGAAGCCCCTTAATGACCCCCACAGTTTGGATTGTAGTACCGTCTAACTAGACAACTCCTCTTGAAATTGGAGTATATGGAATTCTGAACACATCTGTAATCTTCTTGGGCATTACGAAACTACTAGCTCCAGAATCAATCATACAATTATGCACCAAATGATCACTGATAATCAGTGAGATATAGAATGGTGGAGGCTTGTTGGCCTTAGAAAACACTTTTGTTTCTGGTTGGCATAGGCTGGTTGTCACTGCTACTTCTTGACCTGATGATCTATTGGTAGTACCAAAGCTGTTCAAAGCCTCCCGTAGCAAGTTCCTCTGAGAAGGAATTGAGAGCGCATCCCACATCGTGACTCTCAAATTAGTCTTCTTCATTTGCTCCACAATGCTAAACAAAATTGCCCCAACTTTGCTAATACCTTTTGGGGCATTAGAGTCTTCTTTTGGAAAATGCCTATTGGGCATTGTGATACTTGAAGTCCCATCCTTCTTTGTAGACTGATCTGTGGATACTTTTGGTGATTTCTTTCCCGTGTCTTTATCATCTGATATTTGTGTTTGGGACTATGAAATAGATGCCTGATTAGTTTTGGAAGATTGTGGGTCTATTTCCCTCTTCTTGGAACGTGTGTTGGATGCTACAGTGGAGGCATCAGTATTCAAACCACAAAAGTCTTTTGTTTGCCAATTTAGTAGTGTAGTTTCATCAGAAGGCTGGTCTTGACTCTTGTGAGTGGATGGTCCGGCGGATGATTCAGGTGGAGTGGATATGCTTTGGACCATAAGGGCCTGACTCAAAACTCCATTTGGGAAAAGATTCTGGTTGTGAGGCTGAGAACAAGGATAACACCACTCATAATCTTGAATGAGGTTATTTTGGACTGGTACTATGGCTTTAGATGAACTAGCCACAGAAGGGTTCCAGAAGTTCAAAGGCTTCACCCTTGCTTCTTGGCTAGTGACCTAGTTCTGGGCCTGATTATTTCCTTGAAAAGGAGGATGATTTGCTTGATATTGGGATTGGAACGGTCGAGCATATTGGGACTACTACCTTTTAATTGCTACAAGCTCATTTCTGAAGGTCTGCAACAGTGATTTGACTTCAAATAGATCATTTGAAGAGGTCGGGGTAGATTGAGCTGGTTGATTAGAGGCTGTTGGGATAGGCACAATGATAGGCTGATTATTTGTAAGATCCAGAGAAAATGGCATGGGCGGTCGAGGAGCTATCTTTCCATCCTGAATTAAGGAATTTTCCACATTTATGGCTATGTCGTAAGCATCAGGTAATGTAGCTCCCCCCATGGATTGGATCATAACTGCTACATCACTATTCAAAGCTCACAAATAGTACAAAAATGCATTATTTGGAGAAGGATTAATGTGTGCCAGAATCCTATTCCAAGTCCTGTGAAATCAGAAGTTGAAATCGCTCATGTACTCCTGGGGAGCTCTCTTTATGGTAGTGAGCTATTCTAAGAGTGATAGGTGATCACTCTTGTCTTTTAACTATTTGTAGAGCTTCTCTCCTAACTTGTCCCAAGTGGTTATGCTACCAACACATAACCCTCAAAACCATTGAAGTGCTTTTCCATTGAAGGAAGTGTCCAAAATTCTGACAACAAAATTATCCTCAATGATATTATGTACTGCGTAGATGTTAGCTACATCAAGAATGTGTTCTACTGGAGTAACATGAGTCTCTCATGTGTAAAAGGGTAAAATTTTGAGCACTGTAACAGGTATAGGGTCACGTTGAGCCAACAGAAGCGGACTGCTTGCATTGAAAGGGGGAAAAACTTGGTTCCGCACCCATAGCAACAAGAGGTTGATTGTTCTTTGGTGGAGGAAACCTTCCATATGGAGGAGTTGAATGACCCCTATGAGATAAAGTTACAGCTGGTGGAGTTGAAACACCTCTGCTTCTTCTCTTTGGAGGAGACAAGGAAAGTTTGATGTGTTGATAACCTCCCTACTTTGAAGAAGCTCTTGTCTGAATTCTTCACATAAGTTAATGCACTGAGATTTGGAATCCAGAGATATAGAGTCGCCAGGTACTTTGATTTGTGCAAATGAGAAGAGAAGTACCAACTCTATATCCCACCGGGCATGCCAAAAAATGTTGTCGCCAAATCACTGCACCCCCCGAATGGCCAGGCTATAAGTAGGTTGTTCGGTGTGATTGGGACACATGGGATCACCTCTCAAGCTGTGGGACTTGGGTTTGAGGTGAACCTCGGAGAAGGCCGGATTCCTTTTCCTAAACTAAGTGTTGTACTACCCCTAATGCAATAAAATGGCTATCTAATATTAGGCTAACATTTTTCTGAGTTTTAGGGAAAGAGATCTGCAAAAGTAAACTAAACTAGGGATGGTGATGCACCAAATAAAAGGATATGTTGAATCACAGGAAGGGTTAATGTGAGTAAGATGTAGACATCATTAGTCACCTTCACCTATTGCAACTTTAGAAAGGGCATAAAATACCACAAACCAGAAGCATGCGTTCCTTTGTTAAAACTTGAATCATACAAAATAGAGAGACCAAATTGAATTGGACACACAATTAACTAACTACGAGGATAAACCACATGCACATATCAAACATTCATTTTTTTGGTGATGGCTAATGATAATATAACTTTAAATGACAGAAGGAAAATAATTTTTCCACAAATGACATAAAATATGTTATATCACTTTTCCATAACATGAAACAAAATGATCTGAAATAAAGGCAAGCCAACCATCTATACTAAGGAATCATACATTCACAAAGCATATATAAATCAACCATTTAGCACAATAAATCAGTTTCTTCAAGGCAAGATATCTCTCTGAATATAATTAAAAGGTTCTTTAAATCTCTGAAGCACTCTTCCAAGCTTGAAGAGAAACTTCACCAAAATATGATCTATCTCCAATGACTCCATAAACTTAACTATTTATAAGTTCTTTAGGCTGAGCCATTACAGTTGGGCCCTTAACTAACATTTACTAATAATAGAAATGTCATTAATTCAAGGGAACAAGCTCCCATAAAAATAGCAAATTTGTTGCAAGGGTTTGACTCAGTCAACCCTGCAACTCTGACCGATCCAGAGCTTGGATCTGTCCTTTCATGGCCACTCAGCTTTGGCCTAGTTCTGCAACTCCTTCCTCATCTGCAGGTTTTTGTTGTGTTTCCTCCCATGCAGCCATTCAATGTTTATACTCGATGAAGCATTTAATGATTCCTTGAATTTCCTCATCCCCGGGCCCACATGCGTAGTGATTTACCACATATGTTGTCTCAATTTCCCTCGTGATTTTAGCTGGGACTCTTCTAAGTTTACTCAAAACTTTCTTCAATCTTCTTGTGAAATTTTGGCATAAAACCAACCTGTCAATAGATTCACTACCAAAATTTTTAGTAACTTCATCATCACATTTCACCAAATCCTTAAAATTCTGCTTGATTTTCTCCTCTAGAAGAGCGTCGATATTTTCATTGAAGAATTTACAGTTAACAATGTCAAATTCTTCTGATATGTCATTCAAAGCATCTGTAATCTCCACTCATTTATCATCTAACTTCTTAATTAGATCTTGTAGCACCTGACACCGGAATTCCATGGCCTTTTGATATTCGAACAAATTTGCAACATCATCGATTACATCCTCCTAGGAGGAGTAGATATGAATCTTCCTCTCTAATCTCACTCCATGTTGCCAAATTCAAATTCAATTGTTATTATCTTCTGAAAAAGCTTCATCCATTTTACAAATAGTAGTTTTCCCAACCTGTAAATCATTGTATATCTCAACAACTTCTTTAATTAAAGGGTCAGCCTCCTACAGTATACGTTCCATCCATCCATCTACTGATCTCCCTTTCTGGCCTATCTTTTTGATCTCGTGATAAGAAATATCATCAATAGTAGATGAAATTTTCATGGCCGTAGTAGTTGAGACTTCAGTAGATGGAGTTGGCTTTGTTACTTTCCGTAGCAATGCAGTGAGCTGCTCGACCTTGGCCTTAAGCTCATCCTTGGAAGCTTTATCCTTATCATATTTTTCCAGCATATTTCCAAGAGCAGTGTGTACATCTTGCTTTGCTCCTTCATGAGTGGCTTTGCCCAATGAGAATCTAGAAATCTGATAATCTGCAGCTGTAATTGTTTCTTTAGTTTTTCCCTCAACAGGAGTGGAAACCTCCACAACTCGTTCCCCAGATGCATTCACCATCAGGCTTGAAACAATCTTTGGCCTCTTGGCCTATCTCTTTGGGGTATGTTCCAATATGCTCAGATCTATTACATCTCCCAGAGGCACTTTCTTCTTTTGCTTTGGAGTTTGTTGGAACAACCATTCTGGAATGGTTGATGCTGATGAAGATAGCATAGTTGACTCAGTACCTAAAACATTAGCCACCACAAGAGTACCAGTAACATTAGTTGGCATTTGAATGGTAGTTGTAGTGATGGATGGGGTGGATGTGAGGACTACCATAGGAGTTGATATAATAATGTTAGGGGATGAGATGGAGGAAAATGGAAGTGTTAGGGGAAGTGAGGTAGAAATTGGTGACCTAATAGTTTCTCCAGCTGAGAGAAATGGAAGGGATGAGAATACTTGGGCCATGGAATGTGATGGGAAAGAAGAAATGATGGTAGAAGTGAAAGGAAATGATATAGGAAGGGACAATGGAAGAGAAGAGGGAAATGATGGGTCTTGTGGGACACTAGGAGAATCACTGACTTCAACTATTTATGTCACAGGTGTTGTTGGAGGCATGACTTTGGGAACAGGATCCTTGGAAAGAGATGAGCTCCCAACAACAAATGAAATATTTTTTGGAACCATATGGGTCTTTTGGGTCGACCTTTTCCCCTTTGTGGGTGTTGATTGGCTCATGGTTGATGGGGCCCCTGTATTTGTAGGTTTCTCTAACCCCTTGGGTGAGATTCCTAAGGTAACCAACCAACTGTGAGTTCTTTGCAAAATGGGTCCCACCCTTTCCTTTGTGTTGCAACATTCTTCCACATACCAATCAATCCATGGCAATGGTTGATTGGAAATATTATTACTTTTATACAATTCATCCAAAACTTCATCATTGTCCTACATGTCTTTTGGTACGTCGGCTATTCCAAATTTTTGAACTTCATCCAAAGTTAGCCATTCATAATCTCTCTGTCGGATGATAAATTCATCCCGACAATGGATCCAAATATCTTCTAACTGGGGCACATGGGAACTAGAATGACCTGTCTCATTGAATTTTCCCCAATAGTCAAAATTGGTCTGTGGATGGAAAGTTCTCAAGGTTACCTCTTTAATTTATGCATCTACATTCTTGGCCTTGTAAATATTTAGGAAAGTGTATCTGCCAATTGAGATAGGGAATTGCATTCCCACTTTGTGCCTTTTATTCTGGATCTTGTGGTAATCCAGCAATTTTTGAACCAATTCTAACAAGACCCACTTGTCAGTGGGACATCTAGGTAGCTTGCTGGGAGCACCCATGAAACCAGGAATTCAAATGTAAGTAAATGTGGGGAACTGAAGATAGATAGCTCCCCACTCACACACTTCCTTGAAGGATTCGTCTGAAATTCTCTGATTATACAGCTCCTTATCGAAATGGTAGAGGATAACAACAAAGAAGGCATCATTGATCCTGCGGAAGTGTTTGCTTCCCTCATCTAATGTGAGTTGAGGATAGAAATTTTAGATTTGGGAGGTGCTTTGAATACCCTTGGTATTCAATCCGGTGAAATATCCCATGGCAATTGCGGCATAAACCAAGAAGGATGTCATATAGAAACATTTGGAAGAATGCACTCTACTCAACTGATAGCAAATGGAGCTACTGATATGCTCCCCCCATCTGATAAATTCCTTATTCTTTTTTATGGTCGCGATATATAAGAACATCCACTCCTAAAATTCCTTCACAGAGGGAAGACCTGAGACTCTGCTTAGTAGCACAATAAGGTCACTAACCTCCTGAATAAAATCTGACTGATGCATGGTCTTTGGTAATTTGGAAAAGCTCTTGGCCAGATAAGTTTTCAACATGACCCTTGTGCACAACTCTGCTTCCTTGTCCCAATGTTCCACCGCCGATTCTGGTGAAATGGTTGCATAGTCTTCAATATTAGGGAGTTTGAGAAAATATTTGAAGAAATTTGGGTCCAAGTAGATCATGAATTTACCATCGGCATCTTTAACTGAAATAAATTCTTCATCACAGTGGGCTGCTACAGCCAAAAAAAATTCTGGGTAATGTATAGATGTGGGAAAAATAACAGTAAGAGAAAGCCCGCTATCATATATAGCCTACATCCATGGTTTCTTATTTGGGGCCTTCACCCTTGCCCAAAAGTCTGGAAAATCAATTTTTCCAAGGTCGGTGTCCCCTATGTTCCCCAGGTCAGAAGATAAGCAAGAGTGAGGGGCAACCCCGAGGAACGAGTATTTCATTTTTTCCTTTCCCTTGGAAGTGGAAGTAGACATCAAATTCTGTGTTCTGAAATGCCAAAGAAGGTAGTCTGAAAACCTAAAAATCTCCAACCTCTGAAAACCCAAAAATTAGAAACCCGAAGAGGAGAAGTCCAAAATTCTGAAATGGAAACCTCTGAATCAGAGAATTCTGAAAACCTAAAAATCAAAAACCTCTGAAAACTTGAAGTGGAGAAGTCCAAAATGGAAAACCTGAAGTAGAGAAGTTCGAAAACCTGAAATGCAAATCTCTGAAATGAAGAAGTCTGAAATTTTGAAATGGAAATATATGAAATGAAGACCTCTAAAATATTGAAAATGAGGACTCCAAAGTATGAATGGCACAATCCCCAAAAACAAGAATCATCGAACAATCCAAAGCTTTGAATACTGAAAAGAGAGTTCTCCGAAAAACATGGATCTATGAAATCTGAAAAATAAAAGGTTCCGAGGGGGAAAATTAGAGAACTCGAGAGGATCCCTGCAACTGTGAGTGCCTGCAGAAACTCCAATTGTGGAATCATGGCGGGAAATAGATTTATCATTTCCCAAGGTATGCAGAGGAAGAACAAATAAAATAAACGAGGAAACAAAAAAAAAGATCTTAAACCAAAAGAAAAGACCAAAAATAAAAAATACCTTGAGGATGACATTGAAAAGTATGAAATACAGTAAAAATCGGTTGTCAGAGCAAAGTGTCAGGTGAAAATGATAGGCAAAAATGTGATTTAAATAGAAAAAACCCAATATTAATGGTGAAATTCCAATCCGTAATGAGGTAGGTGGGAATTAAATGCACAAAGAGCTCTGAAAGTCCAAAACCCGAAAGCTCGAAATTCTGAATTTCAGGGTTTCAGGCTTCGAAGATTAAGGGATGAAAATCGTGAAAAGGCTCAGAAGAGTTTCAAAACCCAAAATCCTGAAAGTCTGAAATTTTAGAAGACTTTCAGACTTTCAGACTTTGGAAGTCTGAAAGAAAATGACTCATAAATGATCGGAAGAGTTCTGAAACCCAAAAGCCCAAAAGTCTGAAATTTCAGACTTTCAGACTTTGGAAATCTGAGAGGATTTTTTCAAAAAGCGTGACCATTAGTTCTGAAACCCAAAAGCCCAAAAGTTTGAAATTTTGGACTTTCGGGGTTTCGGACTTCGGAACTCTATAAGGAAATTTCTAAAATTTGTGACTTAGAGTTCTGAAACCCGAAAGCCTGAAAGTCTGAAATTTCAAACTTTCGGGGTTTCAGACTTCAGAACTTGAAAAACATAGTTTCAAATTTAAGCCAATTAAACCCCGAAAGGGAAAATCCCCGAAGTCTAAAATCCAAATTTTCAGACTTTGGGACTTGGAGAAACTTCAAGATGTAGAGATCTTTTGTGTGAAGATTTTTTCAAAAAAAATTTCCTGATCAATTTCAAAGTCTGCTTCTCAAGGTAGATTAAATTGTTAAGTGTTAGAATGTATGTAAAGGTAAATTTTGGGAAAGTCAAACATAATTGAGTATTATTTGTTTTTTTAATGATTGAATGACATTTTTTGAGAAAATTTCATGAGAATGCATGAAGTTATATTTAATAAAAATTAGGAATATGTGAGAAGCCTTTTTCATGATTTCATGAGTAAATGTTGTTATTGAGTGAATCTGGGTAGATAAGGCCTTATTTATGCATGATCAAATAGATTTAGTTAGATTTGGGGTAAATTGGGTATATATGAGCACCATTTTATTTTAGAACACTAAATATCCTATAAACATCAGTAATTGACCCAAAAAACCAAAAACATACAGGATAAACATTGGTTTTCTCAAAAAAGTCCACTAGGAGCCAATTTTATGCCCAGAGAACCTTAGGTTTAATATATTATTAACAAATGACTAAGTATTGTTCAAATGAGATTTTTTGTGATGAAGGATAAACATCCCAATCCTTTTGAGACATTTTTACATATGTTAGTATTGGGTGTACAAATAATCGACCTTCTTCTACTTAGTGCCAAGGTCTGAGGGGCATCCATCCTGCCTAATTCCCCTGTGACTCGATTATAGCCTCGTCCCTCTTTTCATATCTCCGTATTTATACCCTAGTGGATGTTGACAATTACAATTAACCATCATCCTCGCCAATTGGACTAAAACCCTTTAATATCATATAGGATTTTAAAAATTATCTCCTAAAAGGTAACTCCTAGAGCTCTGAAATCAATTCTAGAAGACGAAGTAGCTCAATTTTTTTAATTTTTAATAAAATAAAAGTTATGTGCTTATTATACTTCATATTTATTTTAATAAATATCACACAAGTCCTTTTGTGCATATCCTTCATTTCAACACTTCAAACTCTAAATTTTGTGTACACGATATAATGTCTATGTGCTTAGGCTTGGTGAGTACCAAGCCTTAATTCATATGTGATAAGGCCTAATGTGTATGTGTTGATTTCATTATTATTTTCATGCAATTTCTCTTCTTCTTTTGGTCCCCTCGCTTGGTGCACTTACCCTGTAATGTAAGAGTCTACTCTAAATGACTTTTTGTGATATAATGAATGTTTGAAATATGCATATGCTCTAAATGTTTGAAGTAATTACTTTGGCACATTCACAATGGTTTAATATCTCTTGATTTCATATCTCTTTATGTGTCTTAAATACATGAACGCACATATGTTTATAGAATTCTTGAATTCAAATAAGGACCTTATTGGCACGTAAATTGACATATATCATATGAAAAAGTGAACAATATTGGACCACATAAGATAGATGCACTTAGACATACCTACACAAATCACACCCCATAACCATACATTCATAGTTATGGCCCGAGGAATGTACATATATGATTTTAGGAGACCCAAAACCATGCATGTTTGGTTCTAAAATCAATATTTGAACGTAAAGAGGAATAAAGAGAAGAGGAAAAAAAGAAGGTCATAACAAGGAACAACTAAAAAATGTGGAAACGTTCCATTAAAAACCTGATGTAGAGGGGTGGAGCTTGCCGCCACCTCTGCAAAATTCCCTTGACTGGCCTTAGTCATGTCTACGTCTTGTGCGCAGGTGGAGGATATCATTGAAGAAGGAGAGCATGTTGGCTCTAGCTCTGGCTGGAACCCTCACGACACTGAGAAAGACCTTCCAGGTCCTGGATGGCATGACCATGATCTACCATCGGTTGGGCAGCAATTCGCAATGGCGGCTTAATTTTTTTCCTTTTTTTATGTAATAGATCATTTTTCCTATGCTCGACCTAATTTTGGTTTTTTTTTTTCGTCTAGACCCTTTTGTAGCCTGAATGGCTTGTGTCTTTGAAACATGCTCCCATACTAGTATCATAATACTTGTTTATTAATATAAGATCTATTTCATAATTTAAAAAAAAAAAAAACCTAATGTGGACTAATAATGGACAAACACAAATACTTTAGAATAATACAATTTTACGAAGAATAAATACCCATATCAATATTAGGTGTCTACAAACATCACCAAACTAAAAAGACAACCACATGAATAAGCATATTTACCATATCTCCTCTCTTTTGTCATAAATTCTTCCCCAAATTTGAAAGATGCACAGATGTAAGGCATCATATAGAAGCACTAACTCGCTAAATATATCAGTTGTATACATAATTACATTACAATATACATTTAAGTCATGTACACTTCTTTCTCAGGTTTTAATTTGCCACAACTGCATAAAACTCAAACTCTAAGCTCTGCAACTGAACCGGACTACACTGGAGGCATAATGTTTTAACATATTGCTTCAATTTTGTAGCCTATAGTATATATACCTGAGTAGCTACCATAATATACAAAAATAAAATCCTTGAATAGTTTTAAGAGCAGCTGTTACTGTAACCAATCGATATAAACCAATGTCATGTTTAACCGTTCATGCCATCTTCACCAAATTTGTGCATGTTGATTATCTTAACTAGTGAACACTCACAGATTCCTGGAGAAATCTCAGAGCCTTTTGATAATTAACAAAGCCCATAAACCAAAACTCATAATTATCCAGAGTCTCAACTTGTATGTATTTCTCACAAGACCGGTGTATATTCTCGCATGGACTTATTGCTTTCACTCTTCCCACAGGTATGACCACCTACAACACACATAACATAAGCCAAATGAGAACTTAACAAGGGATTATAAGAGAAAGCTATCATAAAATAGATAAATAGATAGAGATTTTTATGTCGTCATGAGATCAAAATAGTCTATAGAATCGTAAATAGAAATTAAAAAGTAAGAGAGGTCTATGAATATCATTACTACGAATATCGTTTAGAGATATCAATTTCAGATAATTAATAAAAAATAATTGTGAACAATTCACTACATTACACTCCATCCCCACCTCGAAGTTATAAAAGAACATTGATAATTGATAAGGATGATAGTATTTTAAAAAGGTGTAAAAATTAAGACAACAATATAAAGGACTCTTAAAATAGTAACCTAATCCTTGTGATTATAACCACAAAATGTTTTGAACATATTTTACTAAGTGAATATAGTCATAAATACGTGTTTATTACCCTGTAATCACTCCAGTCAATCCTTCCATCAGAAGTTGTGTAGGAGAGGGGGTGGTCGCTGCAGAAGGCCAGTTTCTCAGTTGAAATGAAGAGCAATCCTGCAACAGGACCAGTGGTAGTGGACAAATAACAAGCAGAGGTTTTCAAAAGCTTTTCCGTGGGAGCAATACTGAAGCTTAGTTTGAACACATTCTCAATTCCACCTTCTGCCACTATTTTAGCTCCCAAACTCAGCTTTGACCACACCGTTTCAGATATACTTCCCCCAAGCTTCACTGCAAACAAAATTAAAATAAAGTGGATTAATCTTCAATAATATCTCTTACTGGTTATGTATGATCAATGCAAATATTTTGATTTCAGGATGGATGTATATGAAATTTAACTTACTGTGAATCAAAAAGTTATCAACCAAAATCTCAGCACTTTTGCTCCACCTATTCAAGGTGTTTATGACTCCATCAATCCTACCTGTGCAAGCACATCAAGACAAGTTATAATTTGTCAAACATATTCGGGTGGAATAAAGTTTCATTAAGTAGTATACCTGTGTTAATATGTCTGTCACTCGGCCTCAGTCACCGTATTAGGTGGTTCATGTTGTGGGTTGAAGTCTCACAATTTATCTACAGTGTGAGGTGAGGGTGTTCATCGTAGTACCCAGAGGTTATAAGAGTTTTAAGTCTCACGATTTACCTGCAGTGCAAGGTGGGGGCCTTCAACATACAGCCCAAAGGTTAGAGGGGAATTTCATACTGTGTTAAAGCTTCACAGCTCCGGGACACAGAGAAAGAAAATCATTTGGAATAATGCAAAAGGGAAGATTGTTGGCTTGAGTTTTTTGGAATTGATTATCCTTCTCAACAACATATTAAGGAGGAGCTTAATATAGTTTAGCACTTTTAAGTGTGTTTGAGTGTTAAACCCTGGTCAATCAACTTACTTTTCTCAACATATTGACCTGAAAAAGAGGTGATTTCTAAGCTCAAGGGTATTTTATACTTGTAGTGTTCTCTTCTGAGACATTGAATTGGTGGGTAACAAATGAAATAGGAATGTGGGTGTTGTCAATTTGAGAAGAGCTTATCCAATCAGTGTGTTCCGCTGATAATCCAGGATAAATGTTTAAGTGGTAGGTTGTTTATCACTTCTGTGTGTGTTCGACTATTAAACTAGAAAAAATCACCCAGAACGCACTGGCGACTTGCATATATATACTATTTAACCCAAAAAATATATAAATATATATACTATTTTATTAGAGTTAGAGAAAGCGTAATACCACATATTAACGATGGAAAAACTAGAACATTACACTTTGCGGGTGCATCATGTGAAGCAGCAGAGCCATCCAAAACATAAGGGCTTGACTGCATAATGGGACAGTGAGGGATTTCCATGGGAGGACTAAGGTTTCTGCCTTGTTGATCAATATGCCTGCCATGACTTCCATGTTCCAGATCTTCACGAGGAGCTTTTGCAGGCTGTAATGGCTGTGGAGCTGTCCAAGTAGCTGCAAGCTTATTGCTAACATTTGCACAGGGATGTGCTGGATCGCCCATTACATCTGTACCAGTATGATTCACAGGAAAACCTATCACCATATCAGTATTGCCATTGTCTCTCTCTATTTTTTCACTTACTGCTGCTTTGTCATCAACCTGCTTATCTTTATCAGATGGCTGGCTACTGAACCAAACTCTTTTCTGCCGCGGTTTGTAATCAATCTCCATTGCTCATAACATTCTATACAGATAGCTAAGAAATAGGCATCAAATCTACTGACTGGAAAACCAGAAGTATTACCAGTAAACAACGTATGAAGTACAACAATGAAGAGACAGTGGACAAATCTAACCATGATTATTAAATTAAGCATATCTTCCCTTACTTTAAATTCCACTCAATCCAATACATGTAAGAGCAAAATTTGTAAAGTGATTTTGGGAATAAATTAAAGCAATAAACAGCCCATGTGGAATGTCCTTATTGAGAACATAACTCCCACTTGCTGACCTGAAATGTTTTATGTTTTACACCTACTCTAGTCCATTATGGGCACATGATGATATGTCTAACTGATTCTTCCACCAAGGTTTTGATGTTTTCTCTTGAATATGTTAAGGAATGCCTTTTTTAGTTTGAAATTTTCATGGAGGGACCATGCAACCAGTTTTAAAAGTGTTATTGAGGAAATTAAGATAACAATTTTTTTTGGGTACACCATCACATGTTTTGTTGGACTACACCATCATTCTATGCATCTAATCTATACAAGTTTCGAATTCAATAAAAAAAAACTAATACTACGTATACTTGAATTCTTCAAACAAAAATAAATAATCATACCACTTTGAATGGAAACGTGGAACATTATGTTGGCTATGCAAAGGATGAGGAGGAATAAAGGTGTCCATGAAAGTTTAAAGATACCCTCTGTCAAGCCTTTTAGTAAAGAGTGGAACAAGTTGGAGGAACATCACCGCCTACCTTTATTCTTTTCATATAGGTTTAGATTACTAAGATATCTCTTTATAGGCGGATAAGGAAGGCTTTTACTCCAAGAAAGAACATTGTTTTTAATTAAAGACTGCTTTTATTCTAAGGAAGATCCTGGTTAATGCCTTTGTTACACTAGAAATAAAGTTTTCCACATTGCTCCACACGGAGAACTAAGTCTATGTAAATTGTTTTTTTTAAAACTAAATAATGATTTTAAGAGGGAAAAAAATTGCTACAATTGAATTTACCATAACTAATAGTTATGGTTGTATTTCAACAAAAAAATATATGGGGAAGGATAAGGATGTTTGTAGGGGAAGAATGAGCATGAAAACAACTACCTTGCATGCTTATTTTCTTTGATAATAGAAACAAATACTTTTAGAATCATTTTTTTATGGAATTGATTAGGTCTCTCTTTTCATAAATAAACATATCGTGAATAGAGGTTTTTACAATGGTAGCTTTCAAAATA
Organism: Taxus chinensis; assembly: GCA_019776745.2. Taxonomy (NCBI): domain Eukaryota; kingdom Viridiplantae; phylum Streptophyta; class Pinopsida; order Cupressales; family Taxaceae; genus Taxus; species Taxus chinensis. The sequence goes on along the minus strand of CM034155.1, from coordinate 421,398,682 downwards.
TACAATGATTGTGAGTGATGGTTGTAAGGAGTGCATGAGTTTGAACAAATAGGTTTCTTATAGTAGAGATGATTGTTGACTAAAAACCTAGATCAAAAAGTGTTCCCATTTCATCAACCTCGCTTCCTTCCTCACCCCTACAAAGTTGTTATCACCACCTCACCCACGCACATACATTGGAACATAATTGTCATCAGTTTAATATGTCATTCACTTTGTCGATAGGTAATTTAACCCAAAATGTATATATAAGTGTTAGCATGTTGACCTATATATTATCTTTGGATTAGGGTTAGAAATAGGGATAAATTCAATTTAGTTACAATTAAACATCAATGTGCACATTAGAATATAACTATTTTAGCAATATAAAAGATAAATTGATTGAAAGAATTGTTAAATGCAATAAGGTGCAAAAAGAGAGGTGTATTTAGCTAATTGGATGTTCAAAAGGTTGATCGGGAAATGGAAAAAGGGAAAGAAGACTATAATTGATCTAAAAATGCTTCATCTCTAGATCTAAGAGTGCAAACTAAATATTGACAAAACCATTTGATGCATATAGAATCGTTTAGTTGTTATGTACAACGAGCTATTAGCATTCAGTAATTTTATGTGCCTATGCAAAGGTCTTAAAAATGTTTTTTTTGTAAAACCCTAGGTGTCACACATGTGTGAAACCCTTTGTATGATCCAAAATAACTTCAAACCCTAAGCATGGGTAAGAGACCCCGCAAAAAAGTTACTAGTTGCATTGAAGTGTAATTTGTATACCACCTACATAGGAAATACTTCAAAGAGGCCTCAAACCACATGTAATTCTTGACCTAATATGTGACATGTATATAGATGCAACTAGCTTCAAGAATTTGATCACTTGACAATGTATGCAATGGTTTGACGTGATTTTCTTATCTTGGCTTTTATTGGTCTTTAGCTTGGGAAACATGACTCTAAAACCCAGTTGAGTGTGCTTCAGAAGTTTGTATGGGTTTCTCTTCGAGTGTATTGTTTCTTTAGACTAGTTTAGAAGAGCTTGGAGTGCTTCTTGGAATGATATTGCAAGTGATGCTCTTGAAAATGCTACGTGAGTTAAAAAGTGCATTTGAATTGCTTATATAGGGGTTCATAGGTATAATTTTTCATTAAAAATGAACCATGAAGAAATTATTGGCTCATAGAAAGATATCAAATTGAGAAAATGATCGTTAGGTGGTTGGGGTGAAACCACCAATTTTGGACCAAACTATTGGACAATTTGGTCCATATTTTGTAGATCTGTATGAAAAGTGAGCTTGAGAAGCTAGATTTTTTTTGGGAATGACCCTTGGAGGTGATAGACTAATGTGTACTGATACAAGGAATAATTTGAGTGATTGAGAATTGTAAATGAGGACATAAGGCCATGTATGGGACTAAGGATAGGCAATTGAGCTTGGAATGTGAATACAGTTCGTGATTTAGGGATTAAGTCAATATTGATATTATCATGTGATAGACTACCAAATTTTGCTGTCCACATTTTCCCATCATTTAAGATAGGAAATGAATTTAATTGTTTAAAGGAAAAGATATTTGAGTGTGTAAACACACTTTGTATTCACTTGAGGTGCTTGATGTTCTTAAGTGTCACCAAAATCTCCATAGTTAAACATGCAACATAGAGTGTATTCAATAGAATTGAACTTTGACTTAGATTTGAAAATATAATTGAAAGTTGTGAATGAAAATTCTAAATCACAAATTTTACACTTATTTTTATTTTTGAAGAAGAAGGTCCTTGATGAAGTGATTGGAGTGGAATTGAGCTACTAGATGATTGGGGGTGACCAGCCCCCAATTTGTTTATGGAAATGTCAGAGCCAAAGGGGTATGGGGTGTCACTTGACCCAAAACCAAAGAAGGATGTCATAGGGATTTCTAGTCACCCGAAGAACCTTCTTAAAATAGGTGAGGTGTCATAGGATGTCTAGCCATCTTAAAATCCTCCCAAAAAGAATGAGGAGAAGAGTATTGCACAATTTTCTATTCACCCCAAAATATTATCCCCACATACCACACCGCTACAAATGCATCTAAGCCCAAGTGTGTCAAATAGTGCAAAATTTAAAGGGAATGAAGTATACTCTTGCCCCCACCATGTGATGTCCCATTTATATCAAGTTTGCAATGTTGAATATGTATAGTAAGGAGGCCCATGCCCTGATACTGTGTAGTGTAAAGGTTCTCAAATTTTACAAATCTAAAAGGGAATGAAGTAATCATGCCTAGGTCACATTCTATACCAAAATGTAGTAAATTATATCCTAGATTGTGCTAACTATCCTTGAATCTATATCAAAATCCTATTAAAGTTTGTATGTTCTGGAAAATTTTGAATTTTCTATTGATATCCAATAAAACCATCCATCTTGGATAGTAACATCTAATTGTTATGTTCCCTATTGTATGCTTTTAAAACTGTGTAAATTCTAATCATGATATGTATTCTTTCTTTTTCTCTATGTATATGCTTTTTATTCTATTATATTTTGATTTATTTATCCTATCTTTGTACCTAAATTTCATAGATATCAACGTAAAAACCCATTGAATTCCCCCTCCTTTAAGGTGGGTGAGATGTGTAATAGATTTATTGACTCAAAATAAATGATATGTTTTCATGTCAGTGGAGCATATAGTCAGAGTTGGATCACATTGCAGGATGTTTTAGGTGGTCATCGTAGAGATCGTGTTCCTAAAAAGATTGCATGGAAGTAACCATGGCATGAATAGATAAAAAACAAGAATTGAGGTAAATAATCAGACAATTATATAATCATACAAGTACAACAAGCAATGTCACATATGTTAGTCTTAGTAAAAATGAAGAGCCTCGTAAAAGAGACGTAAGAATGTTGCACACACACAAAAGCATGCACAAAGGAAACAAATCCTATAAACAATGGAAACCAAAGTATTGCACAGACACACACACATACAAAATTCCATAGGCCACCCATATGAAAACAAGCAACTTCATACAAAAAATCAAGTGAATAAAATAGCAAATAGTATCCCAAAGGAACATAGATCAAGGGTTACTAGCCATGTGCAAAGTATATGTGTTAGTTGCACTAAGTTCAAATAAATCATGTATACCAAAATATAGAAAATGAGAATAATGAAAATTTTAAATACTATTATGTAATGTAACAATAACACCTAATATCATAAGAAATGCCCTAAGATGTTGAGTTCCCACCAAGTAAGAGGAGAGGTCTTGCGTCTAAACATTGAATAATCTTAACCATGTCATGCATCATGATTAAATACCTTGTGAACATGTGTGTAACAAGTATATAGAATATGTCATCTATAAATCCATATGAAAACCACATACATATAAAGTAAAGAACTAGACAATCAAGTATATGCAAGTCTTGGTTTTCTACTTTGATAATATAAAACAAATTATGCTTATTAGGTTATTTAAATGTTTTTATATTTTTAGAATATGTGTTTGTGGAAAGAAAGGTCTATTGTCTGTTAATATCAAGAGGGTGAGGTGAAAAAATTGAAAGGGTGGGAGGCTTAGGCCTCAAATTTTTATTGTGAACACTAGGGGTAGTATATATAGTGGTACATTGGGGTGATAGGACATGCTTAGGAACTTTGTTTCTTATAAGAGGATTCCTAGAAGAAGGCATGTGAGGGATAGAGACTTTACATGTAGCATGATCGGGAGCATGATACATAGCTATTATAGACACAAAATCACACACTTACTACTTACATCATCCCTCTAAGTATGTCATTATCTGCATAATTCCTAAACAAGAAAACTAGGCATTGACAACACTTGTTTTTATTTTACATTATTTTATCATTATCTTACTTCTATTATCTAATTTTATGGAATGATCACTTTACTTTTAGACATTGGAAAATATGTCACCCAAACTTTGTATTTTCTGGTATATCCTCTAAGCATCCTAGATAGTACTACCCATTAGGGATAGGAGTGCCCATGAGCTATTGTACCCTTTGAGTGCTTCTTTAATTTTCCCTATTTTTCTCAAATTTGAATTTCCACATCATTTGTTATCTTTTCGAAAATATTACCCGTCACTTTGGGTCAGACTTGTTGGTTGTTAATGATGAAATTCAAACAAGGGAATCATATATATGCATTACTCACTATTATTGGGGGGTGGGCAACTTGGGTTATTACTTACTATCTACTACTTGGGAAAAGATAAAGATTCAAGGAGTCCATTTGGGATTCATTATTCACTGGATAGGAGAGGTTATTTCTGAATTCCATCTCACACATTTATCTTGTGGAAAAAAATAGTTGTGGTCCACTAGCTTGGTACGATTGGCATAAGGAAAACCTAGCTTCAAAGGAAATGATTCAATCAGACACACACACACACACACACACACACACACACACACACACACACACACACACACACACACACACACACACACACACACACACACACACACACTTAAATTACATAGAGTCTGAAATGTAGTGCAACATGATGGGTCACTGTAACTTCCATTCATTTAATGAACCTATTCAAGTGTTGACGCCATTATAGACTAGGGTTGTGTTCAAGGTTATATGCAAAGAAGTTGATATTAAGCTCAGTCACTATGGTTGTTCTTTCTTTGGGGTGATTTTTTTGGTATCAATTCTCTTGTTCTATATCACTTATCTACTGAAAGTGAGTAAATGTCTAAACTACCGAATATCAAAAGATTCTAGACTATCGAATGGAAAACAAAGTATATAAAATGCATCTATTCTATTGAAACAAAGTTACTAGATGAAATGCTTGCTAAAGGAAATGTTTTTCTGAAATGAAATGTTTGTTTAAAGGAAATGAAAAGTAAATGAAATTCGCTGAAATAAAGAGATATAATATTATATTCAGATAATCACCAAGTAAAGATATTAAAACTAAAACTTAGTAAATGTAAATATTTTGCATGAAATACCATTCCTCCAATCTCCTCAGTCGATTGGGCCCTTTCTCTACTTTGGGATTGAGACTCTTAACACAAACATATCCTCAAAATATCATATATTTTATTGATAAAAAATGAGTCTATACCGAAAAGAACTAATTAAGAAAAAGTCATGAGAATGTGTCTTATAAACACGACTGGTTACAACGTATGCCAAAACTATAGGAAATCGATTAGAAATTCATAAAAGTCTCATAACGCCACATAACTCTGCTAGAAATAGGGGTCCTAGTTTGTAGCTTGTTATGGTTTAGTATGCAAAATGGCATAGTGGTTGTAGAATCAGTCTCCTTTGACTGTAACTATTCAAAATGGAAGAGAATGTGCCTCATCATCCTACATATGTCACCAAATTATTGAAAAAAGTATTTTAGTGGAAGTTTCATTGGTCATTAGTTTGCTTAAGAAAAAATAAGGGGAAATGTATTACTTTCTACTTTAGATATAACTATTTAGAACATTCCCATGCATTGATTAGTGTTTTTTGGAGTAAAGTTTATAGCTATATAGATGTTATGATGAGTCGTTTTATGGACTCATCATCTCCCTGCACTTTACCTTTTTCAAGTCCTCTTGTAAACTTTCTTTGACTTGATTTCTTTCAAGTTGTTGTGCCATGCCATACTCTTCAAATCGATCTGCATACTGTTTCTTTGTGCCCTTACATCCTTGGGTTGCAAACGTAGTTTCTCCCCATGTTGTAAAGCTTTCATTTGATTGAGGAGCACTATTTTTCCAAGTACTCATTGGGTTGAGAAGCAAAGGAGGCCTAATCTGCATCCTAACCCATTCATCATCATACTCATTGTTCACTTTTTGTGCCAACTACTGAATAATTTCCACAAGTGAATCTCCCCTTCTCATGATTCAACTAATATTCTGAGGAGAAATCACTTCTCTTCTCTTCAGTGGCAAATTCAAGGTGTCCCATCTTTTTTCACAGGCTATCATAACCTGGCCAAAGTTTTGCTGATAGTAAGCTTCAAAATCTTAGACACATTTTTCCAAGATCTCATAGGTGTGTTTACCAATTCCGACCTGGTAATATAAAGACCTAAAATCCTTCTTCATCAAAATATCATTATGGTGTTGGGTAGAATGTAGAAACCAACAGTTTTTTCCTACTGTGTAAAGATATCAATTTTCTCTTCCCACAAAATCTAATTTCTTAGTAATGAATGAAAATCTTTTAACTGAAATTCTCCTACTGACAGATTTAAGAAAAAATCAGGAACATTTGGAACCAAGATGTTATGGAGATAGAATTCATACAATAAGTTTTATACCTATGGAGTACAACTCTGAAAAATTTGTAAAAAAAATTCCATCAGGAGCCTCATGAGGCTCTCCACAAAAAATTCTATGCAATTGCCATGAATAAAATTACTCTTGAAGAAATAGAATATACACTGAAGATGGTTTCCTGCAAGCTAAGAGTTTACAAGCTAAAGGACATAAAAAATCAACAACTGTTTCCATTTTTTTCTTTGCATTAGAATTGGATTCAGCCTCTTCCTTGAGGTTTTTTTATTTTGTTCTACCATTGCCTTATTTTTAAGAGAAAATTGAGTCCAACGAGATGATAAATCATCCCATGCTTTCAAACCAATATCTTTGTGTCTCTTTAAACTAGTAATTTCCATTCTCAAAACATCTATTTCTTTATATTTTTCCATATTATTTTGCACAAAATCATTTTGAAGAGTCAAATGAGTTTCTTCCATACCTCTCAGTTTTTATTTTAGAGAAAAAATTTCCTCTTGGTGTTGCCTCAAAACCTCATCATTGTGAAGAAGAGCATTTATTCGTGATTCCTCATGTCTAATTCCTTGTGCATCAGTTTCCGTAGCTACTATCTGGATTCCTAGAGTTGTAAGCATATTTTATGGAGCTTCCAAATGAGTTTCCAATGCCTCAACAACATGGCTCTGTTCTTCAGGATGGGTTGTCATGATAGCATTTTCCCTCAATGTTTTAGGCCCAAGGGGCTATGAGATTTCATATATAGAATCTTCAATGAACACAGGGGAAGAATAAAGAGTGGATTGAATCTTGGGATGAGAGTTGTGGGCTGATTCGGAATAATTTGGCATAAGAGTCCCCTTGATCCTCTTATTACTGGAACTTTCTCCTACAATCATATTTTATAATTTGTTCTTGGATTTCCTCGAATCCTGGTGTGCAAAAATCAACTAAATAATCCTTGAGTGCTTAATTTCAGCGTCACCACCTCCATTTTTATACTTCTTCCCCACTTTTATGATGACATTTGCTAAGAATTTAGGGAGATTGACTTTGAGCACAAGGTTTTCCCTATCTTTCTTCAAATGAGTCAAAATATTAAGGGTATCTCCTCCTAATACTGATTGTTGTCCATCACAGATGAAATACCTATTTACCCAAGAAGCTACATCCTTCCAATGTCTTGGAAATATTTCTATTTTAATACCCTTCTGGACCCCCTGGGAATTAATTATTATCTTAGGAAGAGGTTCCCCCTCCTCATGAAAAATGGCTATCAAATCTTTGAGGGTGGTGTAAGTGACAACCTTGAGTCCAAAATTTGAAAGAACAAATATTGTGCTAACAATTTGGCTATCTATTTCAATCCTTATCCCTCCTACTCTAGAACAAGTTGCTTCAAAATTTGACAAAAAACTCTTCAATCAAATCTTCATCAAACCATTAAATTTTTTGAATGAAATTCAACCAACCTGCATTGTGAAAGACCTGAGAGATGATGGCATTCCTTAGTAGTGGTTCTGTAGATTCTGGCTTTGACTTCTTCTTCCCCATCGAATAGGTTGGTTTGCAATTGGAATGGAAAGGTAGTGAGGAGGTATATTTTCATAACAATGGTGATGATTTCTTGGAAGAGGAAAATTAGTTTTGTGCAATGTAAGTATCTTGAGTTTGAACTACTCGTGAATTTATAATAGCATCATGGTGGTAGAGAATGATGATGGAGATGACTCGTGTGATCGTTGAAGGCAATACTATTTTAATTCATTCACATGCTCCCCACACTTATATCCTTGTCACTCGTGTCATATGTCATCCTTATAAAAGAGTGATATCCTACCTTATTCATTTGTCATTGCCTCTTATCTCTCCAATTACTCCTTTAATTTTTTTTGTTTTTTATCAAGTGCATTGGGAAGTTCAAATATAGTTAAGAATTTTGGTAAAAAAGTAAATACACATAACCTTACTAGCTCAACATCTTTTTGACCATTGGTGCTCCTCCTCCTACGTTTGAAAATTAATTATGGTTAATATACATTTTGATCATTTACACTTCTAGCCTTTAGTTTCATGCATAAAAGAATTTTTTTAGATATGGGGGGAAGAAGAATATAAAAAATTTATGGTATTCTTCCTTTATTGGCATATTCTTGAAAAACTACTCATGGCTGGAAGAGTTGAAGTCTTCCACTGAATCAAAGTCCTCACATAGTTGCATGTCCATAGTGAAGGTTTCTTTATCCTAAGGTTATTGATACAACCTCAGTCTATGGTCGTTCACTAACAAAGTTATCCTATCACCATCAATTGGAAACAATATCACAAATCCATTATCATATGTATTTTCAATTTGGTAAGGTCCTAACCATCTTTTCCTCATTTTACCTTTGAAGTGTTGGTATTTGGAGTCAAATAGTAGGTCCCATTCTCCATTTCTAAATCTTTTTGTCTTGATATGTGAATCATGCCAGACATTCTTTTGATGTTGAAGGATCTCAACTTATTGTTGTGCTTCCATCTGTATCTCATCCAGTTCATTTAGTTACATTACCCTATCTTGTTGAGCTTCATCCAAGTCAATTCCTAGGTTCAATGTTATTCTCCAGGTCTGCAATTCAAATTCCACTGGGAGCAATGGCTTCTTTCTATATACTAGTTCATATGGGGAGAAACCATTGGTGGTTTTCCAAGTTTTGTTTTATGCTCATACTTCTTTAGGAAGTCTTGGAACCAAGTTCTTTCTATCTTCATTTACAACTTTAGTCAAGATGTTTTCTAGTTCTCTATTTGTGACTTCCACCTGCCCATTGGATTAGGGGTAGTAAGGTGATGATTTCTCATGATTGATTTGGTAAATCTTCAAAAATTACTCAATCATGTTGGAAATGAATTGAGGTCCTTGATCATATATTATGGCTCTGGGATCTCCAAACCTTAGCATGATCTTGTGGTACAAAAATCCAGATACAACTTCTTCATTGGCATATATCAGTTCTTGAACCTCGGCCTATTTGGTAACATAGTTGGTGCACACCAACATGTACTCATTTCCATAAGATGGGGGGGGGGTATATAGGTCTAACGAAATCAATCCCCCATTTCTCAAATGATATTAATACCAATTGAGGATTGAGGGGAATTTTAGACGACATAGCAGGCTTCCCCATTCTTTGACATGCATCACATCACCATACATACTTCTTGACAACTTTGTGGAGAGAGGTACAGTAGTACCCAACTCCAAGGACCTTATGAATTGTCCTCTTTACTAAGTATTTCCCTCCTCCAGGTTCATCATGGCATGCTCTCAGTATGTTATATACTTCATATTCTCAAACACACCTACGAAGAATCATGTCATGACAACATTTAAACAAAATTCCATTTCACCACTTATATGTATCATTGTTTCTGACTAATCATTTTCTTTCTTTACAAGTGAAATAAGATGGAAACTTCCCTATAGTTAGATAATTGGAAATTTCATAAAACTATGGAGGATGTGTTGATATTGCAAACAAGTTCTCATCTAGGAAGTGATCTTGAATTTCCTCACCTTCTCTTCAAACATTCAATCTTGAAATAAAGTCAGCAACAACATTAGCCTTTCTAAGATTATCAATAACGGTCAAGTTAAACTCTTGCAAAAGAAGAAATCACCTGATAATTCTTCCCCCTACTATTGGTTTGTTCATTAAGTATCTTTTGGTTGAATGTTCTGTATACAAATATATATTATAACCAGTAATGTAGTGTTTGAATTTTTTTTGAGAGTAAACAACAGCTAGAAATTCCTTTTTTGTAGTGGTGCAGTTTCTCTTTGTAGGGGTTAGGTTTTTATTGATGAAATAAATGGCATATATTTGTTTTTCCTCATCTTTCTCTCCCATAACAACTCACATTGCATTGTTGGAAGCATCAATGTGAATATCAAAAGGTTGGCCCCAATTGGGTCCTCTCAAGACTGGGGCAGTGGTCAATTTATTTTTTATAACTTAAAAATATTGTTGACATTAAGGATTCTATTAAAAAACACAGTCTTTTTTCAGAAAAAAGAACATTGGTGAAGCAATCTTACCAAAATATTTTATAAACCGTTTGTAATAACCTGCATGTCCAAGGAAATTTTTGATGTCTGTTTGAGTTGTTGGCGTAGGCAACTTAGTAATGACTTCTATCTTTTTAGGATCAAATTGGATACCCCAAGCAGAGATATGATGGCCCAAAACAACCTCTTGATCAACCATCATCAAGAATTTTCCATGAATTAAGGAGATATGGTGTTGCTCACATCTTGTTAACACTTTTTCAAGATTGCTCAAGGAATCATCAAAGGTAGACCCATGGACATTGAAACCATCCATGTAAACTTCAACAAAATCATTGGTAAGGTCTACAAAAAATAGTTAAAACTACTCTCTGAACTTTGTATGCAAATGTACCCTAGGGACAAGTGAAATTGGTCTCATATTGATCAGTAGGTGCTATACTAATTTGTTTGTATCCACTAAACCCATCCAAGAAGGAGAAGTACTTCTTACCTTCCAGATTTTCTAGAACTTGATCTATAAAGGGCAAGGGAAAGTAAGATTTCTTGGTGGCTTTATTAAGATCCCTATAATCTATACAGATTCTCCACTTACCATTTTTCTTGGTACCTATAACAAGAGGTGATACCCACTGACTACCATATATTTGATAGATAAATCCTATCCTCAACAGTTTCTCTATTTCATCTTTTACAATGTCTCTTAATGTTGGGTTAATCCTTTGTTTTAGTTTTCTGAGTGGTTTGACATCCTCAATATAAATATGATGAGTGTAAATGCTTGGATGAATCCCTTTCATGTTAGTATAATCCCAAGTAAAATCTTTTGAATGATTTCTCGGGATGTTTATGACCCTAGTCTCTTGGTTGTCTTCTAATTTGTTGCCAATAGTTAATTCTTATCCTATCTCAATAGTTACTTTCTTAGTGTCTTTCAAAATAGCCAACTCTGTCTCAATAATTAGAGAGTTTAAGAGATAAGAATAGGGCTGTAGTATGTGAAAAATAGCCATATTCTCGTGATATTTTCCCATATAAGATACAATCTTAGCTAAAGGACAATGAAAATTAGTTGACGTTTAGCCTTCATGGTAATTTTAGGTCTCTTCAAAACCTTCTATAGAAATTTTACTCACTAAGATATTTTATGAGTTTAAAACAGTCATTTCTATATCCTTCATTTCAGTTTCCCTAGCCATAGTTTTGGTTTTCATAGCTGCGGTATCTTCTTTATCTAACATTGGGTATGTCTCTGTAATTTCTTCCATATGATTTTTTAGTATGATGGTGGCCAAATAAGTAGGAATCATATTGTTATTATCCAAAAATTCCACCCACACACGTTCAAAAACATCCACATATGGTTGGGCAAGAGGAAAAATAGAAATATTTTTTGCTTTTTGCCCATTTGAAATAGTCATTTTTCCTAACCTATAGTCAATGTATGCAGCAACAATAGCTAGACAGGGTCTTCCTAAGATAATTGGATATCCCATCTTTTGAGTTTTAGGCTGTAAGACCATAAAATCTAATGGATACTCCCAGGATTCAGTCGTAACCATTACATCCTCAATTATTCTTCTGATACAACAATAGACTGATCTGTTAATTGGAAGATAGTATCGATTGGTTGTAATCATGTCAAAGACAACAAATTGAATGTATTTGTTTTTATGACATTGATGGCAGCACCAAGATCCACTAAGAATTTATATATTTATTGATCATTTACAAAAATAGTAATGACTAGACTCCCAGGATCCCCATATTTTGGTGAAAGACGTTTTCCAGCTACAAGGTCAGCTAGTTTTTATTCTACTTTGACAGTGTTTTCTTATTTCTTCTTCCTTATTGGTTTCTTTATGCAATGGTTCCTAATGGTTTATTTTAATTTAGGAATGTCCCTTATTTCTCTTAAGATTCAGACCTCTATATTAATTTTTTTAACTCCTGAACCAATATTGTCTCTTCCCCATTTTGCATTTCTTTTAATCTCTCTGGGAAAGGAGGTGCGTGCACATTCTTGTCTTTCTCTCGGTCATCCCTAGTTTCTTGTGTTTGTGGAACATGTTTGGTTCTATCCCTTTTCCTCAGGTAGCTCAGTAATAACTATTGGAGGATTATTCATTGTTTTTCCATTTTACAGCTACAAGTTATTAGTGGCATTAACTTACATTGCCTCACCATGTTCTGCTTTGCTAATTGAAGTTGTTCGTTGATTTTTGGGGTTTGAGATAGGTTGGGATGGAAGTTGAGTTTGTGTTGCTTTCCCCTGTTGGTGATTTTTTTATTGTTGTGTAAACCTCCTTGGCTGATTATAGTTCTATTGAGGTGACCATTGTTGGTTTGGCCATGGATGTGCATTGGCTGATGGTGTTTAGCCTTATTGATTATATGGAGAATCAATGGTTATGGATTTTGGTAGCCCAGCCATTTGGTGGTGTCCAATCAAGTTGCCTCCAAGTTGGTGAAGGGGTTTTATTGGGCCATGACATCATCTAGGGGGTTTGAGTAGGTCTAGTGGCATAAACAAACTGATTATTTGATCTTTGAACAAAGTTTACTTATCCAATTGTTTGATATCTATTAAAGGATGTCCTTTCCTGTATCCAGGACAATATATGTCTAAAGGTTATTTTGTAGCATTGTCCTTAGCTTTCAACCCATCCATGGTTGAACTTAACCATGTCAAAATGTCTGTTTTCATATTGACAAACTCCTTTAGAAATTTTGAGGTACTAAAGGCACGTTTTAATTTTTTCTTTCTTCTAATGCCTCCCCTTGTTCTAGAGTAGCTCCTACATAACTCAACAATCTATTCTAGGGTGATTTTGTTTACATCACCTCCTCCCATGAGATGGAGGGATTCTTTGGTTTCATCATAAAGTCCTTTAAAGAATATTTTCTTGCTTATTTATGCATTCAACTCATAACCACTTCTCATATAGATAAAAAGAAATTTATCCAAGTAATCATCCATATTTTCATCTTCTTTTTGTCTCATATGAAATAATTCTTCTCTCCTATCTCTCCCCCCCACATTAATCTTGGTATTTTCCCAAAAAGGTAGTCTCCATATATTCCCATGAATGAATGGAGTTAGAGGGAAATCCCATAAACCACCTCATGGAAGAGTCCTTGAGGGTGGAAGGAAAGAGCTTGAGCTTCTGGTTATCTATTTTGTATTCATATGTTTGGCATAGAACTTTGAATTCAAACTAGAATTATTCTGGATCTTCTATGGGAATTCCGTGAAAGGTAGGCATAATGGATGGTGAAATGTTTTTCATAGGTTCTTCCTCTTCATCATTTAAGATAATATGGTAGGTAAAGGTTCTACCCAAGGGTCTATCATCATTGTTTCCCCTTCCTCACATTTATGTAAACTGTTCAGGTTTTGGAGAAATTGATTCAAATTCAGTGTAGGTTGATTCAGATTCAGTGTCACTCTCAGGAGTAGTATTATCAATATTTAATATACATTCTTCTATTGGGAATATTCTTTGAGTTTTATGAGTTATATATCTCCCTCTATCATCCCTTTTCCTGTGCATTAATATTTATCTTTAAGTCAAGCCTTAGGATCTCTACTAGTTGCATAAATCGACGTCAATAACACCCATAGCATAAAAGGTAAATAGAATGGCATGTTTTTCTTATGGTAGTCCCTGAAAATGGCACAAAAAATGATGGGTCATTGTAATTTCCAATCATTTAATCAGCCTATTCAAGTATTGATGTCATTATAGACTAGGGTTGTGTTCAAGGTTGTATGCAGAGAAATTGATATGTAGCTCAGTCACTATGGTGATTATTTCTTTGGGGTTTTCGTCTGGTATAGATTATCTTGTTCTATATCACTTATCTACTGAAATCGAGTAAATGCCTAAACAATTGAATATTAAAAGATTCGAGACTTTCAAATGGAAAACAAATATATAAAATGCATCTATTCTACTAAAACAGAGTAACTGAATGAAATTATTGTTAAAGGAAATGATTTGCTGAAATGAAATGATTGTTTAAAGCAAATGACAAGTAAAGGAAATTCATTGAAATAAAGAGAAATAGTATTGTATTCAGATAATCACCAAGTTAAGATATTAAAATTGAAACTTAGTAAATGTAAATATTTTGCATGAAGTACCAGTCTTCCAATCTCCTCAATCAAGTGGGCCCTTTCTCTACTTCAGGATTGAGACTCTTAACACAAACATATCCTTAAAATATCATATATTGTATTGATAAAAAATTATTCTCTTACATACTTCATAGAGAAACTAAAAATAACTTCTATCTATTAACTATTGTAATACCAAAAAGAACTAACTAAGAAACATCACGAGAAGGTGTCTTATAGACATGGCTGATTACAATGTTTGCCAAAACTATAGGCAACCAATTAGAAATTCATAGAAGTCCCATAACACCCCATAACTCTACTTGAAACAGGGGTCTTAGTTTGTAGCTTGTTATGGTTCAGTCTTCAAAATGACATATCGGCTATAGACTCATTCTCCTTTGACTGTAACTGTTCAAAATGGAAAAGAATGTGCTTCATTATCCTGCATATGTCAACAAATTACTCAACAAAGTATTTTAGTGGAAGTTATTGGTCATTTGTAACAACCACTTTTTTCACTTCAATTCTAGGGAAAAAATTAAATAGTTCCCATCCTTCCTTGTTCTAAATTCACATAATTTATAACCATCAACCATCTAAATTAGTCCATCCTATAACATTTGACAATGTGCAGTTGTATTAGTTAGTTTTTTTTCTGATCTCTCATTAGTTTCACTCTTTCACGAGTCATTATGCCCAATATGCCAATGGTTTCCTTTTTCAGTAAAGGATAATAAAGTGTCTTATTCTAAGTGTCTACGTGGGTATTTGTCACGGAATCCCATCCTAGCATCCTACATCTTAGATCCTGGTGAAATCAAGACACAGTGTATTCAACATGCTTACACTACTTTGGCTAGAATTTCTAAATCACATTTTCCATGTTTAGTTCCATGATGATCACATTCGTCAAATAGGAACTTGTCTTTCACCATATCACTTAATTATTTTTATCTAGATTGGGATCAGAAAATGGATGTCATGAATCAGTTAAAAGTCTCATACAAGGTACAAAATCATATCAACCAAAATGAGGAGGTGCCACAATGTCATCTTAGGATTTCCTATGGGAAGAGTAAGTGTCTTCAGTAATGATTCACATCATTACTGAGTCTACTTACCTTCCCCGTAGTCATCATAAGGTAGCATCGGGGTACGTATCCATGCATTTCAATCCAACTTTGTAACTCTAATGAATATTTTTCTTAAATGCATTACATCTATCACAATTTGAGGGACTTTACGAGGAAAATTAGCATAGTTGTTAAGCAACGGTATCCAATTAATGACCAATGTCATTAAATGGATACAACCATGTAGCGGCCATAGTGAGTTGGCCTACCAAACACCTTAAATTGGAACGTTGTAACTTATTATTTCAAATTAATTAATTAAAGCATGACAGGATACCCTAGATCTCACAATACTTTCACCTCGAATGAATTGTACCTAAGGTTCTATCTCAAGTTAACCCAATAAGTCAAATGTAGCTCAATGTTGTACTTCACATTCATTTTCACTGCCTAGTTAAAGATTTAAATTTACTTACTGCATTAACTCTGCCAAGCTAGCTTTGTCTATATTTTCAAGCATAGTAATATTCCCAAAAATTTCTCCTATTTGAACCACATAACTATCTGAGTAAAATAAAAGCAATTATGTTATATTCCTTCCAATGATAGTAATTATAACACATTTATTCATAAACAAATGAATGTGTTAGAATATTTTAGTTGCATCCAGACCATGGTTCAACATAGATCACATGGTAATACTAAATAACATAGTGCAACATATCTAAAACAAAATATCAAAGTATTACTTCCATTAGTATTATACTTTAATGTTAATGCTACTCCAACTTGGATTAGTACTTATAAAATTTGGTTTGCTACATCCATTTCCATTAATTTAATCACCCTTTTTGGTGTTCCCTCCATCTTCTGATAAGTTTGGACTTATTACTTATTGAAAATGAGGAATACTATCTACGATAGTCAATTTCAAAAATGACTCAAGTTTTGTTTCTTCCATAATATTAGAACACAACACTAGTCCTAATGTAATACTTCATTTGTTGACCGTATTCCAATAATACCTATAACACATTCTTACAAATTTCCATCATCGTTTGATTAAATCAGATTTAATAGTTGTTTACAAATGGAGGAGACTATCAAATATATTTAACAAATATTAAGCCCAATGGGTTTCCTTAGTGTTTATCAAGATCCTAGTTAGAGTTAATATTTAACAAAAATCTTCCAATAATTTCTCTCTCATACTTTATTGAAAATCCGCAGTAAATATATCACAATCATAAAAATTTAATATAAAGAATTTCACTTTACTTATTCATATAAGCAATCAATAGATCTTATTAAAAACCTCAAGTGGCAAAGGATGGCCTTACAAATAACAAGCCTCTGCCCCTTTAATAATTCACCCATGTTCTAAACACAATTGTCCAAAGGCATCTTTCACTTTAGAACCCAATAATCATACATTCTTTGCATTTATAAAATGTGCACAATTAGTAAGTCGCGATGTTCCTCTTTCGCAAATGTATGCTACCCTGCACTTGAAATATTGTGTACGACAAATGCACATGAGTCAGTTCACAAGAATTGGCATGGTTACATTGTTCACAACCTAGCTATCTCATTTCCAAGTAATGAATAGTATCTATATTATTCAAAAGATTCAGTGAGATATCATTCATATAAATCGTATGATCTAGGAACCTCATTCAAGATTTATTAAGCATGTATCCCTCGTTTATTTTTATCACATGGTCATGTATATATAAACCCGAATTAATACATAATTCTCAAGTAATGATTCTATATACTGCATTCATATGGCAGACCCATTAGTTTCTAGCAACCAAATAAATGCAAGCTAACTAATTATAGTATTCCCTAACATGGTGAGTGTAAATAGTTTCACAACAGAAAAAGGACAAATCATTCTAATTCAATCATCGATGTTTAGTAGTAGCCACCCAAATAATTTCACAAACTTACCACGTTCAGCCACTCTACTAATGACAAGTAAAATACAGCCATATACTCACCAGGATATCAATAATAATAAGACATGATTTAGCCCATATAATATTCCTATTTAATTTATCTAGAAGAAATTATTATATTTTCATCAAACATAGTTTCTATCCAACTGTATCGACAATTACTTTCAGCCACATTTCTTTTCCAAGGTCACATTAAGACCGTCTCAGTTTGGTAATGCATAGAATTTCACCCAGTCATCAGAGAAAGATTCCTTCTAAGAGTAGTGGAAGACTAAGAACCAATCCACTTTCAATCTATATTTATTAATAAATTGTTTTTATATACAAAACCTTGTTATAGTACCCTCAGCTGGAATAACCAAATAACTAACAAGTTATAAAGATTACCAGTAATCGATACAGACAAAAAACAATTAGTTCTACGCTTTAACTAAATCCCCTACGAAAGTCCTCTTGATTCCAATCGAAGAGCGTATTCAAGTGAGTGAAAATATACCTCATTTTAGAGATCACTAAGGCTCTAAAAAGGAAATATTCAATCCACCCAAATGGAAATAACCTAATAAATTTGTCACGACTCTACAGCTTGACTAGGAAATAGTACAGTCATCACATAAAATTAGGGTTCAAGCTGAACCCATTACCATTACACAAGACATCCTTAGAACCCAAAGTCACTACCCAGGCTACACAATGTTCCCTCGTTTTAGCAATAGGTTAAGACGGGAACTTTACATAACTAAACAATATTCAGTAGGAAGACTCAAACCGTAGTCAAGTTGCAAAACCCATTTCGAACTATGATAAATCATTAAAAATTCTGGCTACCCATTTT
The DNA here is from genome assembly GCA_019776745.2 of Taxus chinensis. Classification (NCBI taxonomy): domain Eukaryota; kingdom Viridiplantae; phylum Streptophyta; class Pinopsida; order Cupressales; family Taxaceae; genus Taxus; species Taxus chinensis. Next base: position 421,380,375 of record CM034155.1, on the reverse strand, counting down.
TTAATTTAAGGAAAAATAATTCACATAAATAACACAAACTTGGCGTGCAGCCAGAGCCAAGTTTTTCAACCATTTTACATCATTAAATCTAATTTATACTACTAGAAATATGGAAAACTATTCAAAACAGAGGCCTTGCTAAGGATCTTCAATCATAATTCCTTCACATGTAATTAATACAATACTTCAAAATGAAAAAGTTAAAGCAGTAAAAATTATAACCATGCATGTTCAATCTGTACGATTTTCCAAGTGAAACTCAACAAATCCCCAAATGTTCTTCTCCTAGCTCACCCAAAAATTCAAGTACTTTTATATGTCCAATCAACAGGGGTTCGAGCGTAAGTGAAACACCCATAATCAAAGGTAGACCAAGTTTATAACGCTTCCAACTGTGTGCATGCAACCCCCTTCTTTCAATGCAAAATTTTCCCATCAGAACTTCAAATCAACATGTAAGATAACAAGACGAAACTCCACTTTCGTATGTAAAAGATCTCATACCAAAAAACTTCCCCAAACCACATGTAGAAACCAAAAATGGCAAAGGGGGAGGTTAACTTCAAACAAAAATAACAATGCATTTTTTGCATGGAGGTAACATGTTAGAGAATCCAATAGGGTTTCCCAAGAACTGAGCCTATAATTAATGTTTTCCAACCTCCTTATGTCACATCGTGGCTTCATTCAATTGCCACCACCCATTATTTCTTTCTCTAAGTTTAGCTATAGGCTAACTATTTTTTAACAATAGTTCCAATTATATCAAGCGCATGGTCGATTGACCATTGATCAAGAAATGATTATAAAACCCGTTAAACTATGTGGGGTTAAGTCGATCAACCCCCCCACAAATTTAATACTATCAAATTATACTAAGTTGGTATGGGTCATTTTGACCATTGATAACATCATTCCAATCTTACTAACATTTGAAGGTGTGTCTTTAAGTTTAGACCAATAATACTTACTAAAACATTGATACTCATATATATATATATATACAAACAAATCAAATCATTTTATGATCGTATAAGAAAGTAATTGTACCCTTAGTAAAAATAAATCAGAATATAGCATAAGATTAAGGTTGTGATATTTAAAATATGTAATGCTTAACTCATTAACAGTCAAATTCCAAGTGATACCAACTAGACCCTGAGATCATATTGTATCTATACATGTAATTACAACTTTATACCTTAATCATGTATTGATAGTTCTCATACCTGTGTTTGTATTTAAGTTACTTGAACAATCTGGAGTAGCAACATAATGAGGCACTATACCGGTGAGGGTGTGAAATTAATAACCGTGAACCAAGTTTGTAAATTTAAATGCACTGAAAAGACATTAGCATCCTCATATTAATGCTACTAAAGTACAATAAAGGTTAATGAAACTACTTTATTATATCAAACACACTTACATAATAAAATCAATTAAGATCATAAACCATATCGGGGGTCAAAATATAGGCAACCTGCATAGCTTATCACCCTTTCCTCTATTCAATTATGACTTATTTCTTTCACAAACACAACTGAATTTTTTTGGGTTGACATATTTCCCCCCTTAATGAATCATCATCTTGACGATTTTCACTTATTAATCAAATCACTAGAGCATATAATTATACCCTTTAATTAAGGAGAACACTCATCATTTTCCACAAAAACTTGTAATTTGACCGATCAGAAATTCACATTTATTGGTTGTAATAGCCTACCAATCAGCAAAAATGGTCATATAGTCAACAACATGACATAATATTTATCATTAGAGGTAGTCGTAAAGTGTAATATTATTAAATATATCAAATAGATAGTTAAAACAAGCCATATCCCATAGCTATAACAAGAGAAACATTGTTTTCAATTTACCACTAATCCTCCTAAGTTGTTTTTGTTTCGTTACTTGCTTGCATTTTTATATTTGCAAGTTTTCTTTCATGTCCATCAAGAGTCACCCTACTCACCAAAATAAAGTATTTGATTGTTATTGCAAGATAAGAGAGTGTATGCAAAACCTTAATAATAGTCTTACCATGTATTCCTTCGATAATATAACATGGAATTATTATTTTTCTTACTTAAACTAAGAAATATCCTTCCCAGAACAAGATAAACACTGTAATCACAAAATCATGCACTTACTGTTACATTTATACTGCCAGGTATGTTATTTTATAAGTGGATCTTACGTTGTAAAATTATTCACCAGTGATCCATCCCTAGTTCAATCATCATTTGTCTCTGTAGTTTTGGCCATCTCTCAGGGTGTCTTAGGTGTTGTAATTTTCTTAGTTGTCATCTTTAGGTCTATGTTGGGGTGCCTAGGGTTGCACCGGGGTGCCTTGAGGCACCCTAGTCTGTGATTTTAGGCACCTGTGTCACTGTAAGTTGTGGTCTTAATTTCTTTGTTCGAGGTCGGTCTTAATAGTTACCCCGTCCATTCCCCAAGGTTGTAGTTGGCAATTTCAGGTCACTAGTGTCAAAATTTGAAAAAGAGATCCCTATATAAACATAGCATACTCACTACATTATGGGTAGATATCTTACTATCAAGGGAAGCTATCTACTAAGGCAAGGGAATGCATTTGGGATTCTTCTACATCTACATCACACAAGCATAGGGGGAAAGGGTTGTATTCTTTCCATTCCATCCACCATTTGCATTTTTACATCTAGTTATTACCCCCTACTACCATGCCATTGATGATAGGGCATCCTAGGAATAAAAATTACACACACATGCACATAAAACTACATTGGGTCCGAAATGTAGTGCAACACTCAATCGTAAGGCCACTATTTTGGTAGCTGAGGTCAGTCTGACCTATTCATATGAATTTTTTATTTTTTAGGGATTGATGATTTGAATAGGGTTTTGTAGGTAAATCTTCACATAACAATTACAATGACATAGGCAACATTATTGTGACATCTGTGTGATAGGAATGAAGGTATTGTAAAGACATTATGACAATGCCAAAATCAAGTTATGAGATTTTTTGCAGTCTACAACACCTAGATTACAGACCAGGACGCCCTAGGGTGCCCCAGTACAGAAAAATATTCAGTTTTTACCTTCCTGAGGCCACTCAGTTATAGCTTTCCTAATCTGCATACCAGTCTGCTATAGTCTAGCATACAGTAAGGTAAGTCATCTAAAGGTTAGTAACATATCCCTCTTATTTCCATTATTTCAATACATTCCAATATTAAAATAAAATATTTAGGTCTAGCATTTCAATATAACATTTAATTTCTATTTAAAATAAAATATTCAGGTCTAGCATTTAAATATAGCCAGAAAACCCTATTTTCAATTAATCATTTTGGTGAACCTACATTTCAAACATTTCACTTTTGGATCCTCTTTTATACCCTAGTGTTTAGCATAGTTTTAATTTTCCTTCATCATGTCTCATTTTAGTGTCAATGCTATTTATGATGAGGCTTCCATAACTAAGCCTAGGGATTTATATAGTGCTCCTATGATCTTATCTGATGATATTCAACAATCCCTCCTTGAATTCAAACAACATGTGCCAACTAATCCTATTAATTCCCCTATAGGTATATGACGTTTTGATGATCCTACTGCTTTCACTCATTATACACCATGCCATCTAGTTGCATGTGATCCTTCTTATTCTTCTTCAGATACATCATCTGATCTTTTAGATCCCTCTATCATTGATTATTTATTAGTCATTGACTCCCAATCCAGTGTACCTCCTACCTCTCCTCCAGCCACCACTGTAGTTACTCCTATGTCTTCCACCACTTCTGATAGCCCTCTCACACATATCCTTTGAGCTTGCATTCTCCTTATTACATTGATGATCCTATTGAATCTTGTGATGACCATACCATTCTTTCATGAATCCCATATTCTATTGATCAACATCATGGGTCTCCTTCTTTCTATACTAGTACATGTGACTCTCCCCCTTCATTGTTATCCCCTCCTAAGGTTGCATCTACTATTATACCCCCCGCCATTACTTCTTCTTCTATTCCCACCTCCCCTACCCCTTCTACTGCATCTTCACCTGTTGAGGTTTCTTCATTCTTCATCCCACATACTGGGACTTGTGTTGATACTATCCATACTCTCACCCCTACATATTCATCTACCACTCCACCTATAGTATCTACCTCTACTATATCACCTCTTGTCATCCCTATGATCACTCATCATGGAAAAATTCACCCACTCAACACATTATTGACATCTCATACTATTCCCTCATAGGATATCCTCTCCCTCATGCATGTAGTAGGTCAACTCCAATCACAAGTTCATACTCTTACTCTAGAAAGTAAGACCTATTATGCCTCTATCGACAACAACTCTTTACATAGAAATCTTGTCCCTAAAAATATTTGTAATTCCACATTCCATAAATACTTTTTCATGCCTACTTTCACATGTTTTGAAGGTACTGGTGATCCTCATGCTCATATCCTCCATTACCACACACTTATGGCTGACTACTCTAATGATCGCTTATTGCTCAAGGCCTTCCACTATAGTCTTACTGATGAGGCAATACAGTGGTACACCCACTTACCCTCCGGGTCCATTAGTACTTTCTATGACATGGAGGATGCTTTCCTCCATCACTTTATTATTAAAAATGGCCCTAGGGTTATATATGACCACCTTTTAATATTACATCAAGGCTCCTCTGAACCTGTCAAGGATTATATCTTATGATTCAATGCATATATACACTAGGTCATTTTCCAGCGTAGTGACTTAGAAAAATAGTTCATCTTTTTTCGTGGTCTTATTCCCCCACTTAAACAAAGGCTACAATACGACACTTGTGAGTCATTTATTCTCTTGTGTTATAAGGTTATCGATATAGAACAAGATCTTTCCTCCTCATTTGTTGCTACACCCCCACACGTTTCTCCACTAGTTCAATCTACTTCTCCCCTCACCTCACCATCTGTTGATCATCCACAACCACCTCTATGGTGCCTTCTAAACAAGATCCACTCTCCTCTTCCCCACCCTCACATTCTTCTCCAGTTCCATGAAAAGCTCCTACTTCCACAACTCCACATCCGTCACGTGAACCTTTGTACTTTTCTCCTTGCACTTGGCCACATGATCTACTCTACATATTACTCAATGAGTGATTGATTCAGTTACCATCAAACCAGCACCATCCTCCACACCAATTACAACGTCAGTGTGACCAATACTATTGTAATTACCATCACATATATGTCCATAGGAACAATGATTTCCTTGCCCTGTGTGAAAAGATACAACAACTTTTGGACTTAGACATTATCTCCTTTTCTTCTCATGAGCACTCCTTGTCTCCTTCCCCTTTCTAGTGTAGGCATACTCCACCTATGTCTTCTCCATCAAGAATCTAATTTTTTCATCATGTTCCACCGCCACATGTTTGTTTTCCACTTCATCCATAATTTCCACCACCACACTTATTGCATTCACTCCATCCACATTATCCACCACTCCATGTTACTCCACCTCATGGTTTTTTGTTGATTTCTATATATCCCATATTCACTACACATGATGTTCCATTCACTTCATACACTCATGCTCCATCCATGCCACATGTCTCCACATCCACTCACTATTTTGGTCTTTGGTAGGTGATTCTTATCACCTTACCTCCCGATGATATACTTGTGTTCTTATGGTTCTGACACGACTGTTAAGGGTTTAGTTCTAAGAACCTTTCATCACGCACTTCATTATTCATCTAGCATACCTCATTCATTTCCCAATGATGTACTTGTGTTCTTACGGATCTTACATAACTATTAAGGGTTTAGTTCTAAGAAAATTTCATCACGTGCTCCGCCATTCATCTAGTGCACCTCAATCATTTCCTGATGACACACTCTTACATACGTGGTTGATACTTGACTATTGAGGGGTCTTATTACCTGAGCCTATTCATTCAAAAATTGGGGGCATCGTTAATCACCCCTTATTTTAATCATCTAATTATTGCCTCCTCACATATTCATTACGATACATTTATCTATTTCCACACTTATTTTATTTTATCATCATTACTTACGTGCTACATATTTTATAGTACATTAGTTATCTACATTGTCATTTACCATGCATATTTTATCTACCATTACTCACATCCTCCTACCAATTTATATTCATCACATACATTACAATACACATGTACGATCAATAACAATAGAACAATACCATATTCATTACATCATAATAGCAAAACATCTCAACATAGATTTAATATATAGCAAAAATAGGTATCCATACATATCTTGGTCATACAACCATCATCCTACAAAACATGTTTTATCACTGGGGGGCAAGGCCCCTACATCATATACAATCATCACTATCACACCTCATCATCACTATCACTCTCGTGTACCATGAGATCCTTAGAACTAGATGCCTCGCCGCCAACTTGACGTTGCATTTTGCGGCCCCGAAACTTCTCCACTTTTTCTGCATGACATGGAAATCTCCATATTCAGCTCTGAGAAATGGTGTTGTAAATATACATATCATGTGAACTGTTGATAGGGGTTTTCATCAAAGTTGGAGATACCCGCGAAGATGAGGAGATAAACGCTGAAGACTAAAAGAAGCTGCAGAGGAAAAGAGTAAGCCGTGGATAGTAGAGTAAAGCCACCAAAGACTAGAGAAATTCGTGGGTAAAAGAGCGAAGCCGTGAGAGACTGGTAAAATCCATGTTACACTGAAAGAAGTCACGAGATACTATAGGAAGCTATGGAAGCCAACAAAGAGTCATGGAACAAAGACAAAGCAAAGACAAACTAAAGTAGAAGTCAACAGAAGCATAATAGAATTATTCATATTACGAAGTTATTTTATGATGTTCGCGGGATCTATATGAGTATTATAATATATCATGGAAGCCGGAAACATATTAAAATCATGTGATGTAGGACACTGATCTTTGCTTAATTTAAAGTTTCCAACCATAGGTGTACTTACGTGTTTTGAATTATGCATTTTAAACCTTTCTAACACCTTATTCATGTAATTATCTTCAGACAAATACAATTTCCTATTCTTCCTGTCTCTATGAATTTGCATGCCAAGGATTTTCTTTACAAATAATAAATCCTTCATTGTAAATTTGTGATCTAAATTTTCTTTAAGCTCAAAAATGTCCTACATACTAAATCCTGTAATAAGCATATTATCTACATACAGTAACAAAATAATATAGCTTCCATTTTATAGCTTCTTGAAATAAACACAATGATCAAATTCACATCTCATATAACCATGCTCATGTAAAAAATTTTCAAATCTCATATACCATTTCCTTGGAGATTTCTTGAGCCCATACACGCTCTTTTCCAACCTGCACACAAGTTTATCCTTACCCTTGAATTCATAACCAAGTGACTGTTGCATATATATCTCTTCCTCCAAATCACCGTGAAGGAAAGCTATCTTAACATCAAGTTTCTCTAAGTGTAAATATTCTACTGTAACTAAAATCAAAACAATACTTATGGAAGTCATTTTTACTATAGAAGAAAAATCTCACTAAAATCAATACCTACTTTTTGTGCAAACCCTTTTACCACAAGCCTTGCCTTGTATCTTTTTTTTCCATCTTACTTTTCCTTGATCCTGTAAACCTGGTTTTTTTGCAATACTCTCTTACCTGTTGAAAACTTAACCAAATCCCATATCTGGTTTTATTTCAAGGAGTCCATCTCCTTGTCCATGCCATGCTCCCACTTCTTGTGGGTTTCTACCTACATTTACTTTTCAAAACTTTTGGTTTCACCACTATCAGTCAATAATAGATAAAATAAGGAAGGTGTTAATATTTCTGGAGGTTTACTTACCCGTTGTGACCTTCTCATAAAAAAATTGGGGTACCAGAGGCTCATTTTTCACATCATATACATTTGTATCAACATCTGATAGTGAGCGACACTGGTCATCTATAGCCGACATCAGTCTAGGTGACTGATGCCGGTCCTACTCTTATACCAACACTGGTTTCCCTCACTGATGTCGGTACTTGTAGGTGTCAATTATAAATCTGATAATGCATTTTATTTCACAAAATATTCCATCCATTCATCCTTGGGTATAAAAATTTTATCCCTGTACATTCTCTTTTCATTCTACTCAATTTCACGACTCCTAACAATCTTAGCATCATCTAAATCCCAAAAATAGAATCTGAAATGACCATAGTCGTAACCAATAAAAGTACATCTCTTAGATTTAGCATCCAATTTCTTCCTATTTTTTTTATCAACATGAACAAAAGCTTCTTAACCAAATACTCTATGAAAAGAAAGATCTACCTCTTTTCCAGTCCAAGCTTCTTCTAGTATTCCACCATCCAGTGCACTTGAATGTCCACGGTTGATTAAATATACTACCATGTATACTGCTTCTACCAAAAACTGTAAGGGTAATCCAACATGTATCCTCATGCTTCTTACACGTTTCATGATAGTTCTGTTCATTCTTTCACCACACCATTCTCCTGTGGTGTTATAGGAACCATTATTTCTTTGCATATTCCATTCACTGAATAATAATCATTAAAATCCTTGCTGTAGTACTCGCCACTATTATTAGATCTAAGGCATTTTAACTTTTTTTTTTTCATTTTCCATAACGGCTTTCCATATTTTAAAAGTCTCAAAAACATCAGATTTAGGCTTTATACAATAAAACCATACCTTTCTTGTGGCATCATAAATGAAAGTCACATAATATTGGTATCCTCCATGAGAAGCTACCTGGGTTGGTCCCCACACATCTGAGTGCACAAGCTCCAATTTTTGTTCCTTCTTTGTTGCCCCAACTTTAAGAAATCTCACTTTCTTTTTCTTTCCAAATATGTAATGCTCACAGAAATCAAGATCTAAATGTTTCAAATTTGATAGCTTACCCTTTTCCTTTAATATCTGCATTCCATTTTTACTCATATGGCCTAGATGATTATGCCACATGCTTGCATCTGGATCTGAAGTAGATAGAACAAAAAAGGAATCAGTAATACAAGTATACAAATACAATGTTCCTACCTTCTCACCTCTTTCCATAAAAAGATATCCCTTGGTAACTTTCCAAAATTTTGCTATGAATGTAGCCATGCAACCAGATTCACCTAGTTGTCCTACAGAAATTAGATTTCTCCTGAGGCTTGGCACATTCCTCACATCTTTCAATATCCATGTATTTCCATTCTGCAATTTTAGATGAACTTCCCCTTTACCAGTAATATTGCATGGTTCATCATCTCCTAAATAAACATGCCCAAAATTACCCTGGACATAATTTCTAAAATAACCCTTATTAGGGGTAGCCTGGAAAGAAGCTCTTGAATCTAAAACCCAAGATTATATTTTATTATCCAAGGAGAGAATAAGGGAATCTTGCATTACCTCAATTGTAACATTTTCCTCTTTACCTTTGTCTGGTATATTCTCTTTGTTTTCCTTGAACCAAAATCCTTCTTTGCATGTCCTTTCTTTCCACAATTCCAACAGGTTATTCCTCTACCTCTAGATTTAGATCTTCCATTCTTTGATTTTGATTTCCCATTATTCTTGCTCTTGGATCTCTCCTTCTGCCTTCCCCTACTTTCTACATTCAAAACATTTCTAGATGATGATTCTCCTATAATTTTCTTGCGTATTTCTTCATTCATGATTATCCTAAGCACATCATCAAACTTCAAAATATTAGTAGAAGACCCTGTATTACTAATAAATATTACCAAGTTATCCCAACTATCTAGCAAAGAACATAAGAATAAAAGTGCTTTCACTTTATCATCAAATGGAATATTAACACATTTTAATTGACTTACAATGGAACAAAAATCATTTAAGTGGCTTGATATAGATCTACATTCTTGCATTTTTGAATTAAATAATTTCTTCATTAAATAAAATTTATTTGAAGTACTTGGTTTTTCATATAAATTAGTCAAAGATTTCATCAAATCTACCGTAGTTGCTACTTCAATAATATTTGAAGCTACAGATGTTTCTAGACTCAATCTTATAGATCCCAAGGCCTTTCTGTCAAGAATATTCCATTCTTCATTAGTCATCTTTGTAGGCTTTGCACTCACATCCAATGATAAATATAAATCTCTCTAATAAAGATAATCTTCCACCTACATCTTCCATAATTGATAATTACGGTCGTCAAATTTCTCCACTTTGTATTTTCCATCTTCTTCCATTGTCCTAGCACACACTCAATTAAAAATTCCTCAGTGAGTAAATATGTCAACACACAAAACCATCAAACAAAAAAGCTCTGATACCAGTTGTTGGGGTTAGACACACACTAGTGTTGTACATATCTATAATCAATTGAAGCATGCAAGCAATAAACACAATAATTATACCAGAAGAAAAATACACAAGATATAACATGGTTCACCCAGCGTGGAATACATTCACCAAGAAACAACCAATCTATTATTATTTTATTTACAGAGGAAATACAATGAATATTTGCAATATTACACACCTCTCACGGATGTACAATACTTTTCCTTCACAAGATTATCTTTTCTTTCTCGAAGAATTCCTTCTTACAATTCTCTCTATTCCCACCTTCTAACCCTAGCTTTCTAGCTTATAAGCATATACAAACATTAGGGAAACTTAGTTATGAATTTACAACCATCTGATAACATTTATAACCAAGGGTTAGATTAAAACCCATGTCTAAAATAAAAACATTCATGCACAAGTAATTGATGCCGGTTACCCAAACGATACCGGTTGCTCCTAGGTGACCGACGCCGGTTACTGTGTAAACTTGAAAGTTTGTAAAACATCATATTTTTGAAGCCATTTAGCTCCAAAACTCAACAATCTTGAGTCTGTCATAAGCCTTAATTGAATGCTTCTAATAATTTAATGTGCCTTAAATATGTGTGAGAATTATTGAAGGGTTCTTGAAAGTTGTCACGATGTGTGATATGTCATTTTGGTATCTATTAGTTGGTTTCATTTCTCTCAGTTGCATTGTGTCAAGGATTTCTTGGTTTTTTGAGTAGATGGTGTGAATTTAATGATGTTAAGTTGTCTATCATGCTGTCACATCTGGTGTTCTTCAATCTTGTGTCCATAATATAATTTTTTGTTATTTTCTGTGAATGTTCTATCTAGTCTGGGTTTTCACTCTGCACTGTGAGCGGTATGAAGAGAAAGGCAGTTTTGGATGACCAAATGATGGTCTCAAACACTAAATATGTGTACATATAATCTAGAAAATGTGTTCAAAAATATTCAATTGGTTTTAGGCTCTAAGAATTCCTACATTCATAGGAATTTATGAAAGATTTCAGGTTGACAATCTTTGTGCTTAAAAGACCTAATTGAGAAAAAGTATTTTGAAATTTGGGAATGTTACTTTTGGAGTGTATCATCAAGACTTATGGATGTGAATATATTCTTAAATGGGTATTCAAATCAAGCTTAAGGTCTTAATAAAGGTATGTGAATAAAAACGTTGGTGTGATTCTCTTTGTTACATGGGCTAGAAGACTGTGAATGAGATCGTTGATGGTGAAAAGAAGGTACAAAGATTTTTTTTGATTATAAGATATTTCTTGAAATGGAAAGGAGTGTTAGAGTCTTATTATGGTAATTTGATGATGGTATAAGGCATAATGAGGTGCATTTATACCTCTTATGCTTCTTGGAACTACTGAACTTTGTTGAATAAGTAATGCACACCTACAAGTATGAACACTGATGTGCATCATTCTAGATGGGTCTGAGTCCCATAGAGCAAGTATATAGAAAATTAAAGTAGTCTATATGGTCTGAAGTATACAAGGTGATCCATATTAGGAATGAAAAAAGGCTGTGTGATCATCATTTGTAAGCTTGAACCAGAATCATACATTTACAAGTACAGGGTGAACATATGAGGCATATCATGCTATCATCTACATGTATGTGTGTTTAAATATGTCTTAGAAAGGTATGTGTCAATAATCATTATGACATTTGTGTAGATAGCAATTTAAAGGTGGTCTACAAGGTCTAAGAAGTGTACTATCATACAGTATGTGTAAGAGTGTGACTCTTGGATTATGCTACGAATAGGAATGTTCATTCTTTCTCGAACAAGCTACAAGCATACAATACTTGTAGGTGCAATGTTTAGTAATGTATGAAGCCTGATCATGACAGAGGAAGTACATGGTGTTACTCCATGAATGATTATTTAGGTTGAGTTCATGGGCTATTAAGATTGAGGAGTTGTGAATGACTTGGAAAATTAAGTCATGGTGTTGAAGTCATAAGTTGAGGTTAGATCAGTGACGTTGGTATGTCAAGATAGGATGCTACTAGTAGTTGAACTTGAAGACTCAAGATGTTGCTCAAAGTTTTATCAGGTGTTCATAGAGATAGGGGGATGCCATTGAATGTATGCCTAAGTCAAAGTTGGTTTTATGGTTTTCAAGGAAAATAAGGTATGTATGTAGGTGTCTTCTTCATTGAATTCAGAAATTGGCTTTGGTCCATGAATTGCATGTATGTCCAGTCCAGTGAAGACAGTCAAGGACACTGAGTAGATGGAATTTAGGATATGGCCAAAGTGACTGAAGTGATATTTCATACATCCATGCCAAGATATCTCAAGGTTAGAAGCTTGTTTTTATGCTTATATACTTGATAAAATGTTTTTACTAAGTCTAGGGAAGTGATGGAAATGCATAGTACCAAAGGGTGAATGTATGGTATATTGTAAGAATTGTCAAATTTGGTCTCAAATTCTACTGAAAGGTCACTCTTAGGGATCTCAGTTCTATATGTGAAATAGGGATGCAACCAAGAGTACTAATCAAGTCATTGTTATGCCTAGAAAAGTAAAGTGAATGCTCAACACATGATGGTAATGAATTGTATCTTTAGGCTCAGGTAATCAACATTTTTTGCATGTTAATGAAGTGTATGCCTCTATTTTCAATCAGCTACAATACTACTTAGAGGCTGTAATGAAGGTGAAAACATAGTTTTGGTGAAAATTGACTAGTTTGTGCATGACTAGAAGGTGCAAAATGGTGTTCTTAGCCCAAAGAAAAGGTAAAGATGATGTTTTCATCACGTTTATTGATGCAATATTATATGATGTATGTAATTGTTAGCCTAGGTGGAGCATTTTTGTGTCTACATACTTGACAAAGAAGGCTAAAAATTAGGTTTTGACGTGAAATTTTAAATATTTTGAGCTAGAATGTGATCTTTTGTTGATGTTTCTAACCAAAATATGATACTATGAAGCTTAAACAGGTAAAGAAAATGTTGCTACAATTATTCCTTTGTAATTAATGTAGAAAAGGGGAGAAGTTTAGGTAGTTTTTCCATCAATGACAAAGGGGAGAAGTTCAGGTAGTTTTTCCATTAATGATAAAGGGGGAAATTATTGGCATATTGTTGCTATAGGTGTTGTCATTGATGTAAAACCAAATTAATGAAAAAGTGGATGATGGAGTAGGGTCAGATGATTCTGTGGATGATGTTGACATGCTGTTTCAGAGGTGTCCATGATGATACAAGGAGATTTAGTGAGGATTGTTTGCTCTTGTAAGCCCATTCAGGTGCCTAAGTGAAGTTTCATGGTGGTATGAGCTTCTTAGTTTCTTGATAAGAATGTTGGCATGTTAAATATCATGTTTGGGGAGTTCTTAACTACTCATATGAGTTTCAGGGTGTAGATACAAGTTGGTAACCAAGATTAAGGTGCTCATCTAGACTAGGTATGACTGTTAGATTGCATGGGATTGAGTTGTGGAGATATATGATATCATAAATGCATATATTAATTTTAATTATAATGTATCGGCTATGTTAGGACCATTTAGAGTGCTTTCATGATGAGTTGCAGTGTTACTTCAGTTGACCCTAGCTTCTATGTCGTAAAACCTTAAGGGGTAGCTATGAAAATCTTAATGTCTGGAGATTTTGAGAGATGGTGATGAATTTATGATGATTGGGGATGTTAATATGACATGTCATGGTTATTTTAGAAAATTTTTAGGATGTTAGGATGTGAATTTTTCAAGTTAGGTTAGTTTTGGTGAGACATGGTAAAGAATAAGGCCATTTCCATCTCAAATTGGAACTTATGATGCTCACCCTGAATTGTGTGATTTTCATGGGATCTTATGGATTTAAATGAGGTTTATATAGTGAATATAGAAGGTTTCAGAAAAATAATTATATCATTTCATCGTCACATTTTTATGAGCAAATGTTAAGAAGTAAACAACTTTTTATGAGTTTAAAACCCTATCCTGAAAGTGATTTGAGATATTTAATTCCTAAGTGGCTGTAATTTCTTCCTAGTGAATGATGATGATGGGAAAATATAGATAAATCCGTCATATTTCAAGAAAGGTATGGTAGAGGTCATGGTAATGAGTGGACCCCACTCAAACAAGTCAGTTTCTGAAGAAGTTTGTTTTGAGACAAGGTTGTCGAAAAGAGTTGAAACTAAATTGATATTGTATGATGTATGTGAGTTTTTATTGAATTAAAAATAGGTTTTAGGAAAATTTCATGTAGTTACATGGTCAAATGAGCTTCATTTAGGATAATTGGTCAAAGGGCAATTTTGAGGCAATAAAAAGAAGTCTTCAATGAAATGGGCATAATAGGAGATACAAGAGGAGTTACGATCTTATTAAAGTTGTGTTGGAAATAGGATTCAGAGATATTTCCAATTATATAAGGTTTTTTTCATGATGATGAGATTTTCTATGGTTTCCAGGTTATTTTTTGGACAGGAAGATTTTTGCTAGTGCAGGACAGAACAAGATCTACTGGAAGTTTTGAGTTGATTGGAGCATGCGATGGATTAGGTGATGATTTATATCACCTGGAGAGTGAGGAGGGATAAATTTTTCATCCAAATAAATCCATTTATATGTCCTTATTATTCCTCAAAAGGTGTTAACTAGCTCATCTTTGAAAATGGATTTTTGGGTAGGTTGATTTGGAGAAGACAAAAGTCGATGTGGTTTGAACCAATGATTTTTTAAAATAATTATAAATTTCTTATAAGTGTTATAAAAGTATTTAAATTTACATCAAGTGGTCAAATGCCATAGTTGAGGTGATTTTTTGTGATCTAGAGGCACAAAATCAGTTTCAAGGTCCTGGAGGGTGTTGGAAACAATTGTTTTGAGAAGTGTAAAGAGCCAGTGGGCCCATTAAATGAAATAATTTGATTGGTTTATGTAAATTTAGACCATGTGTGATGTTTATTTAAACATGTTTGGTGATTTATAGGTCATGAAAAATTATGGTTTTGATGTTAGGGTAAACTTCTCTTTGTGCCCAAAGGGATTTAAGTCTTTTTGGAGCATGTAATGATGATTTTGTCTAGGCTGACCTACTTGGGTCACTTATGATTGTAATGTTGTGAATTTTGATGTTTTATATGATTCATAGGTTGGGATAAAAGAGGAATTTTTTTTTGTTTGAATTTTAAATGAGAAGAAGCTTATAAAAGCATTGTTTTGGATGCTTTTTGAAAGTAGTTTAGTGTGTGTATGATGTGTGACATAGTTGAGTAAGTTTTGAAGGTGTTGAAGCATGAATTGTGATAATATATAGTGTTTTATAGGTTGAAGAAGATCACAAAGCATGTGTGTAAGGGTTTGAAGACTTGAGAAGTGAAGGAAGAGCTAGTTTGTGAAAGATTGAACACCTAGGGTTTGAAGAAGTGCAAGCTGAAGCAGTGGTATCTATATGTTTTTGAAGAAATAAATCAGATATAATATAATCATAAGGTGGTTGAGTGGGTGATTGATCATCTTGGTGGGTTGTAGCCTCCTTGTGGAGTTGGTGCTTCATAAAATTAGGGGTTGGTGCTCCTTGTAGGGTTGGTGCTCCTTGTGGGTTTCTAAATCACTAAATTTGAAACATATCAATATAAGGATTATGTTTCAATGGGTTTTATTCCCCTTGAGGGTTTCCAACTTATATCTTGCGTCTTGTGTTGATTATCTTGCTTATGGTTTCTTACACATGTGATAATTGATTGTATGCACACATTAATGGATGGTTAAATGTTTGTGAGTATTTGAATAAGAAAATATGAAATTTGAATTGAAATTTTAGTTAGGACTGATTTACCCCCATTTTTCAGTCCATTGTGCTTCCAAAAATATTTTTCTTTGGGTCTTCCTTATTAGCACATGTGTATTACGAGACGAGGATGTATTTATTGGAGCGACAATTTGGCATGGATTTAGGATTTTTACCTCACTACTGGGCATATGAGCACATAGTGGTAGTGAGATCACTAGGATTTCCATGAGTAAATGGAGATCACATTGATCTTGCAGTCAGATTTATGAGATGGTGTACAGATCAAGTGCATGGGGAGAGGGGTGAGCGTGGTGAGGATTGGTATGTGGAGAGGTTGGGGAGATTGGAGATAGAGGATATTAGATGGGGACCCTATAGAGACTTCCCAAACATGGTCTAAGGTAGCTACATAGTTAGTGGGTATGAGGAGAGTGGGTTGGATATAGAGGCAAAGACCTGAGATGATAGAGGTGGTACAATTCCCATGGGTTAGGAGGTAGTTTGGGGTGATACATATGGTGGCCGGGGCACTGATTAGATTCAAACGAGATGAGACCGAGTGGGATATTCCTAGCCCGGTGATAGCTGAGCCATTAGTCGAGGAGGGAAATCCATTGGATGATGATGATGATGTAGGTGTTGGAGAGGGATATGTAGAGTGGTGAACAAAGTAATGGGTCACTTTGGAAATAGAGGAGAGGGCACATGTAGGTGTGGATGAGGAGGAGGAGGTGTTGGTAGGAGAGGAGGAGGCAACACTTGGGATGGAGGAGGGTGTAAATGGAGAGGAAGCTGCAGAGGTTGATAGATTACATGTTGAGTTAGATGTGATGCATAAGGAGAGAGATGTAGCATACTAGAATATAGTGGGAGTGCCCCAGGAGTGTGATGCTATATGCTAGGAGAGGGTGTTGGGTTGGATAAATTACCCAAGTATTGAGACAGTGCATGAAACAACAAGGAACATCAAGTGGGCACATAAGCACGTGTGAGTGTTAGGTGAAGTAGGGTGCACATAGGAAAGGAACAACCGGGACTTAGCCAATTTTGCATGATACATGCTAAAAATAGGAAAAAATAGTTGGAGTGTGGCTTGAGTAAAGATAAAAGAAAGAATAATTCATGGCTAAGCAAGACCTATTTTGGGACTAAAGAGAAGATAAAATGTTATTCATAGTTCAAGATAATAATAGGATTAAATTAGATTTGATTTATAGATTTAAACTATTATTAGGCTGATAGGAAAGCATACGCACATTCTAATTACTTTTGTAGATACACATGGCTATTTCAAGCCTGTAGTCTATTTTGAGGTGCATGGGTGGTGAAGGGAAATCCCCCAACCCTATATATATATATATATATATATATGTATTGTTTTGTATTGTTTTAGACACCACGTATGAACTTGTGATGTAATAGAGTTATGCTGCTCTTATGTTAGGCACAAATGAATATTTGGTGATTATTGTTATGTATTTAGCTTGATTGTTGGTGTGAAACTTTATCAGGGAACAAATTTATGGATTTCTTTCCAATGTCTTCAAGACTCTAGGTCCCTTTGCTTCGGTGGTACAACTTTACTTTATTGTGAATGATGGAAATGGGAAATCTGTGGTTGGCCAAGAGGCCAGGGATCCAACAGGTGCACTCCACTATACCCACAAAAAATTCTTACAATGAGGTGTACGGGAGGAATTTGTTGAAATGTGGGGAAAGGGGAGTGGGAAATTAGATAAGGAAAACCAACTCTGTGAGTAGAAAATCAGATTCTCATAAGGGTTGATTAGAAAGCTCACATTCACAATTAATCAGAAAGAAATAAAAAATTACCATGCCAACGACCAGAGGAAACCATACACACAAAGTTGTACACATTCATAAGTCATGAAAAGAAGTGATTCCTTTCTTGATTGGAATTTTTACTAAGATTTATAATGCAAGGAATGTAGGAAGATATTGAAGCAGAATGAAAGAATGCTATCTCTCTTGTCTTTCTCAATAGATCTCTCTCTTGAGTGTACAAAATTGACAACCCTTAAGAATGAGGGTGTCATTACACTATATAGAATCAGAAATGACCTTTCTACTCCCCCACACATGACTCTATATTTCCTTATTAATCTCATGAATTTTCATCTTCATAGGACTTAGGAATTAAGTTCCCTTTTTATAAAATAAAGGGATTTTTATAACTCAAGTTTATAAAGTCACTTTAATGAATAAGATGAAATATCATGATTACACATAACGAAGAATTAGAAGAAGAAGAGAATAAAGGTGAGAGGGAGAGAGAAAGAAGAAGAAGAGAGAGAGAGAGGAGGTTATTCCGAAGATGACCCTTATACTAAAGAACTCTCAGGAAGTGTTGCTGGTGAAATTTCAATATCCTTGAACTCCTTAATGAATTTTTCCACTACTTAAATTACCTACCACTCCTGAGGGATCAGGATGAGGCTGAGGGACTTGATGAAATTAATCACAAAGGATTTAACATGCTTGCAATATGAGTACCATTATTGATACTTCTTTGCAGTGGTGGAGATGATTTCCTGTATCTTTACCAGAGATTCCAAAGTGTTTTATGTGAATAAATAGGGATCTCTAGCCTTGCTCTTAACTCATTTTTTGAATGATTTTAGCAAATCATCTATTGAAGTATCTAGTTTTACTTCTGGTACTCCATGTTTTTGGATCCAGGCATCTACATCTTTTTGCATCTTTTCGACATCTTCTTCATATGTATCTAGCTCATTGATGACACAATTTATTAGTTTATATCGTGCCATCGAGAACACACCTATCACCAGGAGGGGTGACTAAACTATGCCCATGTCTATGACCAAGGAATATAATTGGCCCTAATGATATTTCTTGGCCTTGATTGACTATCTGGTTGTGATCAATTTCATCATTGTGCCCTCTATGTATGTGTATAAGGTTGTCACCTCTGGAAGAAATGTCTTTCCTTTCTCAAGGATCATATTCACCCATTTGTCATTGGATTTTCCCTGCACGGTGAATGCTTTGGTATTTTTGATGGAATTAGGATCAATGCTATTAATAAGAGTGATTTATTCCAAAGGGAGAACATTGGCAATGCTAGGATCATGAAACACCTTGATGTAGGAAGTGAGAGTGTGAATGTGATCATCTGCTTGATCCAACTTTTCCTTGTACTCTTTAATACTTGTGACTATATTAACGGAAGATTCCTAATATAGGTTCAAGTCACCCTCATATGTTTTTAGCCCCAAGGATATGGTGCTCATCTCATAGTCGGTCAGAATCATTTATTCAACAAGCTTGAAAACCTTCAGCTTGACTATCTTAACATAATGATTCCCTCAAGCACCATTGTAAAATATGGAGGCTGCCTGAGCTAACTTTCCCTTCTTAGATTTGACCATTGAAGCAATGGTTGAGAAGTTGGGGAAAATTTCCTATTGTACGGTGTGAGTCTCCATTGCGATTGTTTCTTGCATCTAGGGGAAGATCTCATTGGACTCTGGCTCAATAGTGGGCATGATTACAACCTCTTGCTCCACCTGAGGAGGTGGAATTTGTATAGGTGATGCCTATGCAACAACAGGGATGGAAGATCAAGAGGTTGCTGTGATGTAGATGCTTCAGTTGGCTCAATTTCCCCATGTTTGAGGTCCACCACAAA
The DNA here is from genome assembly GCA_019776745.2 of Taxus chinensis. NCBI lineage: Eukaryota > Viridiplantae > Streptophyta > Pinopsida > Cupressales > Taxaceae > Taxus > Taxus chinensis. The sequence goes on along the minus strand of CM034155.1, from coordinate 421,360,572 downwards.
TATCTCACTCATTCTTTCTCTCATTTGCAATCTCCTATAGCAAGGGGGGTCAGGTTCATTTGCTTCTCTCCTCAAGCTCTCTCTTGAGTGGACTGAGCTTGTGGCCTATTCTTTGGTCTTGGAAGTCAAGTGGTATGATGTTTGCCTTTGAAGAGATGGAAAGTTACATGATGCGAGGAGATTATCTCTCTTCCTCTTGAACCATTATTTTGACCTCTTGCTGATGGCCATGGTGCATTCCTTGATATCACCAGATTCATGCAATCTCCACTGTACCTGAGGGAGAGGGGAAGCTATGAGTGTAGTGTATTCATGATCAAACATTTTGGAACCATCTTCAGGAACATCATCTTCATACCACTCAAACCTGAATCTTTTCATTTTCTCTACATTCATCCTCATATAATCACACTCACGAACCTCATACTCATTGTTGTAGTTGGCCCAGAAGTATTCAATTTGAGGTATGTGGCACAAGTTTGGAAAGTGGAAGGATTATGGATTCAACCTAAGATCAAAATCTACCCAAGAAATATATGAGTGCATGTTGATTGGGGTAAGGGAAACCTCAATGTTCGCGGCATCGTGGGAGCTCTTACACATGAAAATCCCTAGTGAGATGGGGAAGGAGATTTATTTCTTCTTGTGGTTATTCAGTTTTATCTTCACTTGTAGAAATTTCTAACACAACTCCATCTGTACCATTTTTTCATTCAGGTATTGTGGCAATTTCCACAGAGTGAGCTCAAAACCAGCCACCCTGAGGTAGGATAATGTGGAGAATCAGATGAAACTTGACCCATACTTCTTGATCAAGGAAGTGACTTGAAATGACATTCTCATGTGTTGAATCCCTTCCAACAATTTGATTACGGACATTGTGAACATGTTGTTCTCCCTATCATAGTGTTGATTTCTTTCCTTTATGGCCAGTTGAGGATATCTTTTAGACACAGGGGCCTTTTGAGGAACATTTTGTGTAGGTGTTAAACCTCTAAATGATCTTGTGCTTGCTAGGGCGTAAAAAAGATATGAAGTCATGAAAAATATCTTGGAAGAATGAACCTAAAGAAACTAGAAGTGCAAACTATTACTGATTATTTGTCCCCAATAGATCCTTTGCTTTCCATTGATGATTGTGGTGATGAAAAGTTCCATCCAATCCTTAAAATACTTCATAGTTTCTTCACCCATGAATCGACTCAGAAGGATGATCATATCAGAGAAGGTGTTGTGAAACTCACCGAGGGAGAGGAATTTTGGGACATAAGAAGGCTTCCTCTCATGTTTCAACCATGAGCCTAGTGCAAAGCCTTGGAGGTATGAATCCTTATTGAGCCATTATGATGTTGTGAAATCCTTTGTGATCATGACCATATCTTTCTCAATTGGAATGTGAAAACTTTGTGAAATAGACCTCGGGTTGAGTACTGCCATGATGGAATTGTCATCCGCCTTGATTATTCTGGTGTCTGGTTCATAGTGTTGGGGTGCAAAACAACACTAGCTCAATGTTTTATAGGGACTGAGGATGAACACCAAATGCGTATAATCCACTAGAGAATATATTTTCTTCCATTGGTTCCCTTGGACCACTAAACATTTTGTGCTTGAGATCTATTCCAGGTCCATGTGCACTGATATCGACTATCACCCATATCTCAGTTATTCTAATGTGAGAGCCGAAACATAGGTTCTAGTGAAAGTGAATTTGATCTTCTTTGGTAGAAAAAATAAGTGATGTGAGCTCACTATAGAAGATGGTATCGACTTCCTGCAACTAGAGTCAAAAACTGCTATTTTTGGAAATCAGGACCTAGGAGAATGTTATTTTGGGCAGTGTGCTTTTTCAGATATTTTTTTTTTGCTACAGTGATTGTTTCATGTTCTAGATTTTCCATAGGTGTCTTAGGGTTGATTCTGAAGCACTTTCCAATCTTCAGAAAGTTTCTTTTTTTTCCTTTTTCTTTTTTGTGCTTTTTCACCCTCGTGCCCTACTTTTTTTTCTCTGTATGATTTTTAATATCTGTTCTTCTAGAGGTGTTTCCCATTTCTAAAAAATTACCAAAAAATGGCAAGTGTGAAACTAGTGGCACTTGCTGATTTTTATAGAATCTAAAAATCATGGTGTTTGATTGACAAGAAAATTATGGATTATTTCTAGGGTTTTCTCTTCTGATGTTATAATTCCTATTTTTAGGTCAGTCCACTGCACGTTTTGATGAAAATTGAAGGAAAAGCGCTCCAGAGGAAGAATTTATTTGAGTGGTTGCTACAAAAAATCTGGGCCAGGGATCAAATTTTTTTTTTTGATGCTACCCCTAAGGCATTTGGATAATGGATATTTTCTCAAAATTTTGTAGGGATCAGATGCACAGTTTGGAAGATAAAAGCCAATTATGCTTTTCATGCCCTAGGGTTTCTTGACAACATTTGATCATGGAGTTTTCTCGAAAAGCCTTCATTCTTGGCATTTTTTAGAAGCATGGAGTGCTGGAGAAATGATGCTAGAGGTGATGGAAATGTTGTGGATGAAGTCATAAATGGATGAAGAGGAAGAGATCCTGATAATTATGGAAAACAATGTGCGTGCATACATGAAGAATGAAAGCAACAAGTGACAACCCAACATTTAAGAAAATTCAGATATTTTTAATATATGGCAAGCAGAAATTTTTTTGAACCTCTTAAAACAATGGTTTGGTTTACTTGGTGTAAAAAATTTCTTCCCATTCCTATTGGGCCAAGTGTCGTCATGTGATTTGCTATTGGGTTTGAGCAGTGGCTTTGAAAAAAGCATCTTTTTGGTCTGCCTGGGTCACATGATGAACTGGGGGATTAGGAGGATGAGGGGAAAATTTTCTTGCACCTATTGAACCAAGTTTTGGTGCACTTGGTGTAAAAACATGCACCCTATGCTGATTGGGTAAATTGGTGGCACGCGATTGCACGGAGCGGGGGCTGGGGAATGAAGCCTGAGGGGCTTATTCTGCAAGAAGGAGCTCAAACTTGGTCGTCTGGAGGTTTAGGGGATCAAATTAGGTAGGGGAAAATTTTATTACACCTATTTCACTAAATATTTTGTGCACTTGGTATAAATAAATGTGCCACATTGTGATTGGTTGGGTTTTTAACTCATAAATTGGCTAACTGCTGGAGATTTACCTTGGGGAGCATCTTGTCAGGATCATATCTGGAGCTTCTGGTGGAGTTTTTTGATGAAATTTTATATTATATTGAATGAAAATGGACTTATGAATAAAATGGTGGGGTTATTAGATATTTATTCCACCATTTACCCCCTAAAATTTAGGTTTTTTTTTCTCAAGCTTCAAGATTGTGCATGCAAAAACCTAGATGTGGACATAGTGCATCTAGGTGTTGTGTAAAATATGATTTCACCATCATCTATGGATCTAAAATACATTTCTAAAGAATTTTTTTTTGACTCATAAATCCTTCTGGGGCTCCTGAAATTACTTCCCGAAGCTCAGAGGTTGTTTTTACACTGTGCACTACTTAGGCCTCCAAGACTCACTTTTGCTGAACTTGCTTCAAAACTTAGGAAACCTTCCAAAAAATTCCAAAAAAGATTGAAAAATGTTCCTAGCTCTTTGATACACCTCCATGAAGGGTTTTTTTCACTTTTTTACACTTCAGAGAATGTGCGCCAGCTCTAAGAAGATCAGAAAATGATCTTTCCCAAACTTGTCAAAAACCTGTTTTGATGGATCTTGTCTTGAAAACACTTTGAGCGACTGGGTATCCATAAATAACCTATAGAAACAATAACTCAAGGGATTAGGGTGATAGGAAGGAGGGATAAAATTACCTTTGAGTAAATTTTTTGGATATGGTATGGTTGTCATGCTTGAAAATTGAGGATTTTCTTGTTGCACATTTGCATGACAAAAAATGGCTCTAGCTTGGGGACATGTCATGGATCGAGTGTAATGAGGACATCACACGAAAACTTCAAAATCTCAATATAACCCATAATGGTGAACAATGACTTATCCATTGGGACTAGCAAGACATGCACAACTTGTAAGAGATAGAAAAAAAAGGACAAACACACAAAAACACAATTGAAAAGAGACACACCACACAAAAGAGGGAAACCCCACACAAAAAAAGGGAAAGGAAAAATAAACCTAAATCATCTATAATAAAAGTGGGGGAAAAACCACTTTCACTGATGATAATAATTTAAATATTACCCACTACGGGGAAGCTGCAACGGTGTCATGTCTAGGTATGAGAGGAGGAATACATTGTCACCACAAGTTTCATAGATCTGAAACGAGCCAAGCCACATTGAGTCGAAATTTCCATGGATACCTTTTAGTTTGTTCCTCTGATCCCATAATAGAAAAAGGTCTCCAAATTTTAAATCCTTAGCTTTAGCCTTCTTATAGAATATCTTCTTCACCTTCAATTGGTGTTCTTTGATGTGATCCACCACTCGAACTCTATTTTCTTCCATCTTCTCAAGGAACAAGATTATTTTATCAATTTAATCCTTGTATTGTTCATCTTCTATTCCCTGGAGCAACTTGAGAGCCGACATCTCAAATATGATGGGTGTTTTGGCTTCGATCCCGTAGAGAAATTGAAATGGTGACATGTAAATTAATTTCTTCGGTGTTTTCATGTCTTCCCATAGGGTATCGTAAAGATTCTTGTGCTAATTCATTTGATTTTCATCTAAAATCTTACGAACAATGGTCACAAGGTTCTTGTTTCTTGAGTTAGCCTGCCACTTTCTTGTGGGTAATAGTTTGATGAATGAGATAGGGAGATACCATAGACATAGAAAAACTCAATCAACTCTCTTGAAGAAAAATATGTGGTGTTATCTACCATGATCTTCTGTAGAACTTTGAATAGTACTATGATGTTCTCCTTGATGAAATTACATAATAATTCGGTAATTTATTTCTTGACAAGGATGGATTCCACACTTTATGAAGTATTATGTTGCGGTGAGTACGTACATATGACCTATACTTGAGTGGGTGTTCAAAACACTAATGAATACCAACCCTCACTGTTGAAATGATTCTTCGATGACAACTGACCTAAGAGGAAGTGCTGCAAATTGTGGTCTCTTGACGAACTGCTAGTACGCATCACATTTGGAAACCCATTCTTGAGTGTCTGCAAAGAGAGTAGGCCAATAGTATCTTCCTCGTAGGATCTTATGAGTGTTGACCATTTGCAAAAAATGTCCCTCCATAAGCTTGATCATGATATGATTTCAAGAGTTTCACTTGTTGTTCTTTGTCCACACACATGAGAAAGCATCCGTTGAGACCTCTCTTGTAGAGTGCATGGTTCCAAGTTATGAAATTTTCTGCCCTTAGCTTGAGTGTTATCCTCTTCTTGTAGTCAAGATGGGTGGGGAATTCTCCATAGGTCTGATAATAGGTGATGTCCACATACCATTCATCAGTGCTGTTTACAAAGTGGACTTGCGGACTATCTTCAAAGCACTTGGAGAAAAGACAATCCTTCTCACTATGTTGAGCTTTGAGAGCTTCATATTTAACAATCAATTTTCACAAACCATTCCCCCTGACCAAGTTGGAAGGTTAGATATCTAGATCATACTCTTGAATTTTTACAACCCTATTTCCTCTCTTGGCCCTAGGATCTTGTTGAGTTAGGATAGAATTGATTTCTGTACTGGGAACCATCAATATGGTGTGAGAATTGAGTATGTAGTATATGAAATTATTCATAGATTTAAATCTTGCATAGGCATGTTTTTATAGTCGGCTGTAGTTTAGCTCATGTTTCTTTAATGGGAAACTCATGAAGGTAATAGGTGCCTCCACGCCTTCATCATTTTTCTAGAAAAGAATAACATAGAGGGTATGCTCCAAATCATAGCAATACATGATGAATTATTTACTAAAGTATGGAGATACTAGAGTTGGGGCTTTAGCAATGGATTTATTGATTTCTTCAAAAGCATCCTTTTCATCATTATTCCACTTGAAGATGGCTTGAGGTTTCATCATGGTTGTGATGTGCTTTTTCAATTCTAAAAACCCCTACTAGTGTTTGTGTTATCAAACTGCAGCTTGTATGTGAATGGGCATAACTCACTAGAAGGAGAAAAAAATACCACACCCACCCCCATCCCTGTGCTAGAATGACTACCATCGAACTCCATTATAAAAATTTTATCTTCTTTCTCCTCCATGAAAAGTGGTAAATTATCATATTTCTCTAATGTGGCAAAGTAGTTTCCTAGCCTACTATCCTGAAATAAGATGTTCACCCTTGGGTCATTAGATTTTTGTATCGTGTACTTCATCTTTCTCACTGGTAGCAAAATTTTCATTTCTCCCTTTACTAGAATGGTCATAGACAACCAATAAATTTAGATTTATCCTCCCAGGTCTCTACAAAATATTCAACTTAGCAGCATCTCAAAATATGATGGAATGTCCACTACCAAGATTGTGAGGAGTACCTTCTATTCTATAAAGTCAGCTAGTGCCACTTGCGCATCCTTTATTCTTCCTACTAGTGACACTTATTTGTGTTAGCATGTAGGCCTAATAGGTTTTTTCATTGATGTAAATCAAAATTAATGACAAAGTGAATGTTGTAGGATTATGTCATGATGTTGTCTATGGTGCTAACATATTGGTTTAGATGTGTTTTAGTTGCTACAGTGGAACTCAATGAGGCGTGTTTGCTCTAAAAAACCCATACAAGTGCCTAAGAGGTGTAGCTTGACAATGTGAGATTTTTGGTTTCTTTGGATACATTTTGACATGATGTATAACATGATTTGAGGGTGCTTGAGAACTCATAGCAGTGGCATGGTACAAGTACAACTAGATCTCTATGTTACAAGTGCTCATTGGGAACAAATATGCTTGCTTGGAGGAGTGACAGAGTGGTTTGGATCCATATGAGCTCATGGAATCATGAAATCAGGTGTATAATTACATATGAGGTATGTTTGGGTCATTTTCAAAGGTTTGTTGTTCAATTATTGAATTATTTCAGTTGACCTTAGTTATTACTATGAGGATCTAACATGCAAGAATAAGTAAGTCTTAGTGACTAAAGAGATTGAGAAATGGAATGTATATTCTGATCATTGGATACGTTATAGGGATGAGTGATGATTCTCTTAAAAAAATTTAGGTTCTCATGTTGTGTATTTTTCTAGATATGACTAATTTTGTAAGACATGGTCAAGAACAAGTGAAAATTAAGCTTAAATTTGAACTTTTGATGCTCGTTGTGAATATTGTTATTTGCACGAGACCTTGTGGATTTCAAGGATTATTCTAAGGCAAGTCTATAAGGTTTCACAAAAATAATGAGGTCAGTTGATAGTCACGTTTTTATGAACGAATGTTAATAAGGTAAAGAGGTCTAAAACCCTAGTTAAGCCCTAGCTAGGAGAAATTGCAGAATGTGAAGAGTTGTGACCTAGTTTTGATTTATTCATCAAAAATGATGATTGAATGTTGTATAGGAATCCCCAAGATTTATAGAAATGTATGGTTTAGGTCATGGTGATATGTGGGCCTCACCTAAAAATAGAAGGTTTTGGAGAAGAAGGTTTTAGGACAAGACAGTCTAAGGGAGTAGCATAAATTTTTTGTGATGCATGATGATCGAGAGTTTTTCTTGATTACCATGGAGGTTTAAGGAAATTTTCATGTAGTTTCGTGATGTTTTGAGGTCCAAACAGGTTGACTAGTCAAAGGGTAGTTTTGGGATCTCAAATAATAGGGTCTACTAAACTGGTCATAACTTGCACTAAACATGGAGTTTTTAGGTGATTAAAGTTGTGTTGGAAATTATATCAAGATATATTTCATTGATATATGGATTGTCTCATTATGAGATCATTTTATAGGGTTTCAAGGTCATTCTTTCAGTAAGAATTTTTTTGGCAGTTCAAGACATCATCTATTTTGGTGCAAGTTTGATGATGTTTGAAGCATGAGATGGAGTGGGTGATGCTTGCTATCACCTAGAATGTAAAGAGGGATGAATTTTCCATATAATTAATCCAATTGGAGGTCTCGAATTTATTTATAAATTATTTTGTGATCTAACCTTTGGAAACAATGTTTTAGGCAGGTTGATATGGTGAAGGAAAAAGTAGTTGTGGTTTGAAGTGAAGGATGTTTCATAAATTATAACTTTATTAGAAGTGTTCTAAATGTTATGAAATTAATTTTTATTTTTCACATGACATATTTTTGTTGAGTAGAAGTTATTTTGTGATCAGATAAAGTTTCTAGGGTGTTGAAGGGTGAAGGAAACACCTGTTTTGAGATTTGTAAAGGGAACTGGGCCCAACAAATGAAATAATTTGATTGGTTGATATTAATTGTGACCATTTATGAAATTTTTATGATATTTTACTCATATATAAAGGTTTTTTTGTCATGAAAAAGTATGGTACTATTGCTAGGGCATTTTTAAGAATGTGCCTATGGGGTTTTGAGCCATTTTTGGCACATGTAACGAGGTTTTTGGATAGGAAGACCTAATTGGGTCACTTGTGACTGTTATATTTAAAATTTTAAATGTTTTCTTGATGCATGGGTCAAAGAAAATGGAGGGAAAATGTTGTGTCTAAGTTTGAAAGGTGGAGAAGCATATAAAAGCATGTTTTTGGGTGCTTTTTGGAAATAGTTGAGAGTGTGCATGTGGTGTGACCTAGGTGAAGTGTGATTGCAAGTTTTTATGAATGATTTTAGGATGATATAAGTGTGTTTTAGGAGAAGAAAAATAGGAGAATATGAAAGCAATATTTTGATGATTTTTGGAGGGTGTGATGAGCTTATTTTTTGTGAAGATTGATCACCTAGGGTTTGAGTGAAGAAGTGTGAGCTGAATAAGAGGTATCCATTAGTTGTTGTAGAAAAAAATCAGATATATACACATTATAAGGTGGTTTAGTGGGTGCTTGATCATCTTGTGGGGTTGTAGCCTCCTTGTGGAGTTGGTGCTTCACAAAATTAGGGGTTGGTGCTCATTATAGGGTTGGTGTTATACTAAACTAGGGGTTGGTGCCTCACTAAATTAAGAAACATATCAATATAAGATAATGTTTCAGTTGGTTTTATTCCCCTTGAGGCTTTCTTACTTACATCTTATGTTTTCATGGTGTTTTCCTGCTTTCATGGTTATATGCTTTGTTGATGGTTTATGGTGTGCACACATTAAAATTTGAATAAGTGGTTATTGTGGTTTTATGCATACGGTAATTTGAGTTTTAGATATTAAGTTTATATTGAAATTTTTATAAGGAATAATTCACACCCTCTCTTAGTCCATTGTGCTTCTAACAATTGGTATCAGAGCGAGTCTTTTTATAGAAGTTTGATAGCTTGAAAGGAGATCCTTGAAGCACAAAATGGATTTTAGTGGTATCCTAAGTGGACTTGGAGAATCTAAAATGGGTAAAGTGATGCATTGTAAGAATGCAAAGGAGGCATGATAAAAACTTCAAGTTCTATATGAAGGTGAATCAAAGGTAAAAATTACAAAACTTCAAACTTTTAGAAATTAGTTTGAAATCCTAAAAATGAATGATAATGAGTCAATTGCTGCATATCTTCTTAGGGTTTACAAGATTGTCAATAACATGAAGGCTTTATTTGATTAAGTAAAATAATAAGTTGTGGTATAGAAGGTTCTAAGGTATTTGTCTTCAAAATTTGATTCTAAGGTGTTTGTTATAGAAGAAGAAGAATATCTAACCACTTTGACATTGGATAAGTTGCATGGTACTTTGCCTGCTTATGAAATGAGGATAAGACTATCAGTGACTCAAAACCAACCAAGAATGAGATACCATTCAAATATGAAATGAAAACAAAGGACAATAAGGTAAAGGAGTATGATACCTCTCTAGATATTGAAGATGAAGAGCTCTTTACTATGATGGCTAGAAGATTGAAACAAGGTTGTAGTAAGTATAGAGGTAAAATTCCTTTCAAATGATTTAACTATGGAGAAGTAGGAAATTTTTCTGCTAAGTGTCCCCATAGGCATGCAAATGAGAATGATGATGTTGAAGATCATGAGGAAGAACCTAAGAATAATAACTACAATTTTGGAAAAGGTAAGAAGATCTTTAAGAGAGCTAAATATAAAAATTGATAGAAGAAGTTTTTATCCAAATCAAGATGATGAATTTTCAGATGCTAGTAGTGGTGTATCAGAATCTAAATCTATAAATGAGTATGAAAGCATAGGTAATGAAGCCTTGTTCATGGCCAAAGAGGCTATGGGATCTTTAATTCATGGTGCCTCTCTACTAAGTGATTTCATTTCTGGTTATTATAACTATTCTGATAAGGAATGTGAAGATGACATAGATGATCTTGAGAGTGTCAAAAGAGATCCTGAACAATCTCAAAAATAAAATAAAAATATTAACTTTCAGATTAAGGAATATGAAAATTAGTTTCATAAGATGGATGAGCAATATGTGATTGATTATACAAAGCTAATTGAAGCAAATAAGGTTCTAGAAGAAAAGGTGAAGTCTCTTGTCTCAGACTTACATGATAAGGAAATTACATGCAAATTATGAGAAGGATAACTTATTGAAATTCAAATTCCAACTACCCTCCAACTGGAATAGAAATCAAGTATGAAATTCTATGACCTATGAAATACTATGATGACATTTGATAAAATATCTAGATGATCTACTTGTAAAAGAAAAAAAAGATCTGTAGATGATTTGATTAGTATGAGCTAGTGAAGTGAGGAGCCTACAGGGCCATAAAGGTTGACTTGGATCTCATAGAATGGATTTAGGTGGTTTCAAAGCAAAGAATAACTATGAACCTGTTGTTGAAAGCTTGAAAGTGACGGTGAAGTGTTCACTAGAGGTGTGGAGAAGCTATCAAGGTTCATTGGACACCCCCAGGATTACCATAGGTATGAAAATTTATTTAATAGGACATTGCTTTATCTCTGTAATGCTTTTGAGTCATCAGGTCTAATGAGTGTAGTAAGATATCACTAGATATAGAACCATCCCATTGGAGAGCATAGTATGAGTAGAGTTTGCTAAAATGATTGTATGTAATAAATGCAATGGATGATATGAAAATACATAGGTATTGTTTAGTATGATAAACCTAGTCAAAACTGAATGGGTATGTAGGAAGCATCTACAGGCTTATTTGCTAGCTACTGTATTGAGATTGGTCATGTGGCAAGACTATCTTTTCAAAAATGCCTAATCAAGAACTAAGATAGTGAATCAGATGAGGCCTAGATGGTATGAGGTAAAGTTTTATTTATGATAAAATGCAAGTTAATGAATGTATAAGGACATGAGAGCCAAGAAATTTCAATGTTGCCTCATCAAGATTTTGAAGATAATTGTGCAAGTTATTCAACTTTACCACAAGGTTTAGTTTCTTGAAAAGGGAAAATGAAGAACCTTTGTAGGTGCTTAAGCAGGCTTGAGACAAAATCTATCAATCCATTATTTTAGATAAATCTATAGAGCCTATATACCTTAATATAACTCCAATACTGAAATTATATCCAATGTAAATGAATTAATTGGATAAGTGAGGGGGAGTATTCTATGTCATTATGTAAAAGGTCAAGGTATGTGTGTGTTTTCTCCTCTTTAGTATTGTTCTAGTCCAAGATGGTGATAGTTATAAAATAGACTTGTCATTTTGACTTCCATCTAAATTGTGTCATGTTCATGAAAGTACCCCTCAAGGTGTGTGCATGTAGTTCTCAAATTTTGAAACTCAAATATGGTGGCCATATTTAATGGTCTTCATGGTGGAATTTACCATACACGTGTGTCTCTTTGAGATTCTTAGCAAGTTTCAGTGGTCATATCTGGTCAATGTGAAGGGTATTTAAGTGTGAAAATTTGATCATGAATGCTTACCACTAAGTCATACTATTATGGTCTCCATTGTCTTGAAAAATGATATTCATGTTGAAGAGTGAAGTAGTCATGAATGTATATTATGGTCACTTGATCAAAAGTGTCAACTCAGGGTCATTCCTGTATGTAATGTTACATGTCTCTGTCGTTGCATGAAGATGTTGGGTGTCTTCTTCAAACCATTGAAACCAAGTATGACAGTGAAATTAGAGGTCTATGATTACCTGTCTAGGAATGGTAGTGTATTGAAATGTGCTATCTTAACAAGTTTCTCAATATTATATATCAATCAACCATGGAGTACCTTAATCACGACTTCGACTATAGTGATTTTAAGTGTCAGTTTGTTCAACATATTATGCAGAATAGATATTTTTAGTTACCTATAGTTTTGAAATGGTGCATCTCTCATGGTGTGGTAAGTCAAAAAATTAAGGTATTCTAGAACAATAATGGTTTTGGGAAATTTTTATCTAGGTTCATGGGGCTCAGATGTAAAACATCTTTGGATCTTCAAGTATGGATACATGAGTTCTTGTTCTGTGTGACAGATGTTATAGGAATGATCTGTACATGGCTGCAAAATCATGAAGGTTTGAGTGTCTAAACTCTATTTCTTGGTTTCAAATAAGGCTGAAATTGTATAGAAAGTTGTAATCCAGTATAAGTAATTCATTAAATGTAATATATGTAGTTTCATAAAATTAAAATTATGAGATGGTTGTGAAGAATCCTCAAAATTGGTGGTTCATATGGTTTGAAGTTTAAGTTCCTAACTATCACTAGTACGTGAAGAACAAGAAATTTTGAACTCCTTAGCATGATTTTAGAAAAAATTATGATCAGGGAAGTTTATTCCTTTGGACAATTCCCTCATGAAAGGTTCTAAAATAGGCATGTTTACTACGAGCTATGTGATACCATGTTTCCTTAATTTCTGTAGGTTTGTGATTAACATTTTATGTACATCTTGTTTTAGCCTACATGTCACTCCATGAAGTAAGTAAGGATGACCATGCAACTTCTTGATAGTTGACAAAATATGTATAGCACTTCAGCTATCATGTAAAAGGTATGATGTGAAGCTCCTGAAAACTTTTCTCAGGTGTCTTATCAAGCTTCTCATATATATTTGATGCATGATAGTGAGTATGGTTGTTGTGAAGTAACAGTTAACAAGGAGCACCATGAAGGTATTCTTGTTGATATTCAAATCCTTATTATAAGAAGGGATCCCTTACAGGTACTAATCTTTGATTTCAAGATAGATATGAGATCATTTTCATATTCACTATCCATATGTAAATTGTGATGGACTATTTTTGAACATATCCTACTCATTTTCGCTCAAATTAAGAATTAAAATGGTGAATAAGGGAAGTTAGTAAGCTTTAAATGAAGTTTTAAAATATCAAATAATTTTCAAGGTTGTCTACACTTGGCACTAAGCATTCTATACAATTAGAAAAAGGATTCACATTGAAGAAAATGCCAAAACTATGGAACTCCTACATGTCTGACATCATAATACTGAAAGGAGTTTCTGTCAGTTGTAGTAGTTTGTCAAAGATCTCAGGAGCCCTCATTTCTCATTAGTTGTCTTAACAAAATCCTCAAAAGATCCTATAATTCGTAAGTCTATAACGGATCTTTGTCAGTTGTGATAATGAAAAATTAATGGAAATTTTATATGGAGGATTTTTAATTCCCTATACATGGGGAGATAATGTTTTAAGGTATGATGGATTGATGTTCTCAAGAAAATCTAAGGTTAAAATGAGGTTTTTTATTTAACTCATGCTTAAGTTTGTATGTTATAGCCTATATCAGTCATAAATGACTGTAGAATACTGAAATGATGTTTAGGACCTTGTCAAAATTGCAAAAATGATTTCTTGTCATGATGAGAAGGTGATTTACTCAAATTTGTGCTTGGGAGGAAGATATGGTGGTCTTGAGTCTAGGGCAGTATCATTTTTCCAAAGTACATACTAAGTGAGGATGTGGTGAGCTTCAAAGTTGATAAAAAATGCTCTAAAAGGTCTGTTTTGGCCTCACTATATCAGTATAGTATGAAGAAGAAAGGGTATGCCTTGATATGCATGTTTTTGTCCTAAAGAAAGGTGAAAAAATGGTCAAGAATGAATAGATATTAATCCTAATAATTATAATACTAACATTGTTGGCATGGATCATAGGTAGTATGGTACAAATATTTGTTGTTGTTGTACCCTTAAGAAGGCTAAAACATGGGACTGAAGGAGAAATTTGATATTTTGCATGCCTAGAGGATGGAAAATGGAAAATTTCCTCTTTCAAGGTGATATATTGTTTATTTCATGCTTGAATAATGGTTTTCAAATATGGAGATACTTTTTCTAGGGGGAGCATGGTGCTTGCATGCCTAAAATGTGAAGGAAAAGTTTAAATTTTTGAGAAAAAACTCAAGAAAATGGAGTAATTTGAGACCTTTGGTTGATGTTTATAACCAAATCATGGAGGTATAAGTTAAGCTGATGAAGGTGAAAAATTTAAGTTATAGGTATGCCTTTGTCATTAATGTAAAAAGGGGGAAAAGTTAAAGGTTGTTTTCCTTCCAATGACAAAGGGGGAGATTGATGGCATGTAGGCCTAATAGGTGTTGTCATTGATACAAAACCACATTAATGAAATGATTAATGTTGTAGGATGCTATCATGATTTTGTCCATGGTGCTAACATATTGGTTCAGATGTGTTTTGGCTACTACAATGGGATTCAGTGCGGTGTGCTTTCTCTAGCAAGCCAATACAAGTGCCTTGGAGGTGTAGCTTGAAAGTGTGAGATTATTGGTTTCTTGGGATGTATGTTGACATTATGTATAACATAATTTGAGGGTGCTTGAGAAATCATAACAGTGGCATGGTACAGGTACATATAGTAATCTATGTTATAGGTGCTCATTGGGAGTAGGTATGCTTGCTTGCAGGAGTGACAGAGTGGTTTGGAGCCATATGAGCTCATGGAATAAAAAAAGAATGCGTATAATGGAATATGATGTATGTTTGGGTCATTTTCATAGGTTTATTGTTCATTTATTGCATTGTTTTAGTTGACCTTAGTTGCTACTATGAGGATCTAGTTGTTTCACCTGATTCTGGAGCATTTATTAGAAAACGACGAAATGAATGAGGGTAATGGGCATAGGAGGAATACCTGTTGAGATGTTGGTTGATAGGTTTTTGCACGCGTATGAATTCTGAATCCACAGCTGATCGTGAGAGCTTCTATTTTGCTTGGAGGAACTACCTGAAATGGAACACAAGACCACCAAATAAAAGTTAAACAATATATGCAGTGGACTGCCTAGCGTGTGCTAGATCCGGGAAGTGTGGTACTTCCTAGAAGGCTGTCAATCCACTATTTAAAACAAGTTAATGTTGGTAATAAAGTAAATCCTATAGTGTAGTTAAAATGATTTAGGTATCTCATTCATCTACAATAAGTAAATTCATTCACAACATGCTAAGCTATGATTGAATCTGAAGGTCAAGGTCATTGTCAGGGTACTGGTATTAGTCAGGGTCAGGTTCTGGTTAGTTTAGGGTATTTGGTGGTGGTTTTAGGCTCTGATTCTGGGTTTCTAGTAAAAGATATCGGTCTAGAGACCGATGTCGGTTTAGGTTAACCGGTGATGATTATGGGTGACCGGTGTCAGTATTGTTGGGGTACAGGAAACTCAATAAAACTTGGCTGGGTGATAGATCTGAGGATTAGATGAAGGTGGAAGGGAAATGGTCAGATTCATATGGATCCTGAATATGCACAGGAATGATTAAAGTTCCAGATATGGAAAGTTCAAGGGTGTGGAAAAAATAATGGTCAAGTTTACATGGAGGTAAAATGGTGGGGAATGGAAATGAAAGCATAAACTAATAGAAATGTAAAAGGATCTGCTCAAATGACAAGGAACCAATGCAGGTTAACAAAATTACTATTTATATGAGCTTGATGCCTGGTTGGTAATGGTGGGTGATCAAATGAACTTGGTGTAGTGCTGGTGCTTCCCCGGATGCTCTTGTGAAGGCAGGTGTCTATGTGATTGCTTCTGGTACTGGCTATGGGTGTTTTGATGTTTGTACGGATGTTGGTTCTGCTTGCATGCAGCTCTAGTTTCATCACTTGTTCTCAAAATATGTCTCTCTCTCTCAGAAATGTGCCAACCTATAAAATAATGTGCCAAATAAGGTTGTTTTGGGAGTTAAATGGTAACCGACGGTGGTTCCGGCTTAACTGGCGGTGGTTAAGGGTAACTGACGTCGGTTAGGGTGGGATTTCCTAGGTTTACTAAACTAGGAAGATCCCCTTGATTTTCTAGGATCTCATTTTTTTACCCCACGGATTAGAATGGAAATACTCCTTCTAACATGTGGGAATGTGGTTAGAGGGAATGTAGGCATTGATTTTTAGGGTTTGGGTAGGTCTTAGTTAGTTATGGCAACTTACTAAGAATAGGTCTTAGGATGAGGTGGCTAGATGAGGTGTTTAGGTGAGGTGGATATGTGGGCATTATCCCAATTAGGATATTTAAATAATAAATATTGTGAGGATAATGAATTAATTTAATTTAATTAATTAAATTAATATTATAGTGGGGTGAAGGGGCCATGGCTAGGTGGATGTGTTCAAGGTATTTATTTGACGAGGGACCAAAGGGGAGTGTGACCTAATTTTAGTGTCTACATTTTGCCCCTTTTTGTTGCGTAGCTTGTATTGGTAAGTGACGCTGACAAAAATAAGATGTGGTTGCCCCATGTGTGGGTGAAGGTGATCCCCCTCAAACTAGGAACTGATGAGGTAGAAGGAAGAATTGGTGAGTGGTTTGATAAAAGGTGAATGTGATGAAGAGGAAGGTGGGTAACGGGGGTAAAAAAAGGAAAAAGGTCCACTCGGGTAATCTAGGTAATGGGTCAGGGTCAAAGGTAGTAACAGTCAAATGCACACACACATATAAATTGTAGCACGGTACCAGGTTGAAGAGCAGGAAAACTCTACATTGTCTAAGGTCGATAGGTTTATCCAAACAAGGTTGAGGTGATTCTGGTATCCAAGGTATAGGATATGGTCAGGAAACATGACGTAGGTTAGGTGCAGGAACATTTAGGTATGTTCCGGTACACCAAAGGTTGGGTCAGGATAAACGGTCATGGCAAGAGGCAAGGTAAGGTCATTAGGTCAATCAACACAGGTAACAGTGCCGCAAGGTATAGCAAACACATGAGGTCAAAGGTCACTAGCGATGTTCCAGGTCCAAGAATCTAGGTCACGGCATGGGTAGGGCCGAGGTATGGGTAAAATAACGAGTCCCCAAATGAGGATGAGGTTAGGTAGTAAATGATGAGGTCAGGAGGGTGAGGTGAATGTCAGGGTAAGTGCTAGGTGAGGGAAAAAAAGAGTGACAGGCAGGGTAATAGGGTGAAATTTAGGCAATGTGGAAGAGAGTGTGACCGATGCCGGTCAAGGGTAACCGATGCCGGTATAGGGTAACTGATCACGGTAAGGTAGGGCACATGACCGATGCTGGTGAAGGTAAAACTGGCATCGGTTAGGTCGGGGATGTTATAAAAATGAAAAATCCACATTTTTTACAAATCATTTGTCTTCTTACAAATTGGGAAAATGACACAAGAGAGAAAGGGGGAAAGTGTCCAGATGGAATAGAGAGTTGAGTTGGCGAGCCGAATGGTGGGTGATTGGTAGTTGAGAGGTGGGTCCATGGGATTAGATTAGTGATTTGATTGGTTGGAGGCACAATTAGCGATTGGTGACGGTAGAGGCCGGAGAGGGATCAGGCGGGCCACCGGTGCCACAACCAGACGTGCCACCATGACGATGGTAGCATGATGAGGTAAGAATCAAACCCATGTTGTGTTTTGTTAGATAGATTAGGGTGATAAGTCGGGGTTTGAAAAATTGGGTTTTTTGTTTTGGGGGGGAAATGAAAAATGAAATTTGAAATGTGGTAGGGTAAATTGGGTAGAATAGGAGTAGGGAGAGAGGTAAGTGGGTGAATAGGGGTGGGATGGGGTTTAGGGGAAGTGTAGATGAGAATGGGTGGGGAAAAGAGATAGGAGAGTGAGGTTTTTAAGAGGGGAGGGTTTGGGGGTCACAAATTTCGCCACGACAAGTGACCAGCGCATGGTTTTGAGTCAGTAGGGTCAAATATGGAATCGTCACAAAATAGGTGACTGATGATGGGTGACTGTGTATAGAGCCAACCAGTTCCTAGAGGCTAGTTCCAGTTGATGCACTAGCAGGGACCCAACCACCACCTATGATGGGTGGGGAGATGTTAGCAGGTCACTAGACAGGGGCCAAGGAGGTAGAGAGGACATGCAATATAGATATGGAGGATGTCCGTCGAGATGATGACTGATATATGGTTCCTGATTTTGACATAGTTTTGATTTTTGATATATACCGGCCTGCGTGCCGAGAGTTGTTATATTTTTGATCACATATCAGCCTGCGTGCCAACGAGAGTGAGGATGTACAAGAGTTTTATATTATTGAGCATATATTGACTTGCGTACTGAAGAGATTTTGTATTGTTTTATTGTATATGATACTGGCCTGCGTGCCGATGATATTTTGTATTGAGAATCAGCCTAGAGTTGTTATATTTTTTTTATCGTGCTGATGATTTTGAGAGATGTACATGATTGGATATCCATGTATATTGTATAGAGACACACATATTTGTTTATATGATGAGATGGATGAGATTCTGATGATTTGTTGGTGTTTTATGAGAATTTTAATTTTTTAGTGCATGGATTTTGAAACTAGGTGATGAGGCATGATGGAGTCAGGTTGGTTTAGGCATGGTTGAGTTAGGTTTTTTTAGGCATGGATTGAGTCAGGTCATAGGCATGGATGAGTTAGGTTTGTGGTCTAGGCATGGTTGAGTTAGGTCATAGGCATGGTTGAGTTAGGTCATAGGTATGGTTGAGTTAGGTCATAGGCAGGGTTGAGTTTAAATTGGTTGAAGTTGTGATTCATTAATTTGTGTAATGAACGATGAGATGAGTCATGTTTAAGATGCTTTATAATACATGCATGATGATGGTAGAGAAATGGTAGTCATAATAAATGTATGTTGTGATGATGATAAAAATGTTAAGCAACTTGTTGTTTGTTTGGTTTAATTTCCAATTTTTGACATAAAAAGGAAACTAAGTGGGGTAGAATGTAATTTAGGAAGATGAAAGATGAATTGGTTAGGGTAGAGAGTGGCCTCGAGCTAACCTCCAAGGGCCCCATGCCCTCGGAGTGCTGCCTACATAGTCCCGGCAAAAAGGGACCTCAGGCCGATGTAGTTCTCCCATAAGCTAGGGAAGAATATGAGGAGGTATGAAAATGAGTTGGTAGGTTTTAGGCATGATTTGGGTTTAGGTCTGTTAGGTGTGGGTGAGTTGTGGGCAACTTGGTATAGGTGATTTTAGTGTGGTAGAAGAAGAAGATTACCCCAAAGGTAAGTGTCGAGGACCAAGTCCTGTATAAGGTAATCAATACATAATAAAGAAGGTTAAAAGATAAGAGGGGGCAAGAAAGCCACCTGATTGGTTAGGATCATACCTAGTAGGTCATACCTTGGAGGAGGTGATGAACGTGAGACCCTAAATACATTGCATGATTGATTGTTCTAAGGGTGAAAAGTAGTCACATGATCACCAAATGTCATGGTTTCCAAGAGGTCCCTTGAGGCGGTAGGAAAATGGGAGTGTGAATGGTGAGAGGGGTGAAAGGTGGTTAATTTTGATATGGTATGAGGTAGCATGCTCTTTGGGTAAGAGATCCAAGGTCACAATGGGCAAGTCCATGACTAAAAGGCTTTCTGTGTTGACTGATATTTGAGATAGACTGATCGATGCGGGAAGTCTATATGGGATGAGGAAATTAACTCCTTGAGGTCTTCGTGAAGCTGATCGATGCAGGAAGCTTCAGATTCTCTCACTTTTTTTTTTGAAAGAGCTTTACATAGTTGTCCTTCAAGGGAGCAGTCTATTTATACCAGTGATTGTAGAGAGGAAGATGTCCTTTTGAGGGAGTCATATTTTTTATTAGAAGTTTGACTCAAGGAGTTGGGTCCCATGTGAGGGCTTTGAAGTCATGGACAAGACCAAGGTGAAGAATAGGATTCTTGTTCAGAAAGTAGGGTGAAACGACCATGGGATCTCATCTAAAGGTAGATGAAAAGTATCCATGAGAATCATGTTATGTGCAGCACCGTGGTACACATATTCAAGAGAAGATAACAAGTGACAGGTACACACATGATTCTTATTTAATCATTGGTGAGGTATAAGAAGTGGATAGCACTCAAGGGACGAGCATGGAAAGAGGCAAAAGGTGAGGTAGGACTAAAATTCAACAATAGAATGGTCGAAGATGCAAGGCATTAAGGGGCTCAAGTTCGGGTTTACCATCGAGTGAAGATAAATGATAAGCACCTGATCCGTAAGTATGGGTCACGATGTATGGTCCAAGCCAATTAGGAGCAAATTTTCCCCGTTTACTTTTTTCTGCTTTGGTTACATGTTGATTTTCTTTCAGGACAAGGTCACCAACTTGGAAGGTTCATTTATGGACACGTTTGTCGTAGGCACGTTTGATACATTTTTGGTAAACTTGAAGGTGGTCAAGAGCGTTAAGACGACGTTCATCTAATAACTCAAGTTGTGCTAAACAGTCCTGATGAAATTCATCATCATTGAGCATGTCATGGAGAGAAATGTGGAGTGAGGGAATCTGGACTTCGAGAGGTAGAACAACCTCTATACCGTAGACCAAAGAAAATGGTGTGGCAGCAGTGGAAGTAGGGATACTAGTGCGGTATGCCCACAGGGCAAAAGGAATGTGTGTATGCCAGTCCTTCCCAGTATCGTTAACCACTTTCATGAGAATTTTATTTAAGGTTTTGTTAGTGGATTTGGCTTGGCCATTGGTCTGTGGGTAATAAGGTGACGAGAAACTTAGCTGAATGCCGAAGGCATCACAAAGTTTTCGCAATGTTTTATTTTTGAATTGTTTTCCATTATCAGTGATGAGGTGATGAGGAACACCAAAGCGACAAATGATGTGATGATTGATGAACTCACATATTTTCTCAGCTTTCGTGGAGATGAGTGGTATGGCTTCAACCCATTTTGTGTAGTATTCGGTAGCGGTGATGATCCATTGATGGCGTTGGGAAGAATGGGGATTGATCTCTCCAACAAGATCTAAACCCCATTGAGAGAAGGGCCAAAGGTCACGGGTGACATGTAAGGCGTGACTGGTGTATGATGAAGGTTGGCATGTTGTTGGTATTTTACACAATGTTTGACATATTCACAACAATCATGGTTAAGGGTCAGCCATTAATAGCCTAGGTGAAGAATACGCTTAGCAACAACAAGGCCACTAAAGTGACCTCCACATATGCCATCATGAACTTCCTTAATGGTATAAGGAATTTTAGAACTCGTGAGGCATCGTAAGAGAATACCATCAAAGCCACACTTATAGAGGAGGCCCCCCATGATGACGTAACGAGAGACATTTTTAAGGAAGGCACATTGTCCATTACGGGTGAGATCAGGAGGTAAGATGGAGAGAGAAAGATAGTCGGAGTATTGTTTATACCAAAGGTCACTCGGGTCTGGGGCGACGGTTCCAATGGAGTAAATGTCATGAGGTAAATATGAGGGTAATTGGAGTCGTATGGTGACAAAGATTTTAGAATCGGTAGGTGAAGCGGGTATTTGAAAAGCCAAACAAGCCATGGTATCTACAAATTTTTTGGTTAAACGGGGGACGGCTTGAAGGGAGTAACGGTCAAAGGTGGTCAAAAGTATGTCTACATGATGTTTATACTTTTGAAGTATCTCATTATGACATTGGTATATACCATTGACTTGGTTTATAACCAATTGAGAATCACCAAAGATGTTGATTGATTTGACATCTAGGGCGTAGGTGGCTTGGAGACCTAATACGAGTGCTTCGTATTTGGAAATATTGTTTGTACAATCAAAATCGAGTTTGAAAGACAAAGGCATGGGTTCACCATCAAGCAGAATGAGGATAACACCAGCCCCACCCCCACGCTGACACTTGGAACCATCGAAGAAGAGTGTCATTTGGTAAGTGGGTTTGTCCAGGGAAAGGGTAGCAATTGACTCATCTGGAAAGTCAAAATTAGAGGGTTGATCCCCAGAAATAGGTGCGTCAGCCAATTGGTCAGCGATAGCTTGGCCCTTGATGGAATTTTGATGAATGAATTCAAGGTCGAGGTCAGCTAAAAGCATAAGCCATCATGTGGCACACTGATTTTGATAAGGTTTGGCATACATGAAGTGTAAGGGGTCGGTGTTGGTCACAACATAGGTTTTGTGGTTGAGTAGGTAATGGCAGAGTTTTGTGGCAATGAAAACTAAGGCTAAGAAAAGCTTTTTAGGATGGGTGTATTGGGTTTCATAGTCTAAAAGAGTACGGCTTATGTAATAAACTACCTGCTCCCTGTGTTGTTCATCACGATGAGCAAGCATGGCCCCAAGGAATGATTAGTAACTGAGATGTATAGGTAGAAAGGTTGATCATCTTTAGGTGGAATGAGTATGGGTGGTTGGAGAAGGTATTGTTTTAAGGCCTCAAAAGCTTTGTGGTAGTCATCATCCCATTTAAAGGAGACATCCTTCTTGAGAAGATGATGAAATGGTTGACACCGATCAGACAATTGTGAAATGAAATGATGAATAGACTGTAACTTACCTTGCAGGCTACGGAGTTGTCTAAGGTTAGTGGGTGGAGGCATTTCCAGAATGGCCTTGAATTTAGCAGGGTCAACTTCTATACCACGTAGGGAAATGATAAATCCTAGGAGCTTTCCTGAGAGAACCGCGAAGACACACTTCTTGGGCTGAAGGTGAACACAATATTTAATGAGGTGGTCAAAAATGGTTTTGAGGATGGTGAGGTGCTTGGAGCGGCATTTAGATTTGGCCAGGAGATCATCCATGTAATCTTCCAATATACGATGCATGATGTCATGGAAGATATAAGTCATAGCCCACTGATATGTGGCACCAGCATTTTTAAGGCCAAATGGCATGACTCGATAGTAGAAGGTCCCCCAAGGGGTGATGAATGCAGTTTTGTGTTGATCCTCTGGGGCAAGCAAGATTTGGTTATAACCCGAGAAGCCATCCATGAGTGATAGCATCTCATGACCAGCGGTAAGGTCAACCAGTTGGTCAATACCAGGTAGAGGGAAGTCATCTTTTGGGCAAGCTAGATTGAGGTCACGGAAATCTATGCAAATGTGGAGTCCCCCTGTCACCTTAGTGACAGGGACAATGTTAGAAATCCAATGAGGATAATCAATGGGTAATATGAAGGAAACGGAAAGAAGGCACTGAAGTTCTTCTTTGATGAGAAGGGAAATGCGAGGGTGCATTTTCCTCAGTTTTTGTTTGACGGGTTTGGCATCAGGAATGGTTACGATATTGTGGACCACTATGGTGGGGTCAATACCAGGCATGTCTGCGTAAGACCAAGTGAAAGTGTGGTTATGATCTTTGAGAAAAGAAGTGATGGCTTCCTATTCAACAACATCTAAAGATTGACCGATCTTTAGGATGTGCGGGTCATCCTGAGTATGAATGTTGATCTCGATAGTCGATTCATTCAACATGGTTTGCATCTCAGAGGGTAATGACCAATGAATATATGAGTCTTCTACACCAAGGTAGGTGAGTATAGATTCATCATCCTGACATTGAACGACATTAATTGAAGGTGTATCATCATCGATCATTTCAGGATACAGGAAGGGAAGAGAGGAAGGAGCCTCGCCCTCGCGTTGATAAGTCAGAGGCCCCAAGGAAATGGTGTTTATGAAAAAAAAAAGTTAGGAGGGATAGATTCTAGATCCATCGACTCCGTCAGTGAAGGTGGTGATGAAGGTGGAGTGGGTGAAGAGGGTAGAGAAGGGTTGATGTCCTCAATGAGTTCAATGCGGGCCTGCTTGGTAGGTGGTTCAGCAAAGCCGATACCACTACGGTCGTTATGTTTATGGGTAGTACATGGAATAACAGTATGGTGGCCTTGCTCATAAAATCCAAAACCAAAACCCTTCCATGCACATCGGTGCAGGAAGGTGTGGGTGAAATGGCGATTAGTGAGAGACTGGAAGTCAGCGGAAAATGGGTGGGTTTGTGACGGTGGTTCGGGTGTGTAAGTGGTAGTATCAAGTCCCCCATAGGTGAGACTGGTACAAAGGTGAGGAGGACCATAAAGGAGGTGTTCTCCTATGCGGTGATCATAGCGAGGATGTTGGTGAAGACTTCCATACTCTTGTGGAGTAAGGAATGTGTTGACACTATATAGGTGATACTCCCCCAGAGTGAGGCATTGAAAAATGCCTTCCAAGGGATTGGTGGTTGGTATGTGGGTAGCTGGAATAGATGATGTGTCAGAGGTTGACGCAGAGGTGGAGCTAACGGATTGGGAGGCTGATGGGTCAGCTGTGGAGGTCGTGGCAGTGGTAGGAATGGAGGAGGTATGTGTGGTTGAGGTAGCGACTGTACTGGTAAGCGGAGGTGTAGGTGAAGTGGTAGTGGTCATGGAGGTAGACGCCTTAATGGGTATAAGCACATCATTGGGTCGGTAAAGCATGTTGCATGTTTTAAAAGGTGATGGATCAGCTAGAATAGTATAGGTGTGTCCTTCATGCTCAAACTTTACACAGCGATGCAAAGTGGAAGGAACACAACCCATGACACGAATCCAGGGTCTGCCAAGCAACAGGTTATATTGAAATTCCCCCTCCAAGATGTAAAATAACTCTGGAATAGTGTGGGGGCCCACACAAATGTGGAGGATGACGGTGCCTAGTGTAGAGGTGATAGCATCATTGAATGAACGCAACATGACAGGATGTTTATGCATGTAATTGTTAGGTATGCACATTTGAGCGAATGCATGGGATGAAATGATGTTAATGCTAGTGCCCCCATCGATCATTACACGTCATACATGTATATCATCGATGTGGACAGAGATGAAGAGAGTTGGGTCTGGGTCATCGGTTTGGTGTGGTGTGATCTCTTCCTCTGAGAAGCTAAGGGAGGCTACTTGGTGAGTAGGGTGAGGTGTGGATAAAGGTGGAAATTTGGTGAGAGAGGCTACATGATGGGGTGTGATAATGGAGGCTATGGGTGTAGGGTCATTGGGTAAAACCTCAATAGATTGCAGGACCTCCATGAGAGCTTGACGATGGGATTCTGAGGTTTGGATGAGGTCATATAAGGACATTTTGAGGGGGATTGGTGTAGTTGTTTGAGCATGGTGTGATGTGTGACCCCATTAGAAATAGGATATGTGGGGCCGTGGATAGTAATTTTAGGTGTGGGTGTAGATGGTATGTTGGGTATAGGATTGGTTGGTGAGTCAGTTGCCTTTTCCTTGCCTTTGTCTCTCTGAGCACGGGTAGCAACGTGGATCATGTTGATCTGAGGGGAGTTGGCAAATGGAGAAGGTGTAGGATGAGTGGTATAACGACATGATGGGAAAAAACCTACTGGGGGAGAAAATCCTTGTGAAGTGAGTTGGGCGCAATGACATTTAGGTGATGGTGTGGCAAGTTCTCTGATGCGAACCATGTTAATTTTGAATCTTGAGGGTGGCTCTAAGAGTTGAGGGGGTGGAGGTCATGGTTTTTGAGTAGGTAGTGAGGGAAGGACTATGGGAATGGGTGTTGGTGAAACAGGGTCCTCATCAAGAAGGTCATCATCGTCAAAGTTTACTTCAGGAGGACATAACTAGATAAGGATGGTTTTCAAAGCCTTGTAGTTCTCCACATCATGCCCTGACACATGATGGTAGGCACAAATTTTAGTGTCATCAAACCCTTTTGGCTTGGGTTTGAGGGGGTCATAAGGTCTGAGCAGTGGTAATGTGATGACAGAAGTCTCAAGGAGGTTGGTTAAGATTTTGGCATAGGACCCTGCTAGTGGGTCGCAATGGGAAGTGAAAGTGGGTTTGGGCATAGGTGTGGCTGATTGTTGAGGAACAGGTCTTTACAGGAGGGGGAGTGGGTTGAGCTATGGTTTTGGGTGCTGGAGTAGTCTTGGGTGTTGGTCATGTTTGCTTGGGTAGGGGTATGGTAGATGAACTGGTAGGAGGGTGTATGGTTGTTTTGACTACCTTATTGGAGGGTAGCGGATTTTTGTCTTTGGGTTGCACCTTCTTGGGTAAAGGTGATATGGGTGTATGAGATCTAGAGGGAAAAGTGGATGGGGGAAGAGGGTGAGTTACCCAGGGGGATAATGGAGGTGCTGTGAAGGTAGATGATGCAAATCATGCAGGGGGTGTGAGGGATAGAGACTGAAGTGTAGTGGGTAGTGAAGAAGTTGCTGAGGGTATTGGAGGTATGGGTGGTAAAGATGCTGCAGGTGTGGGTGTAAGTCATGTCGGTGCCTGGGTATGTTAGAGGTTTGCGAG
This sequence comes from Taxus chinensis, assembly GCA_019776745.2. Lineage (NCBI taxonomy): Eukaryota > Viridiplantae > Streptophyta > Pinopsida > Cupressales > Taxaceae > Taxus > Taxus chinensis. Next base: position 421,334,120 of record CM034155.1, on the reverse strand, counting down.
GAAGGAATGGGCTATTGTGTTTTTGGTTTATTGACGAGTGGAGGTTTTTTGACCATGTTGGGAGATTGAGGTCTTAAGACAAATGAAAAGGGTGTTGTTGATGAAGGTATGATTGGCACAGTTGGGGTGTGAGTTCTATGGGTTTGGTTCTTCTGTTTGGGTGCCAGGAGTAGGTTGGTATATTGACCATGGAGGATGTAGCTAAATCTAGTTTGATAGGTGGATGAGTAAGGCTGGTGGTTGGGGTGACCCCTAAGGTAGTAATAGGTTTAGTCGAGGAAGATGATGTAGGTGTGGGTTTGGATTTAGATGTATGTTGGGTTATGGATGAGGGTGTATGTTGAGCTATATTGGGTGGCATGGAAGAAGTTGTGATAGAGGTGGTTGTGCTCAGTTTGATTGGTCGAAATATTTTTGGGTAGATAGTGGAAGTGTCAGCAAGTGACATCTGCATTTTTGTTGAGACAGGAAGCAGAAGATGCCCCCACAGTAAGGCTCTGTCCACATAATCTAAGCAATCGGCTAAGCATGAGAACGACATGTCTGTAGGTGAGGTTGATGAGGACCTAATGGCAATTCCCGTAAAATGTGTCTTAGAGATGGGGAATTTGCTAGCCTCAGCTTCCGTGGGTAAGAGAGTCGAAAGTAGGTCTGCAGGATCTTGGGTAGCTGATGGAGAATGGTCACCAAGAGGCAAAGGTATCTCTACTGGATCCTTAATAGGTGGAGGAGAAAATGGGTGCTCCTCTGTAGGTGGAGGAGATGATGGGTGCTCCTCTGTGGGTGGAGGAGGTAAACAAGTATCCTCCATGGACTGAAGAAGTACTGTGGGTGACGGTTCCCTAGGTGGAGAAGCCAAAGGTGAAACAACCTCGATATTAGCGGAAGGCTCCTCCATAGGTAAGAAAGGAGGTGAAGGGTGTTCCTCTGTGGGTGGAGGAATAGGTGAGGTGGGTTCCAATGTAGAAGGAGGACTTCGGGCTAGAATTTCCTCTATGGAAGGAATATGAGGTAATTGGGAAGCAACGGGTGCATCGCTGAAAATAGCGTGGACCTCACGGGTATGGCTATCATGAGTTGAGGTTTCTCCAGTTTGATCAGACGAAGGGGCATGATTGGGAAAGGGTTTCTTGAATATGTGTAGGTTTTGATTGGCAGGTGCGTTAGGATTATCCACGGTTAACTCACCTTTCTCGAGCATTTCTTGGACAATGTTTTTGAAAGTGATGCAATTGCCGTCACTATGACCCTTTACTCGATGATAGTTACAGAAGTCGTGTTCTTTATACCATGCGGGTGTGGGGTGAGTAGGGTCAAAACCAGTGTGTGGTTTTATAGGAGGAAGGGTGATGGCCCCAGCTTTGATGAGCTTTTCTAAGATAGAAGAATAAGGTTCCCCAATTGGGGTATATTTCCATTGTTCCCATCTGAATTGAAAAGTCTGAACGGGTGAGAGATTAGATGAGGGGCTAGCCTGATTTGATGGATGAGCTGGGCCAGCTTTGAGTACCACTGCATTAGTGGTCCCCTTGGCCTTTGAATAATTGTTCTGTGGTTTGGAAGAAGAAGAGGTATCATTCAACTTGAATGCCAAATTCTTATTACGTAGTTGGATTTTCTTCTCTTCGATGGCCCGAATCTCAAGCTTTCGTGCCATGGTGAATGCTTCGTGGAAGGTTTGGACCTGCAGGGTCAGTGAGATATGCCTAGCACAAGCCCGCATGAAGAGCTCGATGAGTTTGGTTTGCGGTAGTTGGAATGTGAGTTGATTGATCAGGCTACGCCAACGAGCAACAAAATCTGTGATAGATTCATCATCATACTGACGCATGGAGTATAGGTCAGTCATGGTAACCTTCTTAACAATGTTAATGGAGAAGTGATCCAAGAAGGCTTGGGCTACCTGATTAAATGAAAATATAGAGTGTCTAGGTAACCCACTATACCAATCTAACGCAGGCCTAGTCAGAGACATGGGAAAGGTCCTCAAGAGCAAAGCATCATCATGGGTGATTAGGTAGCACCCATGTTTGAAAGACCGCAAATGTTGTTGTGGGTCTTCCTTGCTATTGAAACGGTTGAATTTAGGCATTTCCCAATGCATGGGGTATGGACGAATAGGAATGGATGGGTGGATAGGCTCATTACAAATCTCATCATAGGTGAGAGAGTTGCGTGAGCCAGAAACTGATGCTTCCAATGTCTACATCTTGTCCATCATTAACTTGATTAGGTCGTTGGTAGGTTGTGATGGATGGGTGCCTCCTGTAGCATAAGAGGGTTGGTGTTGGGCCTGTAACAAGGGTGGCATTCCAGTATATGGTGCTGCCACATAGGTGGATTGAGAAGAAGGTAGTGAAATAGGGGGTACGTACCCAGAGTGAATAATAGATGAAACAGGAGGTTGCTGATAGTACGTATATGAAGGTGGAAGGGTCATGGTGACCCTAGTGGCAATGGGGGCTAAAGATTGCGGAATAGAAAGGATGACATTTTGAAAAGGGGTAGGGGTCACCGACACTAGAGGTGGTTGTGTAGCTACGGGTATATGAGAGACAATAGGCATGGATGAGGTTGTATTCTGGGTGGTTGGCGAAGGTATAGTGGATGTGGCAGGTACAACAGATGTAGCAGACATGGCAGTCATAGCAGGTATAGGGCCTAGCTACAAAATGACTGGGGGTAAGGTAGATGCGGGAAACGCGGAGCCAGACAAGGCTGATGCAGGAGTAGGAGATGAGAGTCAGGGGATAGATATGGGCATGTCGTATATCAACTGACCCAAGGCATCTCGAGTGGATGAGTGGGAAAGGTAAAACTGCAAGGCGGTAGGATTTTGGTCAAGGAGTCGTGTGAACTCCTCATCTCTGGTAGCGATAGTGATAGGTTGGGTAGGATCCATGGGTGATAAAATAGAAGGTGGTGAAGGACTAGGTGGGAGTGGTTGACAACTGGCATGGAATATGAGGATGTTCGCTTGGCTTCGAGTCAACACCATGTGAACAAGTACTGATCAGGTTGGACTATTTTCTGTAAATGACATAGAAATACAACAGAAAATAGGAGAGACATGTGGTAGTAGGTGGATTAGGAATCAAATGTTAGCTGGAAAATGACACAGAATGACCGATGCCGGTTAGGTTAAATCGACACCGGTCACAGGTAACCGCTGTCGGTTACTGTGGAAAGTGGATAGTTTGTCAAAAACAAGGTATAAGGCCAAATTTTCCAGGTATGCCAAATACTGATGAGATTTACCAGGTCAATGGATATGATAAGAGTTACAGGGACTCTAAATAGTCGAAGAAGGTGAATATGTGTCCTTTTGGGTAGGTCAACCAAAAGAACAGTGAACCGACGCCGGTTGGGTATAACCAATGACGGTCAGAGGGTAACCGACGACGGTCACTGGACCGACACCGGTCACTGTGAAATTGAAATAGTGATGAAGAAAATGTGGTTGTGAGTTAAAATTTGATGTGGAATCAAACCCAAAATTCTGGGAATGATGAGAATATGGTCTAGGCACACTCAGATGAAGCTGGAATACACCAACTGTGATGAGGAGCGTGCAAGGGAAATAAGAAAATGAAGAGTGAAACCTCTCACCTCAAAATGCAAGCCAAGCAGAAACACTAAGAAAAATATGATCCTAAGAGTGCCTTTCTATTATGTTTGTTTAGCTTATGCTATTTTAAGGACTGACTCATGAACTGTAAAATAGAGTTTTTTGGTGAGGATGGCTTCCTACGAAGAAGGAGATCTACAAGGAGAGGTTTCAGGTATGTTATGGTGGGGGCGGGCTTTTCTCTGAAGTATGACTCGACAGAGCAGTGAGCTGGGTGCCCACTATACCGTGATCGTGTGATCACCTACAACTTCTTCCAGGAAAGATGTTGTTTAAGAATGTGTGTATTTTAAATTTTTGTGATGTTTGGATAAGACTCAGAGAAAGAGAAAGAGAAAGGAAGTGCTTTTCTATGATTCGTTTGTCAACCATCAGCTGGGCATGACTTCCAACGTATAGGTTGCCCTCAATTAATGTGAGCTAATGCAGAAAAGTAGAATGAAATGTAATGATTTTTAAACCCAAATCAAAATGTAGAATTCGATGCCACAATAGATGAATAGGAGAAGGGATGATCTTTCACTAATGCAATACTAATGAAAGGGAAGAAGTGTTCATTTTAAAGCACCAAAGTATGATTACTTTTAGACAATAGAAGAAGAGATGATTCTAGGGGAGAAATTTAAATGTAAGAACCTTTTGGAAAGGAAACAAACATGCAACTTTTCACCTAGAAATGAATGAATGCAAGGAACCCTGAATGGGTCCCACCGGGCGTGCCAAAATGTTTCACCTGATTCTGGAGCATTTCTTAGAAAATGATGAAACAAATGAGGGTAATGGGCATAGGAGGAATACCTGTTGAGATGTTGGTTGATAGGTTGTTACACGTGTATGACTTCTGAATCCACAGCTGATCATGAGAGCTTCCTTTTTTCTTGGAGGAACTACCTGAAATGGAACACAAGACCACCAAATAAAAGTTAAACAATATATGCAGTGGACTGCCTAGCGTGTGCTAGATCTAGGAAGTGTGATACTTCCTAGATGGTTGTCAATCCACTGTTTAAAACAACTTAATGCTGGTAATAAAGTAAATCCTACTGTAGTTAAAATGATTTAGGTATCTCATTCATCTACAATAAGAAAATTCATTCACAACAGGCTAAGCTATGATTGAATCTAAAGGTCAAGGTCACTGTCAGGATACTGTTATTGGTCAGGGTCAGATTCTGGTCAGTTTAGGGTATTTGGTGGTGGTTTTAGGCTCTGATCTAGGTTTCTGGTAAAAGATACAGAGACCGACGTCGGTTTAGGTTAACCGGTGATGGTTATTGGTGACCGGCATCGGTATGGTTGGGGTACAAGAAACTCAATAAAACTTGGCTAGGTGATAGATCTGGGATTAGATGAAGGTGGAAGGGCAATGGTGAGATTCGTATGGATCCTGGATATGCACAGGAATGATGAAAGTCCAGATATGGACAGTTCAATGGTGTGGGAAAAAGGATGGTCAAGTTTGCATGGAGGTAAAATGGTGGGGAATGGAAATGAAAGTAGAAACTAATAACAAATGTAAAAGGATCTGCTCAAATGACAAGGAACCAATGCAGGTTAACAAACTTACTATTTGTATGAGCTTGATGCCTGGTTGGTAATGGTGGGTGATCAAATGAACTTGGTGTAATGCTGGCACTTCCCCAAATGCTCCCTTGAAGGTAGGTGGCTGTGTGATTGCTTCCAGTACTGGCTATGGGTGTTCTGATGCTTGTACGGATGTTGGTTCTGCTTGCATGCAGCTCTGGTTTCATCACTTGTTCTCAGAAGATGTCTCTCTCTCTCTCTCTCTCTCTCTCTCAGAAATGTGCCAACCTCTAAAACAATGTGCCAACCTTGAAATAAGGTTGTTTTGGGAGTTAAATGGTAACCGATGATGGTTCTGGCTTAACCAGCGGTGGTTAAGGGTAACCGGCATTGGTTAGGGTGGGATTTCCTAGGTTTACTAAACTAGGCAGATCCCCTTGATTTTCTGGGATCTCGTTTCATTTACCCTATGGATTAGCATGGAAATTCCTTCTAATGGGTGGGAATGTGGTTAGAGGGAATGTAGGCATTGATTTTTAGGGTTTGGGTAGGTCTTAGTTAGTTATGGCAACTTACTAAGAATAGGTCTTAGGATGAGGTGGCTAGATGAGGTGTCTAGGTGAGGTGGATATGTGGGCATTATCCCAATTAGAATATTTAAATAATAAATATTGTGAGGATAATGAATTAATTTAATTAAATTAATATTATAGTAGGGTGAAGGGGGCCATGGCTAGGTGGATGTGTTCAAGGTATTTATTTGATGAACAATGTGCTTTGGATGGGACCTTTTTTATTTTATGGATTCTTATAAGGTGAGTTTATAAGGTTTCACAAAAATAATGAGGTCAGTTGATAGTCACATTTTTATGAACAAATGTTAAGAAGGTAAAGAGGTCTAAAACCCTAGTTAATCCCTAACTAGGAGCAGTTGATAGAAAGTGAAGAGTTGTGACCCAATTTTTATTGATTCATAAAAAGTAATGATTGGATGATGTAGAGTAATCCTAATTATTTCTAGAAATGTATGGTTGAGGTCATGGTGATATGTGGTCCTTACCTAAAAATAGAATTTTTTGGAGAATAAGGTTTTAGGACAAGATGGTCCAAGGGAGTAACATGAAAAATTATTGATGGATGATGATTGGAAGTTTTTATTGATTAACATAGAGGTATTAGGATATGTTCATGAAGTTTCATGATGTTTTGAGGTATAAATAGGTTGACTAGTCAAAGGGTAGTTTTGGGATCTCAAATAGTTGGGTCACTAAATTGGTCATAACTTGAGCTAAAGGTGGAGTTTTTAGGTGATTCAATTTTTTTTGGAAATTATATTTATATATAATTAAATTGTTATATATATATTTTTCTTCATGATGAGATAATTTGATAGGGTTTCTAGGTCATTCTTTGAGAAATAATATTTTTGGCAGTTGAAGATAACATCTATTATGGTGAAAGTGTTATGATGTTTAAAGCATGCAATGGATTGGGTGATGCTTCCTATCACATGTAATGTGAAGAAGGATGAATTTTGAATCCAATGAATAAATTTTGAGGTATTGAATGTATATAGAAATTATGTTATGAGCTAACCTTTCAAACTAAATGTTTTGGCAGGTTGATATGGTGAAAGCAAAAGTAGTTGTGGTTTGAAGTAAAAGATGTTTCATGAATTATAAATTTATTAGTAGTGTTATACAGGTTCTTAAATTTCTTGTGAGTGGTCACATGGCATGTTTTGGTTGAGTAGTAGTGATTTGGTGATCAGATGAAGTTTCCAGGGTGTTGAAAGGTGAAGGAAACATCTGTTTTGAGATTTGTAAAGAGAACTGGGCCCAATAAATGAAATATTTTGATTGGTTAATATTAATTGGGACCATGTGTGAATGTTTTATGATATTTTACTCATATGTAATGTGTTTTTGGTCATGAAAAATTATGGTACTAATGTTAGGGCATTTTAAAGAATTTGCCTATGGGGTTTTGAGCCATTTTTGACACATATAATGAGGTTTTTGGCTAGGACGACCTAATTGGGTCACTTGTGGCTGTTATATTTAAAATTTTAAATGTTTTATTGATGAATGGGTTTAACCAAATTGAGGTAAATTTTTTTTTCTTAGTTTCAAAGGTGGAGAAGCATATAAAAGTATGTTTTTGGGTACTTTTTGGAACTAGTTGAGAGTGTGCATGTGGTGTGACCTAGGTGAAGTGTGATTACAGGGGTTTGATAATTATTTGAGTATGATCCAAGTGTGTTGTAGGTGAAGAAAAATTAGAGAATATGAAAGCAAGAGTTTGATGATTTTTGGAGGGTTTGATGAGCTTGTTTTTGTGAAGATTGATCACCTAGGGTTTGAGTGAAGAAGTGTGAGATGAATAAGGGGTATCCATCAGTTGTGTCAGAAAAAAATCAGATATATACACATGATAAGGTGGTTTAGTGGTTGCTTGATCATCTTGGGGGGTTGTATCCTTGTTGTTGAGTTGGTGCTTCAAACAATTAGGGGTTAGTGTTCCTTGTAGGGTTGGTGCGTCACTAAATTCAGAAACATATCAATATAAGATAATGTTTTAGTGGGTTTTATTCTTCTTGAGTGTTTCTCACTTACATATTGTGTTCTCATGGTTTTTATTTTATTTCATGGTTATATGTTTTGTTGATGGTTTAAGTTGTGCACACATTAAAAATTGAATAAGTGGTTATTGTTGTTTTATGCATATGGTAATTTGAGTTTCAGATCTGAATTTTATTTTGAATTTTTTATAAGGACTAATTCACCTCCCCCTCTCAGTCCATTTTTCTTCTAACACTTTTGACTCCACGAAATAATAAGAACCATTGACGTGGATCAAAGTGAGACCTAGATCATTTACAAATTTGACTAACATTACATTATCAGAGGCTCCAAAATCTATGATGTAATTATTGAGTTGTAAGCTTTTGATGAGAAGCGACAGGTAAAAAGGATCATTTTTTTTGGTTTTGGAGGTGCTAAAGGCTAACATATTTTTTGAAGGTGGAGTGGATGGTGTGGGGAGTAGGCCTTTAGATTTTGGATCTGATACTTTAGCACTACCACCCCAAACTACATTGACCAACATATCAAATTGAGCAGGGTGTGTTTGTAAGTACTCCAGTTCTATGATTTGAACCTTGGCTTTACTTGCATGCTCCACATAATCAAATGGGGTAACGGTGGGTGAATTTGAGGTTCTGGAAATGATGGAATATTTACATGGAGAAGGTGTGGTTACCTTGGGAGTTTGATTTTATTTTACAAGCGTGGAAACTAATTTGGAAGGAGATGAGGCAATAAGATTAGGTGGTACATTGGGTGATTTGAACAAATTAGCATTTTAAGAAGAATTATTCTTAGGAAATTTAGAACTAGGGGAAGGAATACAAGAATTACTTGGTGTGGCAGTAGGATTCTTTCTAGCCAGTGGGTCTGGTTTTTATTTAGCCAAATCCATTGAAGATAGTAGCGGTGATCCTCTGCTGATGATTTTATTTTGTTTAACTTTCGTAGGGGGATATTATTTCCTTTTCTTTTCCTTTTCGACAACTATTGAAGATGAGGATCCTTTCTTGGATTTTTCATGAGAAGATTGGAGATTCCTCATCATCATTGTATTCGTCTCCTTCAACATACTCAATAAGGTTGTTTTGTGTGTCGCCATAAACTTATTTGACCTTGAGATAGTTATCATCGTCACATATATCTTCCTTTTCGGGTTCTTCTATCTCCATTTATTCTTATGGTTCATTAGTTTCATAGGTAAGGTTGATCGATGAAGATTTGAGGGAAATTTGGCGAGGAGGAGGAGTGATTCCTGGCTAGTTTAGAGGATTAGCTTTCCTTGGATCATTTCACATGGTGATTTGAGACAATTGCTTATTCATGGAAACCATATCATTGGCCATATTCTGAATCATGGGGTTGGTGAGAGCTGAGTTTGAGCTCTATTTTTTTTTTCCACTAGGACCTTTCAATTTTTCAGATGAGATAAAATCATCCTCGGTCTCAATTGCAAAGTCATGTGCTTCTTTAAAATCCCTGGGTTGGGCTCTTTGAGGAAGAAACCAAATTAGGATGGTAAGGCATTGATGAAGAATCATTTAAAATTATTTTCATGAGGAATGAAATCGTCAGGGATCCTTCTAATTATCTTGTTATATTTTACAATAAAGTATCTCATAGATTTGAAATATTATTTATTCATTTACACCAATTGTACCAAGAGATCTTGTTAGTCCTATGTAGATTTTAACCTGTGCTCAAATATGCTTCTTATGTCATCCCAAAAAGTGATGGACCTTGGGGGTAGCATATAGAACCATTCAAAAAATTTCTCCTGCAGTGATTCCATAAAGAGTCAGATAGACACATCCTCATGTTCTATGCCCATTACACCAAAAGTAGTGATGAATGTTGCTACATGTTCCTTAGAAAGTTGAGAACCATCTCCTCTGAATTTTGAGAAGTTTTTTCTCAAGACTTTTGGTAGCTCATGGAGTGGTTGAGGAAGAGAAAGTGGGCCAGTGTTATCACCCCATGGTACATTTGGCCTACGTACTTCACGATAATGATCAACCATTATTTTTCTGATTTTGGCTTACAAACTTTCCAAGGTTTTGGCTTCGGCTGCTGCTCTTGCATCTGCTTTTACCTGCGCTCTTTCAATCTCTTCAATTTGAGCTCTCATACCCGTTTAAGCTCTTGCTTCTCCTTATCTAGTTTCTTCTTCGGTCTCTATGTCAGTGAAATATTCAATGTTCTCGTTGATGTATGGAAAGTTGAAATCTAATGGATTGGCAACACTTAGACTCCCAATGGGGCCAATTGCTTGACAAAGGGGAGACCTTGGATTTATGAGTAGGTCTTGTCGTATTTTTAGTTCTTCGAAGTTAGGATCGGTTTTTACTCCTTGCCTTTGTTTCCGAGTGTACCTTCTAAATGCTAGCTTGAAAATTAAAAAATTATTTTGTACTCTTCTTTGAGGTGCTTGAACTTGTCTTTGTCCCTCTAATTAGGCAGCATGTTCTTCTTCAAGATCAAGTACTCTCATGGCGATGAAGTATTGAGTAAAACTTTGTCTATTATGCCAAATGGATTCCGTCAAGTCAGAAGTGATGTATTCTTGGATATGAAACAAAAATTCAAGTCTTTCAATAGGAGGGTTCCCAGGTATAGCCATTGACGGAAGGCGTAAGGCTCTTAATTTTCTCAAATTCCAGAATTTTTTTATTTTTTGGATGTTTAATTTTTTTTAAAATTTTTATGGTTGTATGTTGGATGCAGATTGCTGCCAAGTTTTCCCCATGGTGGGTGCCAAAAAATGTTGGCAAGAAATTTTTTTGGGGGGTTTTTTTTGGATTTCTAGCCAACCTCTCTGAGACTCTAGGTCCCTCTGCTTTGGTGGTGTAACTCCACTTTATTGTGAATGATGAAAATGGGAAATCTGTGGTTGGTCAAGAGGTTAGGGATTCAATAGGTACACTCTACTTGTGTTTCATCCGCAAGTCTGGTGTAAAGCATTGGAGGTATGAATCCTTCTTGATCCATTCATAGGTTGTGAAATCCTTTGTGATCATGACCATCTCTTTCTCAATTGGAATATGCAAACTTTATGATATAGACCTCCGGTTGATTACTATCATGACGGAATTTTCATCCACCTTGATTGTTTTGGTGTTTGATTCATAGTTTTGGGTAGATGCCAACACTAGCTTAATGTTTTAAAATGATTGAGGATGACCACCAACCACGTACAAGCTGCTGGAAAATATCTTTTCTTCCATTGGTTCTAGTGGCCCACCGAACATTCTATGCTTGAGTTCTTTCAGGTCCATGTGCGCAATATCACTATCACCCACAATCAGGTTCTCTGATGTGAGAGATGAAACATGCTATGGGCTAGTGGATTTTATCTTCATAGTAGAAAAAATTAGTGATGTGAGTTACTACAGAGATGGTAGAACTTTTTGCAACTGGAGTAAAAAACTGCTATTTTTGGAAATCAGGACCTAGAGGCTGCTATTTTTGGTAGTGTGATTTTTCAATCTTGTTGCTTTAACTGTAGTGTTTCTTTCATGTTTTGGATTTTCCACAGGTTTCAGGGTCGATTCAAAGTAATTTCCATTTTTGGAAAGTTGATTTTTTACCATTTGCTTTTTTGCTTGTGTGCCCTAGTTTTTTTGCTCTGTATGTTTTTCAATGTTTGTTTTTCTGGAGGAGCTTTCCGTTTCTAGAAACTTACTAAAAATGGAAAGTGTGAACCAACATCACTTGATTTTTTTATAATCTTAAAATCATGGTGTCAGATTGACAAGAAAAATACGGATTCTTTCTAGGTTTTCTCTTCTTATGTTCTGATTGAATTTTCAGGTTAGTTTACTGCACCGTTTGACAAAAACAGAAGGAAAAGCGCTCCAACATATAAATGATTTGAATGGTTGCTGAAAAAAATTAGTATGTATCAGAGGTTTTAATTTTTTTCTCTCCCAAGGCATTTGGATAAATGATATTTTCTCAAAATTTCACAGGGATCAGTGCAAGGTTTGGAAGATATGAGTAAATTGTGATTTTCAGGCCCTAGGGTTTATGACAGCTCTTGATCATGGAGTTTTCTCGAAAAAATTCATTCTTCACATTTCAAAAGCATGGGGTGGTGGAGAAATGATTCTGGAGGTTATGGAAATGTTGTGGAAGCAACAACAATGGAGGAGAGGGAGATATACCGAAAGTCACAGAAAAATGTGTGTGCGTACAAGAAGAATGGAAGCAACAAGTGACAACCCAACAGTTAGGTAAATTCACATATTTTTGATAGATGGGAAGGAGGGAAATTTTTTCACCTTTTTCACCAAATTTTTGGTACACTTGGTGCAAAAATTACACCCCATTCCTGTTGGGCCAAGTGTTGTCATGTGATTTGCTGTTGGGTTTGAGTGGGGGGCTTAGAAAAAACACCTTTTTGGTTTGCCTAGGTCACATGATAGGCTGGGGGCTTAGAAGGATATGGGGAATATTTTATTACACCTCTTACACTAAAATTTTGTGCACTTGGTGCAAAAACGTTCTCCCTATGCTGATTGGGCCACTTGACAGCACACAATTGCACAAAGTGGGGGCTGGGGAATGAAGCTTGGGGAGCTTATTTTGCAAGGAGATGAAACTTGGTTGTTTGGAGGTCTAAGGGATAAAAATGGGTAGGGGAACATTTTATTGCACCTATTGAAAAAATATTTTGTGCACTTGGTTCAAAAAAGTGTGCCAAATTCTGATTGGTTCGGTTTTCAACTCAAAAGTTGGCTAATTGCTAGAGTTTTACCTTGGGGAGCGTCTTGTCGAGATCATATATAGAGCTTCAGGTGGAGTGTTTTGATGACAATTTATATGATTTTGAATTAAAATTTCATTATGAATCCATTGGTTTGGTTATAAGAGATTTATCCCACCATTTACCCCCTAAAATTTAGGATTTTTTCTCATGCTCAAGACTGTGCATGCAAAAACCTTGATGTGGACATAGTGCATCTAGGTGTTGTGTAAAATATGATTTCACCATCATCTATGGATCTAAAATACATTTCCAAATATATTTTTTTGACTCATAACTCCTTCTGGAGCTCCTGGAATTGCTTCCTGAAGCTCAAAGGTTGTTTTTACACTATGCACTGCCTAGGCCTCCAAGACTCACTTTTGCTGAACTTGCTCCAAAAATTGTGAAACCTTCCAAAACCTTCCAAAAATTATTTAAAATTTTTCCCAGCTCTCTGATACACCTCCGTGATGGATTTTTTCCTTTCATTTCACTTCAGAGGTTATGCGCTAGCTCCGAGAAGATCAGAAAATGATCTTTCCCAAGCTTGCCAAAAACCTATTTTGATGGATCTTGTCTTGAAAACACTTGGAGTGATTGGGTATACCTAAATAACCTATAGAAACACTATCTTGGGGATTATGGTGATAGGAAGGATGGATCAAAATGACCTTTGAGTAAAATTTTTAGGTAGGGTATGGTAGTCATGCTTGAAAATTGAAGATTTTCTTGTTGCACATTTGCATGACAACAATGATGTAATATTTATGTTATGAATGGATCATTATGGATGGATTATAGTAATTGATGTCTTTGAGTATGGTGATGACCTAGTGCAATTGATCTTATTTCTTATTTGATCTATTATGTTTCCTTATTAGATGTGTTTCCTTATGATATCTGTAACAATCTACATTTGAATCTATGCCTTATAATGGTAATCATGAATATGCATGCTGACATCCTAACAAAATAACGTAAATGAGGGACTTGGTAGGTTTTTTGCACTTTGGGTGAGCATTGATATCCATCTAAATGAAGTTCCAACGCACCTAGGCATTTGGCATAGAAAATAAAAGCTACAAAGGGACTTGGCCATCCAGTAGAGAGACTACTACAAGAGGCAAAAAGAGTGAGATATGGAGATCTTGGAGTGATAGTTGCTATGGAGTCAAAGAGTGGGGTGTAGGGATCCTCATAGGGAACTAGTTAGATGGTGCTACCTAATAATGTATCGATGGAGTGGTACCAGGAGATGAGCGAGGAGGCTCACTACTATGAGTAGATAGTAGCATCCAGACTACCTAAGGTACCACCGTATGCAACATAAATAGTTAGAGAGTGGAAATCAAGGATATTAAGATGATATAAGGCCTAAAAGAGCATGAATAGTGTGATGCAGAATCGACATGATCAAGGTTTAGATGACAAACCATATGGAGGAGAGGGAGGAGGACAGGTTCCCACACTAGGAGGGTAGTGGTCGACACTTATATTGTCGGTTCTTGAGTAAACCTTGTAGTGGGGGGATACTTGGATGATAGAGGTTTTTGATGCATATACATTATAGATAGAGCCCAGTTGAGTCCTATCCCATATGTATAATTTTTTTGATGATGATGATATATATATATATATATATATATGCTTTTATCATGTTGTGTCCTATGTTGTGTGATGGTTTAATGATGCTTTTAATTTAACTGTTGGATCATGATTATGGATATGATGATTTATGATGTTATGTATAGATTAGATATTTAAATAAAATATGAATAGTTAAACGTGATGTGATGATTGACTAGACATGATGCATGCATAGGTGATAAATATATGTAATGGATATAGATGGATAACTGTTAGACTAGGTATAGATAATATGACATAGATTTTTGTGATGTACCAAAATATCATAGATGTGATGGATTCAATAGATGCTAAAAATAGATGATATAGTATGCATTATTGTGAGGAGTATAATGGACATGATTTCGAGATCAAAAGTAGATGTGATTGATACAGATATAGACATGAATTACATGAGTATAATTTTTGATGAGATATTTACGGATCCATGTGGGAGGTAGAACAAAGGGTAACAAGATGATGATATAGGATTAGATATATTAAAAGAGAGTGTGAATTGTTAAGAGGTGGCTAAAAGGAATAAACGATACTTCGTCATGGCAAGAAGTGCATGTATGATCAATTCTTTTAGATTGAATTGGAGGTAAACATGAAAGGGATCCAAACAAAGTGGCACACTTGAATCCATAACAGGTGTTAACACACAACTAAAAGTAGTTAGTCATACTTGAGATCATGAGGGAAAATATGGAAGAAAATATTTTAGACCTAATGTTGACACGAGAAAGGGACTTTAGATGTGACCTATACAAGGGAGGACAGGTTCTCCTTAGGTGGTTATTCCTAGGTCTATGCCCTAGCTCTGAGTAATATGGTTCAAATTGATCGATGTGGGAAGTTTGCTAAAGAGAAAGCTGATCAATATGGGAATATTTCTTAGGATGCTTTCTTTTGAGTTTTTTATGCTTTTGAATTTTTGAGAGGATGATTAATGCGGGAAGCCTTTTCTTCCATGATATAACATGGTATCCATCCTTCGAGGGAGTGGTATACATTTTTGATTTTACTTTAGAATATTTGGATTTGTCTTTTCTTTAAGTGGTAGGATAGAGGATAACTATCCTTCAAGGAATTAGTTTATACTTTCTTTATTTGAATAGCTATCATTTGAGGGAGCACTTTTTTTGGATATGATAACTTTTAAGATGAGCATCCAAGGATTTTGACTTTTTTATTTTTTATGATATATCTAGGAATATCTCACGGGGAGGTTCGCTTAGTAAAAGTATGGTATAACACGTTCATTTGAAGGCTTATAAAGAATAACCTTAATGTTAGCTTTTACCTCTATTTAATCAATTGATAATACCCCCTCCCATAATATTATTAGAATGAAAATACCCCCTATTTTTCCATGTACCTTACATACCCATTTTCCCATTACAATTTTATTTACCCTTTTTTATTTATAGCCTAATATATCAAACATAAAATATATCATGTTTCCCACTCAATTATTATTTTCTTAATATGACGTTTCTCTAGAAAGTGAGTTTGAAGCCATTTGAGACCTATTACTAATTATGTTAATGTTAATATTTAACCATTTATAAATATTTCTTAAAATAACGAATACGATGAAATAATATCATGTGTTAAAAGCATACTAAATCCTAGTCTTCTACCATGTTATTATTTCTTGCTTAAGAATCTCCTAATTCAAATTTCCTTATTCAAAAAGAGATTATAAAATAACTTTATGACCATTAACATTTTACAATTTGATGGTATTTATCTTTAAAAACTAGCATTTAAATGTTTTAGTTTTTATATTAAAATCAAGCCTACCTCTTCTCTAGCCCACCTCTGTAATCTACCCCCATTACCTAATTTAAAATATTAATAAATTAAAGCCTTTCACCCCCTAATGTCTACCCGTATATTGAATTTGTTTTTATCAATTTTAATTACCTCAATATGAATGAACGTGTTAGGATATTGTGTTGCTAATGAACCCCTATGGAATATATAGGTAGACCAGTTAGGGAGGGGATGATAAAATGTATAAGTGACACTCATAGACTCTTATTGTGGTTCCAATAGGTAAATAAAGGAGGAGCTGGGTGTAATAATTGTGGGGTTCCCACCGAGAAGAAGGAACTTTTCTATAAGGAATATGCTATGAGAAGATCCGTGGTGCCCATATTCAAGGTCATAGATAGGATAGTGATGATATACCACATAATTCTAAATCATTATGATGAAAGATGGAATAGGCTAATGATGGAAACAAGATCATTGATATACTTAGTTCATGTTGGTAGATATGTTAACAATAGAAGGGCTTCAAGTGCAATGTGTTAAGAGGTTCTATTTTCAGTTTACCATCAAGGGAAGAAAAAAAATAACATCCAAAACCATACTTATACGTGATAATATAAGGTCCAATCTAGTTGGGAGAAAATTTTCCATGTTGACTTCTTTCTAAAGTAGCGATGTTATGATTTTCCTTAAGGACAAGGTCGCCGATATTAAATTCACGCTTTTTAAGATGTTTTTTATAATCATGTTTGATGAACTCTTTATAGATGTGGTGATGCTCAAAACCTAAAAGGTGATGTTCATCTAACAACTCAAGATGTGCAAGACACTCCTGGTGATAGTTCTTGTCAGAAACAAAGTTGTGAAGAGAAATGCAAAAAGATGAGATTTGGAATTCAAGAGAAAGAATGAATTCAGAGCCATAGAAAAGAGATAAGGGAATAACACCTGTAGAGGTAAGGATGCTATTCTGATAATCCCATAAGGTGAAGAGAATATGAAGATTCCAATAACACCCTGATTTATCTATGGTTTTGGAAAGAATGTTACGAAGGGTCTTGTTAGTGGCTTCGGCTTGACCTTTAGCTTGAGGATAATATGGAGAAGAGAAGATAAGCTTGATGTTGAAGGAATCACAAAGATTCTTGAGATCTTTATTGTTAAAGGAATTTTTGTTGTCCGTGATGATTTTATGAGGTACACTGAAGAAAAAAATGATGTGCTGATAGATAAAATTAATGATCTAGTTAGCTTTGGTAGATGTGAATGGAATGGATTACACCCATTTAGTGAAGTAATCAGTTGTAGTGATGATAGAATTATGGAACTAATAGGAACATAGATTGATGAGAACAATGAGGTAGAGCCCCCATTGCAAGAAAGGCCAAAGATTCTGAGCTGAATGTAAGGACTGGCTAGGAATGCATATTAGATTAGAATGTTGCTAACATTTAACATAAATTTTGACATAGTTACAACAATATTGATTGAGAGAGGGCCAATAATAACCTATACAAAGGACACACTTATCAAAAACCAAACCACTAAAATTACCACCACATATACCGTCGTGGACTTCTTTGATAACATAGATAGATTTAGAGGATTTTAGAAATTGAAGAATAATATTGTCAAATCCATGTTTTTAGAGGATGCCGCTAAGAATAAAATAGTGGTTAGCACATTGGAGGAATGACCTCATACCATTTTTTGATAGGTCGGAAGGAATCTTGGACTGAGATAGATAGTCGAATATTTTTTAGTCTCTTTATTTCACCTATCTACTATGTGCACTGACACCTAATTCAGATAGATCTGAATGCTCACCTGAAGCACGCAAAACTACAAGGTCTCTCTTTTTTTTTGCTTGCCAATATGTTATCATGCAGATACATGATGATATATAACCAAGTGTTCATTCAATCATACCTAACCATTGTATGCATTCAATTAGAAACACATATAATAAGGAAACATACAAATAAGATAATAATTAAAATCAATTACACCATGTAATCACCATATTAAGACACATCAATGACCATAATCCATCCTCCATATTCCATTATAAAAAAATATCACATAACAGAAGATGAATACAAAACAATCAATATCAATGAATACAGAGTCATGCGTATAAGTTCATCAGAGTAACATAACATCAATGATTCCTCATCTACGTGGTACCCAAAATAATGACATATATGAATATATATAAGGGTGGGGAATTTCCCTTCACCGCCTATGCATTCTTAAAATAGACTGCATGCTCAAAATAGGTATGCGTACATCCAAAAATAGTCATAAAGCATTCATGATTTTCTATCAATCCTAATAATAGATTAATCCTATAAATATACTCTACTTTAATCCTATTATTAGATAAATCCTTGCATGACCTTTCATCTTCACTTTGCATGTGATTTATTCCAAAAATATACACTCCTTAGCCATCAAGTCTCCTCACTTTTTTCTAGATCTGAATCGTTTGCATGATCAACACTCTAACTTGTTTTTATCTATTTTTAGCCCATGGTCCTACCTTGTGCGTGCCATCAAACCTCACATGCAAAATTTACTTAGTAAAAATAGTCATCCAAAAATATTTGAGAATACCCAAGATTCGATTGATTAGTGATAACATGATTGATACGAGGAAGTTCATGGACATGAGAGAGTTGATTAAGATGATGAATAAAAATAGAAAGCTTAGATTCTTCAATTGCCTACGGAATGAGAGATGCAATGGATTCCATAATGTCTTTAAAGAGATTAGATGACTGAAAAAATGGTGTGGATGGTATAGAAGTTGACAGATTTAAGAAGGAAGTCGACAATGTCCTTATGCTTTTGAAGGATTTAATTTTAGCATTGATAGATGCCTTTGAATTGGTTAATGATGAGTTGAGAATCACTGTAGATATAAAAGATTTGGATGTTGAGCATTAAATCAATTTCAATACCCAAGATGAGGGATTCATACTTATCCATGTTGATATTGCATTTAAAATTGAGCTTATACGCAATAGGGATAGGGGTATCCGACGGAGGAATGATGAAAATTCCCATGCCTCCCCCTTCCTGACACTTAGAACAGTCAAAGAAGAGTGCCATTTTGAGAGGAGAAAACTTGTGTTCCATGGTGAAGATGGAATCATCAGGAAACTGCTCGTGAGGAGGAAAATTGTTTGAAAGAGGGGCTTTGACTAGCTAATATGTGATGGCTTGGCCCTTGATAGATTTATAAGAAATGAAATATAGATAAAACTTGGTCATGATCATGGTCATGACCCATCGAGTGATGCCATCATTATGACAAGGCTTAGAATGCATAGTTTTGAGGATGTAGTGATGACATAGGTCTTATGTTTGAGAAGATAACGATGGAGCTTGGAGTTAAAAAAGAAGAGGATGTAAAAAATATTATCAGATTTAGTGTAGTGATTCTCATATTTGTGAAGGGTATGACTGATGTAACGTATGACTTGCTCATTGCCTTGCTTGATTAGTGGAAGAGGTATAAAGATAAACAGGATCCCCCTGATGTGGAAGTGTGAGAGCAGGTGGAGATAGAAGATACTGTTTGAAATCATCGAAGGCCTTTTGATAATTATAATCCCAATGAAAGTCAATGTATTAACAAAGAAGATGGTGAAAAGGTTGGAAACGGTCAGAAACTTACGAGATGAAACAAAAAAATGATTGAAGTTGGCCTTGGAGACTGCAATTTTTTTGTAGATTATAAGGAGGGGGCATCTCAAGGATGGATTTGATTTTTTGGGGTCAACTTCAATACCTTAAATTAAAATTATGAAGCCCAGGAGCTTATCAGTTAGCACTCCAAATACACACTTGGATAGATTCAGAAAAAGGAAGAAATAGATGATACACTCGAAGATAATTTCAAGGATAGAAAGATGATAACGTCGATGCTTGGATTTACCTAAGAGATCATTAACATAGTTTTCTACAGCCTTATGGATAAGGTCTTGGAAGATGTAGGTCATAGCCAGCTGATAAGTAACTCTAACATTTTTAAAACCAAAAGGCATGATGCGATAACAGAAATTCCCGCAAGGAGTAATGAAAGAGTCTTATGTTGGTCCTCTAGTGTGATAAGAATCTTATTATAGTCAGAAAAACAGTCCATAAGAGGAAGCATCTCATGGCCTACAGTGAGGTCAACAAGCTAGTCAATGTTGGGAAGAGGAAATTCATCTTTAGGGAAAACAAGATTTAGATCCCGGAAGTCAGTGAAAATATGGAGCTTTCTAGAGGTTTTGGAAATGGGTATGATATTGGAAACCCATTGCGTATAGTTAACATGAATGATGAAATTGGTGAGATGAGGTGTTGCAATTCCTCTTTGACAAGGAGGGAAACATGGGGATGCATGCAAAAAAGCTTATGCTTAACTGACTTAGGATTAGAAATGGTAATGATGTTGTGAAAAAAATACAAGAATCAAGGCCTGACATGTCAACGTATGACCATGCAAAGGATTGGATATGTCTAGAAAGGAATGAGGTGAAATAATAAATCTCTTGAGGTTCAAGGGATTGGCCCACTTTGAGGATGCTGGGATATTGTGGATTCACTACATTGATGTTGATGGTAGACTCATTGAGAAGGTTTGATGTGTCTTATGGTAAGGATTTATGAAGATAGGAATCTTCTATCCCCATGTAGGAGAGGACGGAGTCATCATTAGTGTATTGAAGAATATCAATGGTAGGGGAGTCTTCATCTAACATATCAAGAACTTGAAGAGGGATGAACCTAGTTTCACCTTCACATTGATAAGTGAGTGATCTTAAAGTGATTTTAAAGATTAAAAAAGATAGAGGAAATTAACACGGTGTCATATGTATCCATGATTTTGTGGGATGGGGAAAATGAGGAATCTATGTCCATAAGAGATGAATATTAGGAAGGTGTGAGAGATTCGGTTGGTTATTCCTTGAAACCTAATATAAACTTCTCATGGGGCTTATGAGTTTGATCGATGATGAGGTCATGTATGCCTTTTTCATGGTTCCCCATTCCAAATCATTTCCATACACAATGATAGAGATAAGTATAGGTGAAGGATTTTTTGTAAAGAAAGTAAAATCCATTGGTGTAAGACTTGGTGTGTTGTTGAGTTTCAAGGTGAGAGGAAGGGCGATCAATGCCACCATAGATGAGATTGATGTGAAGATGAGGTGGACTAAAAGAAATGATATCCCCAATATCTGGTTGATACATTGAATATTTATTGGGTCTGCCAAGTTGATGAGGTGTGGGAAAATAATTAAGAGAAGGAGACGATACTCCCCCAGTGAGAGATGCTCCATCACTTTTTCTATATAATCATCATTAGGAAGTTTGGATGTAGGGATAGATGAGCTAATATATGCTTTATAAGAATCATGTTTAGGGATGAGAATGTCGTTAAGTTGATAGGTCATGTGACATTATTTGAATGGAGGAGTGTCTATGGGGAGAGTTAGGATTTTACCCTCATGTTTGTATTTTATGTAACGATGAAGATTGGAAGGAACACAATGCATGTCATGAATCAATGGTCATCCAAGTAATATATTATATTAAAAATCCCCCTTTATGATATATTAGAATTTATGGAGAAGTTTTTCACTGAAGTGGATGGGAAAAATAGTTGTACCCAAAATAGGGGCAACATCATCATTGAAAGTGTGAAGGACAACGAGAGATTGGGAGACAAAGGAGTTAGGGAGCTTGAGTTGATAGAAGGTGTGGGATGAGATGATATTTATGATGGCTCTATTGTCAATCATGGAACACCACATGAAAGTATCATTGATACGTACAGTGATGAAAAGTGGGAGGTCATGGTCTTTAGGTGATATGTAAGGAATTTTGGAACTATTAAATGATATGGTGACAAAAGAAACAAGTGTTCCAAAAAGGGCCAAAAAAGGCTGAGTCTCATTGTTAGGGGTAGGAATATGCTTTACAGTTTTGATGAGAGCTTATCTATGACCAGGGGAGATTTATATGAGCTCAAAGAGTAACATCTTGACTGGAGCCTGATGGAGCTGTTTCATAACACTCTATTTAATAATAGTGGGCCATGGGGAAACTAAGATAGACAATTTAGGTTTTTATAAAGAAGGAGGTGAAGTATGCTTATTAGAGGGTGTGTGGACCACTTTTGATTTGGATTGAGTAGGTGGTCGGAAATCATAGTGGTGAGAATGGGTGGTGATTCGAATAACATTGATAAAGAGATGTGGGATTTATTTTAGAGAAGTGGTGCTTAGAGGAGGGATGAAAACAAAGTTCTTGGATGAGTGGGGGATTTAGAGATCTTAAGTGATGAAGGTTTGATTGAATAATTGTGAGGGGAGGTGGATGAACTAGTATATGGAAGAGGATGATATTCCTTGATGAGGAGATTGTATTCTTTGATGGGATTATGAATAATGATTTGAAGGGAATTACAATTTTCGATATCATGTACAAGAGATTAATAATATGCACAAACGAGGTTAGAATCGAACCATAAATATTTTGGACCACAAAAATTAAATGATTTGATAGGTGGGAGAGTGATTTTAGATTCTTAAAATAGGCATTTAAATATTTCTTTGTAGGAATTGATGGGGGTTTTTGGAGAAGGGTTTGTAGATGGAGTGGATTTAAGAATGGTAAATGAAGGTAAGAGGGATGATTTGCTTTGATGAGGCTTCATGGGAGTATTTGATTCTGATTTTGATTTAGGAGAATAAATTTTTGATTCTATCTTAGACTTGGAGGAGAGAGTGGATGATTCTGCTTCTGATTTAGTGATGGTAGGATTTTTGGATGGTTTTGGTTCAAATTTTTATTTGGAAGAAATGGTAGAAGATTTTGATTTGCACTTTTAATTGAGAATAAGAATAGAGGGAAGGCCTAAACCGAAGATAGATAGAGGTGCACCTAAGATTAAGGAGGAGGGATTGGATTGTTTATAACAAAGAGACTTAGAAGGAGAAAGATACCTTTTTTGTGTGGATGAGTGAGGGATTTTTGAATGGGATTGTTAAGGGTTTTTAGATTTTTTTGTGATGATTTTATTTTGGCAGGGATAAAAATGATTTCAACTAGGGATCATATTGTGTAGATGTCATTGTAAGTGTGGATATTGAATATGGTAATGGTTTTTGGATGATACATTTAATGAGATCAGAAGGAGTTGGAAAATGTGTATATTTTGAGGGTGTTGTTATAAGAGTGGTTAAACTTGTGGATAGTGTAGGTATATCATTTGTGGTTGTGATAAGTGAGTTTGTATACTCAATAAATGCTTTAAGAGACGATGTGGATGTGGCCATGGGTATTGGGTTTGGATGTTGATGTGGACATGATCATAGTTATAGATGTGATTGAGGATGGGGGTATGGGAGTAGTTATAGATGTGGGGATGTGTGATAAGGGTGTTGAGATAGATGTTGACATGGATGAGGGTGAAGGAATAAATATAGATATGGATGATGAAGTTGTGGATATTGATACAAATGGTGTAGTAGATGTGATAGGGGCATGTGCAATAGTGATAGGTAAAATGGATGTAGAAATAGGTGTAAGAGAGGTTGTAGGTAAGGGGGTAGAAATTGATGTGGATATAGGTTCAGTTGTTGAAGGGATGACGGGTGTTGATGATGAAGTTGATTCATGACTTATGGTGCTGATAGTATGAGCATTAGGTGGTTAGGATGTAGGATGAGGTGTTTGATTATTAGGTGAGTGGTTATGATAAGGTTGTTTCAAAACATCTAAGGGTTTTTTGAGTGGTGCATTGGGATTGTATAATTAAAGATCACCGTGGTCTATGAGTTTTTGTACAAGGTCCTTGAATGTGTGACATTTCTTGATGTCATGTCCACATACTTGGTGGTACTTACAATAATGCTCATCACGATATCATGCGGGCTTAAGTCACAAGTCATCAAAGGGTAAGATAGGAGGAAGTTGAATGAGGTGGAAAACCATTAATTTTTTGAAGATGGAGTTGTATGATTCTCCAAGGGGAGTGTCATTGGGGGTTGGTCAAGGAGCCCTTTACAGAGGCTCAGTGTGAGATGTAGATATGGATGAAGAATTTAGCATGATAACATTAGTCGTGATATTATCCTTGTCATTATGGGTTGATGAATTTGTAAAATAAGGTTTTCATTTGTTAGATTGAACCTTGAGGTGACATTTCTTAAGGGAGTGAAGTTCAAGTTTATGAGACATGGTGAATGCCTCTTCAAAATTTTGGAATGATTGTATTTGAAGAGTAGAGGAGATGTGCTTTGCACAAGACCACACAAAGAGTTAAATTAATTTAGTCTGTGGAAGGGAGAAGGATAGTTGGTTAATCAGGACACATCATATAGTGATGAAATCTATGATAAATTAGTCATCAAACTGTCTAATAGAATAGATGTTTGTGATGGTGATTTTATGCGCAATGTCGATTGAATTTTTTTCTAAAAATAGTTATGCAAGTTAGGTGAAATAAAATAGTGATTGTTGTGGAATGAAATTGTACCAATCCAATGCGGGACCAACAAAAGACATGGGGAAGGTGTGGAGCATAAGGTATTGATCATGGGAAACGATGTATCATGCATTCCTAAAGGAACAAAGGTGTTATTATGGATCCTCCTTACTATTGAACTTAGATAATTTTGGGAGCTTCCAATGTTGAGGATAATGTTTTAGGGGACTGATGTATTGATAGGTTCATTACAATTTTTTTGATAGGAGGTGGTATTGAATCCCAAGGAAGCGACTTTAAGGTTAGCAAACCTAATTAATAAAGTGTTTATGGGGTCATTAGATGTGGATGGATTATAAGTAGATGGATGTGATTATGGGATATAATAAGTAGATGGATTATGTTGAGAATGAGATTGATAATGTTGTGGGTAAGGTTGATAATATTGTTGATAAGTAGGTGTTTGAGAGGGATGGTTGATAGGGGGAAGATTGGTGAAAGGTTGTGATGAAATGGGTTGGGAAATATGAGGTGGATGGGAGATAGGTATGTAATAAGATCGATGAGGTTGCGTTGGTTGCTAAAAGGTTGATTAGTTTTGTGAAATGTGAGTAGGGATATAAGTATGGAAATATTAGGACATTTGAGTAGATTTATTAGGGAGGGTAAAGAGAAAATCACTTATAAGGGGAGGTTGATGAGTTTGAAAAAATTATGAAGGATGGGGCTATGAAGTGGTGGCATTTGCATGGGCATGGGTGGTGGAGATAGGAGGTAAAGTTTGATTATGCTATTCAGATGGAGGGGGAAGAAAATGAGACCCTTGTGATGATTGGATAAGGGAACTAATAACGGTAGTGGATGAAGAGATGATAGGGACACATGAAGTGATAGTAGTATTAATGTGAGATAAATTAGGGGGAATGAGCACCACCAACTAAGTGGTTTAGTGAGTGTGGGGGACGTGTTCTTCTAGAGATATTGTTAACTTATTCATGGATCTTAGGAAGAAGACAAAAAGTTGTGAGGTAAGAACCTCTGTAGAATCTAAGTGAGGAGGATAGGGATAAAGTTGTTGGAGATGAGGACCATCGATGGGGAGATGAGTAGCCCTCCTAGTAAGGTAATCATGGAGAGATATGAGGTTAGCATAAAGGATTTATTGAAGCTCCACACACCCAAGAGGGATGGTGAGAGGTCCAAAAGTTCCCATAGAAGCGATAGATGGGGGAGTAGTCAGTCTAGATGGGACCGAGCAGTGATAAAGAAAGGGGTTGGTTTTGACATGGGTGTTAGATTGAATAACGTGAGACTCTTTAGGTTGATTTGTGAGGTAAGAACCTATGTAGACTCTGAGTGAGGAAGATAAGGATAAAGTTATTGGATGGGGAGATGAGTATCCCTCCTAACAAGGTAATCATGGAGAGCTATGAGGTTGGCATCAAGGAGTTATTAAAACTCCACATACCCACGAGGGATGGTGGGAGGTCTAAAATCTCCATAGAAGTGGTGTATAGGTTGAGTAACTACAGAAGAGGGGACCAAAGGGGTGGAAGAAAAGATAGAAAGGGATGAAGTTTTTTGGGGAGAAATAGTAGAAGTTGGATATCATGGCTTATTCTATTTTTCTTGATTGAAAACATGTGATAACGGGAATGAAACAAAAAATAAAGAAAAAATATGTTGATTATTAATTACTTCAAACAAGTCACACAATAGCATTTTAATTATCTTTATTATTATAAAAATGTGAGGAAAAAGAGAAAATGGGATTAAAGGGTGCTTAGGAAATGGCCAATCTATGGATGGTTTCAAGTAGTTTTGACTAGAGTCCTTGATATACCCAAAGGTACACGAGGCACAAATATATAATGACTACTGATACGAGGCCTGATATTGGGGCCTACCCCTGCACTTCACACACCATAGTGATAAGGGTGTCAAGTGCTTAGCCAATATACTGATAGTAGAAATGTTTATAACACGACCAGAACACCATTGTAGATTTTGTATTGGGTGATGAAATCCCAATAGTTCCACCTATGAGGATATTTATGAGATGTGTAGTTTTGATGCGTGCATTTTGGATGTGTGTGATAAGAGTGTATGCGATGCATTAACCTCCTAATTAGACTAAATTTACAAGTAAGTGTGAAGGTTATTTTTAAGTCCAAAATGAAGTGTTATATTTGATAAAGACACTTAGACAAATAAGGAAAAAATGATGCAAAAGGAACAAATATAAAAAAGAGGAATACCTAGTTAACTCTTTTTTCCTTTTTTATTTTTATTTTTAAAGTAGACAAGCTGATGTGTTGTTGATCCAAGAAATCACTCCACCAAGAAAGCAAAGAAAATATGCTACCTATAAGGTTAGTAGAAAGAATATAGAACAAAAAAAGAAAATGAAGACAATGAAAAGAGTCACCTAAGGAAGGTGGGTCCCACTGGGAGTGCAAGAATGTTGAACCAGTTTTCTCGTACATACTTCAGATTAGTGAAATGATGAAAAAGAAAACAAGAAAATCTAATATGAGAGGGTTTGAGGCTACCTCTAGATGAGATGATGATGGATATAGGAGCAAAAAAGAGTTCCTTCTCGCAACGAGCTTTGATGACCTCCACAAAAAGAGAAACTCAACAAGAAAAATGGATTAATTGATAAGAGGGTGGGTTTCCCCACAAATCCATTCCCAAGAAGTGAAAAATTAATAGGATGGATGTCAACCCACTTTTAGATAAAAGATAAATAAAAAGGATTTGAAGATAACTGAATAGTAACAAGAACCTGAAATCCAATGGATGAAGTAAAACACATAACTTCTCTAGTAAAGATAAACCAAACTAAACCAAACCTGGTTGGGTCAACAACAACCCAATATTGATGACCTTGGTTGACAGAGATTGTAGAAGGATGAATTAAACAAAAAGAAAAAAAAAAAAATCTAAATGACTTAGAGGCTGATTTGAAGTAGGTGATAATGCTGTGATGAAGCTGAGATGATGTTGAGATATTTGGACTTGATTTTTAGAGAAAGGATGCAAGAAAATTATATGATCTAATGATGGATGTAATGAATACTAATCCAGTCGACAATGACTAGGCTGATTCGATGGGGACTGTGTGTGGTGAATATCAAGTCTAATATGGAAGGCCAAAAAAATGGCCAGATATGAGAATCTAAAGAACTGCTGGCTAAAGAAGTAGAATACAAAATTGACAAGTGAGAGATAATGCGATGATCACAGGTCAAGTCGACCACATCTAGGTAGGGTTGATGGTGTCTATGAAGGGTAGATGGAAACTGGGGAGGGAATGAGAGTTTATTGAAAGGAAATGGGATGGAAATAGAAGATGAAGTATGCTAATAAATGGAAAACGAATGGCAGGGTTCTGGGACAAATGATGAATTGTAAAGAAACTGAGAAAAATATGATGAGATGGCCAAAGGAATTCAAAAAATATTCAAATCTCCAAGATCTCTAATGGAAATAATGTAAGGGCTCAAAATTGGCTTTAAGATAGCAGTAACAACTCTAAGGAAGACAAAGAATCATAATAAAATTTTCATGATAACTTCAAATCTTGAAATTACATCCTAGAAGAAGGAGGGGTAGGGTTGAATTTATAGGGTCGATAAAGACCCAAATGGGTCACTGGTGACTATGAGGATATGTCCATTTGGGTGGTGGAATGATGCCTAACTCGAGGCAAAATGGGCCTAAAGAGGGAAGATTATGGTTTCAGGTAATAAAGATGAGCTAGGATTTTGTAGGGGAGATAAAAGGGTAGGTAAGAGGTGGAAACTATTAAATAAAGGAAAATGGGAGGTAAGATTAGTAAATGAAGGTCTAGGGACGATAAAAAAGGGAATTTAGGATTAATTAAACATGATTAGTGATGTTTAGGGAGGATAAATTAAGAATGAGATTAAGATGGGATTAAAGATGGAGGATAAAAATTAAAATGATAAATTGAATTTATAAAGGAAAGGGGGATTTAAGTTGGAAGAGAGGTATGTATGTGAAATAATGATGAAAAAATGGTAGCAAACATGGGGTGAGGGACCAGGGGTACTAAAAATTGGTGTCTACAAGAAGTGTGCCCTCAACAGTCAAATGCGAACCATAGCACTAGACTATGTCATTAGGTAACGAGTGTGTTGCATGAGAGTAAATGCTAGAAAATATGTATAATAAAGCACTGAGTGTAAAATGTGTAGTGAATGTGAGGTTAATTTCAGAATTATACCCTCAACGGTCAAGTATGAACCATGGAGCTAGAGTGCGTTATTGAGTAATGATGGTACCAAGAGGTAATAATACAAAACAAATTGTATATACAAAATACATAGCGTATAGTGTAGTAGTAGAAAAGAGAGACATATGATAGCACTAGAGAGGGGGGAGAAAGTGTGATGCCCCCAAGTATGTAGGGGATAGAATATTAACCAAGGATAGTGAAGGGAGAGGACCCTCCACGTGATATGTAAGGAGACAATGACATGTGGTGGTGTAGGAAATGTAATTATGTGCATGTGAATGAGACCGATGTGAGTATGGAGGTATGGAAAATCTGTGAGAGGGATTCCCAAGGAGGGGAATTAGGCCGACAAGGTGGACTAATAGCCTGATAATGAGTACAAGGTCATCATGTAGGATGTATGAAAATAGGAGAACTAGGATTAGAACTAGATTTGAAATCAGGAGGAATAGAAGGCTGTGTGAAAATAGGATATGTATGTGTAGTAGTGGAAAAAAGTGTAAGCCATATAAGACGACAAAATGTCTTGGTGGATTTATGAATATCATCATGAGTGGGTCAAGGAAACAATGTACGAGGTCGAATACCTTTGATTGTGAAAAATTTATTGTTATGGATGAACTTAAGACATAAGTTATTCATGTAAGGAATAGCCTATGCGGCGCAGAGCTAAGGAAGAACTAAGAACATATCACATCTAGAAATTTTAGAAGTGACAAGGAATGGTGTAAAGACGATAAGAGACCCAACTTTAATGGGAAGAATGAAACGACCATAAGAATTAGGTCATGGAAATGTAATTAGAGATGTTGGAAATTTAATAGCCATAAGAAGTGCAATAGAGCATGCATTATTAGTAGCCAAATGATAGACCATAATTATTGATATGATAGGTGCCAATAGATGCATTGTATACAATGAATTAGAAGAAAATGTAGCATGCTAATCATGATTCGAAAATGTAATGAATGGTGGTGGCATATCAACAGAAGCGACAAGGAAATCAAGAGGCCCTGATGAAGAAGGAGGCACATCATGATAAGTATGATTGATAGAAGAATCTCTAACTTGATTTTCATGGTTTGGTAAAGGGTCCTTAAAGATTTTTATCTTTTGATTATCATTAACTGGTTTGGAAGTAGATGATCGAGAAAGCTCAATGGATTTGTTATCGATAAGTTCTTGAATTTGTTAATGAAATTGGTGATAGTCACAACATAATTTTTCATCATAGTTATGACCACGTGGGTGAGAAGGATCCAGTTTTCCTGATGGTGGTAGACTAATAGGATTGCTGATGATAAGTTGTGGTAGCAGGCAGACATCGAGGAGTGTAAGGTAATTTAGTAAAGGTATGCCGTAGAGCTTGCACTTGAAGTATTATAGATAGAGTAATAACATTGATAGTGGCTTTCACTTTAGTAGGCTTAGGAAATGTCTTGAATGTAGATTTATCTTGAAACATATTAGAAGAGGATGGAGCATCATGATATATGAGTTTTCCCATTAATAATAATTTTCCTTCTTGTAATTTGAGTGTGTGACATAGTTGATAAATAATCAAATGAAGGAGAGGTCTCAAAGATGACTCTCTCTTGTAGTGGATGTAAGAGAATTTGAACATATAGATCTTGTAATTCATAATCAACTAGTATATTAGTCATTTTAGAAAGCTTGTTCTTATAACACAAAACATAGTCAAATAAATTCTCGTTATATCCTCATTTGATTTGAGATAATTACACATAGGATATTTAGTATTGATATTGATAGAAAAATGTGCAATAAAACACATCAACTATGTGTGTAGAAGATATAACTGAGTGAAAATGTAGATCATAGAACTAACACATAGTGTAGTCTTGTAAACTTATAGGAAATAACTTAGCTCGTAATGTATGGTCATCCACATAGTCAAGACATGTTACATGAAAAGATCGAAGATGCTCCTGAGGGTCACCATGGCCACTAAAGGTGGGAAACTTAGGTGTAATGAAGTTGGGAGGGAGTGGATGAGAGGAAATGACGGGTGCAAAAAGGCTATGAAGGAGTAATGAGGAATCTAGAGATGGAGGGGAATGTGAAGTAACCTACTGTAACTGATGGATTTGGAGTTATAGATCATGATATAAAGAGGCTAGGTCTTGAGCACCCAAGGATGAGATTTGTTATGTATGTGAAGTAATAGTATGGGTGAAATGATTAGTAGGGGTAGGCATAGAAACATGAAAAATAGAGGTGGTTGGGAGGGTAGAATTCGGAGGTTATGTCGTAATAGGAAGGGAAGCATTATTAGAGATTTGTGGGTTGCTCATCTAAGTTAGTGGATTCTTAAAAGGAAGTGAATAGTAAGGGATATAAGCCTTGAGTATGTTTAATAATATGGTCTTGGATGTCACAAAGATCTTCATCAGTAAAGGGTTCATAAGTATCAACCATTGGAAAAGTATTAAAAGAATGCCTAGAAGAAAGATAGGGTTCAAGCAAGTGGGTTCACCAAATAATTTAATAAAAAATGGATTTTTTAAATTTTGTTTTAGAGTAACTAAATGTATCTAATTTTATACAAGTGATAATGTACAATGTGACACAAGAAATAAGAAATTAAGTGATTTGAAACCCTAAACAAGAGAGGGGTGAAGGAACTTAGTCGATTCTCAAATGAACAAGAAGTGATATGGGCTGATGCATTATTGGGAAAAACTAAGGACAATGTTGTTAATGATGACTTGAGGTTCTGAGCTCTAAAACTACATAAGACAGGAGTGCTTGGGAGAGGACAAGAGCACCTGACACTGGTGACTGAGTTTGGATGTTGGTGTCCGGTTAGTTTCTCGGGATCTAGATCTTTCAGTGTCGGATAATATTTTTTATTGGTCCCTATTTGTCTCTCTGATTCTAGTCCAATGTCCTTAGATACACCTAAAACCTATAAAAGAGATGGATAGCTGTACATACCCACAAACCACATTGAATACTAAAAAGAAAAATGCAAAATGCGGAGTTGGAATGACCCCGATGGTCACCCAAAGAGTGAACTTACGATCGAGTGTTGCACTACATCTCAGAATCCATGTAGTTCTTGTGTATGTGTGTAGAAATGATGCCCTAGGACGCCCTTATGCAAGTTATACAATGATAACAGGCTAGACCTAGAATGTATTAAATCTATAGAATATGTGGGATGGACTAAAATAAACTTCCTCTCCTATGTTGTGTTTACAGATATGATGCAACCATTATCCCTTGAATGAGCGCTATATGGATTCCTTTGAGTCTCTTGTTACCTTTGGATGAAAGCTTAGGTGATGCTAGATAATGCTTAGTGATTTGTCCCTTCTTTTGAAAATATAACTATGTATTTATATGATTCCCTTTTTTGAATTTCGTAATTGACAATTGAAAGGATGACCCAAAGTAGTAAAAACTAAATAAGAAGCGAAAGGGGTCTAAAAGGATAAGAAAAAGATAAAGAGGGATATGAGTTCTCAGGAGGACAAGAGCACCATGTACTAGTGTTGTAACTGGGATCTATTGTTTTAGGCCATATAAATATAAAATAGTCAAATGTTGGAAAGAGTGCAAGATTTATAAATCCAATAAAAGTGCAGAAGACAAAACAAAAGGCTAAAGGGAGTTGTCAATTACTTTTTTTCTTGCTTAGGAATCATGTAAATGCTGACACACTTTTAGAATCTAGAAAGGTACCCAAGTTCATAGATTTTGTGATTATACCATCATCTTACTAGTTTTACTCCAAAAATTGAAGAGAAATGGTCAAAAGGATTGTGTTTTGATTGTGAAAATAAGTAAAACTAGGGACATAAATTTTCTGGGAAAACATATTATACATTAAAGTGACCAATGGAAAAAAAGAGGATAAGGTATTTGGAGAAAATTTTGAGGAATATATTGAAAAATAATCACAAGAATGCTGAATAAATATTTAACGTCATATAATTTCATTAATTAGCACTCCAAAGACCCTATGTTTGATGGATTTTATGAATAAATAGAGGGTGGAAATGTTAATTGACTTAAGGATCATGCATAACTTTATCAAGAATAATTTTTTAGAATGAACAAAAATTTCAGAAGTGATAGAAATATCACTTATCTAATATGTACCCATACTTTAAGGGGTATACAAGTAAAGAAGCAAACCACACAAAAGTATATTGGAGACAAACAATACTAATGGAGAGAAACATAATTTTAAGATGCATCTTGACTCACTGAAGTAAAGATTTATAGACATGGTCATTCCAATATAGACCTTCAAAAACATACTTTAGTAGGAGCTCAATTTTTTTCTTACCTAATGTGCTTGGTGAAGGAACGTCTATGTTCACAAGTAATTATGCACAAACCAAAATATTTAGGGTTAGTGAATATATAATTGTGTAACTCCATGCCCCTCCTAAGCAAGTCATGTAAATAAAAAATTTCTTAGTCATTCCTATGAAATCCTATCCATGTTGTAAAATATAATTAGAATCAACTAAGCATTATTGTCTCACCCGTGTAAAACACCAAAATCATGTAACATTTCCAATTTTGCACAAGATTTTTTATGTCTCAAGACCCTTTCATTTCCCACATAACCTTAAACTTAGCCATGTATGATTTCCTTGCTATGTAAAACACTTATGCAAGACTCTAATCCATGTAACTCTATCTCATGTAATAAAAATGCATGTGTGCGCACACACACACACACATTAAAAACCTTCGAAGCTTGAAAATAGATCCCTCTATATAATTTCTTTTCATTTGTCACTATCTAAACCATGATGCCTTTTCATTCATGAAAAATCACTCCCATTCACTTCAATGATGAGATCTAAGTCTGACAAAATCCCATGTCAACATAAAAATAGTTTAGGGGAGACATACATGGTTCTCAATTTTTTTCATGGCTAGGGACTAATAGAATTGTTTAATCAAGCTTGATCCAATGGTGAATAACTTCCAGAACATATTAAAGGTATACATAGGTAACCTAAGGAATGTTATACAATATGTAATTATTTACTTGAGGAATCCTTGTTCTCCTACCATAACTCCTTAGAATTCTATAAATAAAATGGAGTTGCAATATTTTATAAACAATAGATATTATCATATAGTTTTGTGTTATTATCACTCCGAAGATCACCCTGAGTTAAAGAAGTGAAAGAAATCCTTCTCTTCAATTGATACAATGGGATATTCTCTGAGTGTGGATGGATCAATGTTGAGAAGAAAATCTAGAGAGGGCTGGTTCCCTGGATTAAGCACCTAAACTAGTTCTCTTGATGGAGATGAGGGAGAGAAATAACATAAAATAACAAAAATTATGTAAAAGTAGGTGATACACCAATTGTTTTGGATACATATGACTACACAAGACACACTATTTGACTCTTCAATACCTACAAACTTCAATTCATTTACTTTCTTGATTGGATTTCACACTCACAAAAGGCATACACAAGCTGTTATAAAGGATAGGAGGGTAGATCTAGGTATTTCCACTTACAAACTAATTAAAAAACTAAAAATGCACTTAATATGATCTGTTAAAGATTCAAAAATATTAATGGATGTGTTTAAGATTCATAAACATACAAAGGAAACAAAATATTCACTTAAAATACCATTTAACTCATGTGACACACTTCAATTCAGCTGTAAATGGTGTAATTAAGTATTTTATTGCATCAATTAGGTGTTGGAGTACAAAATCTGGAATAGTCTAGGAATGTCAAAATCATTAGCCCCCCCCTAATTTCTTCAAAATCCTAGGTTTATATAGGAAAAATAAGGATAAGTAAGAGGAGGAGTGGAGCTGGAACTTCTCAACATTTCAGTTCACTCCATCTATCCCTAGTTCATTTTATTTTACTCCTAGCACCTAAGAATGACTTCAACTCACTCTCTCAAATGCATTGAACACCTCAACTCAAAGTTTAAACTTTAGTTTAGGGCTAGTTGGAAACAAATCCAATGCTAGCTCCCCTTAGTTACCAATGCATAGTTTGAACCCATTAAATTAAGTCCAATTTTTAATAATAATCATTAAGATTACTATTATTAACAAGATGTATAAAGGATAATAATGAGTTTACATGGAAGTTTTCTCCTTTCTTGACTTTGTTGAACTTCTTCTTTGCAAAAATTAAGGTAATTTTTCCAACTTAGCAAAGCATTAAGGAAATAATTATGGCTATTGTTGGCTTTTGAGTGACATAGCTATGAGGTGATTATTGACTTTATTGACTTTGGGCAAGCAAATCATTTACCCTCTCCATGCAAATTTTATAATAATAAAAACCATTATTGCAAGACCCAACTACATGGGCATTCAGCAAGGATTATTAAATTTTTTCAAACAAATACCATTGTGAAACTTTAACCATGGTCAAAGTTACACTTGTGGTTACCTCCCTTTTCAATTAGGGTTGAAACCCTAAAAAAATTTCATTTGCACTTTGTTTTTTTTTGTGTAGAAGCTTCATTTAGAGGGGAAACCCTTGAAATTTTTTGGTTATGTATTGACATGAGCTTGTTGAATCCGCATTTCCATTTGATCTAAGTTATGTGTATTTGATTCATGGGCTGGTTACTTGCATCTTAGTTCATTATCTTTAACTTGTTGTAACCTACTTTTTTCCATTTGGAATTCCATGATTCCAGAGTTCTGGCATGACTCTTTGCATATGATTTATCAGCTCTGTTTGTACTTCACTTGGTCATGGGTCGAGCTACATTTGGTGGAGCACCATTATTTTCATTTTTTTCCAACTTGGTTGTGGTTTATATCATATCGTTGTGGCTTTCCATTATTTGAATTTAGCTTCTGATTGAGTCCACTTCAATATAGCTCTTCTATGAATTTTCGCTTGCTTTCTTTATTCAAGGTTTCTCATCTGTTCACTCACCATTGATTTGTACTGGTTTGAGCTCTACATAAATATCCTAGCTATGGATTTGCAAATTTATTGATGGCTTCAACTAGAGATCGAGCTCAGGTTTTGATAGCTCACCATTGGTGTACTCACCTGGGTCATATTGTCATTTTTCCTTAGGTTCAAGTTCTGTCCTTCAACTCGACCGTGATTCTTTAGCTTCAGTTCTGAGCATTTCTGATTGAGCTCAACATTCCATGGTGGTTTTTTGGTCTATGTGTGAGCTAGATCCTGCATTCCCCTAATTGAGCTTGGATGATCCCTACTCATTCCTCAGCTAGGTTCTTACTTTGATCTCATTATTTCTTTTGTGGCTTTTACCTCGGTTTTCATTTGTATAAACTCATCGCCACTTGCCATTGTTTGAGTTCTATAAATTTTTGAGGCTTGACCTCATGGTTTCTCACTCTGTCATTGTAGTTGTTCTATGGAGGACTTGATATTTTTTCATTTAGCTTTCCACATTCTTTGGGTTGACCTGGTAGCTCGGTTTTGAATACCCATCTTGTAATGTTTCTCATTTAGAGGGATTGCCATGGTCAACTTATCCTCATTGTAATGTTGACCCTTTAACTCAGCTGTGTTATCTCTTTGTTGGGATATCAAGCTCTTTTTTCATCTATCAAATCGTCATTGTTAAAAGGGTAAGAATTTTTTTTTACATTTTTCTTTGATGAGTGATTTAAGAAACTTGGGATTTAAAAAAAACACACCCAATTTTTTTAATGACTGCAAAACTTGAAATTAGTCTGTGTAAAAGGAAAGGCATTTTCAAATTTAAAAAATAAATAAATGCATTTATGGAAACTGCTTCCTGAAAATATGCATGTATGGTTTCCATGATGCTCTTAAAATCTTCCTTTTTTCACTGTTGTATATGAAAAACCTACAATTTTGTAAAATCCTTTGCAATTTCATGGATAACCTCATATTTTTTAAAAGGCTCTGTAATCTATTTGTATATGCATTTCATCACTTATATTTAAAATAACTTTGTGTTTGGTTGAAACTATATTTTTTTATCAGTTGCATGAACATCTGAAATTTAATTCCTTTTCTTATAAGAAAATTTGTTTCCCTTCACATTTGTATTTTGGAATATGATGTTCCAATGTATGCAATACTTGTTCATCATGGATAAAATTACAATATAAAAATCTTAATTGCTATGTATACAATTGGAAAATTCATAATTATTTATTATTCATATGAAAACAAGATTTCTGCAATTTTAGATCTTGATGCAAAACTGACTAAATGCAGTTGAAGTAGCTTTAAAAAAAACTTTCAACTCATTTTTTAATTTAATAACTCTGTAAATGCATTTTTGTAGAGTATGTTTGAGAAGTACTTCCAGTAGCTTATTTTATGAAAATCCCACCTAGTGAAAGAATACATATACATGTGAATCTAAAAATATAATGAAGCTTAAGGAACCCCAAGCTCTAACACAATTGCTTTCTCTCTTTTAGGTGCACTGGAGCAGTAGCATGGAACAACTTGGAGCAGTAGTGGATCAAGGAAGGGGATTCGTCTTTCAGGAAATGACGGGTCCCCTTCTCTTGATTATATTTTTAGTTTAAAATATATCTTTATTGTTTACATCCATAGTTATATCCCACGGCTTGTGTGGGGAAACTTGTACAATTTTCCTTTTTAATATACACAATTGTTTTATGCAATGAGTTGTTTGGTGCTTCCTTTGCATTGATTTTCAATTTCATAACTAAATGGAAATATAAAAATTAAATTTCTTAATACACTTACATATAATCATAAGGAATTAATGATGAACTATTCTTATCTTTTCTGATCATTTAAAATTAAGAAAACTGAAATAAATTAATCCTGAAATGTTCAATACTTCCTTTTTCTAAAATTGGCTCCAGTGTGTCCATTTCTGATTCTATATATGATGCCATTCCCATCTCCATTAGAACCCTACAATATTCTCCAATGGATTATACATGATTTTAGTGAAGACTAAAATACTGGAATGACATCATATATCGAGGATGAGCATCCTAGAACCTAATTCCTTGCCTGCTCACCTCCTGAAAATAAGGAAGCTAAATTTTTTTTATACCCCTCCACTATGATGATAAAAAATGGTCAACATCTTTGGTGGCTTTGCTGGAATGATTTCCTACTAATCAATAATAACCCCTTGATCTACTCTCTCCAAGCCATGAAAATAAATCTAAAACCTTCATACAAGCTTGACCAAGAATGCCCAAGGTGAAGAAGTTCTGCTCAAGATTGAATATCCTCCACACTGACTGAAAAACAAAACTAACCACATGTGCAAAAATGCACTTGGAGGAAAGATACAACTCCTAAAAAGGCTAGCCAATAAGAGGGAATCCACTTATTGAAATAAAAAATAGTAGCATTGTGCATAAAAACTTGGAGGAAAAGAAAACTAAAACTAACCTATCCTAATCTATTCTAACTAAAGAAATGAGAAGCTAAAAAATCCCGATACAGGTAGAGGATGTAGCTTCCTTTTCTCAGAAAACATGACTATGAGATCAATTTTGCAACTAGATCACATGATAAAAATGAAAACATTTTTTCCACCTTCGATTGGCTCAAAATATCAGTCTAGAAAAGGATAAATACCTCTATCGGATCAGAAATTGGATTTTGGAGATATTAGGGATGATTATTGTGAACATGAAGCTCTCTCTTATGCTCTGAATTAAGCACAACTGATGAATTTTTTTCCTTGGCTCTATACCGGCCAAGTAGTTGATTAGGCATGGTATTTTCAAAGCTAAAAAACTGGTTTTTCTAATCTTCCATGTTTTCTTGATTTCCTCTTCATGGTGGATGTCTGCAAGCTTATTTGGGCTTGAGTTTGTTTACTCTTGCACAAACATTTCCATTTCCAATTTTATATTCCCATACTCTTCTTATTCAAGTAAGAAATTTGAGAGCTCAAAATCATACTTCTTGAAATATTGAGGCCCTTCCTAGTTCGTTGCGGTGACTAATGATGCTTTTTGTGTATCACTTTAACATTTTAAAAGTACAACAATCTCTAAACATGCAAAATAATGAGGATATTTGCATTCATTTGTAACATCTTGATCACTTGGAATCCCTTCTTCATTTATGAATGGTTATGAAATGGTGTCATCATCTCCTTCCTCATTCTAATCCACCATAAAGTTTGAAAGATAAAACTCACCCTCCTTGAAATCTTGAGGACTGATATAGGAAGCATGATCTTTACTTGTGGGAAGATTTTCTTACATGGTTAACAATTTTTTTCCTTTGCTTGTTGGTCATATTTATTATGCTGTTATGTAACTTTCACTTCTTCCTTTTACTCCTTCTCCAAACTATAGACACTAAATCACACACTTAGGTTCATTTCTAGGTCCTAATCACATACCACTATTCATATTATTCCTAAACGAGAAAACTAGTAATTGACATCTATCTTTGGTCTCTTTTCTCTCTTTCTAGTTTCCTCTTTGGTCTTGTACACATCACATCCCAGTCAGATTTGCATTGCTTTATATTTCTTGACTCTGGAAACCAATGCCCAGCCATGATACTAACGTCTAGGTGCCCTCATCCCCTCTGGGCACCCCCACCTAATTGTATCTTGATCACTTCTTTTGGGCCTCTTTTATCTTTTGGGCATATAGTTTTTGTTATGGGTCAGCCTTTTAGCTGTCAATTATGAAATTTAACCAAAGGAATCATATAAATACAAAGCTATGTGAACATAATAAAGGACCAAGCTCTAAGAATCTATTACTATCACCCAAGTTTGCATCCAAAGGCATTTCAAGAGCATCAAAGAAGTCATCTAGCTTCATTCAAGGGACTGCATTTATGCATAAAATTCATATGAGGGGAAGTTCATTTTGGCATCTAAAAATCTATCTACATTGAGTACATCTAGCTATTACTCGCTATCAAGTGTATCTTACACAAGAGCCACCTAGGGAATTGTTGATGATTATATTTTTAGATGAACCATTAAAGTTGTGGGAAATCTTAGGGATGTGGGACTTGACCCCTAAGATAACCTCCGGGTTTTATAGAAGTTGGATCTTCTCTGATTCGGATTGAGATAAAGGTTAGAGAGAAAACAAAACAACATGTAAATCCTATCTAAGGTGATGTGTCGAATATTTACTAAAATAGCATAGAGATCACATATCAAAATAACTACTAGATTAGTTGAAGAGCATCAAACATGATCAACTATTTCAAAGATATTTCATACCATCTAAGGCAAGATGAAACTAAAACATAATTACGTGCACAATGAAAAGATTTATGTAAAAGATATAAGGGCATGCAACACGATAGATATTTAAACATTCATCAAGAACTTAATTAAAAGCAAACAGGAAGAAACAAAGGACACAAAGTATTGCGAAATTTTTAGTGCACAGAAAAGAACTCTTATTTATAGAGAAAATAGTACATAATGCCAGAATGGCACAGATTACAACATTTCCTTACAATAGAGCCTTGTTAAGGCCAATGAACACAATAGAATGAACCTAAAATTCTCTTCTCTAGAGCTCTGGAACTTATTTTCTTACTCCTCTTTACTGGCACAAGAACATTCTCTTATAGATCCCCATGGCTCTTGCTCCAATGCACCTTCAATAAAGAATACCATCATCTGCATTTAGTTAATACCTATGTGATCCTTCGACCTTTGGAGAAAATATCAACTGCATGCTTTGGGCCCCAAGATTGAATTCAATCCACTGAAACTCAAGTCCTTTTCTTCTTTATTTGGTCCTTTTGATGGTGGTAGTTGCCTTGTATGACACGTGGAGACCTAGCATGGTTTTGGGGCTTCTCCTTTTCTCTCTCTTTTTGAATCTGCACCTAGGCAACACGTGGAGGCATGCGCATTCTTCTCCTTTATCTTATCTTTTCAGCTCACTTGGGCTGCCTTCCTGTGCTTTAGCCACATGGTCAATTATCACTGCTTGAGGGATCCCAATTCTTTGTGCTTTATTCAAAATTTACCAAAGGGACGCATGGATACCCTCTAAACCTAGTTCCATAATTAGACAAAATTGAGTCCCGCAAAACTAAAAAAGAAAACCAAAAGGAAAAGATGCCAGGGTGATAAAAGATAACAAAATGGAAGAGCCCCAAAAATGTAGAAATCATTCTATAGTTATGGTGACTCACCAAGGGACTCCATGTCATTCATGGAAGAATCTGAAAATCCTTCCCAACCACAAAATTTCAAAATGTGGCTCAAAGAGATGCCACTCAGAGGTAATTTAAAGCAATTTGGTACCCAACCCATTAGGCCTCTATCAGGTAAGTCCATTGTTGCAGAGCTGAAAGGCTCTATCTAGCTTAATTATCTCCTTATGAGAGAATTTCTGGAGATTCTTGCACCATTATGTGCAGACAAAACTCTAGTTTTACAATTGGGTTCAAAATGGCCTCCACCTCGGCGATGCTAGAATCATCCTTTAAAGACTGAAAGACAGTCTTATCTTGCTATTTGGCCATCAGTAGTTGTTGGATCTGGTCCTCTGATAGGAAAATGGAGTCATTGGGAAAGGGAGAGGGGAAGCCCAGTTGAACTAGTTCCTCTATGTGCTGCTTCCTCTCTTTGATCCCTAGTTGGAGTTGGGTTAGATGAGATTCTAGCACTTGATAGCTTCCTTTTTAAAACTTAGAATCTCACTAATATTTTTTGCGACCATCTACCTATCTATAATGTTGGCCCCTTGCAAGGTGGAGTATGAAGAGTCATATAGTTTTTGAACCCACATATGTGATTCAGGGACCTTGGCAGATACGGTGTTGCTGATGGTGGGGGCCAATGATGCCCCATTGGCATATAGGATTTGTGCATCATATATGAATCTGAGTACGAGCCCTAGGTATGTTTTCATGGTGGTAATTATCTTACAATAGGAAGTGTATAAACCCTGTACCATCATGGTAATCCCCCATTTTTGGGGTTGTTGAGCTAGTTTTTGGGTCAAATCCTTGAGCATGTATTCTACTGAATTGTACTTTGTTTATAGGATACCCTTCTCGGCTTATGAGGTATGTAGCTTCACTTGCAGTGTGGTAACCTCTACTTTCTTGTAATTGATAGCCTGCTGAAGGAGATTTTTATCTTGATTAAGAAAATTGGTAGCAGTCTTGAATGCTGATAACTTGGATTCTAATGCTTAAGTCTTCGCTTGAGAAGATGCAAGAGCTTCTTGTGATGCCGCCTTTTTTAAATCCTCACGGAGTTGTTCTATTTCTTTATCTTTTCCTTTGATTTCAGCATTTAGGTGGGCCACAATATTTTTCATCTGTAGGAGGATAGCCTCCATTTTCTTCAACTTATTATTGAGCTTGAGGTAGTCCGTGGTGACCATGACACCTATTTCACTCATCAGTTATACCTTATCTTGAGGTCATAATTATGTAATGTCAATTGTAATAACACTGATGGAATAATCATCAGAGTTGCATTTTCTTCTTGGGCTTGGAGACATTGGGGACCATCTAGGTGATGGTTAGATAACTTTGCTAATGGTCATACAATGACTACATTTGCCTCTTAACTCCCATTGCCATCTAATTTTTCTTCTTCTTCTCCCTCCTCTTATCTTGGGCCACTTTGGAGGTCTCGACTTGATTCAAA
Source organism: Taxus chinensis (assembly GCA_019776745.2). Taxonomy (NCBI): domain Eukaryota; kingdom Viridiplantae; phylum Streptophyta; class Pinopsida; order Cupressales; family Taxaceae; genus Taxus; species Taxus chinensis. The sequence goes on along the minus strand of CM034155.1, from coordinate 421,291,877 downwards.
AAATTTGATGGTGAAGGGACTATCCCACATGCAAATGGGAATCTTGGTGACAATCCATAGGGGATTGTAACTAGTTGTGGGGGATGAGAAGTCACGAGAGCCGTACAAGGGCCCACCAAAACTTGGGGAGAGAATATGGGAATGGTGGTGGGTAGCAGAGGAAAGAAAGGGGAGTCAGGGGGAGGAATAATTTGTGTTGGGGTGACCAAAATGGGAGCAACCCTGGTTATGGAAATGAAAGGCGGAGGGGAAAGAGATGAAGGAATGGGAGGAGGTGAAGGGGCGGTGGAAGAAGAAACCTTGTTTGTCCTCAAATTATTCTTTGGAGGGCTCTGGGAGCTGGCACCTTCACCAGTGGTCATGGAGGGAAAAAATGATGGTTGTGCTAAGGTGAGCCCTTGGTTGGGTCCAACACTAATTGTGCTACTGTCTCCAAACCCTGAGGGCCTAGTGCTATCTAAACCATGGGCATGTAGCCCAAGGGATCTTGTTGAAGAATGGAGAGAAGGGGTCGTAGTGGTTCTTGTTGCGTAGAGGGTCCAAGAGACTCTGCCATGATTAGCATGAGCTGATATTTGGAGACATCCTTTGCCTCCTTGCTGTCTGAATCAGAATCATGCTCAGTGTACCAGAATTTCTCCCACTAATCATCGGTAGGCACGACCTCAAAATTAAGGGTAGTCTACTTGATTTCCTACCTATATTTCCAATAGGCTTCTATTTTTTCCATGCTCCATTCCATGCTACACAGGGCTGCCCTCAAGCCTTTGGTCATTGTAATGGTGGGGTCATACTTGTACAAGACTGGATGAAATGAATCACATAGTGGAGTCGGGATGTCACTCAGTTAAAAAAAAACAAGGAGCCTCTATTTTGGGAGACCTCCTGTCTTCAAAAAAATTCCTATGCTCATGCTGGAAAGAGTTTGAGACTTTGTTTCAGGATAGGGTGGCTGTCATCCACCTATTTGGGTCATACCTCCATGTATCTTGAATTGGGGTGAAGCTATAGAAAGCCAAATTTTGCATGAGTATATGCTCCTCCCTGCGTTTAATTACAGTAAACCCTCCCTTACTCAAGGGGAGGTCAAACAATACCTTATTTTTATGGTCGGATCTATACTCTGTGTCGAGGAACACCAACTATCTGGTTATCTCCAAACCCACTACCAGTGATGTGAGGATCCTTAGTAGCATGAAGGATTCATCTTGGAATCCATGCAACCGAATCATTGAATGCGTGGCCCTGAAGAAATAGTCACAGGGATGCAAGGGGTCCAACATGATGGCACAGACTGAATCATTCATTCTATTATTGACCCCTTCTGGGTATAATTCATGTAGGAGAGGTATAAAAAATAGTTAACAAACTCATATACGTCCGAGGAGTGAGACAACACATGAGTCCATGTAGACACTGGGATGACCTTTTGAGGATTCACCTCCTTGTCCCATAGATCCATGGTCATATATTGGCTAAAGAACAGGGTGTTCTAATACAAAATGAGGTAGAACAAAAAGGAAGAGTACCTGAAAGTGGAGTTCACAGAGAAATAGGTGAAATTATCACAAATAGAGTTTGATATGGCCTCAGAGAATTCAAACCGATATGCATGTTCCTTTTTCACCGATCTCATCCTAAAAAGGGTCGCAAAATTCTAGTCATGGAAATTTTTGTTTGAGACTTGGCCAAAAATGAATTCTAACATGGAGTAGACATCCTGAGAATTTGACATGAACATTTTTAGTGGGATTGGGAATCCCGGTGTTCCGAAAATACTTGAATCTTCTTATCGCAACTCCTTGTTGATGAATGAGGGTTTATTCTAGCATTGAGCCCAAATGCCTTGTAGTTTGGCCATGTCATAAAAACTGGTTGATTTTTTGTAGGGTAGGGCCAACATATCCCTAATGGTCTGTGGTGTAATTACCACTTGCATGTTTTGGCCCTTGATGGTGTTGGTATCTGGGTCAAAAAAATGTGCACACATTTGTACAAGCTTTAGATATGGGTGCACGAGAGGCACCATATATTGGGAAAGTGTGGAGGTCTAAATTCTAGAGCCAAAAGACTCAGAATCTCCCAAATTTAGGAATCTTTCATGGGAAGACTCTCTTCAGAGCCTTTGGTTTCTTGGTGAGGATGAGATCAAAGACCCCATCCATGAATTATGTGACCACGAAAGTGTCACTAAATTATGTTCTTATCTGGGAATCTCAGCCTTGGGTTGAGAGAGTGATGCAGCACTGGGTGTCCTGCCTAAGATTTTGGCTGAGGTAGGGAACTGAAAGTTACCATGGCTACTCTAAAATTGGGGAAAGATTTGGTTATTCGAACTAGGGACTCATGAACTTGGGGAAAGAGACTCTTATCACTCATAATGAAGCTTCGGTGACTTCAAAACTTTCCTCAAATACCCGCCTCACTCATGAAATAAAGGCTCGTGCATACATTGGGTCACATCATATAATGACACTTCACGTCGAATGACCCTTAACACTGAATTTTTCATTTCCCAAGATATTTTTCATTAACAATCCGATCCTTTTCATTAATTATTCCAAAAGACCATTATGATCATTTACTTTAGGGAAAATTAGGAAGGTACAATACCTTTCAAAACTTCAAAAAGGGGCAGAAGGGTCTCCGCTGGAGACATGTGTCCAAAGACACTTATTCAAAGGGGAGACACCACAAAACAAGGAAAAAGACAAAAGAAGGAGGGGGACTATACATATGATACAAAATTTACAATATTCAAAAGATTCAATGGAAAGGTTTAAGGTGGATCCCATTCATTGGAATCACCAGGGGCTCACCTTTCATAGTCTCAAACTTGAAAGCATTGTGTTGTTTACATGCAACAATATTCAACGGTCCTTTCTAGAGAGGGTAAAATTTTCCATGATTTTCTGGCTTGACAACCCTCATGTCCCACTTTAAGACTAAAGTGTTGACTCAGAATTTGGGTTTTGAAGTCTTAAGATCAAACCAAGTCTTGACAACCTGTTGAAATATGATTATGGATTCATAAGCTGCCTCCCATATTTCTTGAAGCTCCATCAACTCTATGAGTCTTACCTACATTGATCCATGCTCCTTGATCTCAATTTTCTTCAAGAAATACAAGGCTGGGATTTCCACAATGATAGGTATTACGACGCTTTTACCATAGAATAATTCCTATGGTGAGGCCTTTAGGATTTGTTTGGGCATGATTCGATCAACCCATAAGGCCATCTTGATATGCTCATGCCAAGATCTCTTATATTCCTCCCCCATCCTTTTTATGAGTACGATTAGATTCTTTTTGGTTGATTCTATGAAACCATTACCCTGCAGGTAGTAGTTGGAAGACATATTAAGATAGATTCCATGCCTCATTGCAAAGTCAAAAAAATTTTCCCCCCAGAAAATCCTTGGTATTATTTGATATGATCGTGTGGGGGGATCTGAAGTAGGTAGTGATATCTTGGAGAAGTTCCAAGATCATATTCTCTGTGGCTTCCTTTGAATGGAACTACCTCTGTCCATCGAGTGAAGTAATTAGTGATGGTGAGAATCTACCTGTGACCTGTGCTTGAAATTTTATTAACCATTCCAATGAAATCAAGACCCAATTGTGTGAATGGTTCCTTAACTAGGATAGGGTTAAGGGGAAATGCATCATTTATTTGTAAGCCCATGTATAAACTGGAAAATTTTGCATTTTCTCACCACCACATAGCAATCTACAAAAAAACTAGATCAAAAGTATCCTTCCTGTAAGATTTTTATGGCTGTAGTCTTGACCAAGAAGTGGCCTCTCGAGCTTCCATGATGTAATTCATGTAAATTTTTTTCAGCCTCCTCTCTTTCTAGGCATCGTAGCAGGATCCTATCAAAGTTCATTTTGAAAAGGAAATGATCAATTATGACAAATTAAGATCCCTGATGTTTGTAATATCTCATCTTTTTAAGATGAAGGTGACTTGGATACTCACCCATCTACATGAAATGCATACTATCCGATACCCAAGTTTCAGATTTGTTTTCTTGAATATGGAGCACCACTTCAAATTCCTCATTTATTGGGGTCATTAGATCTTGTACGAGGTATTAGCACATACCTCTCCCTCTTACCAGCTTTGTGGGCTTTATTTCAATGTCATATTCTAAGATCTTAGTGATCCAGTTAGCCCTTTTCTATTATCTCACCTTCTATGATGTATTCTTTGACACTGGAGTGTGCCACCAAGACAGTGATCTTGTTATTGGTAATGAGGTGTTTGAATTTATTTAGACCTTTGATAATGGTGTAAGAAGGTCTCTCCACAAAGTTGTACCTTATCTCATAATCATGGAGATTTTTTTGAAAAGAAAACAACTGGATGTTCTCTCCTTTATGCCTCCCCTTTCTATGTCAGCACAAATGCTACACTGTGCTCACTCTCATATATGTACATAATGAAATATTTATATAAGTTTGGGTTGCATAACACTGGAGTAGATACAATTTCAATTTTGATCCCCTTGAAGTCTTGATAACCTTTAGTGGTCCATTTGAATCTTAAATACTTTTTAGCATTAGTGTGATTGAGCAGATCGATCGAAGAAATTCTGAAAATGAATCTACTAACAAAGTTAATCTTTCCTAGGAAATATTGCACTTCCTTTTTGTTAACAGGTAGAGGTGATTCCAAATTGGCACTGACTCTTTCTAGATCAATTGAGATCCCATCCTTTGAGACAATGTGTCCTAGGAGTTTTCCTTGTGGTACTCCAAAAACACACTTCTTTGGATTCAAAGAGATTCCGAATTCCTGAAATTTCTTAAATATAGCTCCTATGGTGTCAAAATGATCCTCCACTATTTTGGTAAAGATTGTGAGGTCATCCAAGTATATTAGGATTATCTTGTTAATCAACTCTCCAAATACAACATCCAAGGCTCTTTGAAAAGTTGACCCAATAATGGTGAGTCTGAACAACATCTTCGCATATGCAAAGGTTCCCCACTTTTTCATAAATGTGGTTTTATGTTGGTCTTCCTCCGTAAGCCATATTTGATTGTAGCTTGAAAAACCATCAAGTAAAGAAAATATTTCTGAACCCACTACTATTTGTAGTATCTATTCCATGGAAGGTAAGGGGTAGTGATCCTTAAGGGAGAATTTATTCAGATCTCTGAAATCCATGCAGAGTCTGATTTCACCATTTTTCTTCCTTACTAGAACCAGATTAGACACCCATGTGGAGTGCTTGATTGGGAAGATTATTTTATCCTCTAGGAGCTTCCTGAGCTCTTTGCCATGAGAGATTCAATCTTTGGATTCACAGGTCTCTTCTTTTAACGCACAAATTTTTTCCTGTTTTCTAGATCAATAGTATGTTGGATGATGTCCTTATTATAACCATGTAGGTCTTCATAAGTCTAGGCTATTACCTTATCATACTTATGGCATAGATCCACAAGTCTCTCCCTCTCCTTCTGAGTGACTATTTTTCCAACCTTTAACTTCTTCCCACTGGCTGCTTCTAGCTTGACATAGTTTTCCTTCACTGCTGTAACCTTCCCCTAGCTATATTAGCATCATCAGAGTCAAAAATATTTTCCAATGTTATCAATCCTTTTGGAAGCTTGTTTGTTTTGAGTTGGATGACTTGATCTCTGTATTCTTCTTAAATTTTGGGTTGCATTTGATCCATAAACTCTTCAGATTTTTGTAAGAAGAGAAATATCTGTTGCTCACATTTGAAAAATTTCCAATGATCCACATTATCAGGTTTGGATGGGTAGATGATCAATTTCAGCGAGTCCTTGTTTGCCAATAGATTCTGGGTCAGGTTAAATTGTGATCTGATCTAGGAAATCCTATTTACTTCTATGTTTTGGTCCCAAGGGATAACCTTAATGTTAAAGGCCTCAAATCCTCAATAAGATCCCATACCATGTGATGGTAGGAACTCATCCTTGGATTTTTATTTGTGGCACTGCTTCTAACTTGTGTCACTACTAATTCAAAGTCCCCAAAGACTCTTAGTTTCTGTATGCCCTCTTTTCATGCCAATGTCAAACCATGCACTAAATCCTCTTACTCTACCTCATTTCTAGTGTAAGTGAAGTGGAAGTAAAATTCCTGGAGTATCTTCCTTCCATCTGGTCAAGATAGGCATATTCTGGCCCTTGAGAGCCATTCATGCTTCTAGCTCCATCGAAATGTAGAGTCCATATTAGGGAATATTTTGTGAGACTCTTTTCATTTTTATTATTTTCCCTCATAATCTTTAGGATGTTGGGATTCTCATCAAAGATCACATAAGTACCTAACCTAGTGGAATCAAAATTTCTGAAGGGATCTCTAGATGATAGGCCAACCAAATAGTATCCTCTTTGATGGTCACCATCATCTATATATGACTCTTCTTCTTGGGTGATCATGGCATGTGAGGCCTCAAAATTTGAGGCCACTTGATTTGTAATGTGTTCCTGGGTGAGGGGTTCTAATAACACCTTCATTTTGGATCCATAATTAGTCCGCGGAATCAGATGAGACCAATAAATGGACATGTAGCCTCCAATTTTAGCCATGAAATCGTAAGAAAGACATAGTCTAAAGACTAGCTGAACATAAATTACCACTATATCTTGCGGAACAGTTATGTTCGGGAAGGAATAAAGTTGTAATGGGAGATTTATAATAACACCAATTATTTGAACTGATTTCCCATCTAGCTGCATAACTCCTCTCCTTATGGGATCATATTTAATTCCCAAGGCATCAATAATTTCTTTCGGCATAAATGTAGTGCTTGCGTCAAAGTCTATCATGGAGTTATGTAACATTTTTTTACCAATTATCAGAGTCATGAAGAAGGGTTGGGGTCGAGACCTCAAATCCTGAGGCCACTTGATCCGTAATATGTTCCTCAGAGAGGAAATAGGGGTTATGATAGGACCTTCATTTTGGATCCATACTTAGTCTGCTGAATCAGATGAGACCAATCAAGGGACAAATAGCCTCCAATTTTAGTTATGAAATCACATGATAGACATAATCCAAATACTGGTGGAACATCGATTACCACTACATATTGTGGAATGATTATAGTCAAAAAGGAATAGAAGACAATGATGCTGCGGTAGGGGCGGTGGCTCCTTGAGATGATGGGTAGCTATATATGGACATAGGAGGTTGGGAAGAACTTGATGTATACACTTGAGGAAGGGGAGCTATCTCTGGATACACTAGAAAAGTTATCTTCGGGGGAAGTTTCCCAACATCTATCAAGTTATTCTCAGCCTAGGCTACAATATCATATGTTTGTGGCAAAGAATCTCCTCCTAATGACTGACTCATAATGGAAATATCCAAGTTTAGAGATTTCAGATAAAAGAAAATAGCTATACATGTAGGTAGTCTAGCTAGAACTATAATCCTTTGCCATAGCTTATGGAATCTGGTATTGAAATCAGTCATGGGCTCGTGCAGAGATTTCTAGATATTGATAAGTTATTGTAAAAGTGATTATCTATCTCCCTTTTCACTGAATCTTCTAAAAAATACATCTCCCAATTGATCCCACCTACCGATAGAGTTAGGAGTCAAATACATGTACTACTCAAGAGATTTTCCCTTAAAGGAGGTAGTTAGTAACCTTCAGGAAACATATTTCTCCATGATGTAATGTACCATGTATATCTCTACAATATCTTGAAGATGTTCCTCTGGGGTCTTGAAGTCTTTGCCACTGAATTTAGGAAGTGCCTTTAGTGAATTTGTTAGGATGGAATCCCATGTTTCCATAGGTACTGGAAAGATGAACAAACTTCCTTGATTCCATGAGACGAACTATCTCGGAGGAGGTTGATGAGCCAGTGTAATGGTTTCGAGAAGTCTAGTGGATTACAAGAAGGGATTAATAGGTGGAGGTGTTGAAAGAGTTTGGTTTGGAGGATATGGAGATCTTTGAATCTATCTTCCTCTCCTTCCTCTATCTAGGGATAACTCCAAGTATTCAAATACGTCTTATTTTCTGGTTCTGTATCTTATTTGGATTCTTCTCATGAATCAGATACACGTTTAGATAACCATTACTGTTGGAAAAAGATGATATGTCAAATGGAGTCACCTGATGTGTTATTACAAAGCCTCTGAAGGCTAGAGTTTCATCAAGACACACATCAAAACTTGATAAAACATGAAATATTGATTTCAGGTCCTTCCGGATGTGCCAGGAAAACCGTTGACGATTATATCTGTAGATGAACCATCAAAGTTGTGGGAAATCGTAGGGATGTGTGACTTGACCCCTAAGATAACCTACATGTTTTATAGAATTTGGCTCTTCTCTAATTTGGATTGAGATAAGGGTTGGACAGAAAAAAAATGTAAATCCTATCTAAGGTGATGTACCGAATATTTACTAAAAAGCACAGAGATCAATATCAAAATAACTACTAGATTAGTCAAAGAGCATTAAGCATGATCAACTATTTTGAAGATATTTCATACCATCTAAGGTGAGATGAAACTAAAACATAATTATGTGCACAATGAATAAATTTATGTAAAAGATGTAAGGGCATGCAACACGATAGATATTTAAAAATTCATCAAGAATTGATTTAAAAGCAAATAGAAAGAAACAAAGGACCCAAAGTATTGTGAAAATTTTAGTGCACAGAACAAGAAATCTTATTTATAGAGAAAACAATACATAAGGTCAGAATGGCACATATTACAACATTTCCTTACAACAAAACCTTGTTAAGAAAAATGAACACAATAGTATGAACATAAAATTATCTTCTCTGGAGCTCTAGAACTTATTTCCCTGCTCCTCTTTACTGTAACAAGAACATTCTCTTATAGATCCCCGTAGCTCTTACTCCAATGTGCCTTTGATGCAACCTAGAATTCAACAATACAAGCCCAAGCACACTGACACATCACTCAACCTAGACTAAGCACTCACCCAAAGCGCACAAAGTTACCAAGCCCCTCTTTAGGGTTGTTTTTACATGATGTTTAACATGATGAAGGATTTAATCATTCAAATCTATGGCTAATATATCTTCCTATAGTGCATATTCAGATTTAGATCTAGAACATAAGAGACTCAAAAGATAACCATAATGGAATCAAACATGCAATAATAAATTATAACCATGATAACACCTTGTTTCAATCCATAATCCCCATTATATTAATTACAGTAAATACACAAAATATTTCTTATAATCACAGTAGTATACGCTCATGCATGTAACATATATAACAACATAATCTCATTATAACCTAGTTCTCACACCTATATCTATGCTCTCTTTGTTACACACTTCAATACATATTTATAAGGGTGGGGAATTTCCCTTCACCACTTACCTAATCACAAAATAGGTTGCATGCTATTATTAGCCATGCGCCGTTACAAAAATAGGCTTACATGCAAGAGTGTTAACAATAGATCTCTCTTAGTCAACTACTAGTTCACAATTCTATCATTAGCCTGCATCCATGCAAATTGCGTTGTAGCTGATCATCCAAAAATAGCCAATGCATGACATGAAAGTCTCCAATCAATTTGAGTGCTTCACACGCTATTTCCAAAAATAGATTCTCATCATGAAAATGAATAAGTCCCAAATTTGTCTTTGCTCTACGTGTGATCCTCTCTGATGCTTCCTTGCCTTTGAATGTGCTCTACTCTCCCACATGAACCTTCTGTATTACCTTTGTTAGGTTCCAAATTTTGACTAATCAACATTACCCCACACTAGCTACATTTCCACCCCGACAATGGTTGTCTCCAAATCGAATCAAAGAATATGAATAGAAGAATAGAAAGAATTTTGATGAATAAAATAATCTTTAACTTGTAGTCTCTTCTGCTACAGCCTAAATAATCAATTCAAGATATTCTTATTTTATCTCCACCTCTAAGGTCTATTAGTCATTGAGCGTGGCTTCTAATTTCTTTGGAATATCCACTGCAATTGAATCTAATTCATCCCTTGCAATCTATCATTTTTTCATTCTATAAGACCAACACAATGATGGACATGCCAATCATTCTCCCTTCCCACAAGTCCATATTTTTAGCGATGAGTTTCCCAAGCTCATCCAACCTTTCCTTGTGTGGTTCCTGAGCTGCTGTAAGGGCCTCATGCTTCTTCTTAACAAGGGCTAATCATTCAGCGTGGCTCAATGTCTCATATTTTATGGCCTTAAAGACTTTATTATCTTATTAAATGGTCCTGGTCCTTATAACAACCTCTGGCAATGTTAAAATATTTAGCACTTGATCAGACTTCTTTAGTTCCTCCTACAAGCTCTGAAGCAATCCTTCATATGATGTAATCTTCCGCATCACTGAAACATTTTCTCGCTCTACTTCCTGTGTTGGATATTTGGTTCAAGAATGCGTAGAGGTTCATCTTTAAGCACTAAGTCCACTAATGTATTACTGAAGGAAACATCTTGGGTACCTTTGACTTTAGGTGTGGCCTAGCCTTCATGAAATTGTCATCAATCTCCTCTACATGATGATAAACACAACATACTTCTTCTAGTCCAAGTCTCTTTCCTACTGTAGTCACGTTATTTCATCATCCTTAGTCTTGATTTCCTCCCTTAGTGTCCTAATTGTGGCAGCTTTATCCATATTCCACTGTGCCACCTCTGTCGAGACTTTCACCAAAGCATTACTCACCTATTCATCTGACATAATAGTAGGATTTATTGTTATGTGTCTGGCCTGAGGTGTCTTTTCACCCTTCATAACACATATAAATCCTTACACACATCAAAGTATGGATCATCCATGTGCGTGTGCATCAACCATGAAAATTGCTTCCTTATGCGCACTATTGCCATATCTTCATTCATTAACTCCCAACCATACAACTCCTTTTGTACCTTTGTGCTCTAGAAATGGGTGCATAAAATTTTACCTGTGTCCACAGTGTAGCCCATGGATAGTGGAATATACTCTCCACTTTTTCTTCTTGATCTAGGCTACTTAGGAACTTGGGCTTCAAGATTTGGAACTTGTGCTGCTATGTCCTGAGCAGTCTCGGTTGTTGTCTCATCTTTTCCTTTTTCTCCCTCTTCTCTATCCTTAATTTATTCATCTTTTTGGTCTTCTATGTTCTCTAGTGGTGTAGGATAATTTTGTGTGCTCTCCTCAGAATCTTCCGCTTCCTCATTCAACTTCAATTTCCTTCATCTTTTCTTAGCCATCTCCTTCTGTGGAGAGATTCGAGGTGATCTGCACATTGTTTGTAGAGTAACACCTTAGGTCCTTGTTCTCCTAAATACTCTCTTGAATCAACACTCTCCTTGGACTGCATACAAGTCCTCATCATATTCCTCTTATGGCTAAGGTGGATTATTTGTGCACTCAACTTCATCCTTATTTGGAGGTTGTCTTCTACTTCTGTGTTCCAAACCACCACTATCCTCATGCTATTCCTCTTCATCATTGACCTAAATTATTTCTATGGGTTTGGGTGCTTAAATATTTTCCATTGTATACTTACCTTTTGGCAGCCCTGGGAGCACGAACTCATTCTCCACATACTTAGTGTTCTCTAGCTTTGGTTTGAGTTACAGGTACACAAGTACTGCTCCAGTGTCCTCAACTACCAATCTTACAAGATTCATGCTTATAATATTTGAAATAAGTCTTTCAATGTATGCATTGCACCCTAGATATACATACTTCTTCCTCAGAGTGTGGTAGTTATAATATACCTTATCTCCATTGAATTTTAGGTAACACGCATCTGAAAACTGGTGAACTGATGCCTTGAAATATCTTGTTGTAAAGGCATACTGTAGTTTACACCATGGGCTCCAAGCCCCATCCTTCATTGTAAATCACGCAAAGAAAAAATGTTGGTATACAACAAATTGAACTGCCTTACCCACCACCAAAGGCAAATCCTTGGGTATGTGCCACTCTTCTTCAAATTCCGTGTGGAGTCTATCATACCACATCTCTACACTCTACTTGAATGGTCCACTCATTGATCCATTGCACAAGTACTTGTTAAATATTTCCGTAGGTGACTTGTGTTCTGTGGGGTACTCCCAAATCTTATCCTTTGACCCATCAGGCACCCCTATTTCCATGAATACTAAGGAAAATAGTACAGTGCCAAAACTTATTCTATCACCTGTCCATGCTTCTTTAATGATTTTCTTTGCTATATGATCTAAAATATTGTAGACCACTCCTTAAGACATTTTCCTTGCGACATGCAACCACATTGTGTTTACTTGTGACCATATTCCTTCGTCTTTCAACTTTGTTATAAGATGTGTAGCTGCTTGGACTACTGTATACTTTTTCAACTTCTCAATGTCCATGTTGTACAGACCCTTGGTATACCCCAACACCTTCCTTGTTTCTAGGATTATGGATTTATCAATTAAATCACTATCCATATCTAACCCTGAGGCCCTTAGTCCTATCATCGTTGAAATCAAAACAACTGTGATTCTTACCCTCCATTTGGAAAAGTAAAATAATTCCTCATGGACTCTGCTCATTAGCCACCGATACAATGGTTCATACTTCCTAAATTATGGCAGATCATACAACTGATAGACTCCATTCTGCTTCAACAACTTCTCACTTGCATCATTGTATACTGGCATATCCTCTATCATATGCTTCTTCATTTTCATGCTCAACAATGCATCAAGATCCTTATTGTTTGATGTTCGATGGTTGTAATAATTGATTTTACATTGGTAGATATAGGAATCCCATTCTTGTCCCACAATCACACCCTATGGATACTACATTTCTGAGAAATTACTTTCAGTAGCAATTTCTTCTTCCACTTCAACCTTCTTCTTCCCTTTATATCCTGATGCGGGTGCTTTCTTTGGTGCCATTTGAAAACAATCTCTTTTCTTCTCCCTGTACTCTTGCAAGTTGAAAACCTACCTTAAATATTTGTGCCCTAGCTCATTTTTAATGCATCTAATTTTCTCAAATCCTTCTCCTATGGGAACACAAGCTTCTCTTGTGCACAACCCATCTTTCCATGTCTGGTTTCACACTCTTCACACCTCAACATGATTGTTCGGCTCATTCACACTTAACCCTATTAAAATTCTCTCAATTACAATAGTAAGAATGAACTCGCATCCCATCCTTATATAGAATTTCAAAAAATTAGTGCATTTATTGCTCCTCCACCTACCAAAAATCCTCTCATTAATCGACCATTTTCATTATTTCTATGTGGTACATCTTCGCGCCCAAGCTATAACCTTCTAGCGTGCCCTCCTACCTTTTGGCTACAGAATTCTCTTCAGCACTCTTCCATGCACCTAAGTACCTCATCACTACACCTTCCACTGGTAGTCTTCCCGTCCTCTGCTCACCTTGTGTTGTACTTGTTTCTTCATTCATCTCTCTTTATGGTCCTTGTGTCTAGAAGATTTTTTTCGATTTTCCAACCTTGAATAGAACCCGTAGATAGTTCCTTTCATGTGGAATTATTTCCATCAGTCCTGTACCTAGATATCAACAACCTACCCCACAATAAGGGTGTGTGTAGTCCTTTACACATAAAAATTCTTCCAATAGTAATTATCTTCTAGCTCGTAAATGCACTTATTACTCAAACACACCAACTGAATTGACAAAGCATAGTGAAAAAGAAGGAAATACATTAAGGGAATGCAAAATTGAAAACCTAATCTAAATGGAAATACTGCCTTATTCTAAACACCAAGAAGAATTATTAATAGTAGGGCTTCAGCCTACTTCCGTTGAAGTAACTGGGTAACCATATTCCATCAAGTGCCTCTAATTGACAAGCACATGATTTGAGTATGTGAGTTATAGCATATGGCCCCAACCAATGTACCTTGAGTTTACCTGGATGGCACAAAAACTTAGAATCATAAAGGAGCACCATTTATCATATCTCCAACTTTTTATCCCTGATGTGCCTGTCATGCCATGCTTTATACCTAGCCTTCTCTTGTTTTTGAATCCAACGTGCTATGGCTCATCATTCATCCAACTTGATTAACTTTTCAATGGGTTCTTCTAATGGTTTCTCATCAACAAGACCTCCACCACGCAATACGCAAAGAAGGTAACATCAATTCCATAGGAAGAATGGCTTATGCGCAAAAAATTAACTGAAATAGTGTGAAAAATATGAACTTCTTGATGTTTAATGAGATACTCAACTTTCTACATCTTTCAAACATTAAACGCAGATTGTCATAATGATCCTTAACTAATTCATACACTGTCCAATCATCTAAATAGACATGTAAGAAGTTATGAATAAATTCCTTGAATGCTTGAACAACTATGCGTAAAAATTTTCAAACCAAAAGGAATTATAGTATAGGTGAAGCTACCCCATTCAGTAGTAAACATAGTCTTTTCTTGATCCTCCTGGAAAATCAAAACTTGATGATACCTAGAGAACCCATCCATAAAGGAATAGATTTCGCACCCTGCAACGTCTTCTAGTATTTCCTCAGTGAATGGCGTGGGAAAGGGATCGGTCACACATGAATTATTCAACTCCTTATAGTCCATGCAAATCCTGATCAGTTCATCCTTCTTGATACTGATCACCATTTGAATAACCCATTCTAACTCATCAAGAGGCTTGATAATTCCAAACTTCAACATTTTGTCTTGATCTCTTCTTTGACCTTTTCATGCAAGTTGGGGTTCATCTTGTAGGGTCTCTTTATAACTGGGTGTGCACCCTCTTTAAGCTTTATCTTCATCTCCCCTAATGATTCATGCACGCCTTTAAGTTCATGGTACCCCCTAGGGAATAAGTCATGATAATCCCTTAGCAACTCTATGATTTTTTCCACTTTAGAGTCTGACCAATAGTCCCCAATTACGACTTCCTTAAGCTCAACCTTTGATCCAATATTTACCTTATTTGTCTTCATAGGTTCATGATAGCCATGTGTGGTGGTATCTGCATTGTCCAATACCTCACACCTACATGTTGAATGGTTCACATCCAAATTTTCTACTTCCTCATCATCCACTAAGTAGACCATTTTTCCTTTTTCTTTCTTCTTAGGAAATAAGAGATAAAATATGCAGAATAAACCCTTATAGAATCACAATAGTAGAAACTAATATGCAGAAAATATTACAGATCTCAAATAAAAGTGTAGAATAAATAACACAACACAGAGAGACAAGATTTAATGTGGTTCACCCAATTTGGGCTACGTCCACCAAGAATCACTTGCTCAGATTTTATTACAAGCCTCCACTCTCTCAATACAATACCCAGATCCGTTTGGAACTATGCTCAACAAAATCTACAGAATTCACACCTGAATTCAAAACACATCTACAATACATTTGCTTGTTTTTTCTATCATATGCATAAGACCATATAAATATACAATTGCTTAAGAAGTTTTATACAAAACCATGGGTATCAAAACCATGGGCAAAAAACCGTGGGTATCAAAACAATGGGCAAAAGCCGTGGCTATCAAAACAATGGGTACCGAAAAAACCATGGGCCCAAAAACAGCCCATAATGGTTACCCATTACCCATGTGTTAATAAACCACCGATGAAAATTTTCTTCGGGGGCTTCGCCCCTGAGCCCCCATCGATCAGGGGGGCTTCACCCCCCCGAACCCCCCTGACCTGCTCACCAGTGAGTGGGACCGCCATAAAAATACCCGAGTGTAACACATAGAAGGTGTACCACACTTTAACATGAAAATAGGCTCCACAAACATAACATTTCTCATAGTAATCACATTAAAGTAGTGTTGCATCGGCCTCTGTTTCTTCAACAAGACATGTTCCTGAGTCTCCTTCATCCAATAAATCCTGAAGGAGTTCTTCAGCCTTGACACTATCTC
Organism: Taxus chinensis; assembly: GCA_019776745.2. Lineage (NCBI taxonomy): Eukaryota > Viridiplantae > Streptophyta > Pinopsida > Cupressales > Taxaceae > Taxus > Taxus chinensis. Next base: position 421,275,996 of record CM034155.1, on the reverse strand, counting down.
CCATAGTTAAATGCTTTATGAATTTTAATGCTTCTTCCACTGGAGGCTTTGTAGAAAAGAATTCAAACATTTGGGCCATTCCTGTAATTAAATCCTTCCAATTTCTAGTCTCTCTATGGAGTTCTATATATACATACCAAGCATGCACGCATCCTTGTAAAGTGGAATAAAACTTGTGCATCCATAATGAAGGTGGTAATGCTTCCTACCCTTCTTTCCAGAGTTTATCACACTTCTGAATGTGGTGGTGAACAGTTTCATTACCATGATAAGTACAAATTTGAGTAGGTACATTGCTCCTGAAGAACCTAGTAGCAAGACAGATCATAATTTCATTCCATCCTACAAGATTATCCTTATGGGCCACCCACTAGCGTGTTGTTGTCCCACGTAGAATATAAGCTAGCATATTTCTTCTTTCTAATGGGTCTATCCACTGTTCTTCCATGACGTGCAGGATTACCAAAGGATCTCCTTCTCCAATGTAACAAGGTACCGAGTTGTTACCTATCCTCCTGACATAATGTAATTTTTTGCCTCTAGGAAAAATGCTCTTTACTTCGCGCCTTATCAACTCATAAGTGCTATGAGCCCAATTATCACAAGCAACACTTGTAGCATTGTTAATAGAATGTGCATCCTCCCACTAAATTATTCCTTCTTTAGTTTCCTCATGTATCTCTAGATCTCGGATGGCACGTTCATAAATCCTATTCATATCTTCTTCACTGAAAGGCTCAACATAGGGTACAGATTTGCCATATGTTAAAGGGATAATAACTCTCTCCTCCTTGTTTTCAAAAATGATATGACCCTTGTTGAACCAAAGATCAACATTATTTGTATAACACCAAGGATGCCCCAATAGAGCTGGGAAGCTATCTAACTCTGACAGTGCTAAAAATTCAAAGTCTTTAGTGAACTTGACTCCTTGTATGGTAATGGATACATCCTTCAAAAATCCGATGGGAGTGGCCTTAGTCTGATTAGCCATGAATAATACATTAGAGGATGGCTGCAATGGGGGTCTCCCCATTTGCACCCATGCATCTAAGGTAATAACATTGACTTCAACACCTGTATCAATTAGTATATTACTCAATAGCCACACATCCACAACAACATTTAGAGTAATTTCCTAGTCATAATCTAGGCTATGAGGGGGAAGATTCACATGCAACATCTACTGTCTAGTCTCAATACTTACACACAGAGTGTTTCCCTTTAACCAATCCCCTAACAACGAAATGATATTTTCCTAGCACAAAATTTTACACACTTTCCTTAAGTCATCTATATCAATTTGGACCATCTCTCATACTTAATTTTGATCCATATTCCGTGATTGATATTTTAAGTATTGTATCTAACCCTGAAGATTCCTAAGAAATTTCATAGTTTCCTAATAAATCTCCTTTTGAAGGACAAGATCTGGGTACCATGCATTAAGAAGCTCCTCCTTAGTGATGGTAGGCTTTTGCTGCAATACTTCTCTGACATGTGCCACCTCAGCATAGGTCGTGATCTTCACTTGTAACGCCTCAGACTTTACTTCCAACTTAGGAATCCATTTATTTTCAACAATGCACTGTATCCTAACCATCCATGCGCATTTATTTTCTTGTTTATGTTGCTTACTAAGATGCTTATAAAAGTCTAGGAACCCATCATAGCTATGGTTCTTTCCACAAAAATAACATGTAATATCCTAAGGACATTCATGCCTGTAGTGGTCAGGATATCCGCATGTATAACATGTTCCATGAGGGAAATCACTCCTTCCACCACCATGGCCTCATCCTCCAAATCCACTGCGGTATCCTCGACCTCTGCCATGACCACCTTCACAATTCCCTTCATTATGAGCATAGCGCACTTGATTGTGATCCCAGTCCTAATACTCATTATTTCCCTTAGAGTTATCTGAAACTCTTGTCTGTCGTACACCAATATCTATAGCATCATGGATATGACCAATCAACTGAAATTCTTTCGTGTCATGAGTTGTGGACCTGTAGATTTTACAGTAGCTTGAAATGTTATTTTTTATCATGCATTATAATAATGGGAAGTGAATAGCATCATGGTTTAAATGTCATATCTCACAATCCAACAACAACAAGCGTATTGATCTGAGATGAAAAATATCCTTTGTGTGACCTTCTACTTCACAATCTGTACACCAAATCCCTGTGTGCATCTTGTGTGCTGAATTTGCTGATAGTTTCTCCAACTATTTTTCCATAGCTGTGATATATGCTTCTAAAAATGGGCTCACCCCAATATCTATACTTCCAACTACCTCAGTGGGTAAGGTTGCTTCAAGTGCTTCACGCAGATCAATGTATGTCTTATGTGATAATGCTCTCCTAAAAGGGGTAATCAAACCCCCCAAAAAAATTACACATGCTAGCTTGCATGTATGTCATAAGAAAGTTTAGATAATAATGTTTTAAAATGGGCATCATACTCTCTAACACTCTTAGTAGTGCCTTGCTTAATATCCTTAAATGCACTTATAATCTTCTTCTCAAACTCAAGGATGTGAAACTCTTTAAGGAAAGCATCTTTTAAAGTTGTATAGTCTACGCAAATTTTATCAGGGTCAAAATTTTTGTACCAGATGTGTGCGCGCCCTTGTAACGTAGTATAAAATTGGCTTGCCCTACACTCAGAAGCTGTGATTCCTTTTGTGCACCATAATATTTCACACATATGCACATGTTTAGCACCATATTCTATGCCTCTATATTCTGTAAGATGAAGAGACATCTCCATGTAAATATTATGGTGTTGGTGCGGACCTTGTCCACCTAATCCAGAATCTCTCGTGTTTCCCTTGCCACTAGATCCACCAGATCCACTGGAGCTAGAGCTACCTAAGCTTCCTGATCCCAAACCTATGGCTGGGGTTGGACCAGAAGATGTGTTTCCCTATGTCCCAATAGTAGAACTAAATTTTACCCCAAAAGTCTATGAAGTGTTACCACTCCCAGAAGTTAGTCTAAAAATTGGTGTGCCTGTCTGCGCTAATGATACACCCAAAAAAATACTCCCATATAACAATGAAGCTGTTTGTGCTGCCATCACTGTGCCTTTCATAAGACTCACTACTACTCTTCCACTGCTTGAATTAGCTTATTTACTATTTTTTTTACTAGATGCTAGAAAGCCAAGAGCAAGGGAAAGGTTACCAAATGGATTCAGACGCGCACCCGCAGCCTAGGTCATCTCTGTTGGTGCGCTTCTGCATGAGGTTGAGGAGGCATCCCTATCATGCTTTCCTAGATGGGGGAGTTCCTGATTCTCTAGCTCCATGTCTCCTACGTGAGCTTCAAATCCTTTATGAGCCATCTCTCTCATCAACTCTATCTACTCAGTAATGTCACGCTACTTCTCTACCTCCCACTCATGCACCTCATTATACTTAAGCCACCTTTCCTCTCTCTGCCTTTCTACCACTAGGTCTTCCATCCTTCACCAAACCTGATCCTTCCCCCACACGTGGTGGGGTCTAGTTAGCCATCGATTTACTCTCCAAATTTAGAGTTACCATTAAGATCTTGATCACCAGTGGAATGCCTTGCAGGTAAGTTCCCCTTCGATATCATAAAAATTGGAATTCAGTTACTTCTGGACACAAATAAGTGGAAATTGAGTACTCCAAGATATAATTTTTTAAAACACCACGGAACCATGTATCCACATCTTGAGTCCAAATCAGATCAACATCATAAAGGGCCTAAAATTCTTCCTGTGTCTAGACAAGTGTGTGATACATCCAATTCTGCTTAGATGCATACATAATTAGCCACTCATATAATTCTACTAGAAAGATAGCGAAGAAGCTCTCATATAAACTATCATAAAGGTTATGTTCCACCCACATGCGTGTGTTAAACTCAAATCTAGTGCTGAAATTTCATGTGTATTCTTCTTTCAAATCATGTATCCACTCCTCAACACTTGCTCTGGTAAACCGATATGTCTTCATCATGAATCATTCTAAAAAAATGAAAAAGAGGTCCTAGAAACAAAACCAATGATGTAGCCTAGAATTCAACAATACAAGCCTAGGCACGTTGGCACATCACTCAGCCTAGACTGAGTGCTCACTTGAAGTGTGAAAAGGTACCAAGCCTCTCTTTAGGGTTATTGTTATAATATGTTTAGTATGACGAAGGATTTAATCATTCAGATCTATGGCTAATATATCTTCCTACAGTGCATATTCAGATCTAGATCTAGAACATAACAAACTTAAAAGATAACCATAATGGAATCAAGCATGTAATACTAAATTATAACCATGATAACACCTTGTTTCAGTCTATAATCCCCGTTATATTAATTACATTAAATACACAGAAGCTTCCTTATAATCATAGTAGTATATGCTCATGTGCGTAACAGATCTAATAGCATAATCTCACTATAACCCAGTTCTCACACCTATATCTATGCTCTCTATGTTACACAGTTCAATACATATTTATAAGGGTGGGGACTTTCCCTTCACCTCTTACCTAATACCAAAATAGGTTGCATGCTATTATTAGCCACACACCATTACCAAAATAGGCTTACATGCAAGAGTGTTAACAATATATCTCTCTTAGTCAACTACTAGTTCATAATTCTATCATAAGCCTGCATCCATGTAAAGCACTTCGTAGCTGATCATCCAAAAATACCCAATGCGTAACATGTAATTCTCTAATCGGTTTGAGTGATCCACACGCTATTTCCAAAAATAGATCCTCCTCATGAAAATGTCTAAGTCCTGAATCTATCTCTGCTTAATGTGCGATCCTCTCCGATGCTTCCGTGCCTTTGAATGCACTCTACTCTCCTGCATGAAACTGCTATATTACTTTCATTAGGTGCCATATTCTGACTGATAAAAAACCTTCAACCAAGAATCCCAACATCCACATTTAGGCCATACTTATGCGATCCTTTGACCTTTAGAGAAAATATCAACTTCATTCTTTGGGCCCCAAGATCACATTCAATCCGCCGAACCTCGAGTCCTCTGCTTCTTTAGTTGGTCCTTTTGACGGTGGTAGCTACCTAATTTGACACATGGAGACCTTGCGTGGTTTTGGGGATTCCAATTTATATCTCTTTTTGAAACTATGCCTAGGTGATACATGGAGGCATGCGTATTCTTCTCCTTTATCTTTTCTTTTCAGCCCACTTGGGGTGCCTTCACGCACTTTAGCCACATGGTCAATTCTCGCTGCTTGAGGGCTCCCGATTCTTTGTGCTTTCTCCAAAATGTGCCGAAGGGACATGTGGATACCCTTCACATCTAGTTCCATACTTAAGAAAAATTGAGTCCCACAAAACTACAAAAGAAAACCAAAAGGAAAAGGGGCCAGGGAGACAAAAGATAACAGTAATAGAAGAGCTTCAAAAATGTAGAAATCATTCTACATGCACAATCCTTCACACACACACACACAAAACTACATGGAGTCTGAGATGTAGTGTAATGCTTAGTCATAAGTTCACTCTATCAAGTGACTGTCAGGGTCAGTCTGACTCCCCATTTTCATATTTGTCTTCTTATCATTTGATGTGTTTTGGGGTTTTACACGAGGTCTTTTGTTTTGCAGGTTACAGGAGAACTCAACAATCTTCCAACGACCTACAAGTGATCAACATCACACATTAGCGAACATCTTATGATACTACAAAATTTAGTTTCTGAGGTTTTTCATAGTCATGGGTTCTTGGAACCAGACTCATCACCTAGGCACCCCCGATCTAGTCTAGGCACCCTAGTCCTGACATTTCTGAGAACTTTGCAATTTTTCAGGCTTGGTTATGACATTTTGTCCTCTTGTTCCATCAGTTTTCCATCTCATTACATCTTCAGGATTATTATGAAAGTAGATAAATATCTTATTCCATATCTTTCCCTTAGGGTTTTAATTTATAAATTCGTATTTCTTAGGTCAGACATGTACCTTATTTCCTATCTTTTCTTTGTGACTTTGCAATTAGGGTTTGTCATATTCTAACATTTGTTAAATCATTTGGTGAAATCATATCATTGTTGGCCATTGTGTGTTTGTGTTGTGATTGATTTCAACCCCATTAATGGAAAATGATTTCATGGCATGGTATGAGTCTCTATCAGGTGTCAATCAGTTGTCAAACATGAAGTTTGATTGATAGTGTCAAGATTTAGTGTGTTTTAAGAGGTCCTAGTGCATGGTCTAGTGAGCCGAGTCATATTATGAAGTATCTCAAGTTGTTTAGAGTGTGCCATGAGGTTATACATGGTACATATGAATTTTCATGAGTGTACATGGGTCTGTATTGAGTCAACAAAGTCAATTCAGTGTTGAGTTAGTTCATTCCAAGCTTGTTTCTAGCCCCGGGGCATGCAGAATGGTAAGGAGGATGAGAAATGGAGCTTTCATGTCTTGTAAAAGCATGGGAACATTGTTATAACACTCTACCTAAGGTTTATGGTGATTTTTAGGTTATAATTCATAGGTATGATGCATATTAGAGGTCTGTGGGAAGCAAAAAGTGAGAAAAAAACATGTAAACATAAGTAAATGAGATTATTTTAAGTGTTTGTGACATATCTAGGATAAATGGTGAGTTTTAGTAGTTATAGGATGTTTTCATGGTGCTTCATTCCAAATTTTAGGTCATTTTGAAGAATATTTTTGAAGATATGAAAGCTTTCATAAAATTGGGTAAGTAACTGTGTGTTTTAAAGACAAAGCTGGACCTTCTAATGATCATTTTGAACCATACGATTTTCATTGGGACTTGATATTTTTGAAATAACTTCTAAGGTCAGATATGGAGGTTTTATAAATGTAATGAGGTGGTCTGATTGTCACATTTTTATGAACGATCATTAAGAAGCTATAATGGTTTGAAACCATAGTTAGGAGTAGCTTGTAGAAGAAGAGGTATATCAGCCATGTTTTGGTTGATAGTGAAAAATTGATTATTTTATGTTATACAGGACTCTTCCATATTTCCATAAAGTTATGGTATAACATGTGGTGATATGTGGGGCCCACTTGAATTTTATTATTTATGAAGAGTTTTAGTTTGTGGCAAAGTTATACAAATGAGGTGAATAATAAATTAAAATTTATGATATTGCAGGAGTTATTATTGATTTTAATGAAGGTTTAAGATCATGTTCATAGTGAAAAATTTCAAAGTGTGCCCTATTTTTTTGACTAGTTTTTGGGGTAATTTGGAGCAACATTCAGTAAAATTAATATTGTAGGAGCTACAGAGGGATTTAGGAATCCATTAAAGTTGTGTTGTGAATGTGGTTTAGAAAAATTTCTAATTGAGTATCAAACTTGAGGTTTAGATATGGTATATAAAAGTTATGACCTGTTTCGTAAAGGACAAGTATGGAGGATTCTAATTCTAGTAGGGTGTAAATAGTTATAAGAGGTAAGATGGTGATTATGATTTTATAAAGTTTGGTAAATTTTATTTATGAATTATAAATAATTATGTTCCATGATTTGTTTAATCTGGAAATGAGTTTTGGTATGATGGATTATGTTTGGCTAGTTAGTTCTTGAGTCCTAGTAGGCATAAAAAGTAGTTTACAGAGATGAGCCTGGTTGAAGGCCTTACACTTGTAGTTGGAAGGAGTTATTATATTTTATAGAAAGGAAATTAAGAGAGATTTAAAATGAGGTATTTATTGTCTCATGATGAGGTTATTTGGTTGGCCATTCAGGTCATTTTGTGAATAAGTTTATAGCTATATTTTCAGGACATTCTTGTTCTTGCTGCAGTATTGAGTTGTTTGAGGCATGATATGGATGATTTGATGATTTATATCACCCATAAAGTGAATAGGGGTGAATTTGGAATCTATTCAATTCATTTGGAGGTATTGAAAGTATCAGAAAGGGTGTTTATCAGCTAAGTTTGGAAAATAAGTTTTTAGGCAGCTTGATTTGGTGAAGAAAAAAGTTGCTATGGTTTGAACTAGGGGATGTTTCATGAGATATAACTTGTTTATATGTGTTTTAAAAGTATTTACATTTACATTGAGTGGTAAAATTCTATAGTTGAGGTGTTCTTGGGTGGTCTTGCGGCTCAAACGTGAAATAAGGCTATTGATAACAGTTGTTTGGTAAAGGTAATGAGCCAGTGGGCCCATTAAATGAAATAATTTGACTATTTCATGATAATTGTGACCACAGATGATGTTTAAATGTAATTTTAAACCCGTGTGGTGATTTATAGATCTTTAATAAAAATAGTTTTGGTGTTAGCATATTTTTTTCATTCCAATGATCGAGTTTTGAGGATTTTTGGTGCGTGGATGAAGTGTTTTGGATAGGATGACCTATATGGGTCATATATGACTATTTTAATGAATATATTGGTATTTTAGTATTATTAATTAGTCATGTAAAATTTTTAGGACCAACCTATGGTGAGTTTGAAGGAAGAAATTCATATTTAAGTGCTTGTTTGGTTCATTTTGGAACTACTGCTCTTGGAGGGAAAAGTGTGACCCATGTAGAAGTTTTTTACAGGTATGTGTGGATGATTTTAAGCATGAGGAAGATAATTATAGGATGTAGAATTATTTAAGACATGACAAAAAGAGTTTATAGAAAATAAAAGTTGAGAAAGAAGAAGATTATGTAATATTGAAGACCTAGGTTTTGAGCTAGGAATTATGAGCTAAATAAGTGATCTCCATCAGTTGTGGCAATAGAAAAATCAGAGGTAAAAAATATTCAGGTGGTTGAGTTTGTTCTTATTCATCCTAGGGGGTTGTAGCCTCCTTGTAGAGTGGGTGATTTACTAAATTAGGGGTTAGTGATCCTTATAGGGTTGGTGCTCCTTGTGGGGTCGGTGCCTCACTAAATTTGAAACATGGCAATAAAATGTTTTTATTTTAGTGGTTTTTCTTCCCTATAAGGGTTTTCCACTGATATCTTATGTTAATGTGTATGCTCTCTTGGTCGTGCTTATGTGGTTGATTGTTTCATGTTGTTAATCACACATTGATGGATGAATAAATGTTAATGGTGTATGTATGTTAATATAAAATTGTTTTAAGGATTTGTAGGAATGATTCACCCCCTCTCAATCTATTGTGCTTCCAACAATTGGTATTAGAGAAGGTCCTTGAGAAGAAATTCTAACAACTTGAATGATATCCTAGAAGCACAAGCTATGGTTAAGTCTTCAAATATTGAGGCTATATTGAGGAGAAGGAATGAAATAACTCAATGATGTATTGAGGCCTATAAAAATCAATTCAAGGAAATGGAGATAGATCATGATCAAGACATCAATGGTTTGAAATCTCAAATTGAATTTTTTTCTAATTCCCTAAAGGAGAAAGAGGAAGCTTGTTCCATGTATGAATAAAATTTGAAAGCTCTTGAATTAGATTTGAATAGAGCATCTAGTAGATCGAGGATTTATGAGAATATTGAGAAGAGCTCCAAAGTTCTTGATGAATGTTTAAAAGGTTAAAGAGACAAAAATGACAAAACATTCCTAGGGTTTCAAGGAAAGCATGATGATGAAGCAGGTATAAGTTCTAAATTAGATGTGAAGATGACTAAGAGGAATGTTTTGAGAAGGTCTAACTTAGTTAGAAAACATAATGCTATGATGTATGGATCTTTATTCAATGTATATTGTTTTTTTTTTTTTCATGATTTTGGTCATAGATCTATAGGTTGTAAGAGAATGTCATTTGAAGATGAAGTAGGTGTCTTTGAGGGTGAATGTCACTCATGTTGTGAGTATGGCAATAGAGCTAAAGATTGTGGATGGAAATTAAGTGTGTTTGATCCTAGAAGAAATATGAGTATTGTTTTATTCAATTGTAAAAGATGTGGTCACATAGCAAGATTTTTCCAAAACAAGAAGTTTCTTGCTAGGTCTGCTCCTATGGTCAAGAAGGAGGTTACTCAGGTCAAGAAGGTTTAAAAAACTGATTACCGGCCCACTATGCAACATATGAAGGTTTTCAAGGAGTATTATAGTGCCATAAAGGTTGGAAACATGGTCAACAAGCCCAAATGAAGTCAAGGAAGCATGTTTTCACTTATTGAAGAAGATCATATGTGTTTCTGTTGTGTAAGATAAGTTGAATAAATTAGGTCTCTAGGACACTTCAAGGGTAAAAGGGTATGGGAAATGATCCATTCATGAGTTTCAAGTACTTGTATGTTGGAGTTGTCTGATTTTGTGAGTGTAGTTCTCTTAGGCGCATTTTTCATGGTTATGAGTCTCAATAAAATGAGTATATGGTCTATAAGTGTGTATCAAATTGTCCACTGTCATCAAAGTTATTGTGGAAGTCTGTTATGACTCTATCATGTTGTTCTTAAGCTAGTGAGTTTGTTGTTACTAACCAATGTATGTAATAAGGAAAATCTATGGTAAGAAAGAAAGCCAATATGTCAAGGTCTATGGAAATGATTTCTTAAGCCATGTCAAAAGTCATCTTGACAAAATGTTTCTCCATGTCTCAAAAGTCATATGTGATATGTGGTAAAGAAGAATTAAAGTTTTTATCTTCTTCAAAAAAGGATGAGTCTAAATGTACTCTCAGGTGTGGTCAAGTTGAATGTGTGTCTTGGTGTCTAATATGAATAAGGTCAATTTCCTGTTGAGTCAAGTAGCTCTATGCACCTAGAATATGTGTATCCATCAAGGAAATTGTAGGTATTTTGTTTCTAATGAATTTTTTGTGGTTCATCATCATGAGTTCTATATGTATGGGTCTGATATCTCTATTATGGTTGTGTTAGTATGAGTTATCAAGGTTATTTGAAGGTTTTGGTATGATATCATTGAGTTTTAGGTATGTCAAGTTTTCAAAAAGTGTTTGGTTCCAAAGAAGAGTTGTGAAAAGGTCAATATATTCAAGGATTGTGTCAAAATGACTTAGTCTATAAGGTGTGTCTTGCAAGTCTGTTTAGGTCTATGTATCAAAGATCACGAGTCCTTGAACATAAGAATGCTTAGTGTTATGGATGATCAAAATTTTTATGTGTCTACTAGAGTTGTTTGGGGCCTGAATGTGGAGAATCAAGTCTGTGAGAAGGATTGTCAAGATTAAGGAGTCTGTGTTGGTCTATAAAAAATTTTTAAGTTGCAAAATGTCTTAAATCATTGTATTATGGTCCGAGTCATAAGTTGTGTGTCCTATCATGACCTCAATTGTTGATTAAACAAAGGAGTGAAGATGCTATAAGGTTTGTAAGGATTAAAAATCAGTCTAAGTACATGGTACTAAGTAGTTAAAAAGGATAGTTCTTAGAGGTTTGTTATATCCCTATGTTCCAAGTTGTAAAGATGTTGGTCTTTAGGTATGACCTTTCTCAAGATGTTAATTCCATGAAAGGCTCTATGATCATCAGTTATGCAATCATAGTGAGATAAAAAGAATAAATCTATAGGCATTCAAATAAAATCTATGACTTGATGGAGGTGTAATTAGTATGCTGAATCATTAGTAGTCAATGTTGCTTCTTGTGTGACTTTACAAAATAGATCTTTTCCTATAGACTAAATGTCAAAATATTATGACTGGGTAAGTGCACCAAGTTGGTGGACAATTAAATGGACATAAAAACCCAAAATTTAGGTACCGCGAGTGTGGTTTATAAAATATGCACTCGTGCAATTGTTTTATATAGGATCTGGTGATTTCCAAACCTAAAACCGTAGTCATGGTTTTGAAAACTGCGATCGCGGTCCTCTGAGACAAAAAAAAACAGACCCACGACTCCTCATTTGCCCTCATTTTTCCTTTCCAACCACAATTTTTCCTAGACCTTTGGCACTCATGCTTTGAATACTCCCCTAACAATTACTCTTCATGGACTTATGGATCACGATATTTTCAACCATGCCGCTAAGACAAAGAGGGTAAGTCCTTGATTTTTGATCAATTTTTTTTGCATTTTAGGTTATTTTTTTGTGATTTTCATGGGTCTTTCCAGTTTTTGTTTATGTATACAATTTTTTTGTTTTGTCAGTTTCTTGGCAAGCTCGTAATCTTGCAAACTGTCTAAACAATCCTCAAAACCCTCCAAACAATCCTCAAAACCCTCCAAACATTTCACAAAACCCTCCTCCAAACATAGATCTACCTCCTGTGGCTCTTTCTATCCCCACAAAACCAATAAGAAACACAAGATGATATCATTGGAAAAATCTGAACAAAATAAAATTGCCATTGAGAACTTTATTCATAATATAATACAAAATCATGCCAAAAATCCGTCTCTCGCATGACTTTAGCTAACACATTGCAAACATTGATTAGTGAATTTGACTCTGTAACCAACCAAATAGACAAATGGAATACCATTAGAGGTGATTGTAGGCAGTGGTATACAAATAAATTATCCCATGTGGCCGTACATGACAATTTTTTTGGAAAAATACCGCATTTATGTATTATTTACTGACCCAAGAACCAATGCCCCCCCACAGTTACTTGCAAATGGTTCCCATTCCATTGGTGCCATGATGATTGAATCAAGAACAATTTTTGGGACTGATGGTGAATGGTTTTTTATTATCCACCATGCAACAACAATGAGGTTCTGTCATCACCAATCCGGCACTATGATAATTCTTCACCGAGAAACTCCTCGTGCTATGATTATTTACTAATGCACAAACTTTAGTTTGGTGGATGTAATCTGGAAGCAAAACAACAACTGAACACAAGAATACCATTGACTATGATAAGACAGAATGACGACAAATCTGAAATATCAAAATAAATTATAATATTAACATGAAACTGTTACAATCTCACCCATGAGATACTTCAACAAGACTATGGGAGAAACTTTACAATTACACCTCTTGATGGCTTCTTCAACACACCTTTAACTGATGGCTTCCTTCGCACACTTCCTACAATATTTCTCACTACTTCTTTCTATGCTAAATGAGGGGGGGGTGGCCTCTCTATTTATAGAACTTCCAGGCTTATCCATCCTATCTCTAAGATAGGATAAGAAATCCACTCTGACAAATCATATTCCATACCTTAACTCTTATCTGTACATGTAAGCTTATCTGTTAAGATAAGATAAACCTTATCATTTTACATGGGTTCCACATTTTTAGACTTTTTACAAATAAAATACACAAAATATTTATGACCTCACTCCTTGTCCTTATTACCAATATAATATTTCTAATTCCTAATCATGTAGACCCTACTTCTCTAATTACCCAAACTTTGACATTTTAACATTACCGGACCACTTATGACAAATATTTACTTTTTACAACATTCCTATTGTACTTTGACTGTTACCGTACTCCACATTATTGGTGGCACCGTACTGATGGTGCCGTTATCTTCTATCGGACGCTACTACTAATTACACTTAACAACATCCTATTCCTAATACATACATTAATGAAATAGAAATTTTGGAGGAAAATTTTAGTGTCGACATCTTCCCCCTTCCTAGCTTCTACTCCGTCCTCGGAGTAGACTATTCTGGTGCTTGGAAAATATTCAACTTGTCATGGTTGACCCATTTCGTAATGGGAGTGCCATCCAATTCCTCCAGTCGGTACGTACCATTTTCATGCACAGCTGCTATTTTGTAGGGCCCCATCCATTTTGGAAGAAATTTTCTCTGTCTTCTTTTTTTGTATCTGGAATCATATACTAGGACCAAGTCATTCACATGAAATGGAGACCATCGGATCTTTTGATCAAAGTATTCCTTCTGCTTCATTTTCTTCTTATGGCTTGTATCCTTTGCTATTTCCCTCATTTCCTCTAGCAAATGAAGATGTACCAACCTTTCTTTTACTGAATCACTTTCATCCATCCTTTCATTTTTCATAACTCTCACAGTGGGAATATCAAACTCAATAGGAAGAACTGGATCAATGCCATAGGCCAACTGAAATGGGGAGTATCCTGTTGCTGACTTTGATGTTGCCCTATATGCCCACAATGTTGCATGAATCCTTTTATCCCATTTATGTACCTGCAAGGCTGCATCTTTTGCTAGAATTTGACACAGCACAAAATTTGTTCGTTCCACCTGTCCATTTGTGCTTGGCTTGTATGTTGTTGCCTTCCTGTGCTTGATAGAAAACTTATTGACTAGGGCTTCTACCACCTCATTAATGAAGTGGCTTCCTTGATCTGTTACAATTTCTAATGGACAACCAAATCTGGTGACAATGCGTTCATATATGAACCTTGCCACTTCATCCATGGAAGCTGTTTTCAATGGCCTAGCTTCAACCCACTTGGTTAAATAATCTGTGGCAACTACAATATACTTATTTTGACATGATGTAGTTGGAAGTGGACCTACAATGTCTATTCCCCATTTTTCAAAGGGACCAAGGGGAAGAATAGGACATAATGGAGCTGATGAAGTCTTACGGTTACCATGTGTTTGACAAATATCACATGTCTTACAATAATTATAACAATCTTTAAAAAGAGTGGGCCAGTGATAACCTGCATCCAAGATCCTTCTTGCTGTAAGTTGTCCAGAGAAGTGCCCTCCACATGTACCATTGTGGAATTCTTCTAGCAGCTCCTTTCCTTGATCACGTCCAACTGCCCTCTTGTACTGTCCATCAGGTCCTATTCGAAATAATGCTCCATGCAGAATAGAATATGGACGACTGGCTTGAGTAATCTTTCTCTTAGTCTTTGCATTGGCACCATCAGGAAACTTGAATTCATTCAGATAATTCCAAATATCTATGTATTCACTAGGGATTGTGTCAAGGGAGAACAATGCTGCATCGGGAAAATCATCATCATCACAAGATGATCCTAAACCATCATAGGCTCGAGAGAGTGCATCTGCATTGACATGCTTCTTTCCTGGCCTATCTATAATATCAAATTCAAATTCTTGTAGAAAAATTATCCATCTTGCTATCCTCCCTGATGGGTTAGGCTTATTGACAATATATTTCAGAGCCTGATGATCCGTTACAACTATAAATTTCTGCCCTAGCAAGTAATTTCTAAACTTCTTTACAGCAAAAATGATAGCCAGAGCCTCTTTTTCAGTTACAGTATAGTTTACCTCAGCACTGCTCATTTGTCTGCTCCCAAAGTAAATTGGATGTTCATTCCCATTTTCATCCTTTTGGCTCAAAGTACTACCTAGTGCTGCATCTGAGGCATCAGTGTACACAATGAATGGCTTGCTCCAATCTGGATTCTTCAAAACAGGTGAAGACACCAGGGCTTCCTTCAGTTGTCCAAAAGCTTCATGCGCCTTGTTTCCTGGTTCATAAGCAACATCCTTCTTCAAGAACTGGGTTAGTGGCTGTGTAATCTTTGAGAAATTCTTGATGAACCTTCTATAGTAACCCACATGGCCTAAAAATGATCTCAACTTACTTCTATTCATAGGAAATGGTAAATCTTTGATTTTTGAAACTTTATCAGGATCAGTACCAATACCATCTCTGGATACAACATGCCCTAACAAAACGCCTTTAGAACATCCAAAGACACACTTTGTAGGGTTTAGTGAGGCTTGTGCTTCATCTAACCTTTGAAATGCTGTCTCAATATGGTGCAGGTGGTCCAACTTGCTCCCATAGATGCAAAAATCATCCAGAAATACTCTGATGAAGGTCCCAATGTAGGGTTCGAACACCCTATTCATCAAACGCTTGGAATGTTGCTGGAGCATTACACAACCCAAAAGGCATAACTCTATAAGCAAACGTTCCCCAAGGAGTGGTGAACATGGTCTTCAGCTGATCTTTCTCTGCTATACGAACTTGGTTGTAGCCGCTATATCCATCAGCAAAACTATAGCACTCCTGGCCAGCTACTTCGTCCAAGATCTGATCTGAAAATGGAAGAGGGTAATGATCCTTCTTTGTTGCCTTATTGAGCTTCCTGTAATCAACACAAATGCGTAGCTTCCCATTCTTTTTTATTGAGATCACAATGGGAGAAACCCATTCTGAATTCTCCACAGCAAATATGAATCCTGCATCAAGCAACTTATCTATTTCTTCTTTTACAGTCTTGGAAAAATTAGGATTCATTCTATATGGCATTTGCTTTATAGGCTTAGCACCATCTACCAGCTCAATACAATGTTCTACCCAACTTACTTGATGGAGTTCCTTGTAATCAAAAGTGAATAGGTGTATGTACCTTCGAAAGAGCTGGAGGTAGGATTCCTTCTCACTCTCCATCACAGCATCACCAATCTTTATTTGTTGGAGACGATCATCAACTTCTTCTTCAGATAATTTTATGGGGTCATGAGTTGGTGTGACTGGCAGGATATCCATGACTGAAACATCCACCTCACTTTCTTCATCTTCAGTGTCCACTTCACTGGTACTAGAGTAATCAGAGGATGTCCAATCATCAGTTTCATCACTTGAATCCACAGGTTCTACTTTATGATGTCGAGGGATCACATTTATCTTCACCCTCTCTCTACCACATCCAAGTGTCATGAAACCTTCATTCCAGTAGTTTCTTGCATGAACTCTCCTTAGCCATGGTCTTCCCAGCAGCATTGGGTATGCAACAGTACCATTTTTTCATCACCTGAAAGTCTACCACACATACAACACCCATAACAGATATTGCCACATTTGAAACTACACCTTCTGGTTTAGTTTTTCCTTTATTTAATGACCTTAACATAAGTGTTGAAGGGCGATCAATTTTTAAACCCAACATATTCATTACAGACTCGGTCATTACATTAACTACAGCACCTCCATCAACTAAGACATCATGAATTGAAATACCATTACATAATACCTCAGCTTGTGGAGCATAGGGATCTGCCTCTGCCTCCAAAACAGGGACCTCAACCTCCTTCCTTCTTCGAGCATTGAGTCCACCTCGCAACTCCCGCCTCTTCTCAGAAGACATAGCCAAGAGTTGACCATATGTAATATTTGCAGGCCTTTTGGACAGATCTTCCAAGATGGAGTATGGTCCTTGCCCCTGTGAAATCAGAAAATCCTGCACACCCAACTTTCTTCTCCTATGTTTCTTACTAGTTTCTTCTTTCATCTTCTTAGGATCATTTCCATCTTGATTATCTTTTTCTTTCTTTCTTTTTGTTACAAACAAATCTACTTTATTATTTCTGCTCTTATCTACTACATCAAAAGAATTCACAGGTGCTTTTCCTTTATCGTTATCTCCCTTACCAGATGTAGAAGCTCTATTTGGACAATTATACTTATAATGACCCTTTTTATAACAACCATAACAAACAACTTCAGAAATATTTCTTTTTGGACCTCTATCTCCTCCCTGAGAACTAAATTCCTTTCCTTGAAGAAGATTAATAGTTAACTGACCCATCTTTTTGAGCAGATCTTCATACTCAGTAGATGTATTAGGAGAAATATTTGTGCTCACCGGGAGTGGTTGTGGATTCAGGACCAAAGGTGCTGGTGTAGGCTCTACTTTAGCAACAATTTCTTTGGGCTCCTCTTCCATGCTTTCTTCTTGCCTTCTTGCAATCTCCTTTGCTTGTTCAATGGTAGCTGGGCGGTCATACTTCACTCGTTGTCTGATCTCCAGCTTCATCCCAAGAATGAAGTGCTTACAGAGGAGATTATCCATGCCATTCATCAACCCATCCGCTAGTCCTTCCTTCCGGATCTGGGCATCGAGCTTCCTCCTTAGCTCTAGAACACGAGCATGATAATCCCTTATCTTCTCCTTCTCTCCTTGGGATAGCTTTGTGATCTCGATCATGAGATCTGCATATTTCTGTTGTTCACCAAATTCTTCAAGAAAACTTTCGGTTAATAAATCCCATGAATTTTTCACATTATCACCTAGTGTTTCAAACCACCTAAGTGTTGAACCATCCAAAAAGGTAGGAAAAAATTCAGTCCATTGTTCCCTTCTTATAAGGCCATTACAAATACAAGATCGTTTAAACTCTTGAATGAAAGAAGAAGCATCTTCATTAGATTGAGCTGAAAAAACAGGAATCTTTCCCATTTTCAAAAGTAACCACCGTGAAATACCAACCCACAAGTACAATTAACAAGACTTATGTGCACAAATAATTAGAATCACTATACTAGAAAGTGACTTTACACCTTTCTACAGTAAAATAGAAATGACCACGGTAAACTATGGTAAAACTTGACTTACTACGGTAAAAACTGACTTTACTGTGGTAAACACTATTCACGGTAAAAAGTGAAGTTACTGCGGTAAATACTATTCACGGTAAAAAGTGACTTTACTGTGGTAATTACTATTCCCAGCAAAAAGGACTTTACCAGGGTAACTACTATTCATGGCAAAAATGACTTTAACATGGTAACTACTATTCACGGTAAAAATGACTTTACCATGGTAACTACTATGCACAGTAAAAACAAGGTTACCCTCCAATTAATTTTTGCCTAAGTGGGAATATCTCTCCAGAAAATCCACCAATGAGGAATGATCCCGGGCAACGGAACCAAAATGTCATCACCAATCCGGCACTATGATAATTCTTCACCGGGAACTCCTCGTGCTATGATTATTTACTAATGCACAGACCTTTAGTTTGGTGGATGTAATCTGGAAACAAAACAACAACCGAACACAAGAATACCATTGACTATGATAAGACAGAATGACAAAAAATCTGAAATATCAAAATAAATTATAATATTAACATGAAACTGTTACAATCTCACCCATGAGATACTTCAACAAGACTATGGGAGAAACTTTACAATTACACCTCTTGATGGCTTCTTCAACACACCTTTAACTGATGGCTTCCTTCGCACACTTCCTACAATATTTCTCACTACTTCTTTCTATGCTAAATGAGGGGGGTGGCCTCTCTATTTATAGAACTTCCAGGCTTATCCATCCTATCTCTAAGATAGGATAAGAAATCCACTCTGACGAATCATATTCCATACCTTAACTCTTATCTGTACATGTAAGCTTATCTGTTAAGATAAGATAAACCTTATCATTTTACATGGGTTCCACATTTTTAGACTTTTTACAAATAAAATACACAAAATATTTATGACCTCACTCCTTGTCCTTATTACCAATATAATATTTCTAATTCCTAATCATGTAGACCCTACTTCTCTAATTACCCAAACTTTGACATTTTAACATTACTGGACCACTTACGACAAATATTTACTTTTTACAACATTCCTATTGTACTTTGACTGTTACCATACTCCACATTATTGGCGGCACCGTACTGACGGTTGCACGTTATCTTCTATCGGACGCTACTACTAATTACACTTAACAACATCCTATTCCTAATACATACATTAATGAAATAGAAATTTTGGAGGAAAATTTTAGTGTCGACAGTTCCCCTCTATTTTTTGAAGAAATTATATTGCGAGTTCATCCTTAAAGAGGTCCCAAAATTATTTTGAATTTTCTGAATTTAATGGGCGATGTGGTGGCTCCTACACAGAGTAGAACTGGTGCACGTGTAGGTCAACCAAGGATCCCCATGCCCCAAAAACCCCCACTTCCTTAAGTTATCCTTGCTACAGTGAAGGAGGCTTGTAGAGATTGACACACTACATGCATTGAGGGATCTCACTGATACTCTAACCCAACATAGTGAGTAGATTGGATCTAGTGATGTTGGTGGAGGCTCTAGTTCTAGCACACCACACCATTATGGATCATGTGGTACCATATGCAATGCAGGCGAGACATCATTTGCTGGATCACATGATTTCTTTTCTCTAGATGAGATGATGGCGGATGTGTTTGGAACTGGTGCAAAGGATCTTAGTCTTTCATAGGTAAATGTCAAATAAATATTATATATATATATATATATATATATATATATATATATATATATATATATATGTAGAATAGTTTAATTAATGTTTGAGATTTTAATATATATGTATTTCATTGTATGTTATGTACATACATGTAAAAACTAATTTTTTATTTTATTTTAAATAACAAGAGCCGGTGAAGGAAACATCCGGCATCGACATGCTAGCTATTGTAGCTGGGCATGTTACAAATGTAAGTTTCAAGTTGTACTTAAAATTCAAATTTCATTTGATTGTGCACTTTTACTATTATAATGTTTCACCTATACATGTACATATTAATATATGTTTGTCTTTTATACGTAGGATCCTGATGGGTCATCACCCGCTTTGGGAACTGAGGCTACTGGCATGCCTCACATGACTTTTATGCAGGTTAGTTTCTCTTTACACTTTGTTTCTAATTGTGGAAGTTCACGTGGATTATGATTTGGCTCTGTTATGTGGTATTCATGTAGATTACTATTGATTTTTACATTTATTTTGTATAGCTTACGATTGTTAGAGAGACTCCTCCATATATACAGATTGTGGAGGTTGTTGTAGATACTGCCATAACATTTTTAGATCCACTAACTGAGGTACGATTTTTCAAATTTGTTAAATTTATATAGGAATTATCTCTTATTACTTAAATCTAAAATATCAAATTTTGTACATAAAATATTTAATTTGAAATTTAATTATTTGTATGTAGCTTACCTCTCGTGAGTCTACTGTTGTCCTTGCCACGTGTCAACAAAAAATTGATAGGGATCATGACATTGCAGTAAGATTTCACATGCATTTTAACTAAATTCTAAGATTCTAAATTTTGAATGTATTTTAAAAAACCGGGTGTTAAAAACTTGTTGTTTATGAATGTGCAGGTTAGGTTGCAGGCTTGCTTAGAGAAGCCTAGGACCACACAAATGAAATCGGTAGTGGCATCTCCCTCCACTACATCCCCAGGTTGTGGACATGCTACTTCTAGCAGGGCAAAGAGATGGAAGATGTTTTATGATTAGATTCATAGGACGTGGATTTACACACACACACACACACACACACACACACATATGGGCCAGCTGGTCCTAGTTCATGATTCTTCAGAGGAAATTATATATATAGCCTTATGTGACCACATGTGGTGCTATATATATGACACACTTGGTTAGAGATGTACACATGTTATGAACTTATATTTTCAGAGACGTGCGTTCAACACACTTAGTTTGATACATTATACATCCATGTGTTGGTTTTCATAATGATATTACTTCTATGTTTGATTCAAATTCATTACACATGATATTCTTCTATGTATGTATATTAATTCTATATGTATGTTTGATTTAAAATTAAAAAACTATGGTGCAATATATATGAATATAACGTTACTATGGTGCAACATTGCATGGTACAATTGTTAAGAAATTAAGGGAAGCATGTGTATTCCTCCATCAACATGGGAAACTTATCATTTTTCTCTTAAGTCACAAAAAATCCATTGATGATTATGGTGGTGTATGATCGATCGATCTATCTTTATATCCCCACCAATATCGTGATAGAAACTTTGGCTCAACAATATACCATACACAGCTAGCATGTCTTCCACAAGTATTTCCATCTTGATTTTCTTGTTAGGCAAGTCTGCAAATTCTACTTAAGAATATTTCACCTGGCCAAAAAGATGTAATTATTTTGTTTTCATGTAGTAACAATGGCCAATAGTAGGGGTGAGAGTAATACCTATAGAGTTAGAAAATTTTATAAGCATGACATTGTCAGAGGCACCGGAGTCAATAATGCAATTATTCAATTTATAGGTCCATTGATCAACAAGAAAAGATAGAAAGGTTCTTATTTCCTAGAAGAGGAGGATTTTAAGGAAAGAAGGTTATAGGAATGAGTGGTTCTAGGAGTGGGAAGTGATTCTTTGTGTTGGTAGGATTCTTGGAATATGTATTTTTACTAGTTCCTTTGATAAAATAGACGAGTTTATCAAAACGCTTGGGGTGTTTTTTATGTAATCATATTCAGATATTTGAATTTTATCTTTCTTAAAATGGTCATTGATGTAAAAATACGAGGAAGTAGAAGAAAAGGCTTATTTATTTTTTTATGAGTGGGTGAACACTAAACAAGAGTAACTATTCATATCATCTATCTAGATTATTCAGGATCTTTGTTGGGTGAGTATTCACAATAACCAATAATTGCATAACCATCTTCTTCTTCTCTTTCAATTTATGATTCAAAAATTTATTGAAAAATTTGTTGAAAACAATGAGTTTGTTGAAGAGGAACCTGTTGCAAAGGATAAGAATCTACAACTTTCTTCTTTTTCTTGTTCTTATTCTTTTTCTTCTTTTTCTGTTTCTGAGAATAATTTGTGACTTTTTCAACAATTATGACTCTGTGGAACCTAAGGATGTCTCATACAATAGTCTGTCTTGGTTTCTTCCTTCTCCAATCGGTTGTCTCGCTGCCCTATTATTTGCAAACATGCCAAATAGTGTAGTTGAGACAGTGTAAGGCTGTCAAATGGTATATTTTGTAAACAACGGGTCATGGCACCAAAATGAATAGGCTGACACGTCCAAGTGGCCGGGTGAATGCTAGAGGAGGCATCATTTTGGTGCACGACAACGTCGTTGCTTCCGGGCTAATTCGTTCGGGCATAGTCCCTTAAGATCCCTGAGACCAAAAAATTGTTCAACTTTGATGGGTGACTACGCAGAATCCATGGCACCTAAGGACATCTTGTTTGATCCTACACATCGGCATAGGGACACTCTATAATAGCATATCTCAGTTTTTTCCTTCTCCAATCGGTGCTCTCTCTGCCCTATTGTTTGCAAACGCCCCAAATAGTGTATTTTGAGACAGTGTAAGGATGTCAAATGGTATATTTTGCAAACGGTGGGTCATGGCACCAAACTGACTGTGCTGAAATGTTTAGGTGGTCAGGTGAATGCTAGAGGAGGCGTCATTTCGGTCCACGACAACGTCATTTCTTCCGGGCTACCTCATTTGCGAGGGGTCCCTTAAGAGCCCTAAGACCAAAAAATCATTCAATTTCGATGGGTGACTATGCAGACTCCATGGAACCTAAGGACATGTAGTTCAATCCTACACATTAGCACAGGGACCCTCTGCAATAGCATTTCTCATATTTTTCCTTCTCCAATCGGTGCTCTCACTGCCCTATTGTTTGCAAACACGAGAAATAGTGTAGTTTGAGACAATGTAAGGATATCAAACAATATATTTTGTAAATGGTGGGTCGTGAAACTGAAACGACTGTGATGACACATCTAGTTGGAAAGGTGAATGCTAGAGGAGGCATCATTTCGGTGCACGACAATTTCGTTGCTTCCAGGCTACCTTGTTCGGGGAAAGTCCCTTAAGAGCCCTGAGACCAAAAAATTGTTCAACTTTGAAGGGTGACTACGTGCACTCCGTGGTACCTACAAATGTCTTGTTAGGTCCTACACCTCGGCATAGGGATCCTCTATAATAACCTGTCTCAATTTTTTCCTTCTCCAATCGGTGCTCTCGTTGTCCTATTGTTTACAAACACATGGAATAGTGTAGTTTGAGACAACGTAAGGATGTCAAATGGTATATTTTGCAAACGGTGGGTTGTGGCACTGAACTGGATGTGCTAAAATATTTGGGTGGCTAGGTGAATGTTAGAGGAGGCATTGTTTTGGTGTGTGACAACGTCGTTGCTTTCGGGATACCTCGTTCGGGCGGAATCCCTTAAGAGCCCCAAGACCAAAAAATCATTCAACTTCGAAAGGTGACTACGCACACTCCACGAAACCTACAGATGTCTCATTGGATCCTATACCTTGGTGTAGGGAGCCTCTATAATAGCATGTCTTGGTTTTTTCCTTCTCCAATCGGTGTTCTCACTACCCTATTGTTTGCAAACATGTGGAATAGTGCAGTTTGAGACAACGTAATGATGTCAAACGGTATATTTTGCAAATGGTGGGTTGTGGCACCAAAAAGACTACGCCGACACATCCAAGTGGCTAGGTGAACGCTAGAGGAGGTGTCGTTTTGGTGCGTGAAAACGTCATTGCTTCCAGGCTACCTCTTTCGAGTGGAGTCTCTTAATAGCCCTAAGACCAAAAAATCATTCAACTATGACAGGTGAATATGCACACTTTGTGGCACCTACAGATGTCTCGTTAGATCCTACACCTTGGCGTAGGGACCCTATACAATAACTTATCTCAGTTTTTTCCTTCTCTAATCGGTACTCTCGCTACCCTATTGTTTGCAAATGTGTTGAATAGTGCAGTTTGAGACAACATAAGGATGTCAAATGGTATATTTTGCAAATGGTGAGTCATGGCACTAGATTGAATGTGCTGACACATCTGGGTGGTAGGTGAACACTAGAGGAGGCATTATTTTGGTGCATGACAACGTCGTTGCTTCTGGGCTACCTCGTTTGGGCGGAGTCCCTTAAGAGCCCTAACACCAAAAATTGTTCAACTTTGACGGGTGACTATGTGCACTTCGTGGCACTTATAGATGTCTCATTAGATCCTAAAACTCGACATAGGGACCCTCTACAATAGCTTGTGTTTGTTTTTTCCTTCTCTAATTAGTGCTCTCACTGCCCTATTGTCTGTAAACCTGTGAAATAGTGTAGTTTGAGACAATGTAAGGATGTCAAATGGTATATTTTGTAATTGGTGGGTCGTGGCACCAAACTGACTGTGCCAAAATATTTGGGTGTTTAGGTGAATGCTAGAGGAGGCATCCTTTCAGTGTGTAAAAACATCATTGTTTCCGGGCTACCTCGTTCGGGTGAAGTCCTTAAGAGCCCGAGACCAAAAAATCATTCATTTTTGACGGGTGACTATGCGCACTCTGTGGAACCTACAGATGTCTCATTAGATCCTAAACCTTGGCATAAGGACCCTTTACAATATCTTGTCTTGGTTTTTTCCTTTTCCAATCAGTTCTCTCGCTACCCTATTGTTTTCAAATGTGCGGAATAGTGCAGTTTGAGATAGTGTAAGGATGTCAAACGGTATATTTTACAAACGCTGGGTTGTGGCACCAAACCAATTACACTGGCACATTAGGGTGGCTAGTTGAATGCTAGAGGAGGTGTTGTTTTGGTGCACGACAACATCATTGATTTTGAGCTACCTCGTTCGGGCATAGTCCCTTAAAAACCCTGAGACCAAAAAATCATTCAACTTCAACGGGTGATTATGCGCACTCTGTGGCACCTACAGATGTCTCATCAGATCCTACACCTTGGCATAGGGACCCTCTACAATAGCATGTCTCAATTTTTTCCTTCTCCAATCAGTGCTCTTGTTGTCCTATTGTTTGCAAACGCACAGAATAGTGTAGTTTGAGATAGTGTAAGGATGTCAACTGGTATATTTTGCAAACAGTGGGTCGTGGCACAAAACTAACTACGTCGACACATCTGGGTGGCCAGGTGAACACTAGAGGAGGCTTTATTTTGGTGCATGATAAAGTCTTTGCTTCCGGGCTACCTCATTCAGGCGGAGTCCCTTAAGAGCTCTGAGACCAAAAAAAAGTTCAACTTCAACGGGTGACTACGCAAACTCCGTGGTACCTAAGAAAATATCATTTGATCCTACACCTTGGTGTAGGGACCCTCTATAATATCTTATCTTGGTTTTTTCCTTCTCCAATTGGTGTTCTCGCTGCCCTATTATTTGCAAACACCCCAAAAAGTGCAGTTTGAGCCAGTGTAAGGATGTAAAATAATATATTTTGCAAATGGTTAGTTGTGGCACTGAAATGAATGTGCCGACACATCTTGGTGGCTTGGTGAATGCTAGAGGAGGTGTCATTTTGGTGTGTGAGAACGTCGTTGCTCTCGGGCTACCTCGTTTGGGTAGAGTCCCTTAAGAGCCCTGAGACCAAAAAATCGTTCAATTTTGATGGGGGACTACACACACTCTGTGAAAACTACAAATGTCTCATTAGATTATAAACCTCGGCATAGGGACCTGTCATCACCAATCCGGCACTATGATAATTCTTCACCGGGAACTCCTCGTGCTATGATTATTTACTAATGCACAGCCTTTAGTTTGGTGGATGTAATCTGGAAACAAAACAACAACATAACACAAGAATACCATCGACTATGATAAGACGGAATGATGAAAAATCTGAAATATCAAAGTAAATAATAATATTAACATGAAATTGTTACAATCTCACCCATGAGGTACTTCAACAAGACTATGGGAGAAACTTTACAATTACGCCTCTTGATGGCTTCTTCAACACACCTTTAACTAATGGCTTCCTTTGCACACTTCCTACAATATTTCTCACTACTTCTTTCTATGCTAAATGAGGGGGGTGGCCTCTCTATTTATAGAACTTCCAGGCTTATCCATCCTATCTCTAAGATAGGATAAGAAATCCACTCTGACGAATCATATTCCATACCTTAACTCTTATCTGTACATGTAAGCTTATCTCTTAAGATAAGATAAACCTTATCATTTTACATGGGTTCCACATTTTTAGACTTTTTACAAATAAAATACACAAAATATTTATGACCTCACTCCTTGTCCTTATTACCAATATAATATTTTAATTCCTAATCATGTAGACCCTACTTCTCTAATTACCCAAACTTTGACATTTTAACATTACCGGACCACTTACGACAAATATTTACTTTTTACAACATTCCTATTATACTTTGACTGTTACCGTACTCCACATTATTGGCGACACCATACTGACGGCGCCGTTATCTTCTATCAGACGCTACTACTAATTATACTTAACAACATCCTATTCCTAATACATACATTAATGAAATAGAAATTATGGAGGAAAATTTTAGTATCGACATCTTCCTCCTTCCTAGCTTCTACTCCGTCCTCGGAGTATACTATTCTGGTGCTTGGAAAATCTTCAACTTGTCATGGTTGACCCATTTCGTAATGGGAGTGCCATCCAATTCCTCCAGTCGGTACATACCATTTTCATGCACAGCTGCTATATTTTAGGGCCCCATCCATTTTGAAAAAAATTTTCTCTGTCTTCTTTTTTTTGTATCGGGAATCATATACTAGGACCAAGTCATTCACATGAAATGGAGACCATCGGATCTTTTGATCAAAGTATTCCTTCTACTTCATTTTCTTCTTATGGCTTGTATCCTTTGCTATTTCCCTCATTTCCTCTAGTAAATGAAGATGTACCAACCTTTCTTTTACTGAATCACTTTCATCCATCCTTTCATTTTTCATAACTCTCACAGTGGGAATATCAAACTCAATAGGAAGAACTGGATCAATGCCATAGGCCAACTGAAATGGGGAGTATCATGTTGCTGACTTTGATGTTGCCCCTATATGCCCACAATGCTGCATGAATCCTTTTATCCCATTTATGTACCTGCAA
The DNA here is from genome assembly GCA_019776745.2 of Taxus chinensis. Taxonomy (NCBI): domain Eukaryota; kingdom Viridiplantae; phylum Streptophyta; class Pinopsida; order Cupressales; family Taxaceae; genus Taxus; species Taxus chinensis. The sequence goes on along the minus strand of CM034155.1, from coordinate 421,248,711 downwards.
GGTTGCATCTTTTGCTAGAATTTGACACAACACAAAATTTGTTCGTTCCACCTGTCCATTTGTGCTTGGCTTGTATGTTGTTGCCTTCCTATGCTTAATAGAAAACTTATTGACTAGGGCTTCTACCACCTCATTAATGAAGTGTCTTCCTTGATCTGTTACAATTTCTAATGGACAACCAAATCTAGTGACAATGCATTCATATATGAACCTTGCCACTTCATCCATGGAAGCTGTTTTCAATGGCCTAGCTTCAACCCACTTGGTTAAATAATCCGTGGCAACTACAATATACTTATTTTGGCGTGATGTAGTTGGAAGTGGACCTACAATGTCTATTCCCCACTTTTCAAAGGGACCAAGTGGAAGAATAAGACATAATGGAGTTGATGAAGTCTTATGGTTACCATGTGTTTGACAAATTTCACATGTCTTACAATAATTATAACAATCTTTAAAAAGAGTGGGCCAGTGATAACCTGCATCCAAGATCCTTCTTGCTGTAAGTTGTCTAGAGAAGTGCCCTCCACCTGTACCATTGTGGAATTCTTCTAGCAGATCCTTTCCTTGATCACGTCCAACTGCCCTCTTGTACTGTCCATCAGGTCCTATTCGAAATAATGCTCCATGCAGAATAGAATATGGACGACTGGCTTGAGTAATCTTTCTCTTAGTCTTTGCATTGGCACCATCAGGAAACTTGAATTCATTCAGATAATTCCAAATATCTATGTATTCACTAGGGATTGTGTCAAGGGAGAACAATGCTGCATCGGGAAAATCATCATCATCACAAGATGATCCTAAACCATCATAGGCTCGAGAGAGTGCATCTGCATTGACATGCTTCTTTCTTGGCCTATCTAAATATCAAATTCAAATTCTTGTAGCAAAATTATCCATCTTGCTATTCTCCCTGATGGGTTAGGCTTATTGACAATATATTTCAGAGCCTGATGATCTGTTACAACTATAAATTTCTTCCCTAGCAAGTAATTTCTAAACTTCTTTACAGCAAAAATGATAGCCAGAGCCTCTTTTTCAGTTACAGTATAGTTTACCTCAGCACTGCTCATTTGTCTTTTCTCAAAGTAAATTGGATGTTCATTCCCATTTTCATCCTTTTGGCTCAAAGTACTACCTAGTGCTACATCTGAGGCATCAGTGTACATAATGAATGGCTTGCTCCAATCTGGATTCTTCAAAACAGGTGAAGACACCAGGGCTTCCTTCAGTTGTCCAAAAGCTTCATGCGCCTTGTTTCCTATTTCATAAGCAACATCCTTCTTCAAGAACTGGGTTAGTGGCTGTGTAATCTTTGAGAAATTTTTGATGAACCTTCTATAGTAACCCACATGGCCTAAAAATGATCTCAACTTACTTCTATGCATAGGAAATGGTAAATCTTTGATTTTTGAAACTTTATCAGGATCAGTACCAATACCATCTCTGGATACAACATGCCCTAACAAAATGCCTTTAGAACATCCAAAGACACACTTTGTAGGGTTTAGTGAGGCTTGTGCTTCATCTAACCTTTGAAATGTTGTCTCCATCTGGTGCGGGTGGTCCAACTTGCTCCCATAGATGCAAAAATCATCTAGAAATACTCTGATGAAGGTCCCAATGTAGGGTTCGAACACCCTATTCATCAAACGCTGGAATGTTGCTGGAGCATTACACAACCCAAAAGGCATAACTCTATAAGCAAACGTTCCCCAAGGAGTGGTGAATGTGGTCTTCAGCTGATCTTTCTCTGCTATACAAACTTGGTTGTAGCCGCTATATCCATCAGCAAAATTATAGCACTCCTGGCCAGCTACTTCGTCCAAGATCTGATCTAAAAATGGAAGAGGGTAATGATCCTTCTTTGTTGCCTTAGTGAGCTTCCTGTAATCAACACAAATGCGTAGCTTCCCATTCTTTTTTATTGAGATCACAATGGGAGAAACCCATTTTGAATTCTCCACAGCAAATATGAATCCTGCATCAAGAAACTTATCTATTTCTTCTTTTACAGTCTTGGAAAAATTAGGATTCATTCTATATGGCATTTTCTTTATCGGCTTAGCACCATCTACCAGCTCAATACAATGTTCTACCCAACTTACTTGACGGAGTTCCTTGTAATCAAAAGTGAATAGGTGTATGTACCTTCGAAAGAGCTGGAGGTAGGATTCCTTCCCACTCTCCATCACAACATCACCAATCTTTATTTGTTGGAGACGATCATCAACTTCTTCTTCAGATAATTTTATGGGGTCCTGGGTTGGTGTGACTGGAAGAATATCCATGACTGAAACATTAACCTCACTTTCTTCATCTTCAGTGTCCACTTCACTAGTACTAGAGTAATAAGAGGATGTCCAATCATCAGTTTCATCACTTGAATCCACAGGTTCTACTTTATGATGTCAAGGGATCACGTTTATCTTCACCCTCTCTCTACCACATCCAAGTGTCATAAAACCTTCATTCCAGTAGTTTCTTGCATGAAATCTCCTTAGCCATGGTCTTCCCAGTAGCATTGGGTACGCAACAATACCATTTTTCATCACCTGAAAGTCTACCACACATACAACACCCATAACAGATATTGCCACATTTGAAACTACACCTTCTGGTTTAGTTTTTCCCTTATTTAATGACCTTAACATAAGTGTTGAAGGGCGATCAATTTTTAAACCCAACATATTCATTACAGACTCGGTCATTACATTAACTGCAACACCTCCATCAACTAAGACATCATGAATTGAAATACCATTACATAATACCTCAGCTTGTGGAGCATAGGGATCTGCCTCTGCCTCCAAAACAGGGACCTCAACCTCCTTCCTTCTTCGAGCATTGAGTCCACCTCGCAACTCCCGCATCTTCTCAGAAGACATAGCCAAGAGTTGACCATATGTAATATTTGCAGGCCTTTTGGACAGATCTTCCAAGATGGAGTATGGTCCTTGCCCCTGTGAAATCAGAAAATCCTGCACACCCAACTTTCTTCTCCTATGTTTCTTACTAGTTTATCCTTTCATCTTCTTAGGATCATTTCCATCTTGATTATCTTTTTCTTTCTTTCTTTTTGTTACAAACACATCTACTTCATTATTTCTGCTCTTATCTACTACATTAAAAGAATTCACAGGTGCTTTTCCTTTATCATTATCTCCCTTACCAGATGTGGAAGCTCTATCTGGACAATTATACTTATAATGACCCTTTTTATAACAACTATAACAAACAATTTCAAAAATATTTTTTTTTGGACCTCTATCTCCTCCCTGAGAGCTAAATTCCTTTCCTTGAAGAAGATTAATAGTTAACTGACCCATCTTTTTGAGCAGATCTTCATACTCAGTAGATGTACTAGGAGAAATATTTGTGCTCACCGAGAGTGGTTGTGGATTCTGGACCAAAGGTGCTGGTGTAGGCTCTACTTTAGCAACAATTTCTTTGGGCTCCTCTTCCATGCTTTCTTCTTGCCTTCTTGCAATCTCCTTTGCTTGTTTAATGGTAGCTGAGCGGTCATACTTCACTCGTTGTATGATCTCTGGCTTCATCCCAAGAATGAAGTGCTTACATAGGAGATTATCCATGCCATTCATCAACCCATCCGCTAATCCTTCCTTCCAGATTTGGGCATCGAGCTTCCTCCTTAGCTCTAGAACACGAGCATGATAATCCCTTATCTTCTCCTTCTCTCCTTGGGTTAGCTTTGTGATATCAATCATGAGATCTGCATATCTCTGTTGTTCACCAAATTCTTCAAGAAAACTTTCAGTTAATAAATCCCATGAATTTTTCACATTATCACCTAGTGTTTCAAACCACCTAAGTGCTGAACCATCCAAAAAGGTAGGGAAAAATTCAGTCCATTGTTCCCTTGTTATAAGGCCATTACAAATACAAGATCGTTTAAACTCTTGAATGAAAGAAGAAACATCTTCATTAGATTGAGCTGAAAAAATAGGAATCTTTTCCATTTTCAAAAGTAACCACCATGAAATACCAACCCACAAGTACAATCAACAAGACTTATGTGCACAAATAATTGGAATTACTTTAGAAATGACCACGGTAAACTATGGTAAAACTTGACTTACTGCAGTAAAAACTAATTTTACTGTGGTAAACACTATTCACGGTAAAAAGTGAAGTTACTGTGGTAAATACTATTCATGGTAAGAAGTGACTTTACTGTGATAAATACTATTCACAGCAAAAATGACTTTATCATGATAACTACTATTCATGGTAAAAATTACTTTACCATGGTAACTACTATGCACAGTAAAAACAAGGTTACCCTCTAATTGATTTTTGCCTAAGTGGGAATATCTCTCCAGAAAATCCACCAACGAGGAATGGTCTTGGCAACGGAACCAAAATGTCATCACCAATCCAGCACTATGATAATTCTTCACTGGGAACTCCTCATGCTATGATTATTTACTAATGCACAGCCTTTAGTTTGGTGGATGTAATCTGGAAACAAAACAACAACATAACACAAGAATACCATCGACTATGATAAGACGGAATGATGACAAATCTGAAATATCAAAGTAAATAATAATATTAACATGAACTCCTCATCACCAAAATGTCATCACCAATCCGGCACTATGATAATTCTTCACCGGGAACTCCTCATGCTATGATTATTTACTAATGCACATACTTTAGTTTGGTGGATGTAATCTGGAAGCAAAACAACAACCGAACACAAGAATATCATTGACTATGATAAAACAGAATGACGACAAATTTGAAATATCAAAATAAATTATAATATTAACATGAAACTGTTACAATCTCACCCATGAGATACTTCAACAAGACTATGGGAGAAACTTTACAATTACACCTCTTGATGGCTTCTTCAACACACCTTTAACTGATGGCTTCCTTCGCACACTTCCTACAATATTTCTCACTACTTCTTTCTATGCTAAATGAGGGGGGTGGCCTCTCTATTTATAGAACTTCCAGGCTTATCCATCCTATCTCTAAGATAGGATAAGAAATCCACTCTGACGAATCATATTCCATACCTTAACTCTTATCTGTACATGTAAGCTTATCTCTTAAGATAAGATAAACTTTATCATTTTACATGGGTTCCACATTTTTAGACTTTTTACAAATAAAATACACAAAATATTTATGACCTCACTCCTTGTCCTTATTACCAATATAATATTTTAATTCCTAATCATGTAGACCCTACTTCTCTAATTACCCAAACTTTGACATTTTAACATTACCGGACCACTTACGACAAATATTTACTTTTTACAACATTCCTATTGTACTTTGACTGTTACCGTACTCCACATTATTGGCGACACCGTACTGACGGCGTCGTTATCTTCTATCAGACGCTACTACTAATTATACTTAACAACATCCTATTCCTAATACATACATTAATGAAATAGAAATTATGGAGGAAAATTTTAGTGTCGACAGACCCTATACAATATCCTGTCTCAGTTTTTTCCTTCTCCAATCGATGCTCTAGCTGTCTTATTGTTTGTAAATGTGCGGAATAGTGTAGTTTGAGAATATATAAGGATGTCAAACGATATATTTTGCAAATGGTGGGTCATGGCACCAAATCGACTGCACCGAAACATCCAAGTGGCTAGGTGAATGCTAGAGGAGGTGTCATTTTTTGTGTAAAAACGTCGTTACTTTCGGGCTACCTCGTTTGGGAGGAGTCCCTTAAGAGCCCTGAGACCAAAAAAATCTTCAACTTCGACGGGTGACTTCACACACTCCGTGGAACCTAAAGACATCTCGTTTGATCCTAGACCTTGGTGTAAGGACCCTCTAAAATATCTTGTCTCTATTTTTTTCTTCTGTAATTGGTGCGCTCACTGCCCTGTTGTTTGCAAACACCCCAAATAGTGCAGTTTGAGCCAGTGTTAGGATGTCAAATGGTATATTTTTCAAACAGTGGGTCATGGCACCAAACCAACTGTGCCGACACATCTAGGTGGCTAGGTGAATGCTAGAGGAGGCATCATTTTGGTTCCTGAAAATGTCGTTGCTTCCGGGCTACCTTGTTCAGGCACAATCCCTTAAGAGCCTTAAGACCAAAAAATTGTTCAACTTCGACGGGTGACTACGTGCACTTCATGGCACATATAGATTTCTATTTAGATCCTACACGTCAGTGTAGGGACCCTTTACTATAACCTGTCTCAGTTTTTTCCTTCTCCAATCGGTGCTCTCGATGCCCTATTGTTTACAAACGTGCGAGATAGTGCAATTTGAGACAGTGTAAGGATGTCAAATGATATATTTTGCAAATGGTAGGTCATGGCACTAAACCAACTGTGCCAACACATTTGGGTGGCTAGATGAATGCTAGAGGAGGCATCATTTTAGTGCACGACAACGTCGTTGCTTTCAGGCTACCTCATTCGGGCGTAGTCCCTTAAGAGCCCTGAGACCAAAAAATTGTTCAACTTCGATGGGTGACTACGTGCACTCTATGGCACCTAGAGATGTATCTTTTGATCCTAGACCTTGGCGTAGGGACCCTCTACAATATTCTGTCTCAGTTTTTTCCTTCTCGAATCGGTGCTTTTGCTGCCCTATTGTTTGCAAACACGCAAAATAGTACAGTTTGAGCCAATGTAAAGATGTCAAACGGTGGGTCATGGCACTGAACTGACTGTGCACACGCATAGGGATGGTCTTGTAAACACTTGAGGAGGTGTTGTTTTGGTTCTCTAAGCTCCAGGTCCTTCTAGGCTACCTCCTCCAGAGGCAAGAACCCCCTCCACAGGTACATAAATCGTTGTTAATTACTTCTCTTTTCTTATAAAAAATGAAAGCTTCTCTTAGCTTCGAGAATTTATAATTCTCTACTAACAGTGCTAACTACATGAAAGTGGATGCTTTTATGGCACCACTAACCTGCACATAAAAGTGTTAGTCAAAGAAATTTAAGTTTCAAATCAAAACCATACTAGATATATACAAAATACACAAATTTAATAAAATATGTGAACTTAAATTTATCTAAATAACAAATTTATATATACCAAAGAAATTATATCAAAGAAATTATATATACCAGACATGAGCATTGTAAATTCATTCCAATGAATCATTAGGATCAGATCTACTCTTAATAGTGGACATGATTGCTTCATGATTTAACTCTCAAACCTTCCAAAGAATCTTATTATTAGGCCTTCCTCGATATCTATACAGCTGAATATTTGTCGCTAGAACTAGATGCAAATATAAGAGTATTTTCCTGTGTGTCTCAAAGTCTTCAAACACCCAAATAGAGGAGTTTTTTAATGGATACCATCGAATCCAAGTTCCAGTAACTACCACTAACCCTGTTGGGTACTCAATATCTTTGCCATCTATAACATGAGAAGTCAACTTCTTTCTTTCCTTGATGTAATGACATAAGAACTAGTCTATTCCTTCTTCATTGTCTTCTATCGCAATAACTGCAAACACATGTCCTACAAAAATAAAAGGTTTCAACTCAAATTTAAATTGTACATATTAAAATTTCAATGGACATAACTCAATACAAAAATTGTAAATAACCATAAATACCTTGTCGCACCAAAATCAAAATTTTGTCAAATTTCTTGGATGATGCAACTTCATCTGCAGAAAAAAGTTGTAATGTTTGTGGAGGTTGATAAATAGGAAGTGGAGTTAGAGGCCTAAAAACCATCCATCCACCCATTCTTGTGAATCACACTCAGTAGTGATAAATTCGATACAATATGCACAAAAACATATCAAATTTCTTGTCCATGTGGCCCACGAAGTAGCGTCTAAGCTATAAAATGAGTGCATATCACTAGACCCAGTGAGTGTCATATAATCCTCATAGTTAGAAATTTGTTGTTCCTCTATCAACCAAAAATATATGCAAACCGTGGAATTTTCTTGAGAACCTTGGGCTATGTTGTCAATACACCATTCTATTATGCTCTTTACATCTTTCAATTTAGCACCATATTTTTACTTCAACTCTTCTCTTGCAAGATCTCTTTTCACACATGCCCATGCACCATCATGCTCTCCTTTTCCATGTCCAACCTCAGTGAAACTCTAAATATGTTGCACACCCATCTTGCTGTGCATCCTGCTCATCTAATAAAATATTCATGCATTCTTAAACTAAGATGTGTAATTATCTAACCATATATAATGTTGTTTGAAGTGGATGTCCCTATCAAACAAGTTTTCATAAAATTACTAGAAACACCCTTGCAAAAATTCAATAGAATGAGTATGATCATCACTGATATAAAAGTGGTACTCTCTTAATTTTTTTGATCATTCTCTGTACTGTCAGGAGAATGTATAAATGCTATATGCACAAAAATGACAAATTGTACTAAGTTTTAATATTGTGATTGAACCTCCATTTGTGGTTACAATGTGTAATTATCTGCAAAATCAAACACTGAAACAATAGTACCAATAGGAAATGTGTCTTTGCATATCTTTAATTGTTCATCCAACCATCGAGCTCTATGTGTATGCCTAACATACTCATAAACAATTTCATCCTTAAATTTTCTCATAAATTAAAAAATAGGCATTTGTTCTATAACTAGCTCATACCATTTAAACTCTTTTCCATCTTTCAAATGGTATGCAACTGATTTATATTTATCAAACTCAAATAAATTATTTCCTATTGTACTTTCAATTTGCTCATGGATGCAACTTTCCAATTTAGGTAATCTACCACATGTACCACAACTTCCATCTAAACAATCTTGACTATAAAATAACTATCTAACTTCTTTTTCACAAAATATCGTAGGAATGAAATCCCTGGAAGATATTGGTGGAACTTGAACACCACATTCCGATAACATAGTTTCAGAATGAAAAATAGAATGAATACATAAAAATTTAGCATAATGCATAGAAAATTCAACATGTTGCCTACAACAACAAGTGGTGCGAGCGTGGTTGATTTTCACATAGAATGGTTTTAACATTTCAAAAAAACGTTGACTAATTTTAATTTCTAGATTATCTTGTTCAAACTTACGAAAAAATTGAGTTTGAGTCATATCTAAGAAATGCTTTGGATGTGGTTCGTGATTAATAAAACCAACTCTCTATTTTACAACATCTCTTGTATTAGGTGAAACTCTAGTGTTATCGTGCCAAAATTGAATAGCAACTTCTCTTATAGAATCAAAATTATATTTGTCCTTATGTGGTGCTCTAGTAGAAAATGCCCAAAAATCAGTGTTATTGAGTGATTGAAGGATATTATGTCTTTCAATTACTTTCATTAGAGTTTTTTGATTAACTTGCAACATTGGACTTGTTTGCGTAATCAAATGTTGTTTTTTTACGGATTCAATTACAACACTAGTAGTAAGTACACGATGCACAATATTACTATCCCTAGTGCGTCTCTTGACACCAACAGTGTGATATGTATCATGAAGGTTTTCAAAAATTGTAGAGGTTTGACCACGTATATTAGATGTTGTCAATCCTAAGGTGTTTAATGTAGGTCTCATTTTATTAAATTTCATCAAACTAACCAACAACTAACATATTTGGGAATCATTTAAAATTTCAAAATGATTATCCCAAATTTCATTGGCTTTTCTTCTGATTTACCGTTCAGAATGTTTGCCACACATTGGTTTCAAAATGTTTTCATAAATTTCAATAAAATAATTAGGTTTCTTATGGAAAATCCTAAGAGGTGTTTTTGTCAAATTTTTATTGTCTACAGTTTCAACCTAAATTTCTTTATTCACATTTTCATCGTCTCCTTCAATTTCAACATTTTCTACATCACGAATATTTAATTCTTCTTCAACATTGACAGTAAAAACATCTTCATCACGAGTATTTAATTCAAATTCAACATTGACAGTAGAAACATTACCTGGTTCCTCATTGCTTACAATAGTAGGGGTTAAAGATGAATCTCTTCTTGATTCACGAAGATTCTGCATTCGCTCAACATTTTGAAATCTATTTGCCTCTAATTTGTTTGGTGTTTTTTTACTTAATGACTTCCTTTTTTGACTTCGTTTCTTGTCTCCCATGATGTTTTGCTTCTGGTGATAAGAAAAATGTGTAGAAAATGACAAAATTTCGAAGTAATTTGTATGGTAAATTCAAACAGTAAAAATCACATGGTAATTAGAACATTGGGATGCATGTAAATATGATTTATAAAGCGCGGTCACGGTTTGTGTTAAAAAATCGTGCGATCACGGTTTATAAAGTGCCATCATGATCGCGGATCTATATCATCAAATCCGAACCCTAAGCCTTAGGAAAATCTTTGTTTTTTTCCAACCAAAGCTATGGAAGGTCATTATGAAGTGTAAAAGGGTAAAAAAACCTCAAATATGCTCTTCCATAAGACTTGAACCATGCTAAAAAACTAAAAACATTTCACAAAAATGGTGTCATCACGTAGGGGAGACTGTTAGCTTCGTAAAAATATTGATTTTAAAGTGAATAAAATAAAATAAATATCATTTTATAATTTTTTTTACTAACAATAGGTCTTTAAGACATTTTTTCCCGTGAATGTTCATGTCTATGTTTAAGACTGTAACTTTTGTTTCACTTATCAAAATATGATAAAACTTATACCATCTCAAGCGTGGACAAATTCTATACATGTTAAAAAATATATATATATATATTTGATTTCGATATTTTTTTGATATAGTTATGGCAGGAAAATGGAAAGTGCATTCCGTTTTGTAAATATTTTCAGACCACTTTGACGGAAAAGAATCATAAAAAAAATATTGCTAAAAAAATACAAAATAAAAATCCATCCCAAGATAAATAACTACATCTAACGTTTCACCAAAGGAAAAAAAAAACCAAGATTTGGTCATCCAAAATGCGGGCAAACAGACTACAATCTTATAAGTTTTTTCAAAAGAAAAACTAAGTCATATAATTTTAAGTGTTTAATATAGCTAAACTTGTCTGTTTTTTTTTTTAAATTAGTATTTTAGAAACTAGATTCCGAATGCTACAATTCATATTTATATAATTTTTTTCTAATTTAGAGTGCGCGTATAGCTAATAATCCCTACAAGTTGAGATTTTGTCTGTTTTTTACAATATGACGTCCACGGATGACCCCTATATTTATCCATCAACTTCCTGCACTTACCCTACTCCAGGATGAGCTTGTTTTTAACATATGATAGGATGTGTTTTGAGTGTCCAGAAAAGCCTAAGATGCTGTGTAAGATTGCTATGCAACTAGGTTGACCCTATGAGAAGGTGAAATGACTATGAGTGCTGTAGAACTGAGAATATTTAAACCTCATTAAGTGGACATTCACCATGATTTCTCGAATGAATCTTTTGGCTGTAAGTGTGAAGATGGTTATCACTACTGTCAATTAGAATCATGTGGCCAGAGATGACCAAAGATTGAGAAAAATGTACTCAAGGTAATGTGCTTCAAACAGTAGGATGTAACAAGGGTTGAGTGCAGTTCTTTCAGGATAGGGTAAGTGATCAAATGCATTGCTCCTGAAGTGTTTTTGTACCTGATTTTAGTATATGATAGGAGCTTTAGTCTTTGTTTTAAGTGAATGATAGTTAGGATTTCGAGACCATCAAGTATTAAGCCATGTAAATGTATGTAAATCACAAACCATTGAAAGGCTTGAGATAGGGTTTTTTAATATGATCTGAGAAAAAGATCTTGGTTATGAAAGTGTTGCATTGCTTGCAAGTGTGCATATGGTAGTCTTAAGTGCCTGAATACACAAGTACACGAGTCATTGTTAAAATATCGTGTCATACAAAATTGTAGCAAGTTTGATGAAGCTCAGTCAGAAGGTTAGTATGATGAGTACTCTGTGGCTCACTGATGCATACGAAACAAGGTATCATTGAAAATGAAGATCTCTAGCACCGTAAGGGTCCTCTTGAAACTGGCTACAATGGATAGTTAGAGACTTGTCCAAAGGTCTTCAGTGATTTACGATGGAGTTATTCTTGGAGGTATTGACTAAGGGATCATGTTGGGGAAGTGCCAAAACTAGCTCTAAAAATGTGCAAAATGGTGATTCTACCATCAAAGATCTCTATACTAAAATAGGAATATGGTTTGTTGTCCTATTACAAGTGTATGGGACTGGTAAGACTATGTAGGTAATCTTGCTAAAGGTTAAACACAATACATGTAAGTTTGATTTGATATGGTTGTGAAGGGAAACATGTTAGGCTAAAGTTTAGATTAATCAGAGCTAGAGTGAGATTCAAGGGTGCTTACAATGCTCATGAGATTGTCTTTGGTATCTATGCCCTAGGTAGAATAATGTGAGTCTAATAGGTACAATTTAAAGACATGACATAGTCCGTTTGAGGACTGATATGAACTGTGAAGTTTCTCCTGCTACATGTGTCATGTATATTGGCTACATCTTGAAAGAGCTACGACAAATATTTGTTCTAATAAGGATAAGATCTATAGAGGCATGAATGATTTTGATTATTCTAAGGAAATGATGCTTATAATAATCAAAATGATGATGCTTGAGTGTGAAAAGTTATTTAGATTTAGTAAGGATATGATAGAAGGCATGAATATATGACTTGTGATTGCTCAAAATGACTGCAGTATTCATGGCTCTAAGGTATGTCTATCTAGCGAATATTCCTACAGTTACTGAAAGGGCATGAAAATCATGTGATGAAGGTCATGAGAAAGTGCATTCAAGGACAGAGGGAAACTCAATTTCTGAGCTTGTTCAAGTTTGTAAAATGTCAAGAAAAGTGAGAGAGAAAGAGACTGAGTTGAAATGTTTGATTGTACATGTATACGGTTGCAAGGGGAGCTAGATATGTCTTTGGACCAAGTGTAAGTACAATTTTTGTATAAATAAGGTTGAGAATCACTGAAAAGAACGCTTTAGAGACAGGGACACAGTATGTGAGTTGATCACTCCATATATGGCATGAAAATAAGGTTAAGAAGCACAAGTTTTTATGTTTTTCAGGAGAGATAAGGATGATATGCTTAGCCCAGGGGTAGAGATAAGGGATCAATTTCTCATGTTGCATATGGGTTTCCATAGAACATTGATAGTGTGTTTAACTTCACACTGAAAAAGTTGTTGAGGTCCTTCACTTGAGGACAAATGGTCCTAAATCAGTTTTGGTGGAGTTAAAGGAAAAAATGTTTCATGTATACTGCTTAAAATAGACCTAGAAAGTGATGAAAAGTATTGGATGAAGACAAAATGAGAGGTGTATAAGCTGAGGGGGAGCTAATTTTTAGGGTATATACCAGGTCTAGAGGATCTTCATATGCCGTTGTTGGAGTTAAATAAGAGATTTTTCAGTCACAGAGGAGCTTTTCAGTCAAGTAAGTTAAGTTTTACATTATTTCCATTATACATTGTGTTGTGTTGTCATTTTTCATGTTGTAGTATGCTTTTATGTATCCTTATTCATAGATGGAATATGGGAAGAGAAGCATCCAAAATAGGAGAATGAGGCAAGTTAGTGTATTTGTCTTGTTGGTTGCCATTAATGTTTTTGAATGATGGTTGCCATCAATGGCAATGGGGGAGATTGTTGGACATTGTGTGTTTGTGTGTCATTTATGTCAACCCAATTCATGGAAAAGGATGTCATGGATTGTCATGCGAGTCTCTATCATGATGTTATTCAGTGTCAAACATGAAAGTTGATTGGTAGTGTCAAGGTTTGGTGAGTTTAACAGTGTCCTAGTGCATGGTCTAGTGATGCTGAGTCAAAATATGAGGTATCATCTCCAAGGTAGTTGTAGTGTTTCATGAGGTCATACATGGTCCATATGATGTATCTTGAGTGTATATGGGAATGCATTGAGTCATCATTGCCAGGTCATGTGGTTATCAGTGTTGAGTCAGGTCATTTCAAGCTTGTTTCTAGCCTTGGAGTATGTAGAATGAGGGATAAGGAGGTATGAGATTTGGAGCTGATGATTATTTGTTGAAGCATGGGAAGCAATATTATGATAGTGTACTTGAGGTGTATGATGAGTTTTAGGTCAAAATTCATAGAGGTAGATGCATATTTGAGGTCCTTAGGGAAACAAGCAAGTGAGAAACATACATGTAAACATGGGTAAAATGAGATTGTGGCTGGAGAGTTTCAGGAATATTTGGGATATGTGGTGATTTGAGAAATTTATATGATTTTTTCATGGTGCTTCATGCCAAATTTCTGGTCAAAATGTCTCAAGAATATTTTGAAGATATGCAAGTTTTAGCAAAACCAGATAAGTTTGAGTGTGTTTTTAAGACAAAGTTGGACCTTCTGATGCTTGTTGTGAACTATGTGATTTTCACGGGGACATGAGATATCTGGAATATATTATTAGATCAATTATGAATATTTCAAAAAATAATTAGGTGGTTTGATTGTCACATTTTTATGAATGATTGTTAAGAAGGTAAAGTGGTTTTAAACCCTAGCTAAACCTTAGCTAGGAGTAGCTTACAAAAAAGTACTTATACCAGCCCAATTTTGATTTCTTCCTCAAAATTTATGATTGGATGTTGTAGAGGACTCTTATGAATTTATAGAAATGCATGTTAGAGCATTAGGTGATATGTGGGACCCACCTGATTTTTCTTGTTTACGAAGAGTTTCATTTTTTGTCAAAGCTTTCCAAATGAGGTATTAACTAAATTTATATTTATGATATCCCAATATGTTTTCTATATGTCCATGAATGTTTTAGGTAATTTTGATACCGAAAAATTTCAAAGTGTGCCCTATTTGTGTTGACTAGTTTTTAGGGTTAGTCTAAGAGCAATATTTAGTAAAATTGACATTGCATAAGCTACAAGGGGATTTAGGACTCCATTAAAGTTGTTTTTGTGAAGATAGGATGTAGATATTATTTCCATATGGTATAATCAAACTTTAAGAGTATTGACATCATATGAAAAAATTTATGACTCTATTCTTTGAAGGCTCCAAATTTGAATAATGTTCATGTTCTAACAAGGTACACAGTGGATATAAAGTGGTAGGATGTTGATGAATCTATGGCTTCTGATAATGATTGGTGAAGGTTTATATGGCTTATAGGAATCATGTAATTAATGTATTTTATATGAATTTTTTGGTTAAGCTTGGAATGTGGTTTTTTGTGTGATGGGAGCATGTTGGGCTAGAATGCTTAGTTCTTAAGTCCAAGTAGGGATAAAAATAAGTTTATCAGAGATTGGTTGGTTGAAGGCCTTCCACTTGAATTTGGAAGGATTTATTATATGTTATGGATAGATAATTCAGATATATTTTAAATTATGTATGTATTTGTCTCATGATGAGGTGTTTTGGTCATTCATTCAGGTCAATTTGTGAAGAAATTTGTAGCTGCATTTTTAGGACAATCTTGTTCTTGCTGAAGTATTGAGTTTTTTGAGGCATGATATGGATGATTTGATGCTTGATATCACCTGAAATGTTAATACAGGTGAATTAAGAATATATTAAATGAATTTTTTAGGTCTTTAATGTATCAGAAATGGTTTTTATCAACTAAGTTTTCAAAACAAGTTTTATGGAAGCTTGATTTAGTGAAGACAAAAGTTGCTTGGTTTGAACCAGGGGATGTTTCATGAGCTCTAACTTTCATGAATATATATTTTTAAAGGTTATTATCCATATTTCCATTGAGTTATTCACATGCCATAGTTGAGGTGTTCTTTGGTATTCTTGAGGCTCAAAGGTGAAATCAGGTTGTTGATAACAGATGTTTGGTGAAGGTAATGAGCCAGTGGGCCCATTAAATGAAATAATCTAACTATTTCATGATAATTGTGACCATGGATGATTTTAAAATGTAATTTTAAACATGTTTGTATGATTTATTAGATCTTGAATAAGCATGGTTTTGGACTGAGGGGATTTTTCTCATTCAAATGACAAGGTTTTGAGGATTATTGGTGCATGAAAAGTGATTTTTTGGCTAGGCCGACCTACTTGGGTCATATGTGACCATTTTAATGAATTTGTTGAGATTTTTTTAAGATTAATTGGTCATAACAAGAGGTTAAAATGACTTACCTATGGTGAGTTTTAAGGAATAAAATAAAATTTAAGTGATTGTTTGGTTCATTTTTGAACTAGTGATCTTGGAGGGAAAAGTGTGACCCATGTAGAAGTAATTTTCAGGAATGTGTGGATGATTTGAAGGATGAGGAATAACATGAAAGGTTGAGGAATGATTTAATACATGAGAGAAATATTTTATAGCAAAGACAAGTTGAGAAATAATAATATTGTACAAGATTGAAGACCTAGGGTTTGAGCTAGGGTTTGTGAGCTAAATAAGTGATCTCCATTAGTTGAGGCAGCAAAAAAATCAGAGGTAAAACATCTTTAGGTGGATGAATTGGTGCTTAGTCATCCAATGGGGTTGTAGCCTCATTATGGAGTGGGTGCTTCACTAAATTAGGGGTTGGTGCTCCTTGTAGGGTTGGTACTCTACTAAACTAGGGATTGGTACTCTTTGTGGGGTTGGTGCCTCAATAAATTTGAGACATTGAAATATAATGTTTTTGTTTCAGTGGGTTTTATTCCCTATGAGGGTTTCCCACTTATATCTGGTGTTCATTTGTATGTTCTCTTGGTTGTGCTTATGTGGTTGATTTTTTCATGTTGTTAATCACACATTGATGGATGGATAAATGTTAATGGTGCATGTATGAAAATATGAAATTGTTTTAAGGATTTGTAGGACTGATTCACCCCCCCTTAGTCCATTTTTCTTCCAACACTTATTCAAACATGCAAGGGTATTTTTTTCATCACTTCTTCCATTTTCATACATCTTCTCATCATGGATGTTTGCATTTAGGCATTTTTATTGGATAATCAGGATTGTGTAAATAAAATGAGATCATATTTGGCTAATAATTACATTCATACTCATACTTCACTTGAATATTTATATCATCAATTTACTTCTGCTTTCTCTCTCAATGAAGATAATATTACTTTCAATTCAGATGAGATGCCTTCTCATGCCATCTTAGAACATGATCCCCCCTTTATATTCAAGCTTGTATTAATAATGTTGGGGTTAAGGGTGCCCTAGTTGATAATGGATCGGGGATTAATATATGCAATTTAGAATTTATCCACCAGCTTGGCCTCTTTAGATTCCTTTGCTATTTCTATTCATGGATTTGAAAATATTCCCAAGAGGGTCTTAGGTACTATCACACTCCCTATTACTGTTGGGCCTTGTACACTACCTACTCCATGTCACATAATTCCCAGTAATATTAATTACAACATTATTCTTGGGAAGCCTTGGATCCATGCTATACATGTGGTTCCATCTACTCTTCATACATGGCTTAAATTTCACTATGATAGGGTTGTTTATGATGTTCTATTCGACCCATATCCCTTCGCATATTGTAACTCTATTGAGTATTCCACATAACCTCCTATCTCCACTATATCTACTCAAAATTTTTTAGAATATGGGCTTGGATATGAGTACTTGCTTCATCATAATTTTTTTGGTAATGGTCTAGGTCGGCACAGTCAGGGAGTCACAAAACCATTAGATCTTTCCACTCAACCTAACAAATTGGGCCTTGGTTATCATCTTCCCTCCATATCTTCTTTAGAGGCTTGTGCTATATTACACATTTCATTGCTTCCTCTTTTATATCCAAAACTCATCAGTGACTTTACCTCTATTGACTGGCTTGATTTAGACACTTTTTCTTTTGACACTGCTCTTCTCGATTACTTGGGGACCTACAATCACCTCCCATATTTTCATGACAAGAGACATTTCCCATTAATTTTTAATTCTAATTCTTACTTTGGAGAATCAGATACGCCTAATGAAAGTATTGATGTTCTTGAAACCATTCCAACCGACCCATATATATATATATATATATATATATATATATATATATATATATATATATATATATATATATATATAAAAGACATGTCAACTCTCTTAAATAAAGACACCATTCAATATAACCTCAGCACTACTACTAACCCACGAATGATTTTGTTAGCTGCTTCTCTTACACCTACTGAGCAAGATGAAATTTGACAATTTCTTAATGAATTATTTGATATATTTGTATGATACTATAATGATATGCATGGTATCTATCTTTCAGTAGCTATGCACAATATTATCCTCCACCCTGGTGCAAAACATGTTCAACAAAAAATTCACAAAATACATTTGAAGGTCACACCGCTCATAAAAGAAGAGATCCAATGCTTATTAAATGTTGGCTTTATTCATGTTGTCTATTACCCCGAGTGGGTTTCTAACATCATGTGAGTTATGAAGCCAAATAACAGGGTCCATTGTTGCACATATTTTCATGATCTTAATAAGGCTTGTCCCAAAGATAGTTTCCCATTGACACACATCGATGCCATCGTTGATTCCATTGCTGGATATAATATTCTTTATTTCATGGATGGATTTACTGGTTATAATCAAATTAAAATCAACCCAACAGATCAAGAAAAAATGTCATTTACTATTCCACAAGGAACATTTTGTTATATTGTCATGCCCTTTGGTCTTAAAAATGTTTGGGCCACTTACCAGGGTGCTATGAAACATATCTTCCATGAATATATTCATAAAATATTTAAAGATTATGCTAATGATATACTTTCCAAGATTACTTGGAAAGTATATCTTTTTTTTATTACCAATAATAAAAAAAGATATACTTTCCAAGTAATGTCATCATTCCACACATGCTCAAGATCTCCACACACTCTTTGAACACTTATGAAAGTATGAAGTACGAATCAATCCAAAGAAGTGTGTTTTTGGTGTTGTCATTGGTAAACTCATTGGGTATATTATTTCACAACACGGAAATGAAATATATCCCAAAAAATCCATCCCATTATAAACATTCCTCCACCTCGTAATTTTCATCAGCTACATTCATTACAAGGTAAGATCTAGGCCATTCACTATTTTATTTCATAACTCGCTAATAAAACCCAGCCATTCACATGTTTAATGAAAAAGGAAACTACTTTTTTTTGGGAAGATCATTTTCAAAAGGTATTTGATGCTATCAAATCATATTTATTAAATCCATCTATCTTAGTACATCCCATGGATACGCGACCTTTCCTATTATACATTTCTACTACATTCCATGCACTAGGGGCACTTTTAGCACAACATGATGATTCTCAATGGGAAAGAGTTGTCTATTACATTAGCTAGAATTTACTATATTATGAATGTAATTATAGATACATTGAGAAATTATGCCTTTTCCTTGTCTTTGTGGTGAAAAAATTGTGACACTACCTCCTTACTAGTGAGGTTCACATCATCACCAAATTTGATCTGCTACGATATCTGTTATCTCACATACAATTTTCAAGACGTATCACATGATGAGTCATGATACTTACAAATTTTGAATTAAAGTTCATTCCACAAAAAGTAATCAAAGGCCAAGTCATCATAGATCAATTAGCTGACACAACTATTTAAGATGCCTCACATGTTTGCTATTCATTTCAAGATGATTTCACTACTTACACTATTGATCCCATTGCCTCTCCAGAGTAGGGGCTAGGATAGTGTTCATTAGTCGACATCGTGATCATCTCTCCTTCACATATTTCTTAGGGATATCATTTAAAAATAACATTGTTGAGTATAAGGTCCTCATTCTCGTCCTCACCATTGCACAAAATATTCTTATTCATAATATTCACATACATGGTGATTCATAGCTTATTATAAATTAGGTTAACAATACATATCAAATAAAATAGGAGCGTATTATTCCATTTAGAAAATTGGTCAAAATATTTCTCGTAACATTTGAGTCTTACTCTATTTTCCATCCCACGAAAGGAAAATCATCATGCAAATGTTATGGCTAGTGTGGCCTCATTTATCCCTTAAGATATCACTGATGAGAAGGACATGTTCATTATTTTCCACTTACGAGAACCATCTGATGATCATATTCCTCTTCAAGAATGTGAAATCACGTGTAATAATGACTTCCCTGAATGGTTTACTCACATTTACAACTTTTTATATCAGAAAGCTATTCCTAATGACTTCCAACCACATGAAGATCATTGTTTGTGATGTAGGGCCAAACACTATGTCATTATTGGTGCCTCATTATTCAAGATCTCATTCGATGGTCATTTTATATGATGTTTAAGGCTCGATGATATTCCCATGATTGCTTCTCATGTTCACGATGGCCTTTGTGGTTGTCACTTCTTAGGTAAAAATATGTCACACATAATTTTATGCCAGGGCTACTATGGAACAAGATTTTCTAGAATATGAAAAAAGTTGTGACAAGTGTTAAAAGATACAATATCTATCATGCACCCACATATGACCTTCAAAAAATTGATCCATCTTGGCATTTCTCTTTATGGGGTTTTGATATTATAGGCATGATAAATCTTGAATCAGTTGATGGCCACACGTATATTATCACGGCTAATGAATATTTCACTAAATGGGTCAAAGAAGCACCATTAAAAACTATCATTGGAATTGATATATATCGTTTCATCACTACTCACATCATTACGTGCTTTGGAATTCCCTCTACTCTTATCACTGACAATGGATATTATTTCAAGAATAAGGATGTTAAAAGGCTTTGCACCAGATTCAAAATTAAAAAATCATTCTCCACTCCTTATTACCCATAGGGGAATGGCCAAGCAGAGACCACCAATAAAACCATACTCAAAATCCTATGCAAGAAAGTTGATACTAGTGGTGACAAATGGCATAACCAAATCATATATGATCTTTGGGATTACCGCACTAATGTGCATACACCTACTAATACTATACCATTCTATTGTGTTTACGGTACCGAAGCCATTATCCCACTAAAGCTATAAATACCTTCATTATGGGTCTCAATAAAAGGAATACTTACAGAAAATTAATATCACAAGAACTGCCTGCATGAGATTGAAATGCTTGACTCTCACTGTGTCCAAGATCTCGAACATCTTCATGTATATCAATCTCGCATCACCCAAGCATACAATCAAAAAAATTGTCCTTGTGAGTTAAATGTGGGTAATATCGTGTTAAAATAAAATTAAAAAAATGACCGTAGAAGCTCCCCTCAAAGGGAAGTTCAAACCTAATTGGCTCGGTCCTTATGTCATCACATAAAAGTTTGGGGGTGGCATCGATCATCTTACCACTCTCATGGCTAAACCACTTAAAAAACCACTTAATGTGATGCATCTTAAATGATATTATGCATAAAGAACACTCATTTCCATATGATGCACTCTTGTGTTATTGTTCACACTTGATTGTTGAGGGCTTACTACATTCATGAACCTTAGACATTGCACATTTCATGCTTTGCGCTTCGTGATACATCATTCTAGCCTTTTTTTCTTACATATCATACTATCCTCTTCTACATGATATGCTCTACGCTTCAGTGATCTATATATCTTGCACACATAATTAAAACCATTTCCTAATAATGTAATATTATTCTATGGTTTATTCTTGACTGATGAGGGTCTAAATTTGAAATGAACCTCCTCTTAGGATCATTCACATGTTCATGGGGGCATGCATCTCCTATCACATACACATTGTATATCACTCCATTTCACTCATCCATAACATATTGCATATCTTGGTTGCATGCATACTCTTTCTTACTTATACTAGTTACATGTAAACTTTGTTTCACATGCTAGATAAATACTTTGTATGTCATTATCTTTTCTATATACACACGCACGTTCACTTGCTATTTAGTTGTGAATGAATACTTTATACAGATCTCTACATGCAACAATAATTCTTGATAATGTACCTCTTACTAGCCCCACCGAGGCTCTTAGGGGCATCTATATTTTTACTCTTACATGCATCAGGTGCTATTGTATGATTTTTTACTACTTCTTATTCTTACTAGCACACTACGTTATATCATATCATACATGCTTTGACATAATTTTTATATTTCTAACATGCTAACAAGTGTCTCTAACAATCAACATGCATGCATTTTTTCTCCTTTTTCTATTTGTGCTTGTTGTCTACTCAAAATGCTAACAAGTGTCTCATGTGTAGCATTTTATTTGCAATAACTATTTTCCACCATGGTTGTCTATTACACTTTCCTTTGTCTTATCTTCTATTCTATGCCATTATTTGTGGGCTATGCCCTATTTCTTATTTGTTCACTACTTATTTTTGTCTCGAATGTCCCAAGTCCAAACGAGCCCGCTGCTATTTGGCCACTTCAGTCCTGACTTATATTGCGACATTATGAGTGATGCCACATGTTTGTAACTCAATTTTTTGTGGTTATACATTGTCTTCCAGACATTATGAGCGATGCCCCATGTTTGTAACTCAATTTTTTGTGGTCTACATTGTCTTATTGCTTGCTAGCTTACACATTATATTATATATGCATATTTGTCTTGTTTTCACCAACACATGTTTCCAGCCCCTTTTTTTTCATGTGTCATGGTTTCAACCATGCACATCCCCTCCCCCTATAGGGTATCAGTTTCAGATCAGCATTCAGTCCTCTCCTCTAAGCCGTATAATCCTAACAAAACCACATGCACCCAAAATGAGGGGGGGAATACATTGGGTGAATCAATCACTCCATTCATAAGTATACAATCATAGTTTAGACCTACATAGCATAGGAACAACATAGTCTAAAATTATAGAAATGAACTTGAATCTGACTTAGGTCCTCAGTAAAACATAAATACCAACGCTTAGATATAGACATGAGTGCATGGGAACCACTGAACTTTTCTGAGCGCCTATGACCAGAGGGAAGTTACATTGATTTTATCAGAATGGAACAATTTACAGGAGTTTACATAGTATAGGCACAATCCTCTAACAATCAACATGCATGCATTTTTTCTCCTTTTTCTATTTGTGCTGGATTAAACTGGATCGACATGCTTGGGTGCAACCTCTGGTCGACAAAAGGAAGAGGAAATCCTCCTCTCAAAGCTTGGGACCAAATTTTGATCAAACTTGAAAAAAGAAGGATCACACCATCTACAGTGGTGTATAAATTTTGGGAAGTAGTCAGTGTTAGAGAATAACACTAGACCTTTCTCCCCAACACTTCTATTGTGGCATGAGATCGCAAAAAAAAATTTCATTTGGTGCAATTGGGCATGAGATCACCCAAAAAATTCGGTCTTCTACAACATTCTCAGGATATTTTCTATCCTTTTCACTCATCACAGATTAGGTGCAGATGTTCCTTTTCTATTTTTACATACTTTTTAATACTTGGATACTTCGAGTTTATATACTTGGATCAAAAATTTTCACTTATATATGACTTTGAATACTTTTTTTCTCTTATTTTTATAGGCCTGTCCTTAATAGAAGTAGAGACACATCCTCCAACACATCAAGTGACAGCAAAAATAGGTACAAAAAGTGACAGCAAAAATAGGTACAAAATGGCACAACTCATACACTTAACACCCAGGGTCACTTCATCTTTCTTAGCTTACATACTTCATTTTTATCCCTCCACACTTTTTCTTGTCTAGATCAGTACTGGATCGACATGGATCAAACTTGAAAAAAGAAGGATCACACCATCTACAGTGGTGTATAAATTTTGGGAAGTAGTCAGTGTTAGAGAATAACACTAGACCTTTCTCCCCAACACTTCTATTGTGGCATGAGATCGCAAAAAAAAATTTCATTTGGTGCAATTGGGCATGAGATCACCCAAAAAATTCGGTCTTCTACAACATTCTCAGGATATTTTCTATCCTTTTCACTCATCACAGATTAGGTGCAGATGTTCCTTTTCATATTTTTACATACTTTTTATATACTTGGATCAAATTTTTCACTTATATATGACTTTGAATACTTTTTTTCTCTTATTTTTATAGGCCTGTCCTTAATAGAAGTAGAGACACATCCTCCAACACATCAAGTGACAGAAAAAATAGGTACAAAATGGCACAACTCATACACTTAACACCCAGGGTCACTTCATCTTTCTTAGCTTACATACTTCATATTTATCACTCCACACTTTTTCTTGTCTCTTCAGTATGGTTATCATGAATGCATCTCTTATCTACTTTATGTTAAGTATTCACTCAAAAACATAAAGTGGGGGAAAATGTAGACACTAAATCACTCACTTGGGTATATTTCTAGGTCCTAATCACATACCACTATTCATATGATTCATAAGTGAGAAAACTAATAATTTACATCTATCTTTGGCCTCTTTTCTGTCTTTCTAGCTTCCTCTTTGGTCTTGCACACCCCAAAACCCATTTATATTTTCATTGCATTATCTTTCTTGAATCTGGACACCAATACCCAACTATTATGCTAGCACCTAGGCACCCTCATCCCCTCTGGGTGCCCCCAAACTTTTTGTATCTTGCTCCCTTATTTTGGGATTCTTTTCTCTTTTGGGCATCTTATTTTCTTATGGGTCAACATTTTAGTTGTCAACTACAAAATTCAACCAAGGGAATCATATAAATAAAAATATATGTGAAAGGACCAAGCTTTAAGCATCTATTTTACTATCACCTAAGGTTACATCCAAAGGCATTTCAAGAGCATCAAAACATCAATCTAGCTTCATTCAAGGGACAAGGGACTATATTTCTGCATAGAATTCATAGGAGGGGAAGTTCATTTTGGCATCCACACATCTATCTACATTGAGTACATTTAGCTATTGCTTGGTATCAAGTGTATCTTACACAAGAGCCACCTAGGGTAGAATCCTTCACACACACACAAAATGACATGGATTTTGAGATGTAGTACAATTCTCAGTCATAATTTCACTCTGTTAGGTGACCACCAAGGTTAGTGTGACTCCCCATTTGCATCTCTTTCTTTTTAGGATTTGATGTGTTTTAGGGTTTTGCAGGAGATCTCTTATTTTATAGGTTACAGGAAAGCTTGGAGATCTTCCAGTGACCTACAAGCGATCAACAATGGACATTAGTGAACATCTTGCAACACTATAAAATTCATTTTATGAGGTTTTTTTGCAGTCTCCAGTGCCTAGGCACCCTCGACCTAGTGACTCTACAATTAGGATCAAACATATTCCAACATTTTTTAAATCACAAACAAGAAATTTGAGGATCAACTCAATGTGGAATTTCTTTGAAGTTAAACCTTTAGCTCCAATTTATTAGATCTTTCCTTAAATATTCCTCACTTGGTTCTTCATTTGGATGCTCTTCCAAGAAAATTTCATGATTAATTTAATTCAAAAATTGGTGGGAGTATGAAGGGAGAGGTGGGATGGTTCTCAACTTGATTTTTCAATGTTTGTACAAAGAGGAAGGGTGTAAGATCTGCTTATGGAAGAGAGGGGGTGGAAGGAGAGGCCTTGAGGAAGTTAGAAACTTGAAAATTAGGCTAAGATGGTTGATAGGGAATGGGAATTAGATATTGATAGGGAAGGTAAGTGGGAACATCACATTGACAGGGTTCATCCACCTTAATCTCTTAGCCTCTAATGCTTGCAAATGTGTATTTCGTTCCTTCAAATCTTGTAACATCTACTCCATCCTCTAAACTTTAGCTTCAAATTCATTTTTATGCATGTAATTATTTCCATAATTTGTGTATCCTTGTTTTTGAACAACAAAATTATTGTAAGGATAACCATACTGATTAGTAAGGTTTGGATCATGGACATATTCATTGTTATAAGGATTATGATATTGATATGGAGGAGGATTTTGGAAAAAAATAAGGTGGGTTTGAATGGTATAGCTGTTGAAAGTGTGGAATCCTTTCAAGAAACGAAGCCATGATTGCACAAATTCATGGGAAAGTGATATGAAATGATGGAAGAGAAAGGAAATGGTTTGTTGAAATGGGAAAATAGGATATTTGGGCCAGCGAAATGGATAGATATGTTTATAAAATGCCTACAAAGGTTGAACATTTACCAAGCACACATCAAAATTGGAAAAATTAGAATTGTAGAGAAAAATATTATGGAAAACCTATAAAAGATATGAATTGGGTGTTCCCACTAGGCGTGCCAAAAACTGTTATCACTTTGAAGAGCACCTTGAGTTGAAGAAGTGCAAGCAATACTTCTCTTCGGTTGATATAATGGGATATTCTCAGAGTGTGGGTGAATCAATGTTGAGAAGAACCTTCAGAGAGATTTTTTTCTTTGGATTAATCACCTAAACTAGTTCTCTTGATGGGGATGAGGGAGAGAAACAACATAAACTAACAAAAAGCATTTAAAATTAGGTGATACACCTATTGTTTTGGACACCTATGATTGCACAGGACACACTATTTGAATCTTCAAGAATTGAAAAATTCACTTCATTTTATTTCTTGATTAGATTTCACACTCAAAAAAAGAATGCAAAATCTATTACAAAGGATGGGAGGGAATATTTAAGTCTTTCGACTTCCAAACTAACTAAAAAAATAAAATTGAACTTAATATGATTTCTGAAAGCTTTAAAAATCTTAAACAATGTGTTTAAGATTCATAAACATGCAAAGGAAACACAATATTCACCTAACATACCAATGAAATCATGTGACACACTTCAATTCAATTGTAAATGGAGGAATTCTATCTTTTATTGCATTAACTAGGTGCTGGAGTACAAAATCTGGCATAGCTTGGGCATGTCAAAATTATAAGCACCACTAATTTCTTCAAAAGCATGTGTTCATATAGGAAAAAGAAGGAGAAGTAAGAGGAGGAGTGGAGCTAGAACTTCTCAACATTTTAGTTCACCTCATCTATCCCTATTTTATTTCAGTTCACTCCTAACACTTAAGATTGAATCAACTCACTCTCTCAAAAGTTGTAACACCTTGACTTGAGTTCGAGACTCCAACTGGGCTAGTTGGAGACAAATCCAATGCTAGTTCCCCTTTGGAAAATTTGAGTCCTTTAAAATTAAATATAATTTTTAAATAATAATCATAAATACTACTATTATTTGTATTATTTACAAAAGATCATTGATGCGTTTTCATGACTTTATCCCCTTTGTTGATTTCAGTCAACTTATTCTTTGCAAAAATTAAGGTAGATTTTGGTTTTCTTAGCAATGATTAAGGAAAAAATATGTCTCCTTGTTGTCTCTTAGAACATACATGAGGTGATTATGTGCTTTATTGACTTTGGATAAACTTCATTCCTCATCATACAAAGTTTATAATAATAAAAAAACCATTATTGAATCCCAACTTATGTGGGCATGACAAGGATGATTAAAGTTTTTCAAACAACTCTAACCATGGTCAAACTGACCATGGTTAGAGTTACACTTGTGGTCAACCTCCCTTTTCAACTAGGGTTGAAACCCTAAAAAATTTCATGTGGTGTTTGGTTTTTTTATGTGGAAGCTTCATTTGGTAAACCCCTGGTTTTTCCTGTGTGTGTGGCTGCCATGATCCATTTTGACTCTACATTTCCATTTCATCTAAGATTTACACGCCATTGTTGATGATATGGTAATTTCCTCCTTGCTGTCATTATCTTTCACTTAATGCAACTATTTTTTATTTTGTAGAATTCCATGATTCAAGAGTTTGAACTCTCTGCAATGGTTTATAAGTTTATGGGCATGTTTTCTTGGATGGGTCGAACTACATTTGGTGGAGCACTATTATTTTCCTTTTTTTCCAACTTGACTATTTGACATCATGAGAGCTTTTCACTTCTTGATTGAGCTCAAATCGAGTCCATTCAATATCCCTTTGTGCATTTATTTCTTGCTAGTGTTTGCAACACCATGGATTTTCTGTTTGGGTTATGGTTTCTCACCTATTTGGCCACCATTGATTTGTAATTATTCAAACTCTGTATAAAGATTAGCTATATATTTTGCACTATTTATTTTGGCTCAACCCAACTTGGCCTCACTATACCGTCATTGGTTTTCCAGGAGCTCAAGATCTACATTTTTCCCAGTTCGACATCTTTACTTCGACTTGGTCATGATTATTTACTTCAGCTCGGGTGTTTCTAACCTTGAGCTCACATTTAGAGTTTTTCGTGGTCTCTGTGTGAGTCAACTCTGCATGCCCTTGTTTGAGCTCTGGGTGAGCCCTACTCTTGTCACCCATTGTTCACTCTTGAGCTCTTTATTCCTTTTGGCTTCAGCTCAGTTGTGATTTGTATCTTCTTTTTGTGGTTTTCCATTGTTTGAGTTATGTAATTTTTGGAGGGTTTGATCCTTGTTTTCCTGAGCTCTGTCATAGTGGTGTTTTATGGAGGAGGGCTTGAGCTATTTTCTTTAGCTCACCGTGGCCTCTTTCTGTAGCTTGGTTATGCTCAGTAGTGTAATGTTTCTTGTTTGGAGGGATCTCCATGGTTAAATTAACTCATTTTAATGTTGAACCTTTAGCTCAATGTGTTGTCTCTTTTTCAAAATAGAGCTCGTGCTCGCCTTCATCTATCAAATTTTTATTACTAAAAGGCTAAGAATTTTGTCCACATTTCTCTCTGATGGGTACATTAAAAACTTGGGGTTTGCCAAAAAAAAAAACACACCCAATTTTTTCTTGTAATGACTGCATAACTTGACATTAGTCTATCTAAAAGGAAAGACATTTTCAGATTTTTAAAAAATAAATACATTTATTGAAACTTCTTCCTGGGAAATTGCATGTATAAATGCCATGATGCTCTTAAACTCTTCTTTTTTTCACTGTTGAATATGGAAAACGTGTAATTTTGTAAAATCCTTTGAAATTTCATGGATAAAAATTGTTAGAATGGCTTCAAAATATTTTCATTTTTTCATCACTAAGATTAATCCGTACTTTTGTGTTTGGTTGAAAACCTCATCAGCTGCATGAACATTTGCAATTGCATTCCTTTGCTAGAATAAAATTTGCATCTTCACATTTGTATTATGAAAACTACAAAATGTATGAGAACAATGCAATTTATGGAAAAATTACAATTTGAAAATATGTATTTTCTACCTATATACTTTGCAAACTCTGTATCTTTTACTATTCATGAGAAAACAAGAACCCTGCAATTTGAGATCTTTGAAAAAATTGGATAAATGCAGTTGAAGTAGCTTCAAAAAATTGCACTTTCATACTCATATTTTTAATTTGATAACTTTGCAATCCTTTTTTGTAGATGTATCTCATGAGAAGTATCTTCTAGTAGCTTCTTTTCTGAAAATACCTCCTAGTGAAAGAATACATATACATGTGAAGCTAAAAATATAATGAAGCTGAAGGATCCATGAGCTCTAACACAAGATGCTTTCCTCTTTTTCAGGTACACTTGGATCAATTGAATGGAGCAACCTAGAGCAGCAGTGGATCATGGAAGGGGATTTGTCTTTCAAGAAATGACGGGTCCCATTTCTCTTCTTTATGTATTTCCTTTCAAATATATATGTATTCTTTACTTTCATAGTTATATCCCATGACTTGTGTGGATAAACTTGTACAATTTTCCGTATGAATATACACAATTGTTTTATGTAATGAGTGGTTTGTTGCTTCCTTTACATTGTTTTTCACTTGCATAACTAAATGAACATATGAAAACTCAATTGTTTAATACACTTACATATAATCATAAGGAATTAATGACAAACTCTTTATCCCTGTTCCGATCATTTGAAAATAAGAAAACATAAATAATGATTCAGTGATTCCTTTTTGGCTCTAGTGTGTCCATTTCTGATGTAAGGTTTCATTTCTATCTCCATCAAGACCATGCAATAGTCTTCAATGGTTGATGCATGATTTTGTTGAAGATGAAAAATTGGAATGAAATCCTATATGGGGAGTGGGCATTCTAAAACATGATCCTTTTTTTGTTCATCTACTAAAAAATAATTAACCTAATTTTTTTATATCCCTCCACTATGATGACCAAAAATGATCAACATGTGTCTAGTGTGAGATTGCTAAGTTGAGTAGATTTGGTTATCCATAATATTTACAGAGTTTGTAAGGCTAGGATAGGTCTAGGATGATAATTCTTAGAAAATTTCTTATAGATTATTTTCATAAGACTATAATTATAGTATAGTACCATTTTCTTGAGTCTTTAATATTTACTTGCATTAATAAAAGAAGTTTTTCTCATCCCTTGTTGAGAGTTATACCTGATATCTAAATCTGATATAAGTTACATGGTGTAAGGTATCCCTTCATTGGGAACCTTGATCAAGACTACATCATTATCCTTCACTAATGGCTGCCCATTTTCTCTCATTTATTACGCTTAGCAGTGCCTTAATATATTTGTTATGGTTGTCACCATCCAAAGTCTTTAAAAAATATTTATTTTTAGTTTTAGACACATGCTCAATCTGTGTAACAATGAATTAGTGATGTTCACTCGAAGAATGGTTCCTTTAAGGGATTTGGCTATGTTTTTTGCATGATACACATAAATCTAGCATATATTTAGCTTTGAGATTCTATTTTATTTATGAAAAGATAGAAATAATACAAACTTCAATAAGGTTTTTCTAGATTATTGGTTAAATCTATTGCTAACAGATTGTATGGTATCTCTAATGTAAAGCTCCATATTTAAGTATAGGAGGAAATTTTTTGTTTGGAAGTTACCCATACTGAGATATTGTTAGATCATTTGGGTAATGCTTTGTGTTGTTAGTTAGTCCCTTTAGGTTCATCTCATATTGATATATTTCTAGATCAATTTTGTAATGCTCTTTTTGTTATTAATATAGTCCCTTTACATTCGCATCTCCATTAATCTCCCCCTTATGACCATGGATTTGGTCAATGTGGGAGATCCCACTCTTATAATAGATAATGTAGTGACTCCCCTCAATGTTATTTTACTTATCCAACTTGCAACTCTCACGAAGGAGGTTATGGTGATGGTACTGCTCATTCCAATCCATTTGACTATGGAACACTCACATAAGGAAAGTTCCTTCACTTGGCTCCAACCATATTGCTTACTATGGAAGATAATGCATAGGAGAAAGACAAAGAAAAGGATATTTGGGACCTAGTTATAATTGTTTATATCATCTTGCTAGTGGTTGAGGAGGGTGTGGGGAGGCTAGGGTGACAAACTAGACGAGCCTCCACCTCTACTACCCTTGTTGTTTATGGCTCATATTTCTTAGTAATTTTTTGTTTGACGGGTTTAGCTATTTTTTGCTCTCGTTTATTGCTTGGAACCCACATTTTTGGTTGAAAATTTAAACACATATTCATAATTTTTTGAGTTGATTTGTTAATTTCCCGGCTATAGCCAATTTGACTATTCAAAGTGTGACCTTTTTAATCACTTTTTTGCATGATTAAATTGCACTCTATTATTTATATTAATATATGGAACACATTTTCAATTAAAAAAACTAATATCTTGGGATATCATGAAACATCAATATTAAAATGGCATTTTACAAATAAACTCTTATTACCATAAAAAAATGAGTTAATGTAATATTTTTTTCATTAACCAATAAAATGGGCAACCCAATCACCTGCACAACTATTTCACATTTTATAATTTAATATAATTTTACATGTATTGAAAGGTATCACCCTGATTTTCTGGGAAAAGGGGGGTCGAGCCCTTATAAAAATAGGTCGCTTGTTGAGTAGACACAATATTTCCCTAAGGAGAAGATGCACATAGGATTTGCGCATGGGAACACGGTGCATTTGAAGGTATGGAAAGATAGGAAAGGAAATGCATGCCGAAACAAGTTGACTCAGGACTTAGCCATTTTTATGGATACATGCTATTTTGGAGATAGCGTGTGGAGAAAACATCAGGATGGAGACTTTTGCGACACACAAATGGTATTTGGGAATGAGGGACTGATAAGCATCATTCATGAGCTTGAGTTAATAATAGGTTTACTTCTTCCAGTTAACTAGGATGTCTATTACTGGAACACTTGCATGTGTGCATGTTATTGTAAACTAAAATGGTTATTATCAACATGCAACCTATTTTGAGAAGTGCATAGGAGGTGAAGGGAAAGTACCCACCCCTATAAGTATGTATTAAACTATGTAGTTTAGTAGTGGTGAATTATTATAGAGTTATGCTAGTGGATCTGATGCATGCATGACTTATGGTGATCCTTTATAATGTAAGAAGCTTATATGTTTTATAGTGTTTAATGTAATGGGGTATGTTGGTTGGATAATGGTGTTAAACATGAATGTAACTGATTCTTGTATGGTTTATATTATTATAATTATTATTTAATTCATGATTCTCTAATATCTAGGTTTGGAATATACTCTGTGGAATGTTTATGGTTATTTATGGTTATGAATATGATTTATCTTCATCACATTAAAATCCTACACAAGAAACTCTAAAGAGGGGCCTAGTACCTTTACACACTTAGGTGAGCACTCATCTCAGGATGGGTGATGTGCCAATGTGCCTGGGTTTTATATAATGGATTATAGGCTGCATTATTGGTTCCGTTGTCGGAACCTTTTTTTTAGCTGTTTTCAAGATGGTTTGTGATGAATACGTACCGGTTGACCTTAGCAAGTGTTGAGGAGTGGATAAAATATCTATAATAAGAGTAAGCTCGGAGGTTCAACACTAGATTTGAGTTTGACACACGCGTGTGGGTGGAGCAGAATTTACATTATTGTTTATATGAGAGCTTCTTTGCTATCTTTCCACTAAAGAAGTATGATTGGCTACTTGCTTATGCATCTAAAAAGAATTTGAGTTATCACACACTTGTCTGGAAATAAGAATAATTTCACACCATCTATGATGCTAACCTGATTTGGACGCGTGTTGTGGATACTTGGTTCCGTGGTGTTTTGAATAACTATATTTTGGAGTACTTAATTTCCACTTACTCTTGCCTGAAGGTAGCTGAGTTCCAATTTTTATGTTATCCCAGGGGAAATTATTTGCAAGGAATTCCACTTGCAATCAAAATATTTATGGTAATCCTAAACTTGGAAGAAAAACTGATGGTTAGCTAAACCCCACCATGCATGGGGGCAGGAGTAGGTTTGATGAAGGATGGTATAATTTAGATGTAGAGAGAAAATGAGAAGAAAGGTGGCTTAAGTATAATGAGGCATGTGAGAGGGAGATAGAAAAGCAACGTGATATTGCAGAATGGATGGCGTTGAGGAGAGAGATGGCTCGTGAAGGATTTGGGGCTCATGTGAAAGGCGTGGAGATGAAGCATCTGGAACTCCCCCATTTGGGAAAGCATAATAGGGAACCCTCCTCAACCTCATATGGGAGGGCACTAGCAGAGATGACATGGGCTGTGGGAATGCATCTGAATCTACTTGGAAACCTAGCCCTTACGCTTGGTTTTCTAGTATCTAGTACAACAAGCAGTCAACAAGCTAGTTTGGATGGTAGGAGAACAGGAGTAAGTTAGATAGAAAGTACATATATGGCTGGGAAAACATCTTCTTTGTTATTTGGAGGTACCTTCTCAGGTGCATCGTCAGTACATAACTCAAGCACCCAAAATTTTGGACTCACTTATGGGAGTAGTACCACCTCACAGAATGGAGGAGTTCAGTTTAGTACCATTGTTGGCACATAGAGAAGTACGTCCAATAATTTTCTTATAGCTACAAGTGGAGGAACAGGGGGCATAGGTGGCTCTAGTTCTAGTGGATTTGGTGGTTCTGGAGGTAGAGGTAACACATGCGGTTATAAAAATATTTACATAGAGATATCTCTCTATCTTCCAAACTATAGAGGCATAGAATACACTACTGAACAGGTGCACATGCGTGAGATAATGTGGAATGCAAAATTAATTATGGCTTTTGAGCACAAGGAAAGTCAGTTTGTAACTACATTGTAGGGACGCTTAAACAATTGGTACATGAATTTTGACCCTGATCAGAATTGTATAGATTATGTAACATTAAAGGATTTTTTCCTTAAGGAGTTTCATATCCATGAGTTGCAGTAGAAGAGTATAAGCGTACTCAAGGATATTAAGCAGGGCACTACTAAGAGCGTTCAGGAATATGATGCCCATTTCAAGACACTTTTGTCTAAACTTCTTATGATATTCATGCAAGCCAACATGAAGAGTTGTTAGTTGGGGGCTTGATCACACATTCCAAAAGGGAATTTTCACATAAGAAATATAGGGACCCATGTGAAGCACTTGAATCCACTTTGTGTGTTAAAGCATTTGGAAGTATAGACACTGGAGTGAGCTAATTCCTAGAGGCACAAGTTCTAACTATGGCAAAGTAGTTGGAGAAAATATCAAAAAATTCAGCACATGAGATGCACATTGGGATTTTCTTTACAGATTGTGAAGTGGAAGGGCACACTAAGGATAGTTATCCCTACAGATCAGTGCGTTCATTGTTACTAGACTATGAGATATGTCATTTAGAACATGATGCAAGCCGATGCTCATTATTACAACACGTGATAAGAAAGAATGTATCTTACTATTGTAATATTTTTCAGTCCACGAATCATAATACAGAAGACTGCAGGTTGATTGGTTAGATCCATGATGCCATAGATATTGTTCTATGATAGACATGGGTATCAGATAACCCTAAAGGCAAAAGTGAGCACCATGATCATGACCACACTCAAGCGTGATATGATCAAAACAAAGGAAGATTTGAAGGAGGTCATGGCAGAGGCCGAGGATACCATGGTGGATTTAGGGGCTGAGGCCATGGTGGTGGACAAGGTGATTTCCCTCACAGAACATGTTTTAGATGCAGATCTCCTGACCACTACAAGCATGAATGTCCTCCGAATATTGCTTGTTATTTTTGTGGGAAGAATCACAGCTATGACTTATAGGGTGAAATACAATGTTTAAAAGAACAGTCACAGAAGTTATAATAGAAGAAGGCAGTAGAGACAAAATAATATGATATTGATGACTTAAAAGAGGTATGCAAGATGATGTGCTAGGAGAATATCATTCCATTATTAGGGAATCGGCTAAAGGGAAACACTCTGCGCGTAAGTATTAAAAATGGATGATATATCCTGCATGCTAATTTTCCCCCTCATAGCTTGGATTATGATAAAGAGATCACTCTGAATGTTGTTGTGGATGGGTGGCTTTTGGGCAATATATTGATTTAAACAGGCATGGAAGTTAATGTGCTTACTTTAGATACATGGGTACAAATGGGAATACCTTCATTGCATCCATCCTCTAATGTATTGTTTATAGCTAATTGAAATAAGGTCACTCCCATCAGAGTTTTAAAGGATGCATCTAGTACTATAAAAGGGGCCAAGTTCACTTGGAAATTTGAGGTATTAACACTTGCAGAAGTAGAAAACTTCCCATCTCTACTTGGGTGCCCTTGGTGCTATGCAAATAATGTTGATCTACGGTTAAACAAGGGGTATATAAGTTTTGAGAACAAGGAAGAAAGAGTGATTATCCCTTTGACAGATGGGAAATATGTACCATATTTTGAACCTTTGAGTGAGGAATACCTGAATAGAATTTATGTACGCACCATTCGGGACCTGAAATTACTTGATCCATCTAAGGAATCCTCTAGTGGGAAGATACACAGTATATTAGTGATACTACAAGTATTGCTTGTGATAACTGGGCACATGGCACCTATGAGATGGTTGGGTGTGAAGTAAGAAGCACATTTTCATAGAGAAGTAAACCGTGTTGTGTTAGGAGGATAGGTAACTCTGTACCTTGGTACATTGGAGAAGGAGACCCTGTAATATTCCTGCATGCCGTGGAGAAGCAGTGGATGGTTCAAGTGGAAAGAAGAAATATGTTAGTGTATACCCTGTGTGGGACATCAACGCCATGGTGGGTGGTTTACAGGGATAATCTCTTAGAATGATGTGGAGTCATAATTTCTCTAACCTCTCAAGTTTTTAGAAGCAATGCACCTACTCAAATCTGCATATATCATGGTAATCAACCTATTTAGCACCATAGTCAACAATGTGAGAGACTCTGGATAGAGGGACAGGAAACTTTACCACCATCACTATGGGTGAAATTTTTTTATTCCACTTTACAAGGTTACCCACATGTTTGGTATGTGTATACATAGATGCATAGGGAGACTGGAAATTGGTAGGACTTGATTGTAGGAATGACCTAGAATTTTAACTACTTCTCTACTAAACCTTCGGTAGAAGAAACATTAAGGGTTATAAAGCACTTAACTATGGGAGACAGTGTAAAGGATGAAGAAATCATTTAGGAGTTATTTGGTGAGGTAGACTAAGGAGCACATTTTGATGAAATAGAAGAGACAGTTTCCACACTACTTAAATGCACTTGTTGTGAGAAAGAGAAAGAAAAGATGGTCTACATAGTGGATGATGAAGAAGTAGAAAATTTGGATATAAATAATTCAACAGGTACATGCGAAGTGTTAGAAAGTACGGATAAGAGCATGTGGGCCTATCATAAACCTATGAATACCAAGAAATTGAACATTGGCATAGATATTGAACCTAAGGAGGAAATAATCGGGGATTATTGGTCTGATTCTAAAGTGGCAAAGATAATTGAATTACTATGTGATTTCCAAGACTTATTTTCTAGTGGCTACCATGAGCTAAAAGGAGTGCATGAGTCATTAGGGGAGATGAAGATTAAGCTAAAGGAGGGTGCACACTCGGTCAAGAAGAGACCTTACATGATGAACCCTAACCTATGCGTAAAAGTTAAGGAAGAAATTGATAAAATGCTAAAATATGGTATCATAAAGCCCCTAGAAGAGTCAGAGTGGGTTAGCCCCATGGTCATCAATATAAATAAATATGGTTATCTCAGGATTTGTGTGGATTACAGGGAATTGAATGCTGCGTGTGTGACTGATCCTTTTCCTACACCTTTCACCTAGGAAATATTAGAAGGCGTTGCAGGATGTGAAGTTTACTCTTTCACAGATGGATGGTCAAGGTATCACCAGGTTAGAATTGCTCAGGAGGATCAATAGAAAATGAATTTCACCACTGAATGGGAATGTTTTGCATATATTGTTATGCCCTTTGGTTTGAAAAATGTGCCTGTTGTATTTTCGCACATAGTTGTTCAAGCATTCTAGGATTTTATTCACAAATTCTTACAGGTTTACTTGGATGATTGGAGTATATGGGCTTATTAAGGATCATTATGACAACTTGTGATTAATGTTTGAAAGATGAAAATAGTTAAAAATATATTTAAACATCAAGAAGTGCGTGTTTGCCACATTTTGGAACTTTGTTAGGGAACATCATTTGCAAGGAAGGTTTGTTAGTAGATCCAACTAAGGTTACAGTTATTGTAGGCCTGAAGGATCCTACTAGTCAAAGTGAGGTGCGCAGATTCTTGGGCCACATAGGTATTACATAAAATTTATCAAAGGAAGAGTTAATGGAAAAGGGACATTCTATTGGGGAGAACCACAGGAAGCAGTTTGAGGCATTAAAGGAGAGACTTACTAAGGGACTATTCTATGTTTTCCCTCATGGAACCATAACAATGTGTACATGTGGACACCTCTGGCACATCCATTGAAACGGTGTTATATGATCTTGGAGAAGGTATTATAGATCATCCTATCTGCTTTGATAGTAGAAAGTTGATTCCTGCAGAATAGAATTACACAACTACAGAGTGTAAGGCCTTGCCAATGGTCTATACGCTACATAAATTCTGACAGTATTTGCTAGCAACACCATTTATATTTTATACTGATCACATGGAATTAAAATACTTGGTAAATAAGCCCATTTTACAAGGGTGCATATTTCAATGGGTACTTTTATTCCAAGAATTTGACTTTACAGTCGTGGTAAAACTAGGTAAAAGTAATTATGGCCTAGACCATTTATCAAGGATTTAATCAGGGGAGGACATGTAGACAATTGAAGATAAAATGTTGGATGTATAGTTGTACATGTTACATCACACGCCTTTAGAATTGGAGGATATTGATTTATTTTTATGCAAATGAATGGCGCCAGAAGGAATGAAAGCATTAGAGAAGAAACAACTTGCAATTCGTGTGGAACCCTTTATGTTGATCAACAATGACTTATACAAACTAGGCTGAGATGAAGTATTACGTTGGTGTGTGCTAGAGCATGAGCACACAAATATCATGGAAGATTCTCATGGTGGTATTATAGGTGGGCACTATGTAGTTAATGCCACAACGCACAAGATTTTACTCGCTGGATTATGGTGGGAGACCCTGTACAAGGATTGTAAAGAGTATTGTAAGGCGTGTGATCACTATCAGTGCCTTAGAAAACCTGGGCAAAGAGACGAAATGCCTTCGAGGCCTATTTCCATTGTAGAACCCTTTGAGAAATGGGATATAGACTTTGTGGGTCCTATTTTTCCAGCCATGCGTAGAACTGGATCGCGCTATATCATCACTTGCATAGATTATCTTACTAGGTGGGCAAAAGCATCACCTACAAAGGATTGTATAATAAATTCAACAACTAGGTTCTTATGGGAGAATATTCTTACCAGGTATGGATGTATTTTGAGCTTGACAAGTGATAGGGGCACACACTTCTTGAATGATACAATAAGGATATTGTTGGATGAATTTATGGTTGCGCACCACAAGGCTACACTTTATCATCCTTAGGAAAATGGCACTGCGAAGGCCTTGAACAAGATATTGAGCCAGACCTTGACAAAATTTTTTGATGTTGGAAGGAAAGATTGCGATGATAAAGTTTCTGTTCTGATTTGGGCGTATAAAACAACCTCCAAGAGGTTGAATAAGGCCACACCCTTTCAGTTGGTGTTTGGTGCAGAAGCAGTTCTAATGGAATTCATGTTATCATCATTGTGTATTGTGTGCGCTAGAGGTATAGATAGTGAGAAAATATTAGAAGAAAGAATTGACATGTTAATATAGTTGGATGAGAGGTGCGCCATAACATGTTGGAGTCAAAAGCAGGAAAATGCCAGGTAGAAGACATGGCATGAAAGACACATCAGGGACAAGAAGCTTGAGGTTAGACAAATGGTACTTTTTTATGACTCTAAGTTTCTGTGCCATCTAGACAAGCTTAATGTGCATTATTTAGGACTGTATGTTATCACTCATATACCTGAATCAGAGACTTTCTAGTTAGAGGCAATTGATGGAACACAATTATCCGATTACTTTAATGGGAGTAGGCTGAATTCCTGCTATAAATAAGTCTTCTTGGTGTTTGTAATAAGGTAGTATTGCCATTTAGTATAGGTTTCCCTTTTTGTATTTATTTTAATATATTTCCTTCTTTGTTTCTATGCTTTGTCAATTTAGTTTGGTGTTTTTTGTAATAAGCACCTTTGCACGCTGGAAGCTAATTACAATATGCAATATTTTTATGTGTAGAGGACTGCACATACCATTGGTGTGGGGTGGTTGTTGTTTTTTATTCACAAATGGGTACACATGATAACTAACTGTTACAGGTGTTATTAAAGTATGGAAAAGAGCTGCTAGAAAGGAGATTTCTTCTAAAGAATACCATAGGTGGAAATGAATGAATGAACAATATAACACGAGGTAAACAACGGTAGTTGAAACTAATATAAGAGGGAACAGTAGCGAGGAACTTCATGCATGGAAGTGTATGGAAGAGAATTTTGTAGCCAGAAGGTAAGAAGGCACTCTAGAAGGTTATAGCTGGGGTGCGAAGGTGTACCATGTGGAAATTGGGAAAATGGTCAATTAATGAGAGGATTGGTGGTAGGGGAAGGAACAATAACTGTACTAAATTTTTGAAAATATATATAAGGATGTGATGCAGGTTCATTTTTACCTTTGCGATCACAAGTATTTGAGAAAGCTAACTGTGACCAAGCCAACGAATCGTATTAAGGTACAAAGAGCTATGAAACTAGATGTGGAGAGAATATTTGTGTGCGGAAGTGGCTGTCATCTCCATTAGTGAAGGGTTTGAATGCAACCGAAATAGTGAGAAGGAGCTAGGGCACACGGTTTCAAGCTAGGGCACGTGATTTCGAGCTAGGGTTTGAGCTTACTTGATATAGAAGATAAAAGGTGGAATTTTTACAATGGCACTGAAGAAAGCACCTGCAACAGGCAAAAAGGGAAAGAAAAAGGTGGAGGTTGAATTTGAAGTTGCGCTTGAGAGAAAATTTTCAAAAATGCAGTACCCAAAAGGAGTGATAGTTGGACGGGATTGAAATTCCCATGTTCTTCTATGCAAAGTAAGTGATTACAATCACTATACCACCAACAACAAGGAATAATTGGATGCATTTTTGAACAAGAAGACCAACAAGCTCACGGTGGACAATATGCCAGTATATGATGATGCTGGGGAGAATTTTCTGAAAAAGGTAGGGGTTTATCAGTTATATGAACTCCCATATTTTGGAAAACTAGAAGCTTTATACCAATGGCTTATGAGAAGAGTCCATGAGGATTTTTTCTATTTTGTTGGATGGAGGGTAAGGATCATAGCAGCCAACTGTGATTGCCACATTGACAAGACTGAAAGGAACAGGGACAAATATTATGATTGATCTCATTGATAAGGAAGCTATTATAGCCACCAACAAGGAGTTAGGATACTCCAAAGGTCCACGCAGAATGGACATAGAAAAATTAAAGAAGTATCTTGTAGTACAGGAAGCCACACATCTGCTCACAAAGTTAAATGATCAAGAGAGATGGTCGCAGGTAAACACAATGTGGCTACATATTGCAAAGAAAATGTCATAGGGTTAAATCTACAACTTGGATGGATACATTGCAAAAACTATTACTGAGGAAGCACACACATGTGAGAAGATATGTTTTAGTGCTATCCTACTATCCCTTGTTTTTGTAGAAATTAGAGTGCCCGATGGGCCAACAAACAAAATTTGGGAATATCCCACTGAGAAGAAGTCCCTCGCAGAAAGGTTCGAGAAATATTTATGTGAAGGATCAATGAGTGACCCATTCAAGAAAACGGTAGAACTGTGGTATGACCGACTTTACACAACGTTTGAGGAGGAATGATGCATTCCAAAAGAATTACCTTTGGTAATAGGAAAGGCAGTACAGTTTGAGGTGTATCAAAATTTCTGCATCACACATTTTTCCAAGAAGGATGGGAAATGGAGTCCATGGTCCAAAATTCCCTATTCCTTCACAATGTGCTACTTCCAGGCCTCAGTTTATAGATTTACTGATGCACACTATTTGAACTTCAATGCAGACAAGGTAGATTATGACTACCAAACTCTTAGGAAAACATATGTGTATCCAGGTCAATCTGTCTACATTGAGAGGCTCATTTCATAGGTCATAAATATAAAGCCAGTAAGTTTGGCTATTGGGGACAGTGGAGCGGTGCTCATATATCTTTAGCTCAAGCCTAGGATGGAGAAAAACAAGTATGTGGAGAATGAGTTCATGCTCCTAGGGCCACCTAAGGGAAAACACATGATGGAGAATGTGCTAGCTCCAAAGCTTGCAACGATAATAGAGGTAGATGAGGAAGAAGAACATGAGGATAGTGGAGGCTTGGACCATAGAGGCCGGAGGCAGCCCACAGACATAGTGGAGAGTGAGTGTGCAGATAATCCACCACATGTGCAAGAAGGAGAGGAGGAATTGGATGTGTGAGTGCCAATTTAAAAGGGTATTCAAAAGAACCATGACCCAAAGCGCAGGAACATCACAGCTTGTAAGAAGATCATCTCAACTCTCCCATTAGAAAGAGGCATTTGAGAAGGAAAGAAGGAGAAAGCTGAAGCTTAATGAGGAGGCATAGGAGTCTGAAGAGAGCGTGCCTGGAACTCTAGTGCAACCAGAAGATGTGGAGGAGCCTAGGGATGAAGAAATGAAAGATGAAGAAGAAGGGGTGAAAGAAGTAGAAGAAACTGTGCGTGAGAAAACCACTGCGCCAGCTACAACTTAGATAGGAGAAGGGCCAACTCCGAAGCTTGGCGCTCAGGTTCTTAAGGGGCCAAGGAAGAGGAGAAGTGAAGGATATGTTGAGCCAAGTATGGGCTATGCTGAGGCAACAAGCAAAATCATCTGCACCTAGTTTCAGAGCATAGTGGACCTTAAGGAGTTATATGGGTGGGAGCTGATGGACCCAAATATGGCCACTACGCATGCAAGGAAACAACTATATTAGTCCATGCAGACTCACATGGATGGACCATATTTTGATGTGTATGAAGAGTCTTATGTCTCAAGGAGAGTAAATAAGGAACCTCAGAGAAGGCACATGACCATAAAGTCCACACTTATGTCTGATGAGCAGGTTAGAAATGCCTTAGTCAAGGTATATGCTAAGGTGGCGTAGAGAAATATTGATAAGGACACCACCATTAAAGCGATGATGGAAGATAACAAGGATAAAAATACGGAGATAAAGTGCTTAAGGGAAGAGAAGGAGGATGAAAAGACAAATAATGAGGCCTTTGTTAGCATGGCGGAGGAGATCGGTGATTACATTATGAAAGTAAGGCCTCATCTAGAACCAAAGGTACCTGAAAAGTTTCCTTCTGCAATGCATTATGTACACACATTGGTTGATTTAGTGCTAGAAGATGGACCACTTAGAATGCCCGCACCAAAGGATGATGAACAAGAAGCAGAGAGAGAAAGGGCCTCTATGATTAGAAAAATTTCAACATATGAGGTGTTGCTCTAGACTTTGAAGGATGAGCTGAAGAAAGAATACTAAGCTCTTAATTTGTGTGTGACACCAAAGGTAGTAATAAGGATCAGGACTCTGGTTGAAGATAATGAGGTCATGATAGAAATGAAATATGAGACTTTAGGGTGCACAAAAAGATTGACAATAGTGAAACAAAAGCGCGAAGCCCTCGCAGCAGCCCAAGATCCACATAATGAGAGGTTAGATGAGATTGAGAAGCTCATATCATAGAAGATGGATCTTTTGAAGGGAATGATGTCTGATATGACCAATGTTGTCTGCGTTTTACAGAATGAGAAGGAACAAATTACTTAGGATGAGTTGGATGCTATCACTACAGACATTCAAGAGAAGACAAGGACCGCACTAGATGACTGGCAGACATTGGAGGCCGAGATTAAAAGTGAATATCCAGAGTTAATCCTCCTAGTTGAAGAAGAGGAAGCTGTAGAGTAAAGACCATTCTTTTGTACAATGATTCTTTACATTCTTTCAATTCTTATTCTTTATTATTTGGGAACATCACAAAGAATCCCCATTTTCGGGACGACAATGTAATTTAGTGTGGGGTAATGTTGAGCAGACATAGTATTTCCCTAAGGATAAGACACACATAGGATTCATGTACGTGAACAAGGCGCATTTGAAGGGGCGGAAAGATAAGAAAGGAAATGTGCGCTAGAACAAATTGACTCAGGAATTAATTGTTTTTAAGGATATGTGCTATTTTTGTAGATAGAGTGCAGAGCGCACATTGGGATGGAGACTTGTGCAACACACAAATGGTATTTTGGGAACGAGCGACTGATAAGCAACATGCATGAGCTTGATTTAATAATATAATTACTTCTTCTAGTTAACTATATGATTTCTATTATTGACGCACTTGCATGTGTGCATGTTATTGTAAAGGCACATGGTTATTATCAACATGCGACCTATTTTGAGAAGTGTGTACGAGGTGAAGGGCAAGTCCCCACCCCTATAAGTATGTATTGAACTATGTAGTTTAGTAGTGGTGAATTATTGTAGAGTTATGTTGTTGGATCTGATGCACGCATGACTTATGGTGATACTTTATAATGTAAGAAGCTTCTATGTTTACAATGTATAATGTAACGGAGTATGTTGGTTGGATAATGGTGTTAAACATGAGTGTAACTGGTTCTTGTATGGTTGATCTTATTATAGTTATTGTTTAATTCACGATTCTCTAAAATCTAGGTCTGGAATATGCTCTATGGAATGTTTATGGTTATTTATGGTTCTGAATATACTTTATCTTCATCACACTAACATCCTACACAAGTAACTCTAAAAAGGGGCCTGGTACCTTTGCGGGCTTCGAGTGAGTGCTCAGCTTAGGCTGGGTGATGTGCCCATGCGCCTGGGTTTTATACAGTGGATTCTAGGATGCATCACAACTACCTAGGGTGCCAACAATTAGGAGGCACCTAAATCTAAAGATTTTCCTTATTGTCAGCTATTTTTATAACTTAGCATTAAATCAATTTACTTAAAAAATTATTATTAATTAACCCATTTATTGATATTATTATATAGTAACATAAATTTCATGCATACACATAAAAATGTACAATAATATTTTTGCAAGTAAAAACAAATATGGAATATTTTTGAAGTTATATGATTTTTTTGGTATTGTTACCCATTCTTTGATGTAGCTTCAGATTATGCAAGTGTGTAATTGTTTCAAGGAAAAGGTTCACATGTATATTTTATAATGTCATCGTTGTAGCTAGCAGAGGTGAGTATAATTGAAGAAAAAAAGTGTTTAATTCTCTATTCCTAATTTTTTTGGGACATCAAATGGCATTTGATTCAATGGTGAAAGATGTTTAGCTCTTAAAGAGTCCACCAAGGTTCAATTCTCGCTGAAAGTGAAGTCAGGAGATATCGTAATAATGGATGAGGTCGGGATCGTGCCCCGGGCGAATTTGGAAAAATGAAAACCCCTCAGTCCTTGGCCGCTTAACTGAAGAAGTTTGCTCATCTCAACCATGGGATATGGTGGTCTATGACCTGCCAGGTTTCAAACATTTTTTTTTGGGAGAAATGACTATAATTATGGAGGAATTTATAGGCTTGGTCCAAATTCCGCTCTTCACAAAACTATGAGAGCTA
Organism: Taxus chinensis; assembly: GCA_019776745.2. NCBI lineage: Eukaryota > Viridiplantae > Streptophyta > Pinopsida > Cupressales > Taxaceae > Taxus > Taxus chinensis. The sequence goes on along the minus strand of CM034155.1, from coordinate 421,203,853 downwards.
TATAAGCATTTTTGTTGGTTTGTGAAAAAATAAGGTTTTGTTCATGCTTGAGTCCTATCACTATCAAGCAACCTAGTATAAAAAATTGTTACATTTTGAGCACCTCCGATGATTAATTATCTATAATCGTGGAATATTTTTCGTCCTTATGTGATAAGTTTATGGGATATATTTATTCTTCATATAACAATTTCTCTAAATTTATGAATTATTATGATCGTGATGCAAATTTTTAAATACGAGAATACAAACAATTTTACTTTATTCACTCGAGTAGATTTTGTGGCACCATTTGGAAGATTGTTTTTTTTTGGTGGACTATTTATAATTCGATCATCTGTTTTTTTGGGGGATTGCCCCTTTTTGTGTTCAAGTTCCAATTGGTAGCTCCAATCTTTATAAAAAACTATTATTTACCCATTCATAGTTCTAATAAAAAATATTAATTACGCATAATCAATGAAAAAAATTATATTTAAAATTCTCATTAATTTTATGAGAAATCATTGCACAATGTATGCCACGTAGATTCTAGTCCCCATCGGAAGGAAATACATTGTAAGTTAACTCTAATGAACGGTTTAAATTTTTTTAATACGAATAGCCATGCTAAATCGTGATGGTACATAAAATGCTCGGAATTAAGTATCTCTCCTCTCTTATTATAGCTTTTTAAAATTCCATATTCTTTGCTTCTGGTCTGGTTGAGTGCATCTTATCTTAAAGACAATGATTGGACAGCTTTAAAGCATTCAATCTTGTGCTTTCAAATTTATGGAACAAACATGGATTCCAATGTGTTTTTTCCTTTCATCGTTTGTGATGTAAATTAAAAACACAATAATAATTAAACGAATAAAAATATTCAAATGAGGCAGTTTATTGTATGTTTCAATGATGTTTAATATTTAGAATATTTATTTTTTGTTCCATTGTCTATGCATAAAATAAATTTTGACGTTTCTGATATTTTGTGTCTTTTTTTAGGAGAAGTACAAAACACTTTTTAAGAAATTTGAGAAGTTCCAAACAGTGATTTATATTTATCATTCCTTACTTATAATAATCAATGCTTACAATATTTTTATATTAAAATGAGTTCTTTTATTTCATAATTATCATCAAAAATACACAAAAAAAAAAAAAGTCACTATATATCTAAAAAATATTAAAATGTTAAATAAGATTCAATTCTTCTTTTATATTAAAAAATTATTGTCCACATGACAATAATATAACTCAAAATATAATTTTAAAAAGAGACTTAAATAGCCTTTCTCTCATATAATTAAAATAGAACAAACCTATATTAGATACTCTTCTCAATTTTTAAATATGCAGTGTTTTAAGTTCATCCAAATTCTTAAGTATTCTAAGTGCATTTCAAGTCTCAAAAGTGAAGATGATGGCTCGTTAAGCTATCTATTAGGGTACAAGTCCTTATAGCCCCTGCAGATATCTAAAATAGAGAGTCAAAATTAAATAGGATCCAAATTGCGCCTTAAGTGACTTTGACAGATTGGATGTCCCTTAATCATCATTACTTAACCATTTTTTTTAATATAAATATACACTTGCTCAACAAGTATACACCAATTATATGCAATCTCCATTCTACTATAAAACAAAATACTGATATTTATATAAAATCATTAATTTCCTATCCAAAAAAAAAAAATACACTTCATCTCAATCCCTTAAATATGCAGTATATTATTATTATTATTATTATTATAATATTGTCAACCTGTCGTTGTAACTTAGGCTTGTTATTTAGTAATTTACATACCGTTTAAAACTTCAAAAACTATATAATATTATACAATGGCATTTTTTTAAGGGTAACTTTAGTTCTATATTATTATTAATTGCTTGATTGGAGAATATTAGCATCCCCTGGACTGTTTCTAAAGTAATAAATTCTCTTTTAACCATTTATTACAGTCTTAAAATGATATTAAATGTCAGGGTTTCACAACTTTCCTTCCGAAAAAAGAATTCTACTTTTAAAAATACCATTAACTGTAAATTTTTATTTAGTTACTTACAATCTTTCTTACTTAAATTCGGTAGAAGTTTCACAAAGAAGTATATAGTGTGATCACATGTGTAATGTCATGAATGGATAGGATGAATTGCATTACTATATATTTCTTCATAAATCTTTATTGTAATTAGCCCCCTCTTCTCTCTGTAGAATAGCTTGATCTCTCTATATTTCTTCATAAATCTTTATTGTAATTAGCCCCCTCTTCTCTCTGTAGAATAGCTTGATCTCCCCAATATAGAGAGCAATGGGTTTGGATCATAGTGCAGATCAAAACCATCTTCAATCCAGAAACCACTCTAGTCCAGACCAAACAACATATGGATCAACCATATATCACAATGCTATGGGAGATTATTTTCTAGGGTTTTCAGATCAGCACAAGGAACGATTAACAGCGCCCAAAGTGAAGTCAGTTGAGCACCTGAATGGAGAACACTCAGACCACAAGAGCAAAAAATCCCACCCTCCTGTGGGTGTCCCTGAAAAGCCCCCTACAGAGGCACGCCCTTATGTTTTGGATCTCAGTCCAACAGATCCAAATACCCACTCTGGTAAGAGTTTAAAAAATGTGGTGTATACATACATATATATTCCATGGCTTTCATGCATCTGAACTTTGGTTGCAGCCCAATGTGATCCAGCAATGAAAGAAAGATTGAACAAATACAGCAAAAGGGTTGAGGATCTTGCTGAACACTGTAAGTAGTTGCAGTAATTTTAACATGCCCGCATGCCTGTTATTGCTGCTACTCTATTCTGTGATGAGTCCAGGAAACTGATCTTAATGGTATATCACACTTTTTGTGGCAAAGCCTAGAGTAATGAAGTTTTATATATAGAAATTCTGTTACAGAAGATTTGTAGTGACATTGAACTTTTGAATATCGCTGGATTGTAATTGGGTCCGTTGTAATTGGGTTAATCCCATATTAAAAAAATTGTATTAGATTGAATTCAAAGTTTTATATTGGTTAGGTGTACAAAAATTATAATCTTGACCTCATTCTTTATTTATTCATATCATTTAGAATTTGTACCTTGATGGATAGCAAGGCAACACCTGTTACTCCATCATACAAATAGTTGGACTACACTCATTTGATTAAATATAAATTTTACTTGATATTACAGATTTTGAGCATATATAACTTGACTCAGTTCAGCTGTTTGCTTTCTTTTTCCATTCAGTGAACCTTTATTTGCTGCCCATTTCCATTTAACAAGAGACATGTGTCAATGATAGCAATTAATTGACACATGTTTATTGCCATTTTCCATCCATAAAAAAATATCAATAAGAATAATAAATAAATTAAAATATAAAAAATCGGTTAAAGAATAACAATAATAAATAAATAAATAATAAAACCAATAGTTGTAGGAGACAAAGGATTCTTGCGAGCTAAAATTTAAAATTATATATACCCAATTATTGTTGTCATTATTCAAGTTTTCCACTTTTTTATTATTATCTATCATTTTGGCAATTACATTTACAGGGACAATAACTATTTTATTGTCTAATAAAAGTTCAAAAAAAATAATTATTATATGATACACAAACATTATATATATAAACAAACATTTTTTTAAAAAATTGTCACTTTTTATAAGATAAAATTTTGTTAAAAAATCTATACTAAATTTTTATACTTCAAAGAAAATTTTAACATTTCTTGAATTTTGATATTATTTGGAGGTGAATTGGCTTCCTTTTGTGGCCTTTTAAATTGTGTTTAGCATTCTGGAATGTTTCTTTCTACTTAACATTGTAATATTCTTTTTTATTAATAAAAATATGTTTTACATTAAAAGTTAAATATAATTTTAATCAATCAAATTTAATCACTGATTGATTTTTCTGTTCCCTTTTTTTGATTTAAGTTCACAATGTAGTGTTTTAATGTTGGCACTTTGAGGTGATTTGGTCTCTCTCGAGGCCTTTTTGACTCAATTTGATTAGACATCTTGTGACTTTTTCCACTCATTTTTTTGGTAACATTGTATATTCTTGCTTTTAATATTCAAGTGTATTTTTCAATTTTTTTTTTTTTTTAAAAATATCCAATTTATTAAGTTGAATGTCCATAAATAATTAAGCTACATCTTAAAATTGAATAGTCAACAATTCAACTTACTGACAACTTACTGACATATATATAATGTTTTACTAAAATACTATAACCTAATTATATTATTGATTTTTGGTATTATTTTTTTAGTGAAACTTGGCTACAGCATGTCCGATACAGTAATGGGAAAGCTGAGTTTGGGTGCAGAACTACTAAAGAAAGGTGGTAAGGAGAATCTGTTCAAGGAGAGATTTAGCTGTGATGGCAAAGAGAAGTTACTTAAAGCCCGTGCTTGTCATTTATCTACAAGCACCGGTCCAATTGGAGGATTACTCTTCATATCAACTAAGAAAATAGCTTTCTGCAGTGACCGCTCACTGGTTTTCACTAGTCCCGAAGGAGGAGTAGCTTGGAGTTACTACAGAGTGGGTATTCCATCATTTTTTTTCCTTGGTTGTAACAGAGCTAGTTTTCAATCAACTTATTAAAAGTATTTTCACAAATACTATGCATTGGTTGCAGGTTTCAATCCCAATAGGGAAAATTCGTTCAGTGAGACCATGTGAGAATGTAAACAAGCCTGCTGAGAAATATATACAAGTACAGACGATGGATAATTATGAGTTCTGGTTTATGGGATTTGTGAACATCCAGAAAGCCTATAAATATATCCAGGAAGCTTTGAAATAGTTTAGATAACCGTTATTATTCTTATAATTTTGGGGTGTGTTTTGAAGATCTCTTTTCCCTTCTGCTATCCTTTCTTTTCTGGTTTCCTTTTCCCACCTTATGCTTAGGGACTCCTCATATTAATATAGGGGGGAAGAAAAGGTTTACAAATATTATGATGTATAATTTATTGAGTGTTATTCAATAGTGTTTGGCTGTGTTGGCTGATTTCACCATTGTTTTCTTTGTTCTCAGATTTTTTGCAATAACTTCTTTGTATAGCATGTTGTATGAGTGCTTTGCAATGCTCCTAAATTTAAATGGCTCGTTGGAAATTTTATTTCATACGGCTATATTGGGTTTGAATTTATGAATTTCCTTTAGTGCTGCCTTATATTTTTATCAATCCTCTGCTTATGTATTTCACTATTATCTGCTATGAAATTGTCACTTTATTATGTTTATCAATGAGAGTAAGGGGTGAGATGTAATAGAATAATGTGTTTATTCTTTATTTTAAATTTGACTTTAATTTAATTATAAATTAATATTAAATATTTAATTTATTTATTTATTGTTAAAAAGGTAGAGTAGAACTTCAAAACTAATACATTGATGTTAATACTATTTATTACCACTCAATCACAAACAAAGGAGAAGGTATGTGAAAATTTCAAGATAAAAATTTTAAAATTGATATACTCCACTATTTCAAATAAAAAAAGTTTAAAATACCTATACTAATTCTACTAATTAAGCAGGCTTTAAAGTCTCCAATCTAGTAACTACAATTTTATACCCAAAAAAACAGTGTGCTATAGCTATGGAACTTCAATTTACAACAGTAAATAAATAGAAATAATTGAAATGAGGTAGTTTATAAAATATTATTTTTTATATGTATGTATATATTGAGAACTTTGAGTACATCTTTGCAATATATTAGAATTTCTCTGCTACACACAAGTTGTGTGTAATATAGATTCCTTGCAATATAAATTTTTAACGTGTTCAAGTTGGAATATACCTGTGTTCAGCACAAGGAAGACTAGAAAAAACTACTATCCATGGCTCATTTCAACTTTAGATTATTTCTTGTGGCCACACTTTAGATGGAATGTTACAATATTACATCAAATCTTGTACTGTATGTGCCATAGCGAAATTGGTCAATATGAACCAAGTTATGTACACACTTTTGCTAGTTCTAATAAAACAGTGGGAATTAATTTTCATGGATTTCCTCCCAAATACAGTAATGATTTTATTTATGTAGTATGATATATTTTCATTGAGATGATCATCTCAACTTTAAAAACAACTTAAAACTATATTTAAAATGTCAATCTCAACCCTAAAAAAACCTCCATTAAATATGTATTAAAAACGCAATGGTTCATTATGGATAGCCTCCTCTCTCCTATCTAATAAGGACACTAGATACTTGGGGAGGTTTTGGAAATAAGTATGGTCTGCGATGGATACAAAGTTGAACAAGTCTACCATGTTGCATCTTAAAACTGGTGGATTGATAGAAGTGTTGGATATGATGAACATGCATTTTTAAAAAAAATTATTGTTTAAGTAAGCAACACACATGGGATGAAAGTTTTCCATTCATTTAACATTATCTACACCTTGGCTTTGCATTTCTCTAGCACACATTCCTCTTCAAGTTATCTTGGGAACATTGAACTTGTACGGCACCTTTTAATATAGCTTACCGTATGTTGCTATCAAATGCAAAAACCCCTTTATTTCAATAGGAAGTTGACAAAGTTGCCAATTTCATTAAGCACATTCAACATCATCAAGTGTAGACATTCCTCCAAAAATCTAAAGCTAACTACAAACAAAAAAAACTATCTTCGCCAAGCACCACATGGCTTTTAGGTTTGTTATCAAGTATAGCTTCATTTATAGAAGAATATTTTGAGTATGATGGTGTAGAAGATAAAATATAGTGAAATATGTGAGTACCAAGCAGAAAGGACATACATCCTTGTGGTGGGACCATGTGAAAACTGAGATATTTCAAAGAGGAAAACATAAAATCAAGAAGTGGGATCAAATGGTGATGAAGTTGAAGGCCAAGTTCATGCTTGTGGATTACCAGTCCCATTTAATCAAGTAGCTGTAAAACCTGAAACAGAAGGGACTAAGTGTGAAAAAGTACAACAAGGAGTTCTATTGACTCAAAATTAGAGCTAAACATGTATAGGAAGATGTAAAAATAATCTCAAGGTATAATAATGGATTACACATTTCTATTCAAGATGAACTCAACATGGTTAGATTGAGATCTATGGAGGAGGCCTATCAATTTACGTTGACAGAAGAGGAGAAGTTTCCCTGAAGGAAAAAAGCAACCTATGGGGAAAATGAAATTTCCTATGAAGAGGAGCAAATCTAATAAATGATGTACAAAATAATGGGCATAAGGGTATATAATATCCTACATGTAAAAAATCATGTATAGAGAGACGAAGATAAATCCTCATCAAGAGAAAGAGGGTGCAAAAGAGGAAGATGATTTAGTGGAATATGTTTACATTAAGGAAAGATTGCACATCATGCATTCAAGAGTCCACAAGCCATGTAAAATAGTGTTGGTAGGAGGGATGATGCTATTAATCATGTTTCTCAACACGTGGATTCAAAACTATATGCATCTAATAGTAGTATAGAAGACCTAAAACTTAAAGAAGTTATTATGATGAAGAGGGTGTTGTTAAATCCCATAAAAGAGGAGAATTTGTATGCATAGAGAAAGAAACAATTCAAAAAAATTCAAATATGAGGTACATGTTGTAAAGTCACAATTAATAGTGCTAGCACCAATGATATTTTTTCTATGTAAAAGATTCATAAGTTTGTTTAAAAGGTAATTTCACTCATGAAACTTTGTAAGTATCATGATTTTTGAAGGTGTGTTAGTTGTTTGAGAATGACTAAAGAAATATGTGTATCAAGATTAGTGTATATGCATATGAAGTCCAGTGCAATGCAATGACCATGAACGTATGAAATATGTCATTGAGTATACCTTGGGAGTATGAAAAATAGATGGTTAATGATGGTTGTGCAAATTCTTATATGTTGGTAAAATAAGGATGAAATTACAATCTAAATCCCTTTAAGGAATCAAGTGTAGAAGTGGAGAGGAGTTTGTAGATGTTATTGATTTGAGGAAAGGATTTTCTAAGTGATTTGAAAGGGGATATTGAATGTTTTAGATTCATTCAAGGCTCACAAAGAAAATAAAATGTATGGCAAAGCTGCACAAATAGGGGAGATCTTGCATAAGTTGAATGAGAGGCTAGGTGAATATACTTATATCATGTAAAAGGACATTCTAAATGGTTTACCACCTATGCACAATATTAGTCATCAAATGGACATGATACCATGGACTAGTTTACTAAACACGGATAAATATAGGTTAACACCTATAGAAAATGAGGAGATGTGAAACAAAGATTAGGAGTTATTTGATAATGGGTTGATAAGAGAATCTATGATCCCATTCACAATACTCACAATATAGGAGAATGGATAATGTGCCATAATTCTAGAGCTATGAATAATATTACTATCGAGGATAGATTTCCATTACTACTAGTGGATAATTTGATAGAATTCCTAAGTGGAATAATTTATTTCACAAGAATTGCTCTAAAGATTGGATATCACCAGATAAGAATAAGGGAATGAGATGAGTGGGATATTTATTTCATAGTGCATGATGGATTGTATGAGTGGTTGTTCATTCTATTTAGGTTAGCCAATACATCGAGCAAATTCACATTGTTGATGAATGAAGTGTAGAATCCTATTCCAGGTAAGGTTTTTATTGTCTATTTGGATGAAAATTTTATTTTTAGTGAGACGTATGAAACATTCTTAGTCCATTTTTGGAGAGTAATAGCTAGCTTATGAGAACAAAATATACTAGTGATTTTTAATATATTTATTTTTATGCAGAAGGAGGTGGTATACTTGGGATTTGTGATATCTCAAGAAGGGATGAAGATGGATCCTAATTAGGTGCAACCTTTTGTTGATTTGACATCACCAAAGAGTGTAATGGAAGATTGAATATTTAATGGAATTTCAAGATTTTAAATCATTTCATTAGATAATTCAATGAAATTTGTGCACCAATCATAAAAGTGATGAAAAAAGACACAAAAACAGTTTTGTGGTCTACATATGCATAATATGTATTCTAGAATTTGAATAAGAAGGTCACATAGCATCCATTGTTGGACATTTCTAAATGTTGATATTCATGTAATTGGAGAAGCCAATGGAGATATGGAAAGTCATGAAGAGAGACCTGTCACATATTTTAGTGAGAAACTAAATGATAGAAGAAGGAGATGTTAAGTTTATAATCAAGAGTTTTATGTCATTGTGCAAGCTCTCAAAAAATGGAGACATTATGTGTTGCCCACGGATTTGTGTTCTTTATGGACCATCAAACACTACAATTTATCAATATTAAGGGGAAGACGAATCAAAAAAACATGAAATGGGTTGAATTATTACATAGTTACTCATTTTTATTGAATAACATAAGTGGAAAATCCAATAGATTTGTAGATGTGTCTAATTGATTATAATTTTCGTGAGTGTAGTAGGGTTTGAAATGATGATCTCTACACAAAGATGAATATTTTTTTGGGAAAATGAAGGGAATGCATAGAACCAATAAGAATTGACCACAATCTATGGTTGGATTATTTCTTACCAAAAAGGATTGTTGTTTAGAGCCACACAATTGTGCAACTGCAAGGATCATGGAATGAGTGAAAAATTGGTCTAGGAGAATCATTGTAAAGTAATGTAAAATAAATTTGGGATGGACAAGGCCTTGGAAAAATTTGGGGACATATATTTCTAGTGGTGGATGACTACAAATGTATACAAACATGCAGAGTACGTCAATTGGTGAAAGGGAAGAGTCATACAATAGGGTTATATCAACCACTTCTAGAACCTAAGTAATCATGGGAATGTTTGGGTGTGGATTTTATGTTGGGATTTCACAAGATGTAAAATGGTTATGATTCTATCTTTTTGTTATAGACAATTTTTTTAAAATGGCTCATTTTATTTCTTGTAAGAAAACCAATGATGTTATACATAGTACCAATTTATTTTTTTAGGAAATTTGTTAGACTTTATGGACCCAAATGTAGTTATAGTGTATGTGTGAATCATGTTCCCTAGGTGCTCTTGTGTCAGTTGCACTTTGTAAAGTAGCGAACAATAACTAGATGTAAAAAATATAGTAGAATGGTGAATGGAATAGAATAGAGTCCCCTCCTATTCTTGTGTGATGCAGATGAACAAATCTTGTCCTTTGTGATGGATCTAAATGTATGAAAATGATATCCAAATGCCTTAGATGAATGCAACACTAGGTGGATGATAGTAGTGACTAGTGCTTGGTCCCTCATTATGGTCTCATAACTTTGTATTTATAGGGTTCTCTTGATCTAATTTGATAATTAACCCCGAAATGACCAACTGCCAAAAAGATAAGAAGCTAAAATAGATAGAAAGTTCCCAAAAAGTGGAGAGAAAGTTAAAAAAGGATTGGGGCATCCTAGTGAGACCAGGGCGCCCATGGGTGCCCCAATCAAAGCTAAAATAATGTGAAATGATAAAATCTGACTGGGCATGCGGGTGCAAGATGTCGGGAAGGAATAAATAAAATAAAGTAAAATGTCCAAAAGACTGGTGTTAATTAGTACTTTATTCACTCAATATCCTTCTAAATAGTAGCATGAGACTGTGACTAAATAGTGTCTAAAGTGAATGATTTTGTGTCTACATTTTCCCCCACTTTATGTTGGTGAGCGGAAAGCTTGATAACATAAAGTAGATAGAGATTTTTACATGGTAATTGTATGGATGAAAATCGACATGTGACCTTCAACCATACTCGAATCCCTGAGGTCGTGTTGGGGTAGCCGATGTGGAAATCTAGATGACTAACTATAGGAGAATCAATGACTAAGATCTGGTAGTGTGAATTCCTAGTAGCTGAATAGGCAAAGAGGAGATTTAGTGGCTATGAACGGGTAGCATAAATTATGTATGGCTTGATTGAACCTAAGTGTTAAGCTACGTTGAAGTATCCATTTTAACTAGAACGAAACTAACAATCTAATCCACTGCTAAACAAGAAACTAATTAAACAAATCAACTAAACAAAACTATTACAAACACAAGACAACAAATTGCTTCTATTCTGAACAATTAAACTACTTCTACACTAAAACTAAAGAAGTAAATAACCCAGTGTAGTTATTCACCTGTGCAGAGTGTTCTAGTCTATTTTAATTAGTGAAAGCTTTACTAAATCATGAATTCAAATCTAACTCCCACTTTACCTCATAAGTAGGGGGAGAAATCAAAGCTTCTCAAAAGATTTTATTTCCTGTAACTTCCCTGACGAGTAAAGAAGAATCCGATTGAGGATTTTGTATTGAATTGATTTACTGTGACTATTGAATGATTAAAACTATGGAAATGATTCTCTACTCCATTTTATAATTTGCATATAATTCAAAAACAACAATTTTTGAAGAAATGAAGGAAATCAAATAACAAATCCAATTTGGAATACAAAATAGTGGCAATCGAGATGTGTGGTACTTGGTTCCCTCAATTTATATTTCCAGTTTCTCATGTCCATGTGAGTCCAAAGGTTGGGAATGCAATGAAAACAATAGAGGGAATGCGTTGGAGCAATGGCAACTTGAATTGGAAATATGGGACAATGTGAGTGGAAGAAAGAAAACACAATGGAAATGAGATTGGCTATGCAGTTTCTAGTAAGAAAGAAGGCAACCTAGAAATTACAAGAATACTCAAAATGATCTCTGGCCATTTGCTTGAAAACAAGCGATCAATTTATAGAAAGTTAGTTGTAGAGTGCACAAGCACACTTGACAACAATGGGATGCCAAATCATCACATAAAGAGGTAGTTAACTATGCAATCAACAATCACAAGTGAAATAGGAGTTAAGCATGATGAAATCAACCCCAAATTTAGGAAATTTGACTGAGAAACGTGTCCAAAACTTGAATTGGAGTTGAGTTACACACATACAAAACATGAGTGAACATTCTAGAAAAATCACACATGACCACCACCCAATACATAGTGGCGATTACAAGACCACTACCCTACTTGGGATGTAGTTACGAAACCACCACTTAGGCAGGGTGACATTTTTGACACTAAAGGCCAAAAATAAAGGAAAATGAATCGGGAAGCTGGGAAAAAGCATGCAGAGGCTAAGTAAAACATACTAGGCTACAAATGAAAACTACAAGTAGGTTTAGGAGCTCTAACACCTTTTGAAAAGACATGAATCATCATTGGGGAGATTTTTGTAAATTTTTTTGACAATGTAGCATGTGCAAAATGGGGTGTGTACATATTGCCCCCTTGGAGAAGCACTTTAGCCATCAAGAGGTGTAAAACATAGAGTCCGAGTATGGCGTTCCTAAAATGGGGAGTTAGAAGCTATACTTGACACACTCATGTGCCAAAATATCATCATCTAGAACTACCACTACCTGCAAGATGAAAGAATAACTCAAGTGCAGATAGATAAAAAATATCAAAAAATAAACGTTGAATCAAAATGACAAAATGACTTAGATTTTGCGTGCAGATAAGAATATACCTTTAACAATGCTCCAGCCCTGTGGTCACATATACTTAAAACAAAGTTAAAATACAACACACACACACACACACACACACACACACACACACACACATATCAATACAATTCATTTTCTAATTCATTTGCGCATATCCTATTGGCAATCTTTGAGCTCTGGGCCCACGGTGACCATTTTGTGCGAGAGTGCAGTCGAAACGACCGTTGTGATGAGGTGATCATGGATCCAAGAGTAAGAAATCCAGAGACAAAAAAATGTTAGTTTTTCTCAGTTATTCGTTTGAAACCTAAAATGGAAAATGTTGAAAAACTACACCTAAGGGGGATAGGCCATAGGCTTCTTTATTTCTTTTGATGCCATTTTGTGAGGCGCATATATGATTGTTTTTGGTGATTTTTTTCTCCTTGTGAGCATTTTGACCAAACCTACATGTGTGATGGCATTTTACTAAAACTTATATATATATATATATATATATATATATATATATATATATGTCTTTTTGGCCTGACTATTCTTCACACAGAGTTATCTTCACTTATGGTTTACTTCGCATGTGTACTCTAGATGTTTAGAATATCTAATTTTATATGATTTTTAGAATGCATGCATTAGATGATAAATGCTAACAAAATGATTTTCTTTTTGTTTTGTTTTGTAATGTTGATATATGATGATTATGTAAATAGGTTGTAATGCTAAACTTTAGCTTTTCAAGTAGTGTCTAGTACTTATTTTTGTTTATTGGAAATGATGATGAATAATGATATGATGATAAAATGAATTCACTCCACTCCTAAACCCACACAACTAGTAATATGCAAGGGCTCAACACCAAGAGCTAGGAGGGATGTGAATTGTATGGTTTTGATAGAGACGGAAATGTTGAGAGAAAGACAAGATTTTGACATAAACCCAATTAGGAACCTACAACTTAATTCTGCATACAATTTACTACACAGCCTAGAATGTAGTTGCTTACAAGTTTATCTAGACTTAGATCTGAAGATGGACTTGTATTTGACATAAACTAGTTTTAAGGTTTTGACTCTCTTTTGGAACATGTACATCTAATTCATTTTTCTTGGGATTTAAATATTTTCAAAGAACTTTTATTGAATGAAATTGCCTTAATTTATTAACTTATTTGGAGAGACCCCTTACACCTTGCCCCATGCCACCAATAGGAAGCATGGGCTCATCACCAAGGATAAGGCATAGGTGAGTAAGGGAACTCCCTTCCATTCCAAACCTCACACCACCCGCAAGAAGTGTAGGCTCAACATTGAAGGTTGGTGGGGCAAAAAAGTGTGTAAATACAATTTTTGATTTAATTTTAACTTGAGATATATAAATTTTGTTTATTTTTAGAATTTAATTATTCTTTTGGGAAGGGAGGCTTGCCCCTAGCCTTAATCCCATGTGACCAGTAAGATGTGAGGGCTCAACACCGAAGGTTGAGATAGGTAAACAAGCGTCCCAATTAAAAATGTTTAGAATGTTTTTGTAAAAAAGATGTTTTTCTAGGGAAGAATATGATATCACAAATCTTCTAGAATTGACAATGGGAAAATACAATTATTCTAGAATAAATCTATAGGTAGAACTGAGTAAGCAGGCCTTGGTACAATTAGTGTCAATATTTTGTCTTGTCTTGTTCAACCGATGAAGTGATAAGAAATATTGATGATAATATCATGAATGTTTGAAGAGATACGATTTGAATAATTTCTAGTGTTTTGTAGAATTTTATGAGACTTACTTGAAAATAAGTTCCTTGATTATAAATTTTACAAAATGAGTTGACCGATGATAGTGCAATGAGAATATAGTAGTGTACATATGGAAATGCTGATGGAATACATGCTGAAATGTTTAGGGTGATGAGAGTTGAAGGATGTGAAATTCCTCACCCCCAAGAGTACATAGTGAAGAAACACGATCTTTGAAATTTCTGTTATCTGGACAAGGATTTACTCTACGAGGTTTAAAATTACAACTCCTACCCATGATTGGGTATGTATACTTATCCAATTTTTGAAGGAGGTGTTTAAGAACCTCTCTGCTGTATTCTTGAAATATCATGTTTAGGTGAGCATGATTGTGCTGCTCAATATTGTCTCTTATGTGAAGCATAGTGACTTTGTGTGACCTTTGTTGTGCCATGGGATCAAATCCCGTGGATATGACAACATTGGTTTCCAATATGTTCATGTTTAGACTAAAGTATAGACTAAAACAAGCCTTAGAGATTGCTTTGATGGGTACCGTAATGATTTCATCCATCTCTTCCTCTTTAATTAATTCTATCATGTTTATACCTAGGTCAAGACCATCAACATGAAGAGAGGCTTTACCAAAAAGGTTACCCATTACATGTGGTTCAAACGGGAGGAAGATCGGGTCATCACTCTCCAAGAGTTTCATTATCTCCGTCGTTGTTTTGGTGGACATAGTTTCCACATATATTGATTTTCCTTTATCGGTTTTGGCCACCTCAAATGTTTTTGGATCAACAACTTCAGCCTTTGGAATTCTTGGGGTAGTTGTGACCAATTGGAATGATGGAAGTGGCTTGTTTAACTAGTTTGCAAGGAGTTCATATTCTGAATGAACTCCTCTTTTCTTCTTGAGGTTGTCTAAGTGTATATCGAAGGTCTTAGGATCCCCTTGGGCAATGAAGAATTTTCCCAAATGGAGGAATCTAACTTACTAGAACAAAGTAGAAGGAATAACCTTCATTCGATGAATCCAAGGTCCCCCAAGGATCATGTTATAATTTTTTTCCCTGTCAATAATGTAAAAATCCATCAAGATGGGTTTTGGCCCAAGGGTGACAAGAATAACTATGGTTCTGATTGAAGTAGCCTTAAGGCTCTCGTACCCTCGAAACATGTTTCTTGTAGAGGAGAAATTGGTCTCACCGTACCCCAACTTCTGTAAAAAAGAGAAAGGAACCACATTCACTATAGCCCCGTCATCAATCATGGCTCTCTTAATGCAATTGTTATACACCCAAAACTTGTAGATATAAAGTAGAATTGCCTCTTTGGGCTATTTCAGTTCATCAGATGGCATCTTGTCTATATCGAAAAAAACTAGTATCTCTATCACTCTATCCTGAAGGATGTATGTCAAATTCATGGTTCCATTAATTGGGCCATTAGAAATATTCTCAATAATTTGAAGGAAACTTCAAATTTTTTTGATAGCATTTCTTATAATCATACCTTACATCAAGGGAAAAAATGTGCGGATAAGATGGACAATTATGGAATCAATTGTAATGATTATAAGATATGGTGTACATTTGATAGATTACCCACAGACATTAATGAGAACATTAGTAGAGATAGAGGGCACCAAGTTTTATAATGTTGGCACGAGTGATCCCTATGGCGATGACAACTTACTTAATATCTTCTTTTCCACAATTTCTAATAGTGTGAAATAAGGTCTTGTTTTGAATTTTAGTAGCAAACAGAAGAAGATTAGTCTGGTGAAAATGGGGGGTGATAGGATTAGAGTTGAACCTGCTAGCCAAAGCATTGAAGGTTTTAATTAGCTTTTGTGTAACAAGCTTAGGATTAGGGGTTTCAGTAATTTCATTTCCAAATTACATGGTCACGACCCCTCCCTGTTAAAGGATTTTGGAAAATCTTGGAAAGAGGATAAGTTTGAAGTTAGAGGGATGGAAATTGAGGTTTCTAAGTCCATCATCGCCCTGGCCATGGACATGAAAATGGACGGGCTTAAAATTTTTAAGGATAGAACCCACAAAGAATAGGAAATTGAGCTGTTCTTTTTTGGAAAGGAAAGATGTTCCTTATTTACAGATGGTATTTCCAGGTCATGCATTCTGGGAATATGGAGAGAAGTGTTCCTTCAAATCATGAATTACATCACTCTAGAAGGAAAATACCAAAAAAATCTATACTCACCATATGACCCTTCTGAACATGTTCCACCATAAGGTCACGGTGAACATCCCATTCTTTTTGTTTATGTCTTTAAATAACTCTTTGATGGATTTCCAGTAGGAGAAAGTGGAGATGCCTCTGTATGAAGGGCTCATTCTTCTGATGTTTGAAAATGGAAAACCTACTCTGTCCTCTTCCCTGAAAGAGCAGGCAAATGAGGATGACCTCACTCTCATAGATTTCATTACTAAGATGAAGGCTGAAAAATGCAAAATTATGGGGGAGGATTCTATTAAAGAAATGGGTGAGGATGGTCATGGGGAAGTGAGCACATTGAGAAAAAGAAACCAGGATGGTAATTTAAACGGTTTCAAGGATTTGAGTAGAAAGGTCTAGTACTTAGAAGGGGTGCTTCAAGCGATGGAAGAAACCAATGTTGGTAAAAGGGAAATAATGATGGATGTCATCAAAACTTCTAAGCAAATTGTCACTGCTCAGGTGAAGTCCAAGAAGAAGTTTCTAGTGCTGGAGGACTAGGTCAAAAAGCTAAGTGAAAGGCTGGAAGGGATGGAGGAGGGCACTAAAAGAAGGCAATTTAACTTACGCATTGTTAGGTTGTGGAGCCTGTTTTCATGTGTGAAAGTGTTGAAGACTATACACTAAGAGTACTGTACACTTTGCATTTAGGCGTAAATTTTTTGGCCTCAAAAAATTGCACCTAAAATATCGGGAAACGTGCTTTTCTCATATGGGCGAGTTTTTTGACCCATAGGTTTATGGGACGGGTTTTGCCCATGGTTTTGATACCCACAGAATTGTAAAACTGCTTAAGAAGTTGTCTATTTATATGGTCTTATGCATATGATATATGTACAAGAAAATGTATTGCAGATGTGTTTTGAATTTGGGTGTGAATTCTGTAGAGTTTGTTGAGCATAGCTCCAAACGGATCTGGGTATTGTATTGAGAGAGCGGTGGCTTGTAATAAAATCTGAGCAAGTGATTCTTGGTGGACGTAGCCGAAATTGGGTGAACCATGTTAAATACTATCTCTTTGTGTTGTGTTATTTTATTCTGCATTTTTATTTGAGATCTGTAATAATTTCTGCATATTAGTTTCTACTGTTGCGATTCTGTGAGGGATTATTCCACATATTTTATCCCTTATTTCCTAACAAGCATCAGTAGCTCCGAGGATGATCTGGAGGAAGATATTAATGAAAAAGGTGTTGAGGGTGGTGTGATCAAAGATAGTCATGATGGTAGCAGTGGGGTATCTCCAAAAAATTAACTTGTGGTTCTGGACTATTGGCAGAATTTTGGTGAACTTCTGATGTTTTGCTATTTTGGAGACTGTTTATCCTTCTCTTTGGTTTTTCCACTTTAATAAAAATTATGGTTCTTAATTGTAAGAGTTAAGAATGTTTAACTCCTTTCTTGGAATTTTTTATTTCCTTCTTGCTTGTTGTTTTCTATTCCTCGTCTTGTAATGGCCCCTGGGAGCCGATCCCCATTTTTTACCGTATCTAATAAAAAATGTATGTAAAAGTCATTATGATTTATTTGAGAACTGGGAGGAGGTATAACCTGGATTAGATGACCATGACCTAGTGCATTGAGCAATGTTGAATGATGCGTAGGGGAATTCTTCAACATATCTAGGAACGAGATGTAAGAGAAGGTATTTTTCAAATCCAATATTAAATCATTTGATCCTACCGGTTTTGCGATTATAGGAACGTCATCCTGTGAGAAGGAAAGAGCAGGTAGGGTTTGTGGAAAGTATTCTTTATCCTGAGTTGTTGCATTAATTTTTGGTTCAACTTC
This sequence comes from Taxus chinensis, assembly GCA_019776745.2. Classification (NCBI taxonomy): domain Eukaryota; kingdom Viridiplantae; phylum Streptophyta; class Pinopsida; order Cupressales; family Taxaceae; genus Taxus; species Taxus chinensis. Next base: position 421,185,603 of record CM034155.1, on the reverse strand, counting down.
TAGCTCGATTAATCCCATGATATTTGTATTGTCATTCAAACCGAGGTTGGGGAAAACTTGAGAGTTGTCATAATTTGAAGCTTCGTTATTCGCAATAGGAATGCCCTTGTTTACGTTATGAGGATTCACCTTGAAATTTTCAGGATGTGGAGGGAGTGGATCTTGAAAGATGCTCACATTAGCATTCTGAGGAGCTATGGGTCCTGTATAGTTAGACTGCAGGTTTGTTTCTGGATTTGCTAAGAACATGTCTACAAAGAGCTATCTTTGGTTTTTTAGGAAGTCTTTGTAGAAAATTTTTGTAATCGCAGCAAGTTCTATCATCATGACCTCGAACCTTATGGAAATCAAAATATAGTTTAGGATTGTAATTTATTAGCGTTTGATAAGTGTCTTGTTGTTGTTGATTATAACCTCGATTGAAGTTTTGAAATTGGTTATTATAGCCATGGTTCATTGCCCCTTGGACAGAGTTCTGATGTTGATTCAGGCCTTGGGTTTGACTTTTATTATGAGGGGGATGGTTCAAATCAAACGTGTTGATTGAGTTAGGGCTTACATAATTTCCTGAGTTAACATTGACATTACCATTATTTTCCTGGTTAGTGACCAATGTTTTGATTCCTAACCTGATCAGTAACCCTATCAGTTATAACACCATGGTTCTTGTTAAAGACCTTAGGCCCTTGATTGTTGTTAGAACCATTGGGGTAATTACTGTACGAAGGAGTGACCAGTCTCCCATTCGAGCCATAAGTCTTTCGACCACTATCAATTGCTGCATGGTCAATTCAGAGTGCACCTTTCAGTACTTCTTTGTTACCATGGAAAGGAAATTTCAGGACTTATCTCCTGGTCTCTTGATTGAGTGAATGAAGTAAGAGATCAAAAATTTCCATTTGGTCCATATTTGGTGCACTTGTAGAAGAGTAAATAATTTTACACCACCTATGAATGAAATGGGAAGTAGACTCATTTTCTTGCTGTCTAATATGTAGAAACTCCCTAATCTCTGTTCGTATAAACTTGTTCATGTAAAATTCTCTGATGAATTCTGAAACAAGTTTTTTGAAGGAATGTATATAAGCCTTTGTAATTTGATAGTACTAGTCTAATGCAATTCCCTAAATATTTTTTGGGAACATTTTAGCTACCACAACATCCCAAGGAAGCAATTCCTTGATAACAGTAGCATAAGCCTTGATATGATCATTTAGTGTCTCCTTCTCCCTTAACTTTAGGAATATCAGGAAATGGGTGTGGAAGCATGACACCACGTATAATGAATTCAATAGGTTCATTTAAGTACTCAGCGTAAGTACCCATTAGGTAGGATCCCTCCATCAAAGATCCTTGATGAGGATGTGGAGGAGGAGGAGTTAGATAAGCTACATTATAGGAATTTCCTAGAACATATGCTCTTTGATATGGTGCATAAGGAGCAGGGATGAAATATGGGTCCATCTAGGGGGACTTTGAATACATATTCAAATAAGGTGGGATGATATTAGGATATGGACTAGCGGGTGTAAAACTAGGAAACATCGCATTTCCTGATGGAGGGGCATTCAAGAATGTACTTCCAGACAACCCTTGCATAGGATAAGCTTGAGAAGGATGAGGACCCATCCCTAGCGCATTAAATTAAGTGAGAAATTCACCCAAATTCATCTCAATCAGATATCCTTATTATACAGAATGTTGCATTGGTTGTTCATCGGTAGGAATGTATCCCTTGTTATCTACTGGTTGTCCCATGTTCTTCCCTACTACATGAGTTGGTTGTGACGGTTGGGAACTCTCTATTTCTATAATCCTCCCTATTAAAGTAGAAATGACATCATTGGGAGAGGATTGAGTCCCTTGTTGGGGTGCCTGCGGCGTAGAGTTTGGTTGAGAAAGCTCATGATACCCTGTTATGAATTGTTTGGTGTTATAATTCTTTTCCTCCTTAGAAATAGAAATATTAGGATAGATATTCGACATCTTAGAGGTTGTATCCTTCACTCTATCCAAATATTCATCTATTCAACAAAGAGGATTAGCTATTTGTGAAAAAATGTCACATACTGTTGATTGCATGGCAATGTGAGGTCTTGAAAAGACTATGTGGTAAGAACTTGTTCCATTTATGATAACACTATGGTTTGCATCAGGTTGACCATATTTCATGTTTAACGCTTGATCAACCTCCTCCATTCTTACATATCTAATGGGGTTTAAAGTGTAACTAGGGAAGTTTTTCACATTGCTTGTGTAATTGTCAACACATCTAGAAAGGGAAGGGGATTGTTGTAGTTGAACGCTGGTGTAATATCTATTAGAGCCAAATGGCCCACCAAACTATCTTCCAGAAATATTTTAGAAATTATTAAATACCTACCAAAATAGGGGAATAAATGGAGAGATGAGGTAATAGAAATGAAAGAAAAAGAAACAAGAAGGAATTAATCCTTCACGTTAGGTTCACCAATTTATACGGATGAAAATTGACACACAACCTTCAACCACACTCGAATCCTCGAGGTAGTGATGGGGCAGCTGATGTGGAAATGTGGATGACTAACTATAGGAGAATCAATGACTAAGATCTGGTTGTGGGAATTCCGGTTATCTGAATCGGTAAAGGGGATATTTAGTGGCTATGAATGGGTAGCGTAAATTCACTATGGCTTGATTAAACCTAATTTTTAAGCTACGTTGAAGTATTCATTTTAACTAGAACAAAAATAACAATCTAATCTACTGCTAAATGGGAAACTAATTAAACAAATCAACTAAATAGAACTATTACAAACACAAGATAAAAAATTTCTTCTATTCTAAACAATTAAACTACTTCTACACTAAAACTAAACAAGTAAATAACCTGGTGTATTTTTTCACATGTACAAAGTGTATCTAGTCTATTTTAACTAATGAAATATTTACTAAATCATGAATTCAAATCTAACTCCCACTTTTCCTCAGAAGCAGGGGAAGAAATCAAATATTCTTAGAATATTTTCTCTCCTGCAACTTCCCTAAAAAGTAAAGGATATTCCTATTCACGATTTCCTATTGAATTGATTTACTGTGACTATTGAATGATCAAAATTATGGAAATGATTCTCTACTCTATTTGATAATTTGCATATAATTCAGAAACAACAATTTTTGAAGAAATGAAGGAAATCAAATAACAACTCCAACCTAGAATACCAAACAGTGGTAATCGAGATGTGTGGTACTTGGTCCCCTTAGTTTATATTTTAGTCTCTTATGTCCACGTGAGTCCAGAGGTTGGGAATGCAGTGATAAAAATAAAGGGAATGTGCTGGAGCAATGGCAACTTGAATTGGAAGTCTGGGACAATGCAAGTGGAAGAAAGATAACACAACAGAAATGAGATTGGCTATGCATTTTCCAGAAAGAAATAAAGTAGCTTAGCATTTGAAAGAATACTCAAAATGATCTCCAACCATTTGCTTGAAAATAAACAATTAATTTAGAGAAATTTAGCTGTAGAGTGCACAAGCACAACTGGTAACAATGGGATGCCAAATCATCACATGAAGAGGAAGAGTGAAAGAGGATATAATAATGATAAAATCAAGCCCAAATTTAGGAAATTTTACTGAGAAACGCATCCAAAAACTGAACTGGAGTTGATTTATATGCATACAAAGCACAAGTGAACATTCTGGAAAATTTGCACAGGATTTCCACCTAATAACGAGTGGTGATTATAGGACCACCACCCGCCTCCCTGCTTGGAAGGAGGTTAAAAAACTACCACCTTTCCTAGGCGGTGGTTTTGACACTAAAGGAAAAAAAGGAAAATGAATCAGGAAGCTGGGACAAAGCATGTAGAGGCTAAGTAAAAAATACTAGGCTATAAATATAAACTGTAAGTAGGTTTAGGAGCTTGAACACCTTATGAAAAGACATGAATCATTATTGGGACATTTTTGTAACCGTTTCTGACAATGTAGCACATGTAAAATTGGGTTTGTATAGTAATCCATGTAGAGTGATGTAGAAATTCTCTGAAGGACTAAACAAAGCATGGAATGACAAAAAGATGATGGATCATGGAAACTATAGATGAAATGCAAAAAAAGTGATGAGAGTGAACCTAGGGCAGAAACGCATGTATAGTTGCTGATGTGTGTAGTGTACCTATATGGTTAGTATGGTGTGTGCTTCCACAAGATGTTGTTGTTGTTGTTTCCCCCATTTGACTTCTTTTTTCTCATATGACCGGACCTGGAAGGAGAAAACGATCAAGTAGTAAAATATAAATGTATGTATGTGTAACAACAAAATGTAAAAGACACATGTATATGCATGTAAAAAACACTTGAATGTAAACTATGCAAATGGAAAATGTAAATAGAACATGTGCACTTGATCCATGTCGAGAAAGAGGGTGTATAAGGATATCATGTACTGCCGGGGTTTTTTGGGCTATCTGATGCCATAGGTTGAAGAAGTATAGGGAGGAATTTTTTTGTATCATCCAACCTTTAACTGCTTCCCTGAACATGTGTGAAGAGATCTCTGTATGTCTTGGTTTTTTGGGCAATCTGATACCATTGGCCAAAGAATTGTAAAGAGGAAATCCACTGTATCCTCTAACCTGTAATTGATCCCTAGAATGCTAAGGACAACTGTGTCTTGTAAAATCCATTGTGTATGGGGTTCATTGATTGGTATGAACTCACTCAATGTATATAACCCAAAATGTCATGGGTGAAAAGTGCACTGAACTGAACCGATGTAGAAGCATTGTGTAGAATGTAAAACCCTAAATGATGCCCCCCTCTTTGGGGGCACACGTGATGTCACTAATAGGAGAATGTGGCCCCAAAAGAGGACCAACCACATGAATTATGTAACTTTTCCATGTAGGGGGAAGTGAATGTGCTTTGTAGAAACCAAGGTGCACACAAACAAGAAGGGTCTAGTCACAAAATCATGCACTTTAGACATTATTTATCCCAGTCGCATACTACTATTTAGAAGGTTCTTGAGTGAAGAAAGTACAAATTAACCCCCATATTTTTGCCATCTTGTTTTATTTTATTTCATCATTACCACCCCTTTTCATCCACATGCCCAGTTTGTTTTGGTCCTTTCCCATCATTTTAGTGGGGTGCTCGAGTTAGTACTGGGGCGCCCGTGGGTGCCTTGGTCCCTTAGGGGCACCCTGGTCCTTTTTGCACTTTTCCGACACTTTTTGGGCTCTTTCTAGCTGTTTGACATCTTTATCTTTATTGTGGACACCCTTTTTAGTGTTAATTACGAAATTAGATCAGAGAACCCTATAAATATAAATTTATGAGACCATAACAAAGGACCTAACATCACTTACTACTATCAATCCATCGAGAGTTGCATCCATCTATTGCATTGAAGATCACTTTCATCCACATAGCTCCATCATTAAGGCACAAGGCTAGGACATTTGCATCTCACTTCATAAGGGGAGGTATTATTTTTCTATTCCATGCACACATTCTACTACATTTTCTACACATAGTTATTGCTTGTTACTTCACAAAGTTTGACTGACACAAGAGCAACCTATGACATGTTCACACACACTTGCACATAGAAATACATCAAGTCTTAGATGTAGTGCAATGACTCAATTAGTAAGTCCATTATTGTGACAAATGAGGTTAGTTTGACCCCTTCATATGCATTATTAATTTTTAGGGTTTGATGTTTGTTTTGGGGTCTTGTAGGTATTTCTTTCATTTTGGAGTATTGACGACATCTAGCACAGGACAACAAAGTTGATGCCACACACAAAAAGGTTCTAGGTCATCTTCCAGCTCTGCAAAGACTAGTTTTAGAGTTTTTTGCATAAACCAGGGTGCCGAAATTGCAAACCAGAGGGCATCCATATGTGCCCTATTCCTCCTCCAGGTGCCCTAGTCTAGCTAGATTCTCTAGATCCATCTTTTTTGGTATTTCTACACATTCGTTCCTACTCCTTGTTTTTCCAATCACCTCTGTGATACTCTCTGATAGGCATTTTGGTATCAACTGACTTCTTTCCTCACTCTCTTTTGCATATTAGGATTAGTCTTTCCTTTTGCATAGTTCTTTAGCTCATTTAGCATTCTTGTTTACTACATTTATGTACTTTATTACAACTGTTCATAACTTATATTAACTATCTCTATGCTACATAGTTAGTCCATTTTTAGTTAATAATTTTGGTGAACCCGACCCTTCTTCATTAAAGTTTCTAGGGATTTCTTTTATATTCAGTCATCATGTGTATCTCAATCAATGATTATTTTCTTGCAAATCCTGATTTACTCCATAGAGTCCAACATTTTCTTTCTACTACTCGTATTCATACCGACATGCATCCCAAATCAATTTATCAGGCCTTTGCTAATGCATTCTCTCCACACTTAGTCTTTAAGGCCAACCTTCCCTATGATATTCACACTTTTGATAATGATTTTCCTTTGCATATTATCTTTCACATTTATAATATCTCTGTTAAGCGTACTTTGATTGACAATAGATCTAAGCTTAATCTATGTCCCATGTCATTTCTCGAAGTTTTAGGTCTTACTTCTCACAACGTTAGTCCCTCTAGTGTTTCACTACCCACTTATGATGGTTCCATCCATCTATGTTTCAGTCACATTACATTTTCCATCACTTGTTGGTCCTAATATTGTCCACATTATCCTTTTCATTGTTGATTTCCTAGTTTCCTATAACTGTCTCCTTGGTAGGCCATGGCTTCATGTCATGCAAGTATGTCACCTCTACTATCCATAATTTTGTTAAATTCTTACATGAGAGCATGGATTATACCATTTTTCGTGATAGTGATCCATTTTATTATTGTGAGGCTCCTAATACTAATCTTCTTATCCCACACACAGACATTATAGATGAGCCCCAACCTAGGAAAGAACCACCACACTTACCACCACTTGATGGTACTATTTGTGTGATAGATGTGGTTTCTTCTATTCCACTTACCACTATTACTACTATGATTCCTTATTAGGGGATTTTCATGTTTGTGGATGTTGATCTATCACCTCCACCTCCACATACATTACCTACTTTAGCACGCCCACCATTCACTTGCACACTTTTCATCAATAACTCATATTGGGAACATATTCTATTCACTCCTACGTGTGATGTCACTACATGTTACCATGATGGTCTAGCTCATATTGTTTTCACCTTTGAGGATATCCATCCTTCTACTCATTCCTCTCATATACACTATGGTTTTGTCAATATAACTGTCACTTATGGTTTGCATGTCTTTCATCTTCTAGTCTATTTAGCGCATACCCCTTGTTATTCTCCATTCACATTAGGGGAATCTTTGCTTACTTATATTGGAGGCACTTTAGATCCTATTCATACCGACATTTCATTTCCTATGCCTTTCGGTCATGTTTTTATCTGTAATAGTTCTTTTCTTAGCTATTTGTAAAATCTCACTTTTAGGTATGCACATGGTTTCCCACATCCTCCAATCACCGATGAGGATATGCTATGGGCATGTACAACTTATACCTTATGGTTCATCACATGATCAACTAGACACTATTTCTTATCTGGTCACCAATGCTTAGCCATATGAATTTGACCTAGAGGATGATGATCTTCTTGGAGATTTTACATGATCTCTTTATGTGCACACTTGGGGGGGCATAACAATTCACATTGCCCCCCTCACTCATTATAGAATTTTTTCATTTATCATCTTTGCATTTTCATCACGTGTTTTTGGCATCGTCATTACGTGATGACATACTCTTATGATTTGGTTCACGCTTGAATGTTGAGGTATTATTACTTCACTGAACCCCAAATACTACACTACAGGCATTATACATTGCGTTTCATCAAACGTCACACGTCATACATCATACATCATACATCATACTAGTCATCATTAGGCATATAACATACTAGTGTTGCATGTTATTCATCATAATAGCCATTATATACTTCTAGGTTTCATACACATATTGCCTCTCATTCTACACTTAGCATATTTACATCGCATTTAGTGCTATATGCTTTACATCATAAACTAAGCATCTTCACCTTGCACATTTTGTACATACTATACTAGTTTAACATCATTTCTTCCTACATAATACATATTTGGTCTACCTACACATGTTACATCATGCACTATACATTACATTTTATACAGTCTACACATCTTACATTTACACATTCTACTCATCACATGGTCATCACCTATACTAAATTGTCTTTTACTCACTAAAATCACCACCCTATGATGTACTTCAGTTCCTTGGTCCATACTCGGTTTTCGAGGGTTTACTAATAAAATGGAACTTATAATCATCACACACGCGAAAATCCTAGGTTAGTGACATAAGCCTTAGGCTAAATCATCACCCATTCTATCATTTCGTAGTGGTATACCTTAGGTTACATCATTATTCCCTCATTTCATCTTGTAGTGACATACGCTTTAGGCTAAATCATCACATATGCTACCATTTTATAGTGGTATACACTTTAGGTTACATCACCACTCTCTCCTTTCATTTTATAGTGATATACGCTTAGGTTAAATAATCACTTATACATTCATCTAGTCGTGATATACTCTTTGGCTATAGGCTTCATTCACATATCCTTTCTAGGTTGCATCTCATCACTACACTTTCATATTCATCACAACACAACATACATTTCAACCATTTCCCAATGATGCACTATTGTTTACGGTTCATTCTTGACTGCTGAGGGGGAAAAAGAAATGAACCTCATTGCATACAATTCCATTCACTTGGGGGCATGTGGCTCCTATCATTTCATATTGCATTCCATTCCATCCATCCACAACATATTGCATTTTTCTTAGGGGAATTTAATCTTGTTTACTAGTGTTTTACATGGTCACTTTACTACACATGTTAGATTGATTTATTATATGTCATTACATATACCATCCACACATGCACACTCAAGATTTTGTCTAGTTGTGCTTGTTGATAAAAATCCTTTACACGTAGCATGGATGCTCGCCTTCTACCCTTCTTACACTGTTCGGCTGGGGGCATCCACATTCATCACTCACAGGTGCTATTGTTTCATTTTGTACTTAGCACTTTACTTTACTTGGTTAGTCATGCTTTGACATATTGGTTATTTCTCTAACATACTAATGGGTATTTCATGTGTAGCACTTGCTTTGCAGGATTACATGTTTTCAGGACTAATTCTCTTGTTGTACTTGTCTTCCATTGTTTGTTTCTTTTATGCAGGTCTTTCCTTATGTTTGGTGTGCATACTTGTTTGTTGTTTGTGGCCATAATGGACTTGTATGTCGTACGACATCGTGATTTTTGTCCCATGTTTGAAACCCACTTTGTGCAGATTATTTGTCTTCTTGTGTGTTTACACTATTGTGTTTGGTAGTTTTTACATTGTCTACGTACTTTACACTCATTTTCTACATGCATGTGTTTTTGTACTAACACTTGTCTTTGGCTATCCATCCTTGTTTGTGTGCGCCTTGGTTTCTACCAATCACTTTCCCTCCCCCTGAAAGGAAGAGTTACAAAGTACATGTGGTTAGTCCTCTTTTGGGGCTACATTCTCCTATTAGCGACGTCCGCATGCACCCCCAAAGAGGGGAGAATCATTTGAGGTTTTTCTAAATAATAACTCAGAGAATCTACATCGGTTCGGTTCAGTCATATACAACAAATGGGTTCATGTGTCAAAAAATCATGCACTTATTAATAAATTTATACCACTGGGTATGTTATTTTATATATGGATCTTGTGTAATAAAAGTATTCACTAATGACCCATCCTTTATTCTTATTGTCAATTAGTCGGTCATCATTGTTATTTGTCTGGTACAGTCGTTAAATGTCTATATAGTTTTGGGCATATATTAGGGATTCTTAGGTGTCGTAATTTGTGTGATTATCATCTCCAGTCCTATACTAGGGCACCTAGGGTAGCACTGGGGAATCCTAAGGCACCCTCAGTCTGTGATTTTAGGTTCCCTTATTTTTTCGTAATTTATGGTCCTAATTTGTTTGTTCGAGGTCGGTCTTTGTTGTTACCACGTGCATTCCTCTAGGTTGTAGTCAGTGTTTCAGGTCATTAGTGTCAAAATTTGAACAAGAGATCCCTATATAAACATAACATACTCACTACATTAGGGGCATACATCTTACTATCAAGGGAATCTATCTACTAAGGCAAGGGACTACATTTGGGCATCTTCTACATTTGCATCACACAAGCATAGGGGGAAAGGGTTGTATTCTTTCTATTCCATCCACCATTTGCATTTTTACATCTAGTTATTTCCCCCTACTTCTACGTCATTGGTGTTAGGGAATCCTAGGCACCAACTTGCACACACACGCACATAGAACTACATGGGGTCTAGAATGTAGTGCAACTCTTAGTCGGTGAGTCCACCATTGTTACAACTAAGGCTAGTCCAACCTATTCATATGCATTTTTATTTTTATAATTTTATGCTTTGAATAGGGTTTTGCAGGTGGATCTTCACTTTACATTTACAATGACATAAGTGAACTAATTGTGAAAAATCATGTAAAGACAAAGATATTGTGAACTTCGACAGAATCAGATCCCGAGATTTTCATAGACTACAATGAGATCATAGACCAGGGCTCTCTAGGGTGCCCAGTATCCTTCTAGGCCCCTTCAGTCCAGTCAGATACTCAATTTATTCCATTCCCGAGGCAATCCAGTCACAACTTTCCTAGTCTACACATCAGCCTACTTCAGTCCAACACACAGCGAGGTAAGTCAAACTCAGGTTAGTACCATATCCCTCTTATTTTCATTATTTCAATATATTCAAACAATAAAGTAAAATATCTAGTTTCAGCATTTTAATATTGCATTTTGTTTCTATTTAGATTAACTCATAAAAATAAATATAATATATTTTTAGTTAATAATTTTGGTGAACCCTACTTTTGAATACTTTTCCTTTGGATCCTTTTCAATACCTTAGTGGTTGAACATAGTTCCTTTTTTTCTCCCATACATGTCTCATTTTAATGTCAATCCTATCTATGAATGAGGCCATCATAGCTGAGCTCAAAGATTTATATAGTACCCCAATGGCTACACCTGATGATACTCAACAAGCCCTCTTGGAGGGCCAACAACATGTGCCAACTAGTCTTGTTTATTATCCTATAGGTATTTTCCTTGTTGATGACCCTATTACATTCATTCATTGTACACCATGTCATCTAGTTGTATGTGGTCCTTGTTTTGATATGCCACCCGATGCTTTCGATGACTCTATCATTGATTACTTATTAGGAATTGATCCATATTCAAGTATACATCACAAATCTTCCTCTTATATTCCGCCTACTGCTATAGTTACTCCTACGTATTCTACTGCTTCTGATATTCCTCCTCCCACATCTCATTCTAGCTTGAATTCTCCTTCATATTATGTATTGATGATCCTATTGATAGTATTGTTAGTGATAAATTTTTCCTAGACTCCATCTCCTACTGATGATTATCATGAGTCTCCTTCTTTCTATACCATTGAGTGTGATTCTCCTCACTCCATATTGTTGTCTTCTCCTGAGGGTGCATCTACTATTGTGCATGATTCACCACCATCTTTTTTTCTTCTTATCTTTCTATTCCAACATCATCTATGGATCCTAATTCATCTTAGCCTATAGAAGTTTCATCCTTGATCACTGTACCTATTAGGGATTATGTCAATACTAGTCATACTATTGCTATCGATATTCCTTCACCATCATCTACTATAGCTCCTTTGGCACATACTACTAATGTGCCTTTAGCATCAGACTCCACTGTATCACCTTTTGACATCCCTATGATCACTCATAATGGAAAAATTCAACCACTTAATACATTGTTTCCATCTCCTACCATCCCCTCACAGGACATTATCTCTCTCATGCATGTTGTAGGTCAGACTCCAATATCAGGTTCATGCTCTCACTTTAGAAATTAAATCCTATTATGCCTCTATCGAAAATAATTATTTACATGGAAATAACATTCCTAAAAAATATTTATAATTACACCTTCCCTAAATAATTTACCATGCCAAATTTCACATGTTTTGATGGTATTGGTGACCCTCATGCTCATATCTTGCATTATCGTATGCTTATGGCCTCTTATTTTAATGATCGATTGTTACTTAAGGCCTTTTTCTATAGTCTTAGTTGATGAGGCACTAATGTGGTACACCCATTTACCCTTTGGGTCCATTAACACTTTATATGACATGGAAGACACTTTTATCCTCCATTTCATTATCAATAATGGCCCTAGGGTTACTTACGACCACATCCATACTTTACATCAGGGCTCCTCTGAACCTATCCAGGATTATATCTTATGGTTTAATGCCTGTATACACCAACTCATATTCCAACCTAGTGACTTAGAGAAGTAATTCATTTTTTTCATGGCCTCATTTCTCCACTTAAGAAAAGGTTACAATATGATACTTGAGATTCATTCATCCTTTTATGCTATAAAGTTATTGACCTATAAAAATATCTTCTATCCTCACATCCCATCGTGCCTACACATGTTTCTCCATCCATTCCATCCTCTAGTCTCCCACTCACACCTCTAGTAGATCATCCTAAATAATCACCACCTTTGTCTAAAGTACATCTCTAACAAACTCAACCTACCCCTCCACCACCAACTCATCCTTCTCTAGTTCTGCATATCAAGTTCCTACCTCCACTCCACCTCCATCACGAGAGCCTTTATATTTCTCCCCTCACACTCGACCACATGATGTGCTACGTATATTACTTAATGAGTGATTAATTTGGATACCCTCCAACCAGAATCATCCCCCACACCAATTACAACATTAGCATGACCAACACTATTGTAATTATCATCACATCAATGGCCATTAGGACAATGACTGTCTTACCCTACGTGAAAGGATACAACAACTAGTAGATATTGATATCATCTCCTTTGCCTCTCATGAGCGGTCATTGTCTCCTTACCTCATCAATGTAGGCATACCCCACTTAAGTCTTCTCTGCACTAAGTACTCAGTTTATTCATCACTCACCACGTGTCACATGTGCATTCTCCACCTCATCCATCATTTCCATGATCACATTCATTGCATCTGCTATATCCACATTATCCACCACTTCATGTTGTTGCATCCCATGGGTTTATGTCAGCCTCTGTCATATCCCATGGTTACTCTGCATGAAATTCCATTTGGTTCATACACTCACGTTGCATGTCCATTCCACATGCTTCCACTTGCACATGTTGTCTTGGTCTTTGGTAGGTGATTATTATCACCTTACCCCCCGATGACAGCACTTGTGTTCTTATGGTTCTTACATGAATGTTGAGGGATTAGTTCTAAGAAAATTTCATCACATGCTTCTTCATTTCATCTAGTGCACTCAATCATTTCCTAATGACACACTCTTGCTTACGTGGCTCATACTTGACTTTTGAGGGGTCTTAATTACATGAGCCTATTCATTCACATGCTGGGGGCATCGTTAATATTACCCCCTTCCTATTTTCATCACCCTATCCTACTATGAATATATCACATTCTCACACATCCATTACGGTCAATTCATCTCTCTATCATACATTTTTCTATTTTCGTATCTATTCTACTATAATAATTACATTACCTACACATGTTATTCTACACACGTTATTCAATAAAAATTTCATCAACCACATTACATTGGTTATATATATTTTCATCATTCACCATACACATTTTTTCTACCACTACTAACATCATAATGTGAATTTATATTCATCACATATGAACAATACACATGCTAGGACAATAACCATAGAATCATACAACATCCATTACATCGCAATGGAAAAACATTCCAACATAGATTTAACATATATAAAAAATAGGTGTCCATACATATATCACTAATACAATCATCATCCCAAAAAAATTCTCACAACTAGGGGGCAAGGCCCCTGCATCCTATACAATAATCCCTATTATACCTCATCATCACTATCACTCTCATGTACTACGAGAACCCTAGAACTAGATGTCTCTCCACCAACATGATGCTATGCATTTCATGGCCTCATAAATTCTCCACTTGCCTTCCGTATCATAGTAATCTATGTAGCCTACTCTGAAAACTGACGCTACAAGTCCACATACCACGCAAACATGTCATGGGCCAAGGGACCACCACCTACCACCTCTCAGTCACATCGAGTCTCCTTTCTTGCCTCATCCCTCTCACTTATCAGCACTATACATGTCATCACTGCTATGGCCACTGGCTCAAAGATATGGGCATGCTCGCCTGTAATGTCATCAACACGAGCTCTAGCATCCCTCCACTTAGCACATCATTTGGTACATTCCCTGTCAAAGTATGGAAATATGTGTCTACTATCAATGACCAATATACATCCCCTAAAAAATAACATAAAACCACAGGTTACCTAAACACATATAAAACAACGTATACAATCTGTTAAACACCACATAAGCATACACAAATACTTATGCTATACCACGACCACTGGTACAGGGTCAGGGACACCTCCTTCCCCTCCTCCTAGCTCCATAGGACCTAGGAATACTGGGTATAATAATACCCACCGATGCGATGCCCACCATGCTTGATACTTTATGGTACACCCCATGTCATCTCCATCCACAACCACTATTGCTGGATTTGCCTCATCTGGCCATGGTGGTATTAACTACTCTTATGTGGGACCTGACCTAACACCATCCCTCTTAGGTTCTCTGATAGCTCTTAACCATATATATGGCTCTAGGGGCACATCATGAGCCATCCCCAAACTGTCCATGACACCCTCTCAACCTGAAAAATATTCCACCACACCTTGGAAGCGGTCCTCTAGCCACATAGTCCTCCAGATACATCACAACTTTGTAGCATCCTTAGGCCATCCCCCATAATCATAGTATGGCCTCCATATAATTGACTCGGGACCGATCCTATCTATGAGTTCCCTAAAGTATGTGTTTCCATCTTCCTACTACAAATGTCCACTAATCATCATGCATATATCTCAGGCCAAGCCCACTCTCCTCGTGGCCCTGTAACTGGTCTCAATATAACTATGTGCTCATATTCCCATACATGCATCAGTGTGGTGGCTCATATACCTCTAACCTCTCATCCTGCATAAACCGATACAAGTCTCTATATAGATGGGCCAACACACACCATGCCACATGCATATCTCGTACCCTCCTCCTCTATCCGTTAACATATGTCATGCATCTTATACAAGATGTCGACACCTCCTCCCTCCACGACTATACATGAAGTAATCACCACTACAATAAATTTTTGCAAGTGTGGAACCCTCGACTGTAATATAACATCTAAACTTATATGGGCCTCAGTAGGTACTCGATTCCTCATAAAATATCACCTCACCGAGAATGCATTTTTCACTCCATATCCTCCACTTCTATCACTTGTACCCTCTCCCCAAAAAATGACAATCACAATATGTGATATACATCCTCCAACGTGACACTCATCTCCCCTTTAGGTAACCAAAATGTGCATGTTTCTGCACACCATCTCTCACACAATGTAGTCAAAATGGGAATATTATGGGGCACACTCCCCATCCATGCTTATATGCTACAGGTTGTCACGGTCCATCACTATCCCACTCATCATCTGATAGGCCCTATCCAAGTAATATTCTCAAATAACATCCACCATGGAACTCTTGTGAATGGATATCCCTTTACACACCACCAAACAACAACAAACATAATTTTAGAACACATTACACACAACCAAACACACTTAATCAACATACTGGAAACAATTTTTTTACCATTATCCACTAAAATACATAAATTATGGACCAGGGTACGCCTAGATGCAGGATTGGGGCCCCTCCGGAGCAGAACACTAGCACCTAGTTCTAGGTGCTCCAGTCCCAGAGGTCACTAGCACCCTCACCGCTTACGTCTAGGTCAAAAACCCCGAGAAAATCAAAATTCTCAAATTTTCATAAATCCAACTAAAACGCCTATTACACCATATAATTTTGCAAAAATTAATGCACTTACCAACTCCTTGGTCATACGTGACACTACAATGCTCACCACTCTCTCAAACCGACTAGGACGTAATGCTCTCACTTGAGGCATCTTCACTCACTCCGTGCACACTCTCACACTCACGGAAAAGATAAATGAGGTAACTAAACACTTTTTCACTTTGCTACTTATAGTGACTTTTCATAGTTATCCCTACTATGGTCCTTATTTCACGCTTATTTCCATAACTAATACATGCTACATATGTTTCACTCATATCTTGAATTTTTTTACTCCGATTTACACCCCATTTGAGGCATTATTTTTATTAATTTTCCTACCACCATATTTTACACATTTGGATCATATTCTATCTCTTCACCATTGTGTCCCATTTAAGACATACACATTTTCACCTCTTGTCATTACTTTTGGCTTAGTATCATTTGTTCTTTTCATCACTCCCCCTTTCACTGAAAGGTCTCTGGGGCATATTATTGGGCCCCCTATAATCTCCCTCACATCACCATGCATTTAAACATTGTGAATCTAACACTTACCAATACATCATGTGATATTTCACAAGTAATTCCCCCTAATGACCTAATCTGGGGGAAACAAAAGTTTAAAATCTTCCAAATACAATCACACACCACTTTCTATCGATTCCCTCTAATGAATTAACTTCAGGGTAGAAAGTGATTAAAAATACTTTATAATACAATCATTCACCATTTTCTATCGATTCCCCCTAATGACCTAACCTGGGGGTAGCTTGCGTAAAATCTTTCCATGAGAAATCAATGAAAATCAATGTGTTCAAGTTGTAAATTGTATAGTTCAAATCTACAAGTGGTCTCCTAGATGACCTAACTTGGGAGTGGCATTCACCATTCTTCCCTAGATGACATAACTTGGGAATATATTCTATATGTCATGCTTGCTTCTAGATGACCTATCTTGGAAGCTATCACACATATTTGCGATTTATTTTAGATGACCTAACTTGGAAGTAACGTTTTCATTCCAAACTTGACCTAACTTGGAAATCACCCCTTCCTAGCCACCTCTTAACTTTGATATCATCTTTAAACACATGTTTTCTTCCAGATGACCTAACTTTGAAGCCACCTCTTTCATATCGGGTTCACTTCCAGATGACCTAACTTGGAAGGTTTCACATCGTGGCGACACCCATGGAGTGGGGGAAAGATTGCATTTCCTCTATCACTCCTATATGAGTAAACTATTTAATCAAATTCATTTGGATCCAAAAATCATAAAATTTGATCTGAGTCCATCTGCAGAGGCTAGATCTTGAGGATGTAGTTAAAGATTGGATAATAACACACTTTTCTTCCTACACTCTTCCTTTGGTGGCAGGATGCCCAAATCCTCCGATTATTCATTCATACACAAGCATTTTGGTTAGGAAATGATCACTCCCTACCCACCTATTCATCATAAAAAACATGTTTGAAATCATTATATATCTTGATCATCACTTGCATTTAGCACACGTCATCACGACATTTATGATTTTTCATTATGTTACATAGATCAACCCACTCATCCATGGTTTGACACACTTTTATAGTTCTATCGGCACTCCTCTACTACACATTTGCGCATTCTTCTACAACATGGGATTCTCTGACTTTTTCTTAGGTACACATTTGTGACGCCTGCAAATTATGCCACGTGATCCCATACCAAACCATAACACTAACTTGAAAATTTAGGAATAATTTTTTTTATTAATTAAGACACATTAAACCAATCTTAAATACATTAATTATGACTAATAAAATGTTTACTCATTTATTTAATTACACCACCTTCAGAATTAATTTTATTTATTTATTTCAGAGCTATAATTTTTTTACCCAAAGAATTTCGGACTTCATTACTTCCCTGACTTTAATTTAATTTAAGTAATTAATCCCCAAATAAATTTCATTTAGTTTTCCCTTCTTAGGTTAATAATAATTTTAATCCAACTTGTAATTATCATAATTACCCATTTTATTTCATGTAATATTTACCCATTAAGGTCCATGTTTAAATTTATTAATGTCATTTCCTAAGTTAGATTTTAACTTAATTTCCTAAACAATTGTAATAAAACTCATGCTACCACCTTTTAACTAATAAGGTATACTCTTACCCCTTCATCTTCTAATTTCCCATAGAATAAATTATAACATCCCCATGCACCAACTTTTATATAAAAATATATAACTAAACTATTCCTAACATGACTATAATTTCCCCACATTCCTGTGAACAAAAACTCCTAGGGCTCTATTAGTTTAGTTTACCCATACTTAATAAAATGTATTCACCCATCACTTAAAGGGATGAGGAATAAATCATAGTCATATGATTGATTTAATTCTCACCCTAGATATTTAGGTTTCCTTCTTTTGACCCCTAACCATCGTTATGATCTCTTTTGTTCTCGTTCTAACTGTAATGTGCCTCCATTTGCACAAGTAGAGTTGAATGGAAGGAAAGAATAGAGGAAAGAGAGCTTGGGAAGAAACTATGTTGGCTTTGACAGCTCGGGGACTTTAATGGGAGGATTGTCTCTCCCATATCTCATATTCATTCCTTTTTGAATATATAATCTCCCCATAGTTTTAATTATTCTAGAATTTTATTTTCGTGGGTATTTACATATACGCTGATTATATGCAAATTTTCTTTTCATTAGATCAAGAAATAGATATATACGTGCATATATACATACATGTGTGTGTATATATATACACACATATATATATATATATATATATATATATATATATATATATATATATATACCTATTAATATATTTGTGTATTTTGTAGAGTATATAGGCACCAGATTTAGGGCTATGGACACGTGGTTTAACCATGAGTGGCCTGAGCCATTTTTGTTTTTTGAAGGTTTATGGGTTAGGTGCAGCATGGCCGACCCACCCTCCATTTTGATAAGATTGGGGTGGGTCGACCATGCCACCCACCCCTAAAAATTAATTTTTTATTAAAAATGGGTCTCAATGAAACATAACTCACCCCCTTACATTTACAATAATGTGCGTGTGTGTGTCGTGCCATGTGGACACACACCTCTTTTCATAATTTTACTTAACAGTTTGATCAAAAACCTACATTGAATTCATATCATCCATATTAATGTATATATATATAATGTATATTCTATATATATATATATATATATATATATAGGTTGATATATTCTATAATACCATATATTTGTTCAAGTATGAGGCTATATCATCTTGTAGATACATATATAAGTTTATACATATACATGTATGGGTATGTATATAAATGTATATAATGTGTATATGTGTGTGTGTGTGTGTGTGTGTGTGTGTGTGTGTGTGTGTGTGTGTGTGTGTGTGTGTGTGTGTGTGTGTGTGTGTGTGTGTGTGTGTGTGTGTGTGTGTGTGTGTGTGTGTGTAAATCTAAGTCTGATTTCCATAACCAAATTTGTTGGGAAAAGTCATATTTTAATGTGAAGGGATATTAACTTTGTCTGGTTTATATTTTTCACCATTTCCTACAAATGCAACAAATTTTTATTCTAAATTTTATCTTCCTACAAGCTGGACAAATTTCAGAAACAAACTATAGGAAGAAGGGTAGTTTCTTTTGAATCTTAACAAGAATATAAAATGGAAAAACCATGAGATACTACTTCTTACAATATGCCCAAGTGTGCAACACATAACTATATTTCAACTTTGAGCTAATTACTAGGATATAAACTTCATTTCAGATATACACTTTCATTTAAAATATAGATATACTAAAATAGTGAAAAATTACAATATTTTAGCAACTTTCAACAAATTTAGATCTGCACTAAAAGCATAATACTACAACAAAATAAAAGAGCACTTCTTTCAATAATTACAACTCCAGATATTGGTAGACTTATTATAGCCCTATTATAATGCAAATTTAAGGATTTCCAATTCTTCTAAAAAATTACAGGCTTACTTTTACAAGCATACTTTGCAATGACATAAAGGTAAGTTCCTTCCATAGTGATTAATTCAAAAGAAATACATATATTTACATTCTTTACCGTACAGGTTAACAAATAATTGAAATGCAACTATTACAATCCCTCCACCCAAAACGGTGTAGATAACATGCCCATTTTGTTCTTAAAAGCATAATTCTAGCAGCTCCAATTCTTTATTTAAACCTACAACTGCTTCCCCTCCATTCTGGAACACACAAATGAGGGCAGGGAGCAAGGAAACACTCTGGACTCCTAGCATAATTCCAATCAAGGGGTGAAGTGAACCTCCTCATTGGACCTTAAGCTCTAACCAGGTAGTAATGTAGGGTGTTCACAACCAGGGAAGCTAAAACAATGGTTTCCACATACAAAACATACAAACAAGATTGCAATACATAACCATCAAACAAAAAAAGAAATCTGTAACTTTCAAATAGTCACAGAGGCTCAATCTAGAGCCAAAGGAGAAAGAAAAATGGTGGCCACCTCCTTATACCTCCCAAGTAGGTTAGGGGTCCGCCCAAAAACCTCCAAGGTACACATTATAAACACTCTCATGATCTCTTTATCTCACAACAATTAAGTTACAGAAAATACAGTAAGATTATCCTTTTGTCTCCCCATAGGTGGAGCACCATACCAATAATCTCTTCTCAAAACCTCACTAACTCCCTTTTATCTCCCCAATTTCCCCATATTCCCTTCTCCTTGCACCTTTCTTAAGAAAAAAAATACCCAAACCCAACAAACACATATACATACATTCAATGTACACAAAAGTAGATAATATCAAAATTTACCCAAATCTCGAATTTAGACTTTGAGCCCAATTTTGAAGGCTTTTGGGACAACTTTTACTTGTCCCACACTCTTTAAAATTCCAATGCATGTATCACCACAAAATTAATAAACCATAATATCAATGTACACATGGTTATATGATGCATATAAACATAGTTGTAACTACTATGAATCCAAGATGTCAGTATATAAGTAAAGCAATGCTAATTAACATGTGTTACAATATATAACAATGTCAACTAGGCATCCATACAATCCATGAAAGGGTCAAATAAAAATAATCATCCAATGTCTATATAGTATATCAACATACTAACTAGAGTACTATATCAATATCCATGTCTCTAAGCAGCTAATAAACATGATCAAAGCAAAAATAGGTATCGAAGAGGAGTGGGCACTACAACATCTCTATCTACTTTATGTTACCAATATTTTTTCTCACTAACATAAAGTGGGGGAAAATGTAGACACAAAATAATGCACTTACTATTACATTTATACAACCAAGTATGTTATTTTATATATGGGTCTGGCATAATAAAATTATTCACTAATGACCCATCTTTTAGTCTTGTTGTCAGTTAGTTGGTCTTCATTGTTATTTTTCTGGTACAATCATCAATTGTCTATATAGTTTTGGGCATCTTGTAGGGAGACTCAAGTGTCGTAATTTGCATGATTTTCATCTCTAGTCATTGTTGTCCACTTAAAATTCCCCCTGCTCTTGAGAAGTGAATTTTAAAAAAATTTGAGTTTAAGTGTCTTTTCTATTGAGCTGGTGGTGTGAAAAAAGCTGTGAAATTGAAAAAATCCATGTTTTGGGTCATTTTGTATGTATTTCGGGCCTGTCAGACATTTTTATCCCGCGTGTCCCAAGTTTCGAAGTGCGCTCTGTTCCCCGATCGGCCGAAATCCCCGAAGTTGTTCCATTTTCGGGCCCGTCGGAGCTTTTCGTCCCAACTGTCCCAAGTTCAAAATTGCGCTCTGTTCCCCGATCGGCCGAAATCCCCGAAGTTGTTCCATTTTCGGGCCTGTTGGAGCTTTTCGTCCCAAGTGTCCCAAGTCAGATTGTGCAAGTTGTTCCATTTTGGGCCGATTCGCTCGAATTGCGTCCTTCAGAACTTTTCATCCCGAATGTCCCAAAGTTCAAATGGGCCTCATTGTCATCTTTTCGGCCGAAACACCTGAACCGTGTCCTTCATGCGTTTTCATCCTAGATGTCTTAAAATGCATTTGTGCGTCTTCTCCCTGCTTCGCCCGAATCGGCCGAGCCGCGTGTTTTGCGCATTCGCGTCTCACATGTCCCAAGCGAACCAAATGCCATTCATACTTAGTTTTTCCCGCTCTACCAGAATATGTTGTTTTTCAAACTGATAGATATGAATTTAATGCGCATTGATCACCTGTCTCTCTCCTCAACGGCTATATAACGGGCAGACCCCCTTTTTACATTTCTCACACTGCTTCCTTGCTATCTTTTTCTTGAACATCTTGCTGGCGAACAAGGTTTTCGATGACGTCAAGGATAATCTATCAAAATCCTGGGAAGATCAGAGTCTTGGAGGAGGCTTGGGAGAACTGAAGAACAGCTGGTAGAAGGACGAAGCTTTCAAGACACTGGTCATCTCTGCTTTCAAAGACATACACTGTCATCTTCAGGATGAGACTTCTGAGACATAGCTGAGGTGTTAAAGAAATTCAGGCAGCGGATTCTGAAGTCAGTGTGTCCCTCTCAAAGATTGGCCACCTGTCTTCTTCTCCTTGTTCTTTTCTCTTCTTCCCTTTCTTTTTCTGTTTTCTTTGTAAGAAGTTAAGGTATTGCGATTGGCGGTCCTTAACTATTCTTGGTTAAAGAAGCGGTTACGAAGAGTAACTGATTTGTAAGCTATATAATGGCCTTCTTTACGCCATTCTGAGGAGGAAGAACTTGGCATATTTTTTGAAAAGTGTAAATAGATCATAAAGAAATCAATACAGAAGGACTTTCAATTCTTTGTCTATCTGATCTCTATTATTCCTAAGCTTTCATTTATTTTCTTTGCGAAGGTCATTTGTCTCAAGTTTATTAGTCTTTCCGATTGCATACTCTTCGACTTTGCAAGCACGGTGATCTTGTATAACCAAGAAGGAACTTTGTGTCCTTGATTAATGAATCTGTGTTATGTTAAGAAACTTTGTGTTCTAGCAGATGTTATTTACAGAACTTTGTGTCTTTGAATTCCATTTTATTTATCCGACATGAATGATCTTGTTTTAAATTCACTGTAACTTCGCATACATAAGGAATTATTCTGTTATCTATAATTCTGCATGTTGCCTTTCTGCTTTTTCTCGTCTTCCCATTCCTCTGTCCTTTTGTACTTGAACATCCTCATTGAAAACACTTTCGTAATATCCAAGTTTAACCAGAAAATAATGTTTTGTACATTTGTAAATAAGTTCGTTTCTGAATAAGGGAACCTCTCCCATTAAAGAGGAGGGACTTCTTGTCCCCTGAATGTTGCTCTTCTTAAAAGTCCTATTTGATGGCCAACAGTTTTTGGCGACTCCGCTGGGGAAAATCACATTCCAGTTCTACAATTTTTGATCATCCTTTGATCTGGTGATTCCACATTTCACTCGAGGGAGAAGGGCCCTTGGTATTGAAGATTCTCAGTTTCAGCTTTTGGAGCAGCAGGGTTTTCCTTTCCCTTCAACAACAAATAGAAGGACTCGTTCGACAAGCACTCCACCTGTTCAAGACAGAATTCCTATGGGTGGTTTTTCTTTAGAGCCAGCTAGCCCAAATTTTCAAGCTTCGATTCTTGCTGGTGTTGCAGTCCCTCTCCAAGCCATTTTTCCAAGAATGGCGGCACTGTTACCGTGGGGTCATCATGTCGGGCCCCTAGCCCTCACTCAGCCTTTGCATGAGTTACCCAGAGGTAATCGGAAGAACTTCCCTAAGTTCAAAGGTGATGGAAAATTACATTCTGATGAACACATCGCAGCCTTCATTGTTGCATGTGGAGTTCTGGGGGTCGAACATGAAGACATCTCCGTAAGGCTGTTCATTGAGACGTTACAAGATAATGCTACTGATTGGTTCTACCACCTTCCGGCTGGCGCTATCACCGACTAGGACACAATGAGAACTCAGTTTGAAAACCGTTTCAAGCCGGTAGAAGATGTACATGCCTTGCTAGCCCAAATCTCTCAGATAAAGAAAGATTCACAAGAGCCCATGAGAGAATTTGTGGCCCGGTTCAACAAATTGATCAATAAAATTCTGCAGCCTACTCGACCTGTTGATCAAATTCAAAAATGTTTCTTCCTAAATGCTCAATCACCCAAAGTTAGTTATGCACTAAGAAGGGCTAATCTCGCAACATTGTTCGAGGATCAAACTCTCGCTGTTAGTATCGAGGATGACTTGATCATGTCAGGGAAGTTGAGAAGAGACCCTCCCAAATCTAAGTCTGCTGCTTCTTCCTCTTCCACCCCTGGACCTAACACTGATCCATTAGTTCAGAAACTTGCAAATGATCTTCTTGCTATAAAGAAACAATTGGCTCAGCATGCCCCTTATGCAGATGTTCCAAGGAGAAATTTCCAGCCTAGAAATCATTTGCCTGCTTCTCAAACAAGATTAGCACTTGAGGGACCTCCTGTTAAAGTTCTTGTGAATGCGACCTGCGAGGTGGAAGAACCAGATGATGATGAAGATAACGAAGCTTGCGAAGAGTTTGCGGGAGAAGTTGATGAAGCGGACAAATTTGAGGGATCTCAAGTAAATTTCTTCACCACTGAAGGCATTGATGATGGAGATGATTATGATGAAGTGGTAGTAGACATGAATAGCGAATCATTTGCTGTCATGACTCGAGAACAGACAAGTCAGAGGGAGAAAGTAACACAGCCCATCAAGAAATCTAAGGAGCAGTCGACAACTATTCCCGTGATTGCAAAAAGAGGATCTCCTATCCCTACTTTGTCTACATCAAAGGTGAGTCCTATCAATCCTACTACTAAAATTTCTTCTTCTTTCTCTCCTAAAGTTGATAAGCCTAAAGTACTGAATGATGATGGCCTGTCCACTTCTGGATCCTTTGATATTGTTGATCACCTGAAAAAGACCAAGGTCCAAATCTCAGAAGCTGAGTACTATCAAACCCATCCCAAAGCTTTTGCCAAAATGATCCACTTTGTCAATTCCCACTCTAAGACCACCTCTAAAGGCCTTTTTCCCACTCCTCCTTCTGTACCACAGCCTAGTCTGGTAGCCGCTGTCACCTCGCCTATTGACAAAATCAAGCCTTTTATGTAACACTTCTTATAGCTGGTCATAGGCTCAGTAATTGTGTCATAGATTCCGGAGCCTCAGATAATGTGATGCCTGCTAAAGTAGCTCATGCTTTAGGCCTAACTCTCACATGCACTTATGGATCTTGTTACTCTATAGAGAGTAAGGAGGTGCCCCTGGTTGGGAGAATTAAAGATGCACAAGTAGCTTTTGCTGCTTTACCCGAGAAGAAAGTGTTGGCTACCATCTTAGTGGCAGATATTCCCCCTTCATATGGGATGTTGCTAAGTAGGAACTTCTGTAAGGACGTGGGTGGGGAAATCCAAATGGACTGGTCACATGCACTCATACCTGTTAATGGACACATGAAGAAGTTGCTGCCTGAGAAGCAATCTGAGTATATTATGTAGAAAATGGATGACCCTAGAGCACAATAATTTATGAGGATATGGGGCATGGTAACTACATGATTATGTCCCCTGATGAAATTCGACTCCCTGAAGTGTCTCCTAAGGATCCTAATGGGGTTTGGATTTTAGAATTTGATGGAAGTTGTTCTTCAGCTGGTTCTAGAGCCGGTGTCCTACTGGTGTCACCTGAAGGAGGCCTACACCCCTTTTCATTTAAGTTGCAGTTCAAGAATACTAATAACACAACAGAGTATGAGGCTCTCATTCTCGGATTGCAAGTGGCCAAAGAACAAGGTGTAAAGAATCTTCTGGCTCGTGGTGATGCAGAGTTGGTTGTAAAGCAGGCCAGAAACCTTTTTCAAGTGAAAAATGGAAGGCTGAAACATTACCTGAATCAGGTTTGGGATTCCATTGAATTCCTTGATGCTTTCTCTATCGAAGCAGTACCTAGGGAAAAGAACAACAGAGCTAATTCACTAGCTGTCTCAGGGTCACTACTGATTCCTCATCCTGATTTCTCTCAGGATAAGTTCACCATTGAGATGGTCCATCGGCCCAGTGTACCTGATAACACCAATAACTGGCAAGTTTTCAATGATGATCAAAATTTGCTTTCCTTCCTGGAACTCAAGGGTAATTTCGAACAGCTGTATTTTGAGGGAAGTGACAACCTACCTCGTGAGAGTGTGCCATTTGACAAAGCAGTCACCCAAGGGGAAGAAATAGATCAGGAAGGGTACATTAAACTCAAGGGGAATAAGATTCCTAAAGGATTGGTAAGCTTAGAGGAACTATTTGATAAACATGACAGGTATGTGAAGTCTAGAGCTTCTACTGGACCTCAGCAATCAGCTGAACATGACAGGATTAATATTGGGAGTGCTAATGACCCTAAGTTGGTGAATATTGGAAAATGTTGCACATCAGATGAGAGGAGAAAAGCAATTGATCTTTTAAAAAGGTATAAGGATGTTCTTGCTTATTCTTATGAGGATCTAAAAGCCTTCAAGCCAAAAGATATGCAGCATTCTATTCCTCTCAAACCAGGAATCAAACCTTTTAAGCAAAAACAAAGGCAGTATAATCCCAAAATAGCTGACACCATCTTTTAGGAAATTCAGAAGTTGTTGAAGGCTAAAATCATTTTTCCCATTCACCATTCAACATGGATTGCAAATATTGTGCCTATTAGGAAGAAAAATGGTGAGATCCGCATCTGTGTTGATTTCAGGAACCTGAATCAGGCGTCTTTGAAAGATAATTATCCTTTGCCTATGATGGATCAGGTCTTGCAAGCAGTTACAGGGTCTGAAATGTTATCCATGCTTGATGGATTCTTGGGATACAATCAGGTAGAGGTTGATACTGTAGATCAACGCAAGACAGCTTTCACTACTCCTTGGGGTACCTTTGCTTACAAGAGGATGCCTTTTGGGCTCATTAATGCTGGTGCCACTTTTCAGAGAACCATGGATATGGATTTTGGAAGCTTGAAAGGGAAGTGTATTGTCATATATCTTGATGACCTGACAGTGTTTTCCAAGACAAGAGCGGATCATTTTGATCACCTAGAGACAGTTCTGCTGAGATGCAGAGAGCATGGGATCTCTCTGAACCCTAAAAAATCTGTCTTTTGTGTCACAGAGGGAAAGTTATTAGGGCACATCATTTCCAAGGATGGTATTAAGATTGATCCTGAACGAGTACAAGCTATCCAGAAAATTCCTCTCCCAACAAGTAAAAAGGGTGTGCACTCCTTTGGTAAGATAAATTTCTTGAGAAGATTCATCCCTGATTTTACAGAGTTAACTTTGAATATTTCTCAGATGATGAAAGGGAAGCAAACATTTGGTTGGTCTTCTGAAGGAAAGGAATCCTTTGAAGGTATCAAGAGAGCTATCGCTAAAACTCATGTTTTAGCTTGTCCTGATTTCAGCAAAGATTTCATCATCTATTGCTATGCTACAGATAACACCCTGGCTGCTGTCTTAACTCAAGAAGACTCTAATGAGCATGAGCTCCCAATTACATTCATGAGATATATTCTGAAAGATCACGATTTGAAATACACCATGATGGAGAAACATGCTTTTGCAGTGGTTAAAGCTGTCAAGCAGTTTCACTTTTACATCCTCAACTCTCATTCCATGGTATTGGTCCCAGATACAACTATCAAGTCGATTCTCACACAGCAAGAATTTGGATCCAAGAGAGGGAACTGGGTTGCTAAGGTCCAAGAGTATGACATTGACATTAAACCAACCAAGCTGGTTCATGGAAAAGGCCTTTGTGAGCTCATTGCAGAAGGAGCCAAACATGAGTTGCTGGAGGAGAAAGTTGACCTTCCTACCATTCTGTTCCTTAGTTCAGTTGATGAATGGTATGCTGACATCGCCCATTTTCTCACCTATGGGAAATGCCCTTCTCATTTAATTGCCAAAGAAAAGAGGACTGTTAAATTGAGGTCAGCGCAATATGTATTGTGGGAAAATGCCTTGTTTAAGCGTGGGTTAGATGGGAGATTTTTGAAGTGTGTGGACAAGGAACAACAGAGAAAGTTGCTCTCAGCTTTTCATGATCAGGCATGTGGAGGGCACTATTCATCAATGGTTACAGCTCATAAGATACTCCGTGGAGGATATTACTGGCCTTCCTTGTTTAAAGATGCATCCAAGTGGGTTGATAAATGTGAAGCTTGTCAGAATTTTGTGGGAAGACCCAAACTGGCCTCTTTGCCTCTTAAGCCAGTTGTAATTGAAGAACCTTTTCAGCAGTGGGGTTTGGACTTCATTGGAACACTTAATCCTGCTTCTAGTGCTGGTCACACTCATGTGCTAACTGCCACTGACTATTTCACCAAATGGGTGGAAGCTATTCCAGTCAAGAGTACTACTTCTGAAGTGGTGTGAAACTTCATTAAAGAGAACATCTTGATAAGGTATGGTGTGCCTAATAAGATTGTAATAGATAATGCTTCGAATTTCTCTTCAACTGAGATAATGGATTTCTGTTATGGGTATGGCATCTCCCTGGCTCATTCTTCAAATTATTACCCCCAGGGAAATGGGCAAGCAGAATCCACTAAAAAAAATCTGGTGACTATCATAAGGAAGTTGGTCAATGAGTCTCAACGAAACTGGCACAAGAAGCTCTATGATGCTCTTTGGGTAGACAGGATTACACCAAAGAGAGCTATTGGAATTTATCCTTTTCAAGTGGTATATGGAGTAGAAGCTCAATTACCAGTGATAGTGGAACTGCCAGCCTTGCACCTAATGAAGGCCATTGAGGATACTAGTTTCAGAGATGCTTTGGACAAGAGAATTATGTACCTGCACAAACTGAATGAGGACAGATTGGTGGTTGCTGATAGGATATCTGTTCACCAGCAGAAGGTAAAGGTCCTGTTTGACAAGAAAGCTAGGTTCAGAGATTTCCAAGTTGGAGACACCTGCTGTTATGGGACAAAAGACATGAACCTCGTGGCAGCCATGGAAAGTTTGATTCCCTATGGCTCAGACCTTTCAAGATCAGACACTTTGCTGGTGATAATTCCTTTTATCTTGATTACATGGATGGTTCTTCTCTCCCACTTCCTTATAGTGGGTAGTATCTCAAGTTGTTCAAGTCCTAGGTGATTAGGGAGTCCCTTGTATATTCTGTACAACGTTTTTGCTTTTCTTTCCTTTTTGTTTTGGTGTGTTGCCCTTTGTATTGGTCTGTTTTTGACTCCGTTGCCCAATGGATAAGGTATTGGTCTGCTTCCCCTGAGTTTGTCTAAGTTCTTGCCTTGTCTCATTCCTTAAATTCATGCCAAGTCATCCCCAGAAGGAGCCAGCTGTTGTCCACTCAAAATTCCGCCTGCTCTTGAGAAGTGAATTTTAAAAAAAAAAGAGTTTAAGTGTCTTTTCTATCGAGCTGGTGGTGTGAAAAAAGCCGTGAAATTGAAAAAATCCATGTTTTGGGTCATTTTGTATGTATTTCGGGCCTGTCGGACATTTTTGTCCTACGTGTCCCAAGTTCCGAAGTGCGCTCTATTCCCCGATCGGCCGAAATCCGTGAAGTTGTTCCATTTTTGGGCCCGTCGGAGCTTTTCATCCCAACTGTCCCAAGTTCAAAATTGCGCTCTGTTCCCCGATCGGCCGAAATCCCTGAAGTTCCATTTTCGGGCCTGTCGGAGCTTTTCATCCCAAGTGTCCCAAGTCAGATTGTGCAAGTTGTTCCATTTCGGCTGATTCGCTCGAATCGCGTCCTTCGGAACTTTTCGTCCCGAATGTCCCAAAGTTCAAACGGGCCTCATTGTCACCTTTTCGGCTGAAACACCCGAACCATGTCCTTTGCACGTTTTCGTCTCAGATGTCCCAAAATGCATTTGTGCGTCTTCTCCCTGCTTCGCCCGAATCGGCCGAGCCGCGTGTTTCACGCATTCGCATCTCACATGTCCCAGGCGAACCAAATGCCATTCATACTTAGTTTTTCCCGCTCTACCCGAATATGTTGTTTTTCAAACTGATAGATATGAATTTAATGCGCATTGATCACCTGTCTCTCTCCTCAATGGCTATATAACGGGCAGACCCCCTTTTTGCATTTCTCACACTGCTTCCTTGCTATCTTTTGCTCGAACATCTTGCTGGCGAACAAGGTTTTCGATGACGTCAAGGATAATCTATCAAAATCCTGGGAAGATCAGATTCTTGGAGGAGGCTTGGGAGAACTGAAGAACAGCTGGCAGAAGGAGGAAGTTTTCAAGACACTGGTCATCTCTGCTTTCAAAGACATACAATGTCATCTTCAAGATGAGACTTCTGAGACATAGCTGAGGCGTTAAAGAAATTCAAGCAGCGGATTCTGAAGTCAGTGAGTCCCTCTCAGTGACTGGCCACCTGTCTTCTTCTCCTTGTTCTTTTCTCTTCTTCCCTTTCTTTTTCTGTTTTCTTTGTAAGAAGTTAAGGTATTGAGATTGGCGGTCCTTGACTGTTCTTGGTCAAAGAAGCGGTTACGAAGAGTAACTGATTTGTAAGCTATATAATGGCCTTCTTTATGCCATTCTAAGGAGGAAGAACTTGGCATATTTTCTGAAAAGTGTAAATAGATCATAAAGAAATCAATACAGAAGGACTTTTCATTCTTTGTCTATCTGATCTCTGTTATTCCTAAGCTTTCATTTATTTTCTTTACGAAGGTCATTTGTCTCAAGTTTATTAGTCTTGCCGATTGCATACTCTTCGACTTTGCAAGCACAGTGATCTTGTATAACCAAGAAGGAAATTTGTGTCCTTGATTAATGAATCTATGTTATGTTAAGAAACTTTGTGTTCTAGCAGATGTTATTTACAGAACTTTGTGTCTTTGAATTCCATCTTATTTATCCGACACGAATGATCTTGTTCTAAATTCACTGTAACTTCGCATACATAAAGAATTATTCTGTTATCTATAATTCTGCATGTTACCTTTCTACTTTTTCTCGTCTTCCCATTCCTCTGTCCTTTTGTACTTGAACATCCTCATTGAAAACACTTTCGTAATATCCAAGTTTAACCAGAAAATAATGTTTTGTACATTTGTAAATAATTTCATTTCTGAATAAGGGAACCTCTCCCATTAAAGAGGAGGGACTTCTTGTCCCTTGACTGTTTCTCTTCTTAAAAGTCCTATTTGACGGCCAACAGTCATATACTGGGCACCTAGGGTAGCACTGGGGCACCTTGAAGTGCCCCAGTCCATGATTTTAGGTGCCCTTATTTTTCGTAATTTGTGGTTGTAATTTGTTTGTTTGAGGTTGGTCTTTGTTGTTACCTTGTACATTCCCCTAGGTTACAGTTGGCGTTTCAGGTCATTAGTGTCAAAATTTGAAAAAGAGATCCCTATATAAACATATCATACTTACTACATTATGCACAAACATTTTACTATCAAGGGAAGATAGCTACTTAGGAAAGTGACTACATTTGAGCATCTTCTACATCTGCATCACACAAGCATAGGGGGAAAGGGTTATATTATCTCTATTCCATTCACCATTTAAATTTTTACGTCTAGTTATTGCCCCCTAATTCTACATCATTGGCACTAGGGAATCCTAGGCAAAAAATTACACACAAACAAACATAGAACTACATGGCGTCTGGAATGTAGTGCAATGCTTAGTCGTAAGTCCACCATTCTAGCAGCTAAGGTCAGTCTGACCTATTCATATGCATTTTTATTTTTAGAATTATATGATTTGAATAGGGTTTTACAGGTAGATCTTCACATTACATTTAAAATGACATAAGTGAAGGAATTGTGAAAACCATGTGACAAAGATGAAGATATTATAGAGATCTTGCGACACTTCCAGACTTAGATCCTTAGCTTTTTTGTAGACTACAATGCCCAGATCACAGACCAGGGCACCCTAGTATCCTTTCAAGAACCTCATTCTAGTCAGATACTCAACTTCTACCATTCCCGAGGCCATCCAGTCATAAATTTCCTAGTCTGCACATCCGCCTACTTTAGTCCAACACACAATGAAGTAAGTCAAACTCAGGTTCGTACAATATCCCTCTTATTTTCATTATTTCAATATATTCAAACAATAAAGTAAAATGTCTAGTTTCAACATTTTAATATTAAATTCTGTTTCTATTTAGATTAACTCATAAAAATAAATATTCTATATTTCTAGTTAATTAGTTCAGACCAGTCTATGAATCCTAGACACAATTGCTTTTACAGGACATGGTGTCCTTAACATTCTGGGAAGCAGTTAAAGGCTTGGAGGTTACATTGGGTGTGCCTCACTACACTATTAGATCACCCAAAAAATAGGACAATACAAAGATATCTTCACAAAAATTTAGGGAAGCAGTTAGAGATTGAAGGACATAGAGCATTTCCTCCCTACACCTCTTCGACCAGGGTGGAGTGAGATCACCCAAAAAATGTGCAATACAGGATATCCTTCTACACTCTTTTTCTCGACATGAATAAAGTGCACATATTTCATTTACACTCTTTCATTTGCATATTTTACAGTTACATGCCTTCATATACATGTGTCTTTTTACATTACTTTTTTACACTTACACACATATTTATCTCCTTGATTGTTTTCTCCTTACAGGTCTGATTGTATGAGAAAAAAGTAGTCAAATGGGGGAAACAACAACAAAAACGTCAAAAAAAACACTTGCGACATCACACACTTTACTAACCATGTAGGTACATTACACACCACAATAGCCACACACGCATTCCACCCTAGGTTCACTCTCATCACTTTTTCTTTGCACATTTTTCATCTTTAGTTTCCACGCTCCTCCATATTTTTTTTGTTCCACACTTTATCTAGTCCTTCGGTGTGTTTCTACTACACTCTTCATGGACATCAAACACACATCTCTATCTACTTTATGTTACTGAGCTTTCCTCTCACCAATATAAAGTGGGGACAAAATCATGCACTTTAGACATTATTTATCCCAGTCTCATACTACTATTTAGAAGTTTATTGAGTGAAGAAAGTACTAATTAACCCATGTATTTTTACCATCTTGTTTTATTTTATTTCTTCATTACCACCCCTTTTCATCCACATTCCCAATCTATTTCGGTCATTTCCCATCATTTTATCCTTGACTGGGGTGCCCAGGCTAGTACTGGGGCACCCGTGTGCACCCTAGTCCCATTAGGGGCACCCCGATCCTTTTTGCACTTTCCTGCCACTTTTTGGGCTCTTTTTAGTTATTTGGAATCTTTATATTTCTTGTTGTCATACTTTTCAGGTTTGATTATGAAATTATATCATGAGAACCCTACAGATATAAAGTTATGAGACTATAACGAGGGACCTAACATCACTTACTA
The DNA here is from genome assembly GCA_019776745.2 of Taxus chinensis. Taxonomy (NCBI): domain Eukaryota; kingdom Viridiplantae; phylum Streptophyta; class Pinopsida; order Cupressales; family Taxaceae; genus Taxus; species Taxus chinensis. The sequence goes on along the minus strand of CM034155.1, from coordinate 421,152,088 downwards.
CTATCACTCCATCTAGAGTTGCATCCATCTATTGCATTGGAGATCACTTTCATCCACATAGCTCCATCATCAAGGCACAAGGTTAGGACATCTCCATAACACTTCATAGGGGGAGGGATTCTATTCTATTCCATGCACACATTATACTACATTTTCTACACATAGTTATTGCTCGCTACTTCACAAAGTGCGACTGACACAAGATAAACCTAGGGCATGTTCACACACACTTGAACATAGAACTACATCGGGTATTAGATGTAGTGAAACACTCAATTAGTAAGTCCAGCATTGTGACAGACGAGGTCTATCCAAACCCTTCATATGCATTATTATTTTTTAGGGTTTGATGATTATTTTGGGGTCTTATAAATATTTCTTTCATTTTGGAGTATTGGAGACATCTAGCGTAGGAAAACGAAGTTGATGTGACACACAACAAAGGTTACAGGTAATCTTCTATCTTTGCAAACACCATTTTCAAAGCTTTTACACAGACCAGGGCACCTAGATTACAGACCAGAGCTCCAACAGGTGCACCAGTCCTCCTCCAGATGCCCCGATCCAACTAGACTCTCTAGATCCATCCTTTTTGGGAATTATGCATAGTAGTTCCTGCTCCTGGTTCTTCCAGTCACCTCTAAAACACTCTCCAACATGCATCTGTTACCAGCTGAGTTATTTCCTTGCTCTCTTTTACATATTAGGGTTAGCATTTCCTTTTGCATAGTTGTTTATCTTATTTACATTCTTGTTTATTGCATTTATATACTTTATTACAATTTTTCATATCTTAGATTAAATATATATATATACTACATAGTTATTCCAGTTTTAGATAATCAGAAGGCCAAACAAAGACAAGTGCTAGTACCAAAAAACATGCATATAGAAAATAGTGTCTAAGTTAAGTAAATAATGTATAAGCTACAAAGAAAAGTAGCAATGTAAACACACAAGAAGACAAAGTAGCCCGCTAAAGCGGGTTGCAAACATGGGACATCACTCATAATGTCTCAAGCCACACAAGGCCATAATTTCCACAAATAAAAAATAAGTGTGTACACCAAACATAGGGCATGACCCACATACAAAAACAAGTAATAACAGACAATATAACAAACAAGTATGGAAAAAAATATCCTTGCATAAAAAAATGTTACACATAAAGCACTCGTTTGAATGTTAGAAATATACCAAGTATGTCAAAAGCATGTATAATGAAGGAATGTAAAGTGCTAAGTACAAAATGAAATAATAACACCTATGAGAGATGAATGTGGATGTCCCAGCTACTAGTGTAGGAAGGGTAGAAGAAAAGCATCCATGCTACTTGTAAGAGACCTGTATCTATGATCAAAACTAGAAAAATAGTTGAACGCTCATGTGTTGATGATATAGATAAATGACATACAAGTAATCTAACTAGCATGTGTAATAAAGTGATCATGAACAAGAAAAAGTAAGCAAGAGTAAGAGCAAACATAATATGTAGTATGTTATGGATGGATGGAATGGAATGTAAAATGGAGTGATAGGAGCCGTGTGCCTCCCTAGTTAATGGAAATTTATGTAGTGAGACTCATTTGGTTTTCCCCCTCAGCAGTCAAGAATGAACCGTAAACAAGAGTGCATCATCGTGAAATGGTCGAAGTGTGTTGTGTCTAACGCGGTGTGATGATTATGTATGTATTGGTGAAATGTGACCTAGTAACGATGTGTGCATGAACCTTACAGGAAAAGCATATATCACAACAAGATGATCAAAAGAATGATGATGTAGCCTAAATCATGAGCGTATATCACTATAAGATGAGTAGAGGGAGTGGTAAAGTAGCCTAAAGCATATACCACTACAAGATGATAGAGTAGGTGACCATTTAGCCTATAACGTATGTCACTATCCTAGAAATGTCGCATGATGAAAGGGTGAATGATGAACACGTAATTATGATAAGGTCCATTTTATTTGTAATCCCTCGTCAGTTGAGTATGGACCAAGGAAATAAAGTGCATCATAGGGTAGTGAGTGCAGTGCGTAGAAGAAAATGTAACATGCGTGATGATAATAGATGACCATGTGATGGGTAGAATGTGTAATGTATGATGTATAAGATGTAATGTACAGTGTAGACTAACGGATGTAAGATGCACGATGTAGTATGTAAAATTCTAGAGTTGTAGAACATGAAAGTGTTGGATATGTATGATGAAGACAAGTATGACGTGTGATGTAAATATATGTAAAGATTGAAATGATATAGACTAAATGTAGAATGTATGACATGAGACGTGATGTGTGGTGCCTAATGTGTAGTGTGTGGGGTTCATATGTAGTATGCCCTCAAAATTCAAGTGTGAACCAAAGCACAAGAGTGTGTCATCATTTAATGATGACACTATAATGTGTGATGAGTATGCATATGTGAGAAGATTGATGTATGGGAACATAAATATGGTAGATGCTAATATGAGTGTGGGGGGGGGTGTGTTAGATGTGATTCCCCTCAAGTGTACACCAATGAAATGAACTAACCAATGATAGTGAAGGACAAATGTCTATCATTTTATGTATGCAATGATGAAAGCGTATGAATATGAAAGATATGGATAATGATGCCAAGATAAGGTATGTGTAAATTAGTGAAAATTTAAGTGGTGAATATTTGTTAATTCATGAATATTCTAGTTTTTGAAATTTGAAATTAGCTAATTTTTAGGGTACAAGTTAGGACCAGTTTGCCAAAATTTTCTAGGTACAATTTGAATTTAGGGGTCAATTCACCATTCCCATGAAATCAAAATTTGTAAAATTCACTTGAATATAGTAATTTGGTAGCATGTTTTTTATGCTACCGGATGACAACATAAAGTATGTTGCTGTCTATTAGCATAAAAATATGTTACCAATTGGTAGCATATAAAAAAGCTACCGTCTGGTAGCATTTAATAGTGATGTAATTATATTATCCATTCATGTGAAAGATAATTTTCACAATTTTTTTGAATATTTTATAAGGATTTTTTTTAGAGGGAACCTTAAATTTTTCCCTAGTGCAAATACTAAGAGTGTGATGTAGTACTATTTAAGGATGTGGAAGATTGATAATGTAAATATGAGAAATGTTCCTATGATGATATCATGATGAGAAAGGGGGGTGTGAATACTATGCCCCCAAAGCGTGTGTGATGAAAGAGGCTATCATGTAATGTCATCTAGGAGATCATCATTCTCTAGATCATAGTTGAATCAATAAGTATTGGTGACTTGATAAGCAATAGTGTCTAGTTGATCACGTAATGATCCATTGAGGCGTAAGTTGTACATGCCCATAACATAATTTTCATTGGTGAATGGAGGAAGTGGACAACCATGTGCATACCAACAAGTGATATTATGTGTGTATCCTAGGAAAGATCTAGTTCAGATGAAAACACGTCCAAAAGGCATAAGAACTGAAATGTCTATATGATCAGGATCTATATTTCCCCCAATATAATCAAGCCATGATTTCCATAATATAAGTGGAGAAGAGTGAGGACTACGTGATAGATAAACCCTAAGATGAAAGACATGGAATACATAAACATTTTTAATGCAAACAAATCCATAATAAAGATGAGGAGTGTATGGTGTGGGATATAGGCCCTAAACAAATCCTAAGCGAGTCAGACCCTCATGTGTACTTATAGTTTCATCACATGTAGGATCAAATGGAATATGCTCCCAATACGAGTAATTCATGAATAACGGGCAAGTAAATGGAGGACGTGCGGATGTAGGTGGTACAAATAAAGGTGCAAGTGATAGACCGACATCCATGGACTGGACAGGCCCTGGATATGGAATCATAGAATTAGTAGTAGCAGGTGGCATATAATAAACTGTATCTATCATGTAAATGACATGGTCAAGTGGTGGTAAGTGAGGTGGTGCTTTCATAGGTTGGGGTTTATCTCTAATATTTGTGCGTGGATTAGGAAGACCAATATTAGGAGCCCATTCACAATAATGGAATGGATCATGGTCACGGAAAACGATGTAATCAATGCCTTCATGTAAGAATTTTACACAAATACGTACAGAAGAGGTGACAATGTTGATCAAGGTTTTATTCTTCCTGTTCAGCTTAAGTGTGCAAGAAAGAAAAGAACACCAAAAAACCTTGAATATTTAAGGGCTTAGTACCTTGGGGATGATGATGACTGATACAAGCGTAAAGCAGATCATGAGCTCCTCACTATGATCTCATAAAACCTACAACTCAAAGACACTAGAAAATAATTGCTTAGATATTTTATGTAAGGACTTCCCAAAAAATCAGACCTGAGAAGTGTTCACTTCCGCGGTGGCTATCAACCCCCGTGTGATAAAGAAAATGATAAAATTCAAGATAAATGGATAATATGCAAGCTGATAAACAAAGAAACCTGAAGATGCTGGTATGCAGATGAGCTACTGATATGATCCAAACACAACATGCAACATGAACCAAGCTAAGTGAACCACCAAATTGTGAGAAGGGTACTTTGGGGATTCTAGTGGAATTACAAGGACATTATGAGGATGCTATGAAAAACAAGCGGTTAAAAATTCAAAACAACATTGCCCAAATTTTCCAACCTATTTAAATGAGGGGGTAAGGCCCATATTTATAGTCTAGGGGTGGGGTTAGATTGTGGGTTATTAGGTAATCAGGGTTGGTTAAAGTAACCCCGGTTAAGGGACATGATTTGAGTAGTTAGGTTTGATTTGGAAATTATGTGATCAAGTGGGGCTAATGATTTGAATTATTAGGTCAAAGAGATAAGGATGTGCTATGGAGTGGGGAGCATGATTGACATGGTTAGGAGCAATAATGCATCCCATGAGGATCATTTTAAATTTAGGAGTGGGATGTTAGATATGTGTATTATTTCCCATGAATTGAGTAAATTTGGGATATTGATTATTAGGTGACATAATGCTAAATTTTAATTATCAAATGGGTTTACATGGAACTCGTTAATTAATTAAAATTAAGGGTGAGTAAAAAGATATGTGTATAATGGAATTTACTTAAATTTAGGGAAAAATAAAAGTGACAGGGAAACTTGAATGAAGGAGAATGAATGCGGGGTGAAGGAGAGGAGCTACACCAAAAAATGGTGTCTACATTTTCCCCTTTTTATTGAGTGGTTTACGATAGCAAGCCACGAGACAAAAAAAATAGGGTAGGATGAAATCATGCATTCATAAAAGAGATGAGGATGTGTAAAACATGACCAAAGGCAAGATTCCCTAGGTGAAAAAGGATCAAAATAACAATGAAAAATATGGCGGTGACTCCAATATCACATCGGCAGAGGACAATTGCAGTCTCAACGGAGATGGGTGACAAGGTTCTATGGACTAGTGAGTGGGTGGAGACCACTGCAGTATGGATTTAAGACGCGATGACCAATGGGTCATAGGAAAACATCAAAGTATGTGCATATAAATGTGAAAGGTATGTGAAATCCTTTGTCTGCGAGGAATCGAGAGAAAAAAATCATGTGTTCGCAAAAGGGATGTGGATGAAAATAATGATGCCCCAACATAGGGCACAATATAAAAAGTGGACATGTAAATAAAATACCCCAGAGGGAATAAGTGTAATCATAAATGTGGAAATGATGAGCATATACGATAGAAGTGCGAGATAAAATGCCCTTAAAGGGTTATAAATCTGGTGATGAAAACATGTTTCATAGGAAAGGTTTATAAGTGACGAAAAATTAGTAGGTGAAGAAAAGAGAAAGAAGTCTAAATTCTTCGGCAAGTAGGATAAGAAGTCAATCTACTTTTGTGAAGAAACAAAAGTAGAGAAAACATTCATGAAAGAGAACAAGATTGGATAGGTGATGACCATTATGGTATCCTCCAAGACAAAAATGCCAAAGGAGGATGGGATGAGGGATGTAGATGATAAATGATAGAGATAAGAGGAGAAGGAATAGAGAGGTTCCAATGGGCCTAGAGAAAAAGAAAATAGAGAAAGAGAATAAAAGAAGAAATTGATGAGGAAGGATGAACAAGAAGGAGAGGACAAGATGAGAGGAGGGAAGAATTAAAAGTAAGAAGATGAGAGGAGGAAGAGATGTGCCGTAAGAAATAAGCAACAAATATAATAAAGAGGGAAGATGGAGGAAGGAAGAAATGATTAAGGACAAAGAAGAAGAGGACAATAAAAGGATAAAACAAATGGTGAAGGAGCAAGGAAAAGGAAAAGGGAAAGAGAAGAGAATAAAGGGTGAAAATGAGAGAGAGATGTGCAATATAAAAGTAGTGGAAACCAAAAAATAGACAACATGCAAAATATGATGGAGATAAATGACCAAAAAATTGGAGAGGGAAGGTAGTCCAGACAAAAGAGATGACAAAAATGAGAAAAGAAGGAAATTATGGCGAGGAGGAGAGGTGGAGAGGAATGGACGTTTGAGAGTGGAAAGAAATAGATAGGAGTATGATAGATTTTGAGAAGAGAAAGAAAAGTCAAAAGTGAAGGAGACAAAAATATGGAGAAGGATATAAGAGATAGGGATGATAGGGGAAGAAGTAAAAACCAAGAAGATGACAAGAAAATGACAGAGGAGAGGGTTAAAGGGAGATGAAGATAAAAATGAAGGGATTGGAGAAAGATTAAAGAGATGAAGGGAGAGAAATAGTGGAACACAAAAGAGATAATAGAGCTGAGAAAAGGATGATAAGAGAGATGAATGAGAAGATGAGATGAGAGTAGGGGGTAAAATTAGGAGAAAGGAAGAGAAGGATGGAAAAATGAAGGGGATGAAGAAGATGAAGAAGTTAAAGAAGATAAAAGAGGAGATAGAATAGAGAAGAGAAAGAAAGAAGCAATGATGAGCCAAGAGACTATAGAGAAGATGTGAAAATAAAAGAGAAACTGATATATAATAATGGAATAAGGTAGGGGCGGTAGAGAAAAAAAGGTTTGGTAGTGGGAAGATGAAAATGATAGGGAAAGAAGAGATGATAGAGCAGAAATGGGAAGAAGATTAAACCAAGGTGTTAGGAGGAAGACCTAGGAAAATAATATGAAATAGACTTCATGGAAATGCTTGTGGAGAATGGGATGATAAAAAAGATGGGACAACTCTAGTGAGCAAGTTTATCAATGGGGAAGTAAGATGAAAGCACGAGGGGAAAGGGGGTTGAAGATGATACAGAGGAAGTGAAACAAAACAAGGCGTAGAAAGGAGGAGAGGGAAATAGAGAAAATGATGCAAAAGGGAGGAAACCTAAATGGGAGATATGCAATGGAGAGTGAGTTGTATAAGGAATGTAAAGAGAATCTAGAAGAGAGGAATAGTACGGATTGGAAGAAATGTGGAGATGCATGAAATGAGGATAAGTTGATGATGGAAAAGTAGGGAGAAGGTGTATGATGAAAACACTGGAGAAATTGAAGAGAGCAAAGGGAAGATGGAGAGGTGGGTAAGAAGAGACAAGAAAGTGTGAGAGTGGGGAAAAGGAGCTGATGGAAGAGGAAATGGGGGTTAGAAGAGGCCATGCTAGTGAAGGAATGTTAGGATAATTCCCCTGATAATGAGCAAAGGACACAGAGGAAGGAAGGAATGAAGATAGATTGGAGGAGGTCAAAAAGAGGGGGTAGAATGGGAATGAGTGAATATTAGGAGAATTCCATTGATAATTATAATCATGGAAACAAAAGATGATGATGAAAGGATGTTAGGTGAATATTAACAAAAATGGAGGGTAAGCATGAAGGTAGATATGTGGGAGAACTCAAGAAGATGGAATGGAAAGAGTAAAGAAAGGATGGATAACGATATGTGTGGAGATGAAGTCAAGGAGAGGATGAATGAGCTAGAGATGAAGAAACAAGACATAGTAAGAAATGCTATGAAGTGGTTAAGTTAGATTTCCAAACGAGGGATGATGGAGATGATATTTGGGGAAATCAGAGATATTTCGTGAGAGGAAGAAAGAGGAGGGAAGAGGACATGTTTATGGGGAATGAAGAGAAAATGTGGATGGTTGGAATGTAAAGCAATGGGGAAAGGAAAGAAGATAGATCATCCCTAAGAGAGACCCTTAAGTAAGATCGTTATGCTGTAGGAATGGTTAAGTAGGATTTCCAAGCTGAAGAAGAAGAAGAATGATAAAAAGAAGCGGATGATTGGAGAGGTTGATGGTAAGAGTGTATGACAATATGGACTGAAGGGGAACCCTCAAGTACATTTTCCATACTACAAAAGTGCGTAAGTAATGTGATCAAGTAGAATATGGATACTAGGAAGGATGAAAAAAGAGTGAGTGGTATATGCTTGAGTAGAACAAGAAGTGAGAAGGGGTGATACTAAGGAAAGAAGGAAACAAAGGAGTGTAACATAAAGGGATGGAGGAAAGTATGTGGTGTTGGATGCACTGTGTGATTGGAATCATTAATTAGGATGCCCTTGTTGTGAGAGTGATGATGCCAAAGTTTTAAACAAAATATATGGAGCGGGAAGACATTTTTAGTGATGATTATGGTTTGATGAAATGGAAAATGGTGGAGGATTTTCTACAGCAGCAGGATCTTAGGAAAGGGATATATTCCAATCAAGAGGCCTGTGCAAAATGGGTGATTAAGTAAGATCGTAAATCCGAAAGTTGAAATAATGAAAGGGAAATAAAATGATAAAAGAAATGCAAGTAAAAGGACATTAGAGGAAAAACACAACAATAATTATCTGGATGGAGGACGGGTGAAGGATCGAAGAAACAACGAAGAAGAAAGAATTGGGTGAGAAGAGAAACGGAGCATGAGATGGAGTGAATTTTCGGAGAAACTTTGTTTGACAAAGGAAACTAGGAGGAAGGAATGGTCAACAGACGTGATTCCGAATGAGACCTTGTCCAGAATGACAGGTCTACTTCGAGTAGGATTTTTTTGTTGCATGGGTAGTTACGTAGACATTGCAAGCTGGGTATGAAAATCCTAGAATGGTGAAGAATATTAGGTCTGATCTAAGTGATAGAAATGAATAAGAACGATGAGAAGGGTAATGGGTGGATAATTGGTGAGAAGAGAAGGACGATGCAAGAGGATGGATGAAGAAATGTCATATTGGTCATGGTGGGGGATGAGGAGCTATTGGATAATGAATGCTACTTGAGAGATATCCTCAAGTAGAATTCACAAATTGCAACGTAGATCAAGTAGAAATTCCAAAATGAATAGTGCATTAAAGAGAGTGTCTAGAAATAGTAACTACTTTTTATGGATTTATGGATGATGTTAATAGGGGAAATCCTTAAGAGTAAATATATGGATACAAATTTATGATTTGAAAGTTGATTTCGAAGAATGTGATTGTGATAAAAGATGACTTTGATGATATGAGTGTCACATGACTGTAATAAGGGCCATGCAAGAAAACCATGGTTCAAACCAGATAGAGGGTAAATAAAAAAAAAGGTACCACTTAAGGCATTACACTTGCAGTCGATAACATGTGTTAGTACTTAACCAATGATAGTTGATTATACCGAAAGACCCTGAGGGAGATATAAATGAATGATTCTCATAAACCTAATGTTGACATGACAAGGGGGTTTGAGATGTAACTTGTATGTGGGAAGAGGGTTTTCTAAAGGTGGTGTTCCTTATGTCTATGCCCTAGATATGGGAAAGGGGAAGAATAATAATAGAAGAAAGTTGATCACGGGAAGCTTTATGAGAATACGAATAAAAAGAAAGCTAATAAATGCAGGAAACCTTCAAAATGTCATAATTAAAGAGTATACATCCTTCAAGGGCATGGTCTCCTTTATACATAACATGGATGGTAAGAATAATATATATAATAGCCATCCTTAAAGGGATCAGTCTATTTCTTTTGATTTTTCCTTGACTTTGGTTTGCATGCTTTTCTTTTTATTTTCCTCTTTTCTCCTTTTTTTTCTTTGCATGAACAACTGTCCTTCGAGGGATCATTATGTTTTTAATAATTTTGATTTTTCTTTTTACATGCATGAATTTTAGCTTTACATGGGGGAGAGCTGGGAACTAAGTAAACCACTTAGGAGGGGATGATGAATGTACAACAGAAACCCCTAGACCATTTGCATGACTACAATAGGAGAATGAGAGGGTGATGGATGTAATGATTAGGGAGTTCTCACCAAATGGAAGAACTTGTCTATAATGAATATGTTATGAGCAGAGCCATGGTAATCATATTCAATGTCATATCAAAGAAGTGACAGTAGACCACATAGTTCATATCATTACTATGATAGATGGAAGGGGCTAATGATGGAAGAATGGCTTAAAGATATGACTATGCTCATGGGTGCATGTACTAACAATAGAATGGTCATAAGCGCAATGCATTAATAGGTTCAATGTATGGTTTGCCATCAAGGGAAGCCAATAAATAAGCTCCATACCCATACTTATGCATGATAATATATGATTTGATCCAGTTGGGAGTGAACATTCCCCATTGGCTTCTTTTTAAGGTAGACGTTATGATTTTCCTTTAAAACAAGGTCACCTATTTTAAAATCGTGTTCTTTGATATGTTTGTTATAAGCACGCTGGATACGTTCTTGATAAACATGATGGTGTTCAAGAGCGAGAAGGCGATTCTTGTCTAATAACTCAAATTGCATTAGACGCTCCTGGTGATAATATTCATCAGAAATGAAGTCATGAAGAGACACACATAAGGATGGAATTTGAACTTCGAGAGGGAGAATGGCTTTGGAACCATAAACAAGAGAAAATGGAGTGGCCCTTGTGGAAGTGCAAATGATAGTACGATAGGCCCACATGGAAAAGGGAAGTTGGAGACGCTGATTTCGACCTGCTTGATCAATAGTCTTGGCAAGGATATTTTGAAGAATTTTATTGGTAGCTTCAGCTTGGCCATTAGCTTGAGGATAATATGGGGAAAAAAAGATAAATGGGATGTTGAATTCATTGTCAATTTTTTTAAGATCCTTATTTTTAGAGGACTTCCCGTTATCCATAACACGTTTATGTGGAACACTGAAGTGACAAATGATGTGTTGATAATAAAATTAATGATTGGGTTAGATTTAGTTGAGGTGAGTGGGATTGCTTCCACCCATTTAGTGAAATATTCTGTAGCAGTGATGATAGAATGATTTTTTTTGTGATGAATGGGGATTCATTATACAAATGAGATCAATACCGCATTGTGAAAATGGGCATAGATCTTCATAATGCTATAAAGTTTGGCTAGGAACACAGATGAGATAAGAGCGTTGTTGCCATTTTACTCACTTCTTGAAATACTCACAACAATCATGGTTAAGAGAAGGCCAATAATAGCCGAGGTAAAGAACGCTCTTAGATATATATAACGCAATAAAGTGTCCACCATAGATACCATCGTGGACTTCTTGGATATCTCGAGAGGCTTGGGATCTTGCATTGTCCAAGGTATAAGGGTCGTGAGGGATGCCATGATATCAACAAAATTATTGGTCGATCGAGGGATAGGTTAAATAGTGTAAGAATCAAAGGTTTTAAGAAAAAGATGAGAAATGTTCCAATATTGTTGTAGAATATTGGTTTTACATGTATATGCACCTATGAATTTCTTTATTACAACTTCAAAATCTCCATAGATGTCAAGAATCTGGATGCCTAGAAAGACAACAGTTTCTAGTCCTAGTATAAGGGCCTCGTATTATACCATATTGTTTGTACATTCAAAATCCAATTTGAATGTTAAAGAGATTGGAGAATCTCCAGGAGGAATTAGAACAAGGGGGGAAGGCCCATATTTATAGCCTAGGGGTGAGGTTAGATTGTGGGTTATTAGGTAATTAGGTTTGGGTAAAGTAACACTAGTTAAGGGACATGATTTGAGTAGTTAGGTTTGATGTGGATATGATGTGATCAAGTGGGGCTCATGATTAGAAGTATTAGGTCAAAGAGATAAGGATCTGATATGGAGTAGGGAACATGATTGACATGGTTAGGTTTAATAATGCATCCCATGAGGATGATTTTGAATTTAGGAGTGGGATGTCAGATGTGTATATTATTTCCCATGAAGTGAATAAATTTGGGATATTGATTATTAGGTGAGATAATGCTAAATTTTAAATATCAAATGGGTTTACATGGATCCCGTTAATTAATTAATTAAGGGTGAGTAAATAGATATGTGTATAATGGAATTTACTCGAATTTAGGGAAAATGAAAAGTGAGAGGAAAAGTTGAATGAAGGATAATGAATGTGGGGTGAAGGAGAGGAGCTACACCAAAAAATAGTGTCTACATTTTCCCCTTTTTGTTGAGTGATTTGCGATAGCAAGTGATGAGAAAAAAATAAAAGGTTTAGATGAAACCACGTGTCCGTAAAAGAGACGAGGATGGGTAAAACATGACCAAAGGAAAGATGCATAGGAAAAAAGGATCACAATAACAATTAAAAATATTGTGGTGACTCTAATATCACATTGATAGAGGACAATTACGGTCTAAACAGAGACAAGAAACAACGTTCTACATCCTTCATTTGCAAGGAATCAAGCAAAAAAGTAATGCATCCGCAAAAGGGATGAGGATGAAAATAATGATGCCCCAACATAGGGCATGATATAAAAGGTGGATATGTAAATAAAATTCCCTAGGGGGAATGATTGTAATCATAAAAATATGATAGAAGTGTGAGATAAAATGCCCTTAAAGGGTGATAAATATTGTGATGAAAACATGTGTCATAGGAAAGGTTCATAAGTGACAGAAATTTAGTAGGTGAAGAAAAGAGAAAGCACTCCCACTTCTTCGGCAAGTAGGATAAGAAGTCAAGCTACTTTTTCGATGAAAAAAAGTAGAGAAAAAATTCATGAAAGAGATCAATATTGGATAGGTGATGACCATTATGGTATCCTCTAGGAAAAAAACACCAAAGGTGGATGGGATGAGGGATGTAGATGATAAATGATAGAGATAATAGGAGAAGGAATAGAGAGGGTCTTATGGGCATGGATAAAAAGAAAATAGAGAAAGAGAATAAAAGAAGAAATTGATGAGGAAGGATGAACAAGAAGGAAAAGACAAGATGAGGTGAGGGAAGAATTAAAAGTAAGAAGATGAGAGGTGGAAGAGATGTTCTGTAAGAAAGAAACAACAAATTTAATAAAGAGGGAATATGGTGGAACGAAGAAATGATGAAGGACAAAGAAGTAGAGGACAAGAAAAGGATAGAACAAATGGTGAAGGAGAAAGGAAAAGTAAAAGGGAAAGAGAAGAGAGTAAAGAGTGAAAATGATAGAGATATTTGCAATATGAAAGTAGTGGAAACCAAAAAATAGACAACATGTAAAATATGATGGAGAGAAATGACCAAAAAAATGGAGAGGGAAGGTAGTCCAGAAAAAAGAGATGAGAGAACTGAGAAAAAGAAGGAAATTATGGTGACAAGGAGAGGTGGATAGGAATGGAGGATTGAGAGTGGAAAGAAATGGACATGAGTATGATAGATTATGAGAAGAGCAAGATAATTCAAAAGTGAAGGAGACAAAAAGATGGAGAAGGATATAAGAGATAGGGATGATAGGGGAAGGAGGAAAAAAACAAGAAGATGACAAGAAAATGACAGAGGAGAGGGTTAAAGGGAGATGAAGATAAAAATTAAGGGAGTGAAGAAATATGAAAGAGATGAAGGGAGAGAAATAGTGGAACACAAAAGAGATGATAGAGTTGAGAAAAGGAAGAGGTGGATATGAGAGAAGGATGATAAGAGAGATGAATGAGAAGATGGGATGTGAGTAGGGGGTAAAATCAAGAGAAATGAAGAGAAGGATGGAAAAATGAAGAGGATGAAGAAGATGAAGAAGTTAAAGAAGATGAAAGAGGAGATAAAATAGAGAAGAGAAATAAATAAACAATGAGGAGTCAGGAGGTTGTAGAGAAGATGAGAGAATGGAAGAGAAACTAATATATAACGATGGAATAAGGTAGGGGCGGTAGAGAAAAAAAAGGTTTGGTAGTGGGAAGGTGAAAATGATAGGGAAAGAAGAGATGATAGAGTAGAAATAGGATGAAGATTGAACCAAGGTGTTAGGAGGAAGACAACATGGAAATAATATGAAATAGACAGCATGGAAATGCATGTGGAGAATGGGACGGTAAAAAAGATGGGACAATGGTAGTTAGCCAGGTTATCAATGTGGAAGTAAGATGAAAGTGCGAGGGGAAAAGGGAATGAAGATGATACAAAGTGAAAAAAAACTAGGAGTAGAAAGAAGGAGAGGACAACAGATAAAATGATGCAAAAGGGAAGAAACCAATATGGGAGATATGCAATGGAGAGTGAGTAGTTTAAGGAATTTTTGGCAAGAAATTTTGTGGGGCAAAAATTTGTGGTTATCTTGCCAACGCTCTGGGAGTATAAGTCCCTCTACTTAACCAGTTCATCTACCGTACATGAATGCATGAGTAAATTGTTAGTTTTATCTTGGTGGCCATTCGGTCGGGGATCCAATAGAGGCACTCCACTGACCCTGTGGAAAATGCTTGCAGGTATCTGCAAGGGAAGAATTTTCTATGAAGGCGAGAGAAACGGGAGTGAGAATATTTAGAAAGGAGAAAATAATGTTACAAGTAGAAAATCAGAGACTTGCATACACTAGCACGAATTTTCATTACATGCACTTGTATTTCAGAAGAAAACAAATTTGCAAAATAACAACAAGACTAAATAGAGCTTAATGAACACAAAGTACCAATAGACTCCTCAATCAAAGAGGCTAAAATTCCTTCTTCCTTTATTGAAGCTCAAGAAGAATTTCCACATAGTGTGGGAAGTAGAAGACATTTTTTAGTGGGAGAAATGGAAGAAATTTTTTATCTTTTTCTCTCTTCACAAGGATATCTCTCTCAGGAATTCATAAAAAACAGCTCCAACATATAAGAATTTTCAGAAGACAAAATTAAGAAGACCCTCAAATGAGGAGCTAGCTACAATTTATAGAAGAGGAGGTAACACTTCATCAATCTGGTGAAATTTCAAATACCTTAATATGACTTAAGAATGTTCATATTCCACTTTAAATATTTAAGTCCCTTTTATAATAGAAAGGTGACTTAAAGTTACATTATATTTTTAAAGTCACTTAAGTCATATTTAAAAGTGTAACTCTCAACGAAAAAACATAACATTGAGGAGAGAGAGTGTTGTATGAGAAGAGAAGAGAGAGAGAAAGAAGAGGAAGAAGAATAAGAAGATGAATTATGGTGAAGGATGAGTTGCTGCAATGGAATTGGCTTCACTCTTTGATTGCTCTCCACTTCATGATCCTGATAAGGATTCTATCTTTCCAAGATCTTATTTGAAACAAGCCACTTCTGGTTCTATTTTTTTGGCATGAGGGATGCAAAAGGAGCTCAAGGTTTCAGTCCATCCATCAGTCACTGTACGATAGAAAAGTGACATATGAGGATGATAATTGGCAAGTGACCTTCCCCGTAACTGACCTCCTGAGGTATTTCTGAGACAATCAGTGGTTTGAGATGTGGGTGACTTAGATGAAGACGCAGCCAGGATTATGGCTAGTTTTCAATGATAGAAAAGCTACAAGCAAGGATGATAATTGGAAAATAACTTTCCTATAGCTAACTATAAGAGGATCAGTGACTAAGATCTAGTAGTGTGATCTCTTGGTAGTTGAATTGCAAAAAGGGGAGATTTAGAGGCTATGAATGGGTAGCGTAAATTCCCTATGGTTTATCATCCTAATTAAAATCTAAGTGTTAATCTAAATTGAAGTCTGTGAATTAACTTAAACTGAAAATAATAATTTATACTACTGCTGAAAGGGAAACTAATCTAAACAAAATACATGATTGAAACATTATAATTACAAACAACAATTAAAATACTTTTTTACTAAAACTAAACAAGCAAGACAACATAGTGTGGTTATTCACTTGTGCAAATGTGTGAATCTAGATGAAAGATAGCTAATTAACTTAATTGAAAACCTTTAATCTTACCTCAGAAGTGAGGAACAAATCATAGCTTCTCAGAAACTATCATTCCCCATAGCTTCCCTAAAAATATAAAAAGTGAGATTAACTAAAATAAAATGATTCACTATTGTATTTGATGATAAATTTGATGATTTAAACCTGGAGTTTACTGAGCAGAGGTAAATCCAGTTGTGTTATGGCTTATCCCCTCAGTGTGATCTTTTTGTTCTTGCGTGTTCAGGTGAATCTAGAAAGAGTAGGAGTATAGCAACATCGACAAGAGAGGACACTGGGACAATGGTAGCTTTGAAGGAAAAATGGTATGAAGCACAAGTAGGAGAGGGATGGCACAAGTGAACTAGCTTGGCCTATGCGATTCCTAGCAGGGTCATTGCAGTAATGATAAAACAAAATGATAAATAACAGGTACTCAAACAGTGAGCAATAGTAGCTTCAGAGAAATACAATGAAGTACAAGTAGGAGAGGGATGGCGCAAGAGAACAGAGCTTGGCCTATGCAATTCCTAGCAGGATCATTTTTGGTGTACACTGAGGCATAACTAAATATTTAGAATTCTAGTCCATGCTAAAGATAAAATGAGAAACCAAAAAAACTAGGACTAAGTATTGAAGACTGAAGCTCAAGATTGAAAACTCTAGACCAAAGAACCAAGACCATTTTCTTGTAAACAAGTTGCATATTTATAGAATTTGAATTTACCAGAGGGTAAGTTTCAATTGAACTCTTTTATCATAAACAAAGAGAAATCACTATTTATGAGGCAGCTAAAACATAAATGCAAGCAAGAGTGGTTGAGAAATGTGGATGCAAATTAAATTTTTACGTTGATGAAAGCGTTGGAACGTTCTGGAAAATACACACAGGACCAATGCACTGCGTAGGGTGGCGGTTACAGGACCACCGCCTTATCCTATGTGGCAGTCACGAGACCTCCATCTAGGTAGGGCGGTGGTCCTATAACTTAAGACCAAAATGTAAGGAAAAAGGGGCAGAGGTCAAAATGAAGCATGCAAAGGTTGGATCAGGTGTTTTGGGACGTAAATGTATACTTGGTTAGATTTCTGGATTCTAAACACCTTGTGAAAAGATCTGAATCATCATTAGGGTTTCCACAACCAATTTCCAACTATACAGTACATAAAATTTTGGGTATGTACATATTTCCCCCTCAGAGAAGCATTTTAGCCATGAAGAGGTGTAAAACGGTGGGTCTGAGTATGGCGGTCCTGAAATGGGGAGTTAGAAGCTATACCTGACATGCCTGTGTGCCGAAATGTCACCATCCAAATTCCCGCTATCTACAAAATGAAAAGGGGACTCAAGTGTAGATAGATAAAATAAATCAAAAAATAAATACTAAATTAAAATGAAATGAGGACTTACCATTTGCACGAGGATAAGAAATCACCTCCGTCGGTACTCCAACTTTGCGTAAAAACACTCAAAAAAAGATTAGAATATTATATATATATCTCTTTTTGGATCTAGATCTTCTTGTATCTAGAATTTTTTGATTCGTTTCCCATGTGTACACTAGATGTTTTTAGAATTTTTGTTTTTATATGCTTTTCAGAATGTATGCAACGGATGACAAGTGATAACAATTGTTGAACATAATGTTTCTCTTTTATTTTTTTTGTAATGTTGACACGTGATGATGCAAACATATTGTAGTATTGAACTTTTGGCTTCTTTGGTAAATGTTCGTTGCTTCTTCTTGTTTTAGCAAAACGTGATGAATATATAGTGATAACGAGATGAACTTGCCCCACTCCTAACTCCACGCAACTAGTAAGATGCAAGGGCTCAACACCAAGATTCAGGAAGGGCACAAATTTTATGAGTTTTAATGAATGCAAAAGATGAGAGAAAGAAAAGGTTTTGACAGAAACCAACTTTAGACCTCTGTACTTACTCTTACTCAAAACTAATACATAGTTCAGAATGTAACTTATTTTCCAGTTTATCTAGACTTAGATCCATGGATGGCAACTTGGTTGACAAAATCTGGTTTTGAGGATTTGATCTCTTTGGAATTTGAATACTTAATTTCACTTAACACATTTGATTTGGATTTTTAAAATGCTAAGATTCATTTATTTACATGAATGGACCCCCTACGCCATGTCTCATGCTACTGTTAGGAAGCATGGGCTCATCACCAAAGGTAGGACATAGGAGAGTAAGGGAACTTATTTCCTTTCTCAACCTCGTATCACTAGTAACAGATGTGGGCTCATCACCAAAGGTTGGTGGGGCAAAGAAGTGTGTAAAAATAAAATATTCTATTTTGTTTAGTATTTTGATTTAACTTGACATTTCTGATTCATGACTTTGGAGTATCCTTGTTTCAAAGAGACGTAAGAAGGATAGATGTGACACTAAGAAGCTTCTAGAACAGACCATAGGTAAGAACAACTTAACCAAGTAGAAAAGGATGAGTAGAAAAGGATGAGTATGACCAAGTATGCAGGCCTTGGTATGGTTTTTGTCAAGACTTTGTCTGTCAAATTGATGAAATGATTCCGAAATTATTTGATGATATTATGAAAATTGAAGAGATATGCTTTGAATGATTTTTCCAATATTTTCAGAAGCTTGTAATAAATTGCTTAAGAATAAGTTCCTTGACTACAACATTTACGAAATTAGTTAGCAGAATGAATTAATTAAATGACTAATGCAATGCAACTGCAACCCTATACATATGAAAATGCAGGTGGAACTATATGTCATGATGTCTAAGGTGAAGAAAGTTGACGAATATCAAATTCTTCACCCCTAGAAG
Organism: Taxus chinensis; assembly: GCA_019776745.2. Lineage (NCBI taxonomy): Eukaryota > Viridiplantae > Streptophyta > Pinopsida > Cupressales > Taxaceae > Taxus > Taxus chinensis. The sequence continues at coordinate 421,133,273 of CM034155.1, read as the reverse complement.
TACATAGCGGAGAACCATTATCCTCAAAATTTTCATTCTCTTGATGAGGGCCTACCATTCTGGGTTTGAACTTACAACCCTTGCCCAAAAGTGTATATGTCCATTTATTAAAATCATTTTTCTGAAAGAGGCATTTGCGTGCCTCTTTGTCATGTTTTTGAGAGATGGCATGTGGGTGAGCATGACTATGCTGCTCAACCTTTTCTCGCATATGGAGCATTGTGTTTATTTGTAACTTTTGTCGAATGATGAGGTCTTATCCCATGGATAGGGAAAACTTAGCTTCAGATGCGCATGGGTTGAAACCAGGTTTTAGAATAGAGCAATGCCTAGAGATGGTTTCGATGGGCATTGTTTTAATTTCAAATTTTCCTTCTTCACTTGTTAATTCTATCATGTTCATAAATAGATCTAGTTGTCAAAGGGAAGAGATGCTATACTGAGAAGACTACCCATTCCCTGTGGTTCAAATGGGAGGAAGATCGACTCGTCATTCTCTAAGAGTTTCATAATTATTGCTGTGGTTTTAGTGGACACTATTTCCACAGATATTGGTTTACCGTTATCTATCTTTGCCACCTCAAATGTTTTTGGGTCAACAGCTTCAACCTTTGGACTGTCCGGGGTGATCGGGACTAACTCTTTTGTTGGAGGTGGTTTGTTCAATTGATTTGTGGGAAGCTCATACTATGTATGGACTCCTTTCTTTTTCTTGAGGTTTTCTAAATGTATATCGAAGGGTTTAGGATCCCCTTTAGCGATGAAGACCTTTCCTAGGTGCAAAAATCTTACTTCTTGGAATAAAATGAAAGGGATTGCCTTCATGCAATGTATCCATGGACGAACAAGAATCATATTATAGTTGGTTTCCCGATCTATAATATAAAATTCAGTGAGGATTTTTTTGGGTCCTAAAGTGACAGGTAGTACTATAGTCCCGATCGAAGTTTCCTTGAGGCTATCATAGCCCCTTATCGTATTTCGTGTTGTGGAATAGTTTGTTTCTCCATATCCTAGCTTTTGAAGAAAAGTGAAGGGGACTATGTTAACTGCTGCCCCATCATCAATCATTGCATGCTTAACATAATTATTGTAAACCCATACCTGTAAATGTAAGGCTTGGTCACCTCTATGCGCAATTTCAGCGTCTGTTGGCATTTTTCTTATATCTAATATAAACTCAGTATCCCTATTTGGCTTCCCTGGAGGGTAGACATCAAAGTCTACATGGTTTACTTGCGTTTATAGAGGAGTGATGCTAATTAAATGACCAAGGCTTAATGATTCTAAGAGAGCAGCCCTATGGGTGGGAGAGTTCTTCAAAAAAACTAAGAAGAAAATGTGAGAGAAGGTCTTTGTTAAGTCATTAATTAAATCGTAAGCGCCTATGGGTTTTACCAATGTTTGTTGAATTTTGTCTAGTTCTAATGGATAGTTTGGAACTGGCTGAGAAGAGTAGTCTCGTGTTCTTGTTATAGTTTCTACTGGTAACTTAGTGTCTAATTCTACTAATCCAACTATCTTGGTTTGTGGTCGAGTTCCTAATTGGGGTGCGACCGGTGGATTTAATGAAGTTGAGGCTTTATGATCATTATTTCCTGTAATAACACCCTTGTTCATTCCATTTAGATCCAACATGTTATTGTTAGAATGATTTGGGAGCAGATCATTAAAAATCTTGAGGGGATACTACCCCTATGTACGTGTTTGGTGCGGGTACTATAGAATTTGCTAAAAACATATCTGTAAAGAGTTGTCTTTGGTCTTCTAGCAAACATTGCATGAATTTATTGTAGTCACGACAAGTCCTAATATAATGGCCTTGAATCTTGTGGAAACCACAATACAAGTTTGGATTATAGTTTCGAGGTTGTTGGTTTGAAACCTGTTGTGGTCCAGAACTCTGATTAGGTTGCTGGTTGTTAGAGTTAAAACTTTGAGGTTTTTGCCATTGGTTTTGACTCTGATATCGAGTTGGGTTTCGATTTGGACCTTGTGTCTAGAATGTCCATTATTGTTGTTGTTCTTGTTGTTGTTGTCGTGATGGACGATTAAAATCCATCGCGTTGATTATTGGAGTAAAGTTGTTATTTCGCTGATTATTAATGGGTGGTGAAATTTTTATGATGTTTTCCCTTTTAACCTGGTCTGTTACTCCATCTATTGTAACCCCACGGTTTTTGTTACGGATATTGGGTCCTTGATTGGCATTCCTAGCATTAGGGTAGGTCGTAGTGTTTTGATTGGGAATGATTAATTTCCCATTTGTTCTATATGTCTTACGACCACTATCTATTACCGTCTGATCTATTCAGAGAGCACTCTCGAGTACTTCATCATAAGTCCTTAGTGGGAACTTCTGAACTTCTTCCTTTATCTCTTTATTAAGGGAATGAAGGAATAAGTCGCATAGTTCCATGTGATCTATGTTTGGAGCACTTTCTGATGAGTAGAGGACTGTATGCCATCTTTGAGTAAAATGAGTAGTGGATTCATTGTGCTCTTGTTTAATATGTAATAATTCCCTGATTCTTGTTCTTAACAATTTGTTCATATCAAAAGATTTGATAAACTCTGAAACAAGTTGTTTGAAAGAGTGTATCGAAGCTTTAGGTATTCTGTAATACCAATCAAGGGCAATATCCTCTAAGGTTTTAGGGAATATCTTAGCAACGACTACATCCCAAGGGAGCAATTCTCGAATGGCTGTGGCATAGGCCTTGATATGTGCATTTGCATCTCCCTCCCCTTTGTATTTGGGAAAGTCGGGAAGAGGTCTTGGAAGCATGACACTTCGTATGGTGAAATCTAGAGGATCTTTTAAATATTTAGAGTAAGTCCCTATTGCATAGGTTTCAACCATCGATGGTGCCTGCTAAGGGGTTGGAGGTGGAATGGGTTGTTGATATGGCATAGCATATATATTTGCAGAGATATAAGGAAATCCTTGTGGTTGAGTGAACATTTCGAGAGAGGAGAACTTGTATCCCTGTGGTGATTTTGAATAAATATTTAAGTAGGGAGGAGCATTGCTCTGATATGGGTTGTTTGGTACTAAGTCGGGAGGTATCATACTTTCAACTGAATCAACGTTTGAAATTGAGGTTCTAGTTGGTGTTTGCTATGGATAGTTATATGAATGTTGAGGAGGCATGCCTAGCATGCCCGTTCCTGTAAAAAGGTCAACTTGGTTGGGATGATGCAGAGGGTTGGGAGTTCCTGCTTGCTTGAAATGTGAATTTTGATTTTCCTGTGCAAGCTCTAATCCTCTAACCTTCTCAACAAAGGCTGAGATGACCTCAATTGGTGAAGACACAATATTTTTCCTTAATGGCAGTTATTGTATACCTTGAGGCTGTAGAGGTGTATGATACCCTGCCAAGCTTCACCAAGGGTGTTTCCCATAGGTGGAGGAATGGGGATGTTTTCCTGGAATAGGGTATCAGGTTGTGTTTACAAACTTCCTATAGGTGGGTAAATGTTTTGGAAGCATTGTTCACTTTTATCGTAGTGCGCTAGATACTCCACATTCAAAAATGGGAGTGGATCTAATTGTCTACTAATTTGTGGTCTGAACAAAACCCAAGGAGATGAAATGGATTCCCCAGTAAATTTCATATTGTTAGAGCTTGAGGGCTCTGGTTGTTTTTTTTGTGTGAGTTGATCTAACTCCTCAATTCAGAATGAAGAACTAGAACTAGTTCTTTGAGGAGGAATTTATGATGACAAGTAGTTACTTGAATAGTTGTCAGCCCATGTAGAAAGTGAGGGTGACGGTTGTCTGATTTTTTTACCGTAATGCACTTCGAGACCTGAGAGAGGTCTGCCATATGTTTCGTATCCCGACATATTCAGGGGGTATATAAATACCCGCAGAATAATGGGAAAGAGCGATGGTGGGTGAAAGAAATGAAAATAAAAGGGGAATAGTTTTTTGCTTCATGTCGGGTTCACTAATTTTGTTGGTGAAGCTGATGTGAAGGCTAATGAGGTAGAGAAGATGAAAAGTGAATCAATTGGAAGAGTGAGTAGGAATTTGACTTCAGATTGGAAGAGTGTGTATGTGTTCATGTCAGGTTCACCAATTTTGTACGATAGAAAAGTGACATGCGAGGATGATAATCAGTAAGTGACCTTCCCCATACCTGAACTCCTGAGGTCATGCCGAGATAGCCAGTGGTTTGAGATGTGGGTGACTTAGATGAAGCCATAGCTAGGATTATGGCTAGTTTTCAATGATAGAAAAGCTACAGGCGAGGATGATAATCAGAAAATAACTTTCCTATAGCTAACTATAGGAGGATCAGTGACTAAAATCTGGTAGTGTGATCTCCTAGTAGCTGAATTGTAAAAAGGGGAGATTTAGAGGCTATGAACGGGTAGTGTAAATTCCCTATGGTTTATCCTCCTAATTAAGATCTAAGTGTTAATCTAAATTAAAGTCTCTAAATTAACTTAAACTGAAAATAATAATTTATACTACTGCTGAAAGGGAAACTAATCTAAACAAAATACATGATTGAAACATTATAATTACAAACAAAAATTAAAATACTTCTGTACTAAAACTAAACAAGCGAGATAACCTGGTGTGGTTATTCACTTGTGAAAATGTGTGAATCTAGATGAAAGATAGCTAATTAACTTAATTGAAAACCTTCAATCTTACCTCAGAAGTGAGGAAAAAATCATAGCTTCTCAGAAACTATCATTCCCCACAGCTTCCCTGGCAATATTGAAAGCGAGCTTAACTGAAATAAAATGATTCACTACTGTATTTGATAATAATTTTGACAATTTAAACCTGGAGTTTACTGACTAGAGGTAAATCCAGTTGTGTTATGGCTTGTCCCCTCAGTGTGATCTTTTCGTTCTTTCTTGTTCACGTGAATCCAGAAAGAGTAGGAGTATAGCAACATTAGAAAGAGAGGACACTAGGAAAATGGTAGCTTTGAAGGAAAAAAGGCACAAAGAACAAGTAGGAGAGGGATGGCGCAAGTGAACTAGCTTGGCCTATGCGATTCCTAGCAGGGTCATTACAACAATGATAAAATAAAATGATAAATAACAGGTACTCAAACAGTGAGAAATAGTAGCTTCAGAGAAATATAATGAAGTACAAGTAGGAGAGGTATGGCGAAAGAGAACAGAGCTTGGCCTATGTGATTCCTAGCAGGATTGTTTTCGGTGTCTAGTGAGGCATAACTAAATATTCATAATTCTAGTCCATGCTAAAGATAAAATGATAAACCAAAAAAACTAGTACTGAGTATTAAATATTGAAGCTCAAGATTGAAGACTCCAGACCAAAGAACCAAGACCATTTACTTGTAAACAAGCTACATATTTATGGCATTTGGATTTACCAGAGGGTAAGTTTCAATTGAACTCTTTTATCATAAACAAAGAGAAATCACTATTTACCAGACAGCTAAAACATAAATGCAAGCAAGAGTGGTTGAGAAATGTGGATGCAAATTGAATTTTTATGTTGATGAAAGAATTGGAATGTTCTGGAAAATGCACACATGACCGCCACCCTACTCAGGGTGGTAGTTACAGGACCGTTGTTTTGTCCTGGGCAAAGGTCACAAGACCGCCACCTAGACAGGGTGGCGGTCCTTTAACTTAAGACCAAAATGCAGGGAAACAGTGGGTAGAGGTCAAAATGAAGCATGAAAATGTTGGGTAAGGAATTTTGGGATGCAAATGTATACTTGGAGAGCTTTCTGGATTCTGAAAACCTTATGAAGAGATCTGAATCGTCATTGGGGTTTCCATAACCAATTTCTGACTATACAGTACATACAATTTTGGGTACATACAGTCACACTGTTGATGTCCTTGCACTTCCTGAACCATGATGAATTCTTTTCTATGATAAGTGCAATGGCGGCTTGGATCTATAAAAATAAGTCAAGAGTATCCTTAGTAAAGGAAAATGGGTTTCCTACCCCTTTCTTGACATATTCCTCGAAAGGGGTGATCAATTCATCAACAGTTGTGTGTTCAATCATTACGGGTACCCCAAGTTTCTTAATTTTTTTATTTATACTATCATGTAGCTTGTATGTTTGTTCTTCTTTCTCCTCTAGCTATGTGAAGGCTCGATTGATTGCTTCAAATCTAATTGCTAAGGCCCTCATCCATACATGTGTCAAGTCTTCTACAGGAGTTTCAAAAACCTTCTTATCGATCAACTCCTAATGATGGGTGTTACTCATCCCACTCACTACTGGTCCTAGAGGTTCCCAGTAATCTCTTTCTTTCTCCACATCCTCTTTGAGTGCTCTCATTCTATTGGTCGTTGCACATATATACACAAATATCTTTACTCCCTCTTAGAGTGCTGACTTCCCTTTTTCAGAGCTTGAGTCGATCCATTCATTGTTTTCTGCCATTGCATCATGAGCTCGTGTGTTCTTCTAATGGATTCTGGATAAAAGCTACTAATGAGTACCACTTTCTCAATAGGAAGTGTTGTAGTGCTTGGTTCCACTAGTTTTTGCATATAAGATGAAAGGGTTTGTACTTTTTCCTATAGTACCTCAATATTCTCTTTATATTCTTTATTCCCTTCCACTATGTGAGTAGAATATTGTTGATATATGTGTAAATCTCCCTCATGAGTAGCTTGTCCCAATTTGATCGTGATCATCTTGTAGTTGGCTAGTGTCATCTCATCCACTGGCTTGATTAATTTTGGTTGAGATACTTTGATATATTGATTACATGTCTCACCACTATAGAATCGTGAGGTTGTTTGTGCAATCTTTCTTGACCTTTTTTCTGTAGCCAATGAGACAATCATTGATAGATTAGGGGCTGCTACTTGTTACATAGTGAAAGTGTCGAGGATGACCATTTCCCGCATCCACGGAAACATATTACCGGATTCAGTCTCAATGATGAGTGCATTAATAATTCTTTGTTCTAGTGGAGGAGGCAAGTCCTGAATGAGAGGGGTGTTGGTGTCGACAATAGGTAAGAAATCTTACAATTGTTTGAAGACTGGATCATAAGTCATATACTCCTCATTCTCCTATGCATTTACTGCTGGATTTTCTATTTCCATTATTGAGATCACGTCTTCCTCCTGCGGTGACGCCAATGAACCTTATTCTTTCCTAAATTTCTTGAGTGTATTCTCGTGGGGAGAAGTTTCCAATTCCATGGCCTTCCTTTTTGAACTTGCTTCAGATTATTTAGAGTTGGAAGTCACCTCTACCACTTTTGAAGATGAATAATGTGAAGCTTGCTTCTGGCTTGGAGAAATTCCTTGTGACCGAATGATCATAGCCCTCTTCTTTTGAAACTAGTTCCTCGTTCTCCTCACCACCTTTTCAATCCACTCCAATATATCTCTTGATTCATGAACATGCCAGTTGATTTGGGGCATTGGGGACATCTTGACTACTGCATGCTCAAGATCATACATCTCTATCCCATCATCATGAAAGATGTCTTCATACCAAGAGAACTTGAATTTCTTCATGTCACTAATTTTCATCCTCATGTGGTCCTTTTCACGTACTTTGAACTCATCAATACAGTTGGCCCAATATTCCTTGAATTTTGGCTCATGTTATAATTATAGGACATAGAACGAGTCAGGATCTTCTCGGATGTCAAATTTGGGCTTGGCGATGTAGGGATGCAAAGTCAAATGTGTAAAAGTGGCCTCCAGGTCAAATGCATCATTTGAGATTTTACACGTGAACTCCCCTAGAGATATAGGGAATGAAATAAATTTATTTCTCCTACTTCTGAGCTTGTTATTCACTTGAGTGATCTGACTGCAAAGCTCGAATAATAAAATCTAGTCACCGAGGTACTTAGGCAATTTTAGCAGAGCTTGGTTGAAGCTAGCGACTCGTATGTAGGATAATGTTGAGAATTGTATAAAGTACGAGCCGTATTCCTTAATCAGGGATGTCTCTTTTGGTGACATCCTAGATTTGAGATCCCCTTCTAATTTTCAGAACATGTACATAGTGAACACATCATTCACATGAGTGAAATGCCTATTTCTATCCTCCATTACCAACTGTGGAAGTTTCTCGAATGTAGGTACCTTAGCAGCAATGTTATGTGTGAGAGCCAATCCTTTGAATGATCTTGATATTGCAAGGAGATAGACTAGGTAAGAAGTCATGTGGAACTTCTTTTTTGTGGGAACTTAGAGCAGTTGCAAATGGAGATTGTCGCTGATGATCTACCCCCAGTCAATTCTTTGCCTTCCTTCTGTTAGTGTCAGGATGAAAAAGCCCATCTAGTCTTAGAAGTCTCTCATGTTTGCTTCACCCATAACTCTACTGAGAACAATGATGACATCAGAATACCCTTCTCAGAACTCACACCTTGGAAGATTCTTGGGTATCTTGGAGGGCTTTCTTCCTATTTTCAACCATGAGCCGAGCACTACTCCTTGGACATATGAATCCATTGTTTCCCAATCATGCACGGCCTTATCCTTTGAGATGATGACCATGCTAGGTGATGTTGGTATCTGCAGAGAGAGTGAAATGGTCCTAGGGTTGATGACCACCATCATTGTACTATTTTCAGCTCGGATGGATTGTGTCTCAGGCTTGTAGTAGAAAGAGTAGGATAGGACTAACTCGAGACTCTACACAGGCACTGGGTGTCCTACAGTGATGAAAAATCCACTTGTGAATATCTGGTTTTCAATCCTCCTTCGGTCCTTGGAGGCCATGCAATTTTAAAGGTCATTCAGGTCCATTTACATGAAATCCTTGTCTTCCACATCATAATCACAGGAGAAGGGTTGTGTCGAATTCTGACCCATCCACTTTGGCTTCATGTATTCCTTAGAAAAACAAACTTACATTTTTTAGTAAGTGTGAAAAATCAAGTCCCATATTTATAGCCTAGGGGTGAGGTTAGATTTTTGGTTATTAGGTAATCAGGTTTGGGTAAAGTAACACTGGTTAAGGGACATGATTTGAGTAGTTAGGTTTGATGTGATCAAGCGGGGCTCATGATTTGAATTATTAGGTCAAAGATATAAGGATGTGATATGGATTGGGGAACATGATTGACATGGTTAGGTGTAATAATGCATCCCATGAGGATAATTTTGAATTTAGGATTGGGATGTCAGATGTGTATATTATTTTCCATGAATTGAATAAATTTGGGATATTGATTATTAGGTGAGATAATGTTAAATTTTAATTATCAAATGGGTTTACATGGAGCATGTTAATTAATTAATTAAGGGTGAGTAAATAGATATGTGTACAATGGAATTTACTCAAATTTAGGGAAAATGAAAATTGAGAGGGAAAGTTGAATGAAGGAGAATGAATGTGGGGTGAAGGAGAGGAGCTACACCAAAAACTGGTGTCTACATTTTCCCCTTTTTGTTGAGTGGTTTGTGATAGCAAGCGATGAGAAAAAAAATAAAAAGGTTTAGATGAAATCACGCGTCCGTAAAAGAGATAAGGATGGGTAAAACCTGACCAAAGGAAAGATGCCTAGAAAAAAAGGATCATAATAACAATGAAAAATACTACGGTGAATCCAATATCACATCGACAGAGGATAATTGCAGTCTAAACAGAGACAAGAAACAACATTCTACATCCTTCATCTGCAAGGAATTGAGCAAAAAAATCATGCATCCGTAAAAGGGATGAGGATGAACATAATGATGCCCTAGCATAGGGCATGATATAAAAGGTGGATATGTAAATAAAATTCCCTAGGGGGAATGAGTGTAATCATAAATGTGGACATGATGAGCAGATATGATAGAAGTGTGAGATAAAATGCCCTTAAAGGGTGATAAATATGGTGATGAAAACATGTTTCATAGGAAATGTTAATAAGTGACGGAAATTTAGTAGGTGAAGAAAAGATTATGACTATGCTTTTATGGAAATTCAAAGCAGTGATGGTAGACCGCATAGTTCATATCATTACCATGATAGATGGAAGGGGCTAGTGATCGAGGAATGGTCTAAAGATATGACTATGCTCATGAGTGCATGTAATAACAATATTATGACCATAAGTGCAAATGCATTAAGAGGTTATAATTTCTAGTTTACCATCAAGGGAAGACCTAACATTGATAATCCCCAGACCCATAATTATGTGTGATTAATATATGGTTCGATCTAGTTGGGAGTGAAACATTTCCCCATTGGGCTCCTTTCTAAGGTAGTGACGCTCTATGATTTTCCTTTAAAACAAGGGTAACCTATTTTAAAATCACGTTCTTTGATATGTTTTTTATAAGCATTTTGGATACACTCTTGATAAACATGATGGTGTTCAATATGCGGAGAAGGTGGCGCTTGGTCTCACATTACTCAAGTTACATTAGATGCTCTCTGGTGATAATCTTCATCAAAAATGAAGTTGGGAAGAGGACACACGTAAGGATGAAATTTTAACTTCAAGAGGGATAATGGATCTTCAGAATCATAAACAAGAGAAAATGGAGTGTCCCATTGTGGAAGTGTGAATACTAGTAGTGATAGGCCCATAGGGTGAAAAGGGAAGTTGGAGATGTCAATTCCAACCTACTTGGTCGATAGTCTTGGCCAGGATATTTCAAAGACTTTTTATTAGTAGCCTCATACTTGAGCCATTAGCTTGAGGCTAATATGGGGAAGAAAAGTTAAGTATGATATTGAAATCATCGCCAATTTTTTTAAGATCCTTATTTTTAAAGGACTTCCCATTATCCATAACAAGTTTATGTGGAACACTAAAGTGGAAAGATGATGTGTTGATAAATAAAATTAATGATTGGGCAATATTTAGTTGAGGTGAGTGGGATTGCTTCCACCCATTTAGTGAAATATTATGTAGCAGTGATGATAGAATGATGTTGTTGTGATGAACAGGGATTTATTAGACCAACGAGATCAATGACCCCATTGTGAAAAGGGCCATAGATCTTGGTCAGGCTGTAAATTTTGGCTACAAACATAGATGAGATTAGAGTGTTGTTGACATTTTGTCCACTTCTTGACATACTCACAAAAATCATGGTTAAGAGAAGGCCAATAATAGCTGAGGAAAATAATGCGTTTAGCAATAGATAACCCACTAAAGTGTCCACCATAGATACCATCGTGGAATTATTGGATAGATCGAGAGGTTTCATGGTATTTAAGGCACTGGAGAAGGATACCATCAAACCCATGTGCTTATAAAAGAATACCGCCAAGGATCACATAACGAGTAGCACGTTGGATAAAATACCTCTTAGTATTTTTAGAAATTTCAGGAGTGATAGATTTGGATAAATAATCAAATATTTGAGAATACCAGAGGTCTGATGAATTAGATTCAACAAGATGAATTTGAGGTATGTCATAAAATGGTTTTTTTACAATGGTGTACAGTGAAAAATCTTGGGCTCTTGCCATTGTCCAATGGATAAGGGCCGTGAGGGATGCCATTGTATTGGTGAAACGATTGGTCAATTGAGGGACAGGTTGAATAGTGTAAGAATCAAAGGTTTTAAGAAAAAGATGATAAATGTAATGATATTGTTGTAGAATATCACTTTTACACTCATATTCACTCGTGACTTGCTTTATTACCAGTTTAGAATCACCATTGATGTCAAGAATCTAGATGTCTAGAAAGAGAGCAGTTTTTAGTCCTAGTATAAGGGCCTCGTATTTTGCTATATTGTTCATACATTAAAATATAGAATTGAATGCTAAGGAGATATGGGCATATCTAGGAGGAATCAGAACAACACCTGCTCCTCCCCCTTGTTGGCATTTAGAACCATTGAAGAAAAGAGTCATTTTAAGGGGATCATGATGAAACTGATTGATTGATTCATCTGGGAAGTGATCATGAAGAGGGTTTGCATATTGGGAAGAGTGTATTTTTATAATTGGTTAGAAATAGATTGACCCTTAATACATTTTTGAGCGGAATGAATTCCAGGTCAAACTTGGTCATGAGAAGAATCCACCGAGTGATACAATCATTGTGATATGGTTAGAATGCATTACTTTGAGAGGTTGGAAGCTAGTAACAATATAGGTTTTGTGATTAAGAAGATAGTGTCAAAGTTTCAAAGTAACAAAGAAAATAGCGCAACACATAGTTTTTAGCTTCAGTGTATCATGTTTCATAATCGTGAAGAGTATGATTGATATAATAAATGGTCTTGTTCACGTCCTTGGCCATCACGATGTGCTAACATGGATCCTATAACATGATTGATTACAAATATATATAAATAAAAGGTCTCCCCATCGCATGGAGGTTTGAGTACCGGTGGATTTAAAAGATATCTTTTAAGATCATCAAAATCCTTTTTACAGTTGTGGTCCCAATCAAAATTTATGTCTTTTTGAAGAAGGTGATGAAAGGGTTGTCATCGATTGGAAAGTTGCAATATGAAATGGTGAATAGATTGGAGGCAGCCTTGAAGAATGAAAACCTACTTGAGATTGGAAGGAGGGGGGATTTTGAGGATTGTTTTGATTTTTGAGGGGTCAACCTCAATGCCCCTGATAGACATGATGAAGCCAAGGACTTTCCCAGTAAGAATTCCAAAAAACACACTTTTCCAGATTGAGGGTGAAGGAAGAAATGAATGAGACATTTGAAAAGGATTTCAAGGACCAAGAGGTGATCACATCGATGTTTGGATTTTTTCCAAGAGGTCATCAACATAGTCTTCTACAGTTTGATGTATGAGGTCATGAAATATATACAACGTGGCTCGTTGATACGTGGCCCCAACATTCTTCAAACCGAAGGGCATGAAACGATAACAAAATGTACCCCATGGGGTGATAAAGGATGTCTTGTGTTGATCTTTTGGTGCAATTAGAATCTGATTGTAGCTAGAAAAACTGTCCATAAGAGAAAGCATCTCATGTCCCATGTTAAGATCTACAAGTTGATCAATATTTGGAAGCATAAAATCATCTTTAAGGAAAGAGAGGTTAAGATCTCAAAATTTGGTACATATACAAAGCTTTTCAGATGCTTTAGCAATGAGTACGATGTTAGAAACCCATTGGGGATAGTCAATGGGGATGATGAAGTTGGTAGAAAGAAGACAGTTACAGTTCTTTCTTTCACAAGAAGAGATCAATTCGAGGATGCATGTGGCTAAGAATTTTGCCTAACCGGGTTTAGTGTTGGGGATGATAATGATGTTATTAACAATGATGGAGGGATCAAAACCTGACATGTTTGAGTATGACCATGTAAAATCCTAGCTATGTTTGGATAAGAATGAGGTGAAGGATTCGAGTTCTTGAGGTTTCAAAGACTAACCCACCTTAAGGATGCAGGGCTCTTGAGGAGTTCCAATATTAATGGTGATAGTGGATTCATTTAGGATATTGGATGTGTCAGAGGGAAGGGAATTTTTGGATATGAGAATCTTCAGCCCCCATGTAAGAAAGAATGGAATTATCATCATCACATTGAAGAATGTCAATGATAGGGGAATCTTCCTCTACCATCTCTTGATGCTTAAGGGGAAAAGACCAGATTTGATTTTCAACTTGATAAGTAACCGGTCCAAGAGAAATGGTGGAAATTAAATAAAATTAGGGGGAATAGGGACAGTGTCATCTAGATCTAGATCTGTAAGATAGTTGGATGGAGAGAAGGTATCATCTGAATTGGTAGGATAGTCAGATGGAGATGAGATATTATCTGAATTAGTAGGATAATTGGATGGAGAAGAAGTGTCCTCTAAATTAGTAAGGTAGCTAGATGGAGAAGTGGGTGAATCAAGGTGGATGGGAGAAGATGCAGATGTTCCGGAAGGAGGGATGGAGGGATCTTTATATCCCAAGCCAAATTTTTGATATGATTTATGGGCTTGGGTGAATATATTGCTATGAGGGCCTTGTTCATAATGTCCCAAGACAAACCCCTTCCATGCACAATGATAGAGGTATGTATGACATGAAGCTTCTATATCCCAGATGGTTTACGCTCGTAAGAAATCTTGCCCTAAATCGGGGTGAACCTGCAATATATCGTTTGGTGTGAAGGTAATCCGCACATGAGGATCATAACACAACGATATGAGAAGAAGGATTGAAATATGAATAACCTATATATCCTTTTGTGTGAAGGAGATCTTCAGTCTCAGAAGAATTTTGATTAAGGATGCCATAAACTAAGTTGGTTTTGAGAGAAGAAGGGGAAAATGAGATGATTTCCCCAACATTTGATTGATACATAGGGGCCTTATCAGGTGGTGGCCGAGGAAGTTGGGAGAAGGAAGACTATTAAGAGTGAGGAGTTGATATTCTCCCAAGGAAAGATTTTTCATTACAATATCAGAGGATCCATTATGGGGTAATGTAGATGGAGGTACAGAAGAACTGGTGGATGCATCGGAAGAAAAATTAGTTTTGGGGACAAGGAACATCCTTAGGTCTATAGATCATGTAACATGTCTTGGAAGGAGGGGCCTTGAGTAAGAAGAGCATAAATTGTCCCTTCATGTTCATATTTGATACATCGATGGAGAGTATATGGGACACAATGCATGGCACAAATCCAAGGATGTCCAAGTAAAATATTATACTGGAATTCTCCTTCGATGATGTAGAAGAGCTCATGGAGGAGTTTATGGCCAACATGGATGGGAAGGACAAATTTTCCTAATGGGGGAGTTACAACATTCTTAAAGCCATGAAGGATGGTAGGTGATTTAGAAACAATGGTGTTAGGAAGTTTGAGCTGATTGAAGGTACTAGAAGAAATGATATTTATACTGGCACCATTGTAAATCATGGTTCGTCGGATACATGTATCATTGATGTGGACTATGATGAATAGAGGTAGATCATGCTCTTCCTGTGGTATCTTGGGGATTTCTGAACTCTCAAAAGACATGGTGGCAGACACTGCGAAGGCGTGAGCTAAAGCTGCGAAAGGTTGAGGCTCATCAGATGATACCTGGATGTGTTGCATAATTTCCATAAGAGCCTGTTTGTGGTGTGAAGAGCTTTGAATGAGCTCATAAAGTGATATTTTGACCAGGGCATGATGGGGTTGTTTAATAATGATTTCTTTGATGCAAGTATGATTCAAAGAGGTCAGAAAAGATACCTTGGTCTTAAAGGAAGATGAAGATGTTTATGTGGGATGAGTGGTAGGAGCATCGATGAAACCTTTAGTTGTGATGGGGGTGTGGAGGCAGAAAGTTCCTTAAGAGGAGGGATAGTGAAAAAATTCGTCGGAGTGGGTTGTGAGGTGGAGTCAAGATTATGTGGTATCAAACAGGTGGTTATCTGAAATAGTGTTGATCAAAAAGGGGAGGATCATCCTTGGGATCATCCTCCTTTGGTAGGTACATGTGTGGTGTCATTGGTTGTATCTTATTTTTGATGGTGGAGTAGTGATAGGAGTCCTTAATGAAAGTTGAGTGGTCTAGATATCTTTTAACAGATGTATGTTGGTATGATGGGGGCCTAGTTGGGTTGGCGAAAGAGTTTGTTTTTTCATCATTAAGATTTTCATTGACAAAATGGGTGTACAATGGCTTGGAG
The DNA here is from genome assembly GCA_019776745.2 of Taxus chinensis. Taxonomy (NCBI): domain Eukaryota; kingdom Viridiplantae; phylum Streptophyta; class Pinopsida; order Cupressales; family Taxaceae; genus Taxus; species Taxus chinensis. The sequence continues at coordinate 421,117,740 of CM034155.1, read as the reverse complement.
AGCTTTTGCAATGTTTAGTGTCATGTCCCTGGGGCACGGTGAAATGTGCAAACAATATTAGAGTTAAACCATGATGGCCTTGGCACACTTGGGTCAGAAATATTTAATTGGTGGTAAGGTGATTTCTTGAGGCTTGGAGTAAAATGATGAAAACATGGTGGTATAATACCCAAAGTCATCAATGGAGGATTATTGGATGATACCTAGACATTTGGTGGTGTAATGATAGCCTTTGATGTTGTCTTAGATTTGGGAAGGGGAGATGAATGCGTTTGATGTGAGATATTGGTGGAGGATGCGGATTCCTTTGACTCAATTTTGAGGTGTTGTTTAGAAAAGGGTTGTTGTGTTGCTTTATTAGTAGCATAGGTTTTTGATGAAGGGGTTGGTCAAAAAATTGAAGAGGATGATGAAGGGTGTGGTCCTAAAATAGAGGAAGATGACATGACTTTAAGGGGATTTGTATTAGGGACAGTGAGATCCACTTTTATATAATGATGTGAAGGAGGACATTTGGGGAAATGGGGGTCTAAATCTTGTCTGTGAATAGGGATCTTTGGAAGGAATGAAAAGAATTTCTACAGGAGGAACTAAAGATTATATTGTTATAGATACGAGTGGGGATTTATTAGATGTGTTGGTGTCTTATTGTATAGAGGAGATGGGATGATATATTGAAGTAAGGGCAAGTTGAAATGCTTGCCAAAAGTCTTCAAGTGATGACATTGTCATAGAAGAGGAAGATGGCATAGATGTGTTTACAATAATGGATGTAGTAGGTGTGGGTAAAAGTGTGGAAAGAGGGACTAGAAGTGATGCTAAGTATGGTATAATGGGTAAAGGTGGAATTATTTCCAATAAGGTAATTGGATTTGATGAAGTAGGTATAATAAGTGATGAAGCAGGAGTAATATTTGTAAATGGGGAAAGTGTAATAGGTGTCGAAATGGGTGTGGGTGTGGGAAGAGATGTCAAGGTGGACATATATATGAATGATGTTGATATGGGGATGAGTGTTGATGAGCTTGTGGATGTGGGGAGAGTGTCTAGGAGGGTGGATATGATGGTTGATAAAGAAGGTAAATATGTTTATGAAGTTGGATCTTTATCAACAACATGGATAGTATTTATGGTGTGGGTATTAGGAGTTTGGGATATAGAAGCAATGGTGGTTTGACTTGTTTATGTGGGTGTATGGTTTGGAAATGGTTGTTTAAAAATGTCTAATGGTCGATTGGGTGAAGCATTCATATTATCTACTTTAAGATCTCCTTGATTAATGAGTCTTTCAACCAAATCCTTGAAAGACCGACATATCTCTATGTAACATCCTAAGACTTGATGGAATTTCCAGTAATGATCCTCACGATACCACATGGGTTTTTCCATAGACTCATCAACTGGTCAGATAGGCGGCAACATGATCAAATGTACTATCATTAATTTTTCAAAGATGGTGTTGTATGATTCCCCTAGAGGATTATAATTGGGCGTTGTTCGTGTGAATCGTTGTTGGGATACTGTAGTAGATGTAGATGTAGGAGATGATTTAACAATGACAACATTGGCCGCTATTTTTGACTTATCATTTTATGCATATGGTCTGATAAATTATAGTTTGGGATTATTTCATTTTAATTTTAAATGGCCCTGTTTGAGGGCACATGTATCAAGCTTGCGAGAAATGGTTAAAGCTTCTTCAAAAGTATGACATGATTGAATTTGTAAAGTTGATGAAATATGCTTTGCATAAGAGCATGTGAAGAGCTTGATTAAGTCAGTTTGAGGAAGAGGAAAAGATAACTGATTTATAATATTGTGCCATCGTGCGACGAAATCCGTGATGGATTCATCTTCAAATTTTTGGATGGTGTACAGATCATTGATGGTTACCTTGCACACAATATTAATTTAGAAATGTTCTAGAAATAATTGTGCAAGTTGAGAGAAAGAAAATATGGAATATTGGGGTATATTATTATACCAATCTAAGGTAGGGCCAACAAAAGACATGGGGAATGTATGGAGCATAAAATCTTGGTCATGTGCTATAAGATAACACACATATTTGAATGCTCAAAGATGTTGTTGTGGGTCCCATTTACTGTTAAATTTGACAAACTTTGGCAATTCCCAGTGTAGAGGATAGGGTTTAATTGGCACAGATGGATGGATGGGTTTGTTACATATTTGGTCATAAGATAATGTGACTTTGGATCCCAAAGTAGTGGCATCTAGTTTGGCTAACCAACTTACTAAGACCTGCATGGGATCATTAGGAACAACTTGTTGAGAAATGAAAGGTGGTGGTTGAACTTGTGGATGCATGGGTTTCTGAGGAACTTGATATGCATGGGTGTAAATCGTGGGTTATGGTTGAGGTGGAGGTTGATAGAATACTTGTTGTTGAGAAATAGGAGCATGATACAATTGTTGGGATAGGGCAGATTGTTGTGGCAATTGCTGAGTGGGGATATGGACATATATAGGTTGAAAGACTAGAGGTGACACTGAATATTGCAAAGGAATCATCAAAGGAGGTTGAGAAGCATTGGCATAGACATGTGATGTGAGAGGTATTTTCTATTCGGATAAGGGATATGATACATGGGGAGGTTGGATGAGAGTAGTAGTGATAGTTGTGGCTACAGTGGTGATGGGGATGGTAGTTACAATGGTTTTTTGATTTAGGGAAGATTAGGAGGAACTCGTGTGACTAACCAAGTAGTCTCGTGGGATGGTGGGTTGGTAGAGGATGAAGCAAAATCATGTGGGGTTGTGGAAGGAACAATTTCAGAACTGGTATTTTAAGGGTAAACTTACTAAAGTGATGGGCCATCTAGAGGAATTTGTTTGTGTATTTTCATAAGGGATTCTTGAAGAGCTACATGATTGATGCCAAGAAGTTGTTGGAATTATGGATCATTGAGAGGGATGATGAGAGTACCAATAGGGTCTGATCTGACAGAGGATGGAGTGGTTGGCCTAGATGGGATGGAATGATGGTCTAAAACTGAAGTGTGACCAAAGGGTATTTGGTGAGGTATATTGGTGAGAGAATGGGTGTATATGAGGGAGGTTGGGATGAAACACTATGTGAAGTGAGGTTGTGTTCCATCTTCTTAGTGGTGGATCGAGTGATAACATGCATAAAAAAAAACATTGTTATACTAACCAAACAAGTTAGGAAAACAATTTTGTTTTGTTTTTGTTTTGTAATTAAGGAAAAATATGAAAATAAAATGGTTGTAAGTGGACCTAATAGGATGCAAACTATGTTTCTTTTCAGATACGTTGTGGCTTGGAAATGTCTGAAATGGTTTGTTGTTGGGTGATCAAATCCCAATCAGTAAACTAGGTGAAAATGGGTGTTTTTATGTGTTTATTATTGCGTGAGATTTTAGGCAGTGTGTGGCCAAACGTGCGATGCAAAAGATCAAACCTCTTATTTAAACTATCTGATCAAGAAGGATGCACGAGGTTCATTTTATACCAAAACAAAATGTCATCTTTCAATGAGATCACACGCAAAAAAGGGGAAATTGCGATGCAAATGGAGAAAATAGGGAAAAACAAGAAATAGTTGTATATCGCTTTCCCCATTATTTGATTGTATGTGAAGTAAGGTTGTGTTCCATCTTCTTAGCAGTGGATCGAGTGATTATATTCATAAAAAAACTTATTGTTATATAAAATAAACAAGTTAGTAAAACAATTTTTTTTGTTTTGTAATTAAGGAAATATATGAAAAGAAAATGGATGTAAGAAGACCTAAGAGGATGCAAACTATGTTTTGTTTTGGGTATGTTGTGGCTTGGAAATGTCTGAAATGGTTTGTTGTTGGGTGATCAAATCCTAATCAGTAAACCAGGTGAAAATGGATGTTTTAATGTGTTTATTGTTGCGTGAGTTTTTAGGCTGTGTGTGGCCAAATGTGCTATGCAGAAGATTAAACCTCCTATTTAAACTATCTGATCAAGTAGGACACACGAGGCTCATTTTAAACCAACAAAAAATGTGATATTTTAATGAGAACACATGTAGAAAAGGGTAAATTGTGATACAAAATGAGAAAATAGGGAAAAACGAGGAATACATGTATATCACTTTCCTCGTTATTTGATTATATGTGATAATGGCATATGTGAAGGCGATGGTCAGTGGCCAAGAACATCTGGGTACCTTAAAATTGCACCATTCACAATCATGAATGGGGTCGGTGAAAGGGATTTGTGGCGTACTTATGTTTCAATAAGTTAACTTGGACGACATAATTTTTTGGTCACAATGTCGTAGACGTTACCTTGCAAGAAGAAAAGAAGTGTAATTAGCTGATGTGGTTAAGATAAATGATATAAATGTCATAAATATTTTTCTTATATTTAATACAAATAAAAATAATTAATCTAATTAATTAACATAATCGTAATTCAACGTTTCTATTCGATTAGAGTAATTATGATGCGAAAATGAATCGATAAAATATAACTATAAACATATGTTACAAATTATTAATAATGAGGTGGTACAAAATTTCTTAAATGAACTATGTTATGATAGGATAACCTATGAACCACAAAAAATAGTAATGTGTGTGTTTTCTTATTTGTTTAGGTGAACTATAAATAAGAATAACTATAAACAAAAAAACTATGAAATAATCGAATGTGGATTTGAAGAGAACAAGACAAAAATTGGGTGGAGAGAGGAGAATTTTAGGACAAGAATGTGGAATTTGAGAGGACAAGACAAAAAGTGGGTGGGGAGAGGAGATTTTTAAGACATGAATGTGGACTTTGAGAGGACAAGACAAAAAGTGGGTGGGGAGAGGAGACTTTTAAATGTGGAAATATATGTGGAAAATGTGGACTTATATGATGAAGATGTGTATTTGAGGAATGCAAATGCGATTTGTATTGAAATTGGAAAGCCTAAGTGGAGTAAGGTCGGTGAGGGTGACTAAGGTGGATGCCTAAATGTCAAATCGAACCAGTGGAAAAGACAAGTAATGTCATGTGATAGTCATATCCATATTTTTTTTTATTTAACTCATACATGTTTGGGGTCATTGAAAACTTGATTATAGTAATCTCATGCATACACATGAGTGATTACCCTTATGTAAGACACCTAGAAGTGTGATATGAATCCCACGAATGTATATATATATAATGCGATAATAATTAATAATCCAGTGGAATTTTGATAGAATTACAGAAAATATACAACTCAGACTAGAGGATAGATGGATAAGAATTTAACATGGATCATGAGTTGGCTTGGAATGTATTCACTTTGCTGATATGTTGTAGGTCATGGGATAATCCCAAACCGTCTTAATGCAACTAGATCAAGATCAAGGTTTCCTCACTTACTGATTTTCATTATAGTGCGTGTGATATTTAAACTTGCTGAAGATATACCTTACATTTATGTTGTTGTGGTTTCCCTTCTTTTTGAGCCTAAGCCTAAACTGACTACCAATTGAAGGTAGTTGGAGGGAGCTTAACTATTTCGGGTCTCGTAGACATGATTGACAACACTGTAAACTCAATTGTTATAGATACTATCGAGTGACCTCACCAAATTGTTGTTCCAATTGGAGGTACACCTATTTATACAAGTGAACTTGAGCTTAAGTCACAAATTCGACTTATTGTTACAGTAGTAAGAGAAAATTCATTGAAAAACATAGAGATGATTGGGAAATATGATCCATACGTGGTTTTATATGACTAGGTTCTCTTTAAAGTGAAGACAAAAGTGATTGATAACAATCTCAACCCTGAGTGGAATGAAATATTTGTTCCAGATGTTGAAGAAAAAGAGACTCAGTCACTTATCCTTGAGGTATTTGATGAAGATATTTGTATGCAAGGGATTTGGTAGCTCACGGGTGAGAGGAAGGTGAAGGAATAACACGGTGAAAGGGGACTGTGGCTTGACCGAGTCACGGCTGGGTCAGGGAGAGTGTAGGAGGATGAGAGCTTGTAGGAGTCTTGATTAGGGATGGAGTGAGTGAGATGACTTGGATAGGGAAGGGGTAGGGAGTGGTTATCATCTTATGAGAATGAGAACGGAGTTGGATTTGGGATGGGAGCTCGAGAATGTGCAAACCGAGGGATCGGGAGAAAGGAGAGAGCTTAGAAGGATGGACACAATGGTAAAGTGGAGTGTGGACGAGAATTATAAACAAGGAGTGGTGTTCATTGACGGGGATGGAGCGAGTTGGGTGTTAACGGTGATGGATCTGATAGGTAGGGGACCAGATTCGGATATGTGGAAAGCGAGAGGCATATTTGTAAGAGGGTCAGTTAGATAGGGTTCGGTGTGTGCGTGGTGAACCGAGGGGAATTATAAAAAATACCTTTCATCTCGTGTCCCTCTTTAGGATAAAAAATCCCTTGAATATCGTGTCCCTCTTTAGGGTATTGAATTCCCCTCAATATAGTTAAATACCCCTAATATCTCGTATACCTCTTTAGGGTAAAAAATACTTTAGGGTATTGAATTCCCTCAATACTATCGTCACATCGCTCGAGTTGCTTGAGGATAGATCCCTCAAGAGTTGTTGTTGGCAGTAGCCCATAGGGAATTTAATGCCTCGCTCGGGATCGCTAGTCACATCGCTCGCTTAAGTATATACCTCAAGAGTGAAGTCAAACCCCTGTCTGTCCCAAAAGGGTAGGTATGTTGGTAGGTATATAGGTACCATTGCCTCCTTTCACAGGCACCCTTGCCCAAAGGGGATGATCCCACTTCCTCCCTTCCTCCCTTGTATAAAGGGGAAGGTCCCACTGGAACCCTTCCCTCCCACTAGAACCCCTGCCTCCCTTTTTCACAGGCACCAGGCACCCTTGTCGTCCCACTGGAACCCCGTCCTCCCTTGTCTAAAGGGTAAGGTCCCACTGGAACCCCTGCCTCCCAACCTAATATGTTACCATAGTTAAAAGACCACGACCCCAACTAAGGTCCCATTTGTCTAAAGGGTAAGGTTTGTCTAAAGGGTAAGGTCCCATCCAAAATATGTTACCATAGTTAAATAAACCCTGACCTTACCTTAGACAAGGGGGCATGTGGCACCCACCTTTTACACAGGCACCCCGACCCTGTGTATTCATTTATTTAAAAAAAAATAAAAAAAACTTCTAACAAATAATTTTATACCTAAAAGTATTCATTTATTTAAAAAAAATAAAAAAAACTTCTAACAAATAATTTTTCCTTAAAAGTATTCATTTATTTTTAATATGAAAAATAAAATACAAAATGCAATTATTTTAAAAAAAAGTCTTCATTTATTTTATTTTTATTTTTAATATGACAAATAAAATAAAAAATAAAATAAAAATAAAATAAATGAAGACTTTTTTTAAAATAATTGCATTTTGTATTTTATTTGTCATATTAAAAATAAATGAATACTTTTAGGGAAAAATAATTATTTGTTATAATTTTTTTAAATAAATGAATACTTTTAGGGAAAAATTATTTGTTAAAAGTTTTTTTTGTTTTTTTTTAATAAATGAATACTTTTAGGTATAAAATTATTTGTTAGAAGTGTTTTTTATTTTTTTGGTCGGGGTTGGGGTGCCTATGTAAAGGGAGGGTGCCACATGCCCCCTTGTCTAAAGGTAAGGTCGGGGTTTATTTAACTATGGTAACATATTTTGGATGGGACCTTACCCTTTAGACAAACCTTACCCTTTAGACAAATGGGACCTTACCCTTTAGACAAATGGGACCTTAGTTGGGGTCGGGGTCTTTTAACTATGGTAACATATTAGGCTGGGAGGCAGGGGTTCTAGTGGGACCTTACCCTTTAGACAAATGGGACCTTAGTTGGGGTCGGGGTCTTTTAACTATGGTAACATATTAGGCTGGGAGGAAGGGGTTCTAGTGGGACCTTACCCTTTAGACAAGGGAGGCAGGGTTTCCAATGGGACGACAAGGGTGCCTGGTGCCTGTGAAAAAGTTAGGCAGGGGTTTCAGTGGGACCTTCCCCTTTATACAAGGGAGGAAGGGAGGAAGGGAGGAAGTGGGATCATCCCCTTTGGGCAAGGGTGCATGTGAAAGGAGGCAGTGGTACCTACATACCTACCAACATACCTACCCTTTTTGGAAAGGCAGGGGTTTGACTTCACTCTTGAGGTATATACTCAAGCGAGCGATGTGACTAGCGATCCTGAGCGAGGCATTAAATTCCCTATGGGCTACCGCCAACAACAACTCTTGAGGGATCTATCCTCAAGCAACTCGAGCAATGTGACGATAGTATTGAGGGAATTCAATACCCTAAAGTATTTTTTACCCTAAAGAGGTATACGAGATATTAGGGGTATTTAACTATATTGAGGGGAATTCAATACCCTAAAGAGGGACACGAGATTCAAGGGATTTTTTACCCTAAAGAGGGACATGAGATGAAAGGTATTTTTTTATAATGGAGAGAGGTGGTGAATGAGTTGAAGGTGAAGGGAGTAAAGAGAGGTGGTGGATGGGTCATGGTATCTCGGGTCAAGGATGTAGGAGCTCAAGGATGTTGGAGAGGAGATGGGCTTGGGAAGAGGGAGATAAGTGAGATAAGGGAGAGCAAGCTCAGTAGGGAGTTTGTTAGGACGAGGTTGGGTGAGTTGGTCGAGTTGAGAGGTAATAACTAGGGGGATGGGTAGTTTAGGATTTTAGAACTTAATTAAATTTTCCATTTTTAAATTTATTTATTTTTAATTAATTTAATTAATTAATAATAATGATTTTTGATTGGTTTGTTTTTACAGATGTTTATACAATTTACCAATAAAACCAATAAATGTACTAATGCGAAATTAGAAGACAAACAGAATCGAAAAAACAAAACTCCTTACTAGAAGACGGATGTAAATTTTCAAATGTAAGTGACACACCGAGACAATGGAGACTATACTAACACCTTGCAAACAAGCGAGTCTAAAAACGAAATATTCACAAGATATGTAAATTGAAAAGAACTACAAAACAAGATAACCGTTATACTTACAGCACCTCCTCGAGATGAGTAAAGTAACACATGACCATATTTTGGGTCTATTCCCACCAGGTGAGCTATAAATGTTGATCGAGGTTTTCTTCTTCCTTTTCAGCTTAGTGTGCGAGAAATCAAAGAACACCAAATAACCTCAAATATGTAAGGGCTTATTACCTTGGGGATGATGATGAATGATACAGGCACAAAGTAGATGATGAGCTCCTCGTTGTGATCTCAACAAACTTGTAACTCGAAGACACTAGAGAAAAATTGCTTAGATATTTTATGGGGTGGCTTCCCGAAAAAGTAGATCCAAGAAGCGTTCACTTCCTCAGTGGATGTCAACCCCCGTTTGATAAATAAAAATGATAAAATGCAAGATAGAGGGATAATATGTAAGCTAATGAACAAAGAAACTTGAAGATGCTGGTATGTAGATGAGCTACTAGTCTGATTTAAACACAACATGCAACATGAACCAAGCTAAGTGAACGACCAAATAATGAGAAGGGTACTATGGGGATTCCAATGCCATTGTAAGGATATTATGAGGATGCTATGACAGTAAGCGGCTAAAAATTCAAAACAACATTTCCCAAATTTTCCAACCTGTTTGAATGAGGGGGGAAGGCTCATATTTATAGCCTAGGGGTGGGGTTAGATTGTGGGTTATTAGGTAATCATGGTTGGGTAAAGTAACCCCAGTTAACGGACATGATTTGAGTAGTTAGGTTTGATTTGGATATGATGTGATCAAGCGAGGCTTGTGATTTGAATTATTAGGTCAAAGAGATGAGGATGTCATATGGAGTGGGGAGAATGATTGGCATGGTTAGTTATAATAATGTATCCCATGAGGATCATTTTTTAATTTAGGAGTGGGATGTCAGATGTGTGTATTATTTCCCATGAATTGAATAAATTTGGGATATTACTTATTAGGTGAGATAATGTCGAATTTTAATTATCAAATGGGTTTACATGGAGCCTGTTAATTAATTAATCAAGGGTGAGTAAATAGATATGTGTATAATCGAATTTACTAAAATTTAGGTAAAATGAAAAGCGAGAGGGAAAGTTGAATGAAGGAGAATGAATGTGGGGTGAAGGAGAGGAAATATAGGAAAAATTGGTGTCTACAAACATCTCGCATGGCATGAAGCCATGGCCTACCAAGGAGATAATTGTAGGAGAATGGGAAATCAACAATGAAAAAGGAAATGTGGACATTCTTTGGACCAATAGTGATAGGTAATGTAATGTGACCGAGACAAGGATGTATATAGAAATCATAAGTATGCAGTGAAATACTAGATGGACTAAAGTCATGAGTGAAAAGACCTAAAAATTCAAGGAATGACATAGGACAGAAGTTAAGTTCATATCCATTATCAATCAAAGTACACTTAAAACCTACATTATGTATACGACATATGATATGCAGAGGTGGGTCATTCTCAAAAGTATGAACATCAACGAGAATATTAGAATTGAATACTATGTGCGAAGAGAATGCATTGAAAAATTATTGATAAACTGAGTCTGGATGCATGTTAACACGAATGTGAGTAGTAACAAGAAGATGTTGGACTCTATGTGGTAAATCAAGATTGGAAAGCAAATAATAATTGATTTATATACTCATGATGACCAAACCCTAGGATGAAAAGCAATGAATGAAGAACCTTGAAGCGTGAATAATCGATTCGGGTTCACCAATATGATTAACTAAAAATGTGGATTATGATAGTTAATCTAATCTATAAAAAATGTAATTATAGTAAATAAATGTAATAAACAACTATGGAAAATCACCCAAGTGAATAAGAAATTAGAAATAAAAAACCTAATATGCAAGAAGAGTGAGGAAGTGACTCAACTAATTAGAGCAGCTCAGTGGACTGTGTTGCAGAATAAAAATAATAATATGGAAGAAAGAATGATTGTACAAAGGTCTTAAAAAGTAAAAATATGGATTGATTCTCAGGACTGGGGCACCTGAAGAAGGATTGGGGCACCTATGGGAATCCTAGTCTACAATATGGGCGCTCTGGTCTGTGCAGGATGTCAAAAAATGAGTTTCACAGGTCTGGCAGGTAGTCTAAAACCCTCGTTTTGTATCGCATAAGATTTTCCACACTACGTCAGGTGTCGCTGATAATCCAAGATGAAAGAGACCTGAAAGAGACCACAAGAAGTATCAAAATCCTAAAAAATGAAACATGCAAATGAATAAGTCAGACTGACCTCAACTTCCACAATAGTGGACTTACTAACTGAGCACTATACTACATTCCAGATCCAAAAGTAGTTCTAGTGTGTATGTGTGAATCATGTGCCCTAAGTGCTCTTGTGCTAATCGCACTTTGTGAAGTAGCGAGCAATAACTAGATGTAACACAAATGTAGTATAATGGTGGATGGAATAGAATAGAATCCCCTCATATGCTTATGTGATGCAAATGAACTGACCTTGTCCTTTGTGATGGAGATAAATGTATGAAAATGATATACAAATGCCTTAGATTAATGAAACCCTAGGTGGATGATAATAGTGATTAGTGCTTGGTCCCTCATTATGGTCCCATAAATTTATATTTGAAGTAGCGGGAAAGTTTAGAAATGATTGGGGCACCCTTGGTGGGACCAGGACGCCCATATGCACCCTAGCACTAGCCTAGGTGCCCCAGTCAAAGCTAAAATAACACAAAATGACAAAATATGACTGGGCATGCAGGTGTAAGAGGTCGGGAATGACAAAAGAAAAGAAAGTAAGATGGCCAAAAGACGGGGGTTAATTAGTACTTTCTTCACTCAGAAACCTTCTAAATAGTCGTATGAGACCAGGAATAAATAGTGTCTAAAGTGCATGATTTAGTGTCTACACATATAAAAAATTTAATAATATAAACACTAGAATGTCACCTTTCCATATTATGTATGAAACAAGACCATAATGAGTTATAGAGTTGTGAGAGATTCCATAAGAAGATGGGAAAAGTCTTAAAGCTAAAGACTTCTCACAATACATGAAGGAAGTACACAAGCATGTACACAAATAGTTGGAATAGAGAAATGTGAAGTACAAGGAACACCTATATCTGAGGAGGAGACACTTGGAATTTAAGGCTAAGAACATATGATAAACTCAAGTAGAAAAAGATTGAACTATGCAAATTATTGAGGAAATTTGCAGAGAACACATATGTGATAAAAATTTGAGATGGGATAGACATTTCACCTATCTTTAATGTATCAAATATATACCCATATTTAGAGGGATAAAAAAGTAAATAAGAAACCCACACAAAAGTAGATTGGATACATAGACTACTAGAGTAAAGACACGTATAAATTGAATGCATTCTAAATGATCACATGGTGAAGATAACACGAAGAAAGGAGGATACATAATATTTTGTTAAATGAAGAGGAAAAGAATTCTAAATTGTATTTTGGCTTACTGAAGAAAATATTTCTAGCCTTGATCATTAAAATATATAACTTCAAAACATGCTTGAGAAGGGGCTCAAATTTCTTCTTACTTAGGGTTTTTAATGAAGCAACGTCTAGGTTCATAATAAATCCTACATCACCCAAAATATTTACAGTTAGTAAATAAAGGATTGTGCAACTCCACACCCCTACCAAGAAATTCATGTAAAGAACCAATTACTTATCTATTCCTATAAAATCCTATCCAAGCTGCAAAATATTAGAACTTACCATGCAACATAATATCACCCATGAAAATTTTCAAATTCATGTAAAATTTCAATTTTGTGTAATCTTTTATATGTCGTAAGATCCTTAACTTTCCCACATAGCATTGGAATTAGCCATGCATGAATACCTTGCTATGTAAAACCTCTATGTAAGATTATAATATGTGTAACACTATCTTCTTAATAAATACACACATGGACTTATACATACCACTAGTTATTTACAACATATCCCTCCATACACATCTTTATCATCGGTCACTATCTAGACCGAAATGCTTTTCAGTCATTTGAACTCACCCCCATTCACTTCAATGATATGATCTATGTTTGACATTAGTTTTTGTAAACATCAAAAATGGTTAAGGGGATCCATACATTGTTCTCAATATGTCTTTCTTTGCTAGGGACCAATAGAACAATTTGATTGAGCTTGATCCAATGGTGAAGAACTTCTAGAACATATCAATGGTATCGGAGGTGACTTGGGGAAAATTTTGCAATGTATCTTTACTATAACAAGGCATCCTTTCTTTCATTCCAAAAATCCTTTGAATTCTATAAATAAAGGGGGAATGCAATATTTTACACACAAAGGATCTTATCATATATTTTGGATGGTGTCTAGAGTGAGATTTCCAAGTCTTTTAGATGTAGTTCCACATAATGTTTACATATTTTACAAACTTAGGATATGTCTAGGATTTGAACTCTTAGAATAATTCTTACGAATTCTTGTCATAAGAATGTAATTAAAGTATAGTACCATTGTGAATGAGTCTGTAATATTTCCTTACATTAATAAAATAAATTTTTCTTGTCTTTGTTGATTTTTTTCCAAATATATAACTCTAATATAGGTTGCATGATTTAAAAAATCCCTTCATTGGGAACCTTGACTATGACAGCCATTATCCATCACTAATGGATGACCATTCACTATCATTTAGTACACTTAGGAGTGGTTTCCCCTATTTTTTATATTTTTCACAATAAAAGTCTTTCAAACATACTTTTCAGCTTCACACACATGCTCAATCTGAATAGTAATGAATTAATTGACTATTCCATCATTTACATTATGTTATCCAAGTATCATGAATACCACCAAGGGATTTTCATTTTGTGAACCATGCTTTATGATATCTTACGGTATTAGAGATGGAGCCTCTAATCTCTACGGGGGATTCCAATGTATCCTAATTGAAGGAGAAAGGATATCTTGTATTTTTTTTGGACCAATTATTGGAAGTAATTTAGGATTCCCTCCAAGAATGAATGTTCACTAAGTGGAGGGGATCCAAGTTTCCACACACGTTTACTAGTTTCTTCCAAGATGTCATATGTGTGCTCCTCAAAAGACTCAAGCTGTAAAAGTATATCATTTATCATTTCACACCTGGCATTCATTGTGTGTGACCACAAAGGAGATAAATTATAAATGGAATATGTGAACAAATTCTTGCTCACCAACTAGTGATAATTGAGACAACTCATCTCAAATATGAATCTCAACATTTTTCATATTCACCTTAGAAATGGTGGTGAGGGAAAAATTTTATGGAGGGAAAACCCTTCCTTTTTTGATGATATTCTCAACCCATCTATCATTGGATCTCCCCTACATCATGTTCCCTTGAGCTATTTCAATTGATTGGGGGGTAAAATATAATGTTATGAGAGATAGATTCTTCTAAAGGAATTAGTGTTGCATTGGGATCTAGGAATGACTGCACATAAGCAACCAGGGTTCTCACATGATCCTCAAGTTATTCCAATGTCTTCTTATCCTCTTAATTTCTCATGAGCAATAGATCTGCAGAATCTTTGATTGAATGTACATCTCATTCATGTGTAGTCTACCCCAAGGGAATTATAGTCATCTCATAAGCATCTAGTGTCATCTTTCCCATGGGTTTAATCACTTTATGGCCTCTAACTTCCACATACTAAGATCCATTAGCCTTAGTCAAGAATTTAGAAGTCATTTGAGATTTCTTGGTACACTTGATTTTTATATAACTTGAAATGGCCTCAAAGTTAGAATTTTTTTCCAGTTGTATCATTCTTGATTCCCCTCCAAGTAGCTCTTGCACCCATGGGAAAGTCTCATCTGGTGTAGGCACAATATCGGGTAGAGAGGAAATCTCAGGTGCCTAATACGAAACTAAAGCTTCACCAAGATGGGATGTCTTAGTTAACTTTGAGGAAACATTTAGATATTGAGGATGATTAAGATATTGAGATGGGTCAATTTATACCAAATGAAGTGGCTCAATAAGATTCCTTTTGACCTTTTACTTTTCATGAAGCCTCTTAAGGGTAGTAGCTTCAGTGCACTATATCCAAAAAATTTCTTTTAAAAGACCCTTTTGAATGAGAATAATTTATGATTCTATCGGGTTTCCTAAGAGGAGAGGTGAGAGGTCCACTTATTTTAATGGACCCAATAGAACACCTAATTCAATGAAGGAGGTCATCTTCTACTTGAACCCTTTGATCTTTGAATCAATGCCATGGTTCTTTCTTTGATATCTCCAGATTCTTGGATCTTCCATAGAGTGGGAGGACGGGGATATGATTGAAGTGCTTGATACTCATGATCAAATAAGTCTGATCCATCATCATTAATACCTTCTAGAAACCATTCAGATTTGAAATGTTTCATTTGATCTACAGTCATCCTTATGCAGTCCCACATTTTGACCTCAAAATCATCAATGCAATTTGCCCAATAGTATTCAATCTATGAAATGTGTTTTAAACCTGGAAAATAGAAAGTATCAAGATTCTTCCTAATATTAAAGTCTGGTCGGGATACAGAGGAATACATATTGAAGGTTGTGAAGTATGCTTCAATGTTTTCTACATCTATTTTACTCTTACATGAATAGATCCCCAGGGAAATAGGGAAAGATACACACTTATTCTTAACACTTTTGCACTTGGTGTGAACGTAAGACGAATACTTTCACAACTCAATCATGATGATCTTGTCACCTAGTTACCTTGGTAAATTGCGAGGTGCGAGATCAAATCCTTTGAATATGATATAGGGTAATATGGGGAACTTGATGAAGTAAATTCCATATATTTTTAATAAACCTAGTTGCTTGAGGTGAAATTATCTTCTTAGGATTACCTTCAAGT
Source organism: Taxus chinensis (assembly GCA_019776745.2). Classification (NCBI taxonomy): domain Eukaryota; kingdom Viridiplantae; phylum Streptophyta; class Pinopsida; order Cupressales; family Taxaceae; genus Taxus; species Taxus chinensis. The sequence goes on along the minus strand of CM034155.1, from coordinate 421,101,862 downwards.
AACCTTATGACATACATGGTGAATGCATCATTCACCCTCAAGATATGAGAGTTACTCTCTCGATATGTAAGTTGTGGATATTTCTCATATGTCAGAGACATATTTGGCACATTTGGTACAAAATATATGCCTCGGAAAGACCTCATGTATACGAGAGCATACACTAGATCTTAAGAAGTCATTGTGAACTTCTTAGAGGTAGGCAACTACAAAAAATTTTAGTGAATGTTTTTAATTATAATATTCCCCCAATCAATCATCTGATTTCCTTATTTTACCACTAGGATGAATTGAGCCATTCAGTAAGTATTTTTTAGTCTCTTATCACATCACCCTATTCAAAAAGACTATTTCATTCGAGTATGCCTCATGGAATTCACCTCGAGACCAAGTTTTAGGAATCCATGTGGGTTTCATTCCCTATTTTCAAGCCATGATCTAAATGTCGAACCTTGAAAATATAAATCTGTTCTTGCTCATTCTTAAGAGGAAAATTTCCAAGTGATGATCACCATGTTGTTACCAGATGGAATTTACAGGCAGTAAGAGATATCCTTTGGAGTGAGAACTTTCAGTAGTGAATTATCATCTACCTGAATTGTCCTCAAATTTGGGTCATAATGTTGTGCACAAACTATGACAAGCTTCATGATTTGAACGAAAAATGAATTTCCGCTAGCTCTGAATAGCCTACTTGAGAAAAAAAATTCATACAAAGCTTCACAAGGTTCTATCATTATCCATTTTTTTCACATCACTATCACATACATTGGGATACATAGTTTTTAATGTGGAAATTGAATCCAAAATTGAGTATTTGATCTTCATGGTAACAAAAGTTACTGAAATGGATGGATATGAAAATTTTGACCTAAATCCCAACTCTTACTATTTTTAACAAGTCCCACCCCAAATGTCTATTTTTAGAAAGTTTCTTAAATTGGCACTTTGAGTGGTTTTGAAATGAAAGGGGTGATGGTGACTCAGAAAGTGAGTCGTTTTCAAAACTTACTATTTTTAGTATGTGAGAACTTGTTAAAACTTACTACTTTTATTAAGTGGTCTTCTGGGTGTCGGAATGAGATGTGAATAATCGCAAAAGTATCGTTTTCACTGTGGAATGCTTTGGTCCAAATTTCAATGGTTTTTTAATCACCATATTTATGTAGATTTGAAAAGGTAATTTTTATGGATGTATTTTTGTTATGGCCATTAAAAATTATTCAGACCATCAATGGAGGAAAAAATTCTACGAAAAGAAAGGCATTTTTACAAGGAAGGTGCTAATAAAATTTTGTGAGATTCTAATGTAGGAATTTTTGAGTTATGAGAAAATCTTTGTTTTCAGGAATGGAGGTTTCTAGAAAATTTTAACAAAATAACATGTATTTAGTTTTTTTGATGGGAAAACATCACATTTAAATATTAAAAATGGCCGAGTGTTGGAGTTTTAACCCTTTCATGATTTTTTAGCAATTTAACTCACCATTAACCCAACATGGATTAATTCAGGTACGTCGAGGGTTAGAATTTGAGTTGCACCGAGGAAAATAGGGGATAGTTGAGGTGATGGGATAATGAGGAAAATAAAGTGTACTTTGCATAATATTGTAACAAGTGCCACCATGTGGGAGCAAGGGAGATAGATGTAGGGGCTAGAAACAAGCTCCTGGGAGCTGAGATGGAGTTCTCCATGTGATCGGGGATAGCTAGATGAAAGGAGGCACAATTTTTTCTCCCAACTATCCCCTTAGATGTTGGGAAAAATGGAAAAGGGAAAGAAACAATGCAAAAGAGCACCAAGGGTAGCTTTTTTCTTGAGGAGGGGCTAAATTGGTCTAAGACTCAGTTTGCAAGTTGTTCTAGTAGACTGAGATTTCACTTGAGTGAAAAACGATATTATTCCACAAGGGGCACACTTTTGTGTCCCCATTATCGCCTTGCACCAATGAACAAGGGACAACTGAGGTCAAAAACTGCGCCACTCACTTAAGTTATGTGTTGATGTCATCATGACAACGTAAAATTAGAACATGGGAATGTTTTTTCCTCCCCGCAAGAAAACCTTGGAGTTACATGGTCAAAACATATATGATTTTGACTCCATAACACCCACTGAATCCACCACCACCATTTTCAAGACCCGATTCTACTTGCATTTTGAGTTTTAGGCTCGTTCACTCTTTTCAAACAAAGAAGCGACAATAGTGACCTGGACTACCATGAAGAGTAGTGAGGCCTAAGATAAAAAAGATGCATTTACCATACATAGGAATCTAATATATTTCCATTGATTATCATTTTATCTCCTAAATCCTCTCGAAACTCCTGGAATCTTTAGAACAAGATCATTTTCTCCATTCAAGCTTACATTCCATGCACCCGTAGTGACTTGGTCTTGCTCAGATGAATCCTAAAGCCACATGCCTATGCATATTTCCTTGAAATTTTCATGGATCTCTTCATTTACTCCCTACACAACCTCCAAATGAGTTGAACCCTTGTAGATAGCTTCTAAAGGATGTTTTCTTGCTATAATATGGCTAAAGATAGTCATTTTAGTGCTTTCGGGAGCACTTTTCCACTTCAAAGCTCAGTAACTTCATGAAATTCACTTGGATCTACCTCTTTTCACATGAAACACAATTAAAATCCATGTTAGCGTGTTCCTCTCAACAAAAAATGAGGATGACATGGACTCAAGGGGGTTGTGTGTGTTGATAGGCTAGTTGGAGGAAGGGTTCACATTGACCGGGAAAGGGGATCTCAAGTGGTGGGCTTGGTTGTCATTACCAAAATTTTAAATTTTGCATGTCAAGCATTTAACATGACAACACATATTTATTAATTTTTGAGTTTTTTAATTAATCTCTCAATTATAACCAATTCGACTATTCCAAGTATGACTTTTTCCACTCACTTTTATATAGTTAACTTATACTTTATTATTTATATTAATATATGAAACAACTTCTTATTAAAAAATACACTAATATCATGGAGTGACAATAATAAAAGTGGCATCTTACAAATAATCTCATCTTATCATACAACAATCATTTAATGTAATATAAAATGTAAGCTTACATGTATAGAATGGTTTTATTTAATATTCTCGTTACTTTGATCAGAAATATCATATTTTTGCCACTAATATGCCAATTTTTTTTCTCTAAAGTAATTAAGGACATCGGATAAAATGGAAATTTGGAGATACATTGTAAGTTAACTTTAATGAACGGTTTTATTTTTTAATAGAATAACCTAAAATTCTTGGAATCAAGTAACTTTTCCTTCTTTTAAAATTCCATATTCTTTGCTTCTGGCCTGGTTGAGTGCATTTTATCTTTAAGACAATGATATGCCAACTTTAAGAAAAATTATGGAAGAAACATGGATTCCATTTGTTATTCCTTTCATTGTTTGTGACTGCTATATGAGGTAAATTAAAAAAATAATAACGATTAAACAAAGAAAAATATTCAAATGAAGTAGTTTATAATATATTACTCTTAACAAAATTAAATATTTGCAACTAAGATGAATTTTTGTATGTTTCAATTGATTGAAATATTTATGTTTGGTTCCATTATGTATCTACAAAATAACTTTGGTGTTTCATATATTCAGTATATCTCCATCTCTATGGAGAAAAGAAAATAACTCCCAATTATAACAAGGGGACAACCCTCAAATAATGATATGATTATATAATATTGAAGTTTGTTTTTTAATTGATAAATTAAACATAATTAATTAAGAGACACTTAATTAAATTAAATTGGGATGCATTGATTAATTAATCAAATTTAATTGTAAATAACAGTTAATAGCAAAGTTGTTAGATGGTGAAAAATTCAAAGTAGTGATTTATATCAAATGGGTTATAGTCCAAGGGTGTTTATAAGAGTGTAAAAGGTGTTTCCTATCCATCCACCAAACAAAATTTAGGAGATACCAAAAAATAAAGAATGAGGTCGGGATCATACCTCATACCAATTTGGTACAATGGAAATCTTTTTAATTCTTGGAAACTAAGCCTAATAATTTTGTGCACCTAACCCATGCAATTTTTAAATTCAATTTGGAGAAAAAGAAGAGTTAAATTATATTTACTACTCCTTCCAACTAACATGTGTTTATGTGTTAAAATGGATTCCCTTACCTTATAATTCACTACTCCTTCCAACTACCTCACACTTCTTTGTTAAAATGGATTCCCTTACCTTCTAATTATTGCCAAAAATACATGAAAAAATGTTTATAAAGTATTAGCATCTTAATTGAAATTCAAATCTTCTCTTGTAATCACATGACAATGAACAATAATATAACTCAAAATACAATTTTAAAAATTGTTAAAGAACCTTTCACTTTCACATAATCAAAGAATAACATAATATATAATCTCTTCTTGATTTTTAAATATACAATATTTTAAAGTCCATCCCATTTCTTAAATATGTACTCTACATTATATTGTAAGTTCATCCTATTTTCTAACTATACATTATACTGTAAGCTCATCCCAATTCTTAAATATACACTATTATAACTTATAATTGTTATTTAGTATTTAAATAACTATTAGAACTTTAAAAACTATATAATACAATGGCATATTTTAAAGAGTGACTTTTAGTTCTCTATTATTATTAATTGCTTGATTGGAGAATATTCGGTTCCTCTCAAATGCTTCAACACTAATAAGTTCTCTCTTTTGACCATTTAATAGTTTTAAAATGATATTAAATCTCAGGGTTTCACAACTTTCTGCCCACAAAAATGATTCTACTTAAAAAAAACTTGCAATACAAGTTAACTTAAATTCGGTAGAAGTTTCACAAAGTATCTAGTGTGATTACAGTGTGATATCATGGATGGATAGGATGAATTGCATTGCTATATATTTGTTCATAAATCATTTTGTTCTTTCATTATAAGCCCCCTCTCTTCTCTTTGTAGAATAGCCTGATCTCTCCAATTTAGAGAGCAATGAGTTTGGATCATAGTCCACACCAAACAACAGATGGATCAACAGTATATCACAATGCTGTGGGAGATTATTTTCTAGGGTTTTCAGACTACATGAGCAATAAACCCCAACTTCCTGTGGGTGTCCATGACATGCCCCCTACAGAGGCATTCCCTTATGTTTTGAAGCTCAGTCCAAGAGACCCAAATACCCACTCTGGTAAGAATTTCAAAAGCTTCTTATGTGTATACAATGTACATACATATATATTCCATGGCTTTGATGTCTCTCAACTTTCATTGCAGCTCATGGTGATCCAGCAATGAAAGAAAGATTGAACAAATGCAGCAAAAGGGTTGAAGATCTTGCTGAACACTGTAAGTATTTTCAGTAATATTAACATGCCTGCCTGCCTGTTATTGCTGCTCCTGTATTCTGCGATGAGTCCAGGGAACTGCTTTTACTGTGATGAGTCCTGATGTATCACACTTTTTGTGGCAAAGCCTACAGTGATGAAGTTTTATGGATAAAAATTTTGTTACAGAAGATTTTTAGTGATGTATTGCTATGGATAGCGACTTTTTAAATTCTAACATCCTTTCATTTAGGGACTTAAAAACTGTATTTCTAGCGGCATAGCCACACATCATATATAACAACTTTTAAATAAGATTGGATTGTAATTGGGTTAATCTTACATTAAAAAATAGTAATAGATAAATATAATTTTTTTGATGAATCAAAAGTCGTATAAATTAGGTGTACAAAATTTTAGTTTCGTTCTCAAGGATTGAGGAGTATCTATTCCACCAAATTTACTAGCAGCACAACTTTGATCTCATCTGTTTTTTATTAGCATCTCCTGGAATTTGTTCAACTTTCACATCATCACATACACTATTAGAGGACAACTGATTTGATTAAATTAAAAAAAAAAAAATGTAGGTCCATAGGCCTATATAGTCTAGTTGTGTGTTGTCCTTTTTCCATATAGTAGACCTTTGTTTGCTGCCCTTTTCGATCTAGCAAGAGACATGTAAATAATAATAGTAAATTGACATGTGTCTGGAACACTTTTTCATTAATAAGGGTAATAATAAATAAAATTATAAAACGTAAATAATAATACTAATAGTAAATAAAAAACTGAATAATATTTTTATGAATTAAGTCTTATTTTAATATAACGAGTATTACGATACAAAATTATTCACAAAAAGAAAGGTGGTATGGAAGCACGCCTCAAAGTCACGAGCCAAACAAACTAGGCCTCAAAAGGGCCTACGAATAGAAATGCCCAAACTTGGCCAAGCCGAGGCAAAATTATCTAGTACATTAAAAAAGGAAACAAAAGACTAGGTTGCCGCCGCTAACTATTTTTTGGCCGACGGTGGGTCATGGACATGCAAACCAAGGCCTGGAAGATCTTTTCCAGAGTTAGGTGGGTTCCAGCCACAACCCAAGTTGAGGGAATTTGTCTTGCGGTGGCGGCAGACTCCAGCCATCATGGGAGAAGGAAAATTAGGAAAACTAGAACGTTAGAACATGCAAGAAGAGGGTAAGATGACCATGCATATTAATCGAATTGGTGAAGTATAATTATTAGGAAAATTAAATGAGAGGTAGTATCTATTAGCTAATTTTACCTTTGTTTTGTACGTGACTCGACAAGTGACCATGAATGTAAACACTACTCTACATTACCTTGTAAGATGGTTGGAAAAACTATGATATTAGTTTTGTTTACAGAAACCACGTGATTAACGGGTTAAACATGAAAATTAGTAAAAACTACTTCTTGAGGACCTTGTGAAATATTAATAAAAATTGTTTTTAACTAGGCACAAAACATCCCTTTAAACCTCGAAATGAGATAATCAAGTGTTGACCATGTTCTTTGTCACATGGAGTGTTTCACCGAACCTTGGGTTGTTCCTCAAAGGTTCATTTGACCCTTTTTTGTCATGTGGTTAGGAATCCAATGGACTAGTTCGCAACTTTAGATAGTTGTTGAAAGTTAAAAACATAGTTTGGTTTTGACCCGCAGTTTTGGCCCTAAGTGTAGAATGAAATTTGGCTTCCGCATACCTCTAGCATTTCTCTGTGACAATCACTACCAACCCTTTGTTTGGATAAAATCACATTGTAAGTTAGTTTTCTAGGTGGACGCTACAGGGCCCAGGCGAGGTGACCAAAAGGCCAAATTAGCCTTTTTGATGACTATCCTTACTCCCAAACAATTCTACCTTCGACTAGTTGTACCAAAGTTGTTGATATTCGACTAGCCGTTTGGGCTACCAGACTAGTAGTTATTTGGACCAGCCAGTTGCAGGGGGTGGCCCAAATGGCATTGGGGGAACCTAACCCTGATCCCGTAGTAATGTAGGAGAGGTGGTGCCCCACCAGATAGGTGACCAATGATTGGATCGATGAACATGAATGCAAGACCGATGTTGGGAGAAGATATTGCATTAACCACCTTGTTGACTGTTGTCATAGCCATGAGGTAGAGATTGACGAGTTAGAGACGGTGAAACTCAAGCCACATTGCATGAGGTTTTACCCAGTGACCTAAGAGAGTTTGGAGGTTTTTAATCTCAAGTGCAACCTTGTTCACTTGAACTTGACTCCATAATAACACATTGGATATAACCATAACTTTGTTATATAAAGAAAAGTGTTGATCCACAAGAGTCGGCAAATAGAAAAATATTTCTTTCTTTACATATCCAAAACAAAATCTCCCCTATGAAAATATGCTAAATTTAGGTGAACTTATGTGGCATCATAAGATTATCCCTTGGAAGAACATTTTGTCATGAAAATTTTTCTAGCCAGAAGGGTTGGAAAAATTTATAGATCTAATTCCAAGCATTCTAATCCTTGGGGAAAATGTAGAAGAGGTGCAATAAAATTTCTTCCCCCAGAACATGCATGTTGGATGACCACTCTAATTTAGAGTAAATGTTTCCCAATAGGAAGGCCTTGGTGCAAAATGCTCCATGTAAAATGATCAATTTTGGGATCAAAGCAATTCGTCCATAGAGTGTGGAATCTTTGACTCCATGTCGAGGTAGTAGATTGAATTCCCCATTGATAATTAACCTTAGCCATCATGGGACGGTTGGGAGAGAGCCACCCATAGCCTTTACTGACCGTGTAATTTTGGAATGGAGTATCAACATACCATTTCCAATATTTCCACTAGGGTCAAGCCAGGAAAACAAAATATTTGTATACCATGTGCACGGGCATTACAATAATGATATCATCAATGGATTGTTTATCTTGTTGGGACAATTTGAATTTGGATTTGATGATATTCCATGATAGCCAATAATGTGATTGTTTACAAAAAACATCTTGAACAATGAATATCCCTTGCCTAGAAATCATGAGCATGGGTATCCACATTACCTTGGCAAGATAAAAATCCTCACATAAGAATATGAGAGACCACCATAAAGAATTATTATTGAAGGAAAGCCCATCACGGAATCCATTTTCATTCCACAAGAGCCAAGGCTTGAATTTTTCCCACGCTTTCCAAATTCTTTTGATAATAAATTAGCTGCCAATTTTAACTGGAATTAGGAGAGTGAGAATGTTGGAAAATCCTATCCCTTTCCAAGTAGCATGCCCATGGTGCAAACCTTCAACATTGATGCAAAGACAGATAAAAGCTTTCCAATCTTTATTCCTTTCAATTTCTTTGAAAATATACTTGGCACATAGGTTAAACCCATGTCAATAGATGTCTGTAAACCCCATTATCTTAGCTTCCTTGGAGAGACAAAAATACTCCCATGTAATTCTATGAAACCCTTTACCGGTAGTGGGATTGGCACATAATAAATATCGAAGAAGTTTTTCTATCTTTTATACCAATTTATTTGAGGGAACCCAACATGAGGAAGAATAGACATGGGTGGCTTCCAACAATTTTGAGAAAATATTAAATTTTTTAGTGAGGGAGAGCAACTTAGTAATCCAATATTCCAGTTTTTTGGCAACACGAAGCAGCACATATTATCAAAGTTCTGAAGAGGTATCATGAAAAGAAAATGGGCTACCCAAAAATTTAAATATTTATCCATGATGAATCCATTTCTAGTCATAATTCCCCTACCAAAGAGGTGGAGGGAGGAAGCATTGATGATAACATTGCGTTTTATGCCACTGAATCAAAGAACTAGAGGCAAGGCAACAAACATCTAAACAACTCATAACATTAGAAATATTATTTTCATCCTTGACCAAAGTGAGAAAGGAGTCATCAATAAAATCTTTGTTGAGGAGTTTCATGGAGTCGATGGCGGGAAGATAGATGCCTTAAAAAAAACCTAGAGATTGCACATTAGCTAGTAAATAGCCAAAACCTTCGACTGCTAATACATATAAGGTTCCCTATGGTTCCATTTTTTGGAACAATGTAGTAAAGAGCAGAAATTTCATTAAATAGGGCAGTAAATGGAAAGTGGGTGATGGTTGTGATATAAATTTCTAGGATGATAACTGGTTTAATGGCAGTCTTATGGACAGATTTGGGATCGTCAAGGACAGTCTTGTAAACAAGTATGGCACTAAAATCAAGGATTATGTTGAGGGAAATGGCAACAGAAAGAAATGGAAAAAACTTTCTGTGGAGAGAGATGATCTGATCTAAAATATTTCCTCCCTTCAATATCAGTTAGATATTATTCCCTTAAGTCAGTTGGATATTAAGGATGAATTGGTATGGAATAATTCTATTGATGAGTACTACTCTGTCAAAATTGGATATAATACTTTCTTCAACAGTAGTCAAACTGAGTTCAAATGGAGTAGGATTTGGATGGCTGAGTTAACTCCTAAAATAAATTTCTTCCTTTGGCTGGCTCTCAGAGGCAGGATTCTTACCACTGACAACCTGATGAGAAAAGGTTTCATAATGCCTAATAGATGTCATCTATGTAAAAAAGACTCTGAGGATATCAGTCATTTGTTTATCCATTGTGATTATGCTACCAGAATACATGGATTTTTTCCCTCTCTAAATTTGAAGCTTTCTGGGTGGTGCCGAAGGATTTCAATCAGCTATGGAATCAATGGAGCCCACCCTATAAGCATTTTGTTGTCAGAAGGATCTAGAAGTTGGTTATTCCTCGTATTATTTGGAGGATATGGAAAGATAGAAATGATATTATCTTTAGAAATAAAAATCAAAACTACAAGCTCAGTATTGGTAAAATTTCTAATGATATCAAAGAGAATATTGCTAGATTTAAACCCCCCAAGAACTATCATCACCAATCCGGCACTATGATAATTCTTCACCGGGAACTCCTCGTGCTATGATTATTTACTAATGCACAGCCTTTAGTTTGGTGGATGTAATCTGGAAACACAACAACAACATAACACAAGAATACCATCGACTATGATAAGACAGAATGATGACAAATATGAAATACCAAAGTAAATTATGATATTAACATGAAATTGTTACAATCTCACCCATGAGGCACTTCGAGTGTTATTGACTTCACTTGCCTTTCACCAAGACTATGGGAGAAACTTTACAATTACACCTCTTAATGGCTTCTTCAACACACCTTTAAACTGATGGCTTCCTTTGCACACTTCCTACGATATTTCTCACTACTTCCTGCTATGCTAAATGAGGGGGGTGGCCTCTCTATTTATAGAACTTCCAGGCTTATCCATCTTATCTCTAAGATAGGATAAGAAATCCACTCTGACGAATCATATTCCATACCTTAACTCTTATCTGTACATGTAAGCTTATCTTTTAAGATAAGATAAACCTTATCATTTTACATGGGTTCCACATTTTTAGACTTTTTACAAATAAAATACACAAAATATTTATGACCTCACTCCTTGTCCTTATTACCAATATAATATTTCTAATTCCTAATCATGTAGACCCTACTTCTCTAATTACCCAAACTTTGACATTTTAACATTACCGGACCACTTACGACAAATATTTACTTTTTACAACATTCCTATTGTACTTTGACTGTTACCGTACTCCACATTATTGGCGACACCGTACTGACGGCACCGTTATCTTCTATCATACGGTACTACTAATTATACTTAACAACATCTTATTTCTAATACATACATTAATGAAATAGAAATTATGGAGGAAAATTTTAGTGTCGACATCTTCCCCCTTCCTAGCTTCTACTCCGTCCTCGGAGTAGACTATTCTGGTGCTTGGAAAATCTTCAACTTGTCGTGGTTGACCCATTTCGTAATGGGAGTGCCATCCAATTCCTCCAATCGGTACGTACCATTTTCATGCACAGCTGCTATTTTGTAGGGCCCCATCCATTTTGGAAGAAATTTTTTGTCTTCTTTTTTTGTCTATGGAATCATATACTAGAACCAAGTCATTCACATGAAATGGAGACCAATGGATCTTTTGATCAAAGTATTCCTTCTGCTTCATTTTCTTCTTATGGCTTGTATCCTTTGCTATTTCCCTCATTTCCTCTAGCAAATGAAGATGTACCAACCTTTCTTTTACTGAATCACTTTCATCCATCCTTTCATTTTTCATAACTCTAACAGTGGGAATATCAAACTCAATAGGAAGAAATGGATCAATGCCATAGGCCAACTAAAATGGGGAGTATCCTGTTGCTGACTTTGATGTTTCCCTATATGCCCACAATGCTGCATGAATCCTTTTATCCCACTTATGTACCTGCAAGGCTGCATCTTTTGCTAGAATTTGACACAACACAAAATTTGTTCGTTCCACCTGTCTATTTTTGCTTGGCTTGTATGTTGTTGCCTTCCTGTGCTTAATAGAAAACTTATTGACTAGGGCTTCTACCACCTCATTAATGAAGTGGCTTCCTTGATCTGTTACAATTTCTAATGGGCAACCAAATCTGGTGATAATGCGTTCATATATGAACCTTGCCACTTCATCCATGGAAGCTGTTTTCAATGGCCTAGCTTCAACCCACTTGGTTAAATAATCTGTGGCAACTACAATATACTTATTTTGGCATGAGGTAGTTAGAAGTGGACCTACAATGTCTATTCCCCACTTTTCAAAGGGACCAAGTGGAAGAATAGGGCATAATGGAGCTGATGAAGTATTACGGTTACCATGTGTTTGACAAATATCACATGTCTTATGATAATTATAACAATATTTAAAAAGAGTGGGCCAGTGATAACCTGCATCCAAGATCCTTCTTGTTGTAAGTTGTCCAGAGAAGTGCCCTCCACATGTACCATTGTGGAATTCTTCTAGCAGTTCCTTCCCTTGATCACATCCAACTGCCCTCTTGTACTGTCCATCAGGTCCTATTCGAAATAATACTCCATGCAGAATAGAATATGGATGAATGGATTGAGTAATCTTTATCTTAGTATTTGCATTGGCACCATCAGGAAACTTGAATTCATTTAGATAATTCCAAATATCTATGTATTCACTAGGAATTGTGTCAAGGGATAACAATGCTGCATCGGGGAAATCATCATCATCACAAGATGATCCTAAACAATCATATGCTCGAGAAAGTGCATCTGCATTGACATGCTTCTTTCCTGGCCTATCTATAATATCAAATTTAAATTCTTGTAGCAAAATTATCCATCTTGCTATCCTCCATGATGGGTTAGGCTTATTTACAATATATTTTAGAGCCTGATGATCTGTTACAACTAGAAATTTTTGCCCTAGCAAGTAATTTCTAAACTTCTTTACAACAAAAATGATAGCTAGAGCCTCTTTTTTAGTTACAGTATAATTTACCTCAGCACTGCTCATTTGTCTGCTCCCAAAGTAAATTGGATGTTCATTCCCATTTTCATCCTTTTGGCTCAAAGTACTTCCTAGTGCTGCATCTGAGGCATCAGTGTACACAATGAATGGCTTGCTCCAATCTGGATTCTTCAAAACAGGTGAAGACACCAGGGCTTCCTTCAGTTGTCCAAAAGCTTCATGCACCTTATTTCCTGGTTCATAAGTAACATCCTTCTTCAAGAACTGGGTTAGTGGCTGTGCAATCTTTGAGAAATTCTTGATGAACCTTCTATAGTAACCCACATGGCCTAAAAATGATCTCAACTTACTTCTATTCATAGAAAATGGTAAATCTTTGATTTTTTAAACTTTATCAGGATCAGTACCAATACCATCTTTGGATACAACATGCCTTAACAAAATGCCTTTAGAACATCCAAAGACACACTTTGTAGGGTTTAGTGAGGCTTGTGCTTCATCTAACCTTTGAAATGTTGTCTCCATCTGGTGCAGGTGGTCCAACTTGCTCCCATAGATGCAAAAATCATCCAGAAATACTCTGATGAAGGTCCCAATGTAGGGTTCGAACACCCTATTCATCAAACACTGGAATGTTGTTGGAGCATTACACAACCCAAAAGGCATAACTCTATAACCAAAAATTCCCCAAGGAGTGGTAAACGTGGTCTTCAGCTGATCTTTCTCTGCTATACGAACTTGGTTGTAGCCGCTATATCCATAAGCAAAACTATAGCACTCCTGGCCAGCTACTTCGTCCAAGATCTGATCTAAAAATGGAAGAGGGTAATGATCCTTCTTTGTTGCCTTATTGAGCTTCATGTAATCAAAACAAATGCGTAGCTTCCCATTCTTTTTTATTGAGATCACAATCGGAGAAACCCATTCTGAATTCTCCACAGCAAATATGAATCCTGCATCAAGCAACTTATCTATTTCTTCTTTTACAGTCTTGGAAAAATTAGGATTCATTCTATATGGCATTTGCTTTATGGGCTTAGCACCATCTACCAGCTCAATAGAATGTTCTACCCAACTTACTTGACGGAGTTCCTTGTAATCAAAAGTGAATATGTATATGTACCTTCGAAATAGATGGAGGTAGGATTCCTTCTCACTCTCCATCACAGCATCACCAATCTTTATTTGCTGGAGATGATCATCAAATTCTTCTTCAGATAATTTTATGGGGTCATGAGTTGGTGTGACTGGAAGGATATCCATGACTGAAACATCCACCTCACTTTCTTCATCTTCAGTGTCCACTTCACTGGTACTAGAGTAATCAGAGGATGTCCAATCATCAGTTTCATCACTTGAATCCACAAGTTCTGCTTTATGATGTCGAGGGATCACGTTTATCTTCACCCTCTCTCTACCACGTCCAAGTGTCATGAAACCTTCATTCCAGTAGTTTCTTGCATGAACTCTCCTTAGCCATGGTCTTCCCAGCAACATTGGGTATGCAACAGTACCATTTTTCATCATCTGAAAATCTACCACACATACAACACCCATAACAGATATTGCCACATTTGAAACTACACCTTCTGGTTTAGTTTTTCCCTTATTTAATGCCCTTAACATAAGTGTTGACGGGCGATCAATTTTTAAACCCAACATATTCATTACAGACTCGGTCATTACATTAACTGCAGCACCTCCATCAACTAAGACATCATGAATTGAAATACCATTACATAATACCTCAGCTTGTGGAGCATAGGGATCCGCCTCTACCTCCAAAACAGGGACCTCAACCTCCTTTCTTCGTCGAGCATTGAGTCCACTTCGCAGCTCCCGCCTCTTCTCTGAAGACATAGCCAAGAGTTGACCATATGTAATATTTGCAGGCCTTTTGGACAGATCTTCCAAGATGGAGTATGGTCCTTGCCCCTGTGAAATCAGAAAATCCTGCACACCTAAGTTTCTTCTCCTATGTTTCTTACTAGTTTCTCCTTTCATCTTCTTAGGATCATTTCCATCTTGATTATCTTTTTCTTTCTTTCTTTTTGTTACAAACACATCTACTTCATTATTTTTACTCTTATCTACTACATCAAAAGAATTCACAGGTGCTTTTCCTTTATCATTATCTCCTTTACCAGATTTAGAAGCTCTATCTGGACAATTATACTTATAATGACCTTTTTATAACAACCATAGCATACAACTTCAGAAATATTTCTTTTTGGACCTCTATCTCCTCCCTGAGAACTAAATTCTTTTCCTTGAAGAAGATTAATAGTTAACTGACCCATCTTTTTGAGCAGATCTTCATACTCAGTAGATGTACTAGGAGAAATATTTGTGCTCACCGGGAGTGGTTGTGGATTCTGGACCAAAGGTGCTGGTGTAGGCTCTACTTTAGCAACAATTTCTTTGGGCTCCTCTTCCATGCTTTCTTCTTGCCTTCTTGCAATCTCCTTTGCTTGTTCAATGGTAGCTGGGCGGTCATACTTCACTCGTTGTCTGATCTCTGGCTTCATCCCAAGAGTGAAGTTCTTACATAGGAGATTATCCACGCCATTCATCAACCCATCCGCTAATCCTTCCTTCCGGATCTGGGCATCGAGCTTCCTCCTTAGCTCTAGAACATGAGCATGATAATCCCTTATCTTCTCCTTCTCTCTTTGGGATAGCTTTGTGATATCAATCATGAGATCTGCATATTTCTGTTGTTCACCAAATTCTTCAAGAAAACTTTCAGTTAATAAATCCCATGAATTTTTCACATTATCACCTAGTGTTTCAAACCACCTAAGTGTTGAACCATCCAAAAAGGTAGGAAAAAATTCAGTCCATTGTTCCCTTCTTATGAGGCCATTACAAATACAAAATCGTTTAAACTCTTGAATGAAAGAAGAATCATCTTCATTAGATTGAGTTGAAAAAACAGGAATCTTTCCCATTTTCAAAAGTAACCACCGTGAAATACCAACCCACAAGTACAATCAACAAGACTTATGTGCACAAGTAATTAGAATCACTATACTAGAAAGTGACTTTACACCTTTCTACAGTAAAATAGAAATGACCACGGTAAACTATGGTAAAACTTGACTTACTGTGGTAAAAACTGACTTTACTGTGGTAAACACTATTCACGGTAAAAAGTGAAGTTACTGCGGTAAATACTATTCACGGTAAAAAGTGACTTTACTGCGGTAAATACTATTCCTAGCAAAAAAGACTTTACCATGGTAACTACTATTCATGGCAAAAATGACTTTACCATGGTAACAACTATGCACAGTAAAAACAAGGTTACCCTCCAATTGATTTTTGACTAAGTGGGAATATCTCTCCAGAAAATCCACCAACGAGGAATGGTTCCGATAACAGAACCAAAATGTCATCACCAATCCGGCACTATGATAATTCTACACCGGGAACTCCTCGTGCTATGATTATTTACTAATGCACAGCCTTTAGTTTGGTGGATGTAATATGGAAACACAACAACAACATAACACAAGAATACCATCGACTATGATAAACAAAATGATGAAAAATATGAAATACCAAAGTAAATTATGATATTAACATGAAATTGTTACAATCTCACCCATGAGGCACTTCGAGTGTTATTGACTTCACTTGCCTTTCACCAAGACTATGGGAGAAACTTTACAATTACACCTCTTAATGGCTTCTTCAACACACCTTTAAACTGATGGCTTCCTTTGCACACTTCCTACAATATTTCTCACTACTTCCTGCTATGCTAAATGAGGGGGGTGGCCTCTCTATTTATAGAACTTTCAGGATTATCCATCTTATCTCTTAGATAGGATAAGAAATCCACTCTGACGAATCATATTCCATACCTTAACTCTTATCTGTACATGTAAGCTTATCTTTTAAGATAAGATAAACCTTATCATTTTACATGGGTTCCACATTTTTAGACTTTTTACAAATAAAATACACAAAATATTTATGACCTCACTCCTTGTCCTTATTACCAATATAATATTTCTAATTCCTAATCATGTAGACCCTACTTCTCTAGTTACCCAAACTTTGACATTTTAATATTACCGGACCACTTACGACAAATATTTATTTTTTACAACATTCCTATTGTACTTTGACTGTTACCGTACTCCACATTATTGGTGGCACTGTACTGATGGCACCGTTATCTTCTATCAGACGCTACTACTAATTATACTTAACAAAATCCTATTTCTAATACATATATTAATGAAATAGAAATTATGGAGGAAAATTTTAGTGTCGACAGAACAAGAGTTATCCAGAAAATGAAGAACATGTCTTATCCCACTAGCAGATAGGAGCTGACAATAGCCGTAGTAATTCCGGTAATAGTATTGATAGATCTTTGATTCAATGGCATCCTCCTTATTTTAACTGGTATAAGTTGAACTTTGATGGGGCCTCTAAGGGTAACCCTGAGATTGCGACAGGGGGAGGAGTGATCTGGGATCATAAAGGTAGTCTGATTGTTGCATATGCTGGAAAAATGAGAATTCAAACCAATCATTTTACCGAAGCATTATCTGCTTTATGGGGCCTAAGAATTTCTCAGACTCATAATATCCAAAACCTCATTCTTGAAGGGGACTCACTTAATATCATTAATCGTCTTAATTAGTGCTCACCTCCAAGTTGGAACATCAAGGATTTCATCTTGGAATCCATAAGTATTTTCCAAACCTTCAATAACATTCGGATCATGCATACTTACTGGGAGGGTAACAAGGTGGCAGATGCATTGGCTAATTATGGCATTAATGTTAACCACATTGTTTGGGATAATAATAACATTCCTGAACAGCTTCAAAGTAGCATTCAAGTGGATATTTATGTACATGAAAATTCAAGATATGGGATATGAGCATTGGGAGTGGATTTGTATTAATAAAACTCCCACACGTGCTGACTTTAAAACAACACTCATACAAATTTTGACGGAAAATCAAGATTGTATGAAGTATAATGGGAAATTCAAGTGGATTTATATGGAAATGAAAGTCACTCATGTGGGCAATATTGAGCTCTCAATAACTTGTATACAAGGCTTTACAGATTCCCAAGACAGTAATAAAGATAATGATGATCTGGAGTGGGTTAGCAAAAGGATTGTAGTTCCCACATGCAAATTTTCAAATGTTCATAACAGCAATCACTCAGGTATTCGTGGGAAAAGAAACGGCTATTCTAATCAATAATCTCACTGCGTGGATAATAATAGTGAAAGGCGGACTGATATTTGCGCTCTTAAGGATTCTGAAATTTGTATTTGCAAGCATTTAAGCATGGTGATAATGGGAGGATCCCCTTGCTAGATTGAGCCCAGCGCAGATCTGGAATGGAAGGATAATGAGGAACTTTGGAATCTTCTCAGCCATGGAGGCATCACCAACTTTATGGAGAAGATTCAGGGCCACGACCAAAGTATTTCGGTGCGTTTTGTAAAGGATTGGAAGGATCGTACTGTGGATTATGGAGGGCAGAATATTTCGATCAACGAGGAGTTAATTGCTGAAGTGACTGGCCTTGGCATGGAGGGTTACCACTTTTTTAATAAAAGGATTGACAGAGAAGTTGAGGAGAGGAAATTTGTTGAGGGAAATGAGAAGCTGGTCTTTTTCACGGTGGGCCTGCAAGTTAGTTCGATCCCTTCGCCTTTTGACGAGGTTACCCATATGATGGTTCGTTTCATTTCTTTGGAGGGGAGGTTCGTCACTGTGCCTGCTAAGCATCTTGTGTTCCTCAACCACTTCCGCAGGAGTCACACGGTACGTTTCCCCCACTATCTTCTTAACTCTCTTGAGTGCTCCATTTTGGAGTTTCAAAAGCATGCTCGTGCAGTTCCATTGTGCCAGGGACTCATTTTCTTGCTGCATAAACTGTGTCTTCTTTGGTCTCCCGGTATCCCTTCCTCCCCTGGCTCTGTTCCTCCTCTGCCTAGCACCGCAGCCGCTAGCCCCATCTCTCCACCTTCTGTCCCCACCACCCCTGCTGTCACCCCTCTTCCGGCCTTCTCAGCTCCATCTTCCATTCCCCCCACCTCTGCTCCCATCCCCTTGGCTTCCACTTCGGCCAAACCTGTTACCAGGTCTTCTAGAAGACTTAACCTTGATACCCCTACTGTGGGGAAGGTCCCTCAAGAGATTGAAATTTCCCATAACCTCCTGCATATTAGTAGTGCTAGTTCTCAAGAAGCACATATTGAGAGCTCCACAAAAAGGCTGGAAGCCTTAGAACTGACATAAAGCTGTTGAAGGAAGAGGTTAAAAACTTGGCTAAGCAAAAAGGTAAGATGAAGAAGGAGGAGAAGGTGGCTATGGATAATAGTCAGGTTGAAGATATATACAAGAAGCTGAACTCCTTAGACACCCATTTAGGGAAGGCCAAGACTCACCATGATTATAATATGGTCATTTTTAATGCAATTGAAGAGTTTATTGAACATCATGTCTGCAACATCTCCAATCTCAGCGGAGTTCTGGCAACCCTTTAGGGCACAGATAAGGAAAGCAAAAGGACCATTGAACAGCTGGATGTTACTGACTCTGCCCACATGACGACATTGGCTATGTTCACCTCTTGGCAGAATATCAAATCCACCATCGACAAAGCCGCCAAGAAGTAATTGTGGGTGCTTTTGTTGCACTTCTTTGTAATTATTGTTGTATTTGTGCTGCTTTCCTGCAGTGTTCGTACTATTTTTGTTTTGATGGGGTAGCTGCTCTTGGGCTACTTTGGGTTTCATTGTCCCATTTGGATTTTGATCCTTTTTATTCTGGTTCTCATTCCTATTATGGCTTCTAGGCCCTCTTTTGTTCTCAAGGGTATAGTCCCTTTCAAAAAACTATCTGCCAAAAATAAAAAAAATACATATAAGGTAGAGGTAAGCAGGAATCCCTGCGGATAGATTTAAACAAACCAAATTGCTCCGAATCTTACCATTATTATTAATGTGAGCTGAGGCATTAGAAAATATCATTTGAGTTGACTAAAGGAAGTTGGGACCGAATTCCAGGGATTTTAGCATGGCTAGAATGAAGGGCCATTCAATATGATCATAATATTTCTCAAAGTCAATTTTGATGAGCATGACTTGCTGTTTGGAGCACTGAGCACATTCCATGTACTCTCAAACAACATTGATTTTATCTAGAAAGTATCAGCCCTTAATGAATCTTGTTTTCTCATGCCTAATTATACCAGGGAGAAAGTGCAAATTACGAAGATCTAAGGCATTGGAAATAATCTTATAGGAGACATTAAATAGAGTAAACGAGCTCTAACTACAGATTTTCTTAGGGTCTCATTTCTTAGGGATGAATTTGATGTTCCCTTTATTGATAGCTTACCCTAAAGTCTGCATATGAAATCCCTTCAAATAGACCTAGTGGAGGTCGAGACCAACCAAACTCCACAATGTTTGATAGAATTCATTGGGGAAATATCTCACACTTTGAGGCTTTATCATTGGCCATTTACAACATCGATTCATTTAGGTCTTCAATAGATAGTAACCTATCATAAGTAATTCTCTGACCAAGGGTAACCTTGCAGGGTTAAACTACCAAACATTGCTCTAGCGTAACTTAGCACATAACAAAGGGAGCCTAGGCTTTAAACACTTACTTGAAGTGCCTCATAATTGTCTAGAAAATATACATAGTTTAAGTGAAGTGTTGGTAATTTTCATCGATGGATTTTATTTTATATAAATAATTCTTAAATTTGAGCATTTGAAATAGTTCTTTACATAATTTATCACCAAGTTTAATCCATTGCATCTAGGATCGAATCTAGGCACCCCGAGCATTGTAAATGTCAACAATTTGAATTATGTGTCTAAGCCATGCAATTTATAACTGAAGAGGATCTGAGAAAGGATTTCTCTCCAACTCCACCACTACTTGATTGGGCTGAAAAGAGGTGGTGGAATAGGAACAACACTGAATATTAGCTAGTTGGCACCCATAAATTATGAGGAACTTACAGGTCCTAGGTTTTGCATCTAGCCACCAATGAATCCATCCTTGTTGTTAAGTGTCTTGTTGACTAGCTAGATGTCGGGTCCTTGGAACCAAGTTTCAAACTTGTTTGATGTGATTAATAGTGGGCACATGATTCATAAGCACCATATTGAGGAAAATTTATGTTTTATGAAATAATGCTTGTTGGCATTGCCAAAGAATTCAAAATCTGATGGGGTGATGATCAGAAAGGACAAAAATTGGCATCACTTCCACAGGAAACAAAAAATATATCAAGTCAAAAGAAATATAAGCTTGTATGTAAATAATTTCCCAGTCAATTCACTTGATCACTCGCTCTAATCTACTTCAAAGATTGGTCCAAGTGTACCCAGTATCTGATGAGGGTCGACGATGGGCATTTAGATCATAATTTAACCAAATTTATTGTGTATGTAGAACCAAACTTCTCACTCTCCAGCTATCCAGTGCATTGACAAGTAGCCACACTTGTCAGTGGGAAGGTCAACCATATTAAAATCACCACATGTCACCTAGTGCGCATAGGGGATTTCATTAGCAATTCACCACCAAAAGTTTTCCCTTTTAGAGGCATCATTACATGAATAACCATTGATGATTTCAAAATGGTGATTGCCAATATTAAAAAAGCACCCAAATAACTTTACGCGTGGGGTCCAATCCATGTTCCACATAATGGGGTTGCCAGTCTGATGTCGTGGGAAGACCATGTAGAGTTAACCCATGTTTTGAGCATACTTATAGAGTAGATACAACCCACAAAGTATTTTATTATGCCATACTACTCTAGCCATTGAAATTAAACATTAAAACAATAAACATGAAGAAAAACATCAAGGGGGAGTCATTACCTCATGAAACACCTTCAAGAAAAAATTTCGATAGTATGTCGCTGGTGACACCATTGGTAGTATCTCTACTAATTCTAGTCACAACATTAATAATACAACTAGAAGGGGAGGGGTATTATATAGGCCTTCCTGAAGAGTGAGGACCCCAAGAAAAGTAGTAGTTGCACTATCATGTAGTGTCTGAAAGGACTATGGTATGAGCATGCACTAATTCACTCAAGCCTTAACAGAGCCACTAATTCAAAATGAATAGATTTAAGAGACATATAAAAGGTTGTTTTCAACTAAAGATTAAAATTATATGTATAAATTTATTATTT
The DNA here is from genome assembly GCA_019776745.2 of Taxus chinensis. Taxonomy (NCBI): domain Eukaryota; kingdom Viridiplantae; phylum Streptophyta; class Pinopsida; order Cupressales; family Taxaceae; genus Taxus; species Taxus chinensis. The sequence continues at coordinate 421,079,912 of CM034155.1, read as the reverse complement.
TCGTTATTGACTAATAGTCTAAACCTATTTATTAAGTTGAATGGTCAAAAATTCAACTTACAAACATATATAATCTTTAGCACATCACTATGACCTAATTAAATTATTTTTAAAATTATATATTATTTGCAGTGAAACTTGGCTCGAGCATGTCCGAGAAAGAAAAGGGAAAGCTAAGAGTCTGTTCAAGGAGAGATTTAAGTGTGATGACAAAGAGAAGCTACTCAAATCTTGTTCTCTCGTTTATCTACAACCACCAGTCCGCTCACAAGCTTTCACTAATCCCTATGGAGGAATAGCTTGGGTATTCCATCATTTGTTTTCTTGGTTGTAACAGAGCTAGTATTCAATCAACTTATTTAATTTTTTTCACAAATGTTGTGCATTGGCTGCATGTTTCAATCACATTAGGAAAAATTGGTTCAATAAATCCATTTGTGAATGTGGGCAAGCTTACAGAGAAATATATATGATTACAGACGGTGGATGATTTTGAGTTATTGTTTATGGGATTTGTGAACATCTAAAAAGGCTATAAATATATGTAGGAAGATTTGAAATAGTTTATTTCTTATAATTTTGGGGTATTTTAAGATTTCTTTTCCCTTTTTCTATCCTTTCTTTTCTAGTTTTCTTTTCCCACTTTATGATATCCTTTATTTTAAGAACTCATATTAATATGGGGGGAAGAAAAGGTTTACAAATATTATGATGTATAATTTATTGAGTGTTATTTGATAGTGTTTGGATGTGTTGGCTGATCTCATCTTTGTTTCCTTTGTTCTTAGAAGAGTTTTTTGGAAGCTATTTGTATATCATGTTGTATGAGTGCTTTGCAATGCTCTTAAATTCAAATGGCACATTGGAAATTTTATTTTATATGACTATATTGAGTTTGAATTTATGGATTTCCTTACATTTTTTTATTTATCAATTCTCTACTTATTGATTTAGTTTTTTCCTTTATTTTTAAGATTATTTGATATAAAATTGACATATTATTATGCTTATATGTATTCTACAAAGGGGTGAGAAGTAATGGAATAATGTGTTTATTTTTCATCTTAAATTTGAATTTCATTTATTATAAATTTACGTTCATTTGATTGTCACTTAATTTTTAATTTTTTTGTTAAAACAAGTCAATAAAAAATGAAATATCTTGATTGTATGTGTCGCACATCTAGTTATACTAACATTTTCATACCCATGCACGCGAGTTGGAACATTGGCATGTATGAATTTCTTTACCCCTTCGCACAAACGTATCATGCTAAAGTAGAAACTTTGGACAGCTCACCCAAGACGCACAAGAATCCGGGTTCCATCAAAGATAACATTACAACAAAGTCGAATAAATAGTAATCACAATACAACAACATTAAAGGAAAATATACTAAATGAACATACTTATGCGCAAACAATATTATTGCTCCCAAACAATTTTATACATCTTATATTGATTAATCATTACATAATTACATAACAACTCAAACTATTCAGTTAGACCTACTTGAATCTCTCTTCTCTCCTACTTATCCCCACACACAAGCACACACCATACACATGTTACACTGAACCCTTCATGGGGTATATATATAATACTAGGAACTTTACCTTCCCTAGTCCTTTAAGATCTATTCTTAGCCCTCAAATTATTTTTACCATTTAACTATTACATTGGGTGGTGGATAAGCCACATGCCACCATATATCATTCTTGCATGATAACTACTTCTAGTAAATCCTTATCTATACTTAGTCATGTCCTCATTATGTTTTCCTCGTGTGATATCTTTGCACTATTTTCTCCAGCCTGCTCTACCTATTCCTCCATCGACTCCATGCAAGTGACTCAAACTATTATTTTGTTGTTTATTTTTGGTGCACTACTTCATCCTTGCTTGTTCATGAGCATGATTTTGTTTAGACTCTAAGTATTATGTTCCTTTTTGCGCTCCTTTCCAAAAATGTTTCCGCATGGCTTTCATATACTTCTTATGTGCAGTTATTTATCTTTCTTCTTACATGTCTCTTTCCAAATTGTTTACGGAATTCATATCCAAGATCCTTACGAATCCTTATCTCTTCTTTCCTTGGGTGCAACCACTACTACAAGGGGGGTGATTTGAGACAATACTTAACCAAGTCATCTCAAATGGAGATGATAATTTTTTGTATATTGTCTCAAAGTGGGTGTTTCTAATATTGTCTCTAATTATTGTCTCTCCAGAGACAATGTAGATTGATACATATTTTGTCTCTTGAGAGACAATATCATTTTTATCTCTCTAGAGACAATATCATTTTTGTCTCCCTAGAGACAATACAAAATACAAATTTTTCCAAATTTTTTGCACACTTCATATCTAAGATCCTTATGAAATCCTTATCTCTTCTTTCCTTGGGTGCAACCACTACTACAAGGGGGGGTGATTTGAGACAATACTTAACCAATTCGTCTCAAATGGAGACGATAATTATTTTTATATTGTCTCAAAGTGGGTGTCTCTAATATTGTCTCTAATTATTGTCTCTCCAGAGACAATGTAGATTAATACATATTTTGTCTCTTGAGAGACAATATCATTTTTTTATTTCTCTAGAGACAATACCATTTTTGTCTCTCTAGGGACAATACTAATTTCATTTTTTTTCTCTTTAGAGATGATAAGAATTTAAAGAATGAAAAAACTTAATTTCAAGAGTAAATAATAACCAAATATCATCTAGTGCAATCAACTGCTATAAATCCTCTATGATGTCAAAGTGGGCTGGTAATTAATATTATAAATTAAAAACAATTAGATTTGAATCTTGTGTCCACAAATGGGTCCACAAGAATTTTATTAATATCAAATAAGATAAAATACAAAAGGGTTTCTAAATTCCACTAAGCCTTGACATACAATGGTACACATAGTTATTGAGTTAAAACTAGAAATTGCACCCGAATGTGCAATGGAAACGATGATAGGGGTGGACAAAAGAGAAGAAAACAACATTGGATGAAAATTGAAAGTTAATGAGTATCATTGCAAACTAGAAATATGTATTTACCAGTAACAATGTTGATATATTGAAATGACTTTTTTTTTTTCAATGTAGCTTCGAAGAGTGACATACATTGGTGCATCAATTTCTGATGGAGATACACTGTTAGAGAAACATGGAAGTAAATGTCATGCATGTAGAGGGGAGAATGCTTGAAAGTGTCAAAGTTTTGTTTACGAAAAAATAAGAATTTGGTAACAAGATGGTCGTATTCTCTCGTTTGAATTGAGGCATCATGCTTTATCAGTTATGACACATGTAATTTGACAAGGGGATATCTTATTTCAGCGAAGGTTCCTTGTTGTTTGCATATACTGGCAACTACCAAGTGTCAATAAAATGTTAGAAACACACAATACAAACTTTAGAACATCTAAAGAAAGGCCTTACATTGATAAGTAGAGAAATATGGAAAATTTATTACTGAGCTCGATGGAAGAAACACAGTCTACGACATGAGCAACAGGGCCCAACTTGCATTGGTTCATATGCATAATGAGCACAATGTAGCCAATCTACCAACAAATAAGAATCTTATAAGCTGATTTGAGACATCTAAAATCCTTGGTAACTATGAAAACGAATATGAGAAATATGAACAATTCATGGCTATTATGAAAATTGACTTCAAATAATTACATTTCATTATATTTCAGATTCAAAAAAAAATATGAGTTGGTGCAAATTCAATCATACCTGAATATCTGAGAAATAACTGACACATATTCCCACCCATAACATTGATTCCTAGCGACAAGAAAATTCCCGGCGCCTTGCAACGTTTCAATTGTTAATTAAGGAGGTATATAACTGACCATCACATAGTTAACATAACATTGCATATATGAGAACTAATCAATTATCTCATTTAAATACTTAATTAATCTACTAATAATAAATCAAATTTACATCAACAATATATAATTACTCCTAGTATAAATCATAAGACTATTTCAAGACTAATTAGAAATCACTCATGAAATTTTGTTTGATAAAAGTGTTCAAATGCATGACACGACCGCCCAGAATTCAATTCAGCTCTAAAAAAGGAAAACAATCAAATCACCTATCTCAATACGTGTATTAATGCGTTTATTTTTATTTTTATTTTTATTTTTGAAGCGGAGAAATCAAATCCTCCCAAATTTGTAATTAATGTATAACCTTTACAACTATTTATATATGATTAGGAGTATGAATAAAATCCCAGAAATCAAATCACATATTATCTATTCATGTGCGCAGTAAAAAAATGTACCATTAACACAATATATGTATAATTGTAACTTGTGTACATCAAAGTAATTAATAATAATTTCATTTCATTTTAAAAAAACATGGTTGTTGTTCGGTGGAGCCTAACTTCTAAATCCGTCATAGAACATCTCCTGCAGTTGGAAGTTAAAATAAGAACTGGTTGGAGAAAGCTATCGTGTTTTCACTAGCCAATTTATAGTTCAAAGCCTCTTTGTCATTTAGAACAAAATTATTTTTTTATTTTTTATTTTTTATGAGTTTTTAGGATTGACACCTAGTGTCAAAGGAAGATAACAAATATATGAAGATACAAAGAAAACATATAACACTTATTTCACTAAATGGGGACATATTCTAGTAAATCTAAACTCCAGTATTTCAAGTATTGGAAGAAATCCATCTCCATTTTTGAATATATTGGACTCCCTTTTTGTCTATACTGGATTCCATTATTACTATTATTGGATTCCATTATTAACAATATTGGATTCCAATATTGTCTTTATTGGATTTATTCTAGCTCCAATTTCACTATTATTGGATTCCAATCTCGCTATTATTGGATTCCAATCTCGTTATTATTGGGTTCCAATATGGCTAATATTGGATTCCAATAGCGTTATTATTGGATTCCAATTTCACCTCTATTGTAATCCAATTTATAAATCCCGATTTTTGGATTTTAGTTTTGTTATTTTAGGATTTCTATTTGGTTATTATTTGAATCTCCCACATAAGCCAAGCGGTCGTTATCTTACATAAGCCTCGCGTTCGCTATCTTCAATAATCCTAGTGGTTGCTAACTTACATGATGAAAGCCCGTGCTAGGTGAAATCAACCTAGCGGGGTCAAATTTATGTAAGCCATGCGACCTCTAAGTTACATAAAAGGATGATAAGCCTAGCTGATGTTATCTTACATAAGCGTATAGGCTATTAACTTACATAAGCCTAGCAGCCACTATCTTACATAAGCCTATAGGTTGTTAACTTACATAAGCCTAGCAGCCACTATCTTATATAAGCGTATAGGTTGTTAACTTACATAAGCCTAGCAGCCACTATCTTACATAAGTGTATAGGTTATTAACTTACATAAGTCTAGTGGCCGCTAATTTACACAAGAGTATAATCATTTAGGTGAATTAAACATAGTGGTTGGAGAGTTACACCATCATACCGGTAGCAAGTTTCATAAGCCTACCCACCGCTAAGCTACATAAGCCTAGCTGCCGCTAATTTACATAAGCCTAGGTACCACAAAGTTACATAAGCCTAGGCGCCACCAAGTTACATCAGCCCAGGGGTTAAATTTGACGTCCACTTATGCCTATCATAGAATTTTTAGATGACGGTAATTTTACAATATTTCCCTTTAAAAAATAGAAAATAGTAGTTATTGAAATACTTCAAATTTATATTTATTTAATATTTTATGTATATTATATATTGATATAATTTTTATATAAATCTATATAAAAAATGAATGTGATATTGTAAATATGCAAGTTTTGTTTGGAAATTATATGGTTATTGCTCCATTAGTAAATAATAATTACGTGAAGTAATTATTATGTTGTAAGTATGTGTTAGTAAATTGTTATTAGTTGTTATATAAAAATAACAATAACAATTATATTTGGTTAGTGAGTTAGAAACAACTCACGTAGGTTAGTGAGTTGTTATAGTCACCTTCTAATTTGTAGGGGTTGTTTCCTATATTCTAGGGAATCTCCAGTCTATATATTAGGCTATTGTATTGTGTGAAAGATATGATAAATAGAATATCATTTTGTTCATGACAATCTGTTCCTGTGCCTTCATTCGGCATTAGAGCAAAAGAGGTTTGTGGCCCATGTGACAGATCTAAGCAAGCATTGTGTTTGTTGCAGACCATTTTAAGTAGAGCCAACGTTCATGTAGAACTACATTTATTTCCAAATTCGTATGAGGTCTGCGTTTGGTATTGTCAAGAAATCGTCTATTGGTTCATGAATTGAAGTTCAAGGAATGCGGTTTTGATTTTTTTATTTAAAAACAATGCACATATATTATACTTGAGATCAGAATTGGTTGTATTCTTTTCATACATTTTATTGTCCAAAATTCCAAAGTGTGTGTTGATCCAAACCAGTCATCTTCCCAAGTGACAATTGTTTCAAGCTTGCAAAGAACCAAACATAGTCTCAAAAATTGATGTTGTGTTTTCATTCATTGAGATGGGATCAAGTTTTGAATCATGTGTTATAGTTTTCCTTTTTATATTTTGTAGAGCTTGCATCAGATTTTTCATTTCCCAACCTGGTAAGATCAACCTTGGCATCAATCTAGCTTGCATTTGAGCTCGTAATTGTGGCTTCAAACCTTGCATCACTGCCAACCCAAGCATGTATTGAACTTGACATTATAAATCGACCTTTGCATGTCAGTGCTCATTCACAATAAAGAGTTGCGGATTCCCTCAACATAAGCCCATGACCAAATATTAAAAACATGTGATATTATTTCTTATAAAAGTTGTTTTATATTCGTATAACTTGAAAGAGAAGTTTTAGTGTGTCATATTGGTTTAATAGTCTTATGAATGTTAAGTCTAAAGGTATTTTTTTATTCATTGTTTATTTTAAGTCTTTTAGTTTTGATTTGAGTCACTGTGTTAAAGTAATACATATCAAAAGTTAAGAGTTTTAGTCTAACCCATTTGGTTTTGTCAATAACATAGTCATTTAGAGTCTTATTATCCATTAAAAAAAATCCATTCTGATTGTAAGTCATTTGTAAAATATTTATCAAGTGTCAGAAACACTATCGTATTGTCTATTAGAATTGTTAGTACAATATCAAGTTAAGTACAATAGTGTCAAAAGGTCAAGTCCTATTGGTCATAGTGTCAATGTCGAAATAAAGTGTATTGTCGGTCAATGCCATTGTAAAAAGTGTCATCATCAAAAGTTTGAAAAATAATTTTTTTGTCCACATTTCAATTTTGGATACATTTTCACTTGTAGGTGACGTCTAAATTATTGAAGGTATTTTGAGCTTCATGATCACATCCAGATGAACTAGCAACATGACACTAGAGGCAGGAGGCATCGAAGGTTGGAGGTCAATCACCGACCTCTCGTTAGTCGCCAACGAAGGGGCCACATATCAGTTATGGTGGAATTTTTTGGTGTGAGTATTTGATTTTAGTTTGTGTAGTGTGCTTTCCATTGTATTTTTCAGATTGCCAATTTTAGTATGCTTCAAAGTTTCAGTGTTCATGTTGTTTCCTATTTGGTTTGCAGAATAAGTGGAAATTTCACATTGAGGGGGGAACATGATCCTATGTTCCATTCCCACTTTTCAGTTTATAATGTGTGAGCAAATTTTCCTATGTTATTCCCTACAGTGAGATATTGATGAGGGCTGATAATAGTACTTGGGACATCATGATGTGGTTGTAGGTAAACCACTTGAAACATTCGTTTGTGGTTTGTTGTAAACCAATTGCAAACCACCATTCTTGTTGTTGGTAATTCATTCGCAAAACCATCACTTTGTGGTTTGTGGTAAACCAATTGTAAAAACATATTACTCTATTTGTGGCCAATCATTTGAAAACCATCTGAGGTTTGTGATCATCCTGTGAAATCACTAGAATATGAGTAGGATGCAAGTACAAAGACGAGTTTACCATGTTCGTAATAAGGGGGGGAATCGTTAGGAAATTATATGGTTAGTGATTACATTAATAATATAATTATACATGAAGTAATATTATGTATAAGTTGTATTAGTAAATTGTTATTAGTTGTTATATAAACAGCAATAAAATTATATTCGGTTATGGGTTAGAAAGAACTCACGTAGGTTAGTAATTTGTTTGTAGCCCTAATTTGTAGGGGATATTTTTCTAATATTCCAAGCATTTGTGTTGTTGCAGACCATTTTAAGTAGAGCCAACGTTCATGTAGAACTACATTTATTTCCAAATCGTATGAGGTCTGCGTTTGGTATTGTCAAGAAATCGTCTATTGGTTCATGAATTGAAGTTCAAGGAATGCGGTTTTTTTGATTTTTTTATTTAAAAACAATGCACATATATTATACTTGAGATCAGAATTGGTTTGTATTCTTTTCATACATTTTATTGTCCAAAATTCCAAGTGTGTGTTGATCCAAACCAGTCATCTTCCCAAGTGACAATTGTTTCAAGCTTGCAAAGAACCAACATAGTCTCAAAAATTGATGTTGTGTTTTCATTTCATTGAGATGGGATCAAGTTTGAATCATGTGTTATAGTTTTCCTTTTTATATTTGTAGAGCTTGCATCAGATTTTTCATTTCCCAACCTGGTAAGATCAACCTTGGCATCAATCTAGCTTGCATTTGAGCTAGTAATTGTGGCTTCAAACCTTTGCATCACTGCCAACCCAAGCATGTATTGAACTTGACATTATAAATCGACCTTTGCATGTCAGTGCTCATTCACAATAAAGAGTTGCGGATTCCCTCAACATAAGCCCATGACAAATATTAAAAACATGTGATATTATTTCTTATAAAAGTTGTTTTATATTCGTATAACTTGAAAGAGAAGTTTTAGTGTGTCATATTGGTTTAATAGTCTTATGAATGTTAAGTCTAAAGGTATTTTTTTATTCATTGTTTATTTTAAGTCTTTTAGTTTTGATTTGAGTCACTGTGTTAAAAGTAATACATATCAAAAGTTAAGAGTTTTAGTCTAACCCATTTGGTTTTGTCAATAACATAGTCATTTAGAGTCTTATTATCCATTAAAAAAAATCCATTCTGATTGTAAGTCATTTGTAAAATATTTATCAAGTGTCAGAAACACTATCGTATTGTCTATTAGAATTGTTAGTACAATATCAAGTTAAGTACAATAGTGTCAAAAGGTCAAGTCCTATTGGTCATAGTGTCAATGTCGAAATAAAGTGTATTGTCGGTCAATGCCATTGTAAAAAGTGTCATCATCAAAAGTTTGAAAAATAATTTTTTTTGTCCACATTTCAATTTTGGATACATTTTCACTTGTAGGTGACGTCTAAATTATTGAAGGTATTTTGAGCTTCATGATCACATCCAGATGAACTAGCAACATGACACTAGAGGCAGGAGGCATCGAAGGTTGGAGGTCAATCACCGACCTCTCGTTAGTCGCCAACGAAGGGGCCACATATCAGTTATGGTGGAATTTTTTTGGTGTGAGTATTTGATTTTAGTTTGTGTAGTGTGCTTTCCATTGTATTTTTCAGATTGCCAATTTTAGTATGCTTCAAATTTCAGTGTTCATGTTGTTCCTATTTGGTTTGCAGAATAAGTGGAAATTTCACATTGAGGGGGGAACATGATCCTATGTTCCATTCCCACTTTTCAGTTTATAATGTGTGAGCAAATTTTCCTATGTTATTCCCTACAGTGAGATATTGATGAGGGCTGATAATAGTACTTGGGACATCATGATGTGGTTGTAGGTAAACCACTTGAAAACATTCGTTTGTGGTTTGTTGTAAACCAATTGCAAAACCACCATTCTTGGTTGTTGGTAATTCATTCGCAAAACCATCACTTTGTGGTTTGTGGTAAACCAATTGTAAAAACATCATTCTCTATTTGTGGCCAATCATTTGCAAAACCATCCTTGAGGTTTGTGATCATCCTGTGAAAATCACTAGATCATGAGTAGGTGCAAGTACAAAGACGAGTTTACCCCATGTTCGTAATAAGGGGGGGAATCTTAGGAAATTATATGGTTAGTGTTCCATTAATAAATAATAATTACATGAAGTAATTATTATGTTATAAGTATGTATTAGTAAATTGTTATTAGTTGTTATATAAAAAACAGCAATAACAATTATATTCGGTTAGTGGGTTAGAAAGAACTCACGTAGGTTAGTAATTTGTTGTAGCCACCACCTAATTTGTAGGGGATATTTCCTATATTCTAGGGAATCTCTAGTCTATATATTAGGCTATTGTATTGTGTGAAATATGTGCTAAATAGAATATCATTTTGTTCATGACAATCTGTGCCTATACCTTCAAGTTATGTGTGATAAAGTCAACTACTTTTATGCTTTTCCATTCTATAAATCATAAAGAACAAAAAAGAGTTAAGAATTACATTAAACATTTTGTTTTGAGGAAATGTATTTGAAATGTATATCGATTGGAAATTTATTCCTTTGAGAAAATTAGATTGAAAATTACATAAACATTGATCCCTCACAAGGGTATTAATTATTGTTCTTGAATTTTTGCAAGGTATTGTTGGATAACTTCATGACCCCGATTTAGTATTTTAATTTGATTTCCTTTCCATATTTTTCTCAAACTACAGGCCCAGATGATGTTGTCTATATCAATATTCGATGTGTCCCTTGATTTTTTCCATCCTTTCCTTTTCTTAACAAGAATTCCTCGTACCTTTGTTTTATTGTATTTCCTTTTCTTATGGGTTCCCACTAGTATAACCTTATCTTTTGAGAATTTGTGTGAACAATAATATATTAGTATTAGTTATTCATTTCCCATATATATAGGTACATTATCATTAGACAGTCTTATTAGTATTATCTGATCCCAATATTCACATCCACTACTAGGTTGAATTACTCTCGAGGTATATCACAAATATGCCCAACATATATATCCTTATTTTAAAGGACATTTTGACTATAGTAGCTATCCATGTCAAGATGTGGTGCACCCACTATCTAATCATACATTGCGCTATCCTTAATTATTTTTGTCCAAAACAAATCTCTTCTCATCATGCTACAATTGAAAAAGGATTCTCTAGGGCACGTAGAACATTTTTCCAATATACAATCTTTGGAACATAGTATGCTTCTCCACCATCTGTTGAAATATCTTTTCCCAGTGTGTGATGTATGCCTTGAATGCCTCTCTACATGTTTTCCATCTCTTTGGGTTCTTTGAAGGGTTCCAATGGAGGATCCCCTTTAGGAAAGAAAAGTTTCCCATCCACTATGTTTTAGATCTCAATTGAGTGCGACCATTCAACTCCAAGATTGATGCTTTGAACTCCATAACACACTTGTTGTCTTTGACATAGAATTTAAACATCTTTGGTTTGTTGATACCCATGATCTTGTGGTTACCATCTAGTAAGTGTGGTTCCACAAAGGCCTTAAATTCATAGACTTCCTCGATAAGGTATAGAGTGAATGTGTTGGACTCCTCTTGGCATGTTCTATAAGTGTCCATTATTTTTGGCAAAGAGAATGTATCCAATTTGCATAATGTTTTTGATAATCAGGTCGAATGTCTCATCTATGTCTTCATGTGTGTGACCCACTAGAAGGAAAATCACATACACTGTGTTGAAAACCCTTCTAGCTGTCAGCATGGATGTAAATGCAAACAATGTGAATTTTTGTTGTCACTTGCAACATTATCTAGTTGCAAGTAGAGATTTGGTGGTTGTTTTCTAAATGAACTTGAACATCTGCTTACAGTATTAGTTGTATGAGCACCCTCATTTTTCTTCTTGTATTCCTTGCACTTGTCATATGCATCATTTTACAATAGTGCATCATGTAATGGGTGTTTTGACATCCCACTACTATATAAAAAATCACCATACTGATCTGTAAGTGGTTCTTCTAGCTTCCAGATACATAGTGCCAATGATGTTATTGTGAAGTTTTCTCCTCGCTCAACAAAAGGGAGACCAAAGTTCCTGAAACCCCCCATTTTGTGCCCATGTGTCAGCATACCAGTCAAGGTGATGGGGAGATTAATAGCATTGCTTATTGATTTTTATTTTTTTCCCATCCTTGGTATTGTAGTTTTCATCTTGTCCATTTTTTCATGCACAATGCTCAAATAAATATTAGGATTTTTTTGTGATTGCACTCTATGTGCATAGTAAGTTGCACGACTACTTTGAATGTAATCATTGTGCCATTTCTAGCATTGATCTATTTGTGCCAGTGTTTTTGGACATGAGGTCGATGCACGTTTTTTCTTAAGCTCTGTGCACTCATCACATTTGGAAAAGAAGTTGTTCTTGGTGATTGAAACATGGGAGAAATGTTCTTTCCATATTTTTTGAGATTTGACTATGACGTTGGAGGAAGGTCCAACAGTGAAAGGCCCTTGTTACACTTTTGTAGTATGTAAGAAAAAGTATAACATGCAGGAAACAGTCTCATTGTTACTTTAGTACCATCTTGTCCCACTGAACGAGACATGTGTGGGGATATATCAGAATTATTCTCCACCATTTTGGATATCAATGCAATAGTTGTGACAATAGTTTTAGCATTTGTTTTTGTTTTCCTATATTTCCATTTACTTCCCTCCTCTCGCCATTAAGCCAAGATTTTATGTATCCATAATAGGTGCTTTTCAGGATTCCATGACATTTGTACCATGCATTCTGACATACATCCCTTCCACATAACTTCAATTTATCTATAGTATGTTCTAAAGTTTGACCTTGATCACAACTGATAGCATTTGCGGTGAATGTATTAAGTACAAATTTTTTGATGGAAGGTTCATTCATACCTAGAGTTAAATTCCAACTATGATTGAAAGCACTTAGAGATAGATTGGAGAGACATCCTTCCTTGCAGCAAGGTTTTTTTTCTCAACTTCAGACAAAAATTGTTCTCTTGATTTTTCATCATTTACCCTGGCCTTTGATGTACTAGATAGAGTAGAATTTACCTTTTGGCATTTGCAGGCATGTTGTAAGGTATTTTATCAAGTTTTCATTACTACTACATATGGAGGATTCATATGAATTTGGGTATACCAGTTGAGGTAATGGATCTTCAAATGCACTCCACATTTTTACTGGTAACTCTTCTAGAATTTATTTTAGCCTTACTTCCATAATGAAACCATCTTGATGGGCCAACTGGCTGACAGGCCATTGGATGAGAGATCCTTTTGATATGGAGCAACCCTTGTAAAAAGGCATAATTAATTTATCAACATGCACCCCAAATGTATTGCCATCTAATTTTTTAAAGTGCACCATGTCTCCTTCACAAACATTTGTAATTGTTGCTTCTGCAACAAATTTGTGTTCTTTTGAACAAAAATGTATCAACTTGGCAGTAACCCCCTTGAACTTCAAATTGAAGTCATTGTTTGATGTGGTGGTTGTTTCTTGGAGTTTAAAATTTCCATTCACATGAAGTGCAGTTCTTGTTTCTAGATAAACTAAGTTTTTGATTGGCCAGGAAACTTCATTGTTGCATTGTAGACTTGGATAACAATCATTGCATGTAGTTATAATATTCTCCACAAAAACACCAAAGTGTGTGGGTCCCAACACCACTCCTGAAATCACATGTTGTTCTTGTACCAGGGATATAAACCCTTTAGCTATGTCACCTTCTTTTCGAGGAAACTTATGTTTTAGCACCACGTAGGTTGTAGAAAATTCATCCTTGTCTTTAGGAGTTGTGAAACAATGGCTATCACTATTAGAATTCAAACCCTCATCCTCATTAAATGTATCCTCTTGAGTCACTGCTCATGATGTTTTGAATGCCATCACCCCCCACATGTGAAACATTTGAAATCACATGCTTAATCATTTGCTTCCTTTCCCATGGGATAAAGTATCCCTTGTTTTCAATTTTTGCCAGGGTTTCACAATCATCAATTGTGTATGGCAGTCTCACTCTGCCATTGAATACAATACTTATTGTGACAATGAATAAGCTAGACCCCACGTCTCTACAATGGAGTGTATCTTTGGATGGATAAACTAGTCCCTCCACAACTTTCACACCTTTGGATAGTAAATCCACATGTGCTCCATCTTCAAAAATAGAGTTCATTTTCAACTGTATCCACAAATAAAAAGAGAAAATTAGTACTAAGGACACTTAAATATTTAACATTAGTATGGAGAATTGAAATCACAATGAGAAAATAAAAATATACATCTTATATGAACATCTTTAAAACCTCATTTAATCCAAATCTTTAAACATATAACAAATTGTATTACACCCTTAGATCCCACTGTTGTGTGTATAATTTTATCCATAAACCACATAGTGTAGGGGAAAGATTAAGATTTTTATAATGCACACATTTTATTTTGTGCATTTAAATTTTGTTGAAAAATATTTCTAAGGGATTTAAAATAGGTACTTTTTAGTACAAAGAAAATTAATATTGGCCCTTTCTTGTGAATAAAATCACCTTTTCGGGACAACTGATGTGTCACCTTTTTATTGGCTGATTTGTACATGTGACTTGATTTTACTCATGTTATTGGCTACCTTTTTTCTAAATTCTTAGTATAAAAGTTATAAATGTTGACTTCAATTTTTACAACTAGTGGTACTATACTACACATTACCACTCACAGTCATTGGCTTCTTTCCCCTATGGATTTCAATAGTTGTATAGCCTAGCGGCCGCTGTGACGTACTTTTTTTTCTTACACGCTAAAATTCAAATATTGACTAGAATGGGAGGCCAGAAGTTGGTGATCACACTTCAATGTGCGAGCGAATGTAATTCCAAGTTCGAAAACTCACACTTGGATGTGACAGTGATAACTCATTGTAGAATGAGAGAGTCATGGCCTTGTACATCTACTAAGTGTGATTACTCACATGACTAAGTGCGATCCCTCACACGATGAAAGTGTGATCTCCCTCACATGTTTAAGTTCAATCCCTCACACATCAAAGTGCGATCCCTTGGACATCAAAGTGTGATCCCTCACATGTCGAAGTGTGATACCTCACATGAAAAGTACGTGCATTTTCAAGACGAAGTGTGAATTCACACTTGGAATAGTGATCACTCGCATATCGAAGGGCATATTTTCACCTGTCATTCTAGTAAAAAAATTGTCTATAGCCTAGCAGCCTCTTGGACTTAAATTTAGGGCCATTAATATTGTGTCGAAGTAAATCGTTCATGTATTTAATTCTCTAATTGTATAGCTATGCTTATTTTATGGTATAGAGTTCAAGTTTAGTCTTTATTTGATTAACGATGGTGGTATATGCTTTGATTCAATTATGTGTATTAATTGTTTCTAATTTTTTTACATCTTGAATAATCTTTTAACAATATAAGTTTATTTTTAATAATTGTATATAATATTGAATAGAAGTAACACATGCTACGTAGTTTTTTATTAATAATTCTCAATATTAAAGATTTAATTTTAATTAAATAAATGTATGTCAAATTTAAGTTTCAAACAATGTCGAATTGTAGTTTTCATACATTAAAAATTATGTTATAAAAATGTTACCTTAATTTTAGATCACGTTGTTGTGTGTATAATTTTATCCATAAACCTCATAGTGTAGGGGAAAGATTAAGATTTTTATAATACAATAACAATTACACTTTTTTGTAAGGTCAAATGTTACATAATTAATATTGTGCTTCCCTAAACATTAAATGGCCATTAAACCGTGTAATGTAAAATCTGCCACTTGAGAGTATGTTTTTATTTTTTCATACTGCATTTAATATTAAGTGGTACAATATTAAATTTTAATCCACACAAACTCTGCTAACGTCTGTATTTAATGCAATAAAATGGAAAATTGTATACTCATTTCGAAGGCGACAACACCAAAACAAGGAGCACATACACAAATGGGGGAAGAACAGAGTTACAGAAAATTAAAAGAGGTAAAGCATTGTTATTTTATTTTGAAGAATTTCAGTTTATACACCCATTTCACAGTGATTATAAATATTGCATTTGTTAGTAGGTAATTAACCAATTTTCAATGGTTCTCCACATGTTTTGATTATGTGATTTTACAGAGCACAGGACCCCTTGTATATTTATTTTTAGAAAATGGAAAATGAAATTAAGTTTAGATAAAATATGGAGTACGTAAATTGTTTCATTTGTGATTGTTTATAGTAACTAATAAATTTGCAAGACATGGAAATATCACCATTTTCCTTGTTTTCACATTTTGAATCACAAGTTTTCAAATCAAATCCAAGAAACTATGCAGACAATATGGTTTTTTCAACATAGCTAAGCAATTGTCATGTAACGGACTTATGCATGTAAAACTTAGATGGAAATAGTGTCTCAAATTTGCAAGAGAATACAAGTGGCACACATAAATTGGGTCCTTGCATTCCACATTCACAAATCGATCTAAATTCTCCATATATTGTTGATGATGTTGATGATTCAAAATTAGAAGAAACATTTTCAATAACCCATGCATATGAAAGAGATAGAAATAAAGAGGAGCTGATGAAAGAATACAAAGAAGAGTTGTGGTCAAAATCTGATGTGAAAACATTTATTTCAAAATACGAAGAGGTGTATGAACATTTAAACCGTGGATATATCAAAAAGAAACATTGGGATAATATAGCAGATGCTTTGAATCAAGTTTGTGGAAAAACATTCACTGGGAAGCAATGCAAATACAAGATGAACAGGTTGAAGAAAACCCTCAAGAAGGAGAAACAATTGGAAAACACAACATTGGAAACACATTCAACATGGACTTTCTATGAAGATATAGATCACATTACACAGAAAACACACAAGGTTATTGGTTTTAATGGAAAAGAGAGGGTTAATACAACCACTTCTACTTCTGAAAAAGACATGAGAGGGAAATCAGAAATCCCTTCTATCAACATTGAAAATTTGGAAGGAGCAAAGATAGAAACCCCTTTGAATAAAAATGGAATTCAGAGAAAAGGTGTGAAGAGAAAAATAAACTCTTATGGAGATTTGAAAGAGGTAATCGAAAATAGCATGCATATATTCAGTCAGACATTGAAATAAATTGAGCAGGGAAGGCTTCAACTAGAGCGTGAAAGAATGGAACAAGAGAGAAAGCTAATGGAGAAAATATTGGATGTACAACTTCAAGTCACAAGTCTTTTTACCTAGGTAAATTACAGTTTTTTAACCTAAGTAATATAGTATTTCATCATTCATTCCATCTTAAAAGATGGTATACATTGTGTAAGAAAAAATATCATGCATTGGAGTTAGCTAATACTTCTCTATTTTGCATTCTTCCTTTTTATTTCAGAACAATGCCAACGATCAACATCATGGGTGCCACCAAGATCATTGACACACACATCCGAAGATATTGTTTGTGTAACAAAACAATTTAAAAATGATGTTGGTAAACATGTATATTTTTGTTGAGGACAATATGATAATTCAATATGTGAGACATCAATTGAACCACATATCACTGGTAGTATAGTCAAAGTATGGAATACTTATATACTCTCTATGCAATTTATAGACGATAATATTGCCAATGAGCATGGTGTTCTTTTGTTGATAATTTTGATATTATTTGTGTGTGGCATATATGGTTAATATTTGTGAGTGCCATTAAACCGAACAATGTAAAGTTCATGTGATATTCAAAATATGATAATTCAATATGTGAGACATCAATTGAACCACATATCATTTGTAGTATAGTCAAAGTATGGAATACTTATATACTCACTATGTAATTTAAAGATGATAAAATTGACATTGAGCATGTTGTTCTTTTGATGATATTGTTGTTAATATTGATAATTTTTGCATGTGGCATATATGGTTAATATAGTGGTTCCCCTAAAATTAATTGGCCATTAACTGAACAAAGTAAAGTTCATGTGATATTTGAAATATGTGTGCCATTTGATAGCCATTAATTATCCATTAAATATAAAGAAAATTAACTAGAACCACGTGTCTTTTGTAATTCGTGCGCCGAAGAAAGTGGTGGTTGGAAGTGTCAGTTCCATATAATTATAGATTGTCATTCATTAGTATATTTCAAGGACACTTAAATTTGTGAAGCTTCATGTGAGAACATTGGCATAAGGGAAAAACTTTGTAAGCATAATAATTCATTGGAAAATATGATCACGGTTTGATTGCCAAAATTCTGAGCACGGTTTGTTTTCGTGAAGGCGTAAAAAATTGGTATGCATTCTCACCTTTTCTCCTTCCAAATTTTTGAAATTCTATGTATGTAGAATATTATGTAGCCTTTTCAACGAAACCCTATTTTCTCTGCTTCTAGTAGTCAAATCTGTCTATTCTTTAATGCTCTTTGACAAACACTTCTCAACTGATAGGGTTTGACATCGTTTTGTCATTATTTTTTCCGATCCCTAAATGATTTGCTAAATATGTGTGTACCCCGCTTGCGAGTAATGTAAAACATGTTATGGGTATTTTTTTCACAAGAGGACTGAGAAATGATTCGTAAAATACCTGAGATGGACATCAATGATTACTGGAAGTGAACAAAATGGGTGTTGTTGAAAAGGCTGAGGAAAATAGATTTTGTTCAGTTAGGGTTGTTAATCATTTAGGGATTTTGGACCATTAGCGGTCAGGTTTCTATAGACATTTTTTTAAATTAAATTGTAGTAATGAAATAATGATAGTAACTTCCAGTAGATGAAATAGTAATAGTAACACAAATAATTGTTTTCTTGTTTACAGTAATTGTTTGATTACATAAGGAAATTGTTGGAAATAATTTTTTTAAAAACATATATGTGACTGCCAAAGTGAAAATGCAAAGAGTTCCATCTGTGTAGGTTCCTCTTTGAAAACGAGTGAATCAGGGAATTATAAAACCTACTATTTGAGAAGTTAGGCTAAACAAGATTTTGAATAATGTTTCACTTAATTGATAGTTCTGGAAAGACATATACAACATTTAGAGATTAAAATTATAGGCTCTGGTTGTTTTAGTTAAATTAGCTAATGATATATCAACACTAAAAATTATAAGATGTCATGGCTTTTCTTTCTTAATGTGACAATAAGCATATGGAAATAGGGAGATGTGATATCATGAAAAATTATGAGGTTTAATAACAAGGGAGATTATACATAGGGTTTGGAGTCTGTATTTTCATACTAACACTACAAAGAGTGTGTTCATTATATTTATTAGAATTATACCATGGCCTTTGAGACTTCATTTACTAACTAATTATAGATCACCATCTCTTTTGAGATTTCATTTATAATTAAAATGTGGAATTTTTATCTTCCTTTCAATAACTTATAGTAAATAGTATGAGAACTAGTTAAGGCTTGATCCCTCACGAGGGTATCTAGTGCAACACTTGGCTCAAACAAATTCATGGAACAAACTAATGAGAGCTAAGAAATGCGTGACCCCTGAAGAAAACATGTAATGCAACTCTTTTCTCAGTTCAATAATAGATGTCCAGTGAATGATGCCTTGCGAACACTAAGTTCAAAATATTTTGTCGATGTTGATCATAATGACCGCTAAGCTTGTAAATATTTTGTTGTGGCTGACCTTAGAGACCGCTAGGAACATAATTTCATATGTGTTGACTACTCATTGTGATATTTAATGACCTGGGAGATTATACAATTATAATTAATTAAAGAGACATCCATTGAATGGTGTTTTTCTAACACTAAGTTCAAAATATTTTATCCAGGTGGATGTTATTGACCACTAAGATTTATATAGTTTCTTGTTAATGATGCCTAGCGACCGCTAAGCTATAGGTATATCCTTGGGGATGATCATAGTAACAGGAAGGATAAGAAGCACATATTTATTTGTTAATGATTCTTATACACCGTTAAGCTCCAAAAAATATGTTGCGGCTGACCCTAGTGACCACTAGGATAAGAAATACTTATGTCTGTACCCCTTAGTAGTGATCAGATTGGCGTTCTTTTTCATTGCAATAATTGTTGTGCTTTGAAATAAGTCTAGATACAAAGAAGGTTTTAATAGGTCATTGTGGCTGAACTTAGCGACCGCTAAGATCAACACTACGTATATCTTGACCCCCCACCAGTTCAAAGAATGTAGAAATTTTTCTCATTCTAATAATAGTTGTCTTGTGAATAAAATCCTAGATACGACCAATCTCTAAATATTTCATTGTTGATCAACTTAGCGACCGCTAGGATCTGAACTACGTAAGACTTGAAGCCTCAAGAGTGCTTGTATTGACAACATTTTTTCATTGCATTAATATTTTTTACTGGAGTGATGCCTAGCAAACGCCATGGTTAAAAAAATGTATATCTTGACCCCTCAGTGGTGCTTGTACAATAGTGCTTCAGTCATTCCATTAATAGTAAGTCTGTGAATGATGTCTAGCAATGAGACATATTCATGATCCTACAATGAACTAATCAGACATAAGTAAATGTTGATCCCTTACGAATACATGTATTACAACAATTTTCTTAAGTCAATGATAGATGTCCATTGAATGGTGTTTTGCTAACCCTAATCTCTAAATATTTTGTCAAGGTGGATGTTATTGACCGTTAAGCTTTATATATTTTCTTGTTAATGCATTAGTAGTTTTCCTGTTAATGATGCCTAGCGACCACTAAGCTATAGGTATATCGTTGTGGCTGATCGTAGTAACAACTACGATAAGAAGTATGTATTTATTTGTTAATGATTCTTATAAACCATTAAGCTCTAAAAAATATGTTGTGGCTGACCCTAGCGATCACTAGGATCATAAATACTTGTGTTTGTACCCCTCAGTAGTGCAAAGGATTGGCATTCTATTGCTCATCGCAATAATAGTTGGGCTTTGAAATAAGCCTAGATACGACGAATCTCTAAATAATTTGTTGTGGCTGAACATAGTGACCGCTAAGATCAACACTACGTATATCTTGACACCCCACCAGTTCAAAGATTGGAGAAATTTTTCTCATTCTAATAATAGTTTTCTGGTGGATAATACATAGATATGACCAATCTCTAAATATTTCGTTGTGGCTGAATGTAGCCATTGCTAGGATCTGAACTACGTAAGTCCTGAAGCCTCAAGATTGCTTCTATTGACAGACTTAGATTAGACTTAGATCTATGCAATGTGGATGGTTGTCATACAATGGATAATCCTTCCAAAATATGTTGTGTGAATTTTCAAGAATAATTTTGCATAGTTTCTGAACTTAGTGATCCACAGTTGAATAGATAGTGATTACAATGGAAAATGTTAATGATAGGAGCCCAATGACCACTAAGCTAGACTAGTAATGGAGCTTAGTGGTCGCTAAGCATTTTCTTTGATACGAAGAGAAAGTCTTGATCCCTCTCAATGGAAAGTAGTGCAACAATTGGCTCCACTAGGTAACGTGTGGCTAACTTGATACAATTATAGTCATTGACAATTACAATCATTCTAAAGTTGTACAACCAATTGATTAATGAAAGTATCTAGCAACCACAAGAGGTAATGAAATTAAGAAATTTTATCTCTCTTTTTAAATTAAGAACCACAAGAGGTAATGTCAAAATAGGCTAGACAATGGTCTTTTTATCTCTCTTTTTAAATTAAGTCCTAGTGGTCTTTATGTCATTCCTTTCAATTAGTAATGGAGCTTCATGGGTGTGTAGCGTTTTCTTTGATACAACAGATGTGAATTACGACATACTCCAATGCTCGATTTCAAATAAAACTAGTTAGGTATTTGGGGGGCCTACGTTATTCTTTGCAAAATGTGTTATGGGACAACTAAACATTTTTTTGTTTAACAAATTCTGCTTAGCGACCGCTGGACCCATTATTGTGTTTTGTTTTCTCGCACACTCTTTTCAAAATTCAAAAAATTAAATCTTAATGGCCTTTACGCTAGTCCATTCAATTGGTGTTAATTACCAACAAGTAATGTTAAAACTATCCATTCATATGTCGACTTAAATCCTCTCTCTTGCTAACATCTATGTTTTCAAACTTTCCTTTCATGTTATCTACGCAATGTGGATGGTTTTTAGACAATGGATAATCCTTCCAAAATATGTTACGTGTTAATTGTCATGAACAATTTTGCATAGTTTCTGAACTTAGCAATCACTAGGATCTGAACTACGTAAGTCTTGAAGCCTCAAGAGTGCTTGTATTGACAGACTTAGATCATTGCATTAATATTTTTACTACCATGACACCTAGCAAACACCATGGCTAAAAATACATATATCTTGACCCCTCAGTGGTGCATGTACAACCGCACTTTTCTCATTACATTAATAGTAAGTCTGTGAATAATGCCTAGTGACCACTAAGATCTAAATATTTAGTAATTGTTGACTCTGGTGACCGCTAGGATCAACACTTATTTCATTTATTTGGAAATTATTTTCTAAGCTTACCTAATATTCATTATAAGGGACATATGAATGTTTCCATAAAATCAATTACGTCATTTGTCTCAGAATTTGTTTCTGTTAATGATGTATGCAACATTCATGGCCCTTAAATTTTTCAACATGGTGAGAGAGCAGGCAATGTTGATGGTAGATACTTACTTATATTCCAACGAATGAAAAAAAAGTAATAAGAGATACCGTGTTCAATCCAACAACATTAGATGAAAAATTTCAACATTACTCAGCTCTATATTCCACAGTTCAGAATGAAAGTGTTGATGTTGATGTCATAGACATAATGGGTATACCGGAAGAGCAAGCGCTACAGTTCTGAGACATAAGGGTGATAAAAAGAGTTGGTCTCCATTTAATTGCTGCTAAACCAGAGGTGCTTCCATTTCTAGATTTGATCACTTCCTATCTATTTCATGCCAAGTCCAAGGATTTGTCATTATTTTCTAAATCAGGGAAAAAGAGAATAGGTTTGTTTGTTGGGAATGCATACAAAATTTATTATAAACTTCCAGAGCCAGACTGCTTGTACAACTCAAACACAGTCAAGTCCTAGATGGCCAAAAGGAGAGTAAGAGATGTTTTGCAAAGTTGGGCATTTGACCCATTAGATAATATGGATGATTCTAAGTTGTCTGAAATCCTTATTAAAAGGTTTAGACTAGGAGTCTGCATTGGCATGACACTCATGAATAGGCTATATGGAAATTCATCAATCTCTAAGGTGGATGTTTCCTAGATCCCATTACTTTATTTTATTATTGATGAAGACAAGATTCCCTCCTTAGGTCAGGTGTTATGTTTCAATTTAGTGACACAAAGAAATAATTTCATCGACCATGGGAAACCATTTTACATGGCTTCCTATCTTCTCGATGTTGTCATTGGTGTTCTCAAATGTCTATATTTCTGTCAAATCTGGTCTCCTTTGATCCCTTTGAGGGTAAATGAGCAATATTTAGACTTGTATGCCCATCATTTCAGATCACATATTCAAGATATATGCACTTATTTGTATCCTTATCTCTACCAACAATTACATGAAACGACGCCACCGAGAATATCTGATGCCATCCTCACTTCCATAAGGAATATGGGAGTCATATTCTTCTATCTAGAATATATAGTTATCATGATCGAGGGGATCCTTACACCTCCTTTTTAGTTTCCATATTATGTGCCAGAAAAATTGGTAGTACAAGAGGTTACATATCAGATTTGCAATGGTATTGCTTTAAAGTGTAAGGAGAAGAAGCTTAAAACACATCCCTCCTTCCCAGTCTTTGTGGGATGTAAAATGTTTAATAGGTGGCCTGATTTGAAGGCTACCTCGGCCCATAGAAATTCATTTCATCTCCCCAAACACCCTTTAAGGAAATATGACAAAAGGAATAGGGTTTCCCAACACCTTAATTCCCTTAAAGGATAGTTAAATATACCATATGCTCATGTGCATGATGATAATGACTGGGTATGGATTACCCAAACACAAGATAGCCTTGTTCAATAGAATATGAAGGAGACAGGGGTGGTTCCACCTCTGAGAGAAATTATTAAAAAGGAGGCTACGAAGAGAAAGAAAGCTTTGTATTCAGAACATTCACAACAACCCTATGCTCCCTTATCTCCACCAAATGAATCTAGATCTGAGTTTTGAGAAGTCTTGTCTGAACCAAATAAAGCTCCAGCCAGGGAAGCCCTAGTGCAACCCTCTCAATATTCTCCCTCCACTTCACAACAAGTGAGAAATGATTGGGAAGAGAAATTCATAATTTCCTACAAAGAACATCCAGATTAGGAGGCACAAGAAGATCCCTTAGTGAATATTGAATTCAATCCAAGGATGAGAACCTTGAAAAGGGTAACCAAAAAGAATATGTCAACACAACAAGCCATTGTTTGGCATGAAAATTCAGAAGACCTCTTCACTCTTACAAAGAAAAGGAAATCCAAAGGATCCCAAGTGGTGCAATATGAGGAAGATCTAGAATCCTTTATAAGGGCCACAACAGAAGCAACCATAGAAGTAGTGAGGGGAGTACATGCTAGAAATATAGAGCTTGAAACTCAGTTAAAGGCCATAGTTCCTCCTGACACATTTTCTGATGTAGAAGAGGCATTGCATGGCTTGTACAATAATATAAAGAATTGCATCCATGCAAAGAAGAAGGCAGAAGAGTTCTTGGAAAAAAATGAAAAAATCATTACAGGAATGACATCGTTACAGAAAACATTAATACATATGGGGTAGGTCATTGAAAAAGGAATTTGTAAAGACCCTACATTCATGACCATGGACGATATTGGTATATACCAGACATATGGTAATTATACAAAGAAAATACTAAGGGAATGAAATGAATAGGTAAGAAAACTTCCTTTTAGTTTGATGACATTATTTCTAGACGATATCATGTTTTCATAGAAGCTTCGGTCATGGAAATATTTAAAGGAAACCATGCATTGGTTCTGATGAAGAGTTCGCGACATCCCTTCATAAATTCGTGGTTAATTTTCAAAGGAGAATAGCTGAGGTGAACAAAGGAGAAACTTCACATGTCATTGAGATTATTTCCAAAACAAGGGAAAAAATACAAAAAATAGAGACTCTAAAGGAAATTGCCAAAAAATCATGTGGTAGTCAAAAGGATTTGCTTGACAAGTCTGTTGTGCTATATAGAAGCATGATTCTGGATATGGATAAGATAAAAAGAGATTCTCAAATTTGAATTTGAATTTTTGAGGAAACACGACAACGAGATGATAAAATAGGTCTCAAACCCAAGAGAGAAACAAACCATAGGCTCGGTTCAAGCAACCCATAGTTAAGGAAGCCCATGGTCTCGGTCTCAACAACACCTCATAGTTAAGGAAGAACCACAATGAATCATAAATTGTAGTATGTGAGATAGGCAAGAAAGCACTATGATATGTATGACATGTTAATAGATGAATATTTATAATTGATACAATGATCATGTATATATTCCAAATGTTATACTTATCTAAACATGCATTTGTTGTTTTGATATGTTCAAGACTCTCAAATTTGTTCATTGTGGCATAAACTACAAATAATATGTTGTGGAAATACCTAGCGCATAGTAGACTCAAAATATATTTCTCTATTTTGTTAAATCTTGACAGTTTCTATGTTCCAACTATTATGATGTGGTAGTGTCTTAACATCCTAAGAGTTCATAATATCCCAGTGACAAAAGTAACATATCTTCAAATAATATGTTGCAAACTAAGCTTGTGGATATGTTGCCAAGCTTAAAATTTCACTCTTTATCTTGTTAAATGTTTGAGACATCTAAGAACAAAATATTCTATTGTGGAAGCACCTAGATGCCATGTAGCTCAAAACTCCAGCCACCTAGAATCTTAATGTAATGTGTTTAATCCTTTCGACCACTATGCTCCAAATTATGCATTAAATACTAATGAATGTTAAGCATAACTTTTTACATTGAGGTAGTACGTAGAGGCCACTAATTTCATACTACCTTAATTAAATGAGTGAAATCCTAGAGACCGCTAAGATCCAAATAATATTTTGCCACAATACCTAGTGGACTCTAATTTTGAAATATCTTACTATATTTTGTTAAATCCTAGCCAGTCGTTATGTTCCAAAATATTATGATGCGGCAGTGTCTTAGCAGTGTATCACTTCATGATATTTTTTTGGGAACCAAACGCTAAGCTCGAAAAAAATTTTCAAGCCATAACCTACCGGTCACTAACCTTGCAATATCCTACCTATTTTTTTGTTGAATCCTAATGCGACAACATATCTTCAAATAATATGTTGCAACATAAGATAGTGGATGCTAAGATAAAAACATGTAGCTCAAAATTTGTTAATTTAATTTGTTAAATCATACCACCGACAAACTTGTAAACATTATGAGTATACATATTCTAGTGGATGCTAGCCTCCTAGAATAGTATGTGTTAAATCCTAATGAATGCAAAGCTTAAATTGTTACATCGTTGTAAAGGCTAGCGGAGCGGCTGCTTAGCTCAAATCAATTTCATTTAAAATGGTAAATCTTGTAGAAATATTTTTTTAAAATATTATGCTTTTGCAATACAAAGAGGCCAAGCTTGCAATATCATACTACTTTAATTTAATTTGTGAAATCCTAGCGACTGTTAAGGTACAAATAATATGTTGTGGCAATACCTAGTAGTGTTTGACGCTCAAATTTGATGTATCTTTCTATATTTTTGAGAAATCCTAGTGGCCACTAAGCTCCAAATAATATGTCATTGTAATGTCTTAGCAGTGTCATAGGCATGTATCATGAACTTCATGATATCCATTCTTGAGTACCGATCTCTAAGCTCAAGAAAATGTTTGTCGAGGCATAACCCAATGACCTCTAAGCTTGCAATATCTGACATGTTTTTACTTGAATCCTAGTGACAGCATATCTTCAAATAATATGTTGCAACATAAGATAGTGGACGCTAAGATAAAAACATGTAGCTAAAAATTTGTTAAAACATACTGCCAAAAACTTACAAACATTATGAGTATGCATATTCTAGCGGATGCTAGCCTCCTGGAATCTTAATTTAATGTGTTAAATTATTACGACATCTATGACCCAAATATTATGTGTTAAATTCTAATGAATGCTAAGCTTAAATTGTTACATTTTTGTACAGGCTAGTGATCGCTAAGATCAAATCAATTTTATTTAAAATGTTAAATCCTATAGAAAGATTTTTTAAAATATTATGTTGTTGCAGTACATATAGGCTGCTAATTTCATACTACTTTAATTTGATTTGTGAAATCCTAGCGACTGCTAAGGTACAAATAATATGTTGCGGCAATACCTAGCAGACACTAGACTTCCAATATCTTTTTTTATTTTTTGAAATCCTAGCATCGACTAAACTCCAAATAATATGTTACGGCAGTGTCTATGTGGCATATAACTTAGCGGCATATAAATTGGAATGTGAAAGTATATTAATACCTTATATCCAAAGGGGATATAAGTAATACATCTCCTCCTACACCTTTTCTTCTTCTTGATCCATCAAAAGAACATTTTCCAAATGTCTTCATCTTGCGAATTACTTAATTTCATAATATCAAGCCCAAGGGAATTATATTCATGTAGACAATAGATGTGAAGGACAACTTCTTAAATATGTTTGTATGGATCAAAACCATGGAAATAATCTCCCCACTCGTCGAGTAGTAATTTTGGTATGCCCTTAACTTGGGTATTTATTTCGTGAACGCTTGGGTGACCTTCTTGATCGAATATGGTGTAATTTACATTGATGGGGTTGGGCACATATGGTTATATATGTTATGTGGCAATAGGTTCAAACCTTATGGTATCCTTGGTGCAATATTTTGTCCTGAAAGTTTTGTGAGAACAATTTGTAGATGATACCCACCAATCTTAGCAATGAAATCCTATAAGAGGGACAACACAAAAAAGGGGGAAGATCAATAGTTAATATGTCCTATGGATGTAGAATTTAGGACATGCATGCAATGTGAGGCTTATCCCTCTTATTACTCCAATAGCTCCCATCGTGGTTCCATCTAAAAGCACTAATCCTTTAGAGAGTGACTCATATTCAAGACCAAGCTGGTTTGTTATTTATTTGGGAATCATTGAACTAAATGCCCCTGATTCAATCATGAAATTGTGTATGATATGATTTCCTATAATGAGAGACACATAGAAATGTGGTGGCTTCATTGTATTAGCTGATTGGTCCTCCTTTGTCTAAAAAGTAATGGTGAGCACCACCTTGTTCCTTTCCGTGGGTGTTCCGTCTAGTGTGGCTAAATCATCCATGGTAGTTAGCAGAAGATATATTTCATAAGGAATAGTTAAATATTCCCAAATTAAGATACTCATATTAGTATTCTTCATCTTCTCTATGATATTGAAAGGAGTACCGACAAAATTTTGCATTGGAGGAGTGACACCTTCCTTTCTTATTTTTTTAATCTACAGTCTTTCTTTAGATGGTGGATGTTCTTCACTTCACATATTATCTTTATTGCGTATATCTATAATGTTTCATGGGTTTGTAGTGCACTGGGGTTTTACCACATCTCACAAACTGCTTGATGAAGCTTGAAATTTGCCTAAGTCCACGGACTCTATTTGTTGGGGAGGCAAACTTGGTAAAGTGAGAGACGGATTATTGGCCTTTTTCTATCTTATTTTATACCTTGTGTTTGCAACTAAACTTGATGAAGGTATCAAATTACTCTCCTATTGTTGATTGATTTGCAAAACTCTTCCATTTTCCAATTTACAAGTTAAGTATCAATTGGTGGCTCTAGAACACCTTCTTTTTATGGGTTTCCTTCCACATATACATCTTGAGGGAGAGATGAATTTTGCACCATCAAGGCTTAGTTCAAAATTCCATTGGGACATGTTGTTTGATTATGTGGAATCTTACAAGGGAAAAAAAACTCATAATCTTACACAAGGTTATTTTGAATTGGAACCAAAGCCTTAGATGAACTAGGTGTATTGGGATTATAGGTCTGAAATGGCTTTACAGGGGGTTATTTGATTTTGATGAGTTGCTTGGAATGATGCTTTGTTTAGTGGATAAGGAGGCTTGTTGAGTTGGTATGTAGGTTGGTAAGGTCTAACATTTTGGACTTGTTACTTCTTCAAAGACACCAACTTATTACCGAAATTTTAGAGTTGTTTCATGACTTCTTGTAGATCACTCAAAGATCTTGTAAAGGTAGATGTTTGAGTTTAATTTTGGTTTCTTAGGGATATGGTGGGGCTAATCCAGGATCCTAGTGAGGTGTGTATGTCCCTACCTTTGGGAAAATGGGAATTGGAGGTCTAGGAGGGATTTTTCCATCCTGAATAAGATTATTCTCTTCTCTAATAGCAATGTCATAGGCATTTGGTAGGGTTCTACCCCCATGGACTACATCATGTTATAAATATCACTATTTAGAGTCCTTGGATAATAAATAAACACTTGTTGGGGTTTAGGTCTTACCATTTGAGGGATCCTATTCCAAGTCCTCTGAAATATGATGTTGAAATCATTCATTAGCTCATGAGGGGCCCGATTCGTTGTTGTCAACTTCTCTACCAAAGGAAGATGGTCTAACTTATCTTCAAAATAGTTACAAAAATTTTACACTAACTCATCCCAACTAGAGATAGCGTTCAATCTCAAGATTATATATTGTTGTAGGTATTTCCCTTTGAGATAATTCATCAATAATGTGACTGCTACATTTTGTTGTGTTACATGGTACACTGAACATATGTTTGTAACATCTTTGATATGCTCAATGGGTGTTGTAGTTTTCTCTCCAGTGAAAATAGGAACACTTTTAGGGTTGTGACTAGAATGTCATCATACTGAGTGAAAAGTAGAGGAATTCCTTTATTGAAGGTTACAAATTCTTGATTTATTTGATGAAAAATGAATGTAATGGGTCTTAGAAACCTATAAGACAACAAAACGGGCCTACTAGGAGGAATAGAGAGAACTTGGTTTAGAGGTGATGGTGGTCTTTGTGTGGATCAACCTCTTCTTCTTCTCTTTGATGACAATTGCAAGTAGTCAAAAGGATCTTCATGTGTTATCATTTATCTTGTTTGAATTTGTCTCATGAGTTACAGACACTCTTCTTCTTGAACTAATATAGGTAATAATTGTAAATGCCAAATGTGTTGGAAGAATGTCGTTGAATGCTAGAACTACTAAGTAACACACCAAACTCATAAAAAATTATCTAAAGCTCATCAAATTGTCCCATCAAGCATGCCAAAACTTTTAACATGTAAAATTTTCACCCTTTGTATAGTCATGGAAGAACAACAAAACTTTTGGGTAACATGGGATTATCTTCAAAGGGTGGGAATTTGTTCCATGAGGAAAACCTCTAGAGTAGGTTGGTTCCTTCTCTGCTAGCTCAATAGACACTAACCTAGCTACTAAAACTACAACTAAATATAAAACTCAAACTAAAGCATGCATGATCTATGGGTGAAGGGGAATAAATAAAGATGCAAAATGAAATAATGGAGATGTACCAACATTAAGACAATGCTCAAATTTGAATAGAAAGACATATAATGACCACATATGCAGATATTTTAATAGAAATACAAAGTTTTGAGAGGTTGAATGAAAAAAAAATTATGAGAAACAAGAGGATACAAATCCACATAAAATGGAGAACATCTTAAGGGAAAATAATCACAAATATGTTGCATTCAATAATTGACCATCACACTTACAAAGTAGAGGTTAGATATCTTAAGTAAAATGTAAAGTTGCAAAGGTTTGAAGGAAAAAATGTGTTTCTCTAAAGAAAAGCATGCAAATATGGCAAAAAGGAAACTTGTAAGATGTGCATAATCACTTACATCTACAGAAAATGACAATAGAATGGAAGGGGAGATGGGAGGGGAGGGATTAAAATTTGTAATGAGTATAACCATCTCTACCACCCACGGATCTTGTCATCGTTAACTCCATGAGATAACTATTCGTTATCCTATGTAACACGCCACCAGGATTTTCAAGTGAAGGTACTGATGTTGTTTGATCTTTTAATTCAGCTAGGTGAGGTGGTTTGGCGCTTTAAAACAAGTGACTACATTTTTCTCCTGTCTTTCTCAAGATCTCTTTATTTTACCATCAAAACTTCCTCCAACCCCACAACTCCATATACGAGCATGAACCTCTTGAATAAACAAATCAAATGTAATAAATTTCATTGAAATTAGAGCTCCAACATGCAAGTTATGACCTAAAAAAAATAATCACTCATTTTTCAATATCCTTTCTTGACTTCCACAGTTTTCTCTCTATTTGGAAGGTATTTAATGTTTTGTAGCTTCCATCGTGGCTTTGAAAACTTCTGCACTTTGGTTTTCATTGCTCCCACTATGCCAGAGAGACCTTTCCTTCTAATTCACCAATGGTACTAACTATGTGGTTGTGTTTCATCATTTCATGGGTTTATGAGAACCCATGCAACACTGCAATTGGAAAACCTGCGGGACACTAAGTTAGTGTATCATGGTTTTTAACCTTAATTGCATTTGAACCTATTTTTCTTTTTCCACATGGCGCCTAAAATCACTTCTTCATTTTATTACAGCTTCTTCTTGATGAGATTCATCCTTCATTGCACGGATTTGTAGAAAATTTTGCAGAATACTTAATTTCCAAACTTCGCACAAGACTATTTTCTCCTACCGCGAAGCACAAGCTTACTTCAATTTTCTTTGCACCCAACGATTCTTTCCTTTGTTGATTTTCTAATTTCTTTGTAGGCATGTAATACTGCGATGCTCAAAACTCCTTTGACTCACAAGATACTAATCCTTTGTTTAATGGATTAGGAGAACCCATGGAACATTACTTTTAATGTTCCATGGATTTCCTGAGTTTAAATCCGCCTAAGTATAACATGAGTTTTGGGTTATCGAAAGAGCTTTGGGGAGTATTTTGGATAACACTCATTTGTTACAAATTTAGACCTAAGGGGTTGTCACACTTGCAAACAAATGTGAAGAAGTGGAATGTGATATTAGATGTGTTGTTTGACCTTGAACGTTTATAAAAATTACACATGACTCATTAATTTTCATTCATAATGAATTAATATTGTTAATTATGAAATTTATTATGAAAAATATATACTAAATTACATTTAAATTCATATAAAATTACCTATTGGTAAATTCCAAAGGTCAAATCTAGTAGATCGTCTATGTTGATGATAGTGTCCAACACAGAATCATGACATGTCTCCTCTAATTAAACACCATGTTCATCATGCGGATCAACCTAACTAGGTTGCGGAACATCTGGACTAGTCTATGGAGCAACCTCACTAGATTATAAAGAAGCCTCACTAGGCTCTAGAACAACCTCACTAGGTTGTGGAGTAGCCTAATCAACCACATAGGTTCTTAGACTCCTACAAGCATGAAAAACTATGTTATATGATGTGTGTTGGCTC
The DNA here is from genome assembly GCA_019776745.2 of Taxus chinensis. Classification (NCBI taxonomy): domain Eukaryota; kingdom Viridiplantae; phylum Streptophyta; class Pinopsida; order Cupressales; family Taxaceae; genus Taxus; species Taxus chinensis. The sequence continues at coordinate 421,047,409 of CM034155.1, read as the reverse complement.
GAAGGACTAACCTCATCAGCTTGGGAGAGATGGGTACCATGTTGAAGAAATGAATGTGTCAAAGAACTATTAGACTTAAGTGTCTCAACCTCAATGATCTCCTTTGCAACTAAAGGTACTGAAACATGTTGAATATATGGGGGAGAAAGGGATCTAAGTGGTTAGTTCTATAAACATTGTGCCACCATTCTATCATGTGTAAATCCTTGACCTTTACATTGGAACTCTCAAATAGCATAACAGTTTAGTATTTCGTTGAGGATGAACTCACAATAGAGTTTCCTCAAGAAATATTATGGTACCTTAAAAGTGTTACAAGGTTGTTGGTCAAAAACCATCCACCATTTATCCCAAAAATTGTTTTTGATCCCCTCATGGCTATACCAATGGATCAAGAATTTTATACATCTCAATATTAAGGGTGAATTGGTTTTGGGTCAGTGAAAAAGGAACACAACTTGTCTTTGGTGATTTTTTTCTTCACCACATCAGAAGACAATTTGTCTACATAAAAGTTTTGAAAATTGGTTTTATACTCCTCCAATCTGTTTATTTGACCCATTACATTATCAATATTAGATTTTAATGAATCTAATGACAACACAATATTTTGGCAATGGGTACTCGTGGCATTTGGGTTTCTTATGGTATCTATTAAACCTTGAATTTGAGCTTTGCTATTATGAATCTCCTGAAAAAGGTTTTCTTGGGTTTTAGTAGGATGTTTAGGAATTTAAGGAGTTGTTTCAGGTAGGTTTGTTAACCCAGATATAAACGTGAAGAAGGGTTTTCAAGCGATGAGGTTGGATCCACTGAATTTTTTTTTTTAAAAATGAATCAAGAAAAATGCAAGGAAAATAAGTCTAATCACTAAAACTACACTAAATTTGGTTAAAATAACATTTTGAAATCTCCACCATGATTGATTCGTTCTCTAAGAAATAATTAATCTTTGAAAAACTCGCTTGCATTATTCCCTACTCACATTTTTTTCTCAAAAGTGTTTTTTTGCCAAGAAAAATGAAATGGATTGGTAACAACCGAGCCTAATATATATTTTTACAGCCATAACATTTTCAAATTATAATGTGAGCATGTTATAGCTTGGATATTCCAATCCATAGTGTGAATGTGTTATAACACGATCGAACCATAACACGCTCAAGTTATGTGAAAAATAGCAAAAAAGTATATTTTAGGCCACTTTTTGGTCCCCCATTGTTTAGGGGAGAGGAAAATAGTGCTAGGTACATAGCGTTAGATAACCATTTTTTGTCAGGGTGGGGTGTATTCAATATATATTCAGTAATTTTAATGCACATTACAAGTTTGAATGCGTGGTAGGAAATGACAAAGTTACAGTCATATATTCAATGATGTTTAGTAATTCTAATGTATACTCATCCAGTCAATATAATATTAATTTTTGGTATTCATTTATTAATTACTTAAAGGACACAACACTTACATATATTCAAATATTTAGTACCTAAAAAACACAACACTTGGGTATATTTAGATTTTAACTGCCTAAAAAATACAATACTTATGTATATTCAAATATTTTAAGTTGTTATGTTAACTGACACTCAATTTATATTCACATATTCAATTTATATCCAAACAATATTTACAACATCAAACATTCTTTAGCTATTATGGTAACTGAACTTCAAAGTATATTTGTTAATATAAATGTATATTTAATAATACAACTGTATATTCAATAATAGCATTTTATTTTCATAACATGCACAGAAAAAACTCAATACATATTGATAATAAGAAAATGCATTAAAATACCTCAATGTACGCAAAAACTCTACGAGGCCACACATTTTATATGCAATATTTCAGCGTTTATACATGAAAACATCTAGTTTTGGACATTAAGATATCATATTAGCATAGTTGGTGGCAAATGGAAGACTAGATAAAAATGCACTTAACTAACTCAATATATACTAAAAATATAAGATGACACACATTTTGTATGCAATAGTTCAATGTGCATACATGAAAACCCCTATTATTAAAAATTACTACACCAAAATAGCTAAGTTCATGGTGAACAAAAGATTACATGAGGACATTCATTGAAATAACTTAATTTAGAATGCATATACATTTGTAATCTTGGTGGGGCTTGTGAATGTGCTCATTGCATGAAACTCAAAATGAAAAGATTAAAAAAACATTGAAAATAGATTAACCTCATGACCCACTTGGCCATTTGAAATTGAGAGCGAAATAGGACAATAAACAACCACGAAACCCTCATTGACAGGAAGTTTAAATTCACCATCGACACCATTACAAGTCAGAAGGGGATGGGAATGTTCATTTTCTTGCTTCAAAGCATGGTGGATTATGGATGGATGAGGGCAGTTAATGGAAGCATTGAATGCAACAATTTTGCACAGATGGAAATGAGGGAGGAGGTAGACAAAGTGATAGGGTCAAAACAAATACATTTGAATGTGTTTGGGTTTAGCTACAAATCAAAATGTGTCTGCTCACCACATGGTTGTCTACATTCACCGTTTTAGGCAAGAAGAGATATCCACCGATTCGCCATCCAGTTTTGACTTTTTTAATTCACATCGGATTTAGGGACTGCCACATAGAGCGTGACGTGGTGCCTAGGTAGAGTATGGACCTTTTTAAATTCACAATAAAATTTTTGATGTGACACATTATTTTTACAGTCCATTGTGCCCCTGATTATTCCCAAGTCACCCCTAAACTAGGATGCTCATCGACTGGTGTGTCTCCACTACTAGAGATTGGGGCCCATTTTTTCTCAAAAATGTATATTTTTGTAGTGAACACAATAATGCAACTAGATTGATGTTATTTGTTACTAGTCAATGTAATATGAAAAAAAATATTATAAGAACCTTGAAATTGATATCTATCAGTGTATTTCATATAGATACATTTAAAATATCTTTAATAGTCTTAATACAGAGAGAAGCCCAAAACAATGCTTGTATATTAATTAGGTCTCCTTTTTTTTGTTGAGGTTTCCTAGGGAGAGGGCCTTAGCCCTTTGTGGCATCACCAGCCCACACCGGTCGTGGAACCATCTAAGGATGGAAGTTTAAGCTCTCGGCTAGCCCATGAATAAAACCGCATTATCATGGTACCCTAAAACCATGGTATCCAAACTGTCGGTAGTAGAACGCCTTAACACGGAACCGAGATTTAAACTTTGGACCTCCCGATTATTAGGAGACCCAAGAACCGTTACACCATTACCCGTTGGATGGGTCTCGTCACTTTATAATTATTATTAAATTATATAAAAAAAAAAATTTCATTACATTATTAATTTATTCAGAGAAATTATTTAAAGTACTTTAAACATATAAAAATAAATAAATAAATAATACAAATATCTTAATTCGCCGGTAGGCGTCCACTTTGAAGATGCCCTTGCTGGAAAGTGTCGAATTCTGGCGGCTCCAATATTTATTGTCTTGTCGGATTTTAGATATTTTAAAGGTTGCTGGATTTTAGATATTTTTCTACAGTCCTAGATGTTTACTATCTTAGACATTTGATTTTGATTTTATTCTTCATAAAGTAAATTCTATAGTTTTCTATTTGGAAAATAATATTGGTCATATATCATTTTCAAAGTTTTTGAGATTCAAAATTTTTCTGATTTTGATTTTCTTCATAAAGTAAATTCTATAGTTTACTTTTTGGAAAATAATATTGGTCATATATCTTGTTCAAAGTTTTTGAGATTCGAAAGTTTTAATAGATAAATATCCAGTGTTTGACCAAATGATGAAACGTGATTTAGTTTGGCGACTATCATAATTGTGTCTTACAAAAATATGGACAACAGAAAAATAAGAGCTTTGAATAGCATATAGACAGCCAGACAATATCAACACAAAATACAACTCAAATAAACTAAATATTGCTACTATCTCCGGCGTAATTTGCAACTCATTTGCAATTGCCAGTTATATTTTATTGAAAAATGTTGATCTGAAAGTTCATATTTTTCACTAGCCAGTGTCAAAAAAAACTTTTAAAAAAACCCAAACTTTGTAATATGATCAAGATATTAATTTATTTATTTTTAACTTTTTAGATTAATAATTAATAAAATGCATGTTCAAAAAGACACAAAATTTACTTTCAAGAAGAAAAATCAATACTAGACCTGGCTTCCATTGTAGAATGCCTATAATACCACATGTGATTGCGACTATAAAATGTCTTTCAACATAACTAGCAATCGCACGCGGGGTGTGCGATGTAAACACCAAAAGAGTGGTTGGATGAAAGAAAAAGAGAAAGTACGAGGAAAATAATGCAGATCAACTTAGTGCAATGAACAAGATAAAAGAAATAGAAATACGCGGCATAAGTTGTTATCGAAACAAAAAACACGAGATATATACAGTTGGCAGCGACACCAAGATGGAATGGGAATGCGGCCCCGCGAGAGCTGGAAGGAGCTAAGATGAATGATTTATGGGGAGAGCCAGAGAAGATGGCAGGGAGCGAAGCCAATATTCTTCTTGGAGCCTGGAATGGAGAAGGGAGTGGAGGACATGCGAGAGTGACGGGAGAAAGAGAAAGCTAGAGAAAATGAAGGGCAGAGAGAGACGTAACCCTTGAGATAGAAGTGAATGTAAGGTCTTGTCTTTCAGTCCTGCCAATGTCCACCATAGCAAGTGGTAGTGTAAGCCCTTGAGATTTGTGGATAGAAAAATCCCAAGCCATTTTGAGCGGTAATTGTCTGTGGCCTCCTCTAGAAATGGGAGGAATAGGAACATGCAAGGGGTTGTTTGAATCCCAGGGGAGTCCTATGTAATGATCAAATTTGATGACGAAAAACAGAGGTAGATTTGGAGGGCCGGAGGATATTCCATAGACTATGTCGATGATAGAACCAGTAGCGCCATTAACGAGACCCTTCTCAACCCACAAGTTTGTGGAAATCATTAATTTTTGATTGATGCAAAGAAGAACCTTGGGCTTCAATTGATCGTCCTCGGTGTCACCTGATGTAGAACGTCTTGTCTTTTCAGCAATAGATCTGGCTATAGGAGAGTTAAGGTACTTCAACATAAAAAGGTTGTTCTGGTCCACAAGGTCATTCTGAGCGAAAAGATGAGGGCCTTCTTTAAACTCAATCCTTTCTTGTTCGGATAGGGAGGAATCGGATCTTGACATAAGAGCTTCCCATTCTTGGATTAGAGGGATGGTGTTATGAATGTTAAGAAATAATTCCTGGAATGATGTCTGTGCAGGTTCAAAGCCCTGTTGCCTGAAGATCGAATGAAGCGAGACCGATATGTTGAATTCGCGCCAGAGGGTAGCTCCGTAAGACTTTCTTGCATATAGTGGAATGTCCATAATTGGAGGAATTTGACCAAGGTCTCTGACAAGGATCATAGATCTACCTCCAAATGTTGAGTATTTGAAGTGTGGGAAAGCCTCCCCAAGATGGTAGTCGATTCTGGAAAGAAGCTTTGGACCAATGAAACTCATTTCATCAATTAAAATGTATTTGATGTGTTTGAGCGAGTCTTGAAGAGACGATAAAGCTTGGCATTCTAAAGGTTTGAGCTCTTTAATGGGAATCCAGAGGCTTGAGTGTATCGTAGAAGCAGAAATGTTGAATGTAGCAAATCCTATTGGGGCGAGCAAAAGGAGAGGGAAAAGGCCTTGGCTAGAGGAAGAGGTGAAAGAAGACTTTAAAATGTTGATGAGGAATGATTTACCTGTACCTGCAGTCCCTTGTATAATAAGTCTCAGTGGAGGAAGGCTGGATCTATGCATGAAGTGTTGATTAACTATGTTGAAAGCTTGTTGTTGTTATGGAGATAAGCCAGAATTTGGAGGGTTGAACTTGTCCATGAAGGAAGTTGAAAGATGGTCTGCATTAGTATCTTTGATGAAAGTGGCACCAAGAGACTGCAGAGCAAATGGAATATGATGTGCACTCCAATTGTGAAGGGTGTCAAATTCACGAAGTCCAAGCATTTGCAAGTTATCAAGGAATGAAGTGCTACTGGGGTGGAGTCGAGCCAAATGTTTCCAATCGTACAATTTTTCAACTAGAAGGGGGAGCTTGATCTTGGACTCAGTGTCACTGCCGGAGGTGCTAGATGCATTAGATTCACACTAAGCAATATGCCAGGGCCGATAATTGTGTCTGAACAAGCTCTAATTAGAAATGGTTTGTTGAGGTGTTGAACTAATATCATTAGAAATGTTACGGAAAGGTTTGTATAGAAGGAGCTCAGACCAACAAAAAAGTTCAAAAGAGGGGGAGTCCTTAGACGGAATGCATTGAAATTTGGGGAACACCCGAACAATAGCTGGTTGGGTATGAATTTTCCACCTTTTGTGCTTGCGGTATTTGTTGTAACTCAAATTGCATGCAACTTCAATGAGTGGAAGGCTTTCCATGTATGAAGGTCGGACCCTGTATGCATCTAAAAGCAGGGATGTTTCTGCATCTTCACACTCTGCTTCAGCTAGTTTTCTTATGATTTTTCTGCCCACATTTAGCGTCACAATAAAGCGACTACACATTACAAGCGGCAATTTGAGGAGCATATGGCATGTTTCTTGTGTGATGATGTCATGTTCAGCTAAAGTCTCAGTTAACATTTTTTTTATGGCTAAATGTGCAGGAAGATTAGGATCTAAACCTGTCGACAATCTAGAAAGCATTTGGTGGTATATTTCTTACCTTTGTTCTGCTTTGGAAGCATACCTAGCAATGTATTTAAGGACAACATGGCGAGATAGAACCGGTTGACAATCTATATTGGCTCTCCATATGGATAACATTGTTGGATTGTGTGTGTTCAATCTATCATCATTCCTTGAAGGGAGGTATTTAACTGAAGCACTTTCATCAACAAACAATAAAGAAGTAGCTCTATTCTCCCAAGGTGCGTTGTATCGACACTGGAGCCGGTTAATTTTTTTTTTAAGACAATTATTCTTGGAGCACTTTGTGTGGCACTGAACATGATTTATTAGCTCCTCCAAATCTTGCAATGGTGAAATTGCAAGAATTTAAGATGAATCTAAAAGGCAAGGATCATCTTGAATATTCCTATGAAAAAATTCTAAGCGAACGGAAGCAAGGCACATATTCCATGCAGATATGTAGATATCAAAGTATTGTTGCACTCTATTGATAGATTCATTATTTGACCAGTCGATGCGATCAACATTTGGAGCATCCTCAAGCCATAGAAAACCATGAACATGAGTTGAACCTCTATGTTTCCATTCATACCTGCGGTAAAGGAAGGTAAATCATTTTGTATTCAAGCAATTGAAAAGTATAGAGCATTGAAGCATTTTACCTGTACCAGTAGTCTTTGGCACGAAGATGTTTCTGTAACACTTCCTCACGGAATATGGTGAATCTTTTATGTAAGTAAGCAGCGACACGATGAGGGTGGTTAACAATGTTCATGGTCCTCCAGTGTTGTGCTACACGGGCCTCAGTAGGAGAAAAACCTGGCATGATGTTATGTAGGTCTGGCCATTTTGTGTCAGCTGCACTTAGAGTAAAGAAGAGTGTAGGCACACCCAATTGCTCAATCATGTCAAAGACATCCCCTCTTCTCTTTCACCAAAATGTTCATGTCCCGCGCAAGCTGGTTCTGAATCTCATTAAACTTTGCGGAAGGCAGTCATCATGGAAATCATGTAGGTGTTGCCGTAGCTACCCTATAGTAGGGGGAAAACCATGTTCAATGTTCAACCTCATGAATACTGCAGCTGTAGATTGGCTCCTATGTCTCATAATAAGGTTAAGAAAGAAGTACCGGAACCTGGGGTGTGACCCAAAAAAATCATCATGGTACCGCATTAGGTGGAGGGCATATTCATGCATTTGAACATCCTTCATGCGTGGTTTTTTAAACAATGTTGCACCAGTTGGAAACAAACATGGAAAAGCCATTGAGAAAAGGCCCTCTATGGTGTATTCATTAATTGGAGTGTTTCCGACTTCAGGCCAAGGCAGGTTGCAGGGTGTAGCCTGACCATTTGAAAGGAGGTATCGAACGATCAACTCCTCTTCCGTGCTAGTGTTTGGTTCTGAAGGAACAAATGAGGATGTCTCCTCGGGATACTCGTCAGGGTTGGAAGGAGGGTTGCCAGTATCGTGCGGTTCAGAGAAGAGAGAGCCTAGAAGGTCAATAGGAACAAAGTTAAGGGAGGAGGATATGTTTATTGGTTCCTGTGGAAGAGAGGAAAGAGCCTCACTATCAATAAGAACATTTTTATAGTAGGGGTCATGGAGAATTTTATATTGAAGAGCTTCCCAAACACGGGACCTACTTACATAGAAGTCATATTTCGTATGTTGTTTTCCAGTTTTTTGTACTAACAAGAGATCCAAATCTCCTAGCCGATGAGGAAGGTATTTTGACAATGGAAGAAATGTTTTGTGGGAAACTTATTGTGTGCCCTGAATATTTGTATTGTCCCCCACGCACTTGTGTGACTTGCAAAACAAGATTAACGCGAGCAATCAACATTTCTTCGACCTGGGTTAAAGATTTGAGAATGGAAGGTTGCGGGCCAGGATCCATATTGTTCCAATATGAGAAGCAATGTTCACTTCTTTCAGACTTTCATCTAGTGCACGTGTGTTGCCCTTCATGGAAGCTAGTATTTATGTGTGGGTAGTTCTCAAGACAAATTGAGCAGGTGTGAATGTTCGATAAAAGATCCAGTCTCTGGCGGAATCTGCGCTGGGCATCTGTCCAAGAAGGGGCCACATGGAAAGTTATACGGAGTGGAATGGGGGGTGTGGAATCTTGGGTGGGAATTTTGTGATGAGTTTGGCAGGAAGGTGATGGTAGTGCGGAAGAATACGAAAGAGGTAGTTTGGAAAGAGAAGGAGAAGTGAACGTGCCTGGTTCCGGGTGACGGCCTAAATGAAATGTGAAGGGTGAATTATTGGAAGGAGAAAATTATTGGGCTGAAGAAGATGAAGGGCTCTCCAGGAATGGAGAGGGTTAAAAATCGATGTTGTGGGCATGATGAAGCCTAGGTCTGACACAAGTGGTGTCATTAATGCCAAGAGGGGGAGGATATTTTTCTGGTGCGGAGGGGAAAGTAGCAGGGGAAGACATGGAAGGGGGCAACCCAACAATTTGGAGAGCAAAAGAAGTTGTTGGCATCTGTCAGAGTTGGTGATAGCGTTCACGACGGGAAGCATTGATTTCTTTTTTGTGCAAGGCATAAATAGCTCTTCTTCTTTCTAGTTGCTCTGGGGTAGGCATTGTGCCTAAAACAATGACCAGCACAGACCGCATAAAAATTTGTGGGATAAGAGAAGATTCGAAGAGTAATAAATTATGTATGTGAATAAGGGGAAATGAATACAAAAACATTTAGTAGATGCTTATCTTGCTCTAAGCGTTTTATATTTGTGTAGCTAAAGGGAATAGAGAAAAAGGAAAATAATTTGTTTTGCATATATTTTTAAGGAAGTAAAGGAAGAAAGACAAGTGTTTGTACGGAGTTATTGATTAGAAAAAAGCATAGAGATATGTGTTATTTTCTATTTGTACATAGCTATTAAGAAGGAAGAAGGTAGAAATAAGTAAGAAGTTTGTGCGAAACATACGTAAACATTCAAGAAATGAATAAAGCATGGCACAATGTAAGTATAAACTATATATATATATATACGTATTGGACCATACATTTGTATCAACTACAAAAAAGGTGTCTTTGTGATATAGACACGCATGAAAAGCAATATTTACAAACATTAAATGGAAAATTGTTATAGTTATAGTCCATTGGAACATGCAGAGAAAAGAAAAGTAGAAATGTATCTATGGACAAAACCGTATTACACAGGAAATATGAACAAAGAACGAAAAAATATAAATATAGGAAAGTATTATGGTGGGAAGGACAGGGAAAGTCAAGAAACAACTTCGGAATCCTCCAGTTTAACATAATCAAGTATGACACATTTCAGCTGTGCATTTCCATGGAAAGTTTCTTTTTTCACAGATAGAGTGAATTTGTAGCCATGGCCAATTATCAGGTTTGCAATTTCTGTTGTAGCCTCGTCGTCTATGCACAATAGTTGGAGGTCTGTTGCTACGACACCCATGATTGCTTCAGAATCTATGTCAAATGTTGTAACTGATTATGGCTCTCCTGAGCCATCCTGTAAGTCTATACGGAGAGCATACCTGTAGTCGAATTGATGCACATGAGAGTTACAACTTACACAAAACCATGAGCCATTGTTTGTCGGTTTCACTTTCTTTCAGCATTGTTTCTCACCAATTGCAATGGGGCAAGCCATGTAGTAGAAGTTATCCATTGCGATGTTTGTAATTGTAGCTATAAGCGTAGCCCATTCATTGTTGACTGTATTGCCCATGTGAAGTATTTCTGCAATTTTTGCCACTGGTTTTAAGCTTTGTGGAGGACCTAGAAATTTGTTCGTTACAAAGGGATTATAAACAGTGTAATTTTCAGAGGCAACCCAATCTTGCAGCATTTTCAATTCAAGAATCTAAGGATTGACAAACCATTTTGTGCTAGAGATAGTGTCTATGGAAGTACCGTTTTGAATCATAAGCGAGCCACTTTTAAAGCCAATACTGGGAGTTGAGGAATAGAAAGGAGCTCCTCGAGTTCTTGGGCAAGATCCTGTAAATGTTGGCCCCATAAAGTTACAGTAACACTAAATCCTGACATGTCCTTCAATTGCAAGCTTCTTCGTATAGTTTCACTGGAATCCCGCCTGCGAATAGTGGAGCAAGGAGAGATTGCTAAAACAATGCCAATAACATCAATGAAGGAACCAACAGGTTTTGCAGGTATATCTTTGATTTCTGTGAAGTGAAAGTTATGCAAAGGAATTATGGCGTTATTGACAAGTAGCGGAGAGATAGTGGAAGAAGCCTATAGGAATATCTCAAATTCGTTGTCAAGGTGATTGTAACCTTGGTTTGCATTCCCTATCCTTTGATTTGCGATGGTGTATAACTTTCCAGCCTCAATCTCTTCGAAAAACTTCACCGTAATTTCGTTGAAGCATGTAACTCGTATTTCCCCGCCTTCATCATCGACAAAGTCAAAGGCGAAATATGAGCCGCTGCCATTTGCATTTGCATATTCCTTAAGCGATGTTTTCCCAAGGGCACACCCTCAATAGACCATGTATGCAAGGTTGTATTCAGGGCACTTATTTTCAAAGGCAACCTTGAACCGGCAGGGAGGACAACTTTCTTTTGCGGAGGTGTTTGCGGAACCAAAGTTTTGTCGTCTCCATGATTTGTATCGGTAGTTGTTTGCTTTCCGCGAATGACATGGGTGGGAATAGGAGTGGGAGCACCAATTTTAGGATGTGTTTCTATCACAACTTCCATCTCGGAGACAAGAACAGTCCTGCAAAGAAAAAAAAAAAAAAGGGAAAAAAATTTAGTGAATATAAAAAGAAATGAAAATGGAGCATCCATGTATAAAGGAAAATGGATGCTTACAATTCATGTTTTAGCATTCTGCAAAGGGTTTTGTGTAGTCGGACAATGCTTCCATCTTTTAGGTGACCATCTGCAACCTGGCCTGTAAACTTTGAGGGCAAAAGAGCTTTTTGAAAGTGCACACCATCGGAGAGATGCACGCGATGTTGAAGCTCAGAATTCAACGCAGATTGAAGGGGACAAATGTTGAGAAGTTGGACTATTGGTTTGGTATCTGTACAACCCTCAATCAAAATAGAGACTCCACCATATGTCAAAGGTGCAGTCATGATCAAGATTGTTCCAACACACAATGCGATTCTGCACAATGAGCTAAGTCGCATTACAATATTTCTAAACCTTTTGGAAAGCAAAGTTAATAGAAACGTAAACGTTTTACATCGAGGACCGGGAAAGAAAAGACATCGTCAGGTTGTGTGTGACCAGAACAAGCACATACGAGATCAAAAGGTATACAAAGATAAATATCGATATAAATGACATAACACCCTTTTCGGCAAAAAAAAATTGTGATCTGCGGGACATATTGTATTTTTTTGGCATAATTCTATTTTGTTTTTTTAAATTGAAGCTTTATAATACAGATGGCAGAATAGTTTCCAAAGCAAAGAGAATGGTTTAGAATGGAGATTGGAATCTGATGTTGGCGACTTAAATTAACTTCTAAGATTCGTAGCATGATCACAAGCATGTTAGCCATTTTTGCTATGGAAAATTCATTTTTTTTCCTTCTTTATCATTTGAGTTTATATATGGCCAAAAAAACTATTATAAAATTGTTAACAAACACATGAAAAAGTTAAGTATACTCCTATGAAATGAAAAAAACACATAGTAACTAAATACTAAATAACACAATTATTTAAAACAAATAATTATCCCACAAAACAATCAACAAAGTAGTTAAGAAAAAAAATATGCAAATAACTAACTATAAAGACAATACATATAGCAAGGAGTTAAAGCCGGATGACATTATGATTACAAAATTTGATGTGAAAGTATTGATTATTAAACATTATAATATATTTCAAAATGCTATCTTGAATATAATTATGTATTAGTCTGTGAAAGATTATAACTTTTGCATGAAATGCTATTTCAATAAAAACGGGACATTAGAGTATGTGGCTAATTATCCATAAATTCAAAAACAATGTACGTTGCGGGATAAAACCCACAACCTATGGTGGCTCATAGGCACCCCGAAAATCTAAAACAATTACGAGCAAAGCAAGGAATAAGGATGACTCAATAGCAAAAAACCAAGAGAGGAATATTGCATTTCCTTAATTTGTTTTAAAAATAGTTTATGGTGTCTAATGATAATATGGCATTTTCGGTTTACATTTCAAAAGAAAATTGGGCTAATGGTAAAGAAAAAGGCCTAGGAAAGTACACAGATCATTAATATTTACCCTGTTTGAAGAATGGGTGATTATATCAAACAAGTTCAAAGAAAATAAGAAAAAATTATTCTGCATTAACAAACATGAATAAGAATGTGTGGTCAACCATTATCACCACTACAAACACCCTTCAATTTTGATCACGAGTTGTTACAAGAACTCATGCAGACCACAGTTAGAGGCTAATATGCTAATGGTACTAGCCCAGACCAAGCAAATTTTGAGTATAATTTTACACAATATTTCAATTTTTTGTTAGAATTTATGTCCCACATAAAAGGTACGTATTCAATACAAAATTACGGGCAATTTGTAATACCTAAAACACACTATGGACAAAAATAGTTAAATCTTAAACAATATAAGAGCTTCTCAAAAATGTTTCTGGGTGATGATCGACAACGGCATATGACACAAACTGACTACGTTTCTTGGAGAGATTCGAGCTAGTGAAGAAGAAATGAAATTAATTTGGTTCTAGGTAGTTTTATAGAAAATAAATTAAAGGGTGAAATTGGTTGGAGTCGGAGAAAAAGACTTTTATAGAATGGTTAATGATGGTATTTGGAACAATGTGGAAAAATTTTGTAGACAGATTCAAAATATCAAGAGATACAGAATTCATTCGATTTCAGACTAACGTTAATGAAATTTTTAAATTTCCTTCTATAGTTTTAAAAAGTTAAAACATTAAAAAGAGCTCAAAATTTTTTAAATAACAAATAAAAGCTGCCCTAAATTTAAATAAACTTGAAACTCTATATTTAAAAACTTTGCTGAAGGTTGTACGAATGTTTTGCTTTCCCTGTTTTGCTACGTGATTCTTCTTTCTCCACCACATTATGGCGCTTGTCATTGTTTGTTTTTTCAGCTGCTATTATTTGTGACCTGCACATTTGGAAAGCTAGTTCCTGTAATGGGCTGCTCTTATTTTCTAAATAGGGTGTGCTCCTGTGAAAGAAAGAAAAAACCAAATATGTATGTACCTTTATTTTTACTTGTAAAGCAGCGCCGTTTTAATGTGATGCCATTTATAACTCTTGGGCTAAGTTTATTTCTGATATGGAACTGCATACCTTATTTTTCAATATTTATTTATAATTTACTTGAGGATTAAGTAGTATGCCAGCAAATGCAGAGTGTTAAATTTTTTGAAATGGGCTGAAGTATGCATCGAAGAAGAATTGTTTCGTATGCAAAGGAAACCTGGAAAGAGACAAGTTATCTGTTACTTTAGTATATGTGAATTTCTTATTCCCCAATAAATGATGGCGAGAGGCACCAACTGAGGAGTGGGGTAGTTTGACATCATGGTTCATAATATTGTTTTGAATTTCTTATTCCCGAAAAGATGGAAGATGCACCTAAAATGGTAATCATGGTTTAGACAACCTAGCTAAAGCAACTCCAAGGTTTTGATAAGCCAACTCCAATAAAAATACAACAGCAGACCTACATGAGTAAACAAATCACCAAAAAGAATTCCAAAGCCAAAAATACTATTTTTTTTATATATGGGAATTCACATCAGTCACAAATTTGTATGGAGTCAATCCTAAGAATAACTATACTTGTTAACTGTACCGCAATAGACACACGTGGCAACTTGGCGTACATTTGGGAACTCAGGCTGAAAATTTGCATTTGCAATTGCGACATACAACAACGTCAATGCCTTCCGCATACTCCGTTCATCGATGTAAACGCTGACAAATATCAATATTGGCATTGTTCAACAATCATTATATTATGAGTTGACATTGCTGACAAAGATTGTGGAATTTGGCTTCATAGTTGCCAATTGCAAGTGCATGAATGTTTGTAAGTAATTATAACGAATTTTCAAAAAGTTTCAAAAAGTTCTTTTTTCACATATCTAGCAATCACTATTGTTCACGAAACCACCATTTTCGCCATGAATGTTTCTAAGTTACTGACCTAAAACACCAAAGACCTAATAACAAAAGGATGCAATTATTGGGGGTGCAAATCCAACACTTGGGATGAAATAAACATTCTTCAAAGTAGCCATCAACATATGCAGCTCTAAAACAAGCTGAATTTAAGACACGAAGTATGAATCATTGCAATGCTACATATATTGATAGCCAACCTATTCATTCTGAAAACATGAACAAGCCCTTATAGAATTGGGGAGCACATAAAAGCATAAAAAATTGACAATCCTGATCCTCGCAATGCATGTCTGATGAAAAGGCCAATATTTGAAGTAACAGAAAATCTTATACAAGATAAGCCTGCACAAACATATCAACATAGAGCATTTAAGACAAATTTAAAGCGTACACAAACATATCTCCCATAGCAGCATTTAAGACAAATTTAAAGATACATTCTCCCATGCAACGTAAAAAGAAGCTGCACGTTTTCATGCCATAGAAAATGAAACAGTCCATAGAAAAACATAGAATAAATATAATAAGATGAGTAATGTTGCTATAGCCCACATTTTCCCTAAAACGCAAAAGTAAAGATGATCTGAAATATAATTTAGCCTTGCATAATATCTCTAGAAAGAGTAATATGCAAACGAAAAATAGGATCTCCATGGAAAGATTAGCACAAAAAGATGGCAGGATGAAGCCAATTCTTATGTCAGAAGAACAAATCCAATAGCATAATTGTCAAAGAGAAAAAGAAAACTCCATGAATTGGTGAAACTTTCCCAAACAAGTTTTAAAAACTAATTACTTGGTGATACAGTCAAAAGATCAAAACTCGATACAAAAATATATTTCCTCAATCATAATGAGCCATGCCAAGAAAGAAGGCAAAGATCAATTCCCAAATTAATTTGAAAAAACGTATGGCAGTAAGAGAACTCTTAGAGCTAGGTTCCTGATAGGTAGATAACTCACTACTAAAATGGGGCTCCCGTAAACCAAAACTAATCAAGTATTTTAAACAGAAATAGTTTTAGATGTGATCACCTTTATATCAAGCAAAGTCACAAAAAAGGAACTAGTAACTATTTTCTAAGCACCAATCCACTACTGTAAGGATCAAAATGGAAAAAATTATTCACAATTCATTTGAATCCAAGGCTACTTACAACAATCATTCCTCCATAAAATGGTCAACTTTGAACAGAAGCGCATAAGAATATTGAAAACAGGGAAGCTCACAATTTCATAGAAACAGATCTTAAATTGCTAATGAAGTGCATAAATACATAAACAAGTGGCCTACAAGATATATAGAACTAAGAATATTTGTCACAAGGCATAAGATATTGGAGATGACTCAAAGATACTATTTTCTATATGCTGCAATAATTGTATTCCATGACAAACTGTCTCATCGTTTCACTTGGTCAAACTTTTTACATACATCTATGTTCCTACAACCTATAATGTATGTTGCCCACATTTTTGATTTCCTTTGATTTTAATTGGTCCTTCCTTTTCCCTTCATTTCCCACCGTATATTTTATTGTTAGTTTATTTTTTTTGATAGACCCGTGTTTGTCTTTGTTATCAACATTTGGATACATGCATTTCTCAATTTTTGTTTCTATAGAAGATAAGTCGGTTCATATGAGACCATTTGCAAATATATATTTCTGTATTTTAAATTCTCTATCAAGTAAGCAATCTGATTCTTGTCTAGACAGAACCCCTCTGAATATTACATATCTTTAATTATTGCAAACCTGTATTTTCATTTGCATGGTTTCACAAGGAAAGACAATCCACTCTTTCATTGCTCATAGGTGATACAATTATTCCAGCATACAGAAGACATGGTTATCCTCATGAGGTAGTCATATTGTTTCACCATTTGCACCAAACAGGCCTTCAAACCCAATCAGTTTACATTTTCCAATATACTCCCAGCCTGTGCCAAAATGGGAGCTTTGGAACAGGGTATGGATATCCATCAAAGCATAAAGGATAGAGGAATTTTTTCAGATGTGGTTGCAAATGTGCTGGTAGACATGTATGCAAAATGTGAAACCATAGACAAGGCACGTGAACTGTTCGACACAATGCCTCACAAAAATGTAGTATCATGGACAGTCATGATTGCAAGATATGCCCAAAATGGACTTGTTAAAAATGTGTTATAATTACTTAGAAACATTCATGCAATTGCAATTGGTAGATGTAAAGCCAAATTCCACAAATTTTGTCATCATCCTCCCTGCCTGTGCCAAAATGGGAGCTTTGGAATAGGGTATGGACATCCATGAAAGCATAATGGATAGAGGAATTTCGACTGATGTAGTTGCAAATTCTTGGTAAACATGTATGAAAAATGTGGAAGCATAGACAAGGCACATGAACTATTTTAGTACGTCAAAGAGTGAGAGCATCCCTGCAAAATGCATCTGGTACATATACTACAATCATGTCAATCCCTGATACGACATCTTTTTCAGGCATTGTTTCAAACAATTCATGTGCATTAGGTATGCTTCCACATTTTGTATGTCTGCTAGAGCACTTGCAACTACATCTAACAAAACATTAGGTAGTCCCTGATACCACATCATTTTTAGGCATTCTTTCAAACAATTCATGTGCATTAGGTATCCTTCCACATTTTGTATAGATGTCTAGTAGAGTAGTTGCAACTACATCTGACAAAATTCACAATTCTTGAGACAATAGGATTAAAGAATGGGGAATAGTTACATGTGTGAAAATTTTAAAACCAATATAGGTAATTTCTGTAAAGCTCTTAATTCCCAATTTTATCTATACAAATATGGAGAAGATAATGCAACAAGATTTGTTTTTACTTTTATTTCTTTTTAATTAAAGCAATAACTTATCAAGACTTTCAAATTCAATTTTTTTTGGAGAACATTAAGCTGGATCTATGAAATTTTTAAATGAAATATGGAACTTAAAAGCAGATTGGAAATATAGCTGCTTCAACATTCATAACAAGACAATATTAAAAAATGCAAGAAGAATCTAAATCAAATTGTTTTTTTTTTTTTTAAGGAATTACTTATCAAGAAGTCCAAATGCGAAACAAAAGAAACTATGAAATTTATCTATCAAAAGGTTTTTTCACATTAAAAAGTTTGAGAAAGTGGCAATTGTACAATGAAGCAAGTCTCAAACTGAAGGAAGTAAGAGCTATCAAAAACATAAGACAATGTTTTTTCGATCAAACAACTGAAAGAGCACATAGTAGATGTTTGCAGCATATAACTACCTAAACTAATTTTATGTACAAAAGTTTAATGGAGCACGCCAGTACTAGTTTTCATTATTTCTTGGCATTTCCCTTTTTTCCCTTCTTGACATTAGCAATTTTTTTTGCCCGATGTGGTTTTTTCCCTCTAGCATGTATTGCGTCTGCAGTTATTCCCATCTTTTTCAGTTTGTGATCAGGTTCGTATTGTAGAGCATCTTCAGGACGATCATATGCAAGGCCAAATCCCCTTGAGTTGGAGCCTACCATGTGGAAATTGGAAAGGTAAAGAGGGTACTTAGGATGCAAGTGGAGACGTTCTCTAACCAGTTCAGCGATCACAGGTTTTACCGGTTTCGGTTGTCTATAATGGAGCACATTGATCGCAAACTTTGTTCGGTTGAAAGCATCTTCCTGTTCTAAGTGTGGAGTGGTGATTGTCACACAGTGTGGAGGAAGAACAATTGTATTCCGAGTCTTCATTTCTGTAATTTCACAAGCAACCCAAAGCAACAAAAATGTAAAAAAGCAATGCTATAGAAGTTATGCAAGCCTCGATAAGCTCCATGCTGAAAATGGAAGTCAAACAGATTGTTTTTTTGTTGCGGAGCACCAACAAGGAATCAAAGACAAATATTGTTGTGTCATTTGTTTTGGCAAGAAGCTTTAAAAGCCTTGCCAATGGACAGTCTAACAACCCATAATGGGCGTTCCGATGTGGCATCCCAGGGCCAATAACCCCTCAGCACACATCGAATCCTGCCATTTTCGAAGGCACTTGCCCCTTCAAACCGCGGTTGAAGAGCGAAAGAAGAAAAATAGTTTTTTCATGCAACACATACAACAATAAGATGTTTTAAGATAGCCAAATTCACCCACATAATTAAGTATATATGAAAATGTAGAAGGGAAAAAATGCAAAAAAAAAAACACATAATCAATAACCAATTTTATAAACAATATGGTAGGGAATTTTCCATGAGATAAAGGAAAAAAAAGGTTATTTTGAGAAAAACCTTAAAGTTCATGAACACAACAACTACATAAAGGCAAGTGAGACACTTCGTTCACAAAGAAGAATATCATATTCTACGAGTAATCTTAAAGTTCATGAACATCACAATTATATCTTTGCATTAAACAGTCAACAATGTGCATTGAATGGAATTGTGGAGTTCTGTAAACCGAAAGGAAATAACTTTACATGAGAGTACACAAAGAAAGTAATGCAAAACAACAAGATCAGATCTGCACAAGACAATGTTTATTTCTTAGATGGTTTATTCTGCTAATACTTAAAGATATAATTTGGATAAATCAGTATAAAAACTAACCATAGCGAATATAGAAAATTTAAATTAAAGTAACTAGTGATGGAATAAGCTTATAGATGATTTATTTGATTCAGGAAGAAATTTGCCAGGTAAATTTGTAAATTTTGATCTGGATTGTAACTAAACTATAAATCTATCTAGTTAAGGAATATGCGGAGGAGTTAGAAATCCTAAAGCTATCTCAGCACAAATATGCATATCACATGATAGCGAGTAGACTCTTTATGAACTGTGGTTTGTAGAATGTATGGGCCATGACAAAGCATTCAGTAGATCCATTTTTTTTTGTCAATACACGTATAGGTTGGAGTCGGCCAGAAGGTTTTCTACCAAGCATCTAGAACCAATGATGTCAGGTTTTATGCCAGTGCAATTTTCAAACCCTACGGTAAGAAAATTAGTCAATTCTTACTTTTGATGCATCAATCGAAAGGTATCTGATATCATTGAGGTGTTTTTAGACATCAACCTCCTCCAAAGAATGAAGAAAGATATGGGGACCCTAACCTTTCCAAAATCCTAACATGTCCTAAATGCTCTACAATACAGAAGTATCTATGATATCATTGTTAATGCTTGGGCAATGTCAAATAAAGGCCAAAGGTTACAATACAAAAATGCATCACATTTGTGATAGCACAGAAACAGATTACATTCGTTGCAGCAGAAAGATGCCTCTGTCACATAAATCTAAAAAACTGTCCTGTCAATTTTAAGCTCAAAATCATAAAAACAACTCAGCAAAGGTATCTTGAGTCTAGCTGGAGAGTTTGTAGTGCCATTTTGAAAATGCCTACACAGCATCCCAGCCAAACTGATGGACAGTCAAGTTTTGTGAAGATTTCAGTCTCTCCACTAATTAGTGACCTATTTTGAAAATTTGGGTTAAATCTATTTATGACAAAGTCATTTTTTTAGTTTATGGCTATCCGAGACACTAACTTGGCATATAAGAGCACCATTGTATGGAAAATATACGTTCAGATTCTAACGGGCTGTAGTCATATTAATTAAATCTATGGTTCATAAATACATCTCAGTTACCAAATAAAGCAACACCTGGTGACCATTGTCAGCAAATATAGTAGCAAGATTACAGAACGACATTGTCACTTAAAAAAAGCTACCGATAACTGAAATTGCAGGAAGATTGTTTCTAACACAGCTATACGAAAAATATGTTTTATCTAGGTCTCTGGCGAAGGGCTTGCCATGGGTTGTTTCATGGCTGGGCCGTCATTCTATATGCAGGTCAGCTAGATGTCTCAAAATACAAAATAGATTCATTATTAAGGCTGCAATCAAGGTAAATTTTAATCAAGGTAGATCAATATTTAATTCATCAAATATCTTAAGTCCTTTAACAAGCCCACCTCATTCCTCCAATATGACATGAGGAAGGCAAGTTTGCAGCCTAATAACCATGATTTATAGATAATTTTGTAAGAAAAATTACAAAGAGATATAATCCTCAACGTATCAATATTGTTAGCATTATTTTATTTTGGGATTGAAGCGAGAAAATTAAATGCCTTTCAAACTTTTCCCGAGACCCTGGAATCATCCACACATACGGAAGGAGTTGGCCTCGAAGCCATCTGGACCTAATGATTTGTCCAATTGAAAGGAGAAGATGACTTTTTAAATCTCTTCAAGGTTTATTTCCTTCACTTTCTTTTTAACCCTTTAAGCTTTATTTCCTTCACTTTTTTTTTAATCTCTTTAAGCTTTATTTCCTTCAACAGCCTCTCATTCATATCTTCTGTACCAATATTTAGGATAACCTCAAGCAGATCTTCTCGAGCCTCAATCCTGCCACTATTATCATCAGATAATGATGTCTGAAAATGATCCTTGGCTGCCTCTCTAATTGTCTTATCCTCGGTTAAATCCTCCTCACCTTCTCTTTTAACCAGAGCAATATGGTTTGTCAGTTTGTGAGCAACCACAATCTTGTGAAAACTTTGGTATTTGCACTTCCTTGTTGAACCCATCAAGTTTTGGATATGAGTTACAAGGAACCCTCCTCTTTCTCCAAGTTCTCCAACAAAGACAATAATTATTTTTTCTCTGTTCTGATGTGGAAGCATACCTAATGCACATGAACTGTTTGAAAGAATGCCTGAAAATGATGTGGTATCAGGGACCACCTAATGGTTTGTTAGATGTAGTTGCAAGTGCTCTCACTCTTTGACGTACTAAAACAGTTCATGTGCCTTGTTTATGCTTCCACATTTTGCATACATGTCTACCAGGCAGTCGCAACTACATCAGTCAAAATTCCTCTATCCATTATGCTTTCATGGATGTTCATACCCTGTTCCAAAGCTCCCATTTTGGCACAGGCAGGGAGGATGCTGACAAAGGTTGTGGAATTTGGCTTTACATCTGCCAATTGCAATTGCATGAATGTTTCTAAGTAATTATAACACATTTTTAACAAATCCATTTCGGGCATATCTTGCAATCATGACTGTCCACGACACTACATTTTTTTGAGGCATTGTGTCGAACAGTTCACATGCCTTGTCTACGGTTCCACATTTTGCATACATGTCTACCAGGACATTTGCAACCACATCTGACAAAATTCCTCTATCCTTTATGCTTTGTTTGTTTTGAGAATTTAAAATACAAACAGAGATATTTGCAAATGGTCTCATATGAACCGACTTATCTTCTGTAGAAAGAAAAATTGAGAAATGCATGTATCTGAGTGTTGATAGCAAAGACAAACACGAGTCTGTCAAAACAAATAAACTAACAGTAAAATATACGCACAGGCAATGAAGGGAAAAGGGAGGACCAATGAAAAGAAAAGGAAATCAAAAATGTGGGCAACATACATTATAGGTTGTGGGAACATGCAATTTGACTTAGGAGAAATAACGATGAGCCAATTTAATCAGGCGGTAACAGTTCACCGCCCCGCCGCTTTGCAAGTAATACGAATAGCCAAAAACAATAGTACACTGCCAGAGGCAGGTGCACACAACGTCTCTGAAGATTACATATTTCAAATTATTGCAGACTTGTATTTTCATGAGCATGGTTTTCATAAAGAACATATTTAAATGTATGTCCAGTGCAGAGTTTTGATAGATGTACGCAAAGAGTTTGACCAAGTGAAACGACGAGACAGTTTGTCATGGAATACAATTATTGTAGCATACAGAAAACATGGTTATTGTCACAAGGCACTGACACTGTTTCACCATTATGCAAGAAATAGGTCATCAACTCGATCAGTTAACATTTGCGAACATACTCCCAGCCTGTGGAAAAATAGGAGCTTCAGAAAAGGATATGGACAGCCATCAAAGCGTAAAGGAAAGAGGAATTTTGTCAGATGTGGTTGCAAATGTCCTGGTAGACATGTATGCAAAATGTGGAACCGTAGACAAGGCACGTAAACTGTTCGACAGAATGCCTTTTATAATTGCTTAGAAACATTCATGGCCAAAATGGTGGTGTCATGAACAGTAATGATTGCTGGATATGCGAAGAATGGATTTTTTGAAAATGCATTATAATTACTTACAAACATTCATGCACTTGCAATTGGCAGCTATGAAGCCAAATTCCACAATCTTTGTCAGCAGGGTCAACTCATAATATAATGATTGTTGAACAGTGCCAGTATTGATATTTGTCGGCCTTTACAGTGGTGAACGGAATACTTATTTTTTTGACTCAATCTCGCTTCATAACAATTCCTTTGTTGTATATTTCAGTGCAATGGAACCTATACATATCAGACCCTTCTATATCGACTCCATTCCACCATCTTCTGATATTTCTAGAAAAGTTTTTATGTTCAATGAACTGAGGATTAATTTAAAAAGCAGCGTTTTTGGGCTGTTCAAAGCCACGAAGCATTAACAAAGCAGGAGCATGACCTGTTCTAGCATCAGACAAGATAAATGATTCAGCATCAGCATTGATTCCCAAAGGGGTGGAACTTCCTGTTGTTAACCCTCACATTTTAAGAGGATTCTGACCCCATGTTGTAGTTGATGTTGGACACACACCACAGTGGAATTTGTTATTCACTTCCTTATAGATATTCTTTTCATGACGAGGTTTGAATATGGTATTTTCTTGAACTTGCAGATCATTCATTTTTTTCATAGCTCTAATGAGTATGTTGGTCTTCTGGGCAGGTGGGTCTGTGGATATTTGGGTACTAAAACAGTTCATGTGCCTTGTTTTTGCTTCCACATTTTGCATACATGTCTACCAGGCAGTCGCAACTACATCAGTCAAAATTCCTCTATCCATTATGCTTTCATGGATGTTCATACCCTGTTCCAAAGCTCCCATTTTGGCACAGGCAGGGAGGATGCTGACAAAGGTTGTGGAATTTGGCTTTACATCTGCCAATTGCAATTGCATGAATGTTTCTAAGTAATTATAACACATTTTTAACAAATCCATTTTGGGCATATCTTGCAATCACGACTGTCCACGACACTACATTTTTTTGAGGCATTGTGTCGAACAGTTCACATGCCTTGTCTATGGTTCCACATTTTGCATACATGTCTACCAGGACATTTGCAACCACATCTGACAAAATTCCTCTATAATAGTTCACCGCCAGTAACTATTATAGCCAGTAACAGTTCACCGCCCCACCGCTTTGCAAGTAATACGAATAGCCAAAAACAATAGCACACTGCTAGAGGCAGGTGCACACAACGTCTCTGAAGATTACATATTTCAAATTATTGCAGACTTGTATTTTCATGAGCATGGTTTTCATGAAGAACATATTTAAATGTATGTCCAGTGCAGAGTTTTGATAGATGTACGCAAAGAGTTTGACCAAGTGAAATGACGAGACAGTTTGTCATGGAATACAATTATTGCAGCATACAGAAAACATGGTTATTGTCACAAGGCACTGACACTGTTTCACCATTATGCAAGAAACAGGTCTTCAACCCGATCAGTTAACATTTGCGAACATACTCCCAGCCTGTGGCAAAATAGGAGCTTCGGAAAAGGATATGGACATCCATCAAAGCGTAAAGGAAAGAGGAATTTTTTCAGATGCGGTTGCAAATGTCCTGGTAGACATGTATGCAAAATGTGGAACCGTAGACAAGGCACGTAAACTGTTCGACAGAATGCCTTTTATAATTGCTTAGAAACATTGAATGGCCAAAATGGTCACTGTCTATGAACAGTAATGATTGTTGGATATGTGAAAAATGGATTTTTTGAAAATGTGTTATAATTACTTACAAACATTCATGCACTTGCAATTGGCAGCTATGAAGCCAAATTCCACAATCTTTGTCAGCAAGGTCAACTCATAATATAATGATTTTTGAACAGTGCCAGTATTGATATTTGTCAGTCTTTACAGCGGTGAACGGAATACTTATTTTTTTTGATTCAATCTCGCTTCATAACAATTCCTTTGTTGTATATTTCAGTGCAATGGAACCTATACATATCAGACCCATTGTATATCGACTCCATTCCACCATCTTCTGATATTTCCAAAAAATTTTTTATGTTAAATGAACTGAGGATTAATTTAAAAAGCAGCGTTCTTCTGGGCCTGTTCAAAGCCACGAAGCATTAATAGTCTACCAGGAGCATGACCTATTCTAGCATCAGACAAGATAAATGATTCAGCATCGGCATTAATTCTGCCAAAGGGGTGGATACTTCCTGTTGTGAACCCTCACATTTTAAGAAGGATTCCGACCCCATGTTGTAGTCACGATGCCGGACACACACCACAGTGGAATTTGTGTATTCACTTCCTTATAGATATTCTTTAACATGACAAGGTTTGAATATGGTATTTTCTTGAACTTGTGCATCGTGGAATACAGTTATTGCATAACTACAAAAAACATGGTTTTTCTTGAACTTGTGATCATTTTTTTCAGCTCTAACGAGTATGTCATACAGGGCAGGTGGGTCTGTGGATATTTTGCTGGACATGATTAAGGTGGATGCTGTCACTTAGCAGCAATCCTTGTATTATAACTCTGTCCTCCTATACATAGTTCACTGCACCATTCAATGGATGCTCTAGCCAGAATGTCTAGTTCACAAAGGTTACTATAGCATAATCATTTGCAAGTAATTGCAATGCCAACATAGGCTGAACAATTGAAATATGGTCAAATAGAAGACTTGTAGTTCAGGTGGGAGTTTACCAAATTTCTAGTCTATGATTACATATTTCAATATCTATAACCCATACTTGCATTCGGGATAGATGAGCATATTTTTCTGTAGCTGAACATTTTGTAACATGGTAATTTGCTAGCACAATTTTTGATAGATGATACTGCTAAGTGTTTGACCAAGTGAAAGACGATGGAAAGTTGATCAAATTCATGGAATAACCTTTTTACTCCAATTTGATAACATGGTTATTTCACAAGGCACTGACATTTTTTGATACTTATGCAAGATGCAAGTGTTTGCAAATCGGAAAACAAAAGAGTTTCTCATGGGAACATTATGCCATCCTGTGATAAATCAGGTTTCAGCTCAGAGGATTTTGTTTTACTATTGTCAACATCAAAAACCTAAAATAAATCTCTGGAGGAATTCTGGTGCAAGCATAGAGGCGGTTGCAAATTTTGTCCTGGTAGACATGTATGCAAAATGAGGGTCACGTAGACAATACACATCAAACTGTTTGACAAAATGACTCTGTAAACAATGGTAGATAACTATGATTGCAGGATTTAACAAGGTATGTTCCCCTGGGGTGGAAGCAGAGTGCTTGTTTCTTATAGCCTCAAATAGCTTATAGGTTTAAAGGACGGACCTTGGTAGATTACATACATGCTAATTACAGTTTGAATCCTAGACTTCTTACACTACCTTGGTCTGCAGAGGAGGCATGCAATTCTTTGAGGCTCAAACCTTGACTGGAATAGATATTAATATCATCCTCTTACGTTAAGGTTTTCAGATAACATAAAACCAATGATCTACTTAGTGATCGTTCAAATTTAAGGCCATAGCTCCAATGACCTTGTATAAGGAGTGGACACGTCTTCTGCCATTCAAGTGGGTCAAGTTGGCTCATCTTTGCTGGAAAGACAACCTGATTAGAGGTAGAAACATTGGCTAAAACTATAACACTCCCTTGAGAGTTCATGTATTACACCTGCAATATAGGAAATAAATGTAAACAAAAGCAGAAATAAGAAAAAAAAAATGCAGTGAGAAAAGTTTAAATTTTTGTTAAAATCGGCTTGACTGGATGCGAGACCTCTTACATGGTTTGCTGCACTTATTGCAATGGCAGGCTATCTTAATAAATAGAGGGCTAATATCATGGTTTAGCCAGACTATTCAGTACCAAATTTCTAAGAGCCCTTAAGGAAAATCCCACACATTAATTCTTAATATAAACTATATTTTCCTGTAGCTGAAATTTTTGTAACTCTTTCTAAATTTCCAACAGATACCCTATAGGCCTATCGATTAGAGGGAGGCAAAAAAGGATCCTTTTTTCTATAACTTTTGTACTCCTTCAATAGTATCTTAGAACCCTGTATTTTTGTTGATAAAAATAGAGACAAATGGTTGAAAGGAAAACAAAGGATGGGATGATTCTTCCTGCGATCAGGTGTACGCTGGAGGATTTTGTTACTATTTCAGCCTAAAATAAAAGTAAGTAAACCAAAACCCAAAGTAAATATACATGACTAGGGTTTTCTACGATTTTACAGAGATTGACATTTTGGGCATTGCTCTGCTAGTCCCATAAAACGCAAACCAATAAAGAGAACGGGAATTTAAGTTAATCTCAAAATGAAAACAAGCACACTCCTTTTCTGAATTTGATTTTCTTAAATCGATGTATATGAAATAATGAAACAACACCGAATCCTCGAACAGGGGAACAGAGAGGTAAACCTTAAATTCGCGGCTGCGATGCTGGATGGCTTCCTCCAGTCACGCAGTCTCTAACTCCAACCACACTCAAAAGAGAAATGGACTTCTTGTCTACAATGTTTGATGCCAAAAACACTCCTCATTACAAAATCCTTCCCGAAACCCTAAGCAAGGCATTTTTTAATTCTTCTTCGACTGCTACGTACTGGTACACTACGGGCCAGCCATACTCCCCTTGTTTTGTTGATGGCAGATGCATGCCCGCCTCCACGCCTGACTCTTGCAATTGTCCTCTGTTTCTGACTACCTATACACCTCTCCCTCCTTCGAACATGGTCCTCTGTTCCATCCGCCACATCTACGGCTCCTGGGCGTCCGTCCATCGTCGACCAACGAAGCCCCATCGTTGATGCCCTAGTGCATGTCAAAAGGCCTCCGCCATTCCCACATAGAACACGCCTTTCGGCGTAAATATCACACAATAAAATACAAAATCGTAAGTCACTTTTCTTCCCATAAAGTGTTTGTGGCCCGTGCTAAAGAATAATTTCACCTCTTGACAATGAGGTATTTTGAATATTATGGCATTCACCACACAAGTGCTGAAAATGTCATCATTTTATGTGATATTTGTGTTTGAAATAATAATTAACAAATCTTTCGGCCGTAACGAATTATCAAAGATTTCACCCACAAACAATTAAAAAGTGGGGAAAAAAAGGGTGCTTTTTGGAAGTTCCCACACAATAACGGAAAGCACGTTCATAAATTTTCCACGCCTCAATCCTCCTTTTTCTTTTAGTTGCCTACAACCAAGTGCATTCCGAAACTTCCTAAACGGGCCCCACAATAAGTCCTTTATTGTCATTTCCACGTCAAAATATTTCCCATGCCAGCCCGACCCACGCCATTGCCACGTAAAGCGATAAACCCCTTTATTCCCCACTTCAAAATGACACGTCACATAACATGCGAAGCATCACCCGATCAAATCCTATTTTAAAAAATATTTAATTTGGCTAACGAAAGCAAATGCCACGTCGGAAAAATCATGCCAGGTTGGAGCCAGTTCGCTAATTGGGCTTCGCCGCGTGGAATAGACGGTGACACTGCCGGCGGAGTAATGCCCAAGGTAAATGGCAGCCTGTCTCATGGCTGTATTCATGGAAAACAAAATCCTGTTTGTTTTTTTCTTCTTATAACTTTTGGTCCCCCTTGTTCATGGAATTTTATGGTTTTAAGGCCGGCTTTGTGCAATTATATTAACAAATCTGTTTCCCACACAGGCCATGCTTCTTGGGCTTCCAGTGTGAAATAAGCTCAGATTTGTGATTAATGGGACTCGAACAGACGACCCATCAGTCATCTGAGTATTACTGCAACTTGAAGAATGAGTCATCTGATCATGTTCACTTGGAGGAAAATGTTTTGAAGTGCACATATCTTAGTGAATATTTGATAGCACAAGATCTTCCAAACAAGGATCCAGAAACAACTTATACAAGGCCTGATCTTGGTATATTTTTAATTTAATTTTCTTAAAATGTATTTATTTTCTTTCATAATAATTAACAATTATTGATGTCACAAATTTTCTCCTTACTTGAATTGATGGTTATGGTAATTTTAAAAAATAAAATACCCTCATTTCAATTATGATATAATATACAACGATAAATTATAAATATACAATGACATATCAATTTTTATTTTAATAAAACTAACAATCGTACGTGAAATGTGCGATCTGAACACCTAAGGGTCAGTGTAACACAAAGTTGTTTTTGAGGGACCAAAACTTAAAAGGAGGAAAAGGGGTGTAGAAGAGGGGGTTAGAGGGAGGGGAAGCAATTGGGAGAGAATAGTGTTGAGTGGAACCATTTTGAGGAAGCAAACTTTCTTACGAGGAGGAAGAAATGTAAGATGTGCATATTTTGTCAAATGTTCGATGAAAAAAGGGGGTACGATGCGCAGGGCATCATGGCTATTTAGTCTAGAGATATCTTAGAAAAGAAGCTGTTGTTAATGAATACTTGAAAGACGAACTTACATTTTTTGGTTCAATGTTGAAGTCGACAAATGTTAAAAGTTGTATTTCTTTGCATTGAGGGTTTATTATGTTGTCGATTTCAAGCTAATATACGATTGTGGTTTTTCTTTAGAATTTAAGAATGTGAATAAGGGCTATGTATCATTTTTCAATTGATAACAAATTTTTCTCTCGGACAACATTATCAAATTCAAAATGCAGCACACCAAAATATTTCATTGTCTGCTCATATTTTTGCTTGGAGTTTATATTCCTTGAGGGAGGATTTTGATAAGAGTAATTATCTGATAAGCTACTCCCAGCTCCAAGCCCATACATATAGCCTTCTATATGATAATTTCCTAAACATTAACTTCCTTTTTTTTTTTTTTTTTTCCTTTTTAGAGTGTCATATGAAGAATTCTACAGTCTGACTGGAGGAGGAGTTTCACAAGTTTCTGCTATGTAACAGTGAACTGATCAATTCGGATTGGTGGTCATCAACCAAGCCATCATTTTATTCGCCCTAAGATGACAAAGACTCAACGGCCAGCTGCTTGAGTGCTCACGTGGACGGAGAGGATTTATTTTATTAATGTCCATGTACAGATAATAACCATGTTCGCTTCTTTTACTACACATGTCAGAGAGAGGTCGGGCTTTCTAATGGAGACAACACCTTTCATCGTAAAGAACAAATATTTATATAATGTTGCTTTTTTTAAAAAAATAATTGATTGTTTAAATATATATTTTTTATTAAAGGATAAACATTTTAATTTGTGGGATAAATATTGTATAATACTGAATAAGAATTTTTGACATCTTTTCGATTTAGTATTAAGAATTTGGAAGTATTTATTATATAAAAATTATTTTTGTTTGGGACATTAATCTTACTCTCACCCCTTTATGATAGGGAGAAAATTTTACATAAATTATTTCTAGGTAATTCAAATGAGGACGTGGACGATGACAAATTTAATATGTGCGTGGAAGTTGATATGGACGAGGAAGTGAACGACGAGGATTAAAAGTTGTTGTCAAAGCCCCTTGGGCTTTCTAGCAGTAAACAAACCTTTAGTTGTAATTAAAAGTAAAGTAAATGAAGTACACTATGGGGAATCAGTCAGTTATGGATTTTCATAAAAGTTCATATTCAATTTAAAAATAAAAGCAGATGCTCGAAATCACAATTTCAGCAAATGCAACACCAAAAACCGGCTCAATGCAATAATCTCTTCCTTCCTCTCTTTCTATTTTTAATCAAAAAATATAGATCTAAATAAGTATTGTGTAAGGAAGTAATATGCTAAGTCTGCACGAGAAAATTCATAGGATTTATAAAAATATCTTGAATTCGTTTGTCTCCATTAGAAATCAAGAAAGAAGATGAGAAAATAGCAACAGTTGTCCTTCGCTATTGGAAGTTCTGCACCACAAATTGCAATGTGGTCATTGCAATTTTTTTGGGAAAAGCAACTGCTGAGGTCTAGTGTGGCTATTGCACTACTATTCCATGTGCTAGGCTTTTGCTGCCCAACTTCTTTTAACCACTCAAATGCATCTGTGTGTAATGGAACCGTATTTCATTATTTCCAAATATTAATATATGCGATGTATGTGGAGGTATGCGTGATTTGATGGTAGTCGAAGTGACAGTGGTGGACCAACCACACAATAATATTGTTTTTGTTAGCCGCACACAATTCCACCGTCGGATCATATTAAAATATTAATATGTCGACCATGTAAGGATCTCAATCATTTTCGTTTACGTCTTGTCAGTTGTCAGGAGGGAGAAGACTGAACCAAACTTGTTCATGCCTTTGGCGTAAATATACTACCAAACTACCCTATATTAATAATTATAATATAATATATAGTATTGAATTATTAAATGATATAAAGTACAATGATATGTCAACCTATATTATTAAAACCTTTATACTCATTAAAAATCACAAAAAATATTATGTTAAAAAATCTATTATTATTCCTACAACCAACTAAAAATTTTCCAAAAATAAATAATATATCTAAAAAAATTTAAAACACATTTCACTCGGAAAAAAATATATAATCATTCCTAAAAAAAAATTGTTAGATCAATAAATTAGCAAGGAAAAATTGTTATTTAAAAATGCATCATCCATTTCAAAAACATCTTAAATTTTCCACGTGTGTGTGTGTGTGTGTGTGTGTGTGTGTGTGTGTGTGTGTGTGTGTGTGTGTGTGTGTGTGTGTGTGTGTGTGTGTGTGTGTGTGTGTGTGAACATACTCATTGTTGGGGTTAGCACAAGGTTGTACAGATAATATATCAGATCTAAGCATACATGCAATAAAAGTGGATATTCTACTAGAAGAAATATACAAAACAAGACATATAAATCAACACAAGATTTAACGTAGTTCACCCAATGTGGGCTACATCCACCAAAAAACAAGACAATCTATTATCCAAAACTTTTAGAAGATATACAATTGAAGATCTACAATCTTCCACAACTCTCAGATGTACAATACTTTCTTTCTCTCAAGCTTCTCCTTCTTATCCAAGAATTCTCTCTCTTACAATTATTCTCACAATAATCATCAATTCTTCCAATCATCTCTTTCTAAACACTAGCTTTTATGCTTATATAGGCATATACAAACTTAGGGAATTTAGCCATGCAATTACACTCAATAGATCTGTGTAATATTAAAAATAGATTTAATTCCCAAGAGTTAAATAAAACACTCCCACACAGGTAACCGATGTTGATTAGCCCTAACTGATGTCGGTTCCTACTTGCGTGACCAATGTTGGTCATAGGTGACCAATGTCGGTCCCACCATAACCGATGTCGGTTACTGTGCTTTCCTGCAAGTTTAATATATCATGCTAAATTGAAGTAATTGAGCTCCACAACTCAAAAATATCCCACTTGGAGATAAATTACTGCATAATACCTGTACACCATCATTCTTGGATCATTTCCTTAGCTTTGTTTCTTCTTTTTCAAGTCTCAAACTCGAAGACCAAAAGAAGTGGAGTGTAGCTCCAACTTTTCTTTTGTTAATGGATTCATTAGCATATCCGCAGGGTTTTAACTCGTATTAATCTTCTCCAATTTCAGCTACCCATCCTCCAATACATGTCGTATGAAGTGATACCTCAACTGAATGTGTTTCTTTCTAGAATGAAACATTGAGTTCTTTGCCAAATGAATTACACTCAGACTGTCATTGAACAATTTGCAATCATCCAGCTCCTTTCCCAACTCTTCTATGAACCTGCTCATCCATATCATCTTTTTGCTAGTCTCTGTAATATACAAAGCCACAACCTTCTGCAATTTTGAAATCTAGCTAATGGTCGTCCCACCTACTATGAAAATATATCCAGTAATGCTCCTTCTACCATCCAAATCTCCAGCCATATCTGAATCAACATAGCCACACAGAAATATCTGAACCTCCATAGCATAACTGCATGCTAGATGTCCCTCTCAAATACCTGAGTATCCATTGGAGTGATTTCCAGTTCTCTTTACCTAGATTGGACATAAATATACTCACAACTCCCACTGCTTGTGCAATGTCTAGTCTAGTACAAACCATAACATACATGATGAAAGAGTTTGCAAGAATCGTATCGAATACTGTGCACCATGATGAAGTTACAGTCTAAAGGAAACATAATAGCTCCAGCGTAATCACAAGGAGTAATCAATCAATCAATGGAAGAACTTGCATAACAGAACAAATCTTGCACATAGAGAAAAGACAACGGAGTGTCTTGGCATGCTCATAAATGTCAAATGAAGGGATATATATAGGGTGTTGAGTAACCCTAGTGCATGACACATAATAAAACCCTAAACCTAACCCATGTGATATGACCCTCCATATGTGAGTGGAGGACACATAGGATCCCACAAACTAACACCCCCCTTCATCGAAGCTAGGGTAATGGCTATGATGAGTCAGACAGAACAAGAAGACACTCCTAAACAACTAAGAAAGATGTGTCAATGGGGCCCGACAACTAAAGGCCTGATAAGGTTCCCATATACAAACAACATCTTCCTAGAAGAAGAAGAAGAAGAAGAAGAGAAGGACTATATAGCCTGAAGAAGATGAGCAACTGCATAAGACCTCACCCCAAGAAGAGACTGCAAGTGAAGAAACTTCACCTCAATGAAGGGCTTAGTGAATATATCTGTAATCTGATAACCTGTCTGAATGTACTGAATGTCGATGATACATTCATGAATAAGCTCTTGTATGAAGTGCATATGGATCTCAATGTGCTTCATCCGATGATGCTGAACTGGATTTATATAAATTAAGATAGTTCTCATGTTATTAGAATAGATAATGGTAGGCCTCCAAAAGTGGATGCCAAACTCTGTCAGAATACCCTGTAGCCAAACAATCCTATGTGGCAGCATTAACTGCTCCTCTGTATTCTACTTATGTAGAAGATATCACAATTGCATTCTGCTTCTTGCCAGACCAACTAATAGGACACGAACCAAGAGAGAAACTATAGCCAGAGGTAGATTTTCGATGATCTAAGTGATTAGCCCAATCAGAATCTGTAAACCCAATCAAGTCAATATCCACCCCTCCAAAATAGTGAATGCCATCAGTATAGGTGCCATGAACATAATGAAGGATCCGCTTAGTTTCTTTCCAATGCAACTCATGTGGATCCTGCATGAATCTGGACACGATCCCTACAACATGAGATAAATTCGGTCGAGTGTGAGTCAAGTAAATCAATCTCCCCACCAATTGCCGATAAAGGGTACCATCAACCAAGGGAGTAGAGCAATTAGAAACCAACTTAACCCCGGAAAGAAAAGGAGTAGGAGAAGACTTGCAATCAGACATCTGAAAATGAGCAAGCAAGTCAAGAGCATACTTAGGCTACGAAATCAAAATTCCTGAGTCAGATTGTGAAATCTGGATCCTAAGAAAGTAATGAAGTAGACCTAAGTCAGTCATGGAAAACCTGTTGGCCAAGGTGATCTTCATAGAATCAATGATAGATGAAGAGCTTCCTGTGATCAACAAGTCATCAACATAGATAACAAGAATGAGTATGGATTCATCTTGCCATAGAATATAAACATTTGGATCAAAGTGACACCTAGTAAACCCTGATGTAAGTAAAAAGGAGTTCATCTTGGCATACCAAGCCCGAGGGGCTTGTTTAAAGCCATAAAGAGACTTCTTTAACTTACAAACGAGGGAGGGGTCATGGACATAACTCAGAGGTTGTTCCATGTAGATATCTTCATCTAGGTCACCATGAAGGAAAGCACTCTTAACATCCATTTCATGGACTTTCCATCTGTTTGTTGCGGCAGTGGCAAAGGTTAGTCAAATAGAATTCATCTTCGTAACCAAAGCAAAGGTTTCAGTATAATCAACCCCAACTATCTGAGAGAAACCCTTAGCTACTAATCACATTTTAAAAAATTTGACATCTCCATCTACTCCATATTTTGTTCAGAACACCCACTTACACCGAACAATTTTTCTTCCTTTCGGAAGAGGGGTGAGATCCCAAGTATCGTTCTTCATGAGAGAGGAATACTCATCATCCATGATAGAATCCCACTAGGAGTACCAGAAGCCTCCTAAAAATACTATGGATTAGAGGCAGAGGTAAAGAAAGAGTGGGGTCCAACAAAATCTAAGTGACTATGTCTCACATCTAAAGTATCTCCAACTAAATCTCCAACACTTTGCAAAGTTTTCCTAGCCTAAAGAGGACCATGAGGATCAGAATATGAGTCAGAAGATTCATCACTCAAGTGAGAAGGGACATATTCCTCATCATCACTACTATCAGAATAAAAAGACTCAAGGTTCTGATGATTGGGAGGATTAGGAAGAGAATCACGCTCAACAACATCATCATCTAATGAGTTAGAATCCAAATCAGCAAGCTGAAGAACCTCAATAGGTAGAGAAGTAGAGGTTGAAGATGACTAATAGAAATTAGCATTTATCTCAATATAAAGCTCATGAGAAGTAGGATTCAACAATCGATATCCCTTCATGTCATCACGATACCCTAACAAAGATACAAGGTTTGGATTGTGGTTCCAATTCCTTACGTTTCTTCTTGAGAATCCAAGCCATAGCCTTGGATCTGAAGACTCAAAAGTGCTCAACATCAGGCTTGCATCCAAACCAGGCTTCAAAGGGTGTCATCCCTCTTACTGCCTTATGTGGAACATGGTTCTGAATGTAATTAGCACAATTCACTACTTCAACCCACTACTGTGGAGGAAGAGACTTCAAGTGAATCATACAAGTGGCCATCTCTTTAAGAGTACGGTTCTTTCTTTTTGCTACTCCATTCTATGAAGGGCTATAAGAAACTGTATGCTGCAAGGAGATCCCTTCAGAAGTATAAAAATTCATGAACCTATTGTTTACATATTCACCTCCATTGTCATTTCAAAGAACCTTAATAGACCATTCTGCCTGTTTCTCAGCAAGAGCCTTAAAGTCCTGAAAAATGTTCAAATACTTTAGACTTAAGCTTAAGAAAGTATACCCAAGTATATCATGAATAGTCATCAATGAATTTCAGCACATAAAGAGCTCTAGTAAACAAAGGAGGTGGGAATAGACTAGAAATATCACTGTGAACAAGATCTAAAGGACGAGTAGCTCTCTAGGATTTTCCTTTGTCAAAGTTCTTTTCAGGGTGTTTTCCAAGGGTATAACTCTCACAAAGACCCTTAGAAAACTTGACGCGGGGTAACCCGTTGACCATTTCATTTTGGATCAATTGTTCAAGATAGTGATAATTTAGATGTACAAAACACTCATGCCATAGCTTACTAACCTCATTTGCATGAGTGAGCAAGGCAGTGGGCATAGAATTAAAAGTAAAGTGGTAAAAGGTATACGACCGTGAACGGTGATCCACCTTTCCCTTAGCCACACTAGTGTCATTGTTAATCTCACAAATAATCACCGAGTTAGGAATAAATTCCACTTGCATTCCTTCACCAAGGTGAGAAATTTGGTAAACTGATAGGAGATTGGTAGAGAGATTAGGAACACTCAACACTTGGTTGAATGTTCCCCCATCCATCTCTATTGATCCACTACTGGAAACCGACATTGTCATGTCATTACCCATCATGATTTCATACATACCTGTGTGCATGTATTTTTTCTTAAGCTAAGTTAGATGAATAAGAACTAACACCTAAATAGTTCTATAACAAAGCTAAGTCAAAATCTAGGCACCAGCAAGATGAGAGCTAAACAAGATTAACACTAAGCATAATGCATTAACTTTGAACCAAGATCAAATTAACATTCTAAATTATTCCAACCTCTACTTCTCTAGATTACCAACAAAAAGTAAATGGACCTCTATAGACTCCATGGCAATCAAATTGATTGTTTGGACCTTTAAGAACCTCGGAATGAGAGCTCATCAAAGCTTGGCTACAAGCCCCTTTGACAATTCTCATATGACCCAAGCACTTGGCTAGAAAATGCAAGAAAGGAGGCTTAATTCTTCAAGTGGTGAATTTAGATCAAAAATAAAAAAGGAAAGCTTATAGTCTATTTTCTATGTGCTTTGCTTTTGTCTTCTCAAGGAATTTAGGTGTAAGTGTAAAGGTAGGAGGAGGGCTCTTTATACAGCCCAATGGATAAAGGAATCACCACATCCCTTTGCATGTGGGATAATAGGGATGTTGAGTTAGTTATGGATAAGGGGTGTTTAGATAGGGCTGAGTTAACTTTAGGAGGGTTTAGCTTGTCCTTTGAGTGACCCATGTGGATAAAAGGGGCTCATTAATTAATCAAGACGATTTAATTAATAGATGTGCAAGCTTATAGAAGCTTTTAGTGGAATATTAGCATGATTTAGACTATAGAAGGGGATTAAATCAATTAAATATTGATGTATTGGTTAAATGAAAGGGGAATCTAATTAATTAATAATAATTAATTAGTCTAGATAGAAGGGGGGATTTATTAACAGAAGGTTGTTAATTAGGGCATTTGTTGGATAGGTGATTTAATTAATTAGCGTAGTGTAATTAATTAACAACGATAGGAGAGAAGGTGAGCACTTTTTGATGATATGTCACCAATTTGTAAGAAAGGAGATAATTAGCGCAATTTAAGTATTTAAATTGCTCGGGCGTAATTATGCGTGTCTACATTTGCCCCTCTTTGGGGTGGCATAAGTGATGCCAATTCAAAGATAGTAGATGAATGAAATTTTGAAGGGGTAGAAGAAAAAACGGTAGGAGGGAGAGATGCCCCCTCGAGTGTCGATGGGGTGATGGAGGAAGACGATTGACGATCAAAAAAGGTGAGAAATAGATAGAAGAATGGGTGGGGGCAGAATGCCCTGGTGAAACAAAAGATTATGGATGACAAGAAAGTGATGTAGAAGAAAAAAAGAGAAGCGGAGAGAAGAAATTAGCCTCCTTTATTTCATTTTCTAGCCAAGTGTTTGGGTCATATGGGAATAGTCAAAGGGTCTTGTAGCCAAGCTTTGCTGAGCTCACATTCTTAGGTTCTTAAAGATCAAAACAATCAATTTGATTGCCAAAGAGTCTATATAGGTCCATTTGCTTTTTGTTGGTAATATAGAGAAACTTAGAGGTTGGAATACTTTAGCATGTTAATTTGATCTTGGTTCAAAGTTAACGCATTATGCTTAGTGTTAATATTTTTAATCTCTCATCTTGATGGTGCCTAGATTTTAACTTAGCTTTGTTATAGAACTATTTAGGTGTTAGTTCTTATTCATCTAACTTAGCTTAAGAAAAAATACACACACACATATGGCACACCCGGTGGGACATATGTGTGAGTGTATTTTTGCTTAAGCTAAGTTAGATGAATAAGAACTAACACCTAAATAGTTCTATAACAAAGCTAAGTCAAAATCTAGGCACCATCAAGATGAGAGCTAAACAAGATTAATACTAAGCATAATGCATTAACTTTGAACCAAGATCAAATTAACATGCTAAATTATTCCAACCTCTACTTCTCTAGATTACTAACAAAAAGTAAATGGACCTATATAGA
Organism: Taxus chinensis; assembly: GCA_019776745.2. Lineage (NCBI taxonomy): Eukaryota > Viridiplantae > Streptophyta > Pinopsida > Cupressales > Taxaceae > Taxus > Taxus chinensis. The sequence goes on along the minus strand of CM034155.1, from coordinate 421,008,978 downwards.
CTCCATGGCAATCAAATTGATTGTTTTTATATTTAAGAACCTTGGAATGGGAGCTCATCAAAGCTTGGCTACAAGACCCTTTCACTATTCCCATATGACCCAAGCACTTGGCTAGAAAATGTAAGAAAGGAGGCTTATCTCTTAAAGTGATGAATTTCTCAAAAATAAAAAAGGAAAGCTTATAGTCTATTTGCTATGTGCTTTGCTTTTGTCTTCCCAAGGAATTCAGGTGTAAGTGTAAAGGTAAGAGGAGGGCTATTTATATAGCCCAATGGATAAATGAATCACCACATCCCTTTGCATGTGGGATAATAAGGATTTTGAGTTAGTTATGGATAAGGGGGGTTTAGATAGGGTTGAGTTAACTTTAGGAGAGTTTAATTTGTCCTTTAGTGACCCATGTGGATAAAGGAGGCTCATTAATTAATCAAGATGATTTAATTAATAGATGTGCAAGCTTATAGAAACTTTTAGAGGAATATTAGCATGATTTAGACTATAGAAGGGGATTAAATCAATTAAATATTGATTTATTGGTTAAATGAAAGGGGAAGATAATTAATTAATAATAATTAATTAGTCTAGATAGAAGGGGGATTTATTAACGGAAGGTCATTAATTAGGGAATTTGTTGGATAGGTGACTTAATTAATTAGCATAGTGTAATTAATTAACGGTGATAGGAGAAAAGGTGAGCGTTTTTTGACAATATGTCACCAATTTGCAAGAAAGGAGATAATTAGCGCAATTTAAGTATTTAAATTACACGGGCATAATTATGGGTGTCTACAATACATAGGGCTCGATGTTGGAGAACTCAACATGTGAAGAAGCCATGTGGTGCGAGACATCCGAATCTATAATCCACATCGATGAAGAAACAAATTTGGCTATAAGGGCCTTTCCTTTCTTCTTATTAGATTTAGAACCTTTTACAGTAGAAGACTCGGCCTTCAGAGCATTTTATTTGATAGACTCAGGAACACCTATTTGATTTTTCTCAAGTAAATGAGTAACATGATCAATTTGTTTTCTCATACACATATGCTCATTATGACTAGGCTTCTTGCAATAGGAACACAAATACTTGTCTTTCTGTGCTCTAAGCTTAGAAGTCGAAGTGTTTGTGTTAAATTTAGTTTTGGTCTTGGTTTCCTTCTTAGGTTGATCCTTTCTTTCTTTCTTCTTTTCAGTCTTCTTTTCCTTACTAGTACTCGCTACTAAGGCATGTGACTTGGACTTGAGAGAACCCATTTGAATGAGTTTCTCCTATTCTCGAATGATTTGGGACTAAAAAACAATCAAATGAGGGCATATTCCAATCCTTAAAAAATTTGACGCAAAGACATAATATTCAGGACCTAACTTAGAGAGAATCGACAAGATCAGTTGAGAATATTTCTCTACTTGACATTCATTTAACAACAATCTGGTGTGGAAAAACTTAGAGAAGAATGCTTGTAGGTTTTCAAAATCACTAGGATTTAACCCTAGTAGTTTATTTTCCAACTCATGCGCTCTCATGTCATCTTGTTGTCCAAACATTCCATCTAATGTTTTCCACGCAGAATTAGGTGTTTTGGACAACTCAATGTGGAAGAACAAGTCAGGAGAAATAGACATGCAAAGAAGACCTAAAGCTTCATCACTATGGTTTAACCACTTATATTTTTTAGGGTCGTCATTTGGTTCAGTCTCAGTTCCCATGGTGATGCGGAATAACCCTTTACCCCTTAGTTTCATAATCATTTTCGATCTCCATTCAAAGAAGTTGAACACCGTAAGAAAAGGAATTGAAAGTGCATCCATAGTGAAGAGAGAGAGAGAGATGAGAGAAAAGAAACACAAGAATCACAACCACCCAGGACAATATAATAACCCCCCTGCTTTCAAGATACACTTTATAGTTTAGTGTGTTGAATATAATTGGGTCCAAGTGTGCATCTTGAAATCACTTGGTAACTGACCTTGTAATCAGCGTAATAACGCACAAGAGAGGAGACCACAATTATGTTTCGTGGAGCACAAAAAAGTGACACTGTATACAAGCACAAAATGCAAAAAACTAGGAAGGAGGTGAAATCAAATCCTAGGTTGTGAGAAAAAACATGTCTCACTTCGTAAAGGATACACCCTTGCTACAAACTATGGCATGTATGCACTCACTAGTCGCAAGCAATAATAAGGGTAAAATACAATGTTTTAAACGAACTCAAGATGAGTTCGAAAGATCTTTAGAATGCCAGAAAAGTACGTGGAAGACAAATAGGTGCTTAGAGTGTTACTACACACTTGAGTGCACAATTAGTAAAAAAAATTGACAATAACACCTAAAATTATCGTTTTGAAATGCCCAATTTATCTAATTTTAAAGCTATTGGACAAAAAACGACAATAAAGATTGATTTAAAGCACGATTTTAATTTTTTTACTAATCGTAAATGATAATCAAATTAGAGTCGTAATTAATAGAAATAGATTTAATATAATTAAATCTAATTAATTACGAAGAAATTCTAATTAAGATCTAGTTAAAAATAAATCCTAATTAAATATTTAAATACTCCCTTTAAAATATCCCCAAAAAAAGATCACCTCTTAAAAAAAATTCCCACTTTAAAGATTTCCCACCAATTTGTTTTTAAAAATAAACTTGCCTTAAGTAATATTAACAATCCACTTTAAAAATCCTACCAAAAGATTTAATTAAACTTACCATTATATAACAAAAGCACACCGAAATAAAATTTAAGAAACTTACCAAACTTACCGTTAGTGGAAATCCCGAGTTGGAGGGAGACACCGGAAAATCCATGTAACGACGAGCTTTGTGGAGGTTGGTTTGTCGTGGGTCTCGGCGTGGGTCGTGGAAGACTATTGAGGGGAAAGCTCGTGAAGTAGAGGAAGCCAGACTCGTGAGATTGTAGGTTGAGCGGGGCAGAGCACGCAGTCCGGGAGGAGAACCAGAGCAGGCCGGAGTAGGCTCGGCAGAAGGCGAGAAGAGGTACGTGGAAGGTGAATAGAGGCACGCAGAAGGTGAGCTCAGGGAATAGAATGAGTTTGATGGTTTTAACACGAGCAATGAGAGCTAGAACCGACTCAAGTAGAAGAAAATGGAGCTCGGTCAGAGTAAATAGACAAGCTCGAGCTAAAACATGATCGAGGAGGAGGAAGGAGCTCGCTAAGTGCTAGAAGGCGGTGGAGCTCGAAGCACTCACACACAAGGAAACTCGGGAGAATGGCTCGGTGAGCAGTGAAGAGATCACTCATAGGTTTTGGAGGAAAGAGCTCGGGGCTGAGCAGCTCGCCAGGGGTTGTAGCTCGGTCAGATAGCTCGAAGGAGGTGTAGAAGGAGCTTGGTGGTGAGCATAAAACCACCAAACACTAAAATTTGAACCTCTAAGCCACAAATAAAAAACCCGTATTCTGCAAAAAAACATGCAAAAAAACCGAAGACCAAAAAAAATAGAGATCTTACAAAGAATTTTCAGCTTAATAAAAAATTAAAAAATAACCTCTATTTTTAGCTGATCTACTAAATTTATCTATAGTTAGCTAAATGTAGTTGTAAAACCCCTGAAAGCTTCAGGAATATCTGCACATGCACGAAGAACACAACAAAACCGAACAACTTTCCAAGAGCAACTTGTTAAGAATGTTAGCAATAAATTTCCAGAATATAATGATAAAAAAAATTACATGAGGAGTAAAAAAAATGAAACCAAGAGTAATCACAACTTAAATGACGAATGCATGTTTACCTGATCTTAGCTCTGATACCAGGCAGTGAAGCATATAAGCCCAAAAGTAGTGCTGGGATGGGTGACCTCCCAAAAAATTCCTGGTGTCACAGCCTCCTAATGTTATTGGGCCTGATTAAGTGTATAACCGGCTCCATCGTGTGGGAGGGTGTTGGTGTAGTAGTTGTTTAACACGATGAGATCCCTCTCCACCCTCAGTTCGAGCTTTTCGTGTGATGACAAGTTGTGTAGCTCTGATAGTTTAGTGCATTGAATACAATCGGGTCCGAGCGTGTATCTTGAAACACTTGGTAACTCGCCTTGTAATCAGTATAATAACATGCAACAGAGGAGACCATAATCATGTTTCATAGAGCACAACAAAGTGACACCCTATACAAACACAAGAATCACAACCACCCTACTTTTGGCACATTATAGTTTAGTGCGTTGAATATACCTAGCTCCATCGTGTGGGAGGGTGTTGGTGTAGCTGCTATTTAACACGATGAGATCCCTCTCCACCATTAGTTTGAGCTTTTGGTGTGACGGCAAGTCGTTCAGCTCTGATACCAGGTAGTTAAGTGCGCCAGCCCCAGAGTAGTGCTGGGATGGGTGACCTCAAGAGAAATTCCCGGTGTCACTGCCTCCTAATGTTGTTGGGTCTGATTGGGTGTATACCCGGATCCATCGTGTGGGAGGGTGTTGGTGTAACAATTGTTTAACACGATGAGATCCCTCTCCACCATCAGTTTGAGCTTTTGGTGTGACAACAAGTTGTGCAACTTTGATACCATGAAATAGTTTGCGATAATCGTATCAAAAACCATACACCATGGTAAAGTTACACTGTAAAGGAAACGTAATAGCTCCAGCTTAATCACAATAAGGAATCAATCAATTAATGGAATAACTTGCATAAAAAAACAAATCTTGCACATAGAGAAAAGACAGCGGAGTGTCTTGGCATACTTGTAAATGTCAAATGAAGGGATGCATATAGGGTGTTGAGTAACCTTAGTGCATGACACATAAACAAACCCTAAACCCAATCTTAAACTTAACCTATGTAAGATGACCCTCCATATGTGAGTGGAGGACACATAGGATCCCACACACCAACACACAAGACTCCCAACTGCTGAAGCATATGGTACTCATGTCATGTATTTGACCCCCTCATACGATGAAGGACATTGATCTTTTCTCAATTATAAGTGTCTAGCCATAGGTGTACTTACCGATTTTGAATCTTGCATGGTAAACCTTTACATCACCTTATTGATATAAACCTCCTAAGAAAAATATAATTTCTTGTTCTTCCTGTCTCTGTGTAGTTATATGTCAAGTATTATTTTTGTAGCTCCTAAATCCTTCATATAAAATGTGTGAGCTAGCTTTCCTTTAAGCTCACCAATTTCCTACATACTCGATCTTGTAATAAGCATATCATCCACATATAGTAACAAAATAATATAGCTCCTAATTTAAAGCTTCTTGAAATAAACACAATGGTTAGATTCACATCTCAAATAACCATGCTCATGCATGAAACTATCAAACCTAATGTACCATTTCTTTAGAGCTTAATTGAGCCCATATAAACTCTTTTTCAACTTGCACACTAATTTCTCCTTACTCTTGACTTCATACCTAGGTGACTGATGCATATAAATCTCTTCATCCAAATCACCATGAAGGAAAACCGTCTTCACATCTAGTTGCTCTAAATGCAACTTATGTACTGTAACTATACTCAACACAATACGTATGGAAGTCATTTTAACAATAGGAGAAAATATTTCACCAAAGTCAATACCTACTTTATGTGGAAATCCCTTTACTACAAGCCTTTCCTTGTATCTTTTTTGTCTACCATCTTCTTCCTTGATCATGTAAACTCACTTGTTCTAGAATGTCCTCTTACTTGTTGGAAACTTAATCAAATCTCAAGTTTGGTTTTGTTCTAAGGAGTCTATCTCCTCATCCATGTCATACTCTCACTACACGTGGGTCTTATCTTGCATTGTTTTTTCAAAAAAAATTGGTTCACCTTTATCATTCAATAATAAATAAGATAGAGAAGGTGTAAATATTTCTAGAGGTTTACTTACCCTTTGTGGCCTTCTCACAGAAGTTTGGAGTACCAGAGGCTCATTCTGGACCTCCTAGATAATTATTTCCAATTCTGATAGTGAATGACGTTGGTCACTTGCAACTGACACTGGTTCTGCTAAACGATGCTAGTTTGGCTCTTCTATAACTGACACTGAATCAGCTGACCAATGTTAGTCATGGGTCAACCGATACCAGTTACTATGTAACCCTGTCGGTATTATTTTTAAATCTGAGAGTTTATTTTCATTCAAAAACTTATCAACCGGTTCATCCTTGGGTACCAAAATTTGATCCATGTACATTCTCATTTCATTCCATTCAATGTCATGACTCCTAATAATTTTAGAATTTTCTAAATCCCAAAAACAAAATCCGAAATCACCAGATCCATAACCAATAAAAGTGCATCTCTTGGATTTTGCATCCAACTTTTTCTTGTTTTCCTTATCGATAAGCACAAAAGCTTCTAAGCCAAAAAATTTAAGAAAAGAAAGATCTACCTCTTTTCCAGTCCAAAATTCTTCTAGTATTCCTCCATCTAGTGAACTTAAAGGCCCATGGTTAATCAAATAAACTGTTGCATCAACTACTTCTACCCAAAGCTGTAAGGGAAATCCAACATGTATCATCATACTTCTATCATGTTACATGATTGTCATGTTCATTATTTTTGCAACATCATTTTCTTGTGGTGTTCTTAGAACTGTCATTTTTCTACATATTTCATTCACTGAACAATAATCATTGAAAGCCTTCCCACAATATTCAGTACTATTGTCAGATATAAAGCACTTTAACTTTAAATTTGATTCATTCTCAACAAGGTCTTTCCATCTTTTAAAAGTATCAAAAACATCAAATTTATGTTTATTACAATAAACTCATACCTTTCTTGTAGCATCATAAATGAAAGTAACATAATACTGGGATCCTCCATGAGAATCTACTTTCTCTAGTCCCCACACATCTGAGTGTACTAGATCCAATTTTTGTTCCTTCTTAGTTGCCCCAAATTTGAGAAATCTCACTCTCTTTTTCTTTCCAAAGATACAATGCTCATAGAAATCAAGATCTAAATCTTTCAAATTTGATAACTTACCCTTAGCCTTTAAGATCTGCAATCCTTTTTGACTCATATGGCCCAACCGATTATGCCACATGCATGCATATGAAACTGAAGTAGTTAACACAGAATTTTTTTTAATAACATGGGCAGATAAATATAACGTTCCTACATTCTTACCTCTTGCCACAACAAAGGCACCCTTGGTGACTTTCAAAGAGTCTGCTATGAATGTAACCATGCAACCAATTTCACCTAGTTTCCCTACATAAATAAGATTCCTCTTGAGGCTTGGCATATGCGTCACATCTTTCAATCCACATGTATTTCTATTATGTAATTTTAGATGAACTTCCCCTTTACCAGTAATATTGCAAGGTTTATCATCACCCAAATAAATATGCCCAAAACTGCCCCCAAAATTACCCTAGACATAATTTCTGAAATAACCCTTATTAGGGGTTACATGGAAAGAAGCTCCTAAATCTAAAACTCATTATTATATTATATTATCCAAAGAAAGAATAAAAGCATCTTGCATTCCCTCTATTGTAATATTTTCCTCTTTATTTGACTCTTTACCTTTGTCTGGGTGTTGGTTCTCTTTATCCTTTAACCAACAATCTTTCTTTATATGTCATTTCTTCCCACATTTCCAACAGGTAATTCTCTTACCTCTGGATTTAGATCTACTATCCCTTGAATTTGATTTCTCATTATTCGTACTCTTGGATCTCTCCTTCTGCCTGCCTCTGCTTTCTACATTCAAAGTATTCCTAGATGATGATTCCTCTATACTTTTCCTATGAATTTCTTCATTCAAGATTATACTAACTACATCATCAAACTTCAAAATATTATTAGTAGATGTTGTATTACTAACATCCATTACCAAGTTATCCCAACTATCAGGAAAATAACATAAGAATAAGAGTGCTTTCACTTCATCATTAAACATAATATTAACTGATTTTAATTGATTTATGATAGATCAGAAATCATTCAAATGACTAGATGTAGATCCATCTTCATGCATCTTAGAACTAACTAATTTATTCATCAAATAAACTTTATTTGAAGCACTAGGTTTTCCATATAAATTAACAAGAGATTTCATTAACTCTACCACAGAAATCACTTATGTAAAATTGGAAGTCACAGATGCTATTAGGCTCAATATTATAGATCCAAAATCCTTGCTGTCAAGAATATTCCATTCTTCATCAGTCATCTTTGTAGGTTTGGAATTTTCATACAACGGTAAGTGTAAATCTCTTTGATATAGATAATTCTCAATCTGCATATTCCATAATTGATCATTTCGGCCATAAAACTTCTCTACCTTGTATTTTTTTTCTTCTGCCATTGTTGTAGCTCCTACTCAATTAGAAAACCCTCTATGAGTAAATATGTCAACATATAAAACCCTCAAACAAATCTCTAATACCAGTTGTTGGGGTTAGCACAAGGTTGTACAAATAATATATCATATCTAAACATACATGAAATAAAATAGATATTCTACCAGAAGAAATATACAAAACAAGAGATATAAATCAACACCAGATTTAACGTGGTTCACCCAGTGTGGGCTACATCCACCAAGAAACAAGCCAATTTATTATCCAAAACTTTTAGAAGATATACAATTGAAGATCTACAATCTTCCACACCTCTCAGATGTATAGTACTTTCTTTCTCTCAAGCTTCTCCTTCTTCTCCAAGAATTCTCTCTCACACAATTATTCTCACAATAATCATCAATTCTTTTAATCCTCTCTTTCTAACCCCTAGCTTTTATGCTTATATAGTCATATACAAACTTAGGGCACCTAGCCATGCAATTACAATTAATAGATCTACTTTAATATTAAAAATAGCTCTAATTCCCGAGAGTTAAATAAAACATTCCTGCACAGGTAACCGACGCCGGTTAGCCCTAATCTATGTTAGTTCCTACTTGCCTAATCGATGTCAGTCATAGGTGACCGATGTCGGTCACTGTGCTTTCCTGCAAGTTTAATATATCATGCTAAACTGAAGTACTTGAGCTCCACAACTCAACACCCATTGTATAAGCCTACATAATTGAATTTTCAATAAACCCAATCAATTTCATATTATCTTGTTGATATCTAATAATTATTATTGTTCTACTAATTCAAAAGTGCAAAGAGCATGAGATCCTTTCTATACATTCACCTTTGAATTTTTTTATAATACTAAATTTTTGTAACTTACTTTGCTTGCATGCCCTCTGGTAGGAATGAGGATTGTTATGGAAATCAAGAATGGATGTATACTCAATTAACTAGAAAATGGCCATAAAAAATATATACAAGAATAATAATTAATGAAGACTTATTACATAGTAAATAAAGTATATTACAATTTATTTATTTTATTAAAAGAAGATTGTGTTTTTTAGGGATTCAATATGTAAATGTATGTTCTATCATATGTGTTCATTGGATACTAAGCAATACCCATATTTCTAAATTTATATATCAATCATCTATTATTAATACCCCTTCCTAACACAATTTTAAAATTATAACATATCTATATTTTATCATATATCTAAATTGTTCTTTTTCTCTTTAACATATTTTATACCTCTTTTTATTTCCACTTCTTTAGTGTTGGATTCAATGTTTTACATTTTCACATAAGTTTATTATATTTCCACATAAAGTCTTGATGAGTTTCATATTGGACTTGAAAAATACAAACCTTCAATATTGTGTAATTTGACGTCTCTCTTCCTTTCTTTTATATCTACATTCATCACACTAATAAAAAATTGTAAAGTAATGTGAAGGGTCATATGTAGTTGCATTCTTATTAGTTAAATTTATTAATCTTTATTATTTCCATTCTCCTTAAAAATTGAATTGAATGAAAAATATATATTTTAGAAATGATACTATGGAAGATATCCTTATTATTGAGAATTATGTAGTGTCATTACTTTAGAAAAAATACACAATCAAAATTATTTGAATTCAAGGATTCTTCGTCTTCCACACAATTAGCCCTTATCACTCCACATACTCTACTCCCAATATATTTAATAAAATTTTTATACTTCAATCCTTTATACCCCTTAATATGGAGTAATATATTGGCTTCATTTTGATTAATATTTAAAATCTCAAGATAATAAATAATACTTTAAATTCTGAATCCCCATGATTGTATTTTGATTGACATATATGTTACTATGACTAATACCATAACTCTTTGTGTCAATTGACTTTTATGCTAACCACATGGTTTATTTTCCATAATAATTATATATGGTATTCCAAAGTACATAGGTTATCTATGATGAAGTATATTGCTTCATGAAAAGGATTGTTAATGACATGGTAAACATCATCCAATTTCAGAATGTACGGTGTGTTTTTAAGCATTGTAGATGCTCAAACCTTTCCACCAACATTCACAACAATTTAAACACATAAAATGCTAGAGTCACAAGATTTAAATACAATACCAATGCATTCATGCAACTAACATTGTTGTGGTGCTAATAACTAATAACTAAGACAATTCTTACGAGAAACATTGTTGTGGTGCTAATAACTAATAACAATTCTTACAAGATTTAAATACAATACCAATGCATTCATGCCCAAACGTGGAAGCTCTTTAATTTCTACATCGTGTGATTATGTCTCAAGACTATTTGTTAGGTTATAATTATATACAATGAAAAATTTATGTATTAAAACATAATTTTGTTGTTGGAAATTTATCAAGTATTAAAAAAGGTAACGAATGCTATTAAAAATTTAAAAACAACTCATTCATTAGTCTTATATCGTATTATCCCCCTTTTTAATGGTTAGAAGAAGAACCCATCTTTGGAAATTGGACACATCTCTTATTGGAAGTTAATTTGTGCATGTGAAAAGGGTTTTACATTAAAATGCAATATATCTAAATAGGCATACAAAATTAATTATATTTAAAATAATAACATTAATTTTATTGTATAAATATAAATAATATTTTATATTATAATAAATAATGAGATTAATAGTGAAGTGAAGAAATTCAGAAAAATGGACGCAGATAGAGGTTCCTCTATAATTATCTAAATTCCTATCAAAAGAGAGGTTTTGTTCCAATAAATCCAACATAAAATTTTGGTAATAAACTACTTTTGACAATATTGGTAGTCAACTCTAACAATCTAAAAACCTTGCTTTCTTTCTAATAAAATTATGCACAGATCTTTATAAAACTGATTTCCTTTAAACCCTAACAAGGTAGATTGGCCTGCAAAATTGATAAGAAATAATGATTATGGACATTGTGGTACTTTAGAGATAAACAATACTTCCTCAACATTTCTTATAGCCATCAAAGATGTATAATATTAAAAAAAAAACACAACAAATGTAGCATGTACTCTATTAACTTTATACGTTATCTAGAATGCTTGATGTGTGTGTGTGTGTGTGTGTGTGTGTGTGTGTGTGTGTGTGTGTGTGTGTGTGTGTGTGTGTGTGTAGTGCCCACTCCTCTTTGACATTGATATTACCATGATTTTGTTTACTTTAGATTAGAGTCATAGACATTGTTATCATATTTGATCTTTAGACATTACTAGATGGACATTGTTATATTTGATTATCCTATTTGATAGACAGTATGGATGTTTTAGTCTTATGACATGATGTGATTTACATGATGGATTATATGCATGGATTTACATATCAGTATTTGATGATCTAGAGTTACTATTGTACTGACACTTTGGATTTGATATATAGATTTTGCTAGATGATTTAGTTGGTTTTGTGATCTTATTGCTAATTGATGAATTGATAGAATCAAAATATTTGGTATTGTGAACAATTGGTGAATTACTTGGTTTTAGCAATGGTTTAGTTATGATATTTGGTGATGTGAATTGATATGCATGTGTGTGTGTTTTATTATCTCGATGTCGTTAATATGGCCATGAGGTCAGAAATGTATTGTTTTTATTTTTTGCAATAAATTGTAGCACAACAAACAAAAGGGGACATGAGACCAAGAGTGAAGGAATTTGGGGTATTGGCAACAGGTCACCTTGGAAAATTATGTAATTGTATGTTGTTTGTTAATGTTAGATGGTTAGGAGGTACCCATTGGGGGGTGGCCTCAAATGTGACCTTGGGTAAATATGTTGTTTTCCTTTTTTGTTTATTTATTTTGTGAGTATTTGTATTATTTTAGTATTGTGAGTCAAATTTATTATTGTTTGTTAAATTACTCCATTTAAGTTGATTAAATTTGATTAATTAGTGTAATTTAGGATGTGACCAAACATAGTATTTAATGTCTGTAGGTGATTCTTGATTTGTGCTGGATTTGAAAGGATTTTATTACTTTTGAGTGTTGTGTACTCAACCTTGCATGTAAAATTTGAATTTGGGCTTAAAGACCATTTTTGGAGGCTGTTAAGTTTTTCCCACACCTCTTAATTTCACCTACCAACTACCCATATGGGTTAAGGAGTAAAAAATAGACCCCATTATGTGATTGTCAAGCAAAAAAGGTGTTATTTATTACAACTTACATACGTTTTTAATTTTGTCCTTTAGAGGTGTGGGTTTGAGTTTGAGTGTGTAAGAGGGTTGCCATTCTCTCAACCACCAATTTATTGTGCTTTTGGGATTGGGTTTGACCATGTGATGTGGAGTGGAGGAGGAATGATGTGGCATCCTACATGGAGCCACATCACCTCTCTCTCCTCTCTTTTCTATTTATTCAAGTTTGTTTGATGATTTGGGGGTTATTTGATTTATTAGGACTCTTGCAGTTTGGGAGAAGCTTGTTTTTGGAGTACTTGTTGAAGCTTTGGAGTTGGCTTGGGACTTGGAAAAAGCTGGGAGTTGTGCTTTTGGATTTGATACTCTTGTAATGGCAAGGTAGGGACTTCACCCATGTTTTCTTATTGCTATCTTGTTGTGTAAATAATTGTGAATGGATGATTTTTGAATGTTTGTGATCTTCGGAAATAGAATGGCTCGTAGGTTGTGTAGGAGAAAATGGAAATGGGGATATATTGGAGGGAGACATAAGAGTATTATTATTTATTTGGGAGGGAGCTGGATTAGGGTGTCCCACCTTATAGATAAGTGAAATTTGTGCTTATCTTGTACGTTTTATTGAGGGAGACATAAAATTCGAGGGAGGCATGAGAGTTATTTTGTTTAGGGAGGCATAAAAGTCTCGTGGGTATGTGGTTGAGTTTCTTGGAGGCTTTAAGGTGTGCATCCAAACCCTTGGGAGGCATAAGTAGATTCTCATGTTTCTTTTCTCTTTCTTGGATTGAGTATTGAGCCTTTGTGCTTGGGAACTTGCATGGTTGTTGTGATTTTGGTATTGTGTTTATTGTGTTGATTGTTTTGTTTGAATGTTGTGGTGGAAGTCGTGTAAAGTTGCCAATGGGTGTCTTATACCCCTTATTGTTCCATTGTTGGGGCTCAGGATCCAATGAGGAAGAAGGCTTCTCTTCCTCATTGGATTATTGGTTGGGTGGAGAGTGTTGCGTACTCCCCTATTTTATTGTTTTGTTTTGGATTTGGAGAAGATGGTTGAGCTCAAGTGAAGATTTGGCCATAGTTGCACTTGAAGAAAAGGAAGAGAGATCCCGCTTTGTATAATATTTCCATGTTGTCTCCACTTATGTGGAGGGCTTGTAACTTGAATTTTAAGGGTTTCAACATCTTGTAAATGTGTTGTGAAAGATCGATTTGTATTAAGCATTCAAAATGTATGTATATTTGGGAAGTAAGTAAAATAAAATACTACTGCTACTATGAAATACCTTAGACTTGTATACTTTACCAAGAGTGTATGGAATGAAAACTTGTATTTTAAATGGATTATTTCTTGTAAAACGAAACTATCAAATCTTGTATTAATTAGATGAAGTATGAACCTTGAAATGGTTTTGATAATGAAATTTAAGCTCTTTCAATCTAAGCCTATACTCAACTTAAATATTTTCCTAAAAAATGTATTATGTTTTTTTTAAAGATTGATGTTTTTGTTTGAAAATACACATGTTTTCTTGAAAGGGATGTCATTTATTTATTGTGAAAAAAAGAAATAGTTTCTTGTTTTTATTGAAAATGAAGGCATATTGAAAATATTGAAATTTATAGTTACATTTCTTATTATGTTGTAAGAAATAAATTAGTTGTTTATAATTCTTAGAATAAGAAAAAAATTATATGTATTAAAGTTTATAATTTTAAAACATAATTTTTTTTTGTAAGTATTGGATAATCCGATATAGGACTATGTCTATTGGTTGGTTTTGTTTATAGTTTCGGGAAAGGGGGGGAGGTTTCCGAACTCACCCCCACCCCATGTTGATATGGGATGGGGGTGGGGTCGACAACCTCCCCTCCCACTTAATATTAACTCTGACCACATAAAACCAATGTGGCAAACTTAAATTTTATGCGGCCTGCTTTTATTTTTATTAAACTTTGTCTTCTTGCTATGCGACCTGTATAATATGAAACTTGCAGCCACAGCTAGGGCATAATAAACTACACACACACACATATATATAGACATGTATATATACATATATGTATATGCATATATTATACATATAAATACATATACAAATGATCATATATATATACATATGAGTATGTGTGTGTGTGTGTATCTATATACATATGCATATATACATATATACATATATATGTGTATACATACATACATACATATATATATATATATATATATATATATACAAATACATACACATAGTATAATATATATAATTGTATCTTACATATTAATACATATAATATAGGCGTATATGTACAAATATATGGATCACGTGTGTGTGTGTGTGTAAACTCCGCATGGCTTTCCATAGTTCGGGTCCCGCTGACTGTGTTTTTGTTGGTAGTATTAATTTGGGAAAAGGGGAGAAGGGCGTGGGGTGAAGTGACATCGACCCCATCCACATACACACACACAAACATATCCCACTATTAACATATGCATGGATACGTGTGTGTGTGTGTGTATTCATAAATTTCGGGTTGAAATAAAATAATTATTCAAACTTGAACACTACACACACACACACACACTACACACACACACACACACATATACATATACACACACACACACACTCACACAGATAACTTATATATACACCATTAAATATTCTACCTAAAAAGGGGGCAAAATGCCGCATACCCAAATATATACATATATATAAATATGGTATATAGCATAATATATATATGTGACATACACATACATACCCACAATGGACACATCGCATGAATGTGTGTGTGTGTGTGTGTGTGTGTGTGTGTGTGTGTGTGTTTCGGGTATAAATACATGTGTCATACAATACACACACACACACACACAGACAGACACACACACCCAGATAACTTGTATATACACCATTCAAATTAGATCTAAAAATAGGGAAAAATGCCCATACCCAAATAGGGAAAATACAAATAAAATATTTAATAGCAAATATAAATGTGAATAAACCCTAGGAGAGGGTTAGAAATGGAATACGCAACAAAGAATGTGTGTATCCATCCTTGAGCTTGAGTATACTTCCATGGCCGCCATTTCCCTTTTTCTCCCAAACCTACAAAATGAAAATGAGAAATAGGGTAAAAGAAATGAATAAGAGCACTTCATAAGGATGATTAGGGTTAGTTTGAATACCTAAAATCCAAGGGCTCTAAATGAATCCATCTAATGGTTGTGAATCAACCCTACAAAATTTAGGTGAGGATATTTTGGTGGGAATGTGTTTTTAAATAAAATGTATGTGTAACTTGTGAATGGGGCCACTAAAAGGGGTGTTAGGATGTAGGATTAAAATGTGACCTTTATTCTTTAGTTTGGTGACTTTTATAAAGGTGTTGACTTTTATAAAGGCGTTGACTTTTGAAGTTAATTAAATTAAATTTACACAATGATAACTAGACAATGTTTATAATAGGGAGTAAATTATATTTCAGCTGAATTATATGGTTAGGGTAAATTTAGACTTTAACCCTAAAGATGTTAAGTGAATAAATGACATTAGAAATTTAATACTAAAATAAATAAATAATGTAATAAGGGTATTTTAGCTAATGGCTTGTAAGGGTTAATTAATGAAATTTAACGGGAACCCTAGAAGGGGATTTAAGCTTGAAATGTTGAATTAAAATAATAATAATTAATTGTTAATTAAAAAAAAGGAATTATTAACCAAGAAATAATTAAATCTAGTTGAAGGTTATCTCGTTGCAACCCATTTAAACAAAACAAATTATTTCGTAAATTTTCCTAACTAATCATTGAGTTTTGTGCACGAAAAATGTGGGTGTTACACTTGGCATCAGAGTCATGGGTTCAACGCTCAGACCCTTGGGCACACTTGGAAACACAAACATATAATATTGTACAACCTACAACTAGATCACACAACATTGCATGATATTTTTTTTGTAAAAATGTAGAAAACCTAGATGATGATAAACTAACTCCCTTCTTGGTTTGTACAGGAAGTGCAAATCAGATGAGGGAATTTTTTGCATGGAGTTAGATATACCACCTCCAGAGTAGGTAGTGGCCACTATACTTACGCAGATACTACATACATTACAGGATATCAATGCAGCTATACGAGGTGGAGTAGTAGGGGCATGACCTATCCAACATGATAGGGAGCCATCACATGAGGCTCAACACCCTTCAAGACACAATGATGAACATCAGGTAGAGAAATCCCACATGGAGTCAGCTAGAATAGATTCACTTCAGAGGAGACATGGAGATAGGGTTTCAGGACATAGAGATATATCTAGGAGCTCTAGGCCGAGGGATGAGCATGCAGAGAGACCTAGGGGTCGATAGTCATCAGCCATAGATCATATCAGGGAGATCCTAAAGTTATGCCCATCTCATTATGTTGGTGATACAAGAGGTTTTCAGGAAGAGGCTTGGTTAGTGAGCTTGAGTGAGTGCTTCAAGGTTTTCCCATGTACTAGCAACACAAAGGCTCGTGTTGAGATTCATATTTTGAGGGATGGAACAAGTGTTTGGTGAAGGACTGAGGAGTAGAATCTCCACGTAGACAAAGATACAGTTACTTGGGATCTCTTCGAGGAGTGGTTCAGGAGAAGATACTTATCTAGGAGGTTTGTTCAGCAAAGGATAAATGAGTTTCATGACCTACGTCAGGCATCCATAACAGTAGCGGAGTATGAGTTTTAGTTTCTAGACTTGCTTCAGTATATCGACTACACATAGGATGAGTAGGTTAGAATTCACAGGTTCATCAGGGGCCTGAACTTAAATTTGGGAGGTGTCATACGCATTCATTGTCTTCACACCTTAGCTGAGGCCGTTGAGAAGGCCTACATTATAGAGGAGACCAGGGGGAAGATGCAACAGACCAGAGATAGAGTGAGGAGCCATATTCAGCAGATGCAGGATAGTAGGTTGAGGGGGTCATCTCCTCCTCCTCATGGTAGACATGGTTCTACATAGTCTTCTTTCAGGTCACCACAACAATTACCTAAGCAGCAGCAACAGACTCCATCGTTTAGACCTCCATAGATATTTGATACTCACAGGAGACGAAATATGGGACCTCCTCCTAAAGGACCCATCAGGACAACAGGAGCACCTAGAGCTCAATCAGTAGGAGCTTGTCGGCAATGACCACAATAGTCCATGTCAGGATCATCAGGATCCACGACACAGGCTATTAGAGTACTTACTGGAGCCATATCTAATTGGAGGGGACCAAGTAGTTGTTATGGTTATGGTGTACTTGGATACTATTGGAGAGATTTATGACATAACCCTAATAACAAGGGTAAGTCACATATTTCAGATCCTACAAATGGTAACATGGGACATAGCCATCGGATCTATGTAGTGGTTGAGAACCACTAGGCTGAGAAATAGGGCACAGTGATTGAGACTATAGGTAGCATTAGTGGTATCCCTACTTCTATTTTGTTTGATTCTAGATCTTCTGATTCTTTTATTAAACCATCATTAGTAGAGTGATGTAGGTTGGTGGCAGTTAGGTAGGGCCTTAGTTGGGATGTTGAGATGGCTTCTGGGATCCAAGCTCTCAGTAGACACCTTAGTTAAGGAGTACGTAGTGGACCTAGGACCCTTCACCACTACTCTGGATATTTGTATCCTTCCTTTGGTTTCTTATAGAGTTATCTTGGGCATAGATTGGTTATCTACACACAGATACAAAGTTGACTATTACAACAAGGTTATATCTTGTGTAGACGATTTGGGAGTTGAGTCAATGATAGATGGAGCTAGTAGACCCATCTCTATTCGCACTATTTCCGTTATGCAACTTAAGCGGTGTGCACGATGTGGGTGTCAGTTGTATGCTATTACAGTTAGTGATAGGATGGAAGATATGGATAGTAAACCTTCACTTGATGATCATCATATTTTGGGGGAGTTTGTAGATGTTTTTCAAGGTGAGCTACCAGGGTTACCTCCCCCAAGTGAGATATAATTTCATATTGATTTGGTTCTGGGAGCGGATCCTATCTCATGTGCTCCATATAGGATGACCACCCCTGAGCTATGTGAGCTCAAGATGCAGTTAGAGGTCCTTCTTGAGAAAGGCCTAATCCATCCTAGTGTATCTCCTTAGGGTGCACCAATGATTTTTGTGAAGAAGAAGGACGGATCCTTGCACTTGTGTGTGGACTACATATAACTGAACAATGTAACGGTAAAGAATCATTACCCCATTTCTCACATCGATGATTTATTTTATCAGATGAAAGGGGCCACAATATTTTCCAAGATAGATCTTAAGTCTAGTTACCATCAACTAAGGATTGCAAGGTAGATGTCCACAAGACATCTTTTCACACGAGATATGGCCACTACGAATTCACAGTGGTGTCATTCGGTCTGACGAATGCCCCTGTAGTGTTCATGAGTTTTATGAATGGGGTGTTTAGGAATTTTCTAGATCACTTTGTACTCATGTTACTTGATGACATTTTGATCTACTCATGTACACGTGAGGAGGACCTTCGTCAGGCTCTATAGTGTCTTCGTGAGCAATAATTATATGGGAACCTGGAGAAGTGTGCATTCTTCCAGAAAGAGGTTCAGTATTTGGGCCACATTATTTCTAGGGAAGGTATCATGGTTGATCCTTCTAATATTAGAGCTATTATGGATTGGCCAACACCTACTAGTGTGATTGAGGTGTGCAATTTCATGGGATTGACAGGTTATGACATGAGGTTTGTTCATATTTTTTCTCGTATTATGCATCCCATCACATCCCTTTAGTGGAAAGGGAAGAACTTTGTTTGGTCAAATAGATGTGAGCAGGCCTTTAGAATGCTAAAGGAATACCTTACAAAAATACTCATTCTAATAGTGTCAGATCAATAGGGAGATTTCTTTGTATGCACATATGCTTCTTTGGCAGGATTAGGAGATGTATTGATGCAGGAGGGTTGTGTTAGTGCAAATCAGCAACACCCCCTCGATGTTCTATCAGATTTCTAGTTTAACATTTTAGCATCCAATGTGATTGCAAAACATTGTATCTTTTCACACAAGTGTGGGGATTACAGGGACTAGAAAAGATCGTCCAGATTAGAGGCTGGTTCCTCAACTCCTTTGTTCAAGTGTGCATAACATTCTGCAGAGGGTTTACCTATATTTTAATCAAACTTTACCAAGGAGAAAGGGTTGAGAAGATACAAAGAATAAACCTAGTCTAATTAAGGTGATGCACCAAAGGAGTAGTAGACACCTGCTACTGCAAAACATACACAATCCACAAGAAAATACAGCACAAAACATGCAAAAATTTCCAAAATGTAATGAAAGATCAGGAAACAATGATAAACATATAAAAGGATTGAGAAAATTTTAATCACAGAGAATACATTATCATTCTAGGTCCAATACAGTGCATTACAATGACCAAGAGGCAAAAAGAGATGTTGTATTGGCATAAAAGGGTAACGATTTCACAAATCTACCTGATGAGGAAGAAAAGAGAAGTTGCAGAGCAAGAAAAAATGTCTAACTATTTTAAAAAATCAGCCCATTCTAGATTTTACAATGCCCATTCAAGCCCAGGAGAGAGAAACATGGGAAAACATGAAAGATGCTCCAACCACCGACCAAATGGTATTAAAACAACATGGGCACCCTCAAAATTCCATTCCCTGATGTTTTTAACCATGCTGGGAGAGAATGCGAGCCATACTTCATTAAAAATGGTAGTTGAAATGTCAGTTTTGTTCATTTCCATGTGCCAGAGGTGTTTTCCAATTTTCTCTCTCCTCTCTTTTCTATTTATTCTAATTTGTTTGATGATTTGGGGGTTATTTGATTTATTATGACTCTTGTAGTTTGGGAGAAGCTTGTTTTTGGAGTACTTGTTGAAGCTTTGGAGTTGGCTTGGGACTTGGAAAAAGCTGGGAGTTGTGCTTTTGGATTTGATACTCTTGTAATGGCAAGGTAGGGACTTCACCCATGTTTTCTTATTGCTATCTTGTTGTGTAAATAATTGTGAATGGATGATTTTTGAATTTTTGTGATCTTCGGAAATAGAATGGCTCGTAGGTTGTGTAGGAGAAAATGGAAATGGGGATATATTGAAGGAAGACATAAGATTATTTATCCACCAAAAAAAAAAATTGAGCCCAGAATCATGTAGAGAATTTCACCAGCTTTCCAATAATATAAAGAATGCAAAAAACTGAGCTCTGGATCGAAAGTTATGCCCCTCTTAAAATTTAGGGCAAAACGAGGCCAAAAATGGGTTGGAGGGGCGAAAATTTGAAATTTTCCCACCTTTTTGCATTTGGGAAAATTTCCCCAAAAATCTCCACACCCCGCTATCCTTGTGCCACGTGGCATGATTTGATTGGTTGTGGGCTCTCCCCACTTCATTTTCCATTGTTTTGGCCTTTGGAAAATTTTCCAAAAATTCTCCGCCAGCCGAAGCTCTGAGGGCACGTGGCATGATATGATTCATCATGGGCCTCTCCTACTTCATTTTCCCTGCGGGCCTGCATTATATTTTTTACCACCACGTGGACACGTTGCATGATTTTACTGGCTCGGGATTTGGGGGGCAGGATTTCCTTTTAGTATTTTCCTCTGATTTTGCTTTATGAAAAAATCCCAACTTTCTCCCACGCTCCGCTGGTGCGAGGACACGTGGAAGGTCTTTATTGGTCGGTGGGCCTGAAGGGCCAAAAATTTTGTTTGTGCTAGCCTTTGGGAAATTTTCCCAACTCCTTCCCACCAGTCTGACCCTTGACACCCCCGGGACACGTGGCTTCTTTCAATTGGCTCAGGTTTTGGGGGGCGGGCTATGCTTTTTAAAATTTTCTAAATTTGGGCAAAAAGGGAAAAGTTCCTTTCGCACCCCCGACCATTGCCCCTAATGACACATGGCACGTTCCTACTGGTTAGCGGGCTTTCGAGGCAAAATTTCTTCTTAGCGCCCTCGCCAAACACTTTGGAAATTTTCCATGTCTCTCTTTGCCCCCTGCCGGTCCTTTGCTGATGTGGCGTGCTGTGATTTGCCGGAAGTCCCTCGGGGAAAAAATATCCTCTTTGAACCCTACCAAACACTTGTTAAAAATTTCTAAGTTTACTCCGCCTCCACCACTTTTTGCTGACGTGGCACTCTCTGATTGGTTGGCGGGCCTGTCTAGGGAAAAATTCCCACAAAAACTCCGCTGAGTTGTAACTTCAAAAATACATGGAGTTAGGAGGAAAAATTTACCTTTCTGGAAAGTTGAGAAGGAGCTCTATCCAATGGTGTCATTTCCAAAGCATTTTGAGATACTGAAAGTGAAAAATTCATGACTGAGGCACACAGGAGGGAGGAATGAAGGGAGTTAGCCAAAAGATAAGCAAGGGCTTATTTTGGATAACAATTTTGGCGACTCAGAGGGGTCATCTGCCTGATGGATGAAATTAGTAGTTGCTTGAAGCAATCCATTGGGCATGGAGTCATCAAATTCTCTTCTTGGTACCCCAATTGATTAGAACAATGCAAGGAGGAAGATGGAGGACAGAACACCACTTGATTTGGAGCAAGGCCTCTAAAACATATTCCTAGAACAACAAGCCTATGCCAAGCACTTAGGGAAAGAAAAGCTGAACTACAACAAAACAATGTGCATGAGCACTTGGAGGAATGAAAACCTAAGCTATTATCTACAAGGTGGAGGGTTTTCCTTTAGTAG
The DNA here is from genome assembly GCA_019776745.2 of Taxus chinensis. Classification (NCBI taxonomy): domain Eukaryota; kingdom Viridiplantae; phylum Streptophyta; class Pinopsida; order Cupressales; family Taxaceae; genus Taxus; species Taxus chinensis. Next base: position 420,986,773 of record CM034155.1, on the reverse strand, counting down.
CAAAGCTTCAGATGGATTCCATTGATTGGAATCTACAATTCTTCACCATCCAATGTAGACAATTGGAAGGCATTGCTGTCCTTACACTTTGTGACCATGTAGGGGCCACTCCAAATGGCATCAAATTTTGAATGCCTCCCCGGTTTTGCTCTGTCTGCATCCCATTTTAACACTAGATTCCCAACTTGGAAAGATCTATCCTTGGCCTTTCTATCAAAAGTCTTCTTGACCAAAGCTTGATCTTTCCCCATTGCTTAGGATGCATGGTTTTTGATTTCTTGGATCTCCATCAATTCTGCATACATAACCTCCATGGGCCCAAACTCCAACAACTCCAACTGCTTCATGAGTTCCAATGTTGGCAACTCAAGTGATATGGGCAAATTTTTCTCTCTTCCATAAACAAGCTTGAATGGAGAATTACCTGTAGATCTCTTGGGGGTTATCCTATCAGCCCACAAGGCTGATTTCAACTTAGTATGCAAAGACCTCTGATTTTCATCAAGAGTCCTCTTGATGATCCTTAACAAGTTCTTGTTTGCAGATTCAACTTGGCCATTACCTCGAGGATAATAATTTGATGAAGTGCTTAGGTAGATCCCGTTCTTGAAATCCCATTCAGCTACCTTGGATCCAATGAATGCCAAAGCATTTTCTGATATTATTGTAGTAGGTATGCCAAATTTGGTTGCTATCCCTTCATAGAAGTCCAGGACTCTAGATTCATTTGCTTCCTTGAGTGCCACCGCCTCAGTCCACTTGGTGAAGTAATATGTTGCTATTAGAATCCACTTGTGTCCTTGGCTTAAATTTGGGTTAATGAATCCAATGAAGTCCAAACCCCATTGCATGAATGGCTGGTCAAATGAAATTGGATGCAATAGGAGGGCAGCTAGTCTCTCCTTACCTGTGAAGAATGTACAATTCTTACACCTCTTGATCCATGCATAACAGTCACTAAAAATATTGGGCCAATAATATCCAGCCCTCATGATCTTGAGAGCTTTCACTCTTGGCACAAAATGACTGCCAGCTGATCCAACATGGAACTCTTCTAACACTCTGTGAATCTGATTTGTACCAATGCATCTTAGCAGCACTCCATTCACATCCCTTTTGAATAAAACACCATAAACAAGGGCATATGGGACAGCCTGCAATGTGAAGCATCTTCTTTTGGTTTTATTCATCTCTGGAGGGCATAGGCCTATGTTTAGGAAGTGTATTATGTCTTGGGTCCAGCAAGGAGTGAGGACACCATGATTTTCTTCTTGAGCGCTTCCTTGTTCATGGTTGTCTTGCAATGCCAAAACAACCTCTTTCTCATTATATGATTCCATTTGCTTGCTCAAGACCAGCTGCTCACACAACCCTTTTCCTCTAACTAGCTTGGTGACTTTGATCTCAATGTCATACTCCATGACATGAGTAATCCACCCTGATCTCTTTTCATTTACGTCTTTATTGAGGAGGAAGTCTTTAACTCCCACATGAGAAACCAACAATTGAACCTTGTTTTTTGAAACTAGATGCTTAAATTTCTTCAAGCTCCTAATCATTGCAAGAACATGCTTTTTGATAAAAGAATATCTCACCTCATAGTCTTCTAGGCTTTAGCTGAAGAAAGCAATTGGTTGCTCATCATTATCTATATTCTAATGTACCAAAATTGCAGAAATAGTATCATCACTTCCAAATGCATAAAGGATGAAATCCTTGGAGAAATTTGGGTTAATGAGAGTTGGGGCTTGTGAGATAGCCTCTTTGATTGCTTCAAAACTTGCCTTGCCCTTTGCTGTCCATTTGAAATCTATGATTTTCTTTAACATCTTGGTGATAGGCTTCACTAGGGCTGTAAAATTTGGGACAAACCTTCGAACAAAGTTTATCCTTCCCAAGAAACTTTGAAGGGCTTTCTTATGGCTATGCAATGGTAGTGCTCTTGTGGCTTCCACTCTTTCTAGATCAATTGCTAATCCTTCTTTGGAGACAATGTGGCCAAGGATCTTTACTTCATGAGCTAGAAAAATACACTTTTTGGGATTCAAAGATACCCCAAATCTTCTACACCTCTGGAACACTTGTCTCAAATGAAAGAGATGGTCTACTACATTTTATGAAAAAATAGTGATATCATCTAGATATATCAGCACCATTTTGTTAATCAAATCTATGAATGCCATGTCCATTGCCCTTTGGAATGTAGCTCCAGCATTGGAAAACCCAAATGGCATTTTTATATATGCATAAGTCCCCCATTTGGTTGTGAAGGCTATCTTGAACTGATCTTCTTCCTTCACCATAATCTGATTGTACCTTGAATAGCCATCAAGTAATGAAAACCTTTCAGAGCCAGCAAAAACTTGTAGAATCTACTCCATAGAAGGAAGTGGGTAATGATCCTTGAGAGATGCTCTATTCAAATCTCTGAAGTCAACACACAATCTGATTTCTCCACTCTTCTTTCTAACTGGAACCAGGTTGGCTACCCAACTAGAATGCTTGATAGGAAATTTGATACTTACCTCTATCAACTTATTCAATTATTTTCTCATGAGAGGCTCCAGGTGTGGATTGACTGGACTTTGTTTTTTCCTGATGGGTTTAGCACTTGGGTCCAGTTCAATGGTGTGTTGAGCTAACTTGGGATTGAAACCTTTCAAATCTTTATAGCTCCAAGAAAACACATCAAGGAATTCTTGACAAAGCTATATGAACTCATACCTTTCTTGCTCAGTTGTCACTTTACCGATTTGGAGTGACTTGCCTTCTTCCACCAAGATGGGCACTGAATCTTCTCCCTTGACTTGGATGTTTACTTTTTCCTTCTTGAACTGATCATTAGGATTGAAAATGGACTCTAAAGTGACAAGTCCCTTTGGTATTTTGTTGGTTCTCAGTTGCACCACTTGATCACCATACTGCTGTTCTAACTTTTCCTGATTTTTAGCTTAGAACTCAACCTCTTCTTGCAAGAAATGGATGATTTGTTGATCATTTTCAAACACTTTCCAACTTACATTGTTGTCTGGCACTGAAAGACTTATAATCACATGAATGCTTGGTTGTACTTTGTCTTTCTTGATACTTTCAACAACATCAAAGGACGCTCCAACTACTGTAAGTCTGTCATCATCTTGGTTTTCTTTTCTAGGGATGGATTTGGTGCTAAAGCCCTCAAAATCTTCAATGAGGTCCCACACCCTATTTTTGTAGCACTTGAGCAACTCATTCTTGGTAGAATGTTTCCCCTTAACTTGGTTGAAAATTAGCTCACTGTCACCAAAGACTTGCAAATTATTTATTCCTCTCTTGGTTGACCAATGCAATCCTTGTATCAAAGCTTCATCTTCAACAGTGTTATTAGAACATGCAAATTGAAATCTAAAAGCTGAATAATACTTAACTCCTTGAGGTGAAACAAGCATAGCTCCCCCTCCTACGCCTTGTCTACTTCTTGACCCATCAAAGAATAACTACCATACCTCATTGTCATCCTTATGGTCTGGATTGGTGATGCTAGGAATAGGCTGATTTTATTCATGCATGCAGTAGAATCCTAGCTCAGATTCTTCTATTTCTTGAAAAGGATCAAAATCATGCACCTTGTTTTCCCATTCATCAAGATTCGAATCTAGGATGCTTCCAACCTTGGTGTCAGCTTCATCAATGCTTGGATAATCCTCTTGATGAAACGATGAACAGTTGGTATTGATTTGGCTTGGAGTGTGAGGCTCAATGTGAAATTTTGCAATAGGCTCAGATTTGATTGTGGCCTTGGTTCCATATCTTGTTCTCAACAACATGTGTACCAATTAGTAGATAAGTAACCTCTAATATTAGCTATGAAATCCATTGAAAAACATAGGGCAAAGAGTGGTGGAAGATCTATCACTGAGACATCTTGCAAAACAACAACGTTGGGGCATGCATGCAAAGTAAGAATCAAGTTTTTAATCACTCCTACTGTTGTCACTGTTGTCTGTTGGTCGTCAGATAGGAATTTTAAGAAGAGCAACAGTCAGGGGACAAGAAGTCCCTCCTCTTTAATGGGAGAGGTTCCCTTATTCAGAAATGAACTTATTTACAAATGTACAAGACATGATTTGTTGGTTAAACTTGGATATCACGAAAGTGTTTTCTATGAAGATCATCAATTACAAAAGGACTGAGGAAATGAGAATACAGGAAAGAGCAGAAAGGAAACATGTAGAATTATAGATATCAGAGTAATTCTTTATGTATGCGAAGTCACAGTGAATTGAAACAAGATCACTTGTATCGAATAAATAAGATGGAATTTAAAGACACAAATTTCTGTAAATAACATCTGCTTAGAACACAAAGTTTCTTAACATAACACAGATTCATTAATCAAGGAAACAAAGTTCCTTCTTGGTTATACAAGATCACCGTGCTTGCAAAGTTGAAGAGTATGCAATCGGTAAGACTAACGAACTTGAGACAAATGATCTTCACAAAGAAAATAAATGAAAGCTTAGGGATAACAGAGATCAGATAGACAAAGAATGGGAAAGTCCTTCTGTATTGATTTCTTTATAATCTATTTACACTTTTAAGAAAATAAGCCAAGTTCTTCCTCTTTTAAAATGGCGTAAGGAAGGCCATTATATAGCTTACAAATCAGTTACTCTTCGTAACCGCTTATTTTAACTAAAGAATAGTTAAGGACCGCCAAATCACAGTACCTCAACCTATTACAAAGAAAATGGAAAAAGAAAGGGAAGAAGAGAAAAGAATGGGGAAGAAGATAGGTGGCCAGTCACTGAGAGGGACCCACTGACTTCAGAATTCGCTGCCTGAATCTCTTCAATGACTCGGCTATATCTCTGCCATGAGGGACTGATGTGTTGTCTGTAGACTGAATCCAAAATCCCAGACACTTCTCCATCTCTTTATCAAACTCGACATGAGTATGATAATCTTTATTTTCTTCTTCAATGGCAGATTGAAGAGAGCAGATCTCCTTCATTTTTTCTTTGGAGATGGAGCTTTCCTTGAATAAATTATCTTTTACAAAAGCTCTGAACTGAGCTTTGATTTCTTGCAAGGAAAGGGAAACACCAGAATTTTCATCCTGAAGATGACAGAAAGCTTCGCCCTTCTGCCAACTGTTCTTCAGTTCTCCCAAAGCCTCCTCCAGGACTCTGATCTTCATATTGATAGCAACTAGGAGGACAGAACCCCAAACCAGGCTCGGAAAGGAATGTCAGAGGGAGGGAACACGCGCAGGTTTTCAAATTGCAAGGGTTCAAGCAAGGGTAGCATGGAAACAATGCAAGAATTGCAAAGGTGGCTTGCTCGTTACATAGCCGTTGAGGAGAGAGAAGGGTGATCAATGCACATTTGATGCATACCCACCAATTTGAATAAGCAGGATATTTAGGTAGAGCGGCAAAAACTGGTACGAATGACACTTGGTTCACTTGGGACATGTGAGACGTGAATGCACGAAACACGTGGCTCGGCCGATTCGGGTGAAACAGGGAGAAGACACACAAATGCATTTTGGGACATTTGGGATGAAAACGCGCGAAGTACGCGGTTCGGGAGCTTCGGCCGAAAATGGAACAAAAGGCCCGTTTGAACTTGGGACATTTGGGACAAAAAGTTCCGAAGTACGCAGTTCGAGTGTTTCGGCCGAAATTGGAACAACTCGCACAATTTGATTTGGGACATTTGGGACAAAAAGTTCCGAAGTACGCGGTTCGGGGATTTCGGCTGAAAATGGAATAGCTTGCACAATTTAATTTGGGACATTTGGGACATGAAAGTGCGAAGTACGCGGTTCGGGTGTTTCGGCCGAAATTGGAACAACTCACACTTTTGACTTTGGGACAGTTGGGACGAAAAGTTCCGACGGGCCCGAAAATGGAACAACTTCGGGGATTTCAGCTGATCGGGGAATAGAGCGCACTTTTGAACTTGGGACATGCGGGACAAAAATGTCCGACAGGCCCGAAATACATATAAAATAACCCAAAAACTGCAGACTTTTCTCAATCTCACGACTTTTAACATTTTCAGCACAACAGAGAAGACACTAAAACTCAAATTTTTTTAAATTTCACTTTCATCAGAGCAGGGAATTTTGAGTGGACAACAGCTGGCTCCTTCTGGGGATGACTTGGCATAAATTTAAAGAATGAGACAAGGCAAGAACTTTGAAAAACTCAGGGGAAGCAGACCAGTACCTTATCCATTGGGCAACGGAGTCAAAAACAGACCAATACAGAGGGTAAAACACCAAAACAAAAGGAGAAAGGAAAACATGCCAAAACGCAGAAGCAAAAGCACTGTACATAATATACAAGGGACTCCCTAATCACCTATGACTTGAACAACTTGAGATACTGCCCACTATAAGGAAGTGGGAGAGAAGAACCATCCATGTAATCAAGATGAATGGAATTCTCACCAGCAAAGTGTCTGATCTTGAAAGGTCCGAGCCACAGGGAATCAAACTTGCCATGGCTGCCACGAGGTTCGTGCCTTTTATCCCATAGCAACACAGTGTCTCCAACTTGGAAATCTTTGAACCTAGCTTTCTTGTCAAACAGGACCTTTACCTTCTGCTGGTGAACAGATATCCTATCAGCAACCATCAATCTGTCCTCATTCAGTTTGTGCAGGTACATAATTCTCTTTTCCAAAGCATCTCTGAAACTAGTATCTTCAATGGCCTTCATTAGGTGCAAGGCTGGCAGTTCCACTGTCACTGGCAATTGAGCTTCTACTCCATATACCACTTGAAAAGGAGACATTCCAATAGCTCTCTTTGGTGTAATCCCGTCTGCCCAAAGAGCATCATAGAGCTTCTTGTGCCAGTTTCGTTGAGACTCATTTACTAACTTTCTTATATTAGCTATTTTGGGATTATACTGCCTCTGTTTCTGCTTAAAAGGTTTAATTCCTGGTTTGAGAGGAATAGAATGCTGCATATCTTTTGGCTTGAAGGCTTTTAGATCCTCATAAGAATAAGCAAGAACATCCTTATACCTCCTTAGAAGATCAATTTCTTTTCTTCTTTCATCTGTTGTGCAACATTTTCCAATATTCACTAGCCTAGGATCAGTAGAACTCCCAATATTGATTTTGTCATGCCCAGCTAATCGTTGAGGTCCAGTAGAAGCCCTAGACTTCACATACCTATCATGTTTATCAAATAGTTCCTCTAAGCTTACCAATCCTTTAGGAATCTTATTCCCCTTGAGTTTAATGCACCCTTCCTGATCTGTTTCTTCCCCTTGGGTGACTGCTTTGTCAAAGGGCACACTCTCACGAGGTAGGTTGTCACTTCCCTCAAAATACAGTTTTTCGAAATTACCCTTGAGTTCCAGGAAGGAAAGCAAATGTTGATCATCATTGAAAACCTGCCAGTTATTGGTATTATCAGGTACACTAGGCCGATGGACCATATCAATAGTGAACTTATCCTGAGAGAAGTCAGGATGAGGAATCAGTAGTGACCCTGAGACTGCCAACGAATCAGCCCTGCTGTTCTTTTCCCTAGGTATTGCTTCAATAGAGAAAGCATCAAGGAATTCAATGGAATCCCAAACCTGATTCCGGTAATGTTTCAGCCTTCCATTTTTTACCTGAAAGAGGTTTCTGACCTGCTTTACAATCAGCTCTGCATCACCACGAGCCAGAAGATTCTTTACACCTTGTTCTTTGGCCACTTGCAATCCGAGAATGAGAGCCTCGTACTCTGCTGTGTTATTAGTATTCTTGAACTGTAACTTGAATGAAAAGGGGTGTAGGCTTCCTTCAGGTGACACCAGTAGGACACCAGCTCCAGAACCGGCTGAGGAACAACTTCCATCAAACTCTAAAATCCAAACACCATTAGGATCTTTAGGAGATACTTTGGGGAGTTGAATTTCATCAGGAGACATAATCATGTAGTTACCATGTCCCATATCCTCATAGAGTATTTGTGCTTTAGGATCATCCGTTTTTTGCACAATATACTCAGATTGTTTCTCAGGTAGGAGCTTCTTCATTCGTTCATTAACAGGTACAAGGGCATGTGACCAATCCATTTGAATTTCTCCACCCACATCTTTACAGAATTTCCTACTTAGCAACATTCCATATGAAGGAGGAATGTCTGCTACTAGGATGGTAGCCAAAACTTTCTTCTCAGGAAAAGCAGTAAAAGCTACTTGTGCATCTTTAATTCTTCTAACCAGAGGCAATTCCTTACTCTCCATAGAATAGCAAGATCCATAAGTGCGTGTGAGAGTTAGGCCTAAAGCATGAGCTACTTTAGCAGGCATCACATTATCTAAGGCTCCGGAATCTATGACACAATTACTGAGCCTATGGCCAGCTATAAGGAGTGTTACATAAAAAGGCTTGATTTTGTCATTAGGCGAGGTGACAGCAGCTACCAGACTAGGCCGTGGTGTAGAAGGAGGAGTGGGCAAAAGGCCTTTAGAGGTGGTCTTGGAATGGGAATTAACAAATTGAATCATCTTGGCAAAATCTTTGGGATGAGTTTGATAATACTCAGCTTCTGAGATTTGAACCTTAGTCTTTTTTAGATGATCAATAATATCAAAAGACCCAGAAGTGGACGGGCCATCATCATTCGATACTCTAGGCTTATCAACTTTAGGAGAAAAAGAAGAAGCAACTTTGGTAGTAGGATTGATAGGACTCACTGTACGCCGGAAAAGCGACAAGCGAGCATGGGAATCTACAAGTGACTCTTCCGCGTACCTGACCTCCCGAGGTCATGCCGGGACAGCCGGTGGGGATGGAATACAGGTAGTATATGGATAGACTAGTTAGGCAATCTAATATCTTCGACACGCACTAATGGAATCTGCGAATCTAAGGCAAAGAAGGCCCTTCTAACCTGGACCAGTGTGATAGATCGATCAGCAAGGATGACTACTCGAAGGCTCCAATCAATATCGAGCTCTGGCATGATTCGATCTATGGGTTGTGGAATGCGTGGGAAATGAACCGGGATTGTTTCGTGTATTTCTCCTGATAGGGTCATATGGTGAATATAATCAACTCTATGGATGATTTTCTGGCCTAGTCCAGAATTCTCTAGCTTCGTTAGCTATTGTGTCCAGTAGGGATAACTGTTGGATGATGATAGGTGGAATTGGAGTAGACTGAAATACTAGTGTGCGTAGGCCAGTGTCTATATCCAATTCTCTTATGGATTCGTTAGGCTGTGGGATTTGTGGGTCACAACCATAGACTCTCAGTTGTTGAGCTCCTGTTATGGTCATACGCGAGATCAAGTTCTAATCCCTAGTATCCAGTAATCGTATGCTTTCTCAGCCTCTATGTTTAGAATCAGCAGTTGTGCGATTTTCTCAGAATACCTCACAGGTGTTCTGGCAACTTGGATTCTTAAGCTAGTATCTATGTATACGAGGGTGTCTCCAGTGTCTGGCTGTGGAACTAAAGGATCACACCCGAATATTTGTTCTCTTTCGAGCCCTTCTACAGTCATGTGGATGTTTTCTAGGGTAATCTGTAGTTTGGCTGACTTGACCAGAACGCATGTGCTTGGTCATCTTCTATGTTTAATCCTCTTAACTGTGAACTGATCAGTTGTAAATCTGTGGTTGTTTGGAATACTTGTATCCTGAGATTTTGGTCTATGTCAACTATTGCTATGACGAGGTTTGGTTGAGGCACGATTGGCTCAAATATATATTTCCTGGGCTCTTGAGGTCCCGTGATTGTCATACGAAACAAAATTCAATCTAACTGTAATGAAAAAAATTCTAACTACGTGAAATAAATCTAACTGCATATAACCTTTATTTTTCTATGAAATATTTAACAATTTTAAGGGAAGCAAACTATTTTAAACGTATCTAGAAATAATAACTAAACAGTAATTAAAAACAGACAAGATAACCGAGTGTAGTTATTTGCCTGTGCGATTTGATAGAATTCTAAATAAGTCTAATCTATCTGCAAGATTCTCGATCCTACCTCAGAAGTGAGGAGTGAATCATAGTTTCTCAGAAATTATCAATCCCCACAGCTTCCCTGGCAATATCGAGAATAGAATGAAATGAAATAAATCGATTAACTACTCTATTTGATATGATTCTGACTAGAACTTTGAAATTTAAAACCTGGATTCCGCAGAATAGTGGCGAATCCGATGGTGTGTATGTGATCTCGTCCCCTCAGTATAGTCTCTTCGTTCTTTCGTGTTCACGTGGATCCAGAAAAGCGTGTGATGCTAGCACCGATAGGAGTAGATTTTGGGATAAGGACAACTCAGAATGCAGACTGAGAATGCGAGTAGGAGAGGGATAGCACAAGAGTATAGAGCTTGGCTGATGCGATTCCTAGCGGGATTTTACTGTAAGTCATGCAACATGAAGCGACCAGAACCTGTAACTATTCTATACAAAGAGAAAAACCTGCAACTTTAATGGCTTCCTAAGCTATCCTGTTTCAATGGTTTGGATAAAACAACAACACTGTTTGCACAAGTTGGATATGTGGCTTACCAATAGCTGAACAAAGCTACCAAGCAAATAATGAATTAAACTAAGAACTCCAAGACACAATGAAAGTAAATCTACACCAAGGAGAAATTCAGAGGCAAGCTTCTAACTGGTTTAGATGAAATGACAACACTGCCTGCACAAGATGGGTCTGTGGCTTATCGACAGCTGAACAATACTAACCAAGTATGAAAAGAGCTACACTAACAATCCTAAGCAAACTAAAAGACTGAACTACTGAAAAAGGTGAGGTTGGAACCAAAAAAAATGAGAGGCCATTTGCTTCAGCACCAGCCATGCATTTATAGGAATTCAATCACCCAAGAACCAAAACTAAATTGACCTCCTAAACAATAAACAAAGGAAAAACACTGTTCCAGGGGACCAAAAACATAAATGCATGCTCAAGTCGGCAAAGAAAAGCTAGTGAAAATGCGATGTTTCACGCGGGTCGCGTCAAAAGAGCGTTCTAGAAAACGCGCGTAGGACCGCCGCTCTGAGCAGGGCGGCGGTTATAGGACCGCCGCCCTGTTCAGGGCGGCGGTTTTGTCACTGAAGGTCAAGAGGCCAAGGAAAGAGGGGAAAAAAAGGGAAAACAAAGGGCGCGGGGGCTAAGCGGGGCATGCGGGATGTTAACGCATACTCCAAAGGCTTTTCCGGATCCCGAACACCTTGCGAGGAGACCTGTATCATCATTGGGGCGTTTATTACACCGTTCCGCAGTACAGTACCTTACAATTTTGGGTACGTACACTCACCTTTGGTGTAGACGAAGTAGGGATAGGAGATCCTCTTTTTACAATCACGGGAATAGTTGTCGACTGCTCCTTAGATTTCTTGATAAGCTGTGTCACTTTCTCCCTCTGACTTGTCTGCTCTCGAGTCATGACAACAAATGATTCACTATTCATGTCTGCTACCACTTCATCATACTCATCTCCATCATCGATGCCCTCAGTGGTAAAGAAATTAACCCGAGATCCCTCAAGTTCATCTGCTTCATCATCAACTTCTCTCGCAAACTCTTCGCAAGCTTCGTTATCTTCATCATCATCTGGTTCTTCTACCTCGCAGGTCGCATTAACAGGGAATTTAACAGGAGGTCCTTCAAGTGCTAATCTTGTTTGAGAAGCAGGAAAATGATTTCTGGGCTGAAAATTCCTCCTTGGAACGTCTGCATAAGGAGCGTGCTGAGCCAATTATTTCTTCATAGCAATAAGATCATTTGCAAGTTTCTGAACTAATGGATCAGTATTAGGTCCAGGGGTGGAAGAGGAAGAAGCAGTAGACTTAGATTTGGGGGGGTCTCTTCTCAACTTCCCTGACATGATCAAGTCATCCTCGATACTAACAGCGAGAGTTTGATCCTCGACCAATGTTGCGAGATTAGCCCTTCTTAGTGCATAACTAAATTTGGGCGATTGAGCATTTAGGAAGAAACATTTTTTAATTTGATCAACAGGTCGGGTGGGCTGCGGAATTTTGTTGATCAGTCTGTTGAATCGAGCCACAAATTCTCTCATGGGTTCTTGTGAATCTTTCTTTATCTGAGAAATTTGGGCAAGCAAAGCATGCACATCTTCTGCCGGCTTGAAACGGTTTTCGAACTGAGTTCTCATTGTGTCCCAGTCGGTGATAGCGCCAGCCGAAAGGTGGTAGAACCAATCAGCAGCATTATCTTGTAACATCTCAACGAACAGTCTTACGAAGACGTCTTCATGTTCGACTCCCAGAACTCCACATGCAACAACGAAGGCTCCGATGTGTTCATCAGGATGCAATTTGCCATCACCTTTGAATTTAGGGAAGTTCTTCCGGTTACCTCTGGGTAACTCATGCAAAGGCTGAGTAAGGGCCAAGGGCCCGACACGATGACCCCATGGTAATAGTGCCACCATTCTTGGAAAAACGGCTTGGAGAGGAACTACAACACCAGCAAGAATCAAAGCTCACAGATTAGGGCTAGCTGGCTGTGAAGGAATACCACCCGTAGGATTTCTATCTTGAACAGGTGGAGTGCTTGTCGAACGAGTCCTTTTATTTCTTGTTGAAGGAAAAGGAAAACCCTGCTGCTCCAAAATTTGGAACTGAGAATCTTCAATACCAAGGGCCCTTCTCCCTCGAGTAAAACGTGGAGTCGCCAGATCAAAGGATGATCAAAAATTACAGAACTGGAATGTGATTTTCCCCAGCGGAATCACCAAAAACTATTGGTCGTCAAATAGGACTTTTAAGAAGAGCAACAGTCAGGGGACAAGAAGTCCCTCCTCTTTAATGGGAGAGGTTCCCTTATTCAGAAATGAACTTATTTACAAATGTACAAGACATGATTTGTTGGTTAAACTTGGATATCACGAAAGTGTTTTCTATAAAGATCATCAATTACAAAAGGACTGAGGAAATGAGAGTACGGGAAAGAGCAAAAAGGAAACATGCAGAATTATAGATATCATAGTAATTCTTTATGTATGCGAAGTCACAGTGAATTGAAACAAGATCACTTGTATCGAATAAATAAGATGGAATTTAAAGACACAAAGTTCTGTAAATAACATCTGCTTAGAACACAAAGTTTCTTAACATAACACAGATTCATTAATCAAGGAAACAAAGTTCCTTCTTGGTTATACAAGATCACCGTGCTTGCAAAGTTGAAGAGTATGCAATCGGTAAGACTAACGAACTTGAGACAAATGATCTTCACAAAGAAAATAAATGAAAGCTTAGGGATAACAGAGATCAGATAGACAAAGAATGGGAAAGTCCTTCTGTATTGATTTCTTTATAATCTATTTACACTTTTCAGAAAATAAGCCAAGTTCTTCCTCTTTTAAAATGGCGTAAGGAAGGCCATTATATAGCTTACAAATCAGTTACTCTTCGTAACTGCTTCTTTTAACTTAAGAATAGTTAAGGACCGCCAAATCACAGTACCTCAACCTATTACAAAGAAAATGAAAAAAGAAAGGGAAGAAGAGAAAAGAATGGGGAAGAAGACAGGTGGCCAGTCATTGAGAGGGACCCACTGACTTCAGAATTCGCTACCTGAATCTCTTCAATGACTCGGCTATATCTCTGCCACGAGGGACTGATGTGTTAGATGTAGACTGAATCCAAAATCCCAGACACTTCTCCATCTCTTTATCAAACTCGACATGAGTATGATAATCTTTATTTTCTTCTTCAATGGCAGATTGAAGAGAGCAGATCTCCTTCATTTTTTCTTTGGAGATGGAGCTTTCCTTGAATAAATTATCTTTTACAAAAGCCATCCTCGACCAAAAAATACCAAAGTCAAGATGATGAGCTTCACTGTCCCTGAAATTTGATCTTCATATTGATAGTAATTCGGAGGGTAGAGCCGCAAACTAAACTCGGGAAGGAATTACAGAGGGAAGGGATACACGCGCAGGATTTTAGATTGCAAGGGTTCGAGCAATGGATAGCATGGAAGTAGCGTGAAAAATGCATAGGGGGGTTGCTCGTTATATAGCCAATTCGAAGAGAGAAAGATAATGAATGCGCATTTACCAATTTGAATAAGCAAGATATTCGGGTAGAGCGGGAAAAATAAGCACGAAACACGCGACTCGGCCGATTCGGGTAGAGCGGGGAAAAGACGCACAAATGCCTTTTGGGACATGAAAGCGCGAAGTACGCGGTTCGGGCGATTCGGCCGAAAATGGAGACAGACTTGCACAAATTGAACTTTGGGACATTTGGGACGTGAAAGCGCGACGGGCTCAAAAAATACAAACGGTTCGGGGAAACTTCGGCCGATCGGGGAACAGAAGCACCCGTTTGAACTTGGGACACGTGGGACAAAAAGTGTCCGAAGTACGTGGTTCGGGTGTTTCGGCACAAAATTGACCCAAAAACGTAGATTTTCTCAATTTCTCTGACTTTGGGACATTTGAGTATAACAAAGTTCCGAAGTACGCGGTTCGGGGACTTCGGCCGAAAATTTTGAACAGCTTGCACTTTCTTAAGAGCAGGGGAATTTTGAGTGGACAACAAAGTAGCGAAGTACGCGGTTCGTATAAATTTCGGCTGAGTTAATTTTATTAAGTCACCCATATTGACTTGTAAAGTCCCAGTTAAGCCGACATTTTTCTTACGGGCCTGAACACCTAGATTACCATTTCAGGGATCCATAAGGCATTGATTGCATTAGAGGAGATACAAAAGCTTTGCACTTTTGATACATCAGACACGTGAAGACCAAGTTATTGTTACTTGATAGGTCATGGAGAGGATCGTTTGTACTAAGCTATCTAAGACCCATCTGGATTCTGTTGAATCAACTGGAATACTAGGTTCTAAATCTCAACGACATATTAACATTGTCAAGCATTGTACAGTGTAATTGACACTTGCAGTCAAAAAATTTATAATGAATCACTTTCATCTAGTGAACCCAGGGAACTTTGAGTGGACAACTTTAGTCCAAACTCTGTTATCACTACTCAGTTTGTTGTTTTTATTTTTTATTGACATTTTTAATTAATCAGTTGATTTATTTTGGAATGAATTACTAGTACAAGTTGCCTCAGAATCAATCATATGGGAGTCTGAGGTCAAGAAAATTAGTGCCCAATTTTCAATGGATCATATAATGGAGGTGGGCTTTTTATGAATATTTTACCTTGTGAGGAATGTGTTCCCTTGCAGGCTACGCAACATTTGATGAGAAACCTTCTAATATGCATTTACACATCTATGAAAAATTTGAGAGTTGTACCAGATCCTTCATGGAAGCTCATTTGGAAATCTCTTTGAATCTTTGAAACATTGTGTTATTCCCACCTGGATATCTTTACATTTATAATGGTCAGTCTGATTAATGATGTTGAATGGATATGAAGCACCTCTACAAACTTCCATCTTGGTACTTGCAGATTCATTCCTTAAACCATTAGTAGTAAACAACTGGCATTTGAACTTGGTTTAGGAGCTGGTCTATGTGCAGTCTTTTGGATGATTTTGAACTATATCAATATATGCCATCAATTTGTAGATTAAATAAAAGTTTGTGGATTACTTGGAACCAAAAATGGCTATCCTATCACCCAAATTTCTAAATATGGAGGGCGTTGTCTTTAGCTCCAACACTTTGAGAGATTGGTTGATTCAAATGCCATACTAGCCTTCTGATACCTTCAAAGGCTATTTTACTAGTGTGGTATCCTCGGGATGTGGAATGATATGCCAAAATGTTTCTTATTAAGATCAAATATATTCCTAGACTCCTTGAATATTTTACACCAGTTGAAAAATAACCATCAAGGCTTGATTTAGGGATAAGATGTTGGAATGCACATAGAATAAGCTTATAAAGGGGTTCATTGTAATGGGAAACTACTAGTATCATACTCTTCCCCTTTGTTCATTTCTCTTATTTATACATAAGTGCTTTAGCAGGCAGATGCAACATTGGGTAGTTGGATTCCGTAAATAAAATGGTCTGTTGTAACAGGAGGCCTTGCTAGATCTTGTTTTACAACCAGATTGGGTAGTCTTTGGGGATGCTATGGCTGACACTTCATCCAAATAGATTCTATAAGGCTCATCTAAAGCGTGTACAACCACTTTGGGGCTTGCTACCTCCGTTGAGTTTAACTAGCTCTATACCTAGAGGATTATCATGAATGTTTACCATGACTTCATAATCAAGTTCATCTAATTATGCACTGAGAAGATGAAGTATAAGCATTCACTTGAATTCAAATTTCTACATAGTGGGAATAAGGAACTACAAATAACCACTCAAGATAGTGCTTGGACTCTCTAAATTCCCAAACCACCATGGAATTAGAGGCATAGGATTGCTAGCTTACCAGCTTGAATGAGATAAGTTTTTTTAGCATCATAATTGATTCAATACCTATGATAGCAGCAGGGACTTGTTGTGCCTCTCATGGATTAGACTCCAAAATCCTAAGATATCAGAATTTATAGATCTCACAGGTACTCATTGAATTGAACCTCCTAAACAATTGGCCTGCACTGCGCATGTAGCATTCACACACATTGTTGTCTTGTATTTTTGTAAGTTGAAAAAATTCAGCTAGCTCAATAGGGCAACTCATACTTGACAGTTGTCAAATTTTTCCAAAAGGGACAAGTTATCTCCCTTTTCTCCAAGACACCCTAGCTCATGGAGTCCTATTCCCTAACACCAGTCCTAATCCTGGATCGAGCTCAAAGCAATCCCCAAGTAACCATTTCAAAGCTATTCCCCTTGAATGAAGATGTCATTTAGTTTGAACAAACAAGATGCATCTCATCAATCGCATGGATTGGGCACAATGGTTTTTAGCAAGTATGTTTGACATGCATCACTTAGAAGGGGATTTCATCAGCTCTTTAGTAAAGTATAGAATGTTCATCAATCCTGCAGAGTGGGATAAAATTTTGTGCAAAAATAATCAAGTGAAGGAATATTGCAAGTGATATAAACACAAAGGAGCTGATTTTGTGAACATTTTTAGGGAAGCCTCTAGAACCCTTGTTGGATTGCGATTTAAGGCCTGAAAGGGTGGCATGAGCTTCAAAGAAATATTCTAAGATTTCTATAGTGATTTGAAAGCCAAAAAAATTCTCCTCTAGAAATAATTTTTAATTCTCTACATGGTGGAGATAATATGTAGACTTATTTAAACTTCATACATTGTTCTAGGTAGTTCAAATCTTCTAGCGCACTACAAGCGATTCTTCTCGAGAAAGAAGGAGAAATTTTGAGGTATGGACTGCTAAAACCAGTTGATTCATCTTCCTTGGACCATCACCAGATGTGCATTTTCAAAGGATTTTTTTTAGGTGGAATCAAGATAACATTTCACCCAAAATTCACATCTATTTTTTTTGCAATCGAAGATGATTGACCTTTGCAAGTTGGCTCCCACCGGTACGCTGCTCAACACTGTTAGTGCAAATTTCTGCATGGGACACGTGGCAACCTAGATGGTGAAGGCACAATTTCTATGTCCCATTTGCACCTTTACAAAGGGACATCCAGTGTTCAAAAAATTTCACCTCACCCCTAGGAAGCCTTCTGGTCACCCAAGTATGACCATTTACTTACGGACTGGTACATACCCTCCAGATTAGAGGCTAGTTTGACCATTCACCCACCTACCACTATTCAAGTGTACGCATAACATGTCATGCCCATGATGAAGGGTAACCTATCATGTCCATCTAAACCTTTAGAAAAGGAGACTAAAGGGACATGAGAATTGTGTCTCATCCCTAGCAAGCCCCCTGATCCCTCATTAAGGTGACCTGCACCACAAGCTCCTGGGTAGCTCTAGTTTACACCCCCTACTACAAAACATACACAATTTGCTCATAAGAAAATACAGCACAAAACATGCACAAGTGTCATGCTCAGGATGTAAGGGGAATTTCATGTCCCCTTTTCAACTGATCAAAAAGGGATGAAAGGATTGACATAATTTTTTTCCCAGAGCATCCCCTCCTCATTCCATTTTCAATACAGTGCATTACAATGACCAAGAGGCACTTAGTCATGTTGTATTTGCACCAAAAGGTAAATATTTCCCGCCACACCTATCATACGATGTTGGAAGAAAAGCTAGAATTTGCAGAGCATATACTAAAATGTCTAATTTTTTTGCACTCAAATGAGCTCCATTCTAGCTTTTACAATCCTCCTTTCGAGCCCAGGACTAGAGAAATCATGGGAAAACATGAAAGATGATCGAACCACCTACCAAATGGTATTAGAAATAGAATGAGCTTTTTCCGAAAATTCCATTCGTTGAAGTCTTTAACCATGCTATGAAAGAATGCGATCCATACTCTCACAAACTACAATGGTCAGATTCGAAATGTCAGTCTTGTTGCATTTCCACGTGCTAGAGGTGTTTTCCAATTTTCTCTCTGAAAACTCCACCAGAACGAAAAAAAAATTGAGCCTGGAATCAAGTAGAGAATTTCACCATATTTTTTTTGGTGGATAAAGACCCTCATTCCCCATCACAAAATTTTTGCTTTAAAGGTTCGAAATTTAAGAACCCCCCTCTGAAAAATTAGGGAAAAACGGGGCTGAAAATGGGTTAGCGGAGCAAAAATTTGAAATTTTCCCACCTTTTTGCATTTGGGAAAATTTCCCCAAAAATCTCCGTGCCCCACTATCCTAGTGCCATGTGGCACAATTTTATTGGTTGTGGGCTCTCCCCGCTTCATTTTCCATCGTTTTGGCCTTTGGAAAATTTTCCAAAAATTCTCCGCCGGCCGAAGCTTCGAGGGCACGTGGCATGATGTGATTCGTCGTGGGCCTCTCCTACTTCATTTTCCCTACAGGCCTACCTTATATTTTTTACCACCACGTGGAAACGTGGCATGATTTTACTAGCTTAGGCTTTGGGGGCGGGCTTTCCTTTCAGTATTTTCCTCTAATTTTGCTTTGGGAAAAAATCCCAACTTTCTCCCGCACTCCACTAGTGCGAGGACACATGGAAGGTCTTTATTGGTCGGCGGGCCTGAAGGGCCGAAAATTATGTTTGTGCCAGCCTTTGGGAAATTTTCCCAACTCCTTCCGCCGCTCCGACCCCTGATGCCCCCTGAGACACGTGGCTTCTTTCAATTGGCTCAGGTTTTAGGGGGCGGGCTTTGCTTTTTAAAATTTTCTAAATTTGGGCAAAAAGGGAAAAGTTCCTTTCACACCCCCGAGGACACGTGGCACGTTCCTACTAGTTGGTAGGCTTTCAGGGAAAATTTTCTTCGTAGCACCCTTGCCAAACACTTTGGCAATTTTCCAAGTCTCTCTCCATTCCCCACCGGTCCTTTGCTGACGTGGCGTGCTGTGATTCACCGGCGGGCCCTCGGGGTAAAAATTTCCTCTTTGAACCCCGCCAAACACTTGTTAAAAATTTCTAAGTTGACTCTGCCCCCTGCCACTTTTTACTGACATGGCACTCTCTGATTGGTTGGCGGACCTGTCCAGGGAAAATTTCCCACAAAAACTCTGCCGAGCCATACCTTCAAAAATACATGGAGTTAGGAGGAAAAATTTACCTTTCTGGAAAGCTGAGAAGGAGCTCTATCCAATGGTTCCATTTCCAGAACATTTTGAGAGCCTGAAAGTGAAAAATTCATGACTGAGGCACACAGGAGGGAGGAATGAAGGGAGTTAGCCAAAAGATAAGCAAGGGCTTATTTTGGATAACAGGTTGTGTAGTAGCCTTTCAGTCTCGCAAACTCAAGGATTGTGATCTCAATTATCTGACTCATGACCTTGAGCTTGCAGCAGGTGTGCATGCTTTGGTTCAATGGAGACATTTCCTTTTAGGCAGGAGATTCATTCTCAAGATATATCACTTGATTCTTTATCACCTCTTCACGCAACTCAATCTCAATGCTCGTCAATGGGGTTTAATGGAGTTTCTTTGTGAGTATGACATGGAGATATAGTATATTAAGGGGAAGGAGAATGTGGTTGTGAATGTCTCGAGTCATTGGAGACATTTGGTTATGGCTACAGTAGTTGGTACATACTTGAGGACCAGGATTTTGCAAAAGCTTCCACATGACAACTTCTACCTTTTAGTTAGAGTAGAGATCGAGTCTCCGAGACTCCTTGAGGGAAATTTTGATGGATTTTCATTAGAAGAATATGGTCTTATTCAACACACAGGTCATATCTATGTACCCAAATATGGGGGATTTAGGTAGTATGTATTTGTTGAGACACACCGTGCACCCTATTCAGCCCATCCAGGGGTGAAGAAGATGCATGCCACTGTGATATAGTTGTACCATTGGAGATGGATATGGAGAGACCCAGCTCATTTTTTTTTATCTTTTTTTAGAGTGCCAGAAGGTGAAGGCTGAGCATCAACATCCAGTTGTCCTTCTATATCCTCATATCATACCGGAGTTGAAATGGGACACCATTTCCATGGATTTTATTGTAGGGCTACCTATGTCGAGATACCTCCACGATGACATCATGGTCATGGTGGATAGATTGACGAAAGTGGCTCATTTTTCTCCAATGAAGACCACCGATATAGCTAGTGCGGTGGCACAAGTATATTTGGATGAGATTGTTTGATTGCATGGGATTTTGTGGAAGATAATTCTTGACCATGATCCCTTGTATACCTCTCACTTTTGGACCGACATGCAGCATGCTCTCGGGACTATGATCAATTTTAGTACAACATATCACCTTGAGATAGATGGATAGATAGAGTGGGTGAATCAGGTCTTAGAGGACATGCTTTGGATGTATGTCATAGACCATCAATCAAGGTGGGAGGAGTATTTGTACTTGGTGAAGTTTTCGTATAAGAATAATTTTCAAATTTTGACTGGTATGGCTCCATTTTAGGCAATGTATGGCAGGGAGTGCAGGACACCGCTAAGTTGGGATAGGTTAGAGGATAGGGTGTCTCTTGGTCCAGCTTTATTACAAGATATAGAGTAGCAAGTGGTCAAGATTAGATACAGATTACAGGAGGCTCAGGATAGAAAAAATAAATATGTAGATCAACGGAGAACATATCACAGTTTTGAGGTGGGCATGAAGGTGTTTCTTCATGTAAGGCCTCATAAGAGCCCTATCTATTACGGAAAAGGCTCTAAGCTAGCTCCTAGGGTTTTGGGTCCCTTTGAGATCTTGGAGAAGATCATCCCTTTTGCCTACCATCTAACATTGACACCCAGTTTGTCTCGCATCCATGAGGTATTTCATGTTTCTGTGCCTAGGAGGTACATTTCAGATCCTTCTAATGTATTGGATTGGACTGCATTATAGGTGCAGGATCAAGGGCGGGTGATGGTGGAGCCCATGTGCATTTTAGAGTGCAAGACCCTGGGTCTTCGAGGTAGAGAGATTGATCATGTATGCATTCAATGGGATCTATATGACGAGACATCAGCTACATGGGAGGATACCACACCTTTGAGAGCATAGTTCCCACACTTATTCCTGTGACTTCTAGGAAGAATTCGAGTCTAAGGGGAGTGGGATATAGTGCCCACTCCTCTTTGACATTGATATTACCATGATTTTTAGTACTTTGGATTGGAGCCATAGAAATTGTTATCATATTTGATCTTTAGACATTATTATATTTGATTATCCTATTTGATAGACAGTATGAATGTTTTAGTCTTATGACACGATGTGATTTACATGATGGATTATATGCATGGATTTACTTAAGAGTATTTGATGATCTAGAGTTACTATTGTACTGACACTTTGGATTTGATATATAGATTTTGGTAGATGATTTAGTTGGTTTTGTGATCTTATTGCTAATTGATGAATTGATAGAATCGAAATATTTGGTATTGTGAACAATTGGTGAATTACTTGGTTTTAGCAATGGTTTAGTTATGATATTTGGTGATGTGAATTGATATGTATATGTGTGTGTTTTATTATCTCGATATCGTTAATATGGCCACAAGGTCAACAAGGTATTGTTTTTATTTTTGCAATAAATTGTAGCACAACAAACAAAAGGGGACATGAGACCAAGAGTGAAGGAATTTGGGGTATTGGCAACATGTCACCTTGGAAACTTATGTAATTGTATGTTGTTTGTTGTTTTTAGATAGTTAGGAGGTCCCCATTGGGGGGTGGCCTCAAATGTGACCTTGGGTAAATATGTTTTTTTCCTTTTTGTTTATTAATTTTGTGAGTATTTGTATTATTTTAGTATGTGACCTTTATTATTGTTTGATAAAGTGCTCCATTTAAGTTTATTAAACTTAATTAATTAGTGTAATTTAGGATGTGACCAAAGGGAGTATTTAATGTGGGTAGGTGATTTTTGATTTATGTTGGATTTGACATGATTTTATTACTTTTGAGTGTTTCGGATTTGGGCTTAAGGGCAATTTTCTGAGGCTTGGGGGAGAAGTTAAGCTTGTCCCACACCTCTTAATTTCACCTACCAACTACCCATATGGGTTAAGGGGTAAAAAATTGACCCCATTATGTGATTGTAAGACAAAAAGATGCTATTTATTACACTTTATTATATATGTTTTTAATTTTGTCCTTTAGAAGTGTGGGTTTGAGTTTGAGTGTGTAAGGGGGTTTTCATTCCCTTAGCCACCAATTTATTGTGCTTTGGGGATTGGGTTTGACAATGTAATGTGGAATGGAGGACTAATGTGGCATCCTACATGGAACCACATGACCTCCCTCTCCTCTCTTTTCTATTTATTCAAGTTTGTTTGATGATTTGAGGGTTACTTGTTATATTTGGACTCTTGCATTTTGGGAGAAGCTTGATTTTGGAGTGCTTGTTGAAGCTTTCGAGTTGGCTTGTACTTGCTTGGGACTTAGAAAATTTTTGGAGTTGTGCTTGTGGATTTGATACTCTTGCAATGGAAAGGTAGGGACTTCACCCATGTTTTCTTATTGTTATCTTGTTGTGTAAAAGATTGTGAATGGATGATTGTTGCATGTTTGTGATCTTGGGAAATAGAATGGCCCTTAAGTTGTGTAGGAGAAAATGTAAATGGGGATATTTTAGAGGGAGGCATAAGATTATTATTGTTTATTTGTGAGGGAGTTGGGTTGGATGTCCGACCTTGTAGATAAGTTAAGTTTACGTTTATCTTGTATGTTTTATTGAGGGAGGCATAAGAGTCTTGTGGGTGTGTGGTTGAGTTTCTTGGAGGGTTTAAGGTGGAGACCAAAACCCTTGGGAGGCAGAAGTAGGTCCCTGTTAGGAAATTAATTATTAATGTTTACATTATAAATATTAGGTTTGAAAGAATATATTGTTTCAACAATATATTATTCATAGAGTTTTGTTGTACCCGTAAATTTATAAACGGGTAAGTTTTTTGATACACTTCCTATTTTATAGGAAGAGGTTTGTCTATTATATTGGCTATATATTAGCCTAATGTATTGCACAGGATTGAAAAGGACAGAAAATATAATATACAGTATTATTACTTTGTTTTTGCCATCGACTGTCCAAATCACAAGATTTGGTATCAGAGCGTAGGCTTTTCAAGAAGGCTATGGAGTCATATTGATTTGATTTGAGTATTATTAGTGGCATACAAGTGTTTCTTAGTTTTTTTAATAATTTTGTTCTTTGTGTAACATTCTGATACGGATCAGATTTTGAAACAACACGGCATAAATGGGTCACATCTCTATCATTTTCTGAATCTACCAAACTCTCAGTTTAGAATCCTTTCAGGAATGTGCTTATTCAACGCATGCATGATGCATTGGTTTTTTATTGCATAGCTTGGAGTATCCGCAGAGAGGAATCGATGGAATGAGTCACAAATTCCATCGGAGGGAATGAGGCTTAGAGTTTTTTGATCAAATTCGGCCTCTGATTTTTGCGGCTATTCTACTGCAGACATTTACAGATCGAATGGAATAATAACCATCACAACACCTCTGCTCCATCTGTTCCAGTGCCGCTGTCTTGCCCAATTTGCTATGAGGATTTGGATGTCACGGACTTCAATTTTGTTCCCTGTAGTTGTGGATTCCGTCTGTGTTTGTTCTTCCACAAGAAGATTCTGATATAAACTCATGATTGGTGGGCACACATGTTTTCCCATTGTTCCTAGTATCAAGCTCTGAGTTCTGCAGATCCAGTGTTTGGCATGACCATGCATGGCAGTCGCAGCAATATCTACTGAGCCGTGAATGTTAATTTGTCCTTATCAATAGGAAAATTATTATTATCTAGCCTTGCATGGTGCTTCGACACATCTCCTCCACAGAACGGTCTGGCTGCAGGCGCAGAGATCTACATTGGAATTTTTTTATACACATTGAGTCGCATCCAGCTATAGATCAGGCAGACAAATAAAGGCAAGTATTTTTCCAAGGTATTTGCATTTCTTAGCAAAGCATACACATGTTATAGAGGTCAGGGCAATTATGGCTCTTAGTTACTCGTAACCAGCTTGTTGTAGTTTGTGAAAAATTGTTAAGTCTCTTTAATTAATTTTTACATGTTATTGCACGGACGCATTCTCGGTAGAATCCGATGTCCATATTGTGTGAAAATTCATAATGAATAAGTTGAGTCACATTGAAAAATTTGAAGGCAAATATTTTCATACCTGGCAAGTGCGGACTCAATTATTCCTAATCAACAAAGACTTATGGGATATTGTTGATGGAAAAGAAAAAAAACCGACAAATGCAGATGAAGCAATAAAATGGGATAGCAGAGATTGAAAGGCTACATCAATTATCAGATTGGGTCTATCAGATGCTTATCTACATCATATAGAATTAAAAAAGTCCTCTCATACAATCTGGGTGACATTGAACAAATTGTTTGGATCACAAATGGGAAGCGCAACGATATCCTTAAAGCAAAGATTGTTCGGCCTCAAGATGGAAGAAGGTGAGAGCATGGTGGAGCATATCAGTAAGTTTCAATCTATCTGTAATCAACTTGCTGGCATAAAAGTAGATGTACCTGATGATGATGCTAAAGCAGTATTACTTAATAGCATGCCTTCATGTTATTCTAATATGGTCTTTACATTAAGCAAAATAAATCCAAGTCTAGAAGAACTTATTTCTTCTTTGTTAGATGAAGAAAAAAGAATTATGGTTGTTGAACCAGAGGAGACTGCAATGTTTGGCAGAAACAAGAAAGCATTTGGTAAGAAAATGCCCAAATACGGTTCAACCTCTAAAGGACCGAAGAAACAATTTACATGCTACTATTGTAAACAACCTGGTCATATATCTAACAATTGCAGAAAAAGAGCACAAGACTTACTTGATGGGAAACTACAAGATAATGCCATGATTGTTGATGAAGAAGGAGAAAATGAAGAGGAAGAAAATACCGCACATCAAAGTGATGAAGATTTTCTCTTCTAGATGATTTTTGACTGGAGGATGGAGGCATCAGAGGCTGGAGGTCAGATAGCGACCTCTCGTTAGTCGCTAACGATGGGGCTGCATGAAGTTGTGGTGACAGTGTGCAGTGTGAGTTTTCTTTCATTTCTGAATTGTAGTTTGTTGTGTGTAGTATGATTTCAGAGTTCCTGTTTTGGATTGAATAAGTGAAATGTTCACAATGAGGGGGGGAACATGGTCTCATTGTTCCATTTCCATTATGTTTTATTGTTCAGTTTTGAAAGCAGTATTTCCTACATGATTCCCTTTTGTAGTGACATTGTATAATATTGATCAAAAGGTATTGTAGCAATCATGATGTAAAGGTTTTTGGTAAACCTGTAAAAACCAATTGTGTAAGGTTTTTGGTAAACCTGTAAAAACCAATTGTGTAAGGTTTTTGGTGATCCTGCAAAACCAAGTGTGAAAGGTTATTGGTACACCTGTAAAAACCAATTGTGTAAGGTTTTTGGTAATCCTGCAAAACCAAGTGTGAAAGGTTATTGGTACACCTGCAAAACCAATTTGGTAAGGTTGTTGGTAGAAGCCGGAGAAAACCATCAGTGGAAGAAATGTGCGTTGGCACATGTTCGAGTTTTGTGCAAGCCCAATGCTGCACATTTGCGGAGTTGATCATGAGCACACAGAGGTGGCAGGCTATAATCAGTGAACGAGATATGTTGTACCATGTAAACATTAAGGGGGGGAATGTTAGGAAATTAATTATTAATGTTTACATTATAAATATTAGGTTTGAAAGAATATATTGTTTCAACAATATATTATTCATGGAGTTTTGTTGTACCCGTAAATTTATAAACGGGTAAGTTGTTTGATACACTTCCTATTTTATAGGAAGAGGTTTGTCTATTATATTGGCTATATATTAGCCTAATGTATTGCACAGGATTGAGGGACAGAAAATATAATATACAGTATTATTACTTTGTTTTTGCCATCGACTGTCCAAATCACAAGAGTCCCCATGTTTCCTTTCTCTTTCTTGGCTTGAGTATAGAGCCTTTGTGCTTGGGAACTTGCGTGGTTGTTGTGATTTTAGTATTGTGTTTATTATGTTGATTGTTTTGTTTGAATGTTATTGTGGAAGCCATGTAAAGTTTCCAATGGTTGTCTTATACCCCTTATTGTTTAATTTTTGGGGCTCAGGGGAAAATGAGGAAGAAGTATTCTCTTCCTCATTGGATTATTTGTTGGGAGTAGAGTGTTGCCTACTCCCCTATTCTGTTGTTGTGTTTTGGATTTGGAGAAGATGGTGGAGCTCAAGTAAAGATTTGGCAATAGTTGCACTTGAAGAAAATGAGGAGATATCCCACTTTGTATAATATTGCCATGTTGTCTTCACTTAAGTGGATGGATTGTAACTTGAATTTTAAGGGTTTTAAATTCTTGTAAATGTGTTATGAAAGATTGGTTTGTATTAAGAATTCAAAATGTATGTATATTTGGGAAGTAAGTAAAATAAAATAGTACTGCTACTATGAAATCCCTTCAACTTGTTTACTTTACCAAGAGTGTATGGAATGATAACTTGTATTTTAAATGGATTAGTTCTTGTAAAATGAAACTATAAAATATTGCATTAATTAGATGAAGTATGTACCTTGAAATGGTTTTGAAAATGAAATTTAAGCTCTCAAAATCTAATCCTATACTCAGCTTAAATATTTGCCTCAAAAATGTATTATGTTCCTATTTTAAAGATTGATGTTATTGTTTGAAAATAAACTTGTTTGCTTGAAAGGATGTCATTTATTTATTGTGAAAGAAAGGAAATAGTTTTTTTGTTTTTATTGAAAGAGGAGGTCTTGTCACCAAATTACTGCACCCTCCGAATGGCCAAAATGTGAACAGGACGTTTGGTGTGATTGGGACACATGGGATCACCTCTCAAGCTGTGGGACTTGGGCTCAAGGTGAACCTCCATAGAAGGCCGGCTTCCTCTTCCTAAACTAAGTGTTTTACTACTCCTAGTGTGATAAAAATGACATCTATTCCTATGCTAACATTTTCATGGGGTTTTAGGGAAAGATATTTACAAAAATGAAACTATACTAGGGATGGTGATGTACCAAATAAAGGGTGTTTCCAGACTCAACAAGGGTTAATTTAAGGAGGGTGTATGCACCACAGATCAACTTCACCTATTTCAACTTAGAGAGGGTACATAATACTACAGACTAAGAAACATGTGTTCCTGTTGTTAAAATTGATTAGACAAAGCAATACATTAGTTTCCCATTGAAGAAGGATGAAATTAAGAAGGGTGAATGGACACCACAACTCAACTACATGCAATACTCCACCACTCGATAAGCACAGAACTCCAAAAACTTGTAATAGAAATGTGAACTTGCACAGTGTACATGCTATCATGAGAAAAGGCACAAGGAAGTATAGAAGGATGAAAGGACCAAGAATAGTCACAAAACACACACTTTTATTACTTCAATAACGTGCACAATACATCATCATTCAAAAGAGGAAATGGTTTCCATTACAGTCTTGAAGAAGAGGCTTGAAAATTCTCTCAACACACAAGGACAACTTGCAGAATAGAGAGGACTCTTGAAAATTGCAGTTCCCTAAGACGTTTAACTTTCCAACTTATCTGACCTATTGGAACCCCTTCAAATGAGCTTCCAACTTACATTTATAGAAAAATATGTGAGAGAGAAGGATAGAGAAAGGTCTAAAATTGTAGGGAATCAATAAATTGAAGGTACATAATGTCCTTCATTAATTATAGTCAATAATTGACACCACTTGACAAAATTCCATCATGTGTCATTCATTGCAAGTCCAATTTTTGAATTTTCTCAAATTTTAATTCAAAGAACTAATATTAAAAATAAAATATTTTAATAAAAATAATAACATATTCCTATTGGTATGGTCTCGAATGAGGGTTTTTCTTTATTTGGAAAAATGGATTACCGAGATGGCACTCGTGAGCTTCAGTTTTACTCGATGAGCGAGCTATTCATGAGGAAAAGGCCTCAAAAATAGCCCACCTTGGTGGTTGGCTTACCGAGCCAACTCACCGAATTGGGTGATGAGCTCCTCCACCGAGCTTTCTTTCCACCATCTTTCATTATGCCATGCCAGCCAAAACAAATCTCCATGTGGCTCTAACATCTCATCGAGGTGACCAAGTCTTTTCACCTGGACCTCTCAACTTAGCAATCACCGCACTCGCATTCACCTGATTGGATGAGCTCGGTCGAGCTCAAAACTTCACCCTGTTTTACGACTCTGGTTGACGTGACTTTGATTTATATCTTGCAAAGTGAGCTATCCATTGCATGACGAGGACCCTCTTAAACTCTAAGTGGTTGTGCCAACAGTCTTCATAGTTGTTGTAGTATTGACTTGAGCTAACTTGGATGATTTATTCACCACACTATTCATAATCAAGTCGCATACCATCACAATGGACTTGATGAGGAGCTTGTTCATAGTTCCAACATTAAACTTGGTGTTTAATGAGCTCTAGACACACATTTTTATATTCTCAAGTCCCAAGCTTGACATCGTTGACACCTACAAGTTTTATTTCGAACCCAAGCCATATACTCAGCTCAATGTGAGACTATTCATCATCACTAGCAACCTTCGCTCACTTACCACATCTTACCATCGGTGGACCCGACAGCTCGCTGTCATCATGACCATATAGCTTAGGATTCATTTTGAATTTTTCTCTCCCTCATTTAAGCGCAATTTTTTGATCTCGAGCGTGGAATGTTACCATTGAGCTTTTCACCACCTTCGATACAATGATTCGTCCATCAAGTGATCTGTGTTCAACATTAAGCTTGTTGTCAGGCCCAACTAGTGACATCGAACCACCCCGACAAGTCCAGAGTGGGATTTCATTGAATCAACCTTTAGAGGCCAGATGATTTCCTACACACCAACTAGGTTGGATGGCTCCTAATGTCCGACTTCTACTACCATCTCATGCATCCCACGTCAATTCCCTACAATGAGCTCTTGCCAAATTATTCCACGGTGCCCAACATCTAAAGATCTCCTTGGCAATCAGTAGTTTGGGTTCTTGGCACACAAGCCATCATGACCCATTTCTGAATTTTACAATCACTGGTTAGATCCTTTACAAGGTGATATCCAAGATTAACCTCAATTTCTCATTGCCAAGATAAACTGGGATAACTATGTGAATCTTCTAGGCTTTATTTCATTTGATTCCACGCAAATCTGTCACTTTGATTGTTGATCTTTATGGGCTCCATCTCCACGCAGAAACTACCTTGCAAGTCACTCATTATTAGAGTTAGACATAAACATGCCACTGAGCATCGACCTTGGCTACACATTTTGTGGTCCTCCACCCATGACTTCACACCACTTCATAACTGTCCTAATAATCACCTCAGATTCACGTGATCTCTCTCAAAGTTCTCGGCTTTGACCCGTCACTTCTATCATCATCATGCTCATTTTTTAGCTTCACAAAATGACATCCAGTGCACTGTCAACCGACGGCTCATAGAATAAGTCTGATGATTTTATGAGCTTCTTCCATGCCAACATTCAACCTCTATGATCACAGCTCTCATTCAATCTTCCATGTATAGCAACTACTTATGTTGGGTTTTCATTTAGACATCCCCGCATGATAAAGATTGGGGTCAAATTGTGTCAACTATGCGAGTTGGCTCCCATTTTAGACTAGTTTGACATGCTAACAATTTCCTAGCTCGGAAACTTGGGACTGAGATTCATCCCACCTTCAGAGCTATCTCCTCGTTGACTTGCCATCTCCAGTCTCTCTTAGATCTGCGCCTTGTCTTGGAATTGTTCCGCATTGGTCCATCTTCAATGAACACACCCAACTCTGTAATATTCTTATGGATTCGATCAACTCTCGAGCTGGCATCGGTCGACTACGAGCTCCAAGTCATGCCACTAAGTTACTATTCACCCAACATTTTTGAGCCTCGATATCGAGCCTTCTACCTCAAATCATCCTATTTGATCTAGCTCTAATTCCAACTTGGTGAAGATCTAACTTCTGGGTCCTTCGATATCCATTGAGACATACATCTTCATGCTGACCAAGTCGCCATCTATATCTTCCACATGCTGAGCTGATCCCCAATATGAACTTGAGGATGCATCCCACTGATATGGTTAGTGCCTGAGTTACTTGCATAATTCATAGCTCTAATCTCTCCGATGATTTCTTGGTCCATTCCACAATAATTTCATCTCAAATGACTATCCAACTTAGACCGCATGAGCTAATTTAATTTTAAATCTTCCACACGAGGTCACGACATATTCCCTAACAGTACATGAGGAGACTCATCTTCCTGTGCATAAATCCACCAAACCCATGCTGATTCCATAAGAGGGTTCACTTCATCCACATGCATATAAGATTCTAGACCGATCTGATGCACGAGATCATGCTCAAGACTCAGCCCGCTTATCTAAGTGAGACATCTATGTATGTGGGCTGTAGCACCTAGCTTACACATGAACTGAGCTACCCCGTCCTGATTTCAACTTGAGCTTTCTGATATGGGTAACTTTCAATATTAGATACAAGAATTCATGTAACTCACATTATTCCTTTGAATTCAATGACATGAGCTGAGTATCATGAGTTTCGAATTTCGTGTTCAGAGTTGATTCGATCACTTCGTGCAACATTCATGGCTCAAGTTGGCATTTTCAATATAGTGACCCAAATGGCCAATCATGTACTCTTATTATTAATTGTAACGCAAACAAGCCTGACCCATCTTCACCTTTGTAAGCCCTCTTTCCTAATGACTTGATGCCTTAGCTCTGGGTCATTTGAGCTCCTTCAACGTTTATGCCCACGAGAATCAGATTTTTGAGCCCCATTCAATGGCATCTGATGCATTGAGCCCTTATATCACCATGATTTTCTAACCATTTTCACCATAGGATCGACTTCTCTGATACTGCGTTTGAATGCATTGATCCCTTAGATTCAAACCTGTCGCACTTGAATTCTCCACTTCCACCTCGAGTATGGTCTGAAACGGTATGCACTATCTTCACAACATTTAACTCACTTACTCTATTGGTATGCAACTGAGTTTAATCTCTGAGCTCTACCTACGAGCTCATCATACTTGTCATGTACTTTGACAATAGTCAACTGAGTTTATCCCTTACTCATGAGCTCGAGCAACTCACCTTAGTTTGAAAACTTTGAGTCAAAAAAATTTAGCTTACTTTGGGACTCTAATCATTTGTGAATGGGATGTCAGATCATCGAGCTATACCATTATGTGTGAGCTCAATCGTAGAGCTCAATTCACATTTAGGCTCATTGAAACCATGATTTTATCCCCTAGATGTGACTCATGTGGACCTTTTCTTAAAACCTTGGAGAAAGATCATGGCAATTACAATATGGCTCTCTTAAACATGATTGTATTAAATTTAGTTAATCCTTTTACCCATGTTGACCAAAAGTGGTCCCGTTCACCGAGAAATTTTCCCATCTTGGGAAAACCTTCAAGCTTTCAGAAAGATAAGAGTAAGGAGCCTGAAATAATTCCAAAATTATCTGAGATATTCTATGGGACACTGTAAATATGTCAAAACACAAAATTAACTCGAAATGTCTCCAAAAAATTCTCATGAAAGGCATTTTTGTGTTAGATCATAAGGTTCGCTGTACCCTCATTGTCCTATTTTGTCATCAAGTGTGTAAAAATTGGTTAACATTTTTGGTGACCTCTCAGGGATGATTTCCTGCTAAGCATGACTCCCATAGCCTTAAGTCATCCATTGGGCATGGATTAAATATGTTAGAGTCTAGAGAGTGATTTGATCTTCTATGTTACATCCTGGAATCTCCTTGAGCATTGCCGATATCGGACCTCTTTGGAATGCTAAGCATGAAGTATATTGATACTGTCAAACACTTGGAATCTAGGCATACTACAGAATTTTTAATGAAGTAGTCAAGGAATTGGGGATATTTTGAAAAATTCTTTGAAACCTTGAACTTTTCTCTTCCTTGAAAAACCTCCAATGATGAAACAAGGTGCAACAACACAAAAACACAACAACAAGGAAAGCAACACAACAATGTGCATAAACAGTTGGAGGAAAACACCAAACAAAACTATACAGTGGTGGAACGCTTCTAAAAAAAAATCTTTGAGATGTATCCCATTCACATGAATGGGAAGTTCTTCTCCATTGAGCATGGATAGACAAAATGAATTCACCTCTTTGTAACTCATGATGATGTATGGACCTCTCCAGAGAGCCCTCAAATTTGGCATGCTTTTCTTACTTGGCCCTATCTTAATCCCATTTGAGAACTAGATCTCCCTCTTAAAAACACATGCCAAATACCATCTTGTCAAAATATTTCTTAACCCTAGCTTTATGTTGCTCCAAAGTCTTCATAGCCTTGTTTTGTATTTCCTCTAACCCCATGGGTTTAGTGAACCTTACTGTCAGAGGATCACTCTCCATAACTTCAAGTTAATGAGCTAACTCCAAAGAACGTAACTCCAAGGAGAGTGGAAGTTTTACATCCCTTCCATATACAACCATGAAATGAGAATTCCCTATGGCCCTTTTAAGTGCAATTCAATCTACCCATAAGGTTGTCTTAAGTTTTGTATGCCAAGTCTTCTTTTTAGTTTCCATCGTGTGCTTAATAATCCTTATGAGATTTTTGTTACTAGACTCAGGCATTCAATTTCCTTATAGATAGTAATTGGATGAAGTCTTGAAGGTAGACCCCATTTTTAACATCTCATTCACTCAACTTGATACTAAGAAAATCCATCGCGTTATCTAAAATAACTGTAAAAGGAACTCCGAAGGTTGTCATTATACCTTCCATAAAATCCAGAACTACCTTTTCATTGCTCTCCTTCAATGCTACCACCCCTTTCCATCGAGTAAAATAGTCTGTTGTAGTAAGGACCCATTTATGTCCATCACTAGATGAAGGATTAATCATTCTGATGAATTCCAACCCCCATTGAACAAAGGGTTGATCCACTCTAATTGGATGCAGTGGAAGAGCTGTCAACTTCTGCTTTCCTGTGAAAAAGGCACTCTTTATATCTCCTTATCTAGAGATGGACATATTTAAACAAATCCAACCAATAGTAACTGGCTCACATGATTTTGGTAGCAGTTGTTCATGTAGAGTAATGTTCTCCAGATAGGCCATTATGAAATTCTTCTAGTATCTTACTCACCTCTTCTGGTCTTATGCACCAAAGGAGGACACCATTCAAATCCTTTTGAAAGAGAATGGTATCAACCAAAACATATGGAATAGATTGAAGATGGAAAGTATGTATTTTATTTCTATCCATGTTGACAGGATATACTCCTGAGAAGAGGAAATTTTTCATTTTGGATAACCAATCAACTTGATCATCACTCTCATCAGTGTTTAGGAGCATTGTATCCGCATAACCTTTTGATTCCATTTCTACAGCAAGTTGTTGACAAAACATTTACCCCTGACAAGTTTGGTAACCTTGATATGTACATCATACTCCATCACCTTCATTATCCATCTAGCACGCTTCTCGTTCATCTCTGTGTTCAGCAAAAACTCTTTGACTCCTGAATGAGACACCATTAGATGAATTTTGTTGTTAGACAACATGTGCTTGAATTTCTTCAAATCTCGAATAACAACAAAGACTTTTTTTTCAAAAAATGAGTATTTGATATCATAGTATTTGAGGGATTGACTGAAGAAATTAATTGGTTTCTCCATTAGATCATCATTTTTTTGGGTGAGGATCCCTGAAATGTTCTCTTGACCTGTAAAAGCATAAAGGATAAATTATTTATCAAATATAAGTTTCACTAGTATGGGATCTTGAGAAATTTTTGTTTTGATGGCTTCAAATCTCTCTCATTCTTCCTTTTTCCATGAGACTATCATGTTTTCCTTCAGCATGATTTTCAATGGTTTAGCCAATGTTGCGAATTGAGGAATGAATCTCCGTATGAAGTTTATGGTTCCCAGAAAACTTTGGAGACCCTTCTTATGACTTAGGAGAGATAAGGACATAATCAAACAAATATTGAATGGATCAATTAATAGTCCTTCCACTGAAACAACATGCCCCAACAAATTTCCCTTATGCACTACAAAAATACACTTCTTGGGATTAAGTGAAACCCCAAATTCCCTACACCTTCGGAAAAATTTCCTTATATGCGTGATGTGATCATCTGCATGCTTAGAATATATAGTTATTTCATCTAGGTAAACCAAGATGATATCCTTGATTAGTCCTTTAAACGCCATGTCCATGGCTCTTTGGAAAGTAGCCCCCGTGTTGGACAATCTGAACGACATTTTGTTGTAGGCATACGTGCCCCACTTGGTAGTGAAAGCCATTTTGAATTGGTTGGATCCTTGGACTAGGATTTGATTGTAACCTAAATATCTATTGAGAAAAGAAAATATTTGAGCTCCTGTCACCATTTACAGGATTTTCTCCATTGATGGAAGAGGATAATGGTCTTTCAATTACACACGACTTAAATCCCTGAAATCTATGCACAAACTAATCTCTCTATTCTTCTTCCTTACGGGCACCAAATTGGCTACCAAAGAGGAGAGCTTGATGGGGAAAATAATGCAGGCCTCGATGAGTTTAGTTAGCTCCTTTCTCATTAGTGGCTCGATTTTGGGATTAATCAGCCTCTGTTTCTGGAAAACTAGCTTGGCATTAGGATCCATTTCAATGGTATGTTGTGCTAGACTTGGATCAAAACCACGTAAGTATTTATAGCTCCATGATAAGATGTCGTGATAATCTCAACAAAGTTTGATGAAAGATTCTTTCTCTTCGGAAGTACACACTTTTCCAATCTTCATAAACTTCTCATGCGTTACCTCGACTTCCTCAAAATCTTCTTCTTTGACCATCATGTTAGAGCGTTGTCTTTTGGCTTGATCATCTGAATTGAAAATAGATTCCAGAGTGACTAAGCCTTTTGGCATTTTGTTTCTTTTTAATTGTATAATTTGATCACCATATGACTCTTGTAACTTATCCTGATCTCTTGTAGCAAACTCTGCCTCTTCTTGTAGGAAAAGGAAAATTTGTTTGTCAGTATCGAACACTTGCCAACTACTCACATTCTCAGGAAATGTAGGTTGAACCACCATTTTGAAAAATCACTTCCCTTCTTTCATGACATCAATAGGTATGTTGTATTGCGATCCAATTGTAACAAGCCTATCAGCATCTTGATTCTTATTTCTAGGAATTGCATGGATTCCAAAAGCTTTGATATCTTCAATTAAGTCCCAGATTCGGTTCTTGTATGATCTTAAAAGATCATTCTTGGATGTAATGTGTGATGTCAAGTGATGGAAAACTAACTCACTATCTCTATAAACAATAATGGCTTTGATCCCCTTCTTTTGGGCTAGTTGAATTCCTTGCACAAGGGCCTCGTATTCAGCAACATTGTTAGTGCAACTGAATTGCAACCAGAAAGATAAGAAGTATTTATATCCCTCTAGAGATATTAACATAACACCAGCACCAGATCCATTCTTAATTCTCGAGCCATTAAAGAACAATTGCCATAGTCCTTTCGAATCACTTCGTGTTTTAACGAGTTGCAGTATGATTGTATCTTCTTCATGAATGTAGTATGTACCCAATCTTGTTTCTTCCAAAAGTAGCAAACCAAATTCTTCTACCAATACATCAGTGTAGGGATCATACTGATGATCTCCACTTACTTCATCTAGCACAGTATTGGGGAATTCTTCAATGAGAGTGGTTGGTTCATGATCAACATTTTCTTCTTTCGGATCTCCGATGGTGTAATTCCCATTTATAGGACTAGAAGTGTAGGGTTCTACATGATTGTGGCAGATTGGTTCTACTCTTATAGTCACTTTGGTTCTGTATCGAGTCCTAAAAATCATATGTGACCAATCGACTGATAAATAACCACCCATCTTGGTAGTGAAATCTCGTGATAGGCAGATGGCGAAGAGAGGAGGAAGATTAATGAATGATATGTCTTGGGTGAATGAAAAACTTGGGCATGTATGATTGGTAATTTGAAGTCCTTTGATAACTCCAACAGTCTTAACAGTTGTGCCATCTAGCTGAAAAAATCCTCTTGTAATTGGAGTATATTATATGCCTAGTACATCTATAATTTGTTTGGGCATAACTGAGCTACTGGCACTAGAATCGATCATGTAATTGTGCACCAGGTGGTTGCCAATGATCGGGGAAATATAGAATGGTGGTGGTTTGTTTGCTTTGGGAATAATTTTTCCTTCTGGTTGACACAAAATCATAGCAGTTGTTGATCCATGACTTGATGATCCGCCGGTTGTACAAAAATTGTTCAGAGCCTCTCGCAACAAGTTTCTTTGAGAAAGAACTGAGAGTGCGTCCCACATAGTAATGCTCAGGTTGGTTTTCTTCATCTGTTCCACTATGCTGAAGGGAGTTTCTCCTACTTTTTTTATGCTTCTTTAAGCATTGGGATCCTCCTTTGGAAAATTCTTGTTGGGTACCGTGATGCCTCATGAACTTTCTTTTCTTGCAACTTGGCTAGCACGTATTTCTGGCAGTTTCTTTCCCACATATTTATCAACCGCCGCTTGTGTCTGAGGTTGTGAAGTGGATGTTTTATCAGATTTGGAAGTTTGAGGTTCCATTGCTCTCTTCTTGGAATGAGCATTTTCCGTCACTTACGAGGGCTCTATATTCAACCCGCAAAAATATTTCGCTTACCAGTTTAGCAAAGTGTTTTCTTCAGGTGCCTACGGTTGATTTTTCATTTCTTATGTAGATGTGTTATTTATTTTATCATAAGAGGAAGATACACTTTGAACCATAAGGTCCTGGCTTAGAACTCCATTGGGAAAAATATTTTGATTGTGGGGTTGAGAACAAGGGTAACACCATTCATATTCTTGAACTAGATTATTTTGGACAGGTATAATGGCTCTAGATGAACTAGTAGCAAGAGGGTTCTAAAATTTTAAAGGTCTGACATTCAAAAATCAATTTGTAGCTTGATTTTGCAGTTGATTTTTCCCTTAAAAAGGAGGAAAGTTAGCCTGATACTACTAATTTTGTGGCTGATATGGATGATTGTATTGAAACTTTTGCCTCTTGAGTGTAAAAAACTCATTTCCAAATGTTTGCAACAGTGACTTGAATTCAAATAGATCATTTGAAGAGGAAGGGGAAGACTGAGCTAGTTGATTAGAGGCTATTGGAATATGAGCAATGATAGGCTGATTATTTGTAAGATTTGGAGACAATGGCATTGGAATTCGTGGAGCTATATTTCCACCCTGAATCAAGGAATTTTCTGCTCTTATGGCAACGTCATAGGTGTTAGGTTATGTAGCCCCTCCCATGGATTGGACCAATACTGCTACATCACTATTTAAGGCATGTAAATAATACAAGAATGTATTATGTGTAGAAGGATTTACAAGTGTCGAAATCCTATTCTAGGTCCTTTGGAATCAGAAGTTGAAGTAACTCATGTATTCTTGGGAAGCTCTCTTTATGGTAGTGAGTTGTTCCAAAATTGAAATATTATCACTCTTGTCTTCAAACTATTTACAAATATTTTCTCCTAATTTTTCCCAATTGGTTATGCTACCAACACTTAACCCTTGAAACCATTGAAGTTCTTTTCCCTTGAAAGAGGTAGAAAGTAGTCGAACAGTAATGTTTTCCTCCATGATATTATGTATGACAAAAATGACGGATAAATCAAGAATATGTTCCCCTAGAGTAACGTGAGTTTCCCCTATGTAAAAGGGTAAAATTTTGAGTTCTACAATAAGTATAGCGTCATGTTGAGTCAACATAAGAGGATTTCTTGCATTGAAAGGGGGGAACAACTTTGTTTTGTGCCATAGTCAACAAGAGGTTGATTGTTCCCTTGGTGGATTGAAACATTCAATACAGAAGGAGTTTAAATGACCCCTATAAGGTAGAGCTGACAAACTGGTGATGTTGAAATTCCTCTTCGTCTTCTCTTTGGAGTAGACAAGGAAAGTTTGATATGATCATAATTTCCTTTATTTGAAGAATATCTTGTTTGAATTCTTCACATAAGTTAACACATTGAGATGTGGAATCTAGAGATATAGTGTTGTCAAATACTTTGACTTTTGTAAGTGAGAAGAGAAGTACTAACTCTATGTCCCACTGGGCATGCAAAACAACTGTTTTTGCCAAATCACTGCACCCTTTGAATAGCTAAAATATGAACAAGTACATTTTGGTGAGATTGGGACACATAGGATCACCTCTGAAGCTGTGGAAATTTGGATCGAGGTGAACCTATAGAGAAGGATCATCTTCCTCTTCCTAAAATATGTGTTGTACTAATCCTAGTGTAATAAAAATGTCTATCTAGTCCTATGATAACATTTTCACGGGGTTTTAGGGAAAGATATTTGTAGAAATGATACTATACTAGGGATGATGATACACCAAATAAAGGGGTGTTACTAGAACTCAAGAAGGGTTAAGTTTAAGAGGGTGTGTAGCACCACAAGTAAACCTCACCTACTGCAACTTAGAGAGGGTACATAATACCACATACTAGGAAGCACGTGTTCCCTTTGTTAAAATTGATCAGATAAACAAGTATATCAATTTTCTAGTGAAGAAATATGAAATTGAGAAGGGTGAATGGGCACCACAACTCAGCTACATGCAAAAATCCACCACTTGATAAGTACAGAGCTCCTAGAACATGTAATAGAAACATGAAATTGCATAATGTATCTGCAAGCATGAGAAAAGACACAAAGAAGTATAGAAGAATGAAATGACCGATATTAGTCACAAAACACACACTTTTATTACTTTAACAAAATGCACAATGCATCATACATTCAGAAGAGGAAATGGTTGCCATTACAATTCTTGGAAGAAGAGGCTTGACAAGTTCCCTTAACATACAAGGACAATTTACTAGAAGAGAGAGGACTTTTGAAAAATTGCACTTACCTAAGATGTCTAGCTTTCCAACCTATCTAACATGTTGTAACCCTTTAGAATGAAATTCCAACATACATTTATAGAAACAATTGTGAGAGAGGAGAGAAGAAGTCATAAATTTCCTTCCTAAATTGAAGGCACATGATGTATTTATTATAGTTGGTTGAACTGATTTGAGAAGGTTCCATCATGAGTCATTAATTACCTATTGACCTAGTTCTCCTTAATTAATTAAAAGAATATTTGAATAAAATATTTAAATAATAATAATAAATATTATTATTAAAATATTTAAATAAAAATATTAAATTAATCAAAAATAATGGTGGGACCCCCTGTTATGGTTTGCATCGAAGAGGGGGGGGTCTATGTGAATGGGTGAAAAATAACCAACTCGGTGGTTGGCTCGCTGAGACAACTCACCGAGTTGGGCTCGAGTTCCACTACCATTCAATGCACCTGAGATCTTTCCCCATGCATCTCACCAACTGAGCTTCTTTCATTGTGCCATGCTAGCCCAAATGACTCTCCATGTGGCTCTAACATAGCATCGAGGTGATCTATCTTTTCATGTGGGTTGTCATTTTAACATTGAGCACCAATGCATTTGATTGGCTGAGCTCGGGGAGCTCAGCCCTTTACCCTAGCTTGTGACTTTGATCGACGCAACCTCCATTTCACTTGCCAAAGTGAGATATCCATTGCATGATTAGGATCCCAATTTACATGGTTACGCCGACATTCTTGATGCTGTTGTGTATTCACTTGAGCTTAGGGCTGAACCATTTCCATATATGCCTTCGAGTCACATAACCCAACGGAGCCGATGAGGAGCTCACTTACTTTTTTCTGAATCACTCTTCACTGATCTCTAGACATCGTTTTTCTAACCAAAGTCATCTTGGCATCCTTACCCTACGAGTTTTATTTCTAACTTGAGCCATATGCTTAGCTCCATGTTGAATTTCATCATCACTAGCAACCTTCACTTGCCAAGCCTTCTTACCATAGATTCCCCAAGCTCGCTTGTCATCATACCATCTAGCACGGTTGATCAATCTATCTATCCCTTGTTTGAGTGCAATGACCGAGCTCACCGTGACTGTTCCTTTGAGATCTTTACCACCAAGACCCGTCGAACCTTCCATCGAGTGATCTGTGTCAAGATTGAGCTCACCACCAGCTCGCCTAGTACTCAGACCACCTCACCTTCCTTGTTTCATTAAATCTCCCTCTAGGAGAGACAAGTTCCTTCCACCATCTTGGTCTCTCAACCTGACTCACTACTAATGCGTCACCTCGCATCAACATGATTTCTCGGCATTACCCTACCATCAAGCTCTCCATCTCACCCATCGAATTCTTCACACACGAGCCATCATGAGCCACTAATTTTTTGATCTAGTTAGGTCTTGTGAAAATCTATGGAGCCACTTCTATTTCTCATGGTAGTGAATTGAGATAACAATCGACTCTTCAGGCTATCACCTAACTCTGCCCAATGCGTCACTTTGATGATTCATCTTTCTAGGCTCCTTACACGAGCTCTTTCATCAACATCTTAGACCAACCTAACAATCCATGAGCCCGACCTTGGCTCCATTTTCAGAGTGGTTACCCATGACTCTCTCTAATTCATAACTTTCATGCTATTCTGGAGAGTAACTTGGTGAATCGAAAATTTCTCAGCATTGACTCGGCCTTCCAACTCAGCATCATTCCTTGTTCACCTGTTTACATGGAAATTCACTTGACGACTCATGTTGAAGTCTCATGTTGGTTTTCCGTCCAAACATTCCCACTTAACCACGCCCGCCTAAATCTCCCATGCACAGAAATCTTGTGTTGGGTTGTCATTTTAACATCCCGGCATGATAACCATCATTAACATTTCCCACACGTGGAAATCTTAGACTTGTTTTCCATGGAATTATCTCCACTTGGCAATCAGAATGAATTTATCCCACATGTGGAGCTCTTATGTTGACTTTCCATCTCTGAGCCTCTGAATCTAGATTTGGCGTGGAATTTTTCCACAAAGGTATCCCAATGATTGAGCCAAGTCTGTAATATTTTAACAATCGAGTGACTTAACTTTGGCTCAGTCGACCGAGCTAGTTGACATCGGCATTTCCTCAACATTCTTGAGCCCGAAATCGAGCCATTCCCAAATCATCCCACGGATTCCTTAATTCCAACTTGGGGAAAAAATCACCTTGGCCTCAATGACTGAGCCAGACATCTTTAGATTACAACTCACCACCCGAGCCATTTGGAAATCTCTTCAAGTTAATCTCAAAATCTCCTACCAATCGGGTTTGGCCCTTGCTAATTGCATAATTCGTGGTTCTGATATCTCTTATGTTTTCCTGGTCCATTCCACCATGATGCCATATCAAAGCACTTCCAACTTAGCCGGCATGACTTATAGTGAAAATCATACACACGAGGTCACA
Source organism: Taxus chinensis (assembly GCA_019776745.2). Taxonomy (NCBI): domain Eukaryota; kingdom Viridiplantae; phylum Streptophyta; class Pinopsida; order Cupressales; family Taxaceae; genus Taxus; species Taxus chinensis. The sequence goes on along the minus strand of CM034155.1, from coordinate 420,944,868 downwards.
GCATATTCCTTTACTGTTGAGGAGACTCATCTACCTGTGCATGACACTTCTTACCTGCTCATTCCATGGCAAGCCACTTCGTCGTATTCCTATAATCTTCCAACTGAGATATGCACCGAATCATGTTGAAAAATTAGCCTGAGTTGAGTCAACTCTATGTTGTGGGCTTTAGCACCAAGATTTCTGGGGCAAGCTACCTTGTCCTCATTTCAACTTTATTTTACCAATTTGGTGAATTTTCCCTTCGCTACGAGTTTCACCTTCCTCACATTGTTTCTCTGACTTCAATGATTGAGCCAAACATATCAAATTTTACTTTTAAGCTCATAGATGATCATTGCACAATGTTCTAGCTCAACTTGGCATACTCAATATAGTGACTCAGTGGGCCCATCTTACCCTTATGTTAACTATAACCCAAACAAGCCTGGGGATCTTGATTAGAATCCCTCTTTCTTCATGACTTAGCTTATCTTGGGTCAAGCAAGCTCTGAACCTATGGAAGTGAGCTCAGTTTTGAGAATTTAAGCCATCTTCCAAGCCCTTGTTACTCAATTCCCATTTTTCTTGTGACTCATCTGAGATCCTTCCAATTGTTTGGCTCGAGTTGAATTATCGCATTGAGCTCTAAATTTGATTAAGTGTGGTCTTTATGGTGTGCCCTATCTTCACAACATTTAACTCGCTCCTCATGTATATGTATGTATATGTATATGTATATGTATAAGTATAAGTATATGTATACAGTATATGTATACATATACATGTATATGTATGTATATATATACATATATACATATACATATATATCGTAAAGTTTATAATATTAAAACAAATTTTTTTTTTTTGGTAAGTATTGGATAAGTCGCTATATGGTTGTGTATATTGGTTGGTTTTGTTTATAGTCTAGGGAAGGGGGGGAGAAGGTCGCCTACCCCACCCCCACCCCATGTTTATATGGGATTGGGGGTGGGGTCAACAACCTCCCCCACCCCCCACTTAATATTAACTTTAACCACATAAAACCAATGTAGCCGACTTAAATTTTATGCGGTCTGCTTTTATTTTTATTAAAATCTACCTTCTTGCTATGCGACCTATATAATATGAAACCCCTGGTCACAACTAGGGTATAATAAAATGTGTGTGTGTGTTGATCAAAGTTTCTTACTTCATGTGGAGATTAATTTACGAGAAATTAATAAACACAAAACAACGTCGAATATGTAGGGGATTAGTACCTTGGAGATGGTGATGATAAATACGGGTGCCAAGTAGATGATGAGTTCCTCATTGCAATCTCAGAAAACGTGCAACTCAAATACACTAGAGAAAACTACTTAGATATTTTATGTGGGGGTTGCCCGATAAAGTAGATCCGAGAAGCATTAAATTCCTTGGTGGTTGTCAACCCTCATGTGATAAAGAATAATGATAAAATGCAAGATAAACAACTAAATGCAAGATGATGAACAAAGGAACCTGATGATGCTGGTATGTAGATGGTTCTACTAATCTGATCTAAACACAACGTGAAACAGGAACCATGCTACATGAACCAATACATCATGAGCAGCGTATTGTGGGGATTTCAGTAACCCTTATTAAAAGATGTGATATGATTCAACGGGGCTAACAATTTTACTTATGAGATTAAAAAGATAAGGATGTGATATGGAGTGGGGAGTATGATTGACATAATTAAGTGAAATAATACATCCCATTTTCTAATTTAAGAGTGGGATGTCAGATGGGTATATTATTGCCCATGGATTGAATAAGTTTTAGATATGTGAGATAATGCCAAATTTTAATTATTAAATGGGTTTGTATTGAGCCTACTAATTAATTAAAATTTGGGTGAATAAATGGATGAAATTTATTTAAATTTAGGAAAAATAAAATTGAGAGGGAAAGTTTCATGAAGGATAATAAATGTGGGATGAAGGAGAGGAGTTAAACAAAAAATGGTGTCTACATTTGCCCCTTTTGTTGTGTGGTTTATGATAGCAAGCCATGAGACAAAAATAAAAAGGGTTGGATGAAATATGTGTCCGTAAAAGTGATGGGGATGAATAAAAACATGACCAAATGAAAGATATCTTAGGTGAAAAAGGATCGCAATAACAATGAAAAATATGGCGGTGAATCCAATATCATATTAGTAGAGGACAATTACAGTCTCAACGGAGACATGCGACAATGTTCTACGGACCAATGAGTGGGTGAAGACCACTAAATTATGGATGTAAACCATGAAGACCAATGGGTCAGAGGAAAACATAAAAATATGCACAATTGAATTCGAAAGGTATGCAAAATATTTTGTATGCGAGGAATCGAATGAAAAATAATGCATCTGCAAAAGTGATGAGGATGAAAATAATGATACCCCAACATAGGGCATGAGAAGGAAAAAGAGTGAGTTATATGCATCGAAAAGTACAAGGATAAAAATGTGCCCCAACATAGGACACAAAAATGACATAATGGGAGATGGATGTTGAAATAAAATATCCTAGGAGGAACGAGTATGGCCATGAATGTGGATATGAAGAACATATTGGATAAAATTCCCCAAGAGGGTGTTAAATAGGATGTTGAATATATGTTTCTTAAGAAATGTTTGTAGTTGAAGGCAGATGAATAATGGGGTGAAGAAAAAGGAAAGAAGCCCCGCATCTTTGACAAATAGGAAAAGGAGTTAAGCTACTTTTGTGAAAAAATAGAGCAAACATTCATGGAAGAGAACAAGATCATATAGGTGATGGCCATTATGGTATCCTCCAATACAAAAATTTCAAAGGAAGATGGGATGATGAATGTAGATGATAGAGATAAGAGGAAGAGGACATTGACTAGAGCAGAGCAAATGTGGTGGAGGAGGGGAAGAAAATGAAAGAGGATAAAGGGGATGAGGTGTAATATGATGGAGAAACCATCATATGCAGATGATGAGGAGTGTGAATTGTGCTTGATTGTGATGGAAATAATAGGAAGGGGTAAGTGCACGAAGTTGGTGGACAATTCCGTGGACATAAAAACCCGAAATAAAGGAACCGCGATCGCAGTTTTAAAACCACGATCGCGGTTCTAAAACTACGATCGTGGTTCCTGAATTCTAGGTTCGGTAATTACCGAACCTAAAACCGCGATCGCGGTTTAGAACCGCGAATGCGGTTATAAACCGCGATCGTGGAACTCTGAGACAAAATTTAACAGTCCCGCGACTCGTTATTTTCCTCATTTTTCATTTCGAACTGCGACTTTTCCTAAACCTTTTTCACTCGTGCTTTCAATACCATCTCAAAATTGCTCATCGGACTTCTGGATAGCGATAGATTCAACCATGCTGCCAAGACGAGGAGGTAAGTCCCTGATTGTAATCATTTTTTTGCATTTTAGGTTTTTTTTTTTGCATTTTCATGGGTTTTTTGAAATGTTTGTTTATGTATACAATTTTCTTGTTTTATCAGTTGGTTGGCAAGCTTGAAATCATGTAAACCATCAAAACATTCCTCAAAACCCACTGAAAATTCCTCAAAACCCTCCGAACATTCCTCAAAACCCTCCTCCAAACATAGATCTGCCTCCTGTGGCTCCTTCTGTCCCCACTGAGCCAGCAGGAACACAAGATAATATCATTGGAAGAATCCAAGAAAATAAAATTGTCATTGAGAACCTAATTCAAACTATAAGACAAAATCATGCTGCAAATCCATCCCGCATGACTTTAGCCAATACATTGCAAACATTGATTGGCGAAGTCGAGTCTGCAACCAACCAAATACATAAATCTAGAACACCTTTAGAAGTGACTGTAGGCGGTGGTATGTGGATAAACTATCCCATGCGGTCGTCAAAGACAAAAAAATTGGAAAAGACCTCATTTGTGCATTATTTACCGACCCTAGAACCAATGCCCCCTGCAGTTACTTGCAAATGGTTCCCAATCCATTGGTGCCATGATGATAGAATCAAAAACAATTTTTGGGACTGATGGTGGATGGTTTTTGATTATCCACCATGCAACAACAATGAGGTTCCTCTTTATTTTTTGAAGAAATTATATTGTGAGTTCGTGCTCAATGAGGTCCCGAATTATTTTGACTTTTCTGACTTTTTTGGTCAAGGAGGTGGCTCTGCACAGAGCAGACCTGGTGCACGCGTAGGTCAGCCTAGGATCCCCCATGCCCCAAAACCCCCACTACCTTCAGTTATCCCTCCTATAGTGAAGGAGGTTGTGGAGATTGATACATTGCATGCATTGAGGGAGCTCACTGACACTCTCACCCAGCATAGCACCCAGATTGCATCTGGTGATGTTGGTGGAGGTGCCAGTTCTAGTGCACCACACCAATGTGGATCATGTGGTGCCGTATGCACTGCAGGCGAGACATCATTTGCTGGTTCACAGGATTTCTTTTCTATAGATGAGATGCTGGGGAGTGTTTTTGGAACTGGAGCCACTGATATTGGTCTTTCACAGGTAAATTTTAAATAAATTTAAATAATATATATATATAATATAGTTTAATTCACATGTTTGAGATATATATATATATATATATATATATATATATATATATATTTGATTGTACGTCATGTACATACATGTAAAAAACTAATTTTTTATTTTATTTTAAATAGCAAGAGCCGGTGAAGGAAACATCCGGTGTCGACATGCTAGCTACTGCGGCTGGGCGTGTTTCAAACATAAGTTTCAAGTTTTACAAACTTACATTTTTAATAAATAATTTAATTGCACTAGATTATTATTATAATTTGTTTCACGTGTATGTTGTACATGTATTAATATTTTTCTCTTTTATACATAGGAGCCTGGCGGGTCATCATCTGCTCAGGGAACTGAGGCTACTGGCATGCCTCACATGAGTTTTACGCAGGTTAGTAAATCTCTTTACACTTTGTTTCTAATTACTGGAAGTTCACGCACAGATTGCATGCTTTGGACCTCTGTACATGAGTTTCACTTTCTTATACTCAACCTATATATTATTTAGTAGGAAATGCCAATTCATTTGATATAACTAGCCATGTATGTAATCATATATTGGTTTTACATGTCTTGAAAGTACCACCTGGGGTAAGATTGTATAGTAGGGACGGGAAATGAATGTATAATTTCCCTCCTTTGTATAGTTTTTTTACCTTCTTAAAATCTCAACATGTGGAATGAGTGCTTGTAAATGTTTCATGTACCTATATATAGATTTGGTGTTTCCTTGATGAACGTGAAAAGATATGTTTAGAGTGTAGGGACCTTTGAGTTCCTTTACTATTATTTTTTTCAATAGGTTTCGATAGGAGTGCTAAGCTCTTAAGTAGATTTTAATATTGATTTGTACATGTTTTTTGTATAGCTTATGACTGCTAAAGAGACTCCTCCATATATGCAGACTGTGGAGGCTGCTATAGATACTGCCATAGCATTTGCAGGTCCACTAACTGAGGTACACAATTTTTTAAATTTGTTAAATTTTGGAGACCTTCATTATTTCTTATTAAACTTAAATCTACAATATCAAATTTTGTAGGTATATATGTGAAATATTTAATTTGAAAATTAATTATTTGTATGTAGCTTACCCCTCGTGAGTCTATTGTTGTCCCTGCGACGCGTCAACAACAAATTGATAGGGATCATGACATTGCGGTAAGATTTCACATGCATTTTAACTAAATTGTACAAGTTTCTAAATTTTGAATGTATTTTAAAATTTTGGGTGTTAAAAACTTGTTGTTTATGAATGTGCAGGTTAGGTTGCAGGCATGCTTAGAGACACCTAGGACCACACGGATGAAATCCGTAGTGGCATCTCCCTCCACTACATCCCTAGGTCGTGGACGTGCTACTTCTAGCAGGGCAAAGAGAGGGAAGATGTTTCATGAGTAGATTTATAGTCCACCTGGATGTACATATGTGGTCATGAGTAGATTCACAGTCCATTGTACTATATATAGCCTTTTGCGACCGCATGTGGTCCCATATGTACATTATGACACGTGCTTAGTTTGAGATGTATACATACATTATGAACTTATGTACATATATATTTTCAGAGACGTGCATCTGGAGCACACTTTGTTTGATTCTTATATATATATCCATATATATATATATATATATATATATATATATCCATGTGTGTTGGTTAAATCATATTTATTTTGGTTATTTTGGTATTATTGCTAACTCTGAGAAAGTGGGTTTTGATCTCTGTTCGTTGGAACTTGTAGATGCCCCGAGTATTCTCTATCTGTGAATTTATCTGTACCCAAATTAGGTTAATAATATTTGTATTATTTATTAAATAAAATTTAGTGTTCAAAAGTATACATAAATCATAGTTTTTTGTTTGTTGATAAAAGCGATTCCTCCATATATGGAACTCCTATGGATATCTCTGCTACGGTTTTGTTTCTGAGGCTATAAATTTGAACTATTTCAAGTCTTTTAAATCTTGAGGTGGATTTAGTGTATTACTTCTAGTTATATATTTTCTAGTATCTTTCTGATTATTATTTGTGGTATATTTCACCATGGGCATTTTGAATTTTTATTTTTCAAACTAAAACAATATTGTTAGCTCTATTGCCAACTTAAGTATTAGTAACTAAAGCTTATATTTAGTTATGGTTCACATCCCTCCATCTTTTAACAACTCCCAAAATAATAATTCCATAACCTATGGATTTAATGGAATTCATCAATATCATCCTATTGTATTTGGAAAAGTGTGCTTGAAACTCTGGTGTATTTGACTGTACATCTTGATAATATTACAGGTATACCCAAAATTGGGTCTGCATTGTTTGTAACTTTTGTGTACATATGAGTTAATCCTTGAAGTAACTGTATTGATTTTCCAATCCTGTAGCCGTACTGTTCTTTTGTAACTCATAATAATACTGAAATATTGTTAAATCTGAATGATATGTGGTTGTATCTTTATATTATTTTTATTTGCATCATAAGCTTTTACTGTTAGATGTGCATTACTGAAACATGCCATTATAGTTGCAATCTTCTTACACTTCCATATGAAACTAATACCATGAAACTACATTCTTTCAATTGCTCTACAACCTAGAAGTTATTTTCAAATGTATTTGTACATTTGTTTTAGCTGATTGCTTCATGTATTTTGAGTTCCAAAACTGTGAAGACTGTAAGTACCTTCCAACATGGGCATTGTTGTATTTTCCTATGTATCATGGATATTGAACTTGGCAGTTGAAGATGGTAGTTGATCATTTTGATTACACTCATAGTATCTACATTAGAGTTAGATAAATAATATCAGTAAGAAACCATATAGAGGATAAGGGATAATATTAAATTTGGAGTATGTTAACTAGTGAAAAGGAGCTGTTTGAGTGATCAAAAGACAGAGTTGAGTTTTTAGGGAAACATAGAAACCATTTCAAATACATATGTTATAAATTTTTTGAACTGCAACATGTGGTATCATAGCTTGAAGATCAAGGAAGATTAGCTAAAAGGATTTGAGATAAGGTTGATACAGTGGTCCAAGAAGAGAGACAAAGAGATAGATGAAAATGATGGGTGAAGTAAAGAGTGAGGTCATGGTTACAAAATGCCACATTGGATGGAGAAGTTAGTATCAGAGAGATAAGATGCTAGACTAAAGCAATTACATGAAAGGATAAGAGAGTTCAAGAACATATGTGAAAAATAGAAAAGATGATGGAAACAAGGAAGAAACGTAGAGAAAGGTAATTGAAGGTTATTAGGCCTCATGAATCAGACTTGATATATGGTGAAGAAGAAGAAGAACTAGCAGGAAATGTGATTCAAAGGTTGATAGAGCTAATGAGGTACAAGAAGAGAGAGAGAGAGAGAGAGAGAGGAAAAGGAAAGAAGAAAGGAGGAAGAGAAGATAATTATGGTTTCACAGGAGGTCAGAGAGTTGAATCAAGAGGTAGCACAACTGATGGTCTTCATAGAAAGAGAGAAAGAAGAGAAAGGAAAAGAAAACCATAGAACAATATTACCCATAATATTATAACAAAACCAAGTGTTAAGGATAAGGTAGAAAATAAGATTCATGAGCCCCATATATCATCCTACCAAGGACAAGATGACAACAAGAGATAACATAACAACCAAGTCATTGTAATTTAATTTAAATAAATAAGGAAACACTATATTTTGCAAATGGTGGGTCGTGGCACCAAATCGACTATGCCGACATGTCCAAGTGGCCAGGTGAATACTAGAGGAGGTGGTGTTTCGTGTGCAAAAAATGTCATTTCTTTCGGGCTACTTCGTTCGGGCGCAGTCCCTTAAGAGCCCTGAGACCAAAATATCGTTCAACTTCGACGGGTGACTACTCAGACTCTTTGGCACCTAGAGAGGCCTTGTCTAATCTGACACCTCAGCATAGGGACCCTCTACAATAGCCTCTCTCAGTTTTTTCCTTATCATTTCGGTGCTCTCGCTGTCCTACTGTTTGCAAACGCGTGAAATAGTGCAGTTGGAGCCAGTGTAAGGTTGTCAAACGCTATATTTTGCAAACAGTGGGTCGTGGCACCAAACGGACTGCACCGACACGTCTGGGTGGCCAGGTGAATGCTAGAGGAGGTGGTGTTTCGATGCGCGAAACGGTCGTTGCTTTCGGGCTACTTCGTTCGGGCGTAGTCCCTTAAGAGCCCTGAGACCAAAATATCGTTCAACTTCGACGGGTGACTACTCAGACTCTGTGGCACCTAGAGAGGCCTCATCTGATCTGAGAACCTCGGCATAGGGACCCTCTATAATAGCCTCTCTCATTTTTTTCCTTCTCATTTAGGTGCTCTCGTTGTCCTACTGTTTGCAAACGCACGAAATAGTGCAGTTGGAGCCAGTGTAAGGTTGTCAAACGCTATATTTTGTAAACGGTGGGTCATGGCACCGAACGGACTACACCGACACATTTGGGTGGCAAGGTGAACGCTAGAGGAGGTGGTGTTTCGGTGCGCGAAACGGTCGTTGCTTCCGGGCTACTTCGTTCGGAGCGTAGTCCCTTAAGAGCCCTGAGACCAAAATATCGTTCAACTTCGACGGGTGACTACTCAGACTCCATGGCACCTAGAGAGGCCTCATCTTGATCTGAAACCTTGGCATAGGGACCCTCTACAATAGCCTCTCTCAGTTTTTTCCTTCTCATTTCGGTGCTCTCGCTGTCCTACTATTTGCAAACGCGTGAAATAGTGCAGTTTGAGCTAGTGTAAGGTTGCCAAATGCTATATTTTGCAAACAGTGGGTCACCGAACGCTGGCATGTCCGGGTGGCTAGGAATGAACGCTAGAGGAGGTGGTGTTTTGGTGCGCAAAATGGTGTTGCTTTTGGTCTACTTCGTTCGCGTAGTCCCTTAAGAGCCCTGAGACCAAAATATCGTTCAACTTCGACATGACTACTCGGACTCCATGGCACCTAGAGAGGCCTGGTGCAACCCTCTACAATAGCCTATTTTTTTCCTTCTCATTTCGAGGTCCTACTGTTTGTAAACACGTGAAATAGTGCAGTTCGAGCCAGTGTAAGGTTGTCAAACGCTATATTTTGCAAACGGTGGGTCGTGGCACTGAATGGACTACGTCGACACGTCTAGGTGGCTAGGTGAATACTAGAGGAGGTGGTGTTTCGGTGCGCGAAAGGGTCGTTGCTTCCAGGCTACTTCGTTCGGGCGTAGTCCCTTAAGAGCCCTGAGACCAAAATATCGTTCAACTTCGACGGGTGACTACTCAGACTCCATGGCACCTAGAGAGGCCTCGTCTTATCCAACACCTCAGTGTAGGGACCCTCTACAATAGCCTCTCTCAGTTTTTTCCTTCTCATTTCGGTGCTCTCGCTGTCCTACTGTTTGCAAACGCGTGAAATAGTGCAGTTGGAGCCAGTGTAAGGTTGTCAAATGCTATATTTTACAAACGGTGGGTCGTGGCACCAAACCTACTACGTCGGCACGTCTAGGTGGCCAGGTGAACACTAGAGGAGGTGGTGTTTTGGTGCGCAAAACGGTCATTGCTTTCGGGCTACTTCGTTCGGGCGCAGTCCCTTAAGAGCCCTGAGACCAAAATATCGTTCAACTTCGACGGGTGACTACTCAGACTCCGTGGCACCTAGAGAGGCCTCGTCTAATCCAACACCTTGGGGTAGGGACCCTCTACAATAGCCTCTCTCAGTTTTTTCCTTCTCATTTTGGTGCTCTCGCTGTCCTATTGTTTGCAAACACGTGAAATAGTGCAGTTGGAGCCAGTGTAAGGTTGTCAAACACTATATTTTGCAAACGGTGGGTCGTGGCACCAAACTGACTACGCCGACACATCCGGGTGGCCAGGTGAATGCTAGAGGAGGTGGTGTTTTGGTGCGTGAAATGGTCGTTGCTTTCCGGGCTACTTCGTTCGGGCGTAGTCCCTTAAGAGCCCTGAGACCAAAATATCGTTCAACTTCGACGGGTGACTACTCAGACTCTGTGGCACCTAGAGAGGCCTCGTCTGATCCGACACCTCGGTGTAGGGACCCTCTACAATAGCCTCTCTCAGTTTTTTCCTTCTCATTTCGGTGCTCTCGTTGTCCTACTGTTTGCAAACGCGTGAAATAGTGCAGTTGGAGCCAGTGTAAGGTTGTCAAACGCTATATTTTGTAAACGGTGGGTCATGGCACCATGGACTACACTGAATGTCATATCGGGTGGCTAGGTGAATGCTAGAGGAGGTGGTGTTTCGGTGCGTGAAACGGTCGTTGCTTTCGGGCTACTTCGTTCGGGCGTAGTCCCTTAAGAGCCCTGAGACCAAAATATCGTTCAACTTCGACGGGTGACTACTCAGACTCCGTGGCACCTAGAGAGGCCTCGTCTGATCTGGAACCTTGGCATAGGGACCCTCTACAATAGCCTCTCTTAGTTTTTTCCTTCTCATTTCGGTGCTCTCGCTGTCCTACTGTTTGCAAACGCGTGAAATAGTGCAGTTGGAGCCAGTGTAAGGTTGTCAAACGCTATATTTTGCAAACGGTGGGTCGTGGCACCGAACGGACTGCGCCGACACGTCTGGGTGGCTAGGTGAACGCTAGAGGAGGTGGTGTTTTGGTGCGCGAAATGGTCGTTGCTTTCGGGCTACTTCGTTCGGGCGTAGTCCCTTAAGAGCCCTGAGACCAAAATATCGTTCAACTTCGACGGGTGACTACTCGGACTCCATGGCACCTAGAGAGGCCTCGTCTGATCCAAAACCTCAGTGTAGGGACCCTCTACAATAGCCTCTCTCATTTTTTTCCTTCTCATTTCGGTGCTCTCGCTGTCCTACTGTTTGCAAACGCGTGAAATAGTGCAGTTGGAGCCAGTGTAAGGTTGTCAAACGCTATATTTTGCAAACGGTGGGTCGTGGCACTGAACAGACTACACCGACACGTCTGGGTGGCCAGGTGAATGCTAGAGGAGGTGGTGTTTTGGTGCGCGAAATGGTCGTTGCTTTCGGGCTACTTCGTTCGGGCGTAGTCCCTTAAGAGCCCTGAGACCAAAATATCGTTCAACTTCGACGGGTGACTACTCGGACTCCATGGCACCTAGAGAGGCCTCATCTAATTTGAAACCTCGGCATAGGGACCCTCTACAATAGCCTCTCTCATTTTTTTCCTTCTCATTTCGGTGCTCTCGTTGTCCTACTGTTTGCAAACGCGTGAAATAGTGCAGTTGGAGCCAGTGTAAGGTTGTCAAACGCTATATTTTGCAAACGGTGGGTCGTGGCACCAAACCGACTACGCCGACACATCTGGGTGGCCAGGTGAATGCTAGAGGAGGTGGTGTTTCAGTGTGCGAAAAGGTCGTTGCTTCTGGGCTACTTCGTTCGGAGCGTAGTCCCTTAAGAGCCCTGAGACCAAAATATCGTTCAACTTCGACGGGTGACTACTCGGGACTCTGTGGCACCTAGAGAGGCCTCGTCTGATCCGACACCTCGGCAAGGGACCCTCTACAATAGCCTCTCTTAGTTTTTTCTTTCTCATATCGGTGCACACGCGTAAGTATGGTCTTGTAAACACTTGGGGAGGAGTCGTTTTCAAAATTTACAACATTTTCAAAATTTACAACTTTTTCAAAATTTACAACATTTTCAAAATTTACAACATTTTCAAAATTTACAACTTTTTCAAAATTTACTTGACTTTTTCAAAATTTACAACTTTTTCAAACAATGAAAGCTTCTCTTAGCTTCGAGAATTTAAAATTCTCTACTAACAGTGCCAACCATGTGAAGGTGGAAGCTTTTATGGCACCACTAACCTAAACATAAAAGTGTTAGTCAAAGAAATTTAAGTTTCAAATCAAAACCATATATACTATAGATATATAATGTACACAAAATACACAAATTTAAAATAAAATATATTCAAACTTAAATCTAGATCTTTAAGTTCTAAAAAAAATTATATATATATATATATATAAATTGAAAAGAAATTATATATATACCAGACATGCTCGCATTGTAAATTCATTCCAATGAACCATCAGGATCGGATCTACTCTGAATAGCAGACAAGATTGCTTCATGATCTGACTCTCGAACCTTCCAAAGAATCTTGTTATTAGGCCTTCCTCGATATCTATACAACTGAATATTTGTCGCTAGAACTAGATGTGAATATAAGAGTATTTTCCTGTGTGTCTCAAAGTCTTCAAACACCCAAACAGAGGAGTTTTTTAATGGATACCGTCGAAGCCAAGTTCCAGTAACTACCACTGACCCTGTAGGATACTCAATATCTTCACCATCTATAATAGGAGAAGTCAACTTCTTTCTTTCCTCGATGCAACGACATAAGAAATAGTCTGTTCCTTCTTCATTGTCTTCTGTCGCAATTACTGCAAACACATGTCCTACAAAAAATAACCAAGGAAAGTTAAACAACTCAAATTTAAATTACATATTAAAATTTCAATGGACATATAACTCAATTTACAAAAATTAAATAAATATAACCATATTTATACCTTGTCGCACCAAAATTGAAATTTCGTCAAAGTCCTTGGATGTTGTAACTTCATCTGCAGAAACAAGTCGTAATGCTTGTGGAGGTTGATAACTAGGAAGCGGAGTTAGAGGCCTACAAATCCATCCTTCCACCCATTCTTGTGAATCACACTCAGCAGTGACAAATTCGATACAAGATGCACAAAAGCATGTCAACTTTCTTGTCCATACGGCCCATGAAGTAGCGTCTGAGCTACAAAATGAGTGCATATCACTGGACCCAGTGAGTGTCATACAATCCTCGTAGTTAGCAATATGTTTTTCCTCTATCAACCAAAAATATCTGCAAACTGTGGAATTTTCTTGAGAACCTCGGGCCATGTTGTCAGTACACCATTCCACTATGCTCTTTGCATCTTTTAATTTAGCACCATCTTTGTACTTCAACTCTTCTCTTGCAAGAGCTCTTTTCACACATGCCCCTGCATCATCATGCTCTCCTTTTCCATGTCCAACCTCAGTGAAACTCCAAATATGTTGCACACCCATCTTGACGTGCATTCTGCTCATCCAATAAAACATTCGTGCATTCTTAAACTGAGACGTGTAATTATCTGACCATATATAATGTTGTTTGAAGTGGATGTCCCTATCAGACAAGTTTCCATAAAATAACTGGAAACACCCTTGCACAAATTCAGTAGAATGAGTACGATCATCACTGATATAAAAGTGGTACTCTCTTAAAATTTTTCGATCATTCTCTGTACTGTCAGGAGAATGTAGAAATGCTATATGCACAAAAATGGCAACTTGTACTGAGTTGTAATATTGCGATTGAACCTCCATTTGTGGTTGCAATGTGTAATTCTCTGCAAAATCGACCACTGAAACAATAGTACCAATAGGAAATGTGTCTTTGCATAGCTTGAATTGTTCATCCAACCATCGAGCTCTATGTGTATGCCTCGCATACTCATAAACAATTTCATCCTTAAATTTTCTCATAAATTGAAAAATGGGCATTTGTTCTGTAACTAGCTCACACCGTTTCGACTCTTTTCCATCTTTCAACTGGTATGCAACTGATTTATATTTATCAAATTCAACTAAATTATGTCCTATTGTACCTTCAATTTTCTCATGGATGTAACTTTCCAATTTAGGTAATCCGCCGCATGTACTACAACTTCCATCTAAACAATCCTGACTATAAAAAATTGTCCAACTTCTTTTTCACAAAATATAGTAGGAATGAAATCCCTGGATGATATTGGTGGAACTTGAACACCACATTCAGATAACATAGTTTCAGAATGAAAATTAGAACGAATACGTAAAAATTTAGCATAATGCATCGCAAATTCAACATGTTGCCTACAACAAGTGGTGCGAGCATGGTTGATTTTCACATAGAATGGTTTCAACATTTCAAAAAAACGTTGACTAATTTTAATTTCCAGATTCTCTTGTTCAAACTTACGAAAAAATTGAGTTTGAGTCATATCTAAGAAATGCTTTGGATGTGGTTCACGATTAGTAGAACCAACTCTCCGTTTTATAACATCTCTTGTATTAGGTGAAACTCTAGTGTTATCATGCCAAAATTTAATAACAACTTCTCTTATAGCATCAGAATTATTTTTGTCCTTACGCGGTGCTCTAGCAGAAAATGCCCAAAAATCGGCATTATTGAGTGATTGAAGGATATTACGTCTTTCAATTGCTTTCATTAGAGTTTTTCGATTAACTTGCAACATTCGACTTGTTTGCGTAATCAAACGTTGTTTTTTTATTGATTCACTTACAACACTAGTAGCAAGTACACGACGCACAATATTACTATCCCTAGTGCGTCTCTTGACACCAATAGTGTGATATGCATCATGAAGGTTTTCAACAATTGTAGAGGTTTGACCACGTATATTAGATGTTGTCAATCCTAAGGTGTTTAATGTAGGTCTCATTTTAATCAATTTCATCAAACTAACCAACAACTGACATCTTTGGGAATCATTTAAAATTTCAAAATGATTATCCCAAATTTCAGTGGCTTTTCTTCTGATTTGTCATTCAGAAAGTTTGTCAGACATTGGTTTCAAAATGTTTTCATCAATTTCAATAAAAAAATTAGGTTTCTTACGTAAAATCCTAGGAGGTGTTTTTGTCAAATTTTGCTTGTCTACAGTTTCAACATGAATTTCCTTATTCACATTTTCATTGTCTCCTTCAATTTCAACATTTGCTACATCATGAGTATTTAATTCTTCTTCAACATTGACAGTAAAAACTTCTTCATCACGAGTATTTAATTCAACTTCAACATTGACAGTAGAAACATTACCTAGTTCTTCATTGCTTACAATAGTTGGGATTGAAGATGAACCTTTTGTAGATTCACGAAGTTTCCGCATTCGCTCAGCATTTTGAATTTTGTTGGCCTCTAATTCGTTTGGTGTTTTTTTACTTAATGACTTCCTTTTTTGACTTCATTTTTTGTCTCCCATGATGTTTTGCTTCCAGTGATAAGAAAAACATGCAGAAAAAGACAGAATTTCACAATAATTCGTACGGTAAGGTCAGAGAGTAAAAATCACATGGTAATTTGAACATTGGGATGTGTGTAAATATGATTTATAAACCATGATCGTGCTTTATAAAGCGCGATCGCAGTTTATAAAGCGCGCTCGCGGTTTATAAAGCGCGATCGCGGTTTATGTTTAAAAAACCGTGATCACGGATCTATCTGCTGAACCTAAGGCTCAGAAAATCTTTGTTTTTCCCCAACCAAAGCTATGGAAGGTCATTATGAAGTGTAAAAGGTCAAAAAACCTCAAATCTGCTCTTCCAAAGACTTGAACCGTGCTAAAAAACTGAAAACATTTCACAAAAATGGTGCCATCGCATAGGGGAGACTCTTAGCTTCGTAGAAATATTGTTTTTAAAGTGAATAGAATAAGATAAATATCATTTTATAATTTTTTACTAACAATAGGTCTTTAAGACATTTTTTCCCGTGAATGTTCATGTCTACGTTTAAGATTGTAACTTTTGTTTCGCTTATCAAAATATGATAAAACTTATACCATCCCAAGCGTGGACAAATTCTATACACGTTAAAAAAAAAAATTGATTTCGATATTTTTTGATATAGTTATGGCGGGCAAACAGAAAGCGCTCCATTTTCTAAATATTTTCAGACCACTTTCACGGAAAAAATCATAAAAAAAAAAATATTGCTAAAAAAAATACAAAATAAAATCCATCCCAAGATAGACAACTACATCTAACGTTTCACCAAAGGAAAAAAAAAATAACAAGATTTGGTCATCCAAAATGCGGGCAAACGGACTACAATATTATAAGTTTTTTCAAAAAAAAAAAACTAAGTCATATAATTTTAAGTGTTTAATATAGCTAAACTTGTCCATTTTTTACAAAAATTAGTATTTTAGAAACTAGATTCCGAATGCTACGATTCATATTTATATAAATTTTTCTAATTTAGAGTGCGTGTATAGCTAATAATCCCTACAAGTTGAGATTTTGTTGTTTTTTGCAATATGATGTCCACGGATGACCCTATATTTGTCCATCAACTTCCTGCACTTACCCAAAGACAATAATAGAGAAGGACGATAAGAGAGGTGAGAAGATAGATGAAAGCACAAAAGAGAGAGAATGATAGTTAATATAAATGTAGTGGGAAAAGATAAGGGGGAAAGAAATAAAGAAGGCGTGATGGACTTGGAGAAAAAATAAAATAGATAAAGAGAATAGGAGAAGAAGGGAAGGAGGAAGAACAAACAAGAAGAAGATGAGATGAGAAGAGAGAGGATATTAGAGGAGATAGTGAATGTATAGAGATGTGCCATAGTAAAGAAGAAACATATATAATAAAGAGGAGAGATGATAGTAGAGATAAATGATGAAGGATAAAGAAGAAGAAGACATGAAAATGAAAAAAGAGATGGTGAAATGGAGATGGAGATCAAAAATAAAGGGAGAGAAAGAATGGATTGCGAAAGAGATGACAGAGCTGAGAAAAAGAAGAGGTGAAGAATATTAGAGAAGGATGATAGGAGATATGAATAATAAGACATGATGAGGGTAGGGGATAACATCAAGAAAAGGAAGAGAAGGATGGAAAGATGAAGGGGATGAAGAAGATGAAGAAGTTAAAGAAGATGAAAGAGGAGGTAGAATAGAGAAGAGAAAGAAAGGAACAATGAGGAGCCAGGAGGCTATAGAGGAGACGAGAGAATAGAAAAGAAACTAATGTATAGTGATGGAATAAGGTATGGGTGGTAGAGAAATAGGCTTGGTAATGGGAAGATGGAAATAAGAGGGAAATAGGAGATGATAGAGCAAAAACGTGAAGGGAATTGAACCAAGGTGTTAGGAGTAAGACCTAGGTAAAGAATATGAAATAGACCACATGGAAATTCATGTGGAGAATGGGATGATAAAAAAATATGGGACAACGCTGGTGAGCCAGGTTATCAATGGAGAAGTAAGATGAAAGTATGAGGAGAAGAGGGGATAAAGATGATATAGAGGAAGTGAAAGAAAAATAGGAGTAGAAAGGAGGAGAGGACAATAGAGAAAAATATGTAAAAGGGAGGAATCCAAAATGGGAGATAAGAAGTGAAGAGTGAGCATTATAAGGCATGTAAAGAGAAGCTAGAGGGGAGGAATGACACAGATTGGAAAAGATGCAGAATTGATGATGAGAAAATAGGGAGAGGATGTATGACGAAGACAGTAGAGATGTTGAAGAAGTGAAGGGAAGATGGAAAGGAAATGCCAATGAATGGATGTTAGGGGAAATCCTTTGATAATGATCAGAGGGCACAAAAGAAAAAATGAAGGAAGAGAAAATGGAGGAGGTAAAAAGGAGTGAATAGGGACATGTAGAATGGGGATTAATGGATTTTAGGAGAAGTCCACCGATAATTATTAGCGTGAAAATGGAAGATGAAGATGAAATAATGTAAGAGGAATATTAACAATATATGGTTCGATCCTGTTGGGAGAAAATTTTCCCTGTTGGCTCCTTTCTAAGGTAGTCACGTTTTGATTTTCCCTTAAAACAAGGTCACATATTTTAAAATTGCACTCTTTGATATGTTTGTTATAAGCACGTTGGATACGCTCTTGATAAACATGATGGTGTTCAAGAGCGAGAAGGTGACGCTTGTCTAATAAATCAATTTACATTAGACGTTCCTGGCAATAATCTTCATCAGAAATGAAGTTGCAAAGAGACACATGTAAAGATGGAATTTGAAATTCAAGGTGGAGAACGGCTTTAGAGCTGTATACAAGAGAATATGGAGTGGCCCATGTGGAAGATCAAATGCTAGTGCGATAGGCCCACAGAGCAAACGGAAGTTGGAGATGTCAATTTTGGCTTGTTTGGTCGATAGTATTGGCCAAGATATTTCAAAGAGTTTTATTAGTGGCCTTGGTTTGGCCATTAGCTTGAGGATAACACGAGGAAGAAAAGCTAAGTTGGATATTAAATGCATCGGTGATTTTTTTAAGATCCTTGTTTTTAAAGGACTTCCCATTTTCCATAACAAGTTTATGTGGAACACTAAAGTGACAGATGATGCGTTGATATATAAAATTGATGATTGGGCCAGAATTAGTTAAGGTGAGTGGGATTTCTTCCACCCATTTAGTGAAATATTCTTTAGCAGTGATGATAGAATGATGTTGTTGTGATGAATGAGGATTTATTAGACTAATAAGATCAAGAACCCATTGTGAAAAGGGCCATAGGTCTTTGGCAGGTTGTAAATATTGGCTAGGAATGCAGATAAGATTAGAGTGGTGTTGATGTCTTACACACTTCTTGACATACTCAAAACAATTATGGTTAAGAGAAGACCAATAATAGCTGAGACAAAGAATGCACTTGGAAAAAAATGACCCACTAAAGTGTCCACCACATATAGCATCGTAGACTTCTTGGATAGCTCAAGAGGATTCATGGTATTTAAGACATTAGAGAAGGATACCATCAAACCCACGCTTATAAAGAATACTACCAAGGATCACATAGCAAGTAGCACATTGGATAAAAGATCGCTTAGCATTTTTAGAAAGACCAAGAGGAGTGATGGATTTGGATAAATAATTGAAGATTGAGAATGTCGAATATTTGACAAATTAGGTTTGACAAGATGAATCTAAGGTATGTCATAGAATGGTTGTTTATGATGATGTATAATGACTGAAATCTTGGGCTCTTGAATTTTCCAAGGGATAAGGGATGCGAGGGATGTCATTGTATCAACAAAATTATTGGTCGATCGAGGGACATGTTGAATAGAGTAAGAATCAAAGGATTTAAGAAAATGATGAGAAATGTCATAATATTGTTGTAGAATATCTCTTTAACACTGATATTATCCTGTGAATTGCTTTATTACTAGTTCAGAATCACCATAGATGTCAAGAATATGGATGCCTAGAAAAACAACAGTTTTTAGTCCTAGTATAAGGGCCTCGTATTCTGCCATATTTTTTGTACATTCAAAATCCAATTTTAATGCTAAGGAGATAAGGTCATCTCTAGGAGGAATGAGAACAACACATGCCCCTCCCCCTTCCTAGCATTTAGAACCATCTAAGAAAAGAGCCATTTTAAGGGGATCATGATGAAATTGATTGATTGATTCATCTAGGAAGTGATCATGAGGAGGTTGTGTATTGGGAAGAGGGGCTTCTGCTAATTGGTCAGCGATAGCTTGACCCTTAATTAATTTTTGAGGGATGAATTATAGGTCAAACACAGTCATGAGAAAAATTCATTGAGTGATACAATCGTTGTGATATGGCTTAGAATGCATTAATTTGAGAGGTTGGAAGTTAGAAACAATATAGGTTTTGTGATTAAGAAGATAGTGTCAAAGTTTTGATGTAATAAAGAAAATAGCGCAATATAGTTTTTCATCTTCATTATATCATGTTTCGCAATCGTGAAGAGTACGTCTGATATAATAAATGGCTTGTTCGCATCCTTGGCCATCATGATGTGCTAACATATATCCTAGAGCATGATTAGTTATAGAGATATATAAATAAAAGGGCTCCCCCTCGCGTGGAGGTGTGAGTACCGGCGGAGATAAAAGGTATTGTTTAAGATATTCAATAGCCTTTTGACAGTTGTGGTCCCAATAAAAATTTGTCTTTTCAAAAATGATGAAAGGGATGACGTCAATCGAAAAGTTGCAATATGAAATGATGAGAATATTGGAGTCATCCTTGAAGACTGCGAAGTTGCTTGAGATTGGAAGGAGAGGGAATTTTGAGGATTGCTTTGATTTTTGCAGAGTCAATCTCAATGCCCCTGATAGACACAATGAAGCCAATGAGTTTCCCAGTAAGAACTCCAAAAAAACACTTTTCCAGATTGAGACAAAGGATGCAACGAATGAGACGTTTGAAAAGGATTTCAAGGACCGAGAGATGAGCACATCGATGTCTAGATTTTTCCAAGAGGTCATCAACATAGTATTCTACAGTTTGATGTATGAGGTCATGAAAGATATACATGATGGCTCATTGATATGTGGCCCCAACATTCTTTAAACTGAAGGGCATGACATGATAACAAAAGGTACCCCATGGGGTGATAAAGGATGTCTTGTGTTGATCTTCAGGTGTAATTAGAATTTCGCTATAACCAGAAAAATTTTCCATTAGAGAAATCATCTCATGTCCCGCAGTAAGATCTATAATTTGATCAATATTTGGAAGTGGAAAATCATCTTTAGGGAAAATGAGGTTAAGATCTTGAAATTCAGTACATATACAAATCTTTCCAAATGCTTTAGTGATGGGTATGATGTTAGAAAATCATTGGGGATAATCAATGGTGATGATGAAGTTGGCATAAAGAATACGTTACAGTTCTTCTTTCACAAGAAGATCATTTTGAGGATGCATACGACAAAGCTTCTGCCTAACCAGTTTAGTGTTGGGTATGAAAAAGATGTTATTAACAATGATGGAGGGATCAAGACCTGACATGTCAAAGTATGACCATGTAAAATCCTGGCTATGTTTGGATAAGAATGGGGTGAAGGCTTCAAGTTCTTGAGGTTTCAAAGACTAACCTACTTTAAGGATGTTGGGATCTTGAGCAATTCCAATAGTAATGTCAATAGTGGATTCATTTAATATTTTG
This sequence comes from Taxus chinensis, assembly GCA_019776745.2. NCBI lineage: Eukaryota > Viridiplantae > Streptophyta > Pinopsida > Cupressales > Taxaceae > Taxus > Taxus chinensis. The sequence continues at coordinate 420,923,681 of CM034155.1, read as the reverse complement.
GACATGTCAGGAGGAAGGGTTTTTCTGGATATGAGAACCTTCGGTCCCCATGTAGGAAATAATGGAAGTATCATCATCACATTAAAGAATTTCAATGATAGGGGAATCTTCCTCTACCATCTTTGGATGCTTAAGGGGAAAATATTGGGTTTCATTTTTAACTTGGTAACTGGTCCAAGAGAAATGGTGGAAATAAAAAAAATCTAGGGGGAATAGAGATAGTGTCATCTAGATCTAGATCCATAAAATAGCTGGATGGAGATAAGGTATTATATAAATAGGTAGGATAGTCAGATGGAGATGATATATTATCTAAATTAGTAGGATAGTCAGATGGAGAAGAATAGTCCTCTAAATAAGTAAGGTATCTGAATGGAGAAGAAGTAGATGAATCAAGGTAGATGGGAGAAGATGCAGATGTGTTGGAAGGAGGGATGGAGGAATATTTATATCCTAAGAAATTTTTTTGACATGATTCATGGGTTTGGGTAAAGATATTTCTGTGAGGTCCTTGTTTATAACATCCCAAGCCAAACCCCTTCCATGCACAATTATAGAGGTATGTATGAGTGAAGGATGGTTTACTAAGAAATATGAAATCGTTTGTATATCATTTGGCATGAAAGTGATCCTCAGTATGAGAAGAAGGTTGATCAAGGTCTCCATAGAATAATTTATTTTTAGAGAAGAAGGGCCAAATGAGATAATTTCCCCAACATTTGATTCATACATAGGGGCCTTATTAGGGTGGTTGAGGAGATTGGGAGAAGGAAGGGTATTGAGAGTGAGGAGTTGATATTACCCTGAAGAAAGATTTTACATTATAGTATCAGAGGATCCATTATGAGGTAATGTGGATGGAGGTACAGAAGAACTAGTGGATGCATCATAAGAAAAAATAGTTTTGGGGATGAGGACATCCTTAGGTCTATAGATCATGCGACATGTCTTCGAAGGAGGGACCTCAACCGAAAGAGCATAAATGGTCCCTTCATGTTCATATTTGATGCATCGATGGAGAGTAGATGGGACACAATGCATGGTGTGAATCCAAGGACGTCCAAGTAAAATATTGTATTGGAATTCTCCTTCGATGATGTAGAAGAGCTCGTGGAGGAGTTCATGGCCAACACGGATGGGAAGGATAATTTTTCCTAATGGAGGAGTCACAACATCGTTAAAGCCATGAAAAATGGTAAGAGACTTCGCAACAATGGTATTAGAAAGTTTGGGTTGATTAAAGGTATGAGAAGAAATGATATTGATATTGGCACCATTTTTAATCATGGTTCATCAGATGCATGTTTCATTGATGTGGACCATGATGAATAGAGGTAGATCATGCTCTTCCTGTGGTATCTTGAGGGTTTCTAAACTCTCAAATGATATGGTGGTAGATGCTGTAAAGGCAGGAGCTAAAGATGTGAAAGGTTAGGGCTCATCAGATGATACCAACACGTGTTGCATAATTTCTATAAGAGCATGTTTGTGGTGTGGAGAGCTTTGAATGAGCTCATAAATGACATTTTGACCGGAGCCTGATGAATTTTTTTAATAATGATTTTTTCGATGGAAGCAGATACCTTGGCTTTAGAAGAAGATGAATATGTTGATGTGGGATGAGTGCTAGGAGTAGTGATGAAAACCTTTGGTCATGGCGGGGTGTGGAGGTAGCAAGCTCCTTAGGAGGAGGGATAATAACAAAATTCTTTGGAGTGTGTGGTGAGGTGGATTCAATATTATACAGTCTCAAATGGGTGGTTATCCAAACAACATTGATTAAAAGAGGAGGACGATCCTTAGGATCATCTTCCTTTGCCACTACATTTGCGGTGTCGTTGGTTGTATCTTCTTTTGGTGGCGAAGTAGTGAAATGATTTCTTAATGAAAGGGGTGGTCTAGATGTTTTAACAGATGGATGTTGGGATGCAGGGGTTGGTTAGGTTGGTGAAAGAGTTGGTTTTTCATCATTAAGAATTTCATTGATAAGGGCTTAAAGATATTTGTAGTTTTCAGTGTCATGTCCAAGGGGATAGTGAAATGCACAGACAAGATTAGAATTAAACCATGATGGCCTTGGCGTGCTTGGGTCGAAAAATTTAATTGGTGGTAAGGTGATTATTGAGGCTTGGAGTAGCTGATGAAACATGGTGGTATAATATCATGGGGTCATCGACAAAGGACTTTGGGATGATGCCTGAACATGTTGTGGTGTAATGATAGCCTTTGACATTGTCTTAGAATTGGGAAGGGGAGATGAATTCATTTTATGTGGGATATTGGTGGAGGATGTGGGCACCTTTGACTCAATTTTGAGATATTAGTTGGGAAATGGTTGTTGTGTTTCTCTTCTAGTAGCATAGGTTATTAATGAAGGGGATGATCCCAAAATGGAAAAGGATGATGAGGGGTGTGGTCCTAAAATAGAAGAAGATGGTGTGGCTTCAAGGGGATTAGTATTGGGGATAGTGAGGTCCACTTTTTGGCAAGGATGTGAAGGAGGATGTTTGGGAAATGGGGGTCTAAATCTTGTCTGTTAATGGGGATCTTTGGAAGGAATGAAAATAATTTCTACATGAGGAACTGAAGATGATATTGTTGTGGATATAAGTAGGGATTGATTAGATATGTGAGTATCTGATTGTATAGAGGAAATGGTGCAATAATTTGAAGTCAGGGAAAGTTGGAATGCTTGCCGAAATCCGTCAAGTAATGACATGGCCGTGGAAGAGGAAGGTGAGATAGATGAGTGTAGAATAGTAGATGTAGTAGGTGTTGGAAAAAGTGCAGAAAGAGGGACTAGAAGTGATGCTAAGGATGGGATAATGGGTAAAGGTGGAATGAATTCTGGTAAGGTAATAATATTTGATGAAGATGGTATAAGAAGTGAAAAAATAGGAATAATATTTATAAATGGGGAAAGTGTGATAGGTGTAGAAATGGGCATGGGTGTAGGAAGAGATGCCGAAGTGGATGTAGATGTGACTGATGTTGGTATGGAGATGAGTGTTGATGAGTTTGTGGATGTAAGGAGAGTGTTTAAGGGGACGGATGTAATGGTTGATGAAGAAGATAAATTTTTGGATGAAGCTGGATCTTTTTCACGAACATGGATAGTGTTTATGGTGTGGGTATTGGGAGTTTGAGATATAGAAGTAGTGGCGGTTTGACTTGTTGATGTGGGTGTATGATTTGGAAATGGTTGTTTAAAAATATCTAATGGTTGATTAGGTGAAGCATTTGGGTTATCTACTTGAAGATCTCCCTAATCAATGAGTCTTTGGACCAAAATCTTGAAATTATGACATCTCTCTATGTCATGTCCTTGGACTTGATGGTATTTGCAATAATGGTCCTCACGATACCACATAGGTCTTGATCTAGATTCGTCAATTGGTCGTATATGCGGTAGCATGATCAAATGTGTTATTAATAATTTGTGAAAGATGGTACTATATGATTTCCCTAGAGGATTATAATTATGCATTGGTCGTGTGAATCATTGTTGGGATACTATAATAGATGGAGATGTAGGGGATGATTTAACGATGACAACATTAGCCATTGTTTTCGACTTATCATTTGATGCGGATGGTATGATAAATTATGTTTTGGGCTTATTTGATTTTAATTTTAAATGGCCTTATTCTAGGGCACATGTCTCAAGCTTTTGAGCCATGGTGAAAGCTTTATAAAAAGTTTGAAATGATTGAATTTGTAAAGTTGATGAAATATTCTTTGCATAAGAGTGTGTGAAGAGCTCAACTAAGCCGGTTTGAGGAAGAGGAAATGATAACTGATTTATAATATTGTGCCATCATGTGATGAAATCCATGATGGATTCATCTTCAAATTTTTGGATGGTATATAGATTGTTGATGATTACCTTACGTGCAATATTAATTGAGAAATGTTCAAGAAATAATTGTGCAAGCTGAGAGAAAGAAAATATGGAATATTGGTGAATATTATTATACCAATCTATGATAGGGCTAGACAAATACATGGGGAATGTATGAAGCATCAAATCTTGGTCATGGGTGATAAGATAACACACATTTTTGAATGCTCAGACATGTTGTTGTGGGTCCTCTTTACTGTTAAATTTGGCAATCTTTGGCAATTCCCAATGTGGAGGATAGGGTTTCATTGGCACAGATGGATGAATGGGTTCATTACATATTTTTTCATAAGATAATATGACTTTGGACCCTAACGTAGTGGCCTCTAGGTTGGCTAACCGACTTACTAAGATCTTCATGGGATCATTAGGAATCACTTGTTGAGAAATGAGAGGTGTTGGTTGAACTCGTGGATGTATGGGTGTCTGTGGAACTTGACATGGGTGAGTGTAAATTATGGGTCGTGGTTGAGGTGGAGGTTGATAGAATTTTTGTTGGTGATAAATAGGAGTATGGTACAATTTTTGGGACTAGGCAATTTGTTGTGGTAATTGTTGATTGGGGATACATGTATAGATAGGTTGATAGACTGGAAGTGACACTGCATGTTATAAAGGGATTTTTGGAGGAAGTTGAGAAGTAATGGCATAGAATTGTGATGTGAGAGGAATTTTTTCTTCGAATAAAGGATATGATACATGGGGAGGTTGGATAAGAGTACTGGTGACATTTGTGGCTACAGTAGTGATGGGGATGGTAGTTACAATGGTTGTGTTGATTTGGGGAATATTAGGCAGAATGGGTGTGACTATTTGAGGTGTCTGGTGGACTGGTGGATTGATAAAGGATAAAGAAAAATCACATATGGCTGTGGATGTAATAATTTCAAAACTAGTATTGTAAGGGTGAACTTACTGAAGTAGTGGACCATTTAGAGGAATTTGTATGTATCTTTTTAGAAGATACTCTTGAAGAGCCAAAAGATTGGTGTCAAGAATTTTTTGGAATTTTGGATCACTAAGAGGGAAGATGAGAGTACCAACAGGATTTGATCTGATAGAAGGTGGAGTGGCTGGCCTAGATGGGATGGAATGATGGTCTAATACCAAAGTATGACCGAAATATATTGGATGAAGTATATTGGCAAGAGAATGAGTGTCTATGAGGGAGGTAGGGAAAGGTATAAATGATGAAGTTATTGAGGTGGTTATTGGTTAGGATGAAGCACTATGTGAGGTGTGATTGTGTTCCATTTTCCTAGTGGTGGATCACGTAATCACAGGCATAAAAAAATTACTGTTATATTAATAAACAAGTGACGCAAAAAAAATTCTTTGTTTTTTTTTTATTAAGAACATGTGCGTGAAGAAAAATAAAATGGTTGTAAGAGGACCTAGAAAAAGATAAACTATGTTTGGTTTTAGGTAAGTTGTGGCTGGGAAATTTCTAAAACGGTTTCCTATTAGGTGATCGAATCCCAATAAGTGAACTAGGTGAAAGGAATGTCTTGATGTATTGATTAATTTGTGAGGTTTCAGGAAGTGTGTGGTAAAATGCGTGATACAGAGATTTAAACCCCTATTTAATCTATGTGAATAGGCAGGATGCACGGGGTTTGTTTTAGACCAAATTCAAAAAATGAATTTCAATGCAGATAATCACCCAAGAAAGGGAAATCACAATGTAGATAGAAGAAAATAGAGAGGAAAAATGAGGGATACTTGAAGAACGCTTTTCCCGTTATCTGGCAGCAAGTTGAGATAAGAAAAGAGTTTACTCCAAATAATCTATCAAATGACAACATATGCTAAAGAATAAATACTCACGATGAGTGGTATTACTAATGATCTCAACAAGATATAGTTGGGTTATGTAAATGTTATAAAACTATTGTTATCCAAAATAAGCCCCTTGCTTATTTTTTGGCTAACTCCCTTCATTCCTTCCTTCCTTGTGTCTCAGTCATAATTTTTTATCTTTTAGGCACTCAAATTCTCCTAGAAATGGTTTCATTGGATAGAGAATCTTCTCAGCTTTCCAGAATGGTAAATTTTTCCTTCTAACTCCTTGTATTTTTTAAGTTATTGCTTGGCGGAGTTTGAGAGGGAAACTTTCTGATGGGAAGTCCGCTAGCCAATAGGAATGCGCCACGTTAGAAGTGGAATGGCAGGAGGCGGGAGAGATTTTGAAAATTTTCCAAGTATTGATGGGGTGCACAAATAAATTTTTTGGCCTGAAGGCCCACCAGCCAATAGGAAGAGGCCACGTGTCTAGAGGCACATTGGAGTTCAGCTCGGCAGGAGGCAGTTAGAAAAAATTCTAAAGTTAGCGAAAAGGGGATATCTCGGCCCGAAGGCCCACCAACGAATCACAACCTACCACATGTCCTCAGAGCATTAGAAGGTGGAAGGGTGGAAGAAAATTTTCCTTTTTGCCAAAATATGGAAAATAATTGAATGGAAGCCCGCCCCTGATGGCCCACGCCAATCAGAGCATGCCACATGTCCATGTGGTCGGAAAAAACCTTAAGGCGGGCCCGCAAAGGAGAAAGAGCTTGTTCAGGCCTGAGCCAATGACAAGGCACCACGTGTTCCATTTACGGAAATGGTCAATTCAAAGGAAAACTTGGAAGCGTGCCCCGAGGGTAATAGGAACACGCCATGTGTCTTCGGAGAGTCGGGTCAGTAGAGATTTTTTGGAAAATTTTCCAAAGACCAAAAAGAAGTAAAAAGGTAAGGGGAAGGCCCATGACCAATCAAAAGGTGCCACATGGAGCTTTAGACCAGTGGGAGGTGGAGCTTTTGGAGAATTTTTCTCAAAGTCAAAAAGATGGAAAATTTTAAATTTCGGGCTCGCCAAGATTCAATTTTGCCCTAATTTTTCCCTAAATCTTCGGGAGGACATAAATTTTGATCCAGAGCTCATATTTTCACATTCTTGGTGTTATTGGAAAGATGGTGAAATTATCTACATGATGGAGGGCTCAATTTTGTGTTTTGGTAAGGTTTGGAGAGAGAAAATTAAAAAACACCTCTGGCATGGGAAGGAGAACAGAACTGACATTTCAACCACCATTTTAAATGAAGTATGGCTCACATTCTCTACCAGCATGGTCAAAAACATTAGGAAATGAAATTTTGAGGGTTCCCATGCTATTTTAATGCAATTTGGTTGGTGGCTGAAGCATCCTTTCATGATTTCCCATGTTTTCTCCTTCCTGGGCTCAAATTTTCACCATTAAAAGCCAATTTGGCTCATTTTGTAAAGGTTGAACATTTTTATGTTTTACAGGCTCCCTTCTTCACCCTAGAAAGTGATTTTGTGGAATATCAAGACCTCTTTTCAGAACTGAAACTCATTTTCTGCCTCTCTGCTATTGTAATGCATGTATTTTTTTTGAATGGGAATGACAGTACAAGCTCTGTGAATGAGTTTCAATCCTCTTCTTGTATTATTTTGCTTCATTTTTGATCTTTCATTACATTTCAGCAGTTTTTGTATGATGTTTATTGCATTCCTTTAATCTGTGTCAATTTGCAAAAGTAAAATGTTCACCACTCCTTGGTGTACCACCTTGTTAGTATTAGTTTGATTTCTTTTGCATCCTCTATCTCTGTCCCCTTGGAATTTAGAGTAGGATTTTGAGTTTAAACCTCTACATTTTCAAGTTATACATCTGATCAGAGGAGTTGAGGAACCAACCTCTAATCTAGAGATTCTTTTCCCATTTTACAAGTCCCACGCTTGGGGAAAAAGATTCAATGTTGTGCAATCACACTGGATGTCCATTATCAAACTAGAAATATGAGAAAACATCCAGAGGGTGTCTGCTGAATTTCCACTAATAGTTTTGGCACACCCAGTGGGAGCTTAGAGGTCTTCATCTTCATTGCAACAAAGTTGATGTGCATTTGTTTCAAGTTTCTTGCTTAAAAGAGCCCTGATATGCACATTTGGTGACTACCAAAAGGGAAAAATCAACTGGTTTTAGTAGTCCAGGTCTAAATTTTCATGAGAAGAATCAAAACAAGGTCAATGGCTAGAGAAGAAGGATTGTCTAAATATCTACAACTATATCCTGGAAGAAGGCATAGAGGAAGGAAGATTCAAAGGTCTCCATCTCCATCAAGCAGAACTCTATCAACTCCTCCACCTTCTAGACCTTTCACTCAATCAACAAGGGTTCTCAGGCCAATCAGAATGGCACAACAAAACCCTTATGTCAACTTCACTAGCAGCAGCCCACTTGCTCTCAATGCACAAAATCTAGTTCTAGTTGCAACATTGAAGAACATTCCATATTTCACTGGAGAAAATCAGACCACTCCTGGTGATCATGTTAAAGACATTGCTAACATTTGTGCAATCCATGAGATTGTTGAGATGCAAATTTCTATCAAATTGCTGGCATCTTCATTCAAAGGGAAAGCCTTGCAATGGTTCAGGAGCCTTGCAGCAGGTTCTATCCAAAATTGGAACTCAGTTATGCATAGCTCTCCATGAGCAGTTTGGAGAAAAGGGAGATAACTTGTCTCTATTGGAACAATTGACTACTATCAAGAGAGCTCCTAATGAGTAGCTGACAAACTTCAACTTCATATTTCAAAGGACTTGGGATAGAATTCCAGTGGCAGTAAGGCCAACAGCTGAAGGCTCTTTTCTATACTATCTCAAAGCTTTAAATTCTGATATTTCTATGTTAATTCAATCCATGGGAGGTACCACTATACCTGCAGCTTATAGCATTGCCATTAGGGCTGAGAATTGTTTGATTCAAGCTGGTAAATTGGCTCCTAGGCCTCCCATGCCCTTGTATCCAAACTTAGAAAAATCCAAGCACTAGTCAAGCACCTACTATAGCTCCTATTCCCACTCCTAGAAATCAGAGTTCAAATGAAACTTCTACTTCATCCTCTAGTGCCTCAAATGAACTTCAAGAAGTCATGAAACAATTACAAAATTTAGGCAATGAGCTGGTTACACTTAAAAGGAAGTAGGCCCAAAGTTTTAGACCCTCTTATCAGCCTCAAGCTCAGCCTAATAGGTAACCATATCAGCATAATAGGCCACCCAATCCAGCTGTAAATCAAAGTCAAGTAAGGCCTCCTACTAATAGACCATTTCAGCCTTATAATCCCAATGTTGCATATGCCTCTAAAGCCTTAGTGCCAGTGTAAAAATAATATAGCTCAAGAGTATGAGTGGTGTTTCCCATGCAATAAACCTCACAACCAATCCATGTGCTTCAATGGTGCCTTGAACCAAGCTTTGATGGTGACAACAACTAGCGTAGAGGGTGAGGTGAGCCAAGAAATAAACCAACAACAAGGAACATCCCAGCAAAATGTAGCTCCAAATGAGACTACACTAGTGAATTGGCAAGCTAAGGATTTTTGTGGAATGAATTAGGAAATGTTTTAGAATGTGGCGGCCAATACAAGGTCAAAGAAAAGGAATATTGGTGAAGGGAATTCATTAACTCTGGGTGATCCACAACCTTCCATCACTCCACAAGGTGTTGGTAGGAAAAATGCAGTTCCAAACATGCAAGGACAACCCAAGCCATCTTCTAGACCAGCTCAAATGCCAGCTGTTGCAACCCATGTACAAGAAAATCATGTGCAAACTAAGGGGAAAAAAGAGATGTTTCATCCCCATTCAGCATCATTGATCAGATGAAGAAGACAAATGTGAATATATCAATGTGGGAATCACTATCCATCCCAGGCCAAAGGGATCTACTACAAGCTGCCATGAAGAATTGGTCAACTTCAAATCAGTAAGTTCATATGCAAGAGAAGGTACTCACAAATGTTACTCAGCCTGAAGGGAATCATGGAGGATAGCAAGGTAAAATTTTGAATCCCCCTCCATTCTATGTTTCATTGATCATTAGGGACAAACTAGTACACAATTACATGATTGATTCCGGGGCGAGTAGTTCTGTAATGCCCAAGAAAATAGTTGATTAGTTGGACCTCCAATATGAGGTCATATCCAAAGGGGTAGTGCAACTAGATGGGATATTAGTAACAACAATGGGAGTGATTAAATATTTGAATCTTACTTTACATGCATGCCCCAAGGTTACTGTGTTGGAAGATGTGTCAGTGATAGATTTACCACCACTCTTTTGCCCTATGTTTGTCAAGGGATTTCATAGCTAAAATTGGAGGCTACCTATCTGCTAATTGGTCACACATGTTGTTTAGAACAAGATATGGAACTAAAGCCACAATCAGATCTAAATCTATTGCGAAACTTTCACATTGAGCCTCATGCTCCAAGCCAAATCAATACCAACTATTCAACATTTGATCAAGAGGATTATCCAGGCACAGATGAAGCTGACACACCAAAGTTGGAAGCATCCCATATTTGACTCTTGATGAATGGGAAAGCAAGGTACATGCTTTTGATCCCTACCAAGAAATAGAATAACCTGAGCTAGGAGTCTATTGCATACATGAAGAAAATCAGCCTATTCCTAGAATCACCAAACCAGACCATAAAGATAACAATGAGGTATGACAGATATTATTTGATGGATCAAGAAGTAGACAAGGTGCGGGAGGGGGAGCCATGCTTGTTTCACCTCAAGGTATAAAGTATTATTCAACTTTTAGATTTCAGTTTGCATGTTCTAACAACACTATTGAATATGAAGCCCTGATACAAGGATTGCATTGGTCAATCAAGAGAGGTATAAACAACCTACAAGTTTTTGGTGACAGTGAGATGATTGTCAACCAAGTTAAGGGGCATCATGCTACCAAAAATGATCTGCTCAAGTGTTATAATAATAGGGAATGGGACCTCATTGAGGATTTTGAGAGCTTTGGCATCATTTCCATCCCTAGGAAAGAAAACCAAGCTGCTGATAGGCTTGCAATAGTTGGGGCAGCCTTTGATTTTGTTGAAAGCATCAAGGAAGATAAGATATAGCCAAGCATTCATGTGATTATAAGGCCATTAATGCCATACAATAATGTAAGTTGGCAGGTGTTTGAAAATGATCAACAAATCATCAATTTCTTACAAAGAAGAAGCTGAGTTCTCAGCCAAAAATTAAGAAAATTTGGAACAACAGTATGGTGATCAAGTGGTACATTTGAGAACCAACAAACTACCAAAAGGGACTTGTCACTTTGGAGTCCATTTTTAAACCTAATGATCAATTTAGGAAGGAGAAGGAAAATATCCAAGTCAAGGGAGAAGATTCAGTGCCCATCTTGGTTGAAGAGGGTAAATCACTTCAAATTGGTAAAGTGACAACCGAGCAAGAAAGGTATGAGTTCATGCAACTTTTCCAATAGTTCCCGGACATATTTTCTTAGAGCTATGAAGATTTGAAAGGTTTCAATCCCAAGCTAGCTCAGCACACTATTGAATTGGATCCAAATGCTAAACCCATCAAGCAAAAAATAAAGGCCAGTCAATCCACACATGGAGCCTCTCATGAGGAAGTAATTGAATAAGTTAATAGAGGAAAGTATCATATTTTCTATCAATCATTCTAGTTGGGTAGAAAAAATTAGTTCCAGTCAGAAAGAAGAGTGGAGAAATCAGACTGTGTGTAGACTTCAGAGATTTGAATAGAGCAGTCTCTCAAGGATCATTACCCACTTCTTTCTATGGAGAATATTTTGCAAGTTGTTACTGGCTCTAAGAGGTTTTCATTACTAGATGGTTATTCAGGGTACTATTAGATCATGGTAAAGGAAGAGGATCAATTCAAGACTTCCTTCACCACCAAATGGGAAACTTATGAATATAGAAAAATGCCATTTGAGCTGTCCAACGCTGGAGATAATTTCCAAAGAGCAATGTATATGGCATTAAAGGGATTGATCAACAAGATAGTGCTGGTATACTTAGATGATATCACTATTTTTTTCTACAAGTACAGTCAGATCATCTCTTGCATTTGAGACAAGTGTTCCAAAGATGTAGAAGATTTGGGGTATCCTTGAATCCAAAAAAATGTATTTTTCTAGCTCATGAAGGAAAACTCCTTGGCCACATTGTTTCCAAAGAAGGATTAACAATTGATCCAGAGAGGGTTGAAGCCATAAGAGCACTACCATTACCAAGTCATAAGAAGGCCCTTCAAAGTTTCTTGGGAAGAATAAATTTTGTTCAGAGCTTTGTCCCAGATTTTGCAGCCCTTGTCAAGCCAATAACTATGATGTTGAAGAAAAACATGGATTTCAAATGGAAAGTTAAAGGTAAGGAAATTTTTGAGGAAATTAAAGACACCATTTCACAAGCTCTAACTCTCATTGACCCAAATTTCTCCAAATATTTCATCCTTTATGCATTTGGAGGTGATGAAACAATCTCTGCAATTTTAGTATAGAAGAATAAAGAAAAGGTAGAGCAGCCAATTGCTTTCTTTAGACAAAGCCTAGAGGACTATGAGGTGAGGTATTATTTCATTGAGAAGCAAGTTCTTGCAGGTGATTAGGAGCTTGAAGAAATTTAAGCATCTAGTTTCAAACAACAAGGTTCAACTGCTAGTTTATCATGTGGGAGTTAAATACTTCCTCCTCAACAAATATTTAAATGAAAAACATGCAAGGTGGATTACTCATGTCATGGAGTATGACATTGAGATCAAAATCACTAAGCTGGTCCGAGGAAAGGGATTATGTGAATAGCTGGTCTTAAGCAAATCAGTAGAAGCAAGAAATGAGAAATATGTTGTTTTGATGCTGCAAAACAACCAAGAACAAGGAAATGTTCAAGAAGAAAATAGTGGTATGCCCTCTCCTTGCTGGACCCAAGACATAATGCACTTCTTGCAAATAGGCCTATGCCATCCAGAGATGAACAAAACTAAGAGAAGACACTTCAGGTTGCAGGTTGTCCCATATGCTCTTGTTGATGGTGTTTTGTTCAAGAAAGATGTAAATGGATTGCTGCTGAGATGCATTGGGACAAACCAAATCAATAGAATGCTAGAAGAGTTCCATGGTGGATCAGTTGGGGGTCATTTTTCTCCAAGAGTGACAGCCCTCAAGATCATGAAGGCTGGCTATTATTGGCCCAAGGTATTTAGTGATTGTTATGCATGGATCAAGAGGTGCAAGAGTTGTGAATTCTTCACAGGCAAGGAGAGATTGGCTACCCTTCCATTGCACCCAATCTCAGTTGACCAGCCATTTATGTAATGGGGTTTGGACTTCATTGGAGTCATTAACCCAAACTCAAGCCAAGGACACAAGTAGGTTCTAACAGCAATAGATTACTTCACCAAATGGACTGAGGCAGTGGCACTCAAGGAAGCAAATGAATCTAGCATTCTAGACTTCTATGAAGGGATAATAACCAGATTTGGTGTACCTGCCACTATAATATCAGATAATTGCCTTGGTATTCATAGGATCAAAGGTAACTGAATGGGTTGTTAAAAATGGGATTTATCTGAGCACTTCATCAAATTATTACCCTCAAGGTAATGGCCAAGATGAGTCTACCAACAAGAACTTGTTAAGGATCATCAAGAGGACTCTTGATGAAAATCAGAGGACTTGGCATACTAAATTGAAATCAACCTTGTGGGCTGATAGGATAACTCCCAAGAGATCCATAGGTAACTCTCCATTCAAACTTGTTTATGGAAGAGAGGCAATTTTTCCCATGTCACTTGAGTTGCCAACGTTGGAACTCATGAAGCAATTGGAGTTGTTGGAGTTTGAACCCATGGAGGTTAGATATGTAGAATTAATGGAGCTCTAAGAAATCAGAGATCAAGCAGCCCAAGCAATGGAGAAGGATCAAGCCTTAATCAAGAGAACCTTTGATAGGAAGGCTAAAGCTAGAACCTTCCAAGTTGGAGATCTAGTGTTGAAATGGGATGCAGACCGAGAAAAGCCAGGAAGGCATTCAAAGTTTGATGCCATTTGGAGTGGCCCCTACATGGTCACAAAGTGTAAGAACAACAATGCCTTCCAATTGTCTACATTGGATGGTGAAGAACTACATATTCCAGTTAATGGAATCCATCTAAAGCATTGCTACTAGAAGGGAAACTCTCCACCTTGTATATATTAGCTTAGATTTTCATTCCTCCAAGTGCTTGTGCACATTGTTTTGTTGTAGCTTTGTTTCCATTTCCCTAAGTGCTTTGTCACAAGCTTGCTATCCCAGAAATGCATTTTTACAGGCCATGTTCCAGATCAAGTGATGTTCTACTCTCAATTTTCCTTCTTGAGAATTTTCTAATCAGTTGGGGTACCAAGAAGTAGATATTTTGATGACTCCATGCCCAATGAATTGCTTCAAGAAACTGGTAACTTCATCCAGTAGGCAAATGACCCCTCTGAGTCACCAAAATTGTTATCCAAAATAAGCCCCTTGCTTATTTTTTGGCTAACCACTTTCATTCCTTCCTTCCTTGTGCCTCAGTAATATTTTTTTCATCTTTACAGGCACTCAAAATTTTCTAGAAATGGTTTTCATTGGATAGAGAATCTTCTCAGCTTTCCAGAAAGGTAAAATTTTGCCTCTAACTCCTTGTATTTTTCAAGTTATGGCTCGACAGAGTTTTAGAGGGAAATTTTCCCATGGGAGGTCCAGTCGGTGAATCAGGAATGTTGCCACGTGGGCATTGGAATGGTGGCGAAGCGGGGGCAGATTTTGAAAATTTTCCAAGTATTGGTGGGGCACACAAAAGGATTTTTTTGGCCCGAAGGCCCACCAGCCAATAGGATGAGGCCACATGTCCATCGTGAGTCCTCAGAGATTCAGACTGAGGTGGGAGGATAGTTGGAAAGATTTCCAATGTTGGCGCAATGGGAAATTTTGGAGCCCGAAAGGACTGCCAGCCAATCAAAACCCACCACATGTCCTTGGACCATCAAAAGGTGGTAGGGGTATGGAGGGAATTTTTCCCTTTCACCAAAATAGGGAAAATAAAGCGAATGAAAGCCCACCCGCGATGGCCCGCGCCAATCAGAGCATGCCACTATGTGTCCATGTGGCCGGCAAAAATCTTAAGGTGGGTCCTGCAGAGGAGAAAGAGCTAGTTCAGGCCCACGCCAATGACAACATGCCATGTATCCCATTTGGGGAAAATGGTCAGAGTCATGATGGAAAATTTGGAAGAGTACCCCCAAGGGCAACGAATCAGAGCATGACACGTAGCTCGAAGCATCGGGCCAGTGGAAATTTTTTTTGGAAAAATTTCCAAAGACCGGAAATGGCGTAAAATGGTCAGTGGAAGGCATGCCAAGCCAATTAAAACTTTGTCACGTGGCATCAGAACTTCAAGATGGCAGGAGATTTTTGGGGAAATTTTCCCAAAAGTCAAAAAAGAGGGAAAATTTTTAATTTTCCAGCCCTGCCAAGATTCAATTTTTGCCCTAGTTTTGCCCTAAATCTTTAGAAGGGCATAAATTTTGATCCAGAGCTTATATTTTTGTGTTCTTGGTGGCTTTGGAAAGCTAGTGAAATTTTCTACACGATGAAAGGTTAAATTTTTTGTTTTGGTGGGGTTTTAGAGAGAGAAAATGAAAAAACTCCTCTGGCAGGGGAAGGAGAATAGAAATGATGTTTCAACCACCATTTTAAATGAAGTATGGCTTCCATTCTCTCCCAGCATGGTCAAAAACATTGGGGAATGAAATTTTGAGGGTACCCATGCTATTTTAATGCATAATTTGGTTGGTGGTTGAAGCATCCTTTCATGTTTTCCCATGTTTTCTCCTTCCTGGGCTCGAATTTTCACCATTAAAAGCCATATTTGGCTCATTTTTTAAAGGTTGGACATTTTAATGTTTTGTAGACTCCCTCCTCCACCCTAGAAAGTGATTTTGTGGAATATTAGACCTCTTTCAGGACTACATCTCATTTTCTACCTGTCTACTATTGTAATGCATGTATTTTTTGAATGGGAATGACAATACAAGCTCTGTGAAGGAGTTTCAATCCTCTCATTGTCTTGTTTTTCTTCATTTATGATCTTTCATTACATTTCAGCAGTATTTGTATGATGTTTGTTGCATTCCTTTAATCTATGTCAATTTGCAGAAGTAAATGTTCACCACTCCTTTGGTGTATCACCTTGTTAGTATTAGTTTTATTTATTTTGCATCCTCTATCTCTGTCCCCTTGGAATTTAGAGTAGGATTTTGAATTTAAACCTCTACAATTTTCAAGTTATACATCTGATCAGAGGAGTTGAGGAACCAACCTCTAATCTGGAGATTCTTTTCCCATTTTACAAGTCCCACACTTGGGGAAAAGATTCAATGTTGTGCAATCACACTGGATGTCCATTATCAAACTGGAAATCTGATAAACATCCAGGGGGTGCTGTGAATCTACACTAATAACTATGTCTTTGACAGCAAAATGAGGTGGGTGCAACCACGGAGTGGTCACCTACAAAAGAAAAGAGAATAATCAAATAATAAGATTATAAAAAGTAAGATAGTTACAATTAATAAACTATACTCCAATGTTCAAATGGGATTATATGAAACAAGCTAAGAAAGCTAATGTTAGATAATAAATTAAAAGAAAACAACACGCATTAAGGGAAAGGAAACTATATATATATACAATATATATATATATATATATATATATATATACAATAGATATATATATATACATACATATATATATATATATATATATATATATTGTATATATATATATATATATATATATATATATATATATATACTATAGACCAATGGTGTGTAATAGATATATAAAAGATGATGAAATTGCGAGATGTATAAAAATAATCCTAATAACGGACAATAATATAAATAATATAAATTAGTATGTAGATTAATATAAACTTAATGAAAAGCTAGACCGAATTATGAAATAGACTAAATGAGAGACTATAGACTCATATAAGTACTCTAAATGAAATAGAATAAAGTGGGGACTATGATGGACTAAATAAATGATATGGAATATTCAAGATAACTAGATTATTATAGACAAAATAGATGATGTGGAAATTGAAACTTATAAATAATGTAGTGTTAAAATTCAATCAATTTGGTGAGTGAATTAATTAGTTGACTTGGATTGAAAAGTGGTCGATTGAGTTGTTGGCTTGTAGTGGAAATGGGGGTGATTCATCAACGTGAAAGGGAATAGGTCAATGGGATGTGTCGGCCACGCTAGCTTCGTGAGGAGAGTTGGGTGAAGTCGAGTGGATGGGAGTGAGAGGTTGGGATTGGGAAGCATGGAGCCTAGTGGGATGGCCAACTAGGAGAAGGGGATGAAAAATATGAGGGGAGGGTGTAGATAGGTTAGAAGTAATTTTTTATAGCTATTTGCATTTGGAGAAGGGCAATCAGTGTGTTGGGGGTGAGGATGAGATCTCAACAGATGAAGGAGTTAGATAGGTAGTCAAGTGGGATAATGGACTGACTCGGCCAAGGGGAGAGAGATAGCTCAGTGTGGGTGAGGATGGTTTGGTTTTAGAAAATGAGGGAACATGGATGCATTGGTGAGTCTGACTAGTGGACCAGGATGGGAGAGTCGAATTGGATGAGAGGTAAGGTGAGCGGAATAGCTCAGGTCAGTTAGGAATGAGGATGAGATCTCAAAAATTAGGTCGGGGAGTTGGAAAAGGAGATGGGGTGTTGAGAGGGAGTGGCGATGGCGAGAATGACTCGGTGATAGGGTCGAGTTAGGGTTGAAAAATATTAGGTTGGAGCTGATGAGGATACCAATTTATTTTTCAAATTGAATTAGGAGGGATGGAAACTCAGCAGAGGGAGGTGAGGTGGATGCAAGGTCAGGAGTTAGATGCAGAGTGGATGAAGCAACTCGGGTAGGCATTAGAACTCACCGAGAAAAGTGGGATGAGTGGTATATGGAGTGGCCGAGTGGGTTGATCTGCGGGGATTTGGGAATGAGTCAGGAAGAATTAGGAAAGAGGAGGGCTCGGTGAGGATAACCACATGATTTAGACCCCTGGACGCACATCAGGCTTCTAGGTTGATGTTCAGGCATCCAGTGTGATTGCACAACATGGAAACCTCTCTCCAAGCGTGGGACTTGTAAAACTGAGAGAGGAATCTCCAGAGAAGGCTGGTTCCTGCTCCTAAACTACCTGCCACAAGCTATTCCAGTGCAGGCAAGCTAATCTAATCCTAATCTAACCATGCCAAGGAGACAGAGAGAGAGAGAGAAAGGAAAAAACAGCAAAAGCCTACACTAAAACGGTGATACACCAGAGAAGGAGAATGTTGGACATCTATCAAAACTGCCATGGGACAAAGAGAGGTGAGCAATGGGAAGGATGGACAGATGCATCACAGGCCCAAGGATAGATTTCACACAGAAAATGTCCCAAAACTCCATGAACACAGCTCCAAACCTGCAATGAACATTCAAACATGCACAGATACCTGCAATGAAGAGAGGCAAGAAGAGGACAAGCAAAAACGAGGAAGGATGGACAGATGCATCACAAAACACGTTTTGTTGCTCCAGAAGTTTGCACAGAACATCATTCCATTAGTAAAAGGCAAAAACGCCATTACAGAGCAAGGGAGGAGGTTCGAACTCCATTTTCAACCCTAGAGAAGAAAAGAAGGGAGGGCCGAGCAGAAAGAATGAACAACCCCCTTTTAAAATGAGCCAAATCTGGCTTTTACATTGCATGGGTCGAGCCCAGGGGACAGAAACGTGGGAAAGCGTGTAAGCCCATTCCTCATTGAATACCAACGCATTAAAATGGCATAGGATACCTTACCAACCCATACCCTGCTATATTTGACCGATTTTGGAGGAGAATGTGACCCATTTGTATTAATTTGGCCGCTAAAATGTCACTTCTGTCCGTGCAGAAGAAGAATGCAACCCATTAGCATTAAAACGGGTTGTTGAAAAGTCGCTTCTGGCCATTACCACACGTCAGAGCCGTTTCTTGATTTTCTCTCTTCAGACTGCACCAAAACTCGAGATTGATCCCAGAATCATGTAGAGCATCTCAACAGCTTTCCGTTGATATAAAGAACGTGGAAATCCGAGCTCTGGATCAAAAGATATGGCGATCTGAAGATTTAGGGCACGGAACAGATCAAAACGAATTTTAAAATGTTTTCCCGCTCTTCGCCATCTGGACGACACGTGGCACGTGCTGATTGGACGAGCAATTCTCTCTCCTCCATCTTTCGCGGGCTTTCCTTTTGAAATTGCTTGTGGGCCCCTTAAACTTGGACACGTGGCGCCATTTCATTGGTTCGGTTCAGCGCTCGATAACTCGTCCCTTTGACCTTTTGACTTTTCTCTTGTGAGGACACGTGGCACCTTCTGATTGGTCCTCGGCTGATTCGGCTCCTTCGCGTACTTCGCCTCCATTTGTCCCGGATGTCCCATTTGATTTGGGGCCCTTTGTGCTCATTTCGGCCGGTTCGGGCATTTCGCGTCCATTTGTCCCAGATGTCCCTTTTGACTTTGGACCCTCTGGACTCATTTCGGCCGATTCGGGCATTTCGCGTCCATTTGTCCCAGATGTCCCTTTTGGAATTGTCCCATTTGGACCCTCTGGACTCATTTCGCGCCGATTCGGCCCTGGTTTGCGGGCATTTTTGTCCCAAATGTCCCGACTGCCCCTAGGACTAGGACTTAGTCATTTTTACGATTTTTTCCTGGATCAACCTACTTGCCTTCTGCAACCTCTTTTTGCATTTTCTCAGAGCTTGCTCTTTTCCTCTCAGACAGGGAACTTAGAAAATATTTGAGGGGACTCTAGCAACATGATTTTTGGCCCCAAATCAATCAATTTTCCTGGGACTTGAATATTCTGATGCATGTTATCAAAATTACCCAGGGGGGGTGAAATTTTGACAACAGTTTGGCGACTCAGCGGGGTCATCTGCCTGCTAGATGAATGATCAGTAGCCTGAAGCATCCATTGGGCATGGAGTCATGAGTTGCAACCTGCAACTGATCTGAACTTTGAAAACCTCCCTCTGAGCCACTTGGAAACCCATTGAACCTGGAGTGTCTTCACCAAGATGCCACTGAAATGAACTGTGCAAGAGCAAAACCAGCAACACCAAAACTATGTACAAAACTGAAAATCATACATGCCCCAAATGGAACATGCAGAGTGTGCACAAGCACTTCTTCTGCTGAAAGCAAACCTAACTACTCTACTTTAACTGGAAGCAAAGGCAAGCTAAACAAACCCTGCAACTGGTTGTGCAAAATAGCTCCCTTTCTTCAAAATTGGCAGCCATGCAACTGATTTGGCACTGATCATGGCTGTTTGGATGGATGGAAAATCAACAAGAAGCTGGTCTTCTATCCAAATCATCAAGGTATCAACTGAAAATAAATCCAATACCTCTTTTAGTTGCTCTGCATTTGGATTGGAGAGGTATGGCAGCTGATCCTTGGTACTTTTTAGCTCATCCTCATGCTCAGAAGCAAGCATGACTGGTTGTGGCTTCTCCTTTGGCTCCAATGAAGCCAAATACCTGATTGGGCAAGGTCTGATCCGTTTGATATGCCCATTGCTGTGATTTTCAACTCCGAGAATGGAGTCTTCTTGTAGACCCTCTTGAATGGATGATGTGGAAGAAATGGTGAAATTCTTCTGTCCTTTCTCTTCCTCCGATGAAGAACATGGAAGATTTAAATCTTCCAATTTTGACTCCAAAGGGCTGCTATAGGATGCAGGCTGCTGCAAATGAAAGCTCTCCTTCATGGCAGCAGGCTCTGGTGTTTGGAATGTGGATGATGAAAGAGAGAAAGGTGAAAGCTCAACCGGCTCTTCTCCATCAAAACAGTCCTCCAAATCTGACAGGTAAACTGCCTCATTGTTGTCCCGTTGTTCATTTTCAACTTCCTCCATGGTTTCCTCTTGATCTGCAACTTGACCACCATGGTTTCCTTCACTCTCCAATATTGAGTTTGAGAGATCAAACTCCTTTTCAGTACTAGAACTTGAGAGAGATGAAGTGGAAAGAAGAACTGAAGGTTCTCCTGTAGCCTGCTTTGTGCTCAAAGCCCTTGGATCTGCACTTTTCTCCTCCACAGCTAGAATGTGCTCCTCTTCTTTTGGATCTGGAGCAGCTTCTCCTTCCTCCAATGTTTGAAGACAATCTTGCTCTTGATTGAACTCCTCCTCCAGCATGAAGTTTGTCAAGTCAAACTCTTCAATTTGTTGCTCTAGAGGACAAGTTGGGACTGCAAGATCTTCTTCTCCAACAAAATCAGTCCTCACCACCATTTGTTCTCCAACCCTAGCCTCTTCTGTAGGCTTAACCATCAAGGGGATCTTTGTCATCCCAAATCTAAGAGCCCAACTCTTCAGATTTTGAATTTCTTCATCTTTGTTGGCACTCTCTTTTTGCTGTTGTTTTCCTTGACTGGCATTCTGATTTTCATCCTCCCAACATGGATTTGGGAATGCAAGAGGAGGGATGGGTTGAAACTCAACTGATTTGACATTTTTTTGTGGTGGTGGAGGAGGTGAAACCTCTTGTTTCTTTGGAGGAGGGGGTATTTCTGTTAGCTCTTGTGGAGGGGATGACTGTTTGGAAGGGAAAAGGAAAGAAGAATCGAGATGGGGTGGAAGACTAGGGGATGGAGGGATGGATTCAACACATGGGACAGCAGATGGGGAGTTTAAATGAGATGGTGCTGCTTGAGTAATGGAAAGAGAAAAACCAGATGATGGTGTAGAACTTACCCATTGACAAGGTTGTTCAACAACAAGTCTGTAGGCCTCTATCTCTGCTGTCCATTGTGCAAGTTGGGGCAGCATCTTTATCATGAAGTCCAGCTTCTCCTGAGGGCTGTAGTGCCTTGGAAAAGGTCCCACCCATGGACAGGGTGCTCCATAACCGATTCCAAAAGCTTTCATTTGTGCTTGAGCCCTGGACTGCACCATCCCCACCTCCATCTTTTGGATTTTCTCCAACAGACCAGCATCTTGGATCTGATGGTCTTCATTGTATGCATACTCTTGCTCTTGGGAAGCTTCATTGCCAAACTGAATTTGGCACTGCTGTTCGTATGAGTATGCATGCTGATCTGGAGGATTTGTAAAACATGTTGGAAGTGGAAAATACTGCTGTTGTTGTAAATGTGAGTTCCATGATGGAAATGAAGTCATGGTTGCACAACTTCATGGAATGGAAAAGAATGAAAGGGATGGAAAGAAGGATGAATGAAAAATGGATGGAAATGAATGGAAAGGAAGGTCTGCAACTTCAGAGATGGTTGTTGACCAGATGGAGTCGCCAGATGTGTTTGCAAGTGCCTCCAAAGGCTGAAATCTTCACAGGAACACATCAACCTGCAAAAGATGAAGTGAAAGACCTCTAAGGTCCCACCGGGCGTGCCAAAACTGTTGATGCAAAATCACAGCACCCCTGGACGCACATCAGGCTTCTAGGTTGATGTTCAGGCATCCAGTGTGATTGCACAACATGGAAACCTCTCTCCAAGCGTGGGACTTGTAAAACTGAGAGAGGAATCTCCAGAGAAGGCTGGTTCCTGCTCCTAAACTACCTGCCACAAGCTATTCCAGTGCAGGCAAGCTAATCTAATCCTAATCTAACCATGCCAAGGAGACAGAGAGAGAGAGAGAAAGGAAAAAACAGCAAAAGCCTACACTAAAACGGTGATACACCAGAGAAGGAGAATGTTGGACATCTATCAAAACTGCCATGGGACAAAGAGAGGTGAGCAATGGGAAGGATGGACAGATGCATCACAGGCCCAAGGATAGATTTCACACAGAAAATGTCCCAAAACTCCATGAACACAGCTCCAAACCTGCAATGAACATTCAAACATGCACAGATACCTGCAATGAAGAGAGGCAAGAAGAGGACAAGCAAAAACGAGGAAGGATGGACAGATGCATCACAAAACACGTTTTGTTGCTCCAGAAGTTTGCACAGAACATCATTCCATTAGTAAAAGGCAAAAACGCCATTACAGAGCAAGGGAGGAGGTTCGAACTCCATTTTCAACCCTAGAGAAGAAAAGAAGGGAGGGCCGAGCAGAAAGAATGAACAACCCCCTTTTAAAATGAGCCAAATCTGGCTTTTACATTGCATGGGTCGAGCCCAGGGGACAGAAACGTGGGAAAGCGTGTAAGCCCATTCCTCATTGAATACCAACGCATTAAAATGGCATAGGATACCTTACCAACCCATACCCTGCTATATTTGACCGATTTTGGAGGAGAATGCGACCCATTTGTATTAATTTGGCCGCTAAAATGTCACTTCTGTCCGTGCAGAAGAAGAATGCAACCCATTAGCATTAAAACGGGTTGTTGAAAAGTCGCTTCTGGCCATTACCACACGTCAGAGCCGTTTCTTGATTTTCTCTCTTCAGACTGCACCAAAACTCGAGATTGATCCCAGAATCATGTAGAGCATCTCAACAGCTTTCCGTTGATATAAAGAACGTGGAAATCCGAGCTCTGGATCAAAAGATATGGCGATCTGAAGATTTAGGGCACGGAACAGATCAAAACGAATTTTAAAATGTTTTCCCGCTCTTCGCCATCTGGACGACACGTGGCACGTGCTGATTGGATGAGCAATTCTCTCTCCTCCATCTTTCGCGGGCTTTCCTTTTGAAATTGCTTGTGGGCCCCTTAAACTTGGACACGTGGCGCCATTTCATTGGTTCGGTTCAGCGCTCGATAACTCGCCCCTTTGACCTTTTGACTTTTCTCTTGTGAGGACACGTGGCACCTTCTGATTGGTCCTCGGCTGATTCGGCTCCTTCGCGTACTTCGCCTCCATTTGTCCCGGATGTCCCATTTGATTTGGGGCCCTTTGTGCTCATTTCGGCCGGTTCGGGCATTTCGCGTCCATTTGTCCCAGATGTCCCTTTTGACTTTGGACCCTCTGGACTCATTTCGGCCGATTCGGGCATTTCGCGTCCATTTGTCCCAGATGTCCCTTTTGACTTTGGACCCTCTGGACTCATTTCGGCCGATTCGATGTCCCTGGTTTGCGGGCATTTTTTCGGGCCTCCCAAATGTCCCGACTGCCCCTAGGACTAGGACTTAGTCATTTTTACGATTTTTTCCTGGATCAACCTACTTGCCTTCTGCAACCTCTTTTTGCATTTTCTCAGAGCTTGCTCTTTTCCTCTCAGACAGGGAACTTAGAAAATATTTGAGGGGACTCTAGCAACATGATTTTTGGCCCCAAATCAATCAATTTTCCTGGGACTTGAATATTCTGATGCATGTTATCAAAATTACCCAGGGGGGGTGAAATTTTGACAACACTTACCTCCAAGACGACCTACACTACTGAATGTAAAGACGACAGCACATGGAGGGAGACAATACTAACAATGTATATGTAAACAGGTGAGTCAGAAAAATGAAATATTTGCAAGATATATCTAAGTTGACGAGAGCTATGAATAATTGTTATACAAACGACACCTACGCAAGATGAGTAAAGGAACAAAACAGTGACTAGAACTTGGATCTAGTCCCACCGGGCGTGCCAAAAGTTGATCAGTGTTTCTTGCTTCATGTCTAGATTAGTGTACGAGAAATCAATAAACACAAAACAACGTCGAATATGTAAGGGCTTAATACCTTGGAGATGGTGATGATTGATATGGGCACCAAGTAGATGATGAGTTCCTCATTGTGATCTCAGTAAACGTGCAACTCAAAGACACTCGAGAAAAATGTTTAGATATTTTATGCGGGGGTTTCCCGACAAAGCAGATCTGAGAAGTGTTAACTTCCTCAGTGGCTGTCAACCCCCGTGTGATAAAGAATAATGATAAAATGTAAGATAAACAAATAAATGCAAGTTGATGAACAAAGGAAAGTGGTGATGTTGGTATGTAGATGGTGCTATTGATCTGATCCAAACACAACGTGTAACATGAACCCTGCTACGTGAACCAATAAATCATGAGCAGAGTGGTGTAGGGATTCCAGTGTCATTATAAGGACATTATGAGGTTACTATAATAAACAAGAGGCTTAAAATTCAAAACAACATTTTCCCAAATTTTCCAACCTATTCTAATGAGGGGGGAAGGCCCATATTTATAGCCTAAGGGTGAGGTTATATTGTGGGTTATTAGGTAATGAAGGTTGGGTAAAGTAACCCTGATTAAAAAATGTGATGTGATTCAGTGAGGCTCACAATTTGACTTATGAGGCTAAAAAGATAAGGATGTGATATGGAGTTGGGAGTATGATTATATATTTAGGTGAAATAATACATCCCGTTTTTTAATTTAAGAAGGGGATGTCGAATGGGTATATAATTTCCCATGGATTGATTAATTTTGAGATATGTGAGATAATGCCACATTTTAATTATTAAATGGGTTTATATGGAGCCTATTAAATAATTAAAATTGGGTGAGTAAATGGATGGAATTTATTCAATTTAAGAAAAAGAAAAGCGAGAGGGAAAGTTACATGAAGGAGAATAAATATGGGATGAAGGAGAGGATTTACACTAAAAATCGGTGTCTACTACCCATATACACACACATGTGTGTGTGTGTGTGGGTGTGTGTATACACCCAGATAACTTGTATATACACCATTCAAATCGGATCTAAAAATGGGGAAAAAATGCCCATACCCAAATAGGGAAAAGGGTAAGTTCACAAAGATAGGGGCAAAAGGGGGGTCAAAAGGAGGTAAAAAAGGGACACCATTTTCCTGAAATCAGCGAAACCTAAACTTCATCGAATAATTCATCATGCCTATGCTCAAAATTTTACAAAGTGATAAGAATAAGTACTGTATATCTCAGAATTTAATTTCTAAACTACTAATTTTTTTTAAATGGTTGAGATTAAGAGGCTCAAATGTTGTGTGCACACAAAGTATGTCTTTTTTCTATAAAAAAGATAATAACCTATTGTGTGTGCAACCCCCATTTTAGTAGTTATATAAAAAAAATTAAATCCCTTTGGTAGAAAGTTATCTAAGACCATGTACGAGGTTCCACTAAATTTTCATAATTTTTAGACGAATAGATAATTTTTTAATTAATTTTCAAAGTGCACATATCCCGCAAATGAAATATTTGTGTGTGCACCCCTATAACTTTGAGAAAAAAGTTGTTTTTTTAGTGCATGTAGAATGGAGTTTAGAAAAAACCACACTTTTTTTAATTTGGATGAAAAAATAGTAAATTGTGCACCAAAATGTATGCATAGGTTTTTGCAAGAAAACAAGGCACTAATAAAAGAAATTATGGATGAAAGCCTTAAAATAATCAAATTTTAGAAAGAATTATATCATCATCAAGGTAAAAATGTAAAATA
Organism: Taxus chinensis; assembly: GCA_019776745.2. Taxonomy (NCBI): domain Eukaryota; kingdom Viridiplantae; phylum Streptophyta; class Pinopsida; order Cupressales; family Taxaceae; genus Taxus; species Taxus chinensis. The sequence continues at coordinate 420,897,498 of CM034155.1, read as the reverse complement.
ATCAAATTTTAGAAAGAATTATATCATCATCAAGGTAAAAATGAGATTGACATTGTAGTATAATTTATTTTTTAATATTATGTTTTAATACACAAGATATTGGGGTGCACACGTGAAATTTTTCATGTTTTTCTATCAAACACAATTTTAAACACACAATACACAGTTCAAACTCTGGTTTAGAAATTCAAGCCTTTGGATTGGGTATTCCAAACCCCAACAAGATGAAATGCGAGTGCATTCCTATTTCCAATGTGAAATATGTCCATTTTGGAGGGATAATGTGGAAAAACACATAGAAAACCATAACGCAAGCGCGTTATAACATTAGCACGTTATAGAGCGACTGTGTTTTAGTTTGGTAAACACTATCCATAACGTGATCACGTTATAACATGACCTAGATTTTCCCTTTTCACGTTATAACGCGAGCGCGTTATGACCAAAATGGCAAAAAATGGATTTGTGTCCGCTTTTTGGCCCCCCATCTTTGTGCATACACCCAAAATACAAATAAAATATGCAATAGCAAATAAAAATGTGAACAACCCCTAGAAGAGGGTTACAAATGGAATAAACAACAAATAATGTGTGTATCCATCCTTGAGCTTGAGTATACTTCCATGGCCTCCATTTCTCTTCTTCTTCCAAACCTGCAAAATGAAAATGAGAAATAGTGTAAAAGAAATGAATAAGATAATTTCATAAGGATTATTAGGGTTAGTTTGAATACCTAAGATACAAGGGCTCTAAATGAATCATGTTGATGCGTAATCACAACACCCCTGATTGTTTGCAACTCAATATATTGAAACTGTCAGTGTGATTGCATAACATGGAGCTTTTCCCAAAGCATGGGACTTTACAATCAAGAAAGCTCTCTGGATGAAGGCCAGTTCCTATTACTCTATTCTGATACACACACTCAAATTGTAGAGGATATATCCTAAAATCTACTCTAACTTGTCAAGGAGACAGGGTTAAAAAGATTGCAAGAAATTAAACCTAATCTAGAGGAGGTGATGGACCAAAGGAATATTGAACACCTTCTTTGCATGGAGATGAAAACAAATAACTTTGAAGGGGATGAATACACACCACAAGTCAACCAATTTTTATGAATTAATTCACCTTTAAACATAGACCATTAAATATGCAACCCAATTTAACATGCAAAATTAACCAAAATTGCAATGAGAGATCACGAGAATACAATGAATATAAGAGAGGGTTGAAGTACAACCGCATACTTATAGTATTTCTCCACAGATTTGATACAATGCATTATAATGGCCAAGATGCACAAATTTACATTACAACTTGAATGGGAGGTTTAAATTCCATAAATTCACTTATAGACAAGATAAGAAGGGAGGGTACAAAGAAAGATTATCCCGCCTTTTGAAATGTGCCCATCCTTAAAATATATAGGAAGAATAAGAGAAGGGAGAGAGAAGGAATTTGACATCTTCTTCAACCACCCAAAAATACATTAAAATCACCTGCAAAAATGATGGGTTACAATGCAAAACCCATGCCTCCATGTACGTTGCCTTGTTGGAGAAGAAAGGAAGCCCATGCGTCATCATTTGGGTGGGTGAGAAATCTGAAACATTCCTCTAAAATGGATGGTTATATTTCCTCATTTTTTAATACTTAGCCTTAGAGGACACTAGGAGCTTTCCAAAAAGTCTGATTTTATGCAAATTTGAGCTCCCAGTCAAAATTTATGGCCATCCGAAGATGAAGGTACCATACTGCAATAATTGTCAGTGGTGATCTTTGCCTTTTCGAACTCTGAATTGCATCACATCCTTTGAAATCTAAAATTTCAGATTTCAGGGTTCAGAACTTCAGGCATTTTGATTTCAGAGTTTGAGTTAATGTTCATCGCTCAAGTTGGCTCAAGAGTTCCGAAATGCGGAACCTCTGAAGTTTGAAATTCAGACTTCGGACTCCAAAACCATGTCTCATGACATTGTTCATCACTCGAGCCAAAAGTTCTGAAATTCTGAAACCCTGAAGTCTGAAATTTAGACTTTAGGTTTCGAACCTTTTTCCTTTTGGGGGGTTTGGGTTTTTGGATTTCAAGGGTTTGGGTTTCGGGATTTCGAGGCTTTCAAGTTTCGTGATTTTGGGGGTTTGGGTTTTCAAATTTCAGGGGTTTCAGGTTTTGGGATTTTAGGGGTTTGGATTTCAGGATTTCATATTTGTGCATCCATTTGGTTGTTGTGTATCTCTAAAATCCCAAAAGCCCGAAGTCTGAATATCAAACTTTGGGTTTCAGACCTTTTTCCTCCTCGCGTGACATTGTCCATCGTGAGCTCCCTAGACTCTGAAACTCCGAAATTGACCTGCCTTTTATGCATTGACCTTTTTCAGAGATTTACGCTCCTTGTCTATGGGTTTCACCATTTTTTTGCTTAAGCCTAACTTCGAATGCCCTCACCTCCAAAGTCTGAATTTTAAACTTTGGAGCTTCTTCATTTCTCGAACTCCTCTCTGATGTGTCTGGCTTGCCTAACCTATTCGGCCAATCCCGAAGTGTGATCTCCCCTAACCTAATTGATCTCTCATTTTTCCTCTGTGGGGTCATGTATGTCCAATTTCACCTGAGGGGCAAAACTGGATAACAAATCCATCTAATGGTTGTGAATCAACCCTACAAAAGTTAGGTGGGGATATTTTGGTCGGAATGCGTTTTTAAATAAAATGTATTTGTAACTTGTGAATGGGGCCACTACAAGGGGTGTTAGGATGTAGGATTAAAATGTGACCTTTATTGTTTAGTTTGGTGACTTTTATAAAGGCCTTGAATTTTGAAGTTAATTAAATTAAATTTACACAATGATAACTAGACAATGTTTATAATAGGGAGTAAATTATATTTAAACTAAATTATATGGTTAGGGTAAATGAGACCCTAACTTTAGGATATTAAGTCAATAAATGACATTAAAAATTTAATATTGAAATAAATAAATAATCTAATAAGGGCATTTTAGCTAATGACTTGTAAGGGTTCATTAATGAAATTTAACGAACCCTAGAAGGGGATTTAAGCCCAAACTGTTGAATTAAAATAATAATAATTAATTGTTAATTAAAACGAAGGAATTATTAATCCAAATTCAGTGAGAATTCCAATATAAGCACCTTGAGATTGATAGGTGTCTTTTAGACAAATGTATTTAAGATATCTATGCTAATTTTTAAATATAAAATTGTATTTAGTAAATTTTAATTAGGAATATAAAAAATTTATTTATATGTTTTATTTATAAAACACATTTAAATGTAAAAAGTAAAATAAAACTAACTTAAAATAAAAATACATCTAAACGTACAAACTAATCTAAAACTAATCTAAAAGTTAAGAAACTAAAATAAAACTAACCTAAAAAATATAAATATATGTAAAAGTAAAAATACATTTAAAAACTAAAATTAATATAGCACTTATTATTTATTGCACTAATTATCTTCACTAAATATAATTATTATTGGTTACATGTAAAGGTAAAAAATACTTTTAAAAGTAAAAAAAATAAAAACTAAAAATAATATAGATTAATATAATAATATTATAGTAAATTATGGATTCCCACACTAACTATCTTTCAATAAAAATTAATATCCCCCAACTAATTATCTTGAATTTACTTCCTACACACACTTATTTACCTATTCTCATTTTTAAAATAACTTACATTTCCATGTATAAATACATTTAATAATATATTTATTGTATTTATTAAATATTGAATCGACATTAAAAAAATAAATTATTTCAACATTTAAATATTAATTAGTAAATAAAAAGTTCTTTTTTTCCTTAATAACCTCTCTTATGTAACTAATATTCAAAAATATAATAACAAAACAAAATCTATTAAAAAAAGGTATATATTATTTCATATTCATAACATGAATTACTTCTAATATTTGAATTTTATTAAGCATATCAACATCAATTGAATTAAAAATTTGACATAATAAAACTTTTCAAAATAGTACCTATCATGTTTTATTTTTTCCTTTAAATTTTTTTATAAAAAGAATATTTTAAACATCCTACATAATCCCTTATTACGCCAAAGGCGTTCCCCCTATGGTAGAGGACCTTCGGACATTTCTGCAACGATGCTAAATTTGACGTCTTGATAGCCGTTTGGACATTTTTTCAAAATGATTAAATTTGACGGGCTTTTACTTGTTTTCTGCTACGATCCTACCTGTTTTTCTAACACATGGATTTCGCACCCGCATTCGCACTGATTTTAAGCATCAAATATATTAAAGAACCCGCATTCCCACTAATTTTAAGCATCAAATATATTGAAGACGCGAAGGGTTTTGGAGGGAAAAATTACCATTTTAATGTAGTCGCAATTTTTAGTATGCCTGTTTTACGTTATTTTTAACATTCGCAATCTCTAGAGGGTATTCCTTTGCTATCTATTTCCGTCTCTATAGGAGCAGTCGTGAGAGCGGGTTTTTTATTCCATAGAACTCACTTTGAGGGTGTTGAAATCCACCAAGTATATACTTTTTCAGAAAGAAATGCAAGAGGTGAATTATATTCTGACTAAAGTTTCTCCTTATTTCATTGTAGATAAAATATGTGTAGATAATTGAAAGAATTGATCCAAATAATCTCATCAATTGGGAAGGATAATAGCAAGATGCATTAATAGAAATACGTGATGGAGTTTCAGGAGGCCATAAACAAAATCAATGATCTGCCTTGCAAGAAAACAACCTTAGCTCCACTTGTATGGGTGCTGGAAATTTATGCAAGAAATTTAATGGGTATGACAATTCTCCGCGAAATTATGTATAATTACTTTCGATTGCATTGTAGAGTATGCCATATACAGGTAGGAGATAATTACTTTTGTATTAAATTACATTTTGGCCCTGGTAGATCTTATTGGAAATGGAACCACAAGAGAAAAGATGGATGCAGTAAGTCACTTCTTTTATCATTGAGATTGGCATGAAAATGAATTAGAGGTAGTAGAAGTTGGTGCAATACCTTCGCTGGTTGATCTTTTAACAGGACATTATTTATTATTAGTTCCTTACCAAAGGCTGGTCTATATGTTTCACTTTATTCCATTTATTTTTTCCTAAAACAAAATATGTGCCTTTCCTTATAAGACGTGCCAACATGCCCATTTTCTTTTACCTCTCTCGAACAACTAAATGAATAATAAATTGTATTCTAATAGAGCAATCGCATGTGCACAATGCAATGTGAACGTTGAACGGTATATGTTATTTGATTTTAGAGGGATAGTTATTAGTTTTGTAGTTGATGTTGATAAGGGGCTTGAGAATTTTGTCTCGGCACCATTGTTTGGGAGCCTTGGAACTCCATAGAGTGAAGTCTTTCATTTCAATAATTACTGGATCAAGTTTTCTAGTGTGAAGGATTTTTCGTGCGAAGATGGGTTTGACATTACTGCTGCCCATAGTCAAAGGAATTGAATTTTTCGTGGGACGGGCTTTTACGGGCTCGGGAGAGTCATAGTGGGTGTGTGCTCTAAAATTCTTAAGGATTTGCAGACACTGATGAGTGTGTCTGCTCCCTGGAATTCAAGGATTTGAAGAAACATTTGTTATCAAGTGCTACTGGAGGATTTCAATGATGACTTCAGACACTCTTGTAGCATAACAAGGCTTTGTTCAGCCATTTCTTCATCAACTGGATTCTGATTTACTATTTGATCAAATTGTATCACACCCTGAGTAGATCTCTTTTTTCTACAATAGGGCTCATTCGCTGCATCTCTTTGTCAACATCCACTTCTTTAGCTCTTTGTAATTCACATAAACAATTAATAAACACCAATAAAACTAATTTTAAGTATGAAAATGATGACAATGTCATTGTGATAGAAGTAGACTGACAAACAATGCACATTTCCAATGCTATCCGCTTCGGATCTCAATCTCAGTCTAACAATACTATGTATCTTGTTGATCTGTTGAAAGAGGCATTACACATTTTGTTTACCTGCATTTCCAAGAAAACCCTTTCATATGGTAAGTAAATTCACTCGTATAGCAATCAGAGGGAATTTAAGTTTTCCACAAATAAACTATTACAAAATATCGTTATACTCATGTATGAAAAGTGTGGAAGTTTAGTAGGTGTTCGCCAAGTGTTTGACCAAATGACTGAATGAGACCTCGTCTCATGGAATATCATAATTGAATTTTACACAAGACACGGGTATCCTCACCAAGCGTTGACACAGTTTCACCAAATGCAACCAACAAGGTTTAAACTTGTTGACCAGTTCACCTTTTCTGGCATACTCCTAGCTTGTGCCAAAATAGTTGATTTGAAACAGGGTATAGATATCCACAAAAGTACAATGGAGAAGGGATTTTTGTCAGATGTTATAGTTGCGAGTGCCCTGGTAGATATGTATGCAAAATGTGGAAGTATACAGGCACATGAACTGTTTGAAAAAATGCCTGAAAGAAATGTAGTCACATGGACCGCAATAACTGTAAGTTATGCACACAATGGGTTTGTTGAAAAGGCATTCAAAAATTTTAAACAAATGCAATTGGCAGGAATCAAGCCAAATTCCACTACCTTTTCCAACAACCTCCCAGTGTGTGCCAAAATGGGTTCTGTAGAACATGGCATGGACGTCCATCAAAAAATGATTGAAAGGGGTTTCTTGTGAGATGTTGCATTTGCAAGTGCCCAGGTAGATATGTATGCCAAATGTGGAAGCATTAACAAAGCATGTCAACTATTTAACATAATGTTTTAAAGAGATGTGATTTCATGTACTACAATGATTGCAGGATATACACAAAATGGGTTTGTTGAAGAGGATTTGAAAACATTTAAACGAATGCAATCGGTAGGTTTCAAGCCAAGCTCCATAACTTTTGTCAGCATCCTCCCTATCTATACTAAAATAAGAGTTGTAGAACAAGCTATGGATGTCCATCAAAGCATAATGAAAAGTGGTTTTGTGTCAAATATTATAGTTGCAAATGCCCTGATAGATATGTATGCAAAATGTGGAAGCATACACGATGCACATGAAGTGTTCGACAAAATGTGTCAAAGAGATGTGGTCTCATGGAATGCGATGATTGCAGGATATGTACAAAATGGGCTTTTTGAAAAGGTTGTTGAAGATTTTAAGTAAATGCAATTGCCAACTAGAATTCCATACTCCACAACCTTTGTCAGCATCATCCCGGCCTGTGTCAAAATGGGAGCTTTAGAACAGGGTGCAGACATCCATCACAACATAATTGATGACTTCAGACACTCTTGCAGGATCTGAAAAGAGTGACAACAAGTCCCCACTACTTCCTAAGAGCCACCATGATCTACAAGATTCTGATTGCAAGGATGCGTCATTTTTAGTAAGCAGTATTCAATCTGTGAACAACCATTGTGGTGTATTGAATCTGGCTTTAAATTTGATCAAGTTTTTATGAATGTATTTCCTTGGGTTGTGAGCTGAAAAAGTGGTTGTTGTTGCTCTGTTATTCCTTGAATTAAAACTCAAGGAAGAAATTCTCTAGGAATCCAGAAATACATGCCCTCAATTTCGCATCCACAAACTTTATGAAACATTGTGCAAATGCTTGGGGAAAATTTGGCAGACTCAGCGAGTCTCATGGCAAGACTCGTGAGTCTCGCATTTGGCCTCGACGGGGCCTATTGTTTATCATTATATTTTAACATAAATTTTAAAAAAGAACATATTTGAATTTTTTGAAGACTTTTGAAACCCGTTCTACAAGAAATAGTCATCAATCATAGCATACCAAGTTATGGGAGCACACTTCAATCTATACAACACCTCTTTGAGGCAGCACATTAGATGCTTTCTGCTCTCTTTTGCATATCCACATGGCTACTCCATATAGACTTCCCAAGTCAATTCATCATTAACCAAAGCATTCAAGACTAATATCACTCAACAAAATCAACCCATCGTAAATACTAGCCTCTACTTTGATAGCACCTCCACTACTACCTTACTCAAACTTCTTGTATCCAAAGCAGTATCAAATGTATAAATGTATTCATGTTTAGTGCCAAAATACTTGGCCACAAAATACTACCTCTCATGATATAAAATCTGCAAATGTACGGAAGTTTTCATGTATTCATGTTTAGTTCAAATAAAATAGTCTACAAAACGCTACCACTCATGATATAAGATTTACAAATGTATATCTACGAATTTGTAACAAATTTCAAATATAGAGATAGAGCCTTTAAATGTAATGCTTCATCTATATTCCTACACTTACAAAATCAATCACGCCCCTTATCAACATCAACTACAAAACTAATAACTATCCCTCTAAAATCAAATAACAAATAACGTTCAACATTCACATTGCATTATGCACATGCGATTGCTAGTTTATAGTCTTTTACCTTTAATATATCAATTATATTAAACATTGCCACATTAGATAAGGGTTATGAGAGAGCAATATAAATAGTAAAGCGGATGATGGAATGTTGCACCCAAAATGGTTAAAGTCAATGTGTAATGTTGTAATCAAAACTCGAATTATTAGATTTTTTTTAGCCAATAAATACTGTAAGGGAAGAAAACCGTGCCTTTAAAAATAGGTCTCGCGCTAGAATACCTTCATACTTAAAACGATGATTAAGTGGAAAGTGGACCCACTTATCATGTATGTATGCGAGTTGTAAATTTTATGTGGTCTCTATTATTTAAAAAATGATATGTGGGAAGGAATGACCGAGTACAATATGGAATAATTAAGGTGATACTATTTTTACAAATATGGTATGGTCTAATTTTTGACAAATTTTGAAAATATTAATAAATAATTTTTTGGGTCATGTTATCAAGTTGTAAGTATTACCCTTTTCAAGTTTTCCTATATGATTAATTTTGTTGTCTTTATAATTTGATTTTGTATTGTTAGGACATCGCAGGTTCAAAATCAACTGTATGTGATACATAGTTGTTTTGGGGGGTTTTCTATTTGACATCAGAAGTGGTGGCACAAATTTTTTGAAAAGTTTGGAATGAATTAGGCCACTAAGCATGACTTCTCCATCTTCAGTCTAACCAAGTCATTGATGTCGTAGAGGCTGCGATGACATCCATGCTTGGTGTTGTGGGCTCCATGTATCTTGGAATTGTTGACCTGTGACTCTAATAGTCCTCATTGAGCTAAAAAATAAATCCCACCTAGGTTGGTTGGTCTTGCATGCGATAATATATTACGATCAGTATGTCAATATAGGCAATGTTGCACTAGAGGTGGCCCTCTCACTAACATAATGATCGATTGGTTGTGGGATAGACATATTTGTTGTCTTGTTATCAAGGTCAAATATGTCTCTTTAATGCATCTTGGAATTGCTTTGACAACCCTACAAACCTTATGTGCCTTACTACCTAGGGTGAACATAACTCTTCAATGCATCTTGAACAAGTCCTTCAACGACTCTACAAGCCCTTGTATTTTACTATCAACATAACATTGCACCTCCTTTAGGTGCAAGTGCTAGTATAAATTTGGGTTAAATCAATTTTGAAACCAATATTTCTGAATATACATCGATTATAAAATTACACTTTAAACACTCACTAGAATATAATTTCCTAAAAATATATCATATTTGATGATAGTATTTTCAAATAAAATGTTAATTTCTTTTAAAGAAGAATGTATAAGTATTTGTACGTACAAAATCATTTCAAAAGCAATAGCATCCAGATTGTGTCCTTTGCTTGCACGACTGATTGACCAAGAACAAAGAGGTTTCCTCCCTAGAAGGTCAATTTCAGATGACATTGTAATTTCCTATGAGCTCATTCGTTCTCTGATTTCCTCTAACTCTCCAGGGATGATGATCAAACTTGACTTCAACAAATCTTATGATAGTCTCAACTAGAGATTCCTCATTATGTCTTTGAAGAGGATGGGATTCTATGATAAATTATGTGAGTGGATCTTCAATTGCATTTCTTCTCCACATTTTTCAGTGCTTGTCAACAGTTCAGTCGAACGTTTATTCACAAGTTGCAGAGGGATTAGGCAAGGTGATCCCTTATCTTCCTTCCTCTTTATTCTGGTTGTAGAGGCCTTGAGTAGATCCCTAAAACCTATTGTTGCTCAAGGCTCCATGCAAGGGTTGAAGATGGTTGTTGGTCTTCCTCCACTATCTCACCAATAGTTCATGGATGACACATTTCTCTTCGTAGTTGCCTCGATGTCGGATGCCAAAGCTATGGCGTTCGTTCTCGACAATTACTCCAAAGTCGCAGGTCAAAATATTAACTTTCACAAATCAGTGATTTTATTTTTTAATATTTCTCCACATTTACAAAGAAGAATCAAGTATGTCTTTGGTTTTGAGATTGGATTCCTCCCCCATAAATATATTAGCATTCCCTTATTTGCGGGAGAGGGGAGAGCCTCTCTCTGGGATGACTTGTTGCGATCCTTCACCTCTAGACTAAAAATGTGGAAAGGGAAATGGTTTTCTTTGGCAGGTAGAAATCTTCTTATTCGGTCTGTTATGTGCTCTCTTCCTACATATATGCTTTCCGTGATGAAGATTCCCAAGATGGTTCTTGGTAAAATGGAGAAAATATGAAGGTCCTTTCTCTGGCAAGGGAACAACAAGGAGACGAAGTTCCATCTTGTGAAATGGGAAAATTTTAAGCTTCCAAAAGCATTTTGGGGACTAGGTATTATTGATCTGGAACTCCAAAATATAGCTCTTAGTGCAAAACTTGTGTGGAACTTCTTATCAAATCTGAATAGACTGTTCTTTCAAGTGTTATCCCATAAATACTTGGGAGCAGGCAGACCTGAGCTTCTCTTATCCATTAAAGAGTTATCGAGAGGTTCACATGTCTGGAACTTCCTTTCTAGGTGCAGGAGTCTCATTTATGCTCATATATCTTGCTAAATTGGTAATGGGAAATTAGCAAACTTTTGGGAGGATAGCTGGTGTGGGCACGAGACACTAATTATTAACCAACACTTAGCCCATGTTGCGCATGTCACTGAGGCTTCCTAGGGGAATAAAGTGGTGGATTATGGTGCTATGGCCTTGGACGGCTCCCCCACTTTTCACTGGAAATATGTTAATGATCTCAGCTGTCGGAGAAAGAAGTAACAAATTTTAACGAGATCCTTTCACTGAGAAAGGCCACTTTTAAGGAACAAGAGGATCAACTGCTATGGTTAGGCATCTCTTTTGATGTGTATTCAGTTAAATATGGTTATAACAATATGATTTCCCTATCATGGAAAAGTGAAAAAAGATGGACCGGGTGTTGGAGCTCCAAGCTTCTCCTGAAAGTTGTAGTTTTTAGATGGCTAGTAGTCAAAGGAAAGATCCTAATGCAGAAAATAAGAAAATCCTAGGGCTATGCCAGTCTAACCAAATGTGTTCTTTGTCATAATTTTGAAGAGGATGTTGATCATTTGTTAATCTTTTTCCCCTTTGCGGTGAGGGGATAGAATTGGTTAAGCAACAAGTTTGGATTAGATTGGGCTCCCTGTAGGAATATTGTTAAATCTTTAGTGGCCTGGCCAAAGTTGGGGGGAAAAGGAGCCTTCAGGTCCATTTGGATCATTTCTCCTTTCTTCCTAATATGATATTTATGGTGGGAGCGTAATCTTAGAATATCCAAGGAGGAGGCTATGGAGTTTCAGGAATTTTATTGAGAAACTGAAAGTTGTAATTTCAGAATATGTCAATTCTCGCAGCTCCAAAAATCCAAACTACACTTCGAAAGATGTTGAGATTAGAACAACTTGGCCTGTTGTCAAAATTCCACTTCCCGTCTTGATAGTCCAACGGGGATTATCTTAAATTGAAAAAATTCTAAGAAGGAGAAATTCGAAATGGAGCCCACCCCCTGGGTTTTGCAAATTGAATTTTGACGGGACCTCTGGAGGCAACCCAGGTAAATTGAGGGTAGGGTGTATAGTGAGAAATGAGCATGGAATTGTGGTAGTGGTGGGATCCTTTCCACTACATGATGGAACTTGTAACCTTGCAGAAGCACAAGTTCTATTAGAGGGAGTCAAGTTAGCGGTGTTAAGTGGTTGCGAGAAACTCTAAGTGGAAGGAGATTCACAAGTAATTGTTCATGTGATTACTAAGGGCTCTGCCCTTTCTTGGCATCTTAACTTCTATATCTCAAATATCCTTGTCTGGCTTGGAAAATTACATAGCTGAAGTATTAATCATGTTTATAGAGAGGCTAACCGTGTTTCCAATCACCTAGATAATGAGGTTATTGATGGCCCAAAAGTTGAATTAATTTTTAATAAGATAGAAGATTGGTACGGTTTGGAAGATATTATTATTTATGATGGGTGGCACATGCAAAGCTCAAAGAATTAGTGGTGGCATGAGCCACATTTTATATTTGTTGGTCGCTCACATTCCTCTCTCTCGACTTCTATTTGTTCATGTTTTTGGGCTGGTGAGAGAATGGATTTTTGAGGTTTGTTTTCATTGCTTTGTGCGAGGAGAGAAGGGAAATGGCCTTTACTTCGGCCATTTCCCGCGGGCAGCTTCAAGAGGTGTTTCACTACGATACTGTGCTCGAGGCCAAGGCCATTGAGCGTGTGATTGGAGATTCCTATATACACGACTCTCACAGGGCCATAATCAACTCTGAACTCGCTGTGGTATTTGTTTCTAACTGCCTCTTGCTCCATCTGCTCAAGGTATATGTTGTGGATGTCATGGAATTCTTCATTTACCATGTTTATCGAGTTAGTTTTCTCGAAGAAATGGACAGGGGCCGCATCCCTGACCCTTTGCTCTGGGTGGAGGAGGAAGACACTCAGGTGAATGGTTTCGGGCGCAGGGAAGATTGGCTCGGCAAGTGATATAGGGAGTTGCTTCTCTATGCAAAGGTTGTTCACGATTTGTTCTGGCATGGTGGTCCAAACCCTAACAGACTGCCTCCTCTATATCTCATCGATTCTCCTTCGCCCATCGACTCAGCCATTGACCACCTCAATGAGTTTCGGACTAATGTTAGGGTGGCCTTTCTTCTTCTGCTAGGTAAGGTCAAGTAGTTGGAAGGCAGCATTTCTGACGGTGACGGTCAGGGTGAGGCGGGAGGCAAGGGTGATGCGTCGGATGTGGCACTTGCCGTAGCAAACGGGACAGAAAGCAGACGTCCTATGCCTGGGGTGGTGGTTATTTCAGATGAGGAGTAATCGTATTTTCTAGCTTGTTTTTTTGGCTTTGTGGCTATGTGTTTCTGTTGTCTTGTTTCTTCTTCTGTTAGTTCCAATTGTGTTTCCTTCTTTTTCATTTGGGCCATTTTGTGGGGCCTTGTGTAGTTGGATTTTGTTCGGTTTTTGTTTGGAATATAGTTGTAAGGGTGGGGTCCCTTAACCCTCCGGTTCATAGCTTCGGTATAAAAGAGTTTAAACATAAAAAAATGTATAAGTATTTGTATTTTTTTTTGTAATATGAAGGGATCAGTGAATATCCAATGACCCAGAGTTTCAAAGAGTGAAGCTCTAACATATTGCTTAATCCTTTCTTGATTGGTGGGATGAAAATGATTTTAAAACTTGTTGTATTTAATTTCTTAAGTCACATTATTACGATTTATTTGGATAACATTTTATAACATCAAATTCTTCTTTTAATACAACAATATTATATTGTTAAATTAGAACATTTGTTTATTTATGTTGATAGACGTTCTACAATGGTAGGAAGAGGAGGAATGTGATGGTGTGCATATGAACTTTTGATTTTTGATTTTTTTTAACGATTCGACCATCTTGGAGAAAATTCAAACTTAAATTTGACTTTCACTTAAAATCTTTTTCTTTTTCTTGGAGAAGTCAATTGGTGAATACTAATATCTTAATCACATACTTGAGATTGAGGCCCCTTTTTTCCCTCAAATATATGTATTTTTAGATTAAGGCATTTAAAATATTTGTATTGGTTTTAATAAAGTCCAAAACAATGTTGGCATATTAAGTGGGTCTCCTTACTTTATAATAATTATTAAACTTACATAAAAACATTATTATTATGTTATTAATTTATTCGCGAAAAATCATTTTAAATTGTTTTGAACACATACAAATAAAAAATAACTACTGCAAATATTTTAAATACACCTATTTGAAAAAAAATAATCTTAGTAGTGTCAAAAAATCTTAAATTGATGATTTACGTATAAATAAAAAATTACCATAATATTTATGCGAGTAAAAACAAATACGACATATTTCTAAGATCATATGATTTTGTTGGTATTGTTACTCATTCTCTAATGTAGCTCCAAATTAAGTAGGTGTGCATTTTTTTAAAGAAAATGTTCATGTATTTTTTATAATGTCACTGAGATAGCTAGTAGAGACAAGTATAATTCAAGGAAAGAAGTCTTTAATTCTCTATTCTTATATTTTAGAATGAAATGTCTATTATTTTTATGGAGGAATTGGTAGGCCTTGTCCAAATATCACTCTTCACAAAATCATGGGAGCTACATAAACATTTTTATTGCTTTGCAAAAAAAAAGGTGCTTTAATCATATTTGACTCTTATCACCAACTTGATATTGATTTTTTTCCTTTTTTAATAATATTTTATTTAAATTTGTGACTAATTATGATCCTTATGGAAATTTTAAAATACAAGATGCGTTGTGTATTTATTTGATAGGAAAACTCTGATAAAGATATTCAATCCAATTATTGTATAGGGCACTCCTAATCGACTTAATTGTCATTATAGAATACCTACGATACCACACCTGACTCTCACACTAAATTACAAAATCGTTTAATCACTTTTCTTCTCATAGATTACTTGTGGGCCCAGGGTCTTTGAATTCTTATAGTGCTCGCCTCTTAACAATGAGGTAATTTGAATTTTATACCATTCACCTCCCAAATTCTGAAAATGTCATCATTTTATGTGAATTTGTGTTCAAATTAATAGTTTAAAAACTTTTCGGCCGTACCGAAATATCAAAGACTTCACCCCCAAACAATTAAAAAGTGAGGAAAAAAGGGACAATAACGGAAAGCACGTTCATAAATTTTCCACGCCTCAATCCTTAAGTTGCCTACAACCAAGTGTATCCCGAAACTTCCTAAACGGGCCCCACAATAAGTCCTTTAGTGTCATTTCCACGTCAAAATATTTCCCTTGCCAGCCCGACCCACGCCACTGCCACGTAAAGCGATAAACCCCTTTATTCCCCACTTCAAAATGACACGTCACATCACATGCGAAGCATCGCCCGATCAAATCCTATTTTCAAAAATATTTAATTTGGCTAACGAAAGCAAATGCCACGTCGGAAAAATCGTGCCAGGTTGGAGCCAGTTCGCTAATTGGGCTTCGCCGCGTGGAATAGACGGTGACGCTGCCGGCGGAGTACCGCCCAAGGTAAATGGCAGCCTGTCTCATGGCTGTATTCATGGAAAAAAAATCTTGTTTGTTTTTTCTTCTTATAACTTTTGGTCCCCCTTGTTCATGGAATTTTATGGTTTTAAGGCCGGCCTTGTGCAATTACATTAACAAATCTGTTTCCCACACAGGCCCTGCTTCTTGGGCTTCCAGTGTGAAATAAGCTCAGATTTGTGATTAATGGGACTCGAACAGACGACCCATCAGTCAACTGAGTATTACTGCAAGTTGAAGAATGAGACATATGATCATGTTCAATTGGAGGAAAATGTTTTGAATTGCACAGATCTTAGTGACTATTTGACAGCACAAGATCTTCCAAACAAGGATCCAAAAACAACTTATACCAGGCCTGATCTTGGTTTAAGAGTTGCCTGTGAATCAGAAAAAGAGAACAGGATTCGTAATATTAGGCCTAGTCATCTGGTTGTTGATGGCTTCACCCCTGCAACGGGGTCAAGCCCATATGTTTTCCACGGCGCCACGTCACCTCCAACAACCCCTTCAGGGAGGTGTAAATCTCCATTTGTTCCTTCTTTCAAGAGTGTCACCAAAGTGTTGGCATTCCCTTCTTTTCTCTGGGGTAAGGTTTGGATTTGGTTTTTACAATTGTAGTTTGCTTAGTTTAAGGGTTGAAAATGGAGGGTGGGTAATTTTTTGGTGGTATTTTTTTAGTTGGTTGGTCAATAATTCAACTTGTTAACATATATAATGTTTAGGGTTGAGTGTGAAAATACACTTGAAATACAAAATTTAATGTGTATTATGACTTTCTCTGTGATGGGTGCAGCTAAAGTTGATGCATTCATAGACCGCCTGAATAGATGGACGAAAAGTGCTGATTCCCTTGCTGAACATTTTTGGGCTCACAGTAAGTTCAATGGATATAACCCACTTTTAGTCTAATATTGTAGTAAACTTTCTTACAGTAACTTTACCCAGGCACAGGTTCATACAATCCATGGATTCAGAGGAAGGCTATAAAATTAACATACACATAACCTTGTTTACATGGCTTCCAAGCATATATGAAGATTAGATCTGTGAAAATCATTTTATTTTGTTACATTAGTGTATGTATTTTTCAGTCTTTTAAACTTAGTTATATCATGACCTTTTATTTCTTCCATCCGTTTGTGAAAATTTATTCATTTCTTAAATTGATTTCTTTCTCTGATTCTAAGAGAATCAGATTCATGATGATAATTCTATTTTTTTTTATTAAATTATTTTATTTTAATTGAATTTGAAGCTTGTACCATTACAATTATTAAGTTTAATTGTTAAGGATAATTTTAATTTTGAACATACCAGGCTTCAAAAAACAGTGGGTGATTTTCTTTCCTAATTAAGAGATTGTCATAACCTTGGGTGTAGCTATAGATACAAAATTAAAGTTCTTGTAAATTCCTTTTTTTGAGTAGGAAATCTCTTGAACTCTTAAGAATTTCAGCTTTATGATCTTCAATAGCTTTTACCATACCAATTAGATTCTTATATGGTATGTTTTTATGCATTTGTCTATAAATTTACAAGTGGGTATAAGTGTATGTGAAACTGCCTTATGATGCAGAAAATTGCTTCTCCTCCCAAGAATTGCAGATATAGTCAGTTTGTATGCATTTCTTTGGACATTTACAGATGGATGTTAAAGTAGAATTTCGGATTTTTGACCTTTGAAATCTTTTATTTTAAATGTTGTTTGGGTTGATCTGTATTAACCTTTATTATCGTAAGATGATATACACCAGCTGATAATCCCCGTAGTGCTACATCATAGGCACACTGAGAACGGAGATAATTACAACCATAAACATATAAGGCGGCTGCTATAGAAACCCAATACTCAGATTTGATTTGTAGCGTCTCTATGCCTTGGTAATCGAAACCTAAAGGTCTATGAGCTAACTTATGCTTGGCTAGCCAAACTGAGAGGGTTTACTCTCTCCACCAATCACAAAATCCACACCTAAAAGTTAGTTTCTCATAAGATCAGTTAGTGTGTATTTCTTTATACAATTACAATTGGGTGTCAGTGTTTGTGAAATTTAGTCTAAGTGGGTGCTTATATATTGTTGTTTTTGCAGTAAAACTTGGGGGAAGTGTGTCTGAAACAGTGTGGGGAAAGGTGAGCTTGGGGACAAAAATAGTGACAGAAGGAGGAGTAGACAATCTGTTCAAGCTGAGCTTCAGTGTTGGTCCAAGGGAAAAGCTTGTAAAAACTTCATCATGCTACTTGTCTACCTCCACAGGGCCCATAGCAGGATTGCTCTTCATATCAACAGAGAAAATAGCCTTTTGCAGTGACCGTCCCCTATCCTTCACATCTCCTAATAAAAAGACTGCATGCACTTATTACAGGGTAACATTTTTTGTACTATCACATTTTCTTTCAATGGTTATGTCATGTTCTTGATCTTTTCTTATCACGAGTTCTAAGAAGTGGGTATTTTCTCATTCTTTTTTGGGTTTCAATGCAGGTGGCCATACCTCTTGGAAGAGCAGGCTCAGTGAACCAATATGAGAATATGAACAAGCCTTCAGAGAAATATATACAGATCCAGACTGTTGATGATCACGAGTTTTGGCTCATGGGGTTTGTGAATTATAAGAAAGCCTTGAAGCATCTGCAGCAGGCAATTAGGTCTCATTAGATCTCAAGGAGAATTTTTTGTATGAGTGTGGGTAGCAACATGGGTAGTTCCATGGATGGTCTGCTTGATGTACAGTATTGTATTAGTCTTTTTGCTTTATGATTAAATATAATTAAAATTGAAAGCAAAAGCTAAGTTACAGTCATCCATATATTTCACAAAATAATAAAAATGTGTGACTTTTTCTTGACCAGTGACAAAATATTTATTTGTTTTCACAATAAGGGCAAAACTGCAAGTAAAATGTATTTTTTGTTTTTGTAATAATAACATCGATGCCATCTAAGTGATTCGTCTCTTTAGACATCAAATATGACAATTCTAATTTTGGAAGAGCCGTAAACTTTGATTTTGTTGTAGAATTCGAATCTCAAAAGATATTGTTATCATTTGATTTTGATTTTGAGTTGTTGATTGGTATCGTCTACTTTGAAGCTGTAATATATTTTATATTTTTCATATAATTTCTTATTCAAGATTTCAGGTTGATTAACAAATCTTTTTTGAAAATTTTGGAGTTTTTGTAATTAATATATTTTTGAAAAAGTAATTTTTTTGTTCGCATATAATTGTAAGTGATTTATTAAACACTAATGCAATATGTATAAGCACAAAAAAAAAGTATGAAATATATTTTAAAAAGAAAATTAAAAAATTGTTGTCTCATTAGTTATGATGGATTTGAGTGTACCTCTAAACTTTTTTTGTGGATCTCTGTAAATTCGAGCAAGAAATTCACACTTTCAATGATATTTTTAGAAAATTTTCTCTTGTTTTCAGAGTTCCAGAAGCGTCACTATCATGATTTAACAAGGTGAAGTTCTATATTGTAAATTGAGATTTCTGAAAAGATTTCTAATTCAATATCAAAACCGTACTAGAAATATTATAGTCTTCAATTTTAAATAATTTAAACTTTTACAATCCATAATATATTAAAAATATATATTTTAATTTTTTTGTTAAGTTTATTTATCCATCTAAATTTTGAAATTTAATTATTAAACCTATTTTAATACAAATAATAAATACATAACTAACTGTTACAATATTAAATTGTACTCACTAATATGAAAATCTTAAATACACATATTTTAAAGCCAACAAACACGTTCTAATTCATTTATGACGGGCTTGCGTGACTAGCTTAAATCCAACACCCTCACCCCTCTTCATTTCTAGGGAATGTTTTCCAATTATTAGAGCCATCATCAATTTAACCAAGTTTTTTCTCAAAAATATTGTTTAAATCTTCAAATTTCATTGTTTTTCATTAGTTTGTGATTAAATATTAGTCAAATATTAGCTCTTACTATTTTGCAGTTTTATATTTAAAGGAGGATGACCCATGGACAACTAAGACATTAGAATCATCAGCTTAATAATTTAAATGAGGTTTTTATTAAAAACCCTTTATTATTTATTCTTAAGCACTTCCAATTTCAATACATCTCACGAGGACCTACATTACCCATAGGCAATTGTGGTAGATATGAGCACAAACATTTTAGCTTTTGTTTTACTAATATTGTTTTTCTCTAACCGTGTATCAATCATCATTTTTTCTTGTTTGAAATTATGTATGCCAATTGATTACTTTATGTTGTAGCCATTAAAATCTATTACTTTTTAAATAAGATAATATGATGTATCTAATAATAAATATCTCAATAAAATAATATTACATTTGTAAATTAAAAACAAATCCTAAAACAAAATTGTCAATAAGAATTGTGTATTACAATGCTATTAGCCACCCTATCATTAGGGATTTGTCTACCACAATATTATGTCAAGTTTTATTATTTGTGGTCTTGAATCACTTTCTTCTACTCTAATACCAAATAAGAGCTATATTGCAACAATGGTACCTTTTGTTAATGTATTACACAAAAATTAGATTGGCTTTCTACATTTTAAACAAATGTATAATTTTGACGAACATTTTTCAGGTTTTGATTTTGTGTATTTTGTTTCATATAATTATGAGTAATTATGTCATAAATGGGATTCCTATGTTAATATGATTCAATCACTATTATCTCATTTGCTTTCCCTTGCTAAACTGTGAATTTCAGGCATTTTGCATTGATATTGACTTCTTTGACATAATACTCTTCTTAATAACCAAGAGTATCCCGACTGATTTTAGTTGCAAAGACTTATAGACTTCTAATGGAGTTCTTTCTCACATTTTAAGGTACCTTTGTATTCAAAACTTGTCAAAATTACTTATACATGTTAGCTTTAGGTTTATACAGGCAAAAAATGGAATCACTTAGTCAAAACCTTATGTTTTGGGCTTAATACAGGAAAATGACATTCTCCTCCTTGTATTTGTTCAATTGGTAGACCGTCAAGTTTAATTGAGCTAAGAAAGGGCATATGATGGAAACCCTTTGATTTTTCAATCAAGCTTAATCCTATATTCGTAGGGATGGGGAGTTTGGTCAAGTTTATAAATAAAATCGCTCCCTTACTTAAGTGGAGCAAAAGCTTCAAGGTTTAATTTTTTTCCTAAGTTAAAATTAGTTAAGGCTTTGAGTAGGTGAGGAAAATGTAGACATGATTGTGTCACATGTCACAACCCTTGAAACTCTGTTTCTCAAGGAAGTCTACAAAAACAACTAGGACGTAAGAACTTTTTCACAAACGCGAGAATCCTAAGAAACCAAAAGCATGTGATAGGTCGACGAGGTTAAGTAATTTGAGCCCACGAGGAGAAAAGGCTTGAGAGCACAACATGCCATCAATGTTGACACGTGGACCAATGATGATTTTCCGTGGTCCCAGAGGTTTAAGTGAGAAGGGGGAAATGGCTATGGCATAATGAGACTTTGAGAGTATGGAAATTATGAAAACTCTGGGGAGAGCTACAGACTCACGAAGTGGAGAACATGTGATTGGTCCACGTGGATCAACCACGATCCACTAGTTTCCCAAGAAGGTTACAATCCAGCCTATAAAGGTATGTGGGGTTGCACCATGTCAAGAAGAGAAGTTGACAAAAATAACTAGGGCATAAGATGTTCTCAACAACCCCGAGAATCTTGAGAAGCCAAAAGATCATGATAGGTCGTCGGGGTTAAGCCACGAGGGGTTCATTAGCTAGGCAATATCCTAGCACGTGAGTTCATATTGAAGTAGTTAAAATTAATAAAATTAAAGTCAATATACTGGTAGACATTAGGGGGTGGAAGGGTTTAATTACATCGAGAGGCATTCTATAATGGAAAGCAAGGTTGTAATGGAGTGTGTTGTTCAATTTTATTCTCGATATTAAATTTGACATTCATTTGACCGTCATGTGAAAGGCCATTCATAAATTTTACTTCTATTGGCACTTAAATAATTTTGTTTCTTTTTTTGGAGAAGTGAATAAAAAAATAGTGATATCTATCATAACTAGATAGGTGCCTTGAGATTGATATCTCTCAGCATATTTTAAATAGATGTATTTAAGATATCTAGTATTGAGGGTAGCTCAGAGAGTTGAGCCAAAGGAGAGGTAAGGTTTTTTTAAATATAAAATGAAAACATTTAAACCCTAATTTTTAAAACTAAATACCTTAAAATTACAAAAGGAGTGTGGTAACAAAAATAAATTATAATATCTTATTGAATAATGAAATCTTCATCATGCTATTCTCAACCAAGCATTAATAAAATGATAGAAAACTAGGATTGAGTACATTTTTCAACACAAATGATACTATTTCACCATTTTAATTAATTGAAGAACTATTAATAAGTGATAAAAACGTTAACGTTAAGGTGATTGATAATAGGTCTTGAATGGCTTCAAACTCTTATTCTAGAGCAAAGGCATATCAAGAAAATAATAATTGTGTGGGAAACATGATATATTTTTTGTTTGATATATTATGGTATAAATAAAAAAGCGGTAGATAAAATTGTAATGGAAAAATGGTAAGTAAGGTACAAAAAAAATGAGGGGTATTTTCATTATAATAATATAACAGGAGGGGGTATTATCAATTCAATAATTAGAGGCCAAAACTAACATCAAGACTATTCTTTAATACCACTCAAACAACATGATATACCATACTTTTACTAGGTGAACCCCTATGGGTTAAGCAGTATAAGCTTGAAAGGATGAAAAGGGATGAGAGCACGTCGAAATGTTATCAATGGTGCCACATGGACCAATGATTGCAGCTCTTCATTCAAGAGGTTTGTGCAAGAAGAGAAAAATGGTTAATTCATAAAGAGACCTCGAGAGTTCAAGAATCTAGATAATTTTGAGGAGATCTAGAGGCCCATGAATCGAAGAACATGTGATTAGTCCATGTGGATCAACCACAGGTTGCTAGTTTCCTAGGGAAATTATGATCTAGTGCCTACAGGAAGACCCCATGAATCTAAACTCCATGTCAATGCAAGAGCCCATAACCAATATGAACAGGACATGTGGTGTCAAACTTGGGCAAAAGTCATCGAAAATGGTGCCCAAGAGAAGGGGATGCATGACAAATCAAATTTGGGTCAAATTTGATGGCCCCATGGTTGTCAAATGTGTTCAATGGCCTTGGAAATTTCGAACGGCCATAACTTTTCCACATGAACACCAAATCAAGCAAAAATTGGTCTCTTTGGAAAGCTTTTGAGACACACTATTTGTTGAGAGTGGTTTTAGGTCACCATCAACCATGTTTTGGGATCAACTTACATTCATGAGTGCCAACTGTCGTTTTTCCCTTGTGAATCAAATAATAAAAGTTAGTGGTCTATTTCAATCAAACATGTTTGTTTCCACTAGTGTAGATTCCTACGATATGCTTTTTGGTAGTTTGATCAGATATTCTAGCATAAGTAAACAGTGAATGTAGCGCCCACTTTCATCATCGTGTTTTGTGCACGTGGGCCTAGGAAGACGAGGCAAAAAAAAAATTAAAAACCAAAAAAGCACTTTCCCTAGTCAAAATTGATAACTCTGACAATGAGGCAAATAAGTTAACCAATTTTGTAATGAAATCAAATAGTACATTTGTGTATCAAAAGTGTAATATCAATCAAATATTCATTTAAAATTTATCTAGCTTAAAAATTTATGGAAACACATGCAAATTAATCGGCCAAGGCAAAGACAATAGTACTATTGCTACAAGCAAGTACAAAAAATAAAATTGCAATAATTTTCATATCAAATTTTTGTGAGCTTTAAAATTTAATTCATAAATATAACAATTTATCATTACAATGCCACCTATACATACATACATACATACATATTCAATTTAAAATAAAATATTTGTTTGTTTTTGTTTAAGATTTCATAATCATATTTTTGTTATATATATTCATGTTATTATTTTTTTCATAGTAAATATTAATATGTACTATTATGTATTTAAGAAATGTTATATAGTAAATTATAGGTTATAAATGTTTTTTAAAAATGTATTAATTATTTGGAAACATATTTAATAAATAAATATAGAGAAATATTTTATGTAATCCATAGTCATTTAATATTGGTATCTGATTGGTAATCATTATAATATTTTTGTATTTAATAATTATTATAAAAATTAATTAAAAAATATTTTAAGAGTAGACCTATTTAATTCATATGATATTAATTTACAATTATACTACATTTATATAATTGATTTATTAACTAGCAATCGCATGTGTTTCATGAGATGTGAACGCTGAACGGTATATGTTATTTGATTTAGAGGGATAGTTATTATTTTTGTAGTTGATATCGATAAGGGGTGTAATTGATTTTGTAATTGTAGGAATATATATGAAGCATTAAATTTAAATATGTTATTTCTACATTTCAAATTTGTTACAAATTTGTAACAAATTTGTACATATATATTTGTAAGTCTTTAAAAATGTTGAGCTCCTGCTGAGTTAGGTGTGTGTCTATGCGAGACATTAGGAGTTCCCAATCCTCAATTAGAGGGGTTGAATCTTGCATGTGGAGAAGTAAATTCGAGAATGAAACCTATGCATTGGTTGTTCCTTGTTGCCAAAATATTGTTTGCAATGTAATGGAAGACTAAAATCCCTTCCAAAGGGTTGCTTCGTAGGAATTACTTACATAAAGAGGATTGTCCAAAACCGGCGGTAATTGGCTGAGGTCACCGAGGAGGATGACTGATCTGTTCCCAAATTCAGATGTTCTTGACTGTGGAAAGCTTTGTGGAGCCTACTGTCAGTTTTTCTTAGCAAATTTGGCCCGATGAAACTCATTTCATCAAGAAGAACATATTCTATATGTTTCAGTGACTCTTGAAAAGGCGATAATGCACTACCTTCAAGGGGTTTCAGTTCTTTGATTGGAATACACATGGTTGCATGGATTGTGGATGCAGAGATGTTGAGTGCTGAAACGCCGGTAGGGGCGAGTACAAGTAGAGGTGAGGGAAATGTGGTTGATGCTGTGAATGAATTCTAGATTTTATTTATCAGAAATGATTTTCCTGTGCCAATCAATCCTTGAATTATCAATCTTAGTGGAGGTAGAAGGGTTTTGTTTATTGAATGGTGTAGTATGGTGTAGTAGGATTTTTGGGCTTTATGTGGAATCCTTTATCATGGGTCATGGAAGTTGTCCATTGCATTGGCAAATGGAGGAGCAAGTTTGAAGTTTTTTTTTTGCATTTGTTTAGACATTGCAATTGTAGGTGTGGCTTGTAATTTGAAGTTTTCGCTCAATTTTTATGAGTCTCATTGCATGAATGGTTTGAAGGGGAAGCCTCCTGATTGGTAAGATTTTGTTGGTATCATAACACTGCTTGTCATCAACTCCACTATTAGTTTTATTGAAGAGAACAATGTAGGCAATGCGGCTGCTTCACTAATGGCCCGGTTGGCTCCAAAAGCAAAGGTCCTAGCTCCAAATGCACTAATTTTTGTTTTATAAGTTCTCGTTTCCCTATCTAAGGCTGCTCTAGAATCCATGTTTTCATTTCAGGTTCTAAGAGATGGGCGGTGGAGTGAAGAAGATGCTGCCTGTCTGGTTCCTGGAGACATAATTAGCATTAAACTTGGAGATATTGTTCCTGCAGATTGTAGAATTCTCGAAGGAGACCCTTTGAAGATTGATCAGGGTATATGTTGTATTTTGTTTTCATGGCATATAAATTGATTGAGGCTTTAACAAAATTTGGATTAACAAGAGTCTCTTATGATGACAGTCTGCACTAACTAGAGAGTCATTGCCAGTGACCAAGAATCCTGGTGATGGGGTTTACTCAAGTTTAACTCGCAAGAAAGGTGAACTGGAAGCTGTGGTTATAGCTACAGGAGTCTGCATATTTTTTGGTAAAGCAACCCATCTTGTAGACACAACAAATAATGTGGGACATTTTCAAACGGTGCATTTTCTGCTAGCATTGTATATCTGTGATGCGTTATTCTCTTGAAGTTGCATATCAGGTGCAACTTTGTGTTTTGGGGTTCAGTTCTATTTTAATATTAGCCATGTCTCTACATGTTTTCAACTTGGCTTAAATTTTTTCCAGGAGGTGCCCGATGGCAAGAAGGAAAGTTCAGGAGGACCCTGGTAATTTGTTGGTCTTATGCCCCTCTTTGATCCTCCATGCCATGATAGTGTAGATACAATAAGAAGGGCTCTCAACCTGGGTGTTGGTGTTAAAATGATTACATGGAATTTCAGGAAATGGCTTTGCCTCTGCCCATGAATTATTATTTTCATCCAACTTCCACAAGCGTAGATATCTGGTGTACACCAAAACCACATTCCCGTCATACCCTGTCAAGTTCCAATCAGATATACAATCATGGCAGTATGGTTTATATTTAGGATTGAGAGGCCTCTGTGGCGTGCTAGTAATACTCCATGTCATGTTTTCCACATTTAGTGTGGCTGCACCAGTTCGCGTTATTATCAATTGGTTTTTGAGTTTGCTGGTTACACTAACCTAGTAGAAACTCCCTATAGAGAATAAACCTTCCCCTGTTGGAGCTGATGACAAAGCATTAATCGTGTGGAATGTAGTCCATTCATCCCCATTTGAATCATATATTTTCACTACCAACAATCCTCTGGGGATTATTTCCCTCTTATTTATTCCAATCACAAAACTACAGTGCCTGGTGTAGGTATCAAACCCCAATCGAACGAAATTGTGTCTGTAAAATCTAGTGCTAACAAACGTATCAATGCACTTTGACATTTCTTGGAATCCAAGAGAACGAAGGTTTTCTTCTGCATCTTGTTGCACAGTTGTGTTCACGGATAACAACTCTTGACCATTTGGAACTTCAAAATCTAAATTCGGAGCTTATGAATGAAGAAACCGCGTGTGGCAGCATCACACAGAAAAATACAGGGAAACGAACGTCAAATTTAATAACGATGAAAAACGCTTTAACGGCCGTCAAATTTAGCTCAGTCATAGAAACCTAGATCCACCGCACACCACATTAAGGGCTTGCACTCTCACCACCATGTGCTAAGTAAAAATAAAATGGATGGATTAGGACTTTCGGATGCAGTCTGATTTGAGATCAATGATGCAATCTGCCAGAAGAGTTAAAGTAAGACAAAATATTGATCCAGTGATTTGAGATCAAGAGAAACTGAATACCCTACAAACGACACTATCGTAGCTCTAACATTTACTCTACCTTGAAACTGAAACTTCAACTCTCTGCATTTAAGGCTTATACATTAGCAAGTAAAAATTTCAACTTCTGGTGGCAATTAATTTTGTGACTTTGTCTTTTGATCTGTCGAGCTAAGTTCTCTGTTGATATGGATGTTTGTTGAAATATTGTTTGTTTGTTTGTTATCACTGAATTATGAATCTGAATCTGAATATGATATATCTTTGTACGTGTAGAAAGTTAAAATGATTTGTAATTTTGTTTTATAATGAGTACGACAGTGAAAATTCAATAATTCTTTTATATGTATAAAAATCACAATTTATAAAACCCTAGAACCCCTGTTTCTCATTTTGAATCCATTTCTGTTTCATTTCCTGTTTCCCGTTTCTTATTACAGAAGTATGCATCTCCACTTATTCCTTGAGGCAATGTGGATTGCATGTCTTTGGAGTTTGTTTTCTAAATGACATAATAATTTACTTGCTTACCAAACTATATACATTTTCAACTTATCCATCCATTTAACTTAGTCTTTTGTCTAATTCATTGATTAACTGATGAACCCTCAATTGTTTCAAAGGAAACTAATTTAATTTATCTTAAAATAAGTAATACGCCACAAGAGAAAGGCCTTTTTGAAGTGATCCTATCTTTTGTCCAACAAATATGAACATGGAATTCAATAAGTTGTGAGTACTTAATAAATTCAGTGTAAATCTCTTAGAAATTTTTATTTGAGGGGAAATGATAATAGAAGACCATTCTAGTAGGCTTGCATATTTTTTAAATTTTATTAGGTAGTAATTAATATCTTTGTTGTGATGTGACAGATGAGGGCAATGTAGAAACAACATTAAATTATTTGCAAGATAATTGTACAAGGCCTCAGCCAGGTTTGGTGTTGTCTAAGATTATGGAAATTGCATGGAAAAATCATATATACATTTAATTTACAAAATGTGTTAAAATTGAAATAACTCACTGAACGTAGGCCATCATCACGTGCTTGAATTATTTGAGGTTAACTACTCCATCCCCATCTTGATCGACTTGTGAAATAATGAAAGTGCAGTGATCAAGAGTGAGACAATTATCAACATCCGCTAAACCGAGTCGGCACATCATACGGTGTAGTCCCACAGGAGTAATGCCGCCTCCACCTTCCCTGCCCTCAAACATTCTAAACGCCGCCACTAGTTCTTTTTCTGATTCTTCCGCTCCTCTTTCTTCAGTGTTAATTAGTCGTATGAATTCCTCCAAATCAATGCATCCGTTCGAGTCCAATTGTTTTACAATCTCTCGCAACTCATCGTCCCCTACATCTTCCCCCACGAAATTCATAGTAGTCTTCAGCTCCACCCACGATATTTTACCATCTCCGTCGGCATTCAAGTGCCGGAAAATAGTGAAAATCTCCTGTCTCACCATGCACTCGCTGGCTTCCGCTTCTTCCAAAAAAACAATAACTACTGATCAACGTTAGCTGTCATTTTTCAGAGGCGTCTGGTTAGAGAAAGGATGGGATTGATGAATATAATTGTCACTTAAATATATCGATAAATATATAAGTACAAACAAGAGTCGATACAAATATATAAATACCGTTTCGATACTTACGAAGAGTAGATAAATAGGTGTCGATTTTAGGTTTCCTTATGAATGGCGAATACCTAATTTATGTCTAAACAGACCTAGCGATAGATTGGGAAGCTCTTCACGTAGGTCTATCACGCTTCGGCTACTTCACAAGTGATGTAACTGGGGGAGCAAGGCTACACCGACAGTGGTGTAACTGGGGGGTAGTCTTGTAGATTGGGAGTTGTGATTATATATGGTGTTGGTGGATATATTGTAGGTTATAATATCAATTTAACGACATGGCCAATCAAAACCAAGGAAAAGGAGAGAACGGGGTTTCCATTCCAAGAAATGAGTGCCTATAATTGAGGAAAAAGGTTGATAGGGTATCGTGATAGACATAAATAGATTAAAAGATATAGAATTGCAGGGATAGACATGCTAGACAAACCTATAGGCAATTAAAATTTTGTAATCAAAGAAGTTAATGGAAAAACATTGGGAGGATTCTAATTATAAAAAAATGATTTTGCTTAACATGACATCAATCCATTGATTATAAAGATTGAGATAAGAAGACTACTAATTCTAAGGGGGTACAATGTAATTTGAATGGGGGACACTCTTTAGGTGTATGGCCAAGGTCAAAAAAACCTAGAATTCAATAGTGACGTTAATTGCCAAAATCTCAACAAGGTGGTCTTTTACAGGAGGTCCGTTACTCTCAGTAACATGTTGCAAGGTTGTGCTATGAAAATCATGGGGATTGTTTGATTGCAACCCATGTTTACAATAATTTTAAATGTGATCCAAGCCGAACAAAAACAAAGAAAACATTTACAAATCTAGTAGATAAATATGAAGATAATGCCAGAAGATCGCCTATGCTAGTTGAGGACATAACATGTATGATATTTTCAAAACGTCTAGCTAGATGAAATTGAGTTCAAACCACTTTTATGTTATTTTGGTGTAAAGGAGTGAATTGAACACAGTTGTTCTGAAATTGTAAACCTAGGGAAATAATATCTGTTGCAGTTTCTTTCATGTGTAAATTCTAACGAAACTTCTTCCATAACCTAGACTACGATAAACAAAAAAACCTTGTGCTATTACATAGTAATATCACAAACCATCCTAGACGGTAAATCTCTTCGAAATGATCTCATTCAACCTTTTTTTTTCCCATTTGAAGACACAAAAAACACCATGAACAAAACTAAATTAACCAAACTTGTCTTGGCACATCTCCTCAAACTATTGTTTGAGCCAGACCCTCCACCACAGTAGCCTTACCAACACCAGGCTCTCCAATGAGCACATGATTTTTCTCTGTCTTGCGAGACAGAATTCTGATAGCTCTCCTGATTTCTTCATCTCTACCAATGACTAAATCAAACTTCCCATCATCTTCCAGGAGGTTGCGCCCATAGGTCTTCGAGGCTTGGAAATCAATTTTTTTAGAAACAATCGCCACCTGCTTACCCTGCCCCCTCAACTTCTCAATCTCAGATTCAACCCTCAAAATGCTCACAACTGCTTCTTTGAAGTAATCTACGAATGACTAAATCAAACTTCCCATCATCTTCCAGGAGGTTGCGCCCATAGGTCTTCGAGGCTTGGAAATCAATTTTTTTAGAAACAATCGCCACCTGCTTACCCTACCCCCTCAACTTCTCAATCTCAGATTCAACCCTCAAAATTCTCGCAACTGCTTCTTTGAAGTAATATACAATTTGAGGATCCTCCAGTAATCAAAGTATAATATGATCTATAGCCAAATAGACGTATCCTTTATTCTTTTGTGAAGACTGAGCATACCTGACGCATTCTTTTGTGAAGACTGAGCATACCTGACGCATTTGTTCGTTACGGTGCATTTTGTTTTCGAGGGGCGCGAGGTCTGCATTTAATTCGTTCAGAAATACGTCTGCTGCATCACAAACAACCAGACCTGCTCGAAGGCCGAGAAATCAATTTCAAAATGGCAGTGCAAGCATTAACCGTCGAAGACTTCGCAGGAACGATGATTCCTCTACATGATGCGGTTGCTTCTGCAAAACTCGTAAACCACCTCAATGTTAGCTCTTGCACTTGCCGTTAGATCGACCCTCTTTTCTACCCATTCCGCCCTATTTAAAGAAAAATCAACATGCAAAAAAAACCAATCGAAAAAACAGTTAAAAATAGAAACGAAAAAGCCACAATTAAAAATTGCCTGCAAAAGTGAAAACGACATGTAAACAACAGTCAAAATTAAACACGTCAGAAAAACGTCTGGAAGGCTGTTAAATTTAACATCGTTGCAGAAACGTCCGGAGGACCTTTACCATAGGGGGAACGCCTTCGGCGTAATTACTATGGAATTGAACTTAATTAGTTTGTATAATATTATTTTATTATGTGTTTTCATTATAAAATTCTAGACTCGTGTATATGTGACTATATTAATTATTGTTGGGAGTTTAATTCACTAATAATTTCTATATTCAAATAAGTCTTCGAAAAATATTCCTTTTATTTTCTAATATCAAAATTACAATTATTAATATTTCCTTTAAAAAATTAAAATATTTATATAATAAAAATTATTAATTAAAATTATTAATTATTTAAAATTATCAAGAAAAAGACCAAACAAACAAATAACAAATTTTTAACCAATCAATTAATTGTACCTAAAATCATAATATAGTTTAAAATAAACATATACTTCATCTTTCAATTCAAAAAAAAATTGTGGTATTGTTAACCACTAATTTCACCACTTTTCTACTTCAAAATTATTTTCAATACGTTCACCCAGTAATTTTGTTGTGGACAAAAACAAATTCTAAGTACATATACCATCTTGAAGTCAAACATCATGTGGCCACTAAATGATTATTTTACCACCGATATGTGTATGTTGGCCGGTATCACTTTGCTTGCTCACTTTGGATGGCCGGAGTGACTTTAAGAATAGGTGGCCCTATTCATATCCTAATGGGAGGGAAGAATCATATAATTTTGAACTTAAGAAAGAGTTCTAGTATATACAATGGGGGGTATATATATGGCAAATCCTAAATGATTAGGGAAAATATATTGGAAAAATTAGGGACAATGATTTCATGTGGCACCATGGTGAATAAGGTTCAACGTAATTTTCACACTTCTTTTGACCAAAGCTTGACAAATAAGTGTCGTGGTGGTTTATCCTTGTCATATTAATTGCAGGTGGGTGTTGTCATATAAATTTCGTTATTAACAAAAGAGAATATATATAATTATTATGGAGAAGGATATTTGGAATATGGAGTATAAATTTGAGTTATTCAATACAAGTGAACAAGGTCTTTAGTAGCCAAGATGAAGAAAAATAGAACTCTTCAAGTGAAGTGAGAACATATAAAAGTTTTATATATTGATAGAAAAAATATTGTGCAATTCAAACATGATTACATTCATTCAAGTTAACATAAACCATTTTTTATAAGTCATGTTGAAAAATTGTCTCAATTTTTTTTTTCTTATTTTATATCTATATGACATTTCTCAATTATAATAATATGTTCTTTAGGTCCCAAACTCATATTTATAATAACATATTTCTTGTCTTTGTTGAGTCTAAAGAGGAAGCTACTGAATTTAAATCTAGATATATGTGTGAGAATTTGATGCTAGTCATGGACAACATATCTTTAGGTGTGTGATTCGATGGTGTTGACGGGACTGAATTTGTAGGATTGAGAGTGTTACCCGCTCTACTACAGTTTTCTACTCTTGAAGAAGATACATGCTTCTATTCTTTTCCTCACTTGATCATCTGATAGAATGTGTGTTGTTAGGAGCAGTTGGTAGATATTACATGAACTTGAAAACAAAGAAACTAAGAAAACCAACGCTTGGATTCTATACATGTCTATGTCTTCAATACCAAATACAACACACTTACAACCATTGCAAATTAAAGGAATTTGGATTAACTATTTATGAAAAAAACTTTACTCATACTAATAAGTTACCAAACAGAATTAGCAAACCTTGTCGAAAAAATCCAAATTTGAGTGACAAATGTAGGTTATAATAGACCTAGTATGTAATAAGAGTTAAAAAGACATACACAGTTTCCGTGGATTGCAAGAACATATAAGTCAATGTTTATTGAATGATGTGAGTAGTATATATGTTCTTGGTGATGACTTGAATTGGGAGACCTCAATAAAAGAAAACAACTTGTGAGTATGAAACACAAGTAATAGTGGACCTAATATAATTGTTATGGATTCAAGCAAGAACATATCAAGTCAATGCCTACTTATAGTGAATGATGTGAGTTGTGTAAATTTTCTTGGCAAAAGTTGTCATTTCTAGTTCCAAATTGTATGCCATTTTGGAACAAGAGATAATTTAAACTATTGTTGAACTGATTTTTTTAATTGCATTCCTAGTTTTTTGTTAGAACATGTTGCATTTTAGATTTGTGCTTGAGCGATGTTGTTGATTTGTTCATTATTAGTTACATTATTCTTGGTGGTTGAATTTTCGAAAGAGTAAAAAGCATCAGGAGGGACTTTAGATGCGCTTATGTGTCCATGATTTCGAGTATGTTGAGAGAAGCTGAATATTCAAAAAGCGAAAACAGTTCATTTACATTATAATTGGTGGTAGAATTTTAAGAAAATAGGATCAGGAATCTCTTCCAAAATTGAACCAACAGCAGTTATGGAGCAGAAAATGTATTGGACGACAACAAAACAAGCAAAGAGAAACCAACAGTTGTGGACAATATTTGAGTTTCAATTGACCTAGCTAAGTAGAAACAAAGTAAGAGAAAAATACAATAGTAGTTGTTGGATATGCATATGTTTTTTGTAAGTCTATTTTGCTATCAATAAATAGACAAGCCATTTTGTGTATATGGTCGTCCACATAGAAACAACTCTATTTTGTATGTTATGTGTTAATTTTATCTTGCAAATAATGCATCCTTACCGCTTTGAATTATTTCCGACAAATATGGTAAACCTTAAAGTCATGAGTCTCTTAATTCAGGAAGGGTTATTTCTACTGTATTAATGACTGGAAGATTGACAACAAGCACATGGAAGCATTTTACCTGTTTTATTTGGCTAGGAAGGAAACTAATACATTTTATGTATAGGTGAAATCAACATCAAGGTGATTTCATGCACATTATATTCTAATTTGCAATTAAATTTTGGAAATGGATTATTTGTAGTGGGTATATAGCATGTGCACTGTTTACCAAGCAGCCTATGAATCCCTGTCAAATACTAAAAAAACTCAGTTGAAGGAGACTAGAAGGATGCTATTTAAATACCTACTCTTAGGTCTCATATATGATAGTTGAAATGACATAACCCATTATTGTATACAGAAGGTAGAAACAACTACTCACTCCAAGAAAGCTTGTGTTTGATAGTTCTACTTTGCAACTCCTGATAAGAGGTGAGACGATATCTGTGGCAGTTAGTTAAATTCTAGTTTTTAGGATTGAGAGTTATGAAGACTGTACAAATGAAAGAGGTTGAATGTATCTCTGATTCTTCATACTAGAGATTTTTGTGTATAGCTGAATCTATGTTGACATATTAATAGATGAGGCTATTGCAAGTTCAAAGGATTGTTGAGAAAATCCTTACGAGTCTACTGTAAGATATGACTCAGGCACATATTAGTTGCAATTGAGGAACTATCCTAAGATTGCCAAATTTCACAAATTTTATAGTTTTTGTATCAGTTGACGAAAAACGACTAGCAAGTACCCACACGTTGCAGTTGATGCAAAGTAAACCCTTTCTTCCCTAGAACAATCCTTCATGATGCTTCATAACCAATCTAAGGGGCAGGGGGAGAGGATAGAGACAACAATATAAAATGAAATCCATTTTTGAGGCCAGAGGAAGAGGAAGAAGTTACTCTAGAAGACGCAGTTCAAACAAGCCATAGTGGGAGCAAACAACCTACACTCAGATCCCAACAAGGTAAATGAATGCACATAGCCTTTTTCTGGATCACATGTTTTATCTGTATCATCAATTACATCGATGGTTATTTCATTATAATGCGTAATTGCTAACATATTATGGGTATGTTCTTCTACATCATTTCTTGTAACATATTTTGTATCAAGCATCATGATCCAAGTTGCAATGGACCAAAACTCAATGCTTTAGGAAAATCATCCTACCCATGTTGGATTGTCAATAAAAGTATTATCCTTATGAATGGATTGATTGAGTAGATAAACTTAAGTATGTTAGCCATGGTGTCCTTGTCTTATGGTGAACACACTATGGTAGAATCTAGGTGTGTATGCATGATTCTTGATAGAGCTTGGTCAAGCAGATCTAGGTGATGAATTTGTACGAGCTCCAATATTTGGTTATTAGATGTTTCCATGAGATCTTACATGGTCAATGATATGTGTCAAGGGTGTTAGTAATGTCTGCATGATAGTAAACATAGTCAGGGCTCCGTCCAAGTCATGTGGTATGAAACAAGGCCAATCTCCTTAGAGTCTTGTTCATTGACCTAGTGCCAAGCAGAATGAGATGGTAGCATGGAATATAAGGCAGAATTGTTCAAGATGTTTTTTGGTGCAAGCTTCCTCATGAGTTACATGGCGTGTGTGGAAGATGTCATATAGGTTTACAACTCAGAGGTACTATTGCAAGTTCCAAATGGGTCCTATTATGAAGCTAGATCTATTGTAAGAAAAGCTACCAAGTTCTGCTATAGGCATTACATCTCATGGTAGTACCCTTTATGGTAGAGTTTCATTAGAGGAATATTGCAGAGCTTCATGACTGTAATGCATTGGGATATGTTGAAGGAGCATCATTGCAAAGTCTGTTTTGTTACCAAAATCCTTCAAGGTCAAGAGGATGTAGGAAAAGAAAGAAAACTTGTTTTTGAGCTGGATAGGTGAGAGCTCTCGAAATTAGGTGTTATCCTGGCTTGATGATCATGTTTGGAGTGCTCACGGGTCTCTCCTAAAATATTTTCAATGTGGACATGATATTTTCACCATAGTTTCTAGGCATGGGAAGATTATTTTGATAGTTGGATATGGAGTAATAAATGATGCCCTATCATTTATGAACGATTGCTTATTTAGATAGTGAAATCTTTGGTCAAAACCTCAAATAGTCCAATTCAACCTTAGTTTTTGAGCGGACAGGTAACCCATATCTTCCTAGGTATGGTCTCCAAATGACTTGTACAAGCTATTGTATGAAGCTTCAAGGTTGTAGAGGACTCCCCTGAAGCTCCATGAGCTGGTGGTGAATTTCATGTTGCACAGGTGATTTGGTAAGCTTGAAGGAAAACCCTCAAATTCTTGGTGGAGATTTTTGGGTACAAACGCTGAAATGAAGAGTCTACATGAAATGAAACAAAGTTTTCTAGGATCGCTTCATTTATGCTAAGTGGTCATGAACCCAGTTTTGTGCAAGTTCTATGGAGGACTTAATTCCTAGTAACATCTGAATTCTTCTTCCCAAGTGTGGTCTACTCACTTTAGGCCTAGATTTGGCTAATTACTAGTCACGATGAACCAAAGTTGTGAGGGATGTTTTGCATGTACCTGTAGCTTAGAGGAATATCAGCATGAATTAGCATTGGTATGATCCCTCATGAAAAATGTCTTGAGTGCTTGATTTGATCTAAGAATTTTGATACACCTTTTTCTTGACTTTCCCTTGTGCTAGAGATGTATAAAATTAGTTTCACTCTTTATTCCAACCCTTATACCCAAAGCATACAAACTAGATAGTGGCTCTTTTTGAGGATCACTATCACTAGCCCTCATATATAGCTTTTCCATGAAAATTTTTCATAGCTATTATTTTATTTCAACTCAAGAAAGCTATAAATTTTGTTATCTTTAGAAACAATTCTATTTATTAGATTTTTTATTGTTGAAGACAAACATATTGTTATCCTTATTTTTTTTTTCCACATTCAAACACAAGTTGAGAAGGCTTACTTTAGAGTTTCAACATTTGCAAGCATTGTAAAATGATTAGGAGTGTAGTCTTTGCACTATGAACTATGTAATGTCAAATCCTCCATAGTTAGGCCCTTCTAAGCCTTATGCCAAGTAGCAGTGGAGATACTCGTGTGATATATTCTTGTCTCCCATATGTGGTCAGTAATTTACCCCACCTCCTCAGTGGAGAAAATTAGGCCAACAATCCCTAGAGAATTTTGCTATGGTACCTTCTCAGTGACCTTCATTGGCTCAGAGAGGAGTTAATGTGGTTGGCTCTGCATCACCACAAAAGAGGAGTATTTTTCCTTTCGTTGTGCATGAAAACTCTCAAAATCAAGATGGGTGGTATGCCCCATATCCTCTAGATTAGGATCCTTCTGGTTTGGGGACCACCCCTCCTAAGGATGATCTATCACCTCCCCTAGTTATGTTGTTACACATGTTTGAATTTAATGTGTTATTCTTTATATAACATAATTTCTCTAACTATTTTGTTGTTGTTAATTATTAAATGATATTATTTTCAATATAAAACCTAGTTCCTAAATTCTAATCGACCACCCTTTTTATTACGTGTTGTCGTGAGAATGTGCAATAGAGAAATTGACAATTTCCTAGCACGACAACTATACCCCTATGCCAAATTTTTCATGTTTTATCATTCCTAAGAAACCCCAGATCTATTCAGTCAGTCCAAATGAATTCCCAACCAATGTCATGATATTATCCTAGTTGATTTAGGAAATTCCATTCATTCCCCCTAGGTGATTTTAGGAGTTCATAGAAAATGTTATCTTTTGGTAATATAGGGAAGGGCTATTGTTGCCCTTCCCGGGATTGGATCAACCCCCTGGAGCAGAGAAGAAGGGAAAAATTCAACACAGAGGTGAATGGAAGACCTTATAACATCATCGAAATGATTTTGGAAGGCTTTGGGAAGTTCTGAAAGACTTGGAGCAGTCTGAGTGAAAACATGGTTCACAAGCCTAGGTAGTACATAGGCCTAAAACAATTGTTGGGCTTCAAATGAAGATTTCGGGAGCTACGGATGGATTTAGATGTAAAAAAAAAAATTTGGAAAGAATATTCCAAGACCTACATGATGCTGAAATAATATTTTTCACAACACCTTGGCGCATATGATTGGAAGACAGTTTTTCACAGGTACAAGTGGAGTCCCAGATCAAAAATATGATTTTTCAGGGATTATATGATCGAATAAAGACATGAAAACCACATCATTGGATTAAAAATGCCATTTAAAATCAGGATCATATAAAATTTCACCAAAAACTTCCATCGGAAGCTCAAGTTATCTGCATTCCAAGTTACCCTCTCAAAGGCAGTTCATGACTTAGTCATTTTTTTGAGAGGACACGTGTCAGCACCAGGAGCTTGGCGGGATTTCAAGTCCCCCACGTCCCTAAGGTTAGGTACATCACCCCTTAGAAAATGTGCCTAGCCCTCATGTGACCCTTGGGACCCTCATATGACCTCCAGACCTGGCAGTTCAGCCCTCAAGTGCTTATTTGGAGCATGCATTCCCTGCCGTCGGATCGGTCGCCATGCGTCAGCTCCAGGACCACTGTGGAATTTTATGTACCTTATGCACCTAAGGTGGGGGAAATCAGACCTTGAAAAATGCACCCAGCCCCTATGGGGAGTCATTTGGACACCCACATGACCGCCGTTCAGCCCCCAAGTGTAGTTTTGGAGCATCCATTCCCTACCGTTGGATCGGGCGCCATGTGTCACCTCCAGGACCACCGTGGAAACTGATGTACCTTATGTACCTGAGGTGGGGGACATTAGACATGGAAAAATGTGCCCATCCCCTAGGAGGAGTCTTTTGGACACCCATGTGACCTCCTTTCAGCTCCTAGTGCTTCAAATCAACTTTTTCCTCCTTCATCCCCTGCCGTTGGATCTAGTGCCACGTGTTGCCGTCTTGCTCATTGTGGAAGTTGATGT
Organism: Taxus chinensis; assembly: GCA_019776745.2. NCBI lineage: Eukaryota > Viridiplantae > Streptophyta > Pinopsida > Cupressales > Taxaceae > Taxus > Taxus chinensis. Next base: position 420,859,208 of record CM034155.1, on the reverse strand, counting down.
CCCTCACGTCCCTGAGGTCAGGAACATAAAGCTTTGAAAAATTCACCCTAACCCTAATCATGCATATCTTTTTAAAATCTCCCAAGTGTCACTTTCTTCATTTCTAACTTCTAAACATTTTTGTGCACTCCATTCCTCCATTTCTTCCTCTGTAACATTCTACCGTCACTCCGCCATTGCAAATGCTCATACCAGCTCGACCCAAGCACTAAAAAAAACTCCCCATGGTGATTTGCAGGTCTCAGAAGGATCTTTCATCAAAACAAGAAGGAGAAATGAAGAGCAAGAAGGCGAGTGAACAGTGAAAATCCCCATAGCCTAAAAATGAAGATCTAAAGAAATGTTGCAAACCGATGCATGAAACAACAAACCATTTGCTACTGTTCATTCCTCTATCCAAGACCATCAGAAAGACACCTTCAAACTCCCCCCTCATGCGACAAAGCAGCCATAATGAAGAAATCTCATTTCCGGCTCAACGAGAAAAAAAGTAAGATTTCCCATCAAACTAGTTGCCGGATTGAAGTAAGATCGCACATGAAGCACTAGAAGAAAAAAACCACATCAAAAATATAAATTTAGTTGTAAATGGAGGAGAAAACGAGACCTGCAATTTTCAGGTCCATTAATGGTTGCCGTACCCAAAAGCACTGCCAGGTCCGAAAATTAAAACTTTAAAATCTCCTGGATTATTAAGTGGGCGGGCCCGAAATTTTAGAGGGAGGATATTGAGCAAAAACCCATATCAAAAAACTTTGTTCCACGTCAAACCAACTCCCAGAGGCCAACTTTCTAAAAATAGCAGGTCTACTACATACGAACTGCTATTTCAGGAAAGTCATTAACAGAAAAACCTGTGAAGGAGATGAAGATATTAGAGGTGCACTACAACTGAGAATCCACGAGAATGGACATTTTTGGCACTTACTAAAAATAGTAAGTGGGCCCTCGAGCACCTGTTAAAAAGAGAAATTTGATCCAAAGGAGTGAGGAACGCAGGGAGAAGTGGGGAATCAAGGTCACAACACTCAACAAAGGATCCAGAGAGTTGCCTTTTTCGCACTTACTAAAAATAGTAAGTTACACTCAAAGAGAAGTTTTGGCACAATGGGATGTACAAGGATAATCATTTAGGGGGACATCATTGTTCGGGAGCATCCTAGTCATATTTTCACAGGGCATTCAAGATCCACCTTAGTTCATTCAACTTAGCGAGCGTTCGTGAGATAATTTGGAGGAATTTCATAGTGTGCAAGGAGTTCGAAGATTCAGAGTTTCACTGCATTTGGAGCTTTCCATCAACGAGGATCAACGAACTTCATCAGGAATAACATCTCCTCTTCTTCTTCTCCCCCTCTTTCTCTCTCCTCTTTCCCCCCAACTTTCTCTCACTTTCCAATATTCTAATTTCACGTTGGGGTTTGCACTTTTAATATGACTTAAGAGACTTTAGAAACATAATGTAAATTAAGTCGCCTTGCTATTATAAGAGGGACTTAAATATTTAAAGTGGAATACGAACAGTCTTAAGTCATATGAAGGTATTAAAAAGGTCATGAGGTAGATGAAGAGTCATATTCTATTCTATAAATTGTAAATCCATTCCCATTTCAAAGGGTCGGCGATTGATCTTCGTAGACTCAAGAGTACATTCTACCTTAAGAGAAAGCAAAGGAGATAGCCATTTTCTTCTACTCTCTTCCCCTCTCAAATTTCTTCCATTCCTACACTATGTACAACTTTTGTTCAAGCATCAATACAAGAAGAAGGAGTTTCTAGCTTTTTTTGACCAAGGGATTTCATGACACTTTGTTCTCATCAAATTATATTTGGTCTTGTTGTCATTTACAGGGTTGTTTCTTCTCATAAATGCATGTGATGAAGTTTCTATCTAGTGTGTGTGCAGGAATCTAATTTTCTACCTGCAACATTAGTTCTCCTACCTCCATTCTCACTCCCTTTTCCACTTTCAAAAAAAGTCATCTCTTGCAGGTATATGCAAGCATTTGCCGCAAGGTCAGTGGAGTGCCCCTGTTGGATCCCCGGTCGAAAGGCCACCACAGAAATCCACCTTTTCATGCGCATGCACATACGGCAACTGCACTGGTTAAGTAGAGGGACTTAGATTCCCAGAGCGTTGGCAAGAAATCCACAAGTTTGTCCACCCGACAAATTTTCTCGCCAACATTATGCCAAAAGTGTTTATCCAAGTTAACTATACTAGACTCACCAAGCTTTCTCTAACATTTTCTGCCACAGTTTATCAACGACCAAAATGGTTGAGGCTTAAAAACTAGATAGATGGAAATTATAAAGTTGGAAAGCATAACTCCGGACTGTCAGTAGAGGGGGGAATGGATGTCCAGGTGTGAGGACAGACAACTAAATTCACTTCCTACCTATCATTTTTCTGTGTTAGGTCTCTCTGGTACTGCATTTAGATTGTGGTCGCCATGGTGCCATTAACTCCTGAGAAATTGTTTCAAATTACAACACACACACGGTTAAATCTAGTTTAAATTTGCACCGAAAACTCTCAATAAAACAACAGCACTAGGCAAATAATAATGAATACGACAAGCCACAAACTGTCATCCGAATCGAAGCTGCATGTGGATGCCGCCATGTAAAAACAATTCTTTCAACCTGCTTCTCTATCTGTCTTTGTATTTGGGAAAAAATCACATTAATGGAATGGACTTAATTTGTTGAAAAGAATTAAAATAATTGTTGGCAGGCGTTGTCCACTCTGGTTGAACATCTGTGCAGCATAAATTTCTTCAGAAGCATAATAGAGAAGAATGCATCTCCATTATGCCATGGATCAATTTATTTATAACACGGATATTGATTTGGAGGTGAGCTGTCGGTCACATTCGGGGCCCATCCTTATGAGGTGGAGAGTGTCAAGAAACACGTGTCTGTGCCATGGTGTCATGTGTTTTTGGTTGGGGATCTTATAGGTGGAGGCTATTCTCCCCACAAATGCACCACTATTACAAAGGAGTCTTTTTATGTGTAGTGTAATAGTGGTCTATTTTGTGGGGAGAATAGCCTCCGATGTCTTATCAGCCTGCAATGTGGAAAACTTGTATGTATCTAGACACGTGTTAATCGCATCCCCTATTTTCCTGGTTGTAGTTGGGTTTGGAACCTCGTACTTGTTGTATTTTCATCATTTCTTATTTTGATAGAAAGAGAGAAAATGAAGTGGAGAACATATAGCCAACAATTTGAGCCATGTAATAGGTGTGGGTCATGGACGTTTGCAATTCCGACCTTTTTCTTTCAAACTTTCAATTCATGTTATTATTTAATTACATTTTATATAAAAGGAAGAACTATTGCTTGGGTCTGATATGGTCGTCGTCATAAAATCAGATGACCCAGGGACTTTTGAATCGGACAACCTAGACAACAAGGTTTCATATAATTACCCCGAAGTAGAGGTTAAATTTTTTGCCCATTTAGTAGTGTATTGGTCATCATATATTAATATAATGAGTATCTTTTGTTGTGTTAAAAATAAGAGAGACCGATTGCGGGACTAGATATTCATCCCAGCCACTATCATGGACACGGAAAAGTAGGAAGACCTTAATGAATTAATCAAATTAGCACAAGCTTTTATGGATCTCAAACTTTCCATCATGAAATATCAAACCATTTACATGTAAAGAGCAGTAAAAATATACAATATCTGCACCTAAAACATAATAACATTGATTTATCCAAATAGGTTACTCAAATTATATTCTTCCTAAATGAAAAAGAATGAAATTATCTAGCATCTTGACTATGTGAATATTCAGTGATAGGTATTTAAAAACATTAACAAGGTACATTAAGTATTAGGATTTGATTATAAGCACCAAATAGGAAGTCTCATTTAAGCTAAATGAGATGAACAATTTGCTGAGTTTTCCTTTCCAACAACTACTTAGTTACATTAAGTATGTTTTAGAAACATCTTAGATGTCTCTAAAATTTGATTGAATCGATTAAGAACATTATATTGCTCAATTTTCATATCCCACATTATATTTCTAGACATTAAAAAAATATTTCATTTTCATTTAGAATAATATTGATGGACAACATTTCTATTCGTTTTCCATTCAAGTTGTTTTTGCTCATTTAATATATACAAGTACATTAAATATTAATTATTCTTAGAACAGGGAAGTCACACTGACATACATATATTATTATTATGTTTATATTACCAAAAAAGCTCCAATGCATTATAATTTATGCGATTACATTTCCACAAATTGCATTAAGTGAATCATGAATGTGGTTGTCTTTGGAATTCACAATCTTTATTATGTAATGGCTCAGGGTTCAACACATTGTTTGCGGATTGCATTCACCCACCAAGGACATGACATGGACACCTCTGCAGCCTGTTGCTTTGCCAAGGTAGGTCCCTCGCTACCCTTTGCTCACTCTCTATACACATACGCACACATAAGACATTGTTTTAAACAATTAGGTTGAGGCTTGAGCTATATGTTCCAAATGGTCCACAAAGCTAAGGAGTCATTATTTTACTTTTATGGAATTTTGTATATCATGGTTCAAAACTCTTAATATTGTATATGGCGGAGAAATTTTGTATATAATATTGTATTTTCATTGAGGTGGAGAACTCTTGACTACTTTGGTCATTTTTGTTTTGAAATGCTTTATCCTTTCTTTTCATTTTATATTATGAAGAATGTTTACCTTATTTAGCACCTTTTACCGACTCACAAGTATCTTTGACACCTTTTTTCGAATGTCAAGTATCTTTGAGGGATCACCCACACTATTTTTGATGCAACATACATATTCAAACTAGGGAACTTTGATTTTATATCATTTCCCATTTATTGTTTGTATTTTGACATCATTATCAACATCAAAAAATGATAAAATTTATGCATAGTAACAAAACATTTCAAAATATAAAAATAAAAAACATTCCCCAGAGCCATAATAAAAGATCCTTTCGACTAAATTTGAAGTGTTTATTATTAAGTGAAAATGTGAAAACAAGTGGTCATGGCCAGATATAACGATAATTCTTTTTATAATGGTTAATGGTCATAAATATTCCATGGTAAAGTATCTTAGAGAACTAATATTTGAAGAAAACAAAATAAGCAATCAAACTAGGGAAATGATTAAAACACAAGTGGTTTGTCGAAACCAATCGACGGTGGCCAACTCCTCCAAAAAAATAGCCAAATTATATATCTGGAGACTATTGTTTTGATACAAACCACTTGCTATGTCAGGTTATAAGCTTATAAGAATAAGTGCATATCTTCTTAACAGCTATGTGGTGGGATGATGATAGTTCATACTAAATGCCCCTCACCTCTCCTTTTTTTTTACATTTTTGCATTACATGAACTAACGAAATAAATGTCATTGGGTTAGATGGTTGAGTTTCACATTGTTTCCCCTTTCCATTTCCACCATCATCACACTTATCCTCACTCTAACCCCTTCTTCTTCACCCCTCTTCCTCTCCCATTGTTTCTTTCCCTCCAATTTGACTCCAAAATATCCCCTTCGTCATTTCCATAATACGTTTCACGTATGATTGCTAGTTTATGAACCCACTAAAACATGATACACCATAATTCTCTTACTCATAATGTAGAAGCTTATAGCTGACAATTATTTTGCACCTTGTGTGAAATTTGAAGGAACGTGGTGTTTCCATTCCATTTCTGTGTGGGTTGAGGGGATAACTTTCGAGCAAGGGCTTTCCCCTAAAGATTAAAAAAAGATGGTGTGCACTATTATTTTTTAAGATTCTTTTAATTGTAAATTCTAGATATATGTCAAAATATCTTCCCAAATTCATCACCTCCCAAAAATATAAAAAATAATAATAATTGTAATGAATGGACCCAGCATATTGTATTATTATTGATGTTGACCAATGCACTGAAAAATATTTTGAAGAAAATAAAATGAAAATTGCTTACTTTGGGTATTCTTCTTCAATTAAGAGAATGATGATTGCTGATGTCCTAAGCTTACTCAACAAAGCATTTGATTCCAAACAAACATGTTCCACTCAAATATACCCATATGGAAAATGTAAGTCTAATTATTTAGTGTAAATAGAATTTGCACCTAGGTGATGTATTGGAGACGATGATAGGGAGGCGTTGAAGAAGTTAAAGTTGGAGAATTGGAGGTGAAAAATTAGATGAGGGAAGAGTTGTGATGAAAAAGGGGATTGTGGGAGGATAATTTTTGGATTAGAGAAAATGTTAGAGGGAACGTAGGTAATCCTCTTTTTTCTGATAAGTCATATATAAACTAAATGTCAGTTTTTCTTACCATCATTGCATCGTGTACTCAATACAATGTTTGTTAGGCATTAAATCTATTTTAATATTCACAAACTTGAAAAGTCCTATTTTTATTAGATTTGTAACTATTAGGGATTAGTGCAATCACATTGTTAAGTTTTTTAATAACATAAGCATGGAAGGTAACAAAACAAATTGGTAAAAACATGGTATATAATATGTGTGTGAGAACTAAATCAAGGGCCTAAAAATCCATAGCTCTAAAAAAATGATGATTTCTTTTGTTGTCTCTTAACAGAGAGGATAAGATAGATGATGAGGATGTGTATATTATCATTCTTAAGTAGCTACATGCTTTAATTTCCCAACAAAGCCATAACATGTGCAGAGGAAGGCCCCTAATAATATAATTTATTTCTTATTATGTATAAATCCTGGATTTTTGAGATTCTCTGTCATAGATGGAGTCTAGTAATTTTCATACAATAATAGTCAAATTATTTATAGAGGTGTGTGCATGTTTAATTGCAGAGTAGTTTGTTAGGTATAGAATTTACCAAAAACCTTTAATAGATTTTTTTTACATCAACTTTACAATTCCTTACCTATTTTTAAATGTGTATTTTAGTGCATGTTTAGGAAAGCCTATATAAATGTTGTATAATTAAATATAGTACATTTCATTTATTTGGTTTGCATGCAGCTTGACTATGTAGTTATATTCATGTCTTGGTTTTCCCTTCACAACAACTTGTTGCAATGCTTGGTGCTCTTTATGCTTATGCTCTACCACATGGATGAAATCTCACCAGTACATAGTGATTAAGATTAGGTTTATGTCAAATCCATCAAATAGCCACTTATCATTTGTCTTTATTGATATGTTTGGCTCCATCTTATCTACATTTCATTCTTACCTTAACTCACCCAACAAGCTTGAGGATTTTTATAGCAGATTCATGTTGGTTGAGTGTTATTTTATTATTTTATAAATGATTTGACATGTCACTTTTTCTTACCATCACCACATCATCTATTTAATGTGATATTTATTAAACATTAAATCTATCTTAATGGTCACACTTAAAAGTCCTATTTTTATTAGATTTACCATTTATATCGATTAATGCGATCACATTGTTATATGCTTTGATAACGTACGCATGGAAGGTAGATAAAAAAATGGTAAACACAAGTGAAAACATGGTATATAATCTATGCAAGAGCACAACATCAAAGGCCTAGACATCCATAGCTCTAATAACAATGATGATTATTTTTTTTGAAGTTTCTTGGAATCTTTTTCTAGCACATTCATGTGGGTCAAGTGTTGTTTTCTTCTTGTGTAAAGGATTTGGCTTCATAATTCTTTAACTTAGCCTTAGGTGCAATCTCTCTAAGCTTATTTCCTTTGCTTAGGTATCTTTTTGACAACCCTTGTTCACCTTGAATACCTTATCATTATCCACTACATAGGTATTCATTCATGTCTAGATTGATTCAAGGAATCAAATGAAATAAAATGATTTGGGGTGAGGATCATATGCATCAAATAAATTGACCTCCCAACTTTAACATTGTGTAAAATGGAAGACACATTTTAAATAAGTGATGGTAAATGGAAGAAATGTTCTACATTTATCACTAATGTCACATATTTATTTCTACATTCTGACCTTTTGGGATTTTTCTAGTATTCTTGCATATTTATTTTAGAAGGGCTTGGCCCAAGTGCACAATACACTAACAAAAAGTGTACCATCATGCTTAGAAATAATGACATAAATAATAACAATAATTACTTACACCAAATAATAATCTACATGCACTACCAAAAAGAAATAAAACTAGTTGATTAATATGACAATTGATGATGGGAACCATTCATATATTCATTCATATTAACAACATTCTCTTTTGCTATCATGATCTTTTCCTTCATATTTGTGGCCTTTTACATTGGTGTAGTTCCCCTGAATAAATATATTTTTATTTTTTGGTTTTGGGAGCAAGGGTCTAGGGTCGGACGCTCCCAACAGGGTTGAGGGGAAGTTCTCTCATGGATTATAGGGGTATATCCTGGAGCTCTATCCCTATCTTGTTACAAGGTGGGGTTGAGAAGAAAATCCCCTGAAGCCATGAACAATTGGAGCTTATCGTAGCCTTCAAAACACCTTGAGTTTTTACATCCTCGTGCCAATAGAAATGTCAAATATAGAAAAAATAAAGGGATTTCCTACATTACAATGCCAACTAGAACAAAATAAATGAATGTCATTGGTCCAACACAATGCTAGATTGAAGAGACAAAAATAAAACATAAAAAATACACCGAAAACATCTCAACATGTGTCATATCCCCAACGATATGCATCTTGCCCAACTACTTTTGAGGCAGCTCAAAAAAGGTTTCACAAGAGAATTGATTTGATCATGTCTACACATAATTTTTTCATATGCAAGGAAATATAACCAGAAATACACATGAATACATTCAAAGGTGATTACACTTGTTGTAAGTGTATTTATGAAAACAATGGTAATTGATTCTCATCTTAGAATAACATGGATGCAAGGGTGTAACTCGTGATATTATCTGCACTAAATCGGATTAATGAGATGCTCGTAGAAAAAGTGAATCCATTAGGGTAGGTAACGCATGCACATGGTGGAAAATACAAATACTATGTCCACACCATCATATTTTCAAATGATATATCCTCCATCATCAACCACTTACCTCATCATATAAGAGACTTGGATATCTTAGTTCTCAAGAGAATTAGGTACGAAAATAAGGCATAATACTTCGTGAGTACATCTTTCATACTCTAAGCCTTACAATTCAAAATAGCACATGACCCATACTACAAATTTGTTCAAATTGACTAACACACACTTCACACCCTTCCCTTAGAATCAAAATTTATCTCTTCCACTGTACACTTTATTTATTTTGACATTACAATTGTGGAGGGCACCCAACCAAAATTGGATGAGGACATTGATGCATCAACAAGTGGACATGATCAACATCCAACATCTTTGGTTTCCTTACTTCCAATTGGTCAAAAAAAATTGGAAAAAATTATGGCTTACTAAGAAACCACGGTTCATAATCTTCTCCCACCTATCAATTGGTTACCTATAAGTTTTTTTCTGGTTAACAAATACAACAAAGAGGGCTTATTTTCTATTGTGTTTCCATGTATTTTTTCAACAGGTGCTTCCATTGTCTAGCAACCATGAAATAAAAAACATCCAAATACATGACTACACTCTACATTTGTTGCAGTAACACAATAATATATTTGTCTTGCATCCACATTTTCACTGCTTCATGATAAACCTTATGATGTGCCACCGAAGCCAAACAACATTTACGAATTTTACGAAGAGAAAGATTGAGGACATATTGCCTATAATAATCTTTGTCTTGCACCAACAAATCAAATCCATTTTGGATGCACACATTGTAGACCTAATGCAATTTGGTTCTTCCCTACGAGGAACCCAATCCTACTGGTCTAAGCATAAGCATGAACTCACATATATGATAACACAATTTTATAACTGGCCATTGTTGTTCACATTAGGTACATTACAAACACCAAATGACCATATTTGCACAAAGTTATGCAATTAACTTGCCTAACTAAGAACTTTATTGGGTGAGAAATAAAAACGTAATTGAAAATCCCCACCTGACATCTTTATACATGGAAAAAGGCTTCACGATTTTTCCATGAAGAAATACTGCAGGGACACCTTCACAACAAGGACTACTGGTATAAGTCAGTGTATACAACATACCTTGAATTTCTCTCCACATTCAATTGAATACCCTTATTGGTAATGAACAAGTATGAATGGTAAAAAAGAGGGTCTGCCCATATACATAGTTTCATATGACTATAAAATGCGCCAAACATGGACTCATTGGATTGGAATGACCCCTCAATTGGATGCAAATAAGTGTAAATTTGACCAACTCAAAACAATCTAGAATCTATGAGGGATATAAAATTACAAATTTTCTCTCCACCATTTTAGTATTGATAATCCATGCTTTCTCTCCATCGACAATATTATAGCAGCCAATGTTTTTAAAAATTACGGAACTCCTCAATTATATACAACGCCACACCACATGTAGTGAGACAACATTCCTACGAAGGAAGGCTGTAAATTTGTAATGTTAATATAGAACCTCGTGGCTAGTGCAAGACACATCAAGCATGCACATTGATGATGAAGGGCACAAAACATACACACCGACATGAAATGATGCAAGAGTAAATATCCATAAATATGAAATGATTTCTATATGGTGTGCCTACATCGATTGTCATCTAGTTGTCTCATGCCATACAATTAGTAATTACATTTCAAAATATGCATCAAAGGCCAAAACAATTATAGCGCTACCACCATATGTTGATGAGAATATATAACATGGTGGAAAATGAGAACCTTATAAAGATAACATACAATAATTTCATGGAAAAAACTAATGTTGATCATGACATCAGTGCATAGGATACATGCCACATGCTTCAAAAACTCTCTCTATCCTTATGCAACTGTGCCTTCGTCACAATCTTAGTACACAAAGAATTATTCAAGCATGTCAATGCAAATAAAAAAGAGGGAGAGTGAATACTTCCCTTTATATATGCCTACATGAAGTTCCCTACTCTTATGGAAATCTTATCCCTAATTAAGGATGACATATCTTGGTCTTTCAATAGCCAATGAAAGGGAGATCCTTGGAAAATACTTAAATTTTCTGTAATTGTTTTTGTGTTCCCACAATACTCTAGCATACCCAACAACTAACTTCCCTTCATATGAAGACTTCTGTTGGATGGATTTTTTCTTTACAAACCATTTCAATATATACAAACAAACATAGGTGTAATCAAGGAATAAATTATGACACATTGGGGTCGAATCAAAATTATCTACAATTCTTGGCATATAGAGATAACAATTATAGAAATTTAAATTCTTTCCAAAACAAACACATGTGACACTGACTTGGAAAAGAGTGCTAGAGGGAAGTATAACTATAAGAATAAGAGTTATTGTCACACATACACCCGATAGGGCTCACCAAAATGAATGACATGGACATGTTAGGGCTTTGATACTTTAACAACAACAAAAATTGATAACAACATGAGTTGGAAGGTAACTTGCACAATACAAGATCACACTTCATAGATTTAACTCACATTAATAACCAAGATCAACACCTTGTTAACATGAACCCACCTTGACCAATTCTCCTATCTACCAACAAAAACGTAGCCTACAAAATAGTTACTGAACAAACATTTTACCAAAGACATCACCCACCACTAAAGATGACTATTAAATGGAATATGGGCATGAGAAATGCATACTTGATTTTTTACATTAAAGATACACTACAAATAGACCTAAATGGAAGGAAATATCCCCTCCTCCTGGCTCCAATTGGTGTCACAAAATTCAAAATATATGTACAACTATACATAGTGGGTTGCAAATTGATTTAAAAAATATGAAGTTCCTGGAGGGACAAAAATTAACAATTTTCCAAGAAAAAATGTAACGAATTTAATATGAGCTCGTAGATGAAATGAGATTCACAAGCCAAAAAATCTGAACAATAAAAATAACATGTTGTGTGATGCCTTCCCTTGGTATAACAACGAATACTTTGGGGGTTTCTCTAGATTGTATGAGTCAGAGACTTATGGAAACTTCCTCTTGTGAAGGAAACACCTATGTATCTAGGAAATTCAATTGGTCATGCTCTCTAGCAAACATTTGACACAATTATAACATTGGAAAACAATTTCTGTCAGTAGGGATTCAATCTATAACAACTAAAATTTAGACATTTGTTATCCAACATTAGAAATACATAACCAACAATAGAGGACTAGAATCTTATCATTTCAATAACAAACACACATGTCATTAAAATAACAAGATAGATTTAAAGGGTTCAAACATCTATATATAATAAAAAATATGGCTACACTACATAACAAGTAGATGCTCATGATGCTACAAGTTCTCATTGCACTAGTATAGCTGAATAAAAATCAAATCGGTCCTCATCAGACCTCAATGAAACTCAACTCAATATAGATGTTTTTTGTGCATAGGTTAAGAATTTTTTTAACATCCGACCTATGGGTGCAAAGAGGATTGGTTAATGGGGCCCTCATCTAGGTTGTTTGCATCGTCTACGATCCAAAATCAAAACCTCCTAACTTATTGTTCTTTGTAGTCGTTGACTTCAATAAATATATTGGGCCATCGTGGGACCCACATAATGAAACAAATTTGTCAATACCTCATGTAACATGTGAGAATCATTGACAAATGCCACTCAAAATGGTGTGGTATATTTAAATACATAAATGACATGGTATGAAATTGGATAAGGCATCGATATATATTGGGAACAATGAATATACAGTCTCATGAGTGTGCTCATTACTAGATTTGTATGTTTCTCTAGCATTTAAATTTGAGAATTATAGCCCCATTTCCAGAGTTCTTCTTGTATCTGCAAGGAAAAATGAGAGAGGCACTTGTTCTCAAAAGCCCTTCCTCCACATCTCCAAAACAAGTAACAACAAAAATATACTAAGATTACATTCTCTTATACTTTTTTACATTTGTTGCATTCTTCCATTCACATTTGTTCTCATCCATGACAAAGCATTTCCCAAAGATACATTGTATTTGCATACCTTCCAACATTTCTTGCACCTCAAGTGCAATTTCTAGTTTATATTTTTTTGAAGTGAATATCAAAAAGAAGGATACCATCTGATATATGTTGCACCTCAAGTGCAATTACTAGTTTATAAATGTGTTGAAGTGAATATAAAAAAGAAGGATGGTTCCTCGATACAAAATATATTTAATTTAAAGAATAAAATATTCTCAAAACTAAATAATCTATTAGTGTATATATTATTGTTCTCAAAATTAAATATGAAACTAAGATCAAATGGGTTATAGTCTGTCATCCAACTGGTAGTGGTGTAACGGTTCTTAGGTCTCCTAATAATTGGGAGGTCCAAGGTTCAAATCTTGGCTCTGTGTTAAGGTGACCTACTATCGAAAGTTTGGATACCCTGGTGACAGGGCACCACGAAAATAAGGTTTAATCCGTGGGCTAGCTGAGAGATTAAACTTCCATCCTTAGATGGTTCCATGACCTCTGTGGGATGGTGATGCCACAAAGGGCTAAGGCCCTCTCCCTAGGTAACCTCGACAAAAAATGGGTTATAGTATGTCTGTGCATATGATTGTGTAAAAGGCTTTGTATAAACATCCACCGTGGTTCAAATCCTAAGAGAAGTCAATAAAAGATGAGTTTAGAAAAATTTGGTAAACTGAAAACCCCTCAATCCTCAATAACTAAACCTAAAAATATGTACACCTAACTCGTACATAAATATGTCCTTCTCAAAAATATAAAACCCTTTATAAAATAATATTCAAAAATATAAAATAATTTCCAACTTCTCAAAAATATTTATTATAATATTTAAAAAACAATTAGAAATTAATTTATATATATATAACCCTTCAAACACTCTTCTCGATATAAAATTTAAATAAAAATATATAGCAAAAAAAAAATCACCTTAAATTAATTAACAAGAAAATATCTCAAATAAAATGTAATCGAAACTTTAAATTAAGAGTTTAATAACCATTTGAACACTCGCCCCACAAAGGCAACATTTCATTTATTATATGAATTGATTGATTTTAACATATGATTTGACCTCATTCCATTGATTTTAATCATAATAAACCAAATATAAATATCCTTATTGAGGTACATGGTTTTTGTTTTTATTAAACCAAAAAATTAGAGATGGCCAAGTGGAACTGGAACCCCTTTTAAGACCGGTTATGGCCAGGCAACACAGTCCCTAAAGAAACAAAAATTGATACAGAAATGACTAAGCTATGTAAATTATTTGAGCTCCCAATCATCTACCGCTCACACCAAAAGCATTGAAATGGCTGAGCTAGTTTGTATCAAATCCTGACATTGAATCACACTATCTAATATTAAAATAAATCATTTGAATCAGCTTTAGTTTTAAGCTTCAAGATTGCAACGCCACCAGTTGGGCATTGAATTTGACATGAATCCTTCACCGTAAATTAAATGAATTAGAGTCCATGGTTGTAAAATCATTTTCCCAGCGGACTTTTAATATAAATGGTAGAAATCAACATCATAAATATTAGATTAAAAGTGTAAAAAATATTACAATATGTTGCCTACAACATAGTGCCAGGTGGAAGTTGAAATTGTGGAGCCTAATTAGTTGGAATAGGAGGTAGGCATGCCACGTCACACTCACAACCCACAGGGACAATGTCGGAGTGGGGAAATTCCTCTTTTACGAAAATAATTATGCAAAAATAATTAAAGGGCAGAAGTTTTGCAAAGGGATCTAATAACATATAGTTGGTTAAATTTATAGGTCGAATAGTTATATAACATTAAAGTAGCACAATTGACAAGTGACCACTGACAACCAACTTTCCAAGTTGGCCATGGATGTACTAGCCTCCAATATTATATATAGTTATACTAGAAATTGCACATGAATTGCAATCAATGCGGGTGAGGTTAGATTGTAAATTTATTATGGAGGGAATTTGTGTGACAATGTATTTGATATTTTATGATTAATCTTTGGAAATAAAAATTTGGGGTACTATAATAATGTATGGTGATGATGAAAACATTAAGTAATGGAGTATGGAAAAGTGGCAAGTAATTTTTTTGTGTTTTAGTAGTGTATTGTGCGAAGCAATATTGAACAACATAATACAATAGGAGTTGAGTTGGCCAAACAAATTAGAAGCATATGTTGGATTTTGTGTTGGTTTAAAAAAATATTGAGGCATCTAATTTGCAAAACAAGTTTATAGTATTAAAATCAATGTATTCAAAGGAGTGGTTGAGATAGTTTCTGAAATGTTGGCACATGTAGTAGTCAAAATTGATGTTAGAGATTCCACAATAGTTTTAAAAGCAAAGATAAAAGTAAATCATCCCTTCCAATAAACATTATAAATACTAAAGAAGTTTGTAGATAAAAAAATACATAAATACCCCAATGTTGTAACCAAAGAGCAGGGAATGCAAAACTGTACCTGTAATGCTATAATACATCTATGTCTGCAAACACAAAATATGTAACATTCAAGATAATAGTGAAAGGAACGATAAAAAGATTTTCCCAAGCCACAATCTTAGATAATAATAGCACACCACATTAGATTAGAAAAACAAAAGAGCTAAAATACCATATATGGAAATCCATCATAATCCATAATGCTCAATACATTATAATACAATGACTTGAATTACTAAATAAGAAAGATGTACATATAGGAGGAGGGAAGTACAAATACTACATAAATCAGTGGTGAAGAACTCCCACTAACTGATACTGGTAGTTAAGTTAACTACAGAAGACTAGTAAGCTAGCTCCACATAACTAAGAAGCTAACTCAGCACAACTAGTAAGATAACTCCACACAACTAGTACACCTAAGAAATAGAACCCAACAAATGTAGGGCTAACACAAGTGTAAGAATTATCCTAATAAATAAATAAAAAGATAAATAATAACCTACACTGATACCCTCCCGTACGCATAGCTTAGGTGGGCGAAAAAGAAGGTGGGTACCGCAAACAAGGCCTGATGAGGTACCCACGTATGGGTAAGTGAACCAAGTTGGGGGGCCAAAAGGGGGTCTTAAGTGGACACATTTTTCTGAAAAATAAAAAACTTCAATTTGTACGAATTTTTTGAAATAGTTACACTCAAAATTGGAAGATGTTGCAGAAATATGAATCATAGCATTTTAAGTCTAGTTTCTATGATACTAAATTTTATTGAAAACGGATAAGTTTAAGTGGGTCAAACAAATAAAATATTAAAAAACATAATAGAGTGAATTTCGTGCCCCCCACCATTTTTTGAGCACCATTGAGTATTTTTGAAAACCCTTTGGTAGAAAGATAGCTAGGAGCATTTAGTTTGTGTTAATTTTTTTTTTAGATTTTTTAATGAGTATTTTTTTATTTATGATTTTTCTAGTACATAAATTTTATGTTTTGAAAAATAACAGAACTTCGACCGTGCCCCCCCTAACTACCTCAAAAAATATCAATTTTTTTTTGAATATGTATATAATTATGCCTAGTTTGTGCTAGTATATTTTTTTTTTCAATTTTGATGACCAAACAAAAGATACATGATGAAAGATAAACATATTTAAACTTAAAAAAATAGCTATAAAAAGGCATAGTTAGAAAATAAATAATATGGAAACGTTATATTAGTCAGAAAATTTGAAAAATTATATTTTTAGAAAGAAGAAACTCTGCTCTACGTTGTGGTATAATTCTTTTAAATGGATCGATTGTTTTATTTTGATTTATCATAGAGGAAGTAGCATTTTTACATTTTATTGTAAAAATACGTTGTTTGCTATGGTTGTGTAGGTCCATGCCTCAGGGTTGGGGATCCAAACCGGATCCCAAGCCTTGAGGCATGGCTTGGAAAAATACAAAACACATAACAAGTATGCACTATAACTTATTATTATTATTTATTGTTAGCTATATTTTATTATTTCTTATACTTTAAATTTATTTATGTAAATATAAGACATTAGGGTCACTCTGTACCTTATGGAACTAGTCTCACAGCTCCATTAGTCACAGTTTAGGAGATGGTTTTTTATGGTATAATCTGGTCAGTACATAGGTAATTTTCATGCTTTCAGCATTCAGCCTAAATATTTTAGCATTTAAATTCTACAATCGAAACCCTAAACCCTAAACCTTAAACCCTAAACTCGATGCCCTAAACCTAAACCTTTGTTGGGGCTAGCACGCCAGTTGTATAGACAATATATCAGATCTAAGCATACATGCAAGTAAAAGTAGATATTCTACCAGAAGAAATATACAAAACAAGAGACATAAGTCAACACCAGATTTAACGTGGTTCATCCAGTGTAGGCTACGCCCACTAAGAAACAAGCCAATCTAATATCCAAAGCTTTGAGAAGATATACGATCTTCCACACCTCTCAGATGTACAATACTCTCTTTCTTTGAGCTTTTGCTTCATCACCAATAATTCTCTCTCACACCAAATTTTGCAAGTTCTTTCTAATTCTTGTTAATCATACTTCCCTCTAAACCCTAGCTTTTATGCTTATATAGTCATTTATAGACTTAGGGCACTTAGCCATGTAATTACAATCAATAGATATACTTTAATGCTAAAAATAGATCAAATTCCTGAGAGTTAATTAAAACATCCTCGCACAGGTAACCGACGCCAGTTAGACCTAACCATTTTCAGTTCCTCCCTTTCCTGACCAATGCTAGTCATACCTGATCGATGCCGATTCACCCTTAACCGATGACGGCTACTGTATTTTCCAGCAATTTTTCATTGCATGTTAAACTGAAGTAATTGAGCTCCACAACTCAACAATCTCCCACTTAGAGATTAATTACTACACCATACCTGTACAACGTCATTCTTGGATCCTTCCTTAGCTTTGTTTCTTCCTCTTCAAGTCTCAAACTCGAAGACCAACAGAAGTGGAGTGTAGCTCCAAATTCTCCTTTGTTAATGGCTTCATTAGCATATCCGCAAGGTTCTTAATCGTATGAATCTTTTCCATATTCAATTGTCCATCCTCCAATACCTGTCATATGAAGTGATACCTAAACTGAATGTGTTTTATTATCGAAGGAAACGTTGAGTTCTTTTCCAAATGAATTACACTCTGACTGTCACTGAATAGTTTACAATCACTATGCTCCTTTCCCAACTCTTCCATGAACCTACTCATCCATATCATCTCCTTTCTAGCCTTTGTAGCTACAACATACTCTGCCTCTGTAGTAGACAAAGTCACAACCTTCTACAATCTTGAAATCTAGCTAACTGTCATTCCACCTACTATGAAAATATATCCAGTAGTGCTCCTCCTACCATCTAGATCTCCAACCATATCTGAATTAACATAGCCACATAATGAAATATCCAAACATCCATAGCATAACTACATTCTAGATGTCCCTTTCAAATACTTGAGTATCCATTGAACTAATTTCCAATGCTCTTTACCTAGATTAGCCATATATCTACTCACAAATCCCACTGCCTATGCAATGTCTGGTCTGGTAAAAACCATACCATACATGAGACTCCCAACTTCTGAAGCATATGGCACTCGTTTCATGTATTTGAGCTCCTCATGTGATGAAGGAAACTTATCTTTTCTAAATTTTAAGTGTCCAGCCATAGGTGTACTATCAGGTTTTACATTCTGCATGTTGAACCTTTCTAACACCTTGTAGATATAATCCTCCTAAGACAAATACAATTTCTTGTTTTTCCTATCTCTGTGTATTTGCATGCCAATGATTCTTTTTGCAGCTCCTAAATCCTTCATAGAAAATATGTGAGCTAGCTTTCCCTTAAGCTCACCAATGTCCTACATACTAGATCCTGCAATAAGCATATCATCCACATACGGTAACAAAATAATATAGCTCCCATTTTCAAGTTTCTTGAAATAAACAAAATGGTCAGATTCACATCTTAGGTAACCATGCTCATGCATAAAAATATCAAACCTCATGTACCATTGCCTTGGGGCTTTCTTGAGCCCATATAGGCTCTTTTTCAACCTGCACACTAATTTATCCTTACCCTTGACTTCATACCCAAGTGCCTACTGCATATAAATCTCTTCATCCAAATCACCATAAAGGAAAGTCATCTTCACATATAGTTTCTCTAAATGCAAATATTCTACTGCAACTAAACTCAATACAGTTGAATAGAAGTCATCTTAACAAAAGGAGAAAATATTTCACCAAAGTTAATACCTGCTTTCTTTGTAAATCCCTTTACTACAAGCCTTTCTTTGTACCTTTTCTTTCCACCCTCTTCTTCCTTAATCTTGTAAACCCACTTGTTCTGAAATGTTCTCTTACCTTCTTACAACTTAACCAAATCCCAAGTTTGGTTATGTTCCAAGGATTCCATCTCCTCATCCATGCCATTCTCCCACTGATCGTGAGTATTATCCTACATTACTTCTTCAAAGCTCTCTGGTTCACTATTATCAGTTACTAATAAATAAAATAGAGAAGGTGTAAATCTTTCTAGAGGTTTACTTTCCCTTTGTGACCCTCTCACTTGAGTTTGGGGTACCGGAGGCTCAAACTGGACCTCCTGGACATTCCTATCCAAATATGACAGTGACTGATGCTGATCACCTCTAATTGATGTTGATTCAGCTAACTGATTCCGGTTTGGATCCTCTGTAACCGATACCGGTTCATTTAACCGATGTTGGTCAAGGGTCAACTGACACCGGTTACTGTGTAACCCTGTCGGTAATACTTTTAAATCTGAGAGTTCATTTTCATTCACAAACTTCTCAAACTGGTTCATCCTTGGGTACCAAAATTTGATCCCTATACATTCTCTTTTCATTCCATTCAACATCACAACTCCTAATAATTTTAGAATTCTCCAAATCCCAAAAATGGAAACAAAAATCACTAGATCCATAACCAATGAAAGTGCACCTCTTGGATTTTGCATCCAACTTCTTTCTATTTTCCTTATCGACATGCACAAAAGCTTCTGAACCAAAAACTTTAAGAAAAGAAACATCTACCTCTTTTCTGGTCCAAGCTTCCTCTGGTATTCCTCCATCTAGTGAACTTGAAGGCCCACGGTTAATCAAATAAACCATTGTATCAATTGTTTCTGCCTAAAAATGTAAGGGCAATCTATAATGTATCCTCATACTTCTAGCACATTCCATGATTATCCTGTTCATTCTTTCTGCAACACCATTCTCATGTGGTGTTCTTGGAACCATTCTTTCTCTACATATCCCATTCACTGAACAATAATCATTGAAAGCCTTGCTACGGTATTCACCACCATTTTCAGATCTAAGGCATTTTAACTTAAAATTTGATTCATTTTCAACAAGGGCTTTCCATCTTTTAAAATTCTCAAAAACATCAGATTTACGTTTAATACAATAAACACATACCTTTCTTGTAGCATCATCAATGCAAGCAGCATAATACTAGGATCCTCCATGAGAAGCTACCTGAGCTGGCCCCCACACATCTGAGTGTACAAGCTCCAATTTTTGTTCCTTCTTAGTTGCCCCAACTTTGAGAAATATCACTCTTTTGCTTTCCAAAGATATAATGCTCACAGAAATCAAGATCTAAATCTTTCAAATCTGATAACTTACCCTTAGCCTTTAAGATCTACATTCCTTTTTGACTCATATGACCCAACCTATTATGCCACATGCATGCATCTGAATCTGAAGTAGATAATTCAGAAAATGAATCAGTAATACAAGTAGATAAATATAACAATCCTACCTTCTTACCTCTTGCCACAACACAATCACCCTTGGTGACTTTCCAAGAGTCTCTTGTACAAGTAACCATGCAACCAGATTGACCTAGTTGCCCTGCAGAAATAAGATTCCTCCTGAGGCTTGACACATGCCTCACATCTTTCAATACCCATGTATTTCCATTCTACAATTTTAGATGAACTTCCCCTTTACTAGTAATACTGCAAGGTTCATCATCACCCAAATAAACATGCCCAAAATTGCCCTGGACATAATTTCTGAAATAGCCCTTATTAGGGGTTGCATGGAAAGAAGCTCCTAAATCTAAAACCCATGATTCAATTCTACTATCTAAAGAAAGAATAAGAGAATATTGCATTACCTCTGATGCAACAATATTTTCTTCTTTACCTTTGTCTGGTTGTTGGTTCCCTTTATCAATTGACCAACAATATTTCTTTGCATGTACTTTATTTCCATATTTCCAACAGGTAATTCCCTTACTTCTGGATTTAGATATGCTATCCATTGACTTTGAATTCCCATTACTCTTACTCTTGGATCTCTCCTTCTGCCTACCCCTGATTTCTACATTCAAAGCATTTCCAAATGATGATTCCTCTGTACTCTTCCTGTGAATTTCTTCATTTAATATTATACTAACCACATCATAAAAATTCAAAATATTATTAGCAGATGATGTATTACCAACATTCATTACCAAGTTATCCCAAATATCAGGAAAAGAACATAAAAACAAAATTTCTTTTATTTCGTCATCAAATGGTATAACAACCAATTTTAATTGATTTATAATAGATCGGAAATCATTCAAATGAATAGATGCAAATCCACCTTCATGCATCTTAGAACTAAATAGTTTCTTCATCAAATAAACTTTATTTAAAGCACTAAGTTTTTCATATAAATTAGCAAGAGATTTCATTTACTCTACCGTAGAAGCCACTTCTGTAATATTGAAAGCCATGGATGCTGGCAGGCTCAATCTTATAGATCCCAAAGAATTTCTTTCAAGAATATTCCATTCTTCATCAATCATCTTCGTAGGTCTAGACTTCTCATCCAACGGTAAATACAAATCTCTTTGATACAGATAATCCTCAATCTGCATCTTCCATAATTGATAATTTCGGCCGTCAAATTTCTCTACCTTGTATTTGTTTTCTTATACCATTGTTGTAGCTCCCACTCAATCAGAAAACCCTCTATGAGTAAATTTGTCAACACACAAAACCCTCAAACAAAGCTCTGATACCATTTTTTGGGGTTAGCACACCGGTTGTATAGATAATATATCAAATCTACGCATACATGCAAATAAAAGCAGATATTCTACCAAAAGAAATATACAAAACAAGAGACATAAATCAACACCAGATTTAACGTGGTTCACCCAGTGTGGGCTACCTCCACCAAGAAACAAGCCAATATATTATCCAAAGTTTTGACAAGATATACAAAGAATATTTACATTCTTCCACACCTCTTAGATGTACAATACTTTCTTTCTCTCAAGCTTTTGCTTCATCACCAAGAATTCTCTATCTCACCAAATTTTGCAAGTTTTTTCTAATTCTTGTTAATCATACCTTCTAAACCCTATCTTTTATGCTTATATAGTCGTTTATAGACTTAGGGCACTTAGCCATGCAATTACAATCAATAGATATACTTTAATGCTAAAAATAAATCAAATTCCAAAGAGTTAATTAAAACATCCTCACACAGGTAACCGGCACCGGTTAGACCTAACTGCTTCTGGTTCCTCCCTTTCCTGAACCGATACCACTCATACCTGACTGATGTTGGTCCTGGGTGACCAATTGCTAGTTCAACCTTAATCCATGACGGTTACTTTATTTTTCAGCAATTTTCCATTGCATGCTAAACTGAAGTAATTGAGCTCCACAACTCAACACTATACACAATGATTGGGGTGAAAATCAATAATCCATCCCCACATGGTTTGACAACACCTCCTCCTCAGCAATGTCATAGATAAAAATCTAGGCATGATTTCTCCTCCACTCTTCCTTAAGCTATGCCTCAAAGGTGGTCATATAGTCTACTACTATCCTAAGAAAATTGTGGTGTAAGACCTTCCTACTAGATCTCAATTTCTTAATAGACTAGTATCCTTACCCCACATGGTTAGAATTTTAGTACAGTTAGCTGCACAAGAATTCGGGTTCTGATGGGTGGGTTACACCTGATCCTTTATGAGAGGATCCATGTGCCTAAGTCTCCTCTCCACCCAAGGAAGATATGATCCCTCTTCCTTCAAGTGTTGTCGCATGTGCTTAGTTTCTCTTATGTTGGTATTTTGGCCATATTTTTATTGATGTTTTATATTTTAAATTATGAATACTAGCTAACCACAATTTTACTGTAAATTGTCTATATACTTTTAAATCTCTATTTTTATAAGATAGATATGGCATTGCCTTTCCAATTAAAAACACTTGGTACCTCTAACTATTTTTAAAATGAACATTGATTTTCATTTTTACAAAATTCAAAGTAATATAAAAGACTCTAAAAACCATTTAACCCTTTTCTAATATATATTATGCCAAATCTAAAAATGAAACTATACAAATAATTGTTCAGTTATAATTCTTTGCATTCACATTAGTATTGGCTATGGTTAGAGAAACTAGTTTATTAATACTAGCAATTGCACCCGAAAGTTACAATGGATATGTCAAAGGCAAACATACATGAATGGATGGATGTCAGGCTAGATGCATTCAGAATTCAACTAATTAAAGTAATGGAGGAGTTTCAAGGTTACCTTATATAGATGGGTGAAAATTAAACCCTAATGGTAGGACCCTAAATTAAACTCAAGCATCTTGATCCCTAAACCCTATCAAGCATAATCATTGAGACTGCATTATAGGAAGGAAGAGTTGTGATGATGAAGAGGATAGAGGGAGGATAATTTATAGGTTGGGGAATCTAGTGGAGGGAATAAGCAGGAAATCCTCTTTTTTATTTTGACATGTCACATATGGATCACATGCCACTTTTCCATACCATTGTTGCATCATCTACTTTTCCATACCCTAAACCCTAAAAAATAAAACCTGAACCCTCAACTCTCAACCCTAAACCCTAAACCCTCAATCCTGATCCCTAAACCCTAAACCTTGAGCCATAAACCCTAAACCCTCAACCTTGACCCCTAAACCCTAAACCTTGAACCTTGAGCCCTAAACCCTAAGTCCTCAACCCTCAACCCTTAACCCTTAACCATAAACCAAAAACTCTAAACCCTAAACCATAAACCCTAAACTATGAACCCTAAGCCCTGAGCCCTAAACCATAAACCCTAAAATCTAAACTATGAGCCTTAAACCTTAAACCTTAAACCCTAAACACTAAACCTTGAGTCCTAAAACCTTAGCCCTAAACCCTAAACCCTAAATCATAAACCCTCACCCAAAGGAAAGTCCTAGAAAGATCATTCAACATGTTTCAATGTGTAGGGAATAGTGTTTAAGGTGATCGATCGACTCATTTAGTTTTTATGAGAGACTACTTCCTTTGAAGGCCTAAAAAGGCATTTTGGGCCATTTTGTAGTTAATTGAACACCCTTCAGAACAAGCTAAAATGAGCTAGTCATGTCACTGAGTTATCAAGGACCATTATTTGTGAAGTATTAAGGCATCGTTTGTCTCCATAAGAGACATATAAGCAAAATCATGTATGAGAATCATGAATTTGATTCCATGAAAGGATGCTTTTAGAGCTAGGAAAGGTGAGTGGATGATCTTTATATGGAGCACCATGTTTCTAATAATGAGCAATCATCTGAGTTCACTTGATGCAATTCCCTTGGTACTATTCGTAACTGTAACTCATTCAACACCTAGTAGTGTTATCACACCTTAAGGAGGAAGCACATTACAATCACCTCATTTTGGCCATAGGACAGGAATCCCATTCAGGGAACAATCCTCTATCTACAAAGTGAGGATCTCTTTTTAGTAAGAAGTAGACAAACATCATAGAGTTAATTCATGGTCACTAAAGTGAATTATGGACCAAATTTAAAAATTAGTACCAATTCAAGCAGTGGTAGGGCCGAAATCCATTTTAGAAGGTCAAAAAAACTTCAAAAATGACTATATTATTTCCCAAAACAAAGAACGACTACAATATATATGCCCTGAAAAGTTTTAGGTCATTTGCTAAAATCCTGAAAATGAGTAAGTACTGACAAGATTAGATTTTGAAAAACTATCTTCTAGATTATAATTGTTGGAGCTACGAGACCACTTCCATAAGGTGCAGAGTGACCCTATAAATTTAAAGTATAAGAAATAATAAAAGAAATATTATCCTTTATTTTGTAAGTAATAAGACATAAAAATAACACATACATAGTCCATACTATGCAAAACACGTACGCTGTTTCGTCTGCTTCTCTAGTGAAACACTTATGTCCACTTGATAGGTTACCCCCCCAACTTTTTGGTACTTACCACGTACAATAACTGGGAAAATGGGACACCGCAAGGTACCCAAAATGCATAGTAATAACAAAGTAGAGAGATTTTTTGCAAAATTTTGCTGCAAGATATCCTTCAGAAGCTCAACTCCAAAAAAGCTAACGTACATAATGCTAAGAAGTGTGGTGCACACTGTGGTCTAAATTCACTTATCTCGATCATATAACTAAAAAAAATAATGACACTAGGCTTCACCATGTAATAGCTCATGGGTGAATAAGGAGACTATCAATGGAAGGCCTGATGTCCCATAAAAGTGCTAAAAATTAGAAACACCAAACATAATTTGATCAACTGCTACAAATAGGTGTGCCACGATATCCTAAGAACAACTGCTCTAAAAAATTGTACAATGCTGAAAAAGCTTGGTGCGCATTGTGGTCTGAATCCACTGCTTGATCATAGAACTCAAAAACAGTTGATCATGGGCTTCACAAGATTAGCTCCAACAAGGAGACTATCAATGACAAAGTGACAAAAAACATGAAGAAATAATTTTATCGACTCCTAAAATAGGTGTGCCACTATCGAAGAACAATAACCAAGACAACAAGGCAAGGACACGAGATCAAAATAAATAGGAGTTCCACGATCCAAGAAAAGCCAAGGTAACAAGGAAAGGACACAAAACCCGAAGAAGCAGTATCAACACATAACAAGGCAAGGACAAAAAACCCAAAGAATTAGTATCAACACCACACCCTCCCATACTGTTGAATGGGTAGAGTGACACCACAGATCTGTATGAGTTGTCAAAATCAACTACTCGAACACTGACAAACTAACACTGGGCTTCACCAGAATATCTCCCCCACAAGAGAGATTGTCAATATGCCAAAAAAAAGTGTCAAAAATACAGATCCAAAATATCTCAACAAACAAGAGAGATATAAATGTATACACCCATAGATACAAGAATGCAACACCCAAAATTTTAGGACGTCGGGCTCAACCGAAATTACATCCACAAGTGATTACAACACCCTCCCAAATTTGGCACTTTATAATTGAGTGCATATAAATATTACAATGAGTAAAATACCTTTTATATTTGAAATATGTGTATAAAAATTTCACCAATGCGTAGATCTCGAAAAAATACACAATTTCAGAAAAAAAATCACCTTAATCTGAGCTACGGATCAAAAGTTATGAGCTCTAGAAGGTTTTGCTATTAAAATAATATTTTAATGCTGATGTTTTTTTAAAAGGTACATCGTGACACCCAAATGTCCAAAGGGTAAAAGAGTGCATCAACATGATATAGGCTTGCGACCAAAGGATAAAATCCTGCACCCAAAACCTAAATGTTCCATAGGGTAAACCATTGCATTTGGAGGGTACACGTCTAATATCCAATGGATAAAAGAATACACCCAGAGGGTACAGATCTGCATCCAGCGGGTAAAAGGTTACATCCAAAATAGAAATATCTAGAGGGTAAAATAATGCATCCAGAAGGTACACGCTTATATCCAATGGATAAAAGAATGCACCCAGAGGGTACAAATCTATGTCTAGTGGATAAAAGACTGCATCCAAAATAGAAATATCCAGAAATAGAACGCATCTGGAGAGGGTAAAAGAATGCACCCAGAGGGTACAGATCTGCATCTTGTGGATAAAAGATTGCATCCAAAACTGAAATACCCAGAGGGTAAAAGAATGCATCTGGAAGGTACACGCTTATATCCAATGGATAAAAGAATGCACCCAAAAAGTACAATTGTAGAATACAAACTTTGACTGCAAATATCTCTTTTTTCTAGCACATGTATCAAAAAACAGAGAGAAACCTAGAAATTTTCTCAAAAAACCTAGAAATATGATATAATTTTTGAGCCAAAAAATGTGTCTGTACATAATTGTACGAATTTTTGAGAAATGTGCCAAAAAACCCTTTAAAATGTCCAAATTTTACTGTCTCAAAACATGGTCGAGTTTATAGTCGATTCTAGGGTTTTGGCACCTTTCAAATCCAATGGCACACTCCATTTTGCATAAAAATGCATGTTGTACAGAAAATTGCTAACAAATTCTAGAATACATGAAAATAATAAACCCTTACTTGTAAAGAAAAACTTACAAATGGATGTCTACATCATCTATAGCTCTGATACCATGAAAGGAATGATAAGAATATTGTTCCAAGCCGCGATCTCAGATGATAATAGTACACCACATTAGATTTGTACAAAGCAAAAGAGCTAAAATACCATATATGGAAATCCATCATAATCCATAATGCTCAATACATTACAATAGAATGACTTGAATTATTCAACACGAAAGATGTACATATAGGAGGAGGGAAGTGCAACTACTACCTAAATCAGTGGTGAAGAACTCCCACTAACTGATAATGGTAGTTAAGTTAACTCTAGTAGACTAGTAAACTAACTCCACATAATTGAGAATCTAACTCAACATAACTAGTACGTTAACTCCACACAGATAGTACACCTAAGCAAGCTAACCCAACAAGTGTAGGGCTAACACAAGTGCAAGAAATAACCTACACTAACCTACAAGCTCAACCTTGAGGCTCCTGCTGTGGAGAAGGAGCCTTTCGAACTAGAGATTGCACAGGACCTTCTGAATATCAGCAGTGCCAGTCCCCGGGAAGTGCAGTTGGATAGCTCTTCTAAGAGGTTGGAGGCCTTAGAGGCTGAGATGAAACTGTTGAAGGATGAGGTCAAGAACTTGGCTAAACAGAAAGGCAAGAAAAGCATGGAGGGGGAGGGGAACATTGATAGCAATCAGATTGAGGACATTTATAAGAAGCTGACCTCCTTAGACTCCCGCTTAGGGAGGCCAAAACTAGACATGATTACAACATTGCCGCCTTTAGGAAAATTGAGGAGTTCATTGAGGGTTATGCCAAAAGTGTTTCCAACCTCAGCGGTGTCCCGGCTACACTTTGGGGCAACGATAAAGAGAGTAAAAGAACCATTGAGGAGCTTGAAAAAACTGATGCTGCCCACATGATGACTTTGGGTATGTTTCACACCTAGAAGAGAGTCAAGACTAGCATTGATAAAGCTACCAAGAAGTAATATTGGTTGCTCCTGCTGCTTCTGTTTGTTTTTATGCTGTTTTTTTGCGGTCTCTTTACTACTTTTTTGCAGTAATTTTGCTATTTTGTCTCGTTTGAGTAGCTATTTCTGGGCTACTTCGAGCTTCATTGTAACACTCGGATCTTGATCCATTCTCTCTGATTCTCACTCTTATTCCGGCTCTTAGGCCTTCTTTTGTTCTCAAGGGTATAGTCCCTTTCAAAAAACTATTTGCCAATAATAATAAAAAAAAACAAATAAATCATCAACAAGGGATTAAATGTGTGGTGGTATGGAAATGAAATGGAAGAGAAGATTTAAAACAATGATTACTTTTATGTGTCTTTCTATCTCACACAGATTTCAAACACAGTATCATAGAAATGGTCAGTTTTAGGCCTGAAAATTTAGATCTTAAACCATGCGTGGGCTGCCATATGAAATTTATCACCATCATATGTCGCTTCTTCATCTAAAAAGAATAAAAGACAAACTAACCCATAAAATGGTGCATTGCTGCATAGGAGGAACATGTCCATATAATGTGTTGTCCGTAAAGGGTTAGCTTCTCCAAACTGCCGAGCTTCCCAATTATTGAAGAAAGATGACCAAATAAATAAGTTTCTGTTGGGAAGAGAAAGTGAAATCACCTTGCCCTTTCCTATGGTTGAAGTAGTTGCACACTCGATACCTTGCCATGAACAGGGATCAGAATAGGCGTTGGTCCAGTCTAGAAGAAAATCAGGATGACCACATCCCTGCAATGACTGTTTCAACAATATAGTGTGGTGTCATCTTCTGAAAGCCCATTGGCACCTCTACACAGTAAAAACACTCCACACAAACATAAATATAAAATACTAAAGGTGTTAGCTCTACTCTTCCCTTCTCTACATTTCCAAGCAATTTTCTCTCTCCATTCAGTTCTATACTGAAAAATAAGGTAATTTAGTCTGTACGGTCGTGGTTTTGCAGTAAATTGCTAAGAGTTTGTAATTACTGACCCAATTCAGCTCGTAATGCACCCAATTTCTAGGTTCTATCAAAGAGACTTTAGGACACACAATTCCCTATCCACTTAGAAAAAGGGTTTTTGCTTAAAAAAGACAAAGGGATGAAACAATGACAATGGTGGAAAATCTAGAAATTCAATCCTTCGACAAAACAAAAGGTATGCACCCTTTTTGTTTCTTCTTCTCAGTGTTTTCATGCATTCACATGTGTAGATACCACCTCATTAAGGTCTTCTTCAGTGTATATTTGTGTCGGCATGTCCATATTTATTCATATAGTCCATGCAGAAGTGGATTGTAGAAGGTAATGACTGATAGCTTATGTGGATATGATTTTCTTGCTTTTATGGATTTCTAATTGTTGGTGAGGAAAAAAAACTGAAGGAAACATAATATATTAATTGTTTTCTACAATGAACAATCACCATTAAGGCCTCAACCAAATACAATATTAATACACACATATGACTAGAATGAAATAGTAATGCCCATCTATAAGGAGAATAGGTGAATCGCTCTAGGATGATTCCTCCCATTTGTATGTTGTTTTGGTTAAAAAAACAGAGAAAGGTGGTTGAGGGAGGCGGATGAAAGTAGATATTTACTTTTGCATTCATGTTGTTTTACCAAATTAATTAATTCCAAACACTGTTCAGCAAAAAACATTACTTTAGCAAAGTAGATATGCAAGACAAACTCACACTATTTCACCAAATATATTAATTGTGAATACTGTTGTAACTATAAATATCCAAGATCTGGAAAACAACAAATATCTAATATCTAACAACCTATAAACATTGGATCCACCAGAATTTGACACTTTCCAGCAGGAGTATCTTTAAAGGAGAACACTTACCAGAGAAAAATATAAAACTTTATAAGGGGTATGATTTGAGGATGGTATTTAGAAATAAAAATATAGGTTTTCCTCTATTTAATGTCTCTAAATACCCCTTTTGTTATAGTGTGTGAATTTGAATTTTCTACACATACATAAGTACCCTAGTGTTGTAGTGATCATTACAATTATTACAAATAAATTGAGTAATTTTTATGGTAAGCACTATCGAAAACAAGGGAGTTGTTT
Source organism: Taxus chinensis (assembly GCA_019776745.2). Lineage (NCBI taxonomy): Eukaryota > Viridiplantae > Streptophyta > Pinopsida > Cupressales > Taxaceae > Taxus > Taxus chinensis. The sequence continues at coordinate 420,828,708 of CM034155.1, read as the reverse complement.
GGATCCATCTCCACTATTGTGGTCATGTTTGTAAGATGGGTGCATTTAATCTTCAAGTGATTTGTGTGGGAGGGATTGAGGGAAGGGTTTATGTCTCCTTTTCCTTTGAATTTATAGAGCCTATTGTTGAATGTATTACAGTGACCTATTCCAATCGTATGTCCACTTGCATGTTCATAATTGTTAGATATTATCAAATTTTCTTGTAATGCAAAAATTGGTGTAGGAATTTGCTACCCCCTGAAAGAAAAACGTGGTCTTTCACACTAAGCCCTTTCTTTGCAAAAGAGGTCTTGGGCTGTGAGAAGTTGAAAAACAGGCCAAGAAGGTTGCTGAAGACCTCATTCTGAATAGATGTCACTCCATCCTTATGCCCACTTCTTACCTACCAAAATGGTCATCCAATATGTAAAGTAAAAGACATATTCATGCATGGATTTGTTTAAAATTGATAAATAAAAAAGTACAAGAATTGACATAAGAATTGGTAAGTAAACTCAATTTTCTTATGATCAACATAATGTTTTGAGGCTAGATCTCTAAACCATTATTAATAGTGAGAAGTAAATTTTAAAATGGATAGAGAAGCATGATTTTATATTATGAATTAGGCTTATGTACATAATTTAAACGCAAAGAATAAGATTCCATGGTTATTAAGAAAATTTTATAATGAGATACATTTAGCGTAGTGTGTAATGTACAAAGAAGAAGGAAAGGGGAAATCACTCAATTAATATGTTGCTGTAAAATATTAACAGGTCTTTATAACCATAAAAGATAATATTTTAGTCAAATATAATTATCGTAGCAACAACTGCATCTCAAACAAGTAGTGAGTTAATGTTAGCACAGGAAACCACGCCTAGACATTTTATCTCTATTTCTACTTTGACATCATCAATTACTTCAAATCCAGGAAGACCTAGGTTTGGAATTACCGCCATTACAGGAACTTACATTTGAAAACATGATGGAAAACATCTGAAACTGTGAGCTTCAAAAAACTAGGGGATAAAAATCCGTGATACAAAACATGGCAAAAATGAGACAGAAAATAATAGTTGAAGCAATAGACATGACAAAGATTAAAGGGAAGAGAGAGGAGAAATACTTTCGGGTTGATATACACCTTGGAAATTAGAGTCACCGCAAATTATGATGCATCGACTACAAATAAAAATGAATATGCAAAAATGGAGTCCTTATTAGCAGTGCATAGTACCCAGGAATGTCAAACAATATCGACTATTGTGGAGACTTCCGAAATAATCACAAGGTTGATAGAAAGTTTCAAAAGATCAGGAAAAAAACCTCATAGACACAAATTACTTAAAGCTTCTATCGAATTCATACAATGAACACTAATCTTTAACAATACATCGATTGACCTATAAAATTCTAAACTATCGACACAAAATCCGTTCAAATGACTGATAAAGATTTATCGGCAAGCAACACGATTCAAATTCATCCCTAACAATAGAATTCTAGCTTCATCAATAACAAAAATACGTGAGCATAATCTTGCATAACCAGTTACTTTAGGTGAAGATCAAGAAACTAGAAGCAATAAATTGAACCTTGTCAAATATATGAACGCAGCTACAGATCACATACTTAAAACATAGCTTCATATGTAAGAATTATGTACAACCTAGGTGCTGTAAATTTTTTTGTAGCAACACAAAAGAAAATACTAAATTAAACATAAGAAATAAATGATTCATTCAGATGTAACAAGATGTCCAAACACGACTAAATTTTGCAGATCTCAAAACATGAAGAAATAATAGACATATAAATACAAATTGAATTAGAAAAAACAAATTCCATGTCACAACTCGGATGACAGATTAAAAAACTGCTCCGTTCCTTCTTGGCGGATCAAATGAAAAACAAAATCAAGAAACAATCGTTACCTAATAATCGACAAAACAAGGCCAAATAATCGACAGTTGTTACCTGTAGAAGCCGCTACAATTACAACTGCCAATTTTGCGTAGTGGATTCTTCTTCACATTACATTGAATGCATTATCTTGATATTTACAATTTTTTTAAAAATGAGGACGAATAGGTGAATCGCTCCAGGCTGCTTCCTCCCGTCTGTATGTTGTTTTGGTTAAAAAATAGATAAAGGCGGTTGAGGGAGGTGGCTGAAAGAAGATATTTACTTCTGCATTCATGTTGTTTCACCAAATTAATTAATTCCAAACATTGTTCAGAAAAAAACATTTCTTTAGCAAATAGATATGCAAGACAACTCACACTATTTCACCAAATATATTAATTGTGAATACTGTTGCAACTATAAATATCCAAAATCTGGAAAACAACAAATATCTAAAATCTAGCAACCTGTAAACATTGGATCTGTCAGAATTTTACACTTTCTAGCAGGAGCATCTTCAAAGGAGAACTTATCAAACACCCCATTGCCATGCCAGCAAAGACCCACAAATAGAATCACATATGTTCAATTGAGTCCTTCTTAGTGACTAAAAATTTACTAGGGCCATATTCAGGGTTATAAATATTAATTGGCATAAAAGAATATATACTATACAAATGTATTTCTAAACAACTCAATAAGAGATGAAATTTGTTGAGTCTCGTCTCACCAAAATTACTTTTCGATAGGGTTGGTTGTAGAAAATTCCTTCTACACAAATTATACTCAATATCCTTTCCACTTTCTTTTCTCAATTCCCTCTTCAACATTTTTTGTAATAACACCTTCAAATTTTTCCAAAAAAATTCTCGAAATTTACTACATATCTACACAAGCATGCTTCTTTCACATCAACCAACAACTCTCAACTTCTATTAATCGAACAAACACCTTGCAGCTTGTACACAGGAACTGGCCGCTTCGTAGTTCTTGTTGACATTTGTTTGTTGTGTTTTGATTTTTTTTTTATGATTTATATGAATTTCAATACTTATAATTTTGTATTGATCTCTTTTAATTCTATTCTCTTTTATTTAGTTATGGTTCTATTCTCCTCCTCTCAATTTTTTTTTCTTTCTAGTTCTCTTTTCCTTGTGTTTTGCAAAAAATGGACTTTTGCTAGACCTATAACATTGAAATTATCATTGTCTAGAATTATAATGTTACATTTCTTTGGAAAACTTTTTTCTGTGGACCCTTTGACCCTCACTTTGGGTCTCCTGAGGTATTTGGCCCTTTTTACCAACTTTTCCCTTTGTTGTTCGTCAACATGCACATTAACAAAGTTATAATTTAAATTCAAGAAGTTTATAAATACATAGGTGTATTAATGCATTTAGGACGAAGAATAAATAATCACAAATGATTTTTTTGAATTTGTAAAAATAAGGAATCTATTTTATTTTTGAAGCATCCTCATCATGTCAAAAGCATAGTTTAAATATCTGGAGAAGAGCACATAGTATTTACTACATGTTACATTTGTTGAAATAATTGGTCAATTTACATATAAGACTAAAGGAAAAATATATGATACAAATGATATGTATGATACATATGTTCATTTAAGTGATTTGAAATTCTTGGATAGATGCAACAATTTGTATGTTCCAAGAAATAAATCTCGAATGCTAATTCAACTATGTCAGAAAGAACCTCTTTGGTTTGACAACATGATATTTTATTTGAACTACGCAATAATCAATTAATCACTTTTCAAGCAAATTATTATTATCCCTTCTAGAGGCTTAACAAAATCAAAGGTAGGCCATTTTACAATTATCATGGAATCAACAGACATCATGACAATGTTTGTTATGATTTAAACCAGAAGATACAACTTAAGCATAAAAGTATTATTTATTTTTGTACACAATATTCTAATAGATCTCCATCTCCTCCTTCAAGGCATCACTTTATAGAGGTTGCAATAACACATAAGGGTCCTTTTATGGGTGTATTATTTTATCAGTCTCATGTGGGTGATGTTCCTCTGTGTGGGTCATCTCCTACATGGTCATTGAACTCACATAGATCTATATGGGTACCCAAGGATATAACACACACACATCATATGATCATAATGCAATACTAAATGATACCACCTCGTTTATAATACAAGGGACATCTACTTCCCAAGAGGGTGTGTAAGTGATACATTGTCTAGAAAGTTCTATATTAGTACAAGAAATCCAACATACTATTGTACAAAAAGAAAATGAAACAATACACATCACACAAGAAACATTGCAAAGAGAGAAATTTAAGAAAAAATGTCTCAAACATGAAAACTTATTCATGGTTATAGAAAATTTAGAGAATATAAAAGAAAATTTAGGGGGGAACATTGAGATCAATCCCTAGGATATTTTTTATTCAACATTGCTAGTTAGTTTAGAGAAACATGATGAATTTAGTATTAACTGCTATGACACTGATAATGAACAATTTGATATGTCAGATGAACATTATTTATTACCTTTATTTAGATGAAAATGGATTAATCATAATTGTTACGTGATGAATTAAATTATCTATACGATTTTTGGAGAGTGAAAATAGGTTCTCCACTAGGGTTTCTATGAGAGTGTACAACCACCACCGCTAGGTGTTTGGACCTCGTAATACGACATAAATAGTTTTATATATGACTAGAAATTATGAGCCTAACCATGGAGGAATTGTGACCTGTCACCCCAAAATTGTAGCCTCATTCTTATATTCTGGATGTGACCCGACACATCACATCCTTTGGGTGTTATTTAACATTGATAACCACTTATTTGGAGGTATTAATGTTTATGCATCTAATGACGTGACCGAAAAGATGATGTTTTGGTAATGGATAGTAGATGATATCCCTAATGATCACTGGGTATCCTAAACTGATTTTTATGGGAGTTTGAGAGTAAAATATGATTGTAAAATAATTAAAACTAAGGTGATACAAAAAATTTGTATGAGGGATTGGACTGAGTATATGGACAACTAAATTTTTTTTTGAAGGATTCCAATGCACGAACCAATACTTTTCTCAGAATATATGAGGGAAAACACTTGATTGTACTAAGGGATTTGACAACAATACTAATAAGTTAACATGCACATTAAAATTAAGCTTAAAGACTGAATTTTCAGTTTGGTAAGGTGTTTGATTAGGGAATTTTTATTCACAAGATAATAGTTATCATACACAAGACTCCAAAATGCTTGGAAAGGCAGAAAATACTTCACACTCAGAGGGAAAAACTACCAAAATTTATTCAGTACTCATATATCCTTTCCTCCAGAAGCCCACATTGAATGCTTTGCAAAGGAGTACACAATATATAGCAAAATAAATTTTCCCACCCTTCCTAAAAATAGGATAAGAGTGTACTCGCCCATGCATCTAATTTTATCCTTTATTTAATAATAAATAAAATGATAAAATAATACAAACTAGTACAAGATTCGGTTAATAGCCTTTGATTACATCTCAGTCAACTGAAGTTGACTGCCTATTTTTAATAAAGTGGGTGAATAATTTTGAGCAAAAATAAAATTGCTTGCTAGGCAAGTCTCAAATGACATGTCAAAATCTTCTTCTCTATTCTACCTTGTGAATCATGCAAAAATACAATTCTATTGTGAGTAAATATAATTACAATAATTTTCAATACCTTGCAAAAAGCACTCACACTAAAGAATTAAGGCCATTTGGGGAAACCTTCCTTGTATTAGGTTCTGATGTTGACAGTCTTTTTTCCCACCATTATAAATAGGTTTTCAAATCTTAAGAAACTTCTCTAGAGAGACAAGTGGGGCCACTTCAATAAATGCATTGGTTTGGCCACCTTGCAAGATTTATGATACTCAAAGAGTGGAATGTGATAGATTGATTTTATTGAATATCCTTACAAGACTATTTCCCATATAGCTAATGATAAAGCCCTGGGCTTTTGATCATATTGTATGTATTAATTTGATAAAATCCTTTAGGATGGGGTTGAGAAAAGATATTTCAAGTTTTACCTTGAAGATTTGGCATAATTTTTTCATCTTTTGAATTATTTACTAATGCACTATAATTTCATTCCCAAGATATGGGACCCAAATATTATTTTTTATCTGATGACATTCAAGGGCTGGTCCCCTTTCTCAATGTGATCTCACCCCTTATGAAGTATTTGGCATTGGCATATGCATCCGAAACCTACTTCATGCAAGTTTTACTCCAAGTCGACAAACATGGGTTTGCATTTATCAAAGTAGATATGATGCCTTGATCTCTGATATTATGATTAGGGTTTAGAAAGGTATGGAATGGGTCGGTGGGAAGATAACTCTGGTTATTTGAAAATTTACTTTCAGATGATCATGTGGCATTTGATTGAAAAGTACTCCATTCCAGATCGTGATTCTTGAAGCCTTGGTTTTAGTTTAAAATTTACCCATTTAGTATCAAAGTTGTTTTCCAACATCTTTGGGTTATCTCTCTATTAATGGTGTTAGCTCTAAAAATTTGTCCTATTTCGTTCATTTTGAAAAGGCTACCCTCTTGTGCTTGTGTTGTATGTTTTAGTTTCTAAAGGATTTTCCTATTCCCAGTCAATGCCTCTCAGCAAGGGATGGTTGAAAGAGTATCTCTTCCGAGATTTCCTCATACATAGCTTGTGAGTAGCGAATTCATAGATAACTCATTTATCTTCTTTCTAGAAGATGATAATAATTTTCATCACGCTACACACTACCTTTAAGTTTATTTTATACCTTCTATCTCAATCATTCAATAGAGAAATGCCCAATGTTATAAAAAATCCCTTCTGTCTCCACCTTGTTGGCTATATGTTTTTACAATGGAAATTTCAAAATGGAGAAATATTTTGATTTCATGGGCATTCATTTTACATTTCAAGCAATCCCTTTCTTTCCTTTGGTAGTTTGTGGTTGAAAGAGAAGAGAATAAATTATTCTATTGCTCACAAAGGCTCTTTCTCCAGTGGGTAAATTTAAAATTTTCTACAAGGTTCTTGTTGCCAAACTTTTTTCTCTCATCATGTTGGAATCCTTCTCAATGCTTCATATAAAAACTTAAGTCATTTATAATATATTTTCTAAGGGCTAGCTCAGAGCTTGGAAAACGTTTTCATAGATTTGATTTGGATCTTTGTCCTTTCCAAGGAGTTTTATGGCCTAGAATTGCTGGACATTGGGCATCAAGGAACTATCCTTTGATCCAAATGGATCATTCGCGCTAATGAAGGGAAGGAAGCTTGGAAAATCCTCTTGCAATATTACATCTCAAAAGGCTCTCTGTAAGGGCACAAGACTTGGAAAGGGTGAGGATTTTAGAAATTTATCATCATCAAAGCCTTTTTGAAAGTGGCGAGCTTGTTCATTACACAAAGCATTTAGAATGATTGGGAAAGAAATCAAACCTTGGTTTCTATGAAATGGAAGTGAGTTCTAAAGTGGGATATCTATCAACTATCATTTAGTGTTTTGATCCCTGATTATTAACTCTTTACAATGCACAATTAGCAGATGTTTCATGGGTGCATTCCCTTAATATTTTTAGACGAGGGATTCACATAGTGCAAGATAATTATATCAAATAGTCTAGATAAATTTTTTCATTCTGCTAGAAGGTAAACTTGATCATTCTCTTAGGCCAATTGTGATGAGAATATTTCTAGGAAATTGTGGATGTTATTCTAGAGTTAATGTCACAAAAATTGGGGCTTTTTCTTCCCATCAGTGGTGGAAATATTAGAAATGGTTTCTACGTGAACATTTTCAAAACTACATGCCCAAGAAAGGCTATGAGCTTCTGGCACCAAAGCTTCCCATGATGGACAAACTCAATTTTCGTTGGTCTCTACACTTTTTTGTGTGCTATTGATAACACATATTTTCCACTATCGAGTACATGTGATTATAAAACGGAAGCTTGTTTAGTTTTCTTGGTGTTTTATTTACCAGGGTTTACCACTTTGCCACTATCTTTTAAACCCCTTTGAGCTTTTGTAAGCTTATTCCTTTTGAAAGTTTCTCTAACCATTTTCATTGTCACTGATTTGGTTCATCTTTTCTCGGGGATGACATTCTTTGTCACTTACTGTAAAATTTGCTCGCTATATTTCTTTGTGCATTCCTCAGTGACTTTCTATTCATACCTGAGAACTTCTTGTATTGATTTTGAGCTTAAATAGTTGTACTTCTATGATGGTAGCATTTCAGTGTACTCATACTTGCTTCATTTGAAAATTGTAATTTAAAGTGGTTGAGCTTTGTAAGATTATCTTGAAACTTCATTTTATTCAGTTATTAAGCTATAATGAATGCTCCAAAGTACTTCAATTGATGAATGATAGTGAGGTCCATTTCTTTTCTGCTTAAATACTACATTTCCTTTTTATTACAGCTTTGATATGCATGACGGAAAATTTAAAATGTTGATTTTACATGGTGAAGCCTTGTCAAATTTTTCCCAGGATTTCCTTCTTTAATGCTGTTTCAATTAGTAATAGATGTACTTTCTGATTCAGAATACAAAATGTGTCACTTTTTATGTTGAAGCTGATTTGTTGTTGGAAACCGAAACATAATAGCTGGTTATCTTGATCATGGCATGCTTTTCTACTTTTCTATATATATCTTATTTGATTTACATACAACTTTTAAAGTGTGTATTAGTTAAAAACAACATGATGAAAAGTTGTAAATGTCCATTTTACATGGCGAAGCCCTGTCAAAATTTTCCCAGAATCTTCTCTCTCATCCTGTTTCTAGCTGTAATCCTCTTTTAACTTCAACATTTTAGACTCTTCAGCTTCTTGTAAAATCTGATTCTCCCAAGCTTCTTTGCAAACTGAAAAATGTACTTCTATCTTCCAGAATCTCTCTTCTGAGCTCTAACTTCTTCCATTTGCAGTCACTTATTTGTTCAAATTTGAGTTTGACTCTTCGTTCTTCTTAGCATGTACTTATGACTTGGTTTATTTCTCTCTTGGCTGCAACCTGTACCTGCACACTTAGGAAAATAGTTAGAAAATATTTAGGCTTTTTGGCCTCTCTTATGTCCATGTTTTCTTCTTTCTTTTAACTTCTTCTTTTTGAGTGAATAAAGCATGCATATGTTGTTTGTCCTTCAAGTAGAATACATCTCCTGTTATTAGGGGAAGATTCATATGCACGAAGTAGGATAGTGTAGGAATATGGATTAACCCTGAGCTCGTAACTGATGATTTTCTTCTTTTCTTCTTTTCAGGTACAATGCTTTCTTGAAGATGAAAGGAACAAAGTTGCAAGATGAGATGCTCACCCGAAGGAAGAAACCCAAGGCAATGATGGGTTCACTCATACTCCTTTGCTTTCTCTTTCATGTATGTGTATCTTTCTTTTTCAGTAGCTGTAATTTAATGTTCAGTTACATCCCACGGCTTGTGTGGGAAACATTTGAAATCTCCTTGTGATAAAGCATTGAATTGTAAATGAGTTGTATATCTCTTTCTGCATTTCTACTTTCTGTATGGATTGTATAATGAACTAAACAACTCAGTAATATAATTGAATGTCTTAATCATGAAGGAAAGAACATTGAATAGAACTTTTAACATTCAGTAATGAACTCTTATTTTTCTGTGATCTACACTTATGTTTGCTGTTCCAAAACTTTACACTTCACCTATTCTGTAATTCGATGTCCTCATCAAGACAACACAACTATCCTTCGGGGCTTGTGTTCTTTTGCTGAGGATGGTATGAAATTGTAGACTATGTGATCTGTTATGTTTTGTAATAGCACACATAGTTGCAGATTTCATGTAATCATTTAAATAAATCAGCAGTAACACATAATCTGATATAATATCCCCTAGCTTAGGTATACTTCACCAATGCTATCCATCATAACAAAGTTTCGAGTTGCCCATTTTTACACAAGTGTAAAAATTGTCAACATTTCTGGCGATCCTATGGGGAAAGCTTCCTGCTAGCTTATATACCAGTGCCTTGCTCTTGTCCATTGGGCATGGAGTCTAAGCATGTAACCAAAATTTTCCTTTTCTAAAAATTCCAACCTTTCCAAAACAAAACTAAAACTGGGAAAGGATCTGGTAAACCAGATCACGTGCACAAATGCACTTATTGAATTGAAAAATGATGCAATGTGCAGAACTACACTTATTGAACGGAAATCCTACTCTAACAATCACTGTAAGATTTTCAATAACAATGTTTGAGAAACATACCATTCACAGGAATGGGAATTTCCTCTCCATTCAGCTTCTAAAGCTCAAAAGCATTGTGTTCCTTTGCTAGCTGAAATCATGTAAGGACCACTCCAGAGTGTATCAAACTTTGAGTGTCTTCCTGGCTTTGCACTGATCAACATCCCACTTTAACACAATATCTCCTTCATTGAAGACTCTAAATTTGGATTTCTTGTCAAAATTCTTCTTGATTTGTTTTTTGATTCTTTTCCATATTTAAATGAGCTTGATCTCTTAGCTCTTGTAATTCCATTAACTCTGCATAACGAACCTGCAATGGTTCATTCTCAAGTAGCTCCATTTGATGCAGCAAATCTAATGCGGGTAACTCAACTAAAATAGGCATTCTTGCTTCTTTTCCATACACAAGTTTGTACGGTGAATTACCAATTGATCTCTTAGGAGTCACTATGTCAGCCCAAAGTGCTGAATTCAACATCAGATGCCAAGCTCTTTGATTATCCTTGAGTGTTCTTCTGATGATTTTTAACAGATTCTTGTTAGTACTCTCAGCTAAACCATTACCTTGTGGGTAATAATTAGATGAAGAACTTAGATATATTCCATGGTTGACAGCCCAATCTGTTATCTTTGCACCAAGGAATGCTAAAGCATTATCTGATATGATAGTTGCTGGAACACCAAATCTGCAAACTATTCCTTCATAAAAGGATAGTATCGAAGCTTCATTAGCATCTTTCAAGGCCATTGCTTCAGTCCATCATGTAAAATAATCTGTAGCAGTTAAGATCCACTTATGTCCTTGTGAAGAAGGTGGGTTTATCATGCCAATAAAATCAAGACCCCACTGCATAAAAGGTTGATCAACTGAAATAGGCTGCAAAGGCAGCGAAGCTAAACATTCTTTTCTAACAAAGAAAGCACATTTTCTACACTTTCTAATCCATTCAAAATAGTCTTTGAATATGCTAGGCCAATAGTAACCTGCTTTCATAATTTTTAAAGCTATAGTACATGCTGAGAAGTGACCTCCTGCAGGTCCTTCATGGAATTCTGATAATATTTTCTGAATTTTATCATAATCAACACATCGCAGCAAGATCCCATTTATATCCCTTTTGAACAACACACCATCAACGAAAATATAAGGAATAGCTTGTAATCTGAAATATCTTCATTTATTTTTATCCATACCTTCTGGATAGGTGCCATGTTGTAGGTAATTAACCAAATCAGTCATCCACCTTGATTCTTGAATCTCTCGAGCAAGTTCAGGTTGCTGATTTTCTGGTTGGACCATGATATTTGATTGCTGATATGTAATTTCAGCATGTTGTTCTGAATCTTTGGGTTCTGCAGCTTGTTGTTTTTCCATATCAGCAATTAGATGTTCACATAAACCTTTACCTTGAACTGTCTTAGCAACTTGAATATCAACATCATATTCCATGACCTTTGTTATCCAGTTTTCTCTTTTCTCATTTAACTTCTTATTTAATAAGAACCTTTTCACACTTGAATGAGGAACAAGAACATGTATTTTATTTTTTGAAAGCATATAATTAAAATTCTTTAGTCCTCTGACTACTGAAAGTACTTGTTTTTCAAGAAATGTGTACCTTGTTTCATAATCATGCAAACTCTGTCTGAAGAAAGCAATTGGCTGCTCAATATTCTCATCATTAACCTGAGTCAAAATAGTTGAGATTGTTTCAGCTCCTACAAGTGCATACATTGTAAAATATTTATCAAAATTTGGATTTGCAAGAGTAGGAGCCTGAGAGATAGCTACTTTTATTGCTTCAAAACCTTCTCTTCCCTTCGCTGGTCCAAGAGAACATTTTTCTCTTTCTTTAGCATAGCTGTGAGTGGTTTAACCAATGCTGTAAAATCTGGAACAAATCTTCTAACAAAGTTGATTTTTCCAAGAAAACTTTGTAATGCCTTCTTATGATGAGGCAATGATAGCTGTGATATAGCTTCGATTCTAAAAGGGTCAATTGCTAAACCCTGCTTAGAAACAATATGACCAAGTAATTTACCTTGATGTACTGAAAAGATAGACTTCAGTGGGTTCAAGGATATTCCAAATTGCCTGCACAACTGAAAGGTCTGCCTTAAATGCATCAAGTGTTCTTCTAGATTTTTTGAGAACACGGTAATATCATCCAAATAAACAAGAATTTTTTTATTTAACAAGCTCCAGAAAGCCATGTCCATTACACGTTGAAACGTTGCACCAGCATTTGAAAGACCAAAAGGCATTCTTTTGTAAGCATAGGTACCCCACTTGGTGGTAAAAGCTGTTTTGTATCTATCTTCTTCTCAAACTAAAATCTGATTATAGCCACTGTAACCGTCAAGAAGAGATAGTCTATCTGAACCTGAGACTGTTCTCAAAATCTGATCCATATTTGGAGTGGGTAATGATCTTTTAATGAAGCTTTATTAAGATCTCTAAAATCTACACATAGTCTGATTTCACCATTCTTCTTCCTAACAGGAACAAGATTGGCTACCCAACTTGAATGCTTAACTGGAAAGATAATACCTGATTCAATCAATTTAGATAATTCTTTCCTCATCAGAGGTTCTATTTTTGGATTTACAGGCCTCTGTTTCTATCTAACAGGCTTAGAATTTGGATGTAACTCGATTGTATGTTGTGCTAGATTGGGATCAAATCCTTTTAGATCTTGGTATTTCCAAGCAAAAACATCCTTAAACTCTTTGCAAAGATTAATAAATGACTGCTTTTCAGTTAAGGAACATACCTTTCCAAGAAATAGATTTTTCCCTTCATCAACCAAGATCTCTTCATAATTATCAGAGTTGGTTGACATCTTTGTCTTGACCTTTCTTAACTGATCGTCAGTGCTGAAGATGTCTTCCAATGTGACTAGACCTCGAGGTAATTTATTTGTCTTCAACTGAACAATCTGATCACCATATAAATGTTGTAACTTATCTTGATTTACTGCAGAAAACTTAGCTTCTTGTTGCAAAAACCTGCAGATTTGATCATCACTTTCAAAAACTTGCCAATTTGATTCGTTATCAGGTATAGAAGGCCTGACAATTAGCTTAATATGAGGCTGAATTTTGCTATTTTCCATCTGTTCTAGCACTTCAAAACTAGCACCAACTGCTGCAAGTCTATCTGCATGCTTGTTTTTAGCTCTAGGAATAGACTGAATATTAATAGCATCAAAATCTTCCATTAAGTCTGAAACTCTATGTCTGTAAGACTTCATTAGTGGATTCTTACAAACATTGAAGTTTTTTACTTGATTGATAACTAACTCAGAATCACCAAAGATTTGTAATGTGCTGATACCTCTCTTTCTGGCCCAAAGTAAGCCATGAATTAATGCTTCATATTCAGCTACATTACAAGTACATGAAAATTGGAGACTCAAAGCTGAGAAATACCTTTCGTTTGTTGGGGAAGTGAGCATCAAACCTGATCCCTGTCCTTTCTTGTTCTTAGCTCCATCAAAATGAAGCTTCAAATCCCTTCTGCTGAATTATCTGTTTTGGACAGCAAGGGAAGTGGTGTATTTTCTTCATGCATACAATACACACCAAAAAGATGTTCTTCAACTTCATTAAAAGGATCATGGGCATGTTCTTCAACTGTCTTTTCATCCATAAACATGTTAGAAACACCATCTAATGCTAAAACCTGAGCTACATCATCAAAATTAGATTGCTCTAAAGCTGAGTAATTAGCTACTACATTTGGAGAATGAGGCTCAATATGGAATATGGCCAATGGTTTTGAATTGATAGTAACCTTAGTTCCATAACGTGTAGTAAAAAATAAGGACCAATCCGAAGAGAGATAACCTCCTATTTTCGCTGTGAAATCTCTAGATAAGCACAAGGCAAAGTATGGAGGTAAATCCACAACAGTAACATCTTGCAGAATAGAAACATTTGGGCAAGCATGTAACGTCACTTCTAAATTTTTTATTATACCAACCGTATTAGTTGTAGTTCCATCAAGCTGTAAACACTCCTTTCTATAGGCTCATACTGCAAACCTAATTTTTCTGCAATCACTTTTGGCATAACTGTGCTACTTGCACCACTTTCCACCATACAATTATGAACTAGATGTTCTCCAATAATCAGTGATAAATAAAATGGTGGTGGTTTCTTGATGTCATGAGAATTCAGAACTTTTTGAACCATCCACTTAACTTCTTTAATACAGTCTTGCTCAAACATTCTAAGGACCATGTCTGTCTTCTAAACTTCCTTTTCTGTTGTATTTGAAGAAATCTGCAGCTTAGCTAGTTCATGAGAAAGTAAATCTTGTTGTCCAGGAATACTTAGAGCATCCCACATTGAGATGTTAACATTATGCTTTTTCATTACATCAACAATGTTAAAAGAAGTAACTGTCTTAGAGACAGAATCAACTGTTTTAGAGTAGGCCTTAGCAAAAACTGATTCTGCTTCAGCTGCCTTGGATATCTGAGGTATAAACAGTCTTCTTGGATCAGGTTGTAGCTATCTTTGATGGCCTTTATCAACTAGGACACTTGCTTATTTTTGAGGAACAGTAGGGTTGTTAGTTGACTTTGGAGCTGTAGATGTTGTCTTGTCAGTGACAGTAGGCAGGATAGGCCTATTTTGTTGCTTTTGAATTTTAGCAGCTTTCCCTTGAGCCCTAGTAGTGACTGTAATGAAATCCTCCTCATTAAAACTGACTAAATTCTGTTCAGGTGCTTTCTGAACATGAGTTCCTTGCTGCCCACCCTCCATTTGAGGCATGAACAATGTTTCAGATTGAGGTTGTGCAACAAGATTCAGATTCAGAAAAGCATTTGGGCAAGTTGCAGCTGAATGAGGTTGATTGCAAGGTTGACACCACTCTTCTGTAGCCATATTAACTGGAACTAAAGTGTTAGAGGAACTAGGAGCCTTTGGGTCAAACTGCCTTTACTGATAAGGCTTCCTATAATTTTGATTCTGTTGATAGGGCTTTCCTGTTTTGTTGATTCTGTTGGTAGGGCTGATAAGGAGCTTGATAGGGTCTGCTAGGTAATGCAATCCTGTTTTCAATAGAAGTCAATTTATTGCCCATAGTTTGCAAGGATTTAAATACATCATCTGATGGAGCTATAACAGTAGGTTCTATGATTGTAATAGGCTGAGGAATAGGTGCTAGGTCTACCAAAAATGGCATTGAAGGCCTTGGTGCCAATTTTCCAGCTTGAATAAGACTATTTTTAGCTCAGATAGCAATATCATAAGCTGCTGGGAGTGTCTCTCCACCCATTGACTGAATCATAGTTGAGATATCATTGTTTAATGCTCTAAGATAATAAAGGAAAGCATGATCAGCTTGAGGCTTGACACTTGTTGGAATTCTCTCCCAAGTTCTGGCAAAATGGATATTGAAACTGGACATAAATTCATTTGGATCTCTTTTAATAGTAGACAACTGTTCAATGAGAGACAAATGATCTGAATTATCCTGGAATTGTTTCAGCAATTTTTCACCTAAGTCATCCCAAGTCCTTATGCTACCAATTTCTAGGTTTCTATACCATTGCAAGGCTTGCCCTTTAAAAGATGCAGCTAAAAGTCTTAGAGCCACGTCTTCATGAGTGATATTATGGACTACACATATGGCTGTGACATCTTTGATATGTTCAGCTGGTGTAACCTGATTTTCACTTGTGAATGATGGTAAAATTTTCATGGCAGCATTAGGGATGTCATGGTAAACTGGGATTACTAATGGGCTGCCATTAGTAAAGGTCACAAAATTCCTAGGAGGTTGAATAGCCATTTGAAAAACTGGGATGTTAATAGAGAAATTGATACGTGGTGAAGGAATATCAGGAGGAGGGTTATCAAAACCAGGTCTATTATAAGGTAAAGTATTACCAACTCTTCTCCTTCTAGCAGAATTCAAAGGTAAAGAAACAAATTCAGGAGGAATTCCTCTTACCAATGATCTTGTAGTCACTTTAGGCATGGAACATGCTGTAATACTGGTCTGAAATCAGCTCTGTGGAGTCACCAAAAGATCTTCAAATCTTTAAAATAAATTGCTGCAACATTGCTCCCGAAAGTGACTTTGTAACTGTTATTAATCTTGTGTAGATTTGTAACTTGCATGCAGATCTGATTCGTGGTCCCACCGGGCATGCCAAAAATTGTTATCTCTCGAAAGTGCACCCTGTAGAGAGATGGCTGTAGGTTTTCTAAGCTTGCACAATTGATCTCTCTCTTTCGTAGATACAATGGAAACACCTCAGGTCTGTGGGTATACCTATTTTGAGGTGAGTCTTCGGTATCAAGGCCGGTTCCTTATTGGTGTATCCTAAACTGATTTCTGGGAGTTTGAGAGTAAAAGATGATTGTAAAATAATTAAAACTAAGGTGATACACCAAATTTGTATGAGGGCTTTGACTGAGTATATGCACAACTGATTTGGGAAGGATTCTTGATGCACGAACCAATAGTTTTCTGTAGAATATATAAGGGCAAAACACTTGATTGTACTGAGGGAGAATCACAACAGTACTAATAAGTTAACATGCACATTAAAATTAAGTAGAAAGACTGAATTTGCAACAGGGTAAGGTGATTGATTAGGGAATTTGCATTCACAAGACTAATACAAAACATACACAAGACTACAAAATGACTTGGAAAGGTAGAAAATACTTCACACTCAGAGGGAAAAACTAAAAAAATTTACTTCAGTACTCATATATCAAAAAGTCCTCCAGAAGAATCTCCTTCTATGCTTTGCAAAGGCACACAATATATAGCAAAATAAATTTTCCCACCCTTCCTAAAAATAGACTAAGGCTGTACTCGCCCATGCATCCTAATTTTATCCTTTATTTAATAATAAATAAAGGGATAAAATAATACAAACTAGTACGAGAGGCATTAATAGCCTTTGATTACATCTCAGTCAACTAAAGTTGACTGTTCTATTTTTAATAAAGATGGGTGAATAATTTTTCCAAAAATAAAATTACTTGCTAGGCAATTCTCTCTCCATGACATGCAACTATATCTCTTCTCTGTTTTTTCTTCTTGTGAATCATGCAATAAAATTAATTCTATGCCTATGAGTAAATAAATCAGAATATTTGCAATATTTACAAAACAAACACCCAATGTGGGGCCACCTGCCATGTGTACATATTCTGATGTTGACATCTCTTTTGGCTCTAAAAGGTTACAATAGTAACATACTGCCAATCAATTATAGCTCATCTCTAGAGTGGGGACCACTTTTGCATTTATACTTGGTTTTGCCACCTTGTAGACTTAGCATATACCATGGTTCTTGACATAGGATGAGGGGACCACCTTTAATAACACACATGGCTCTCTTAGACCATGGTTTGAAAATAATTAGTACTTGGTAATTTGGCCCCCTTTGATTAATATTACATGGCAATTAAATAGTTGGATTTGCATGCTCAAATGGTACATAGTTTGATATTTCACCTTTTCGGTGATCATTATGGCATAATTTGGTTGTCTTTTTTTTTTTGGATGGGCTATAGTTTAGACTTTGAAAGTATTTTGCAATGATTTAAAATGTGGACACATGGGCTGGCCCCTTGCCACAATGACTCACCTCTCTATGCATTTTGTCGGTGGAGACCTAACTCAGGTTGAGTTTGCATTGATATCCGGTGATGATCTTAGGTCCTTGATCTTTGTACCTCTGTTTTGATGCTGTCGATTCTTAAACTTGCAGTTAGGGTCTTTGACTCAACTTTGAATGCGGTTGGTGAGGAACTAACCATGGTTATTTGTTTCGGGCTCTGAGCATAATCCTTGGCCATTCGATTTTTGTCATTAATTTGTGATCATAGATTATCGAACCATGGTTGAGTTTGAACCTAACCCATACTTGGGCTCAGGTGGTAAAAGGAAGATTGGGTCTAAACATCATTTCATTTGGATTTTTGGTATGTGGGTGAAGCCTTGGCAAAAATTTTTACGCCATTGTTGTTCTTTTGGAGCTCAGCCTGTGATACTCTTTATATGGCATTTATGGTCGTTATGAAGCTCTATTTATTTCAGCCTCGTGAGCTCTGTGAGGATCTATAGCTTCTTTTGGTCATTTTGATACTCAGTTTTTGGAAACACTACAGAGTTGTGACCACGATCTTGACTATTTCGAGCTCTGTATACTCTGAAAACTCTAGTTTCTTAATCGGCCACCATTTTGTGAAATCTGAAGCTCAGCTTTCCTTTGTTCTTTTGTTCTCTGTGATCTATTGGAGTCCTGCGAGAGTTTTAAAGCTCAGTTTTCCTTGGTCTTGCATCAATGCTTGATGAGATTGGTAAGTTTCTCGATTCTTGAGTTTTCGTTGGTATTTGGTTCTTAACACTTCAACTTTCAAAAACTGATACCTGTTTTCTTTTGAACTCCTTTGTGTGATCTTCTTGGATGAAGTTGGTCATTTTTGAGTTGAAATCATTTCGGGCCTAGTCGTTTTAGTTCTGAGCTCGATGATATCTCCACTTCGATTTTAACCAGTAAGTTTTACTTCTTTCTCTGACAGTTTACCATTAACGGGTCTAGAAATAATATGGATCTGTACTTTTCTTTCTTATAGTACAATTTGAAGGTGATTGACCTTACAAGAATGCTAACCTCTAAAATGCTTGAATAATTTTCAATTCAGATGTGTGTGTTGTTTGAATTAAAGCTTTTCTGTTTGAGCCTATGTTGAAATGCAATTTTTTAAAATTTGAAGCTCGAATCTTTTCTGGGTAGATATAGATTTCAGTTTCCTCCTTTCTCCCTTAGATATATTTCTGAAACTTTCAAGATGTTTGTGAATTATGTAATTTCTCGATACCCATCCATGGGTTTTTTGATTAGTGGCCTAGATCTGTACTCTGATATTTAAACTTGAATATTATTTCAATAGGAGAGAATTTTTTCTTTAAAATACTCAAACATCTTTTAACCTGGATATGCCTGTGTTTCCTGATTCAAAGATCCTCCACTTGAGTTATGCTCTGAATGTTATTTCAAACTCTGTTCATCTGGTAACTATTTTATTTTCTCTCCTCTTTTCACCTCATGTGAGCCCTAAGTTTACCCTCAGCCATTCCAGGGTTCATTTTAAGACACCTCTATAACATTGTAGGTGGAAAATACCTGGCGAATATCCCTAGAACTAGTTTCAATGAAAGGCGAATTTGATAGTATTCCAAAACCAAATTTTTGCCTAGTTTTTCAAGCCGGAGAAATAAGAGTTCCAGACATGGGTGCATCATCGACGTGCGACAATAAGACGTCAATAATAATTCTTGACGCACGTCAAGGCAACGTCAATAGCAAATATTAACGTGTGTCATTGGCATGAGTTGACGCGTGTCAATGGCATGAGTTGAAGCACATCAATGGATTGAGTTGACGTGTGTCAATGGATTTAGTTGATGCGCGTCAATGGATTTCCATTACGCGTTCGTCAACTGTTGACATCAACTAAATCCATTGACGCGTGTCAATCCAACTCAAATCAAGCCATTGACGCGTGTCAATCAAGCCATTGACGCGCGTCAACTCAAGCCATTGACGCGCGTCAAACTCAAGCCATTGACGCACGTCAAAGCCTTCAGTTGATGCACATCAAAGATTTTAGTTGATGTGTGTCAAAGCTTTCAGTTGACGTGTGTCGACATAAGTCATTGACGCACATCAATTCCTTCGGTTGATGCATGATTTAGCCTATAAATACCCTCCAACCGGTCATTTTCTCGTTTACACTTTCCGGCTCATGATTTTTTGTAGATGTCCATCGTTGTCAAAGATGCAAGCACAACTATAATGTCGACTTCACATGCTTCCCAACTGCAAGCTCATGGAAAAAATCAAGAAGAGAATCCAATCCAATCCATGGCCAAGATCATCTACAGGAATCCCTTGTGCCCTCACATCCATACTATTTTAAAAATTTCTTCTGAATATAAGGATTTGATGGATGCGTGTGAGTTTACAGGGCTCGTTAACATGCCCCATTTCGAAATAGATCCGGATATTTTGAACTACCTTCTGTCATCCTACAATTCAGAGGACAACCTTTTTTATGTGACTTTGAACGATGACTGAATGTTCCAATTCAGTATCGAAGCAAATGACATCCATCGGTTTACTGGCCTTCCTTTCAGAAATTTACCAATTGTTACAACCAAGGCAACACTAGTGGAAGAAGACAAGAAATTTCTCGAATCAACGTTCGGTTTCCATGTTGATTGTAAGTATAATTCGTTTTAATTCTATTTTTTATTCTGATACAATTTCTTGTTATAAATTTATAGTAATTTTCACTGTTTGGCATTTGCAGCCCATGTCAATAAGTCCAGGCATGGTGTGGATACGCAATCAATTGCTCACCACTTTCTTGCTACAGTAATTTCATTTTTTCAATCTAGAATTGTTTTGCAGGGTCGCCAAACAGATATACCAAATTGGGCCATTGCATACATAGTTGCCACTATCTCAAAACAGAAATTTGATTGGTGCACCTATCTATCCAAAAAAAAAGAACTGACATAAAAAATTCAAAAATTTCAAAAAAACCTGTCATTTATTCCACAAACTATCTCCTCGGCCTTTATTATGAGTCACTTTTAAATTTAAAAGATAAAAATATTCCTACTTGCACAGATGAGGAGTTGATGAAGTTGTCAATTCCATTTGAAGAACAACAGGTATAAACTATTTCGTTTGTATTTCAATTTTTGACATTACAATGCACATTTTTTTACACTTAAATTTTTTATGTTTTGTAGAGAAGATTTATTGAATCCCTTCCCTGAAAAAAAGTGTTATCGAGAGGAAGAGGCCAACAACACTCTAAGGCTTTGGGAGACTCCCAATCTGAAATGGAAGCTCACTCCTCTCCAAACCCTCAACATTTTAAACTCATTAAACACCAAAGAAGTAATATCTTTTCATATATTGTTTACAAATTCCAAATTTGTAAATTTATTTTTCAATTTAAATTTTAACCAAATGAATTGACAATATTTAATGTTGATGACATTGCAGGGACTTTGGACCATACACTTGTTTCGAAAACTCAACCTTCTTCACCAACTCACTCCATACAGTCGCATGCATTCGTATCTTCGGAACAAAGATTGAATACAACTCCTACAAGGCCACCCTTAGCACCGCGAAAAACTACCCCTCGACAACAAGGTACAACTTTTTCGATAGTACGTTTAATTTCGTATTTTTTTCCTTTTGAATTGTTTTCCTTTTTTTCATGTTTTTTCTTGTTCTTTTCAGCACATGTCAATCCTGATCAAACCGCAGCACCGACACCCACTCAACCAATAATTTTTAAAATGCCAACCAGAGGAACAGTAAAAAAGAACATTGGTAAACGCATGCCACTAGCTCCGGCCCCTAGCGGGACACTAAACATTGCCTCCTCCTTTCGAATTCCAACTCTTTCACTTGGTGGCTTGCCTAGTACAACGGGCATATCAATTTTGAACAATATAAATTTAGATGAAGATTATTTGGGCATTGATAGCAATGACCCAACTGGTTTTTTCAATACCCGTGAGATGATTCAAGGCCAGTAGGTATACTTCAATTTAAATATGCTTTACAATTTTGAAATACATTTCAATTTAAATTTATTTATCTAAATCTTGATTAATTTTATCACAAACAGGATCAGGCCACCCAAAGGCAGAAACAAGTAGCAGTTGATCTTGCCGAAAGCCCCCATACTTCTCCAGCAAGATCATCTTCATCAGATTCAGATAGTGAACAATTGCTACCTTTTCTTTTGGAGAACTTAATTGGTTTTGATTGTTAATCCCATGTCAGTGAGTTTATTCTACCTCATATCAATCAACTTATAGAATGGGAGAGAAGTGCTAAGGTTCTTATCAATGAGATTATTAGTCGTTATGAAAATTATTGGCAAAGGGATAGTTTATACGCTGCAGTCCAGAATCAACCTACGAAGATGGATTCCTTACTTACCCAAGTAAGAAGTGGGACTGTCACGTATAACAACAACTATAAAGATGACATTTTAGATAAGTCATTAAACAAATTGGAAAATATTAGTGCCGAGGCCCAGGCATATTTTAACAAATGGTCCAAGGACAAGGATTTGGTAGCTATTGCAAATGCCGAAAGAGATAGAGCGGTTGTAAGTTCTAACTTCTATCACTTTCAAACAATCATTCTTGTTAATTTGAAATTTTCATTTTTTAGTAATATTTTGAATTGACATTACTCTTTTTGTGCAGTTGAAATATGAAAATTTGAAGAGTCAAGCAAAGGTATTGCAAGTTCACCTGGAAACAACGAAGAACAGTTTATCCGCAGCAAAGAATTTGAAGCAAAATATTGTTTTGGTTAACAAACAAAACAATACACTAAAGCGGATAATTAAAGAGCATGGCTTTGACCCTGACATATTATTCAAAGCTAAGGCAGCAGCTGATCCAAATTTGCTGTTGCATGGAGATGCGACAAATCAAGAAGAAAGAATTTTGAAAAATCTGGACAGTGCTGCGGAAGATCTTATAAGTTCTAGGGTTATTTCTGCTGTTGGGGAAATGGGTACAGCCACAGTGGAAGAAGCCGTTGGGGAAAGGAGCAGAGGAGTAGAAATGGATAAAGAAAAAGAGGGTTGAAAACTTGTAACTTTTATTATTGTGGAAACTTTAAATATTGATTTTGGAAACTTTTAATATTGAGTATGGTATTTGAATTTAATTATATGGATTTGATAGCCTTTTAAAATTTGAAATAATATATAATCTTTAATTTTGATTGCATTAGATGGGGATTATCATGAGTTATCATGAATTATATGTATGTTTCTTGTTTACTTGGATTGTCATAAATTGTATGTGGACGTAGATGATGAATGAAGATAATGGATAACTGTTTTACAAACATGGAATGATGAAAGATGATTAATGATGATAATGATATGATATATATGGGCATTGGACGTTGATCAATTTAATGTGGACGTAGATTTATCTTCAAGTAGAATAATTCTTCTTCTCTAGACATTTGAAGTTGGTTTAAGATAATTCTTCTCTATACTTGTAACGATATGATCATAATGTCATTAGAATGGATAGAGATGATAAATAAATGGAATGTATTATAGAAGAAATTAGAACGGATATTACTTGTAATGATATGATTATGAATTGTTTTAAAAACATGTAAAATTTAATTGTCATTTTATCCCACAGTTAAAAAAATATATCAAAGCATTTTACACATATAAAAAATAAATAAAACATAATTTTAAGAAATCAGTAAAGAATCATCACTGGTAAGAAATTAAACATAATTGCAAATATGATAGGGTTTAACTTACCTCTTGTGTATTAGGTTGTTGTTCAATCATCAATGGTAATGTGCTAGATCTTTGTTTTAGAAAAACTCAACACGAGAAATGGATTAGTAGATAGAGGGGTGAGTTTCCTGACATTGTCAGTCCGAAGAAGTACCAACTTCCTCGGATGGATGTCAACCCACATTTTCCAAAAAAATAAAAGATTGTATTTGAATAAATGTAAATATATAGACCTGTAACATCTTTAATGATAACAAGAGCTGAAAAAATGTAAAGTAACGAACAATAAGATTAATTTGAAGAAGATACCTATTCAAATTTGAAATCATCACTGGTAATGTGCTAGATCTTTGTTTTAAAAAATTTCAACACAAGAAATGGATTAGTAGATAGATGGGTGAGTTGCCTGACATTGTCAGTCCTGAGAAGTAACAACTTCCTCGGATGGATGTCAACCCACGTTTACAAAAATAAATGTAAACATATAGACCTATAACATCTTTAATGATAACAAGAGGTGAAAAAAATGAATAGTAACAAACAATGAGATTAAGCTGAAGAAGATATACCTCTTTAAAGTTGAAATCATCACTGCCACTGGTAATGTGCTAGATCTTTGTTTTAAGAAAACCCGACATGAAAAATTGATTAGTAGATAGATGGGTGAATTGCCTGACATTTTCAGTCCCGAGAAGTAACATTTTTAATGATAAAAAGAGATGAAAAAAATGTAATGTGAAAAACAATAAGATTAAGATAAAGATAAAGAAGATACCTATTTAAAGTTGAAACAATCCGTTATCAATAGCTTCATCAAACTCGATGTTGTCTTCTGTAGAATGTGACAATGAGCCAATTACACTCTCAAGGTTGGGAATATTTGTACTTGTAGCTGTATTATTCACACCTCTTCTTTTGCAAAGGGAATTCCAATGTGCAATTGCTCTGTTGAACAGAAAGGTTTTGATGGAGTATCGAGAAACATAAACCCTCATGCAACTTTCCAGATTTTTATCCAACCTATTTCTCAGTTTTGATTTTATAAATGATAATGCACTGAAAACCCTTTGTCCTCCATAGACCCCAAAATCATTGTTTGGCATAACTCGCATAATCTGAAATACTCACTGATATCTTCTTGTAAGATAGAAACTTTGATAGATTCCTCGCCACAGCCTTGTAATAGCACCACTCTCAGAAGGTTCGTCTAAATTCTTATATTGGTTCCTCATTGTTGTTGCAAAATTTGTTGATTGAAACTTTAATATATCGGCATTCAGTATACCTTTGATTTCCATACCCTTGAGCTCTGAAGTCTTTGTAAGTTGTTCCATTATTTTACCCATTGATTTATGGAAATGCTTTCTGACAAAGTCTGCACGGCCACCTTCAGTATTCCAAAAATTAGGATTCATCACACCCATGGCTTCAAGAATTTTATCTTTACAGAAATGTTCCCTAATTTCTGATGACAAGGTTTCTGAAAAATTTTTAAGCTTTATTCTTGTTTCAACTATAATAGAACCAAACAAATTGTGTGTCATGGGAACATCTTCTCGTTCCGATCCTGTAATATCTTGACGTTTTTGCACAATGTGCAGTGGTATTTCCCTCCCATTAACAGTGATGCAGAGGTGATCGTGGATATTAAATTTCAAAAAGGTGTTAGGAATTTTAAGATCTAATAAAGATTTCCAATTCTCAAAAATAGGTGCATCAAAACTATCTTGGGAACAGTACAATATATCAAGACTTTGACATACCATTTTTCTCATCCGTATAAAATCCACAATATAGATTAATCTACCATGTGCATGCTTCATCAGTGTATTGATCTCCTTTAACATTGGAAGAATACCAACCAATGTAAGCAATGTCTCCAAATCAGTTAAACGGAACAACAAGTCCCTCGCCCTATCAACTTCATGACGGTATTTGTGCATGAAACCAACCAATGAAGGATACTCCTCACGAACTCTGCATGCAGGTTCATACAAAGAGATCCATCTAGTTTCCACATCCTTGAGAAGTTTTTTGCCATCTGTAATTCCAATTGCAAATTTTTGGAACTCGAGAAATCTCTTTGGGCTGCTTGACATATAGGCATGAAGTTCTCTTATAAGGTCTTCTAATTTAGCAACATTTTTGTGGTTTCTTACAATTTTATACGCTAAATTCATTCTGTGAGCCATACAGTGAATTGGTAGCATATATGGGGCTACTGTTGTTTGTAATGTAACACACAATCCTGTTCGGTGACCCTACATGACAGATGCACCATCTGCTCCAACACATACCAACTTCATAGCAATTTCATAATCAGTCATTCCAGCAATATATTTCAAATGAGAAACAACTATTTTATGTAGGTTTTCGGCATTGCAGTTTTCAACCATTTTTATAACACCCAACAGATGAGGTGTCCTTATATGATTTTCTAAAGTATAGACGTGGATACATACCCATGCAGTGTTGTCGACTGCTGTCACTTCATCAATTGAAAGAGAGATAAAGTTTGCTTTTTTTACATTCTCTTTCAAATCTTCCTTCTCTATCATCGAGAGGCATTTTGCCATTTCCCATCCACTACTTTCAGACCAATGAGACTGAGGTACATTCAGCATTCCGTTAAATTGATACAAAACTTTGAAATCGAGGAAATCTGAAATAGCTCTTCCTTTTTTTAGTATGTGAAAAAGAGTAGAGAATTGTATGAATTTTGCATGTAGATTTGTTTCTTTCATCTTACCAATATGCGATGTGATCGTTCCTCCCTTTTCCAAGAGATGTCTGTGTTTTTTCTACTCTGCCTCATATTCCGCTGCGTATCTAACATGCATGCATTCTTTTTCAGTTTTCCACCTGTGTGTTTTGATTTTTTGGCCATCCGACCCTGTTACAGTCAAATATTGTTTTCCACAATGTTTTTCTATAGTGTCCAGCTTCAGTTGCATTTTTTGTTGCTTTCCCAATTTCCACGTACATATTGTACATGTACATTCAGATGGGATATCTTCAGAATTAGATGATTGTACAGGTTCAATAAATAGAAATTTAGCTTCCCAATCAAACTTGTATGTCCTGCCAATGGTCCACATATTCTTGTTCGTTTTCAATGCTTTACTTTTTTGAGTAGAATTTTGAGCAATATCACGATCACCTTGTTTCCTCTTTCTTGGACCGGAGTTTGAATTTGATTTTTGTGTTCCATTTTGTTGAGTATTTGTATGTGTGATATCTTGATGCACTTCTGGTTACACCCCAACAGGAACAATATCTTCAAGATCTGGCATATTATCGTAGGTTTCATTTGTTTGACTTTGATACTGTGCAGAATGCATGTCCACCTCAATAATACCTTCCACACAGTCAGTATTCTGATTCTTTGTGGTGGCATCTATATGGTTGGTATTTTCAATATTTGTATATGCAGAGTTTCCAAAATACTTGAAGAGTGATTTCTGAGATTTCTTACTTACTTTCAGGTTATTCACATTCTTTGAGCTAGCACCTTCCATTATTCTGAAGAGAGTCCTATGTCAGTAAAAGAACCAATTTGTGACTCTGTCCACTATCTGAGGTCTCTGTCGCACGTCCCCTATCTGAGGTTTCTATCACGCGTCAACTTTGCACTTGTCGCGTGTCAACAACCTATTCCCTGTTGCGCGTCCATTATCTGAAGTTACTGTCACGCATCAATACTGCCCTTGTCACGCGTCAACTACGATGCCCAAGTCACGTCAACACTTCCCTTGTTGCACATCAACACTGTTCTTGTCACGTGTCAACACTGCTTTGGTCGCGTGTCTGCAATATCTTTTTGTTGCGCGTCTGTAATAACTCTTTGTCCCGCATCAACAATATCCCTGTCGTGTGTCAACAACAAACCCTCCCAGGCTAACAGGAATCTCTGGTGCTTAAGGGTATGCGAGTTCAAATTTCACAGTATTGGTAATTTGGTAAGCTACTTGAGGTATACTACTCGGTGAATCACCTAGGTTTTTATAAGAGATGTTTTCAAATGAAGGCGAAGCCGACCCCCCAAAAAAATATACTATAAATTTTAGGCGAACAGGACACCGACCCACTCTGAATAATTCACCTTTTCAAATTTTTCTAAAATGAAATTTTCACCATATTACGAATATTCACCTCTAAAATTATCCATGGGCCATTTGATTTCTATTCTTGTGGTTAGGGTCTCCAAGTTTGCATTGAGATTTGTTGAATGTTTCTCCTTTTTAATTCCACATGGATTAATCTCTGAACGTTGATTGTTAACTCAATATCAGTTAGGTCAAACTATGAAGCTCAACTTTTACAGATTTGATCCCTGTAAAGTGAAGATCTTGAACTTTGAATTTGATCGTCTCTGTGATGGAGGATTTTATCACTAGATCTAACATGACATTTCTTTTGCGTACCTGAGTTGGGCCGCTATGAGGGTTTTGAGCTTTGTATAGACCTTCGATGGCTATGATTCAAATCCATTGTAGATTGTAAATCCTTCCTTTGTAAATTTGTAACCTGTATCTTCTTTTATTCTTAATGCAACTCGAAAATGAATTCAATGATAATCACAAATTTCTAAAATATTTGAAATATTTTCTTTGAATTGGTATGTTGTTTGAAAATTAGAGGCCTTAGAAATGTTTATTTTTTAAAAGTTTACTGTATTTGAAACTTTGTTTGTCACTTTCAAAAATAGTTTCTCAATCTTTCACTTTCCTATTCTGAAAAACTAATAATCTTATATTCAATTTTGAGCTCCGAAGATATACTGTGGCATAATGAAAACTTGATACTTGCTTTATTTTGGAAAACTATAGTTCAGGATGGCTGTATTTGTAGGATCATCTAGTAACTTAATTTCTCAACTGTTTAAGCTATAAAAAATCTACAAGTACTTCAATATGATGAATGAAAGTATAGTCCATTTCTTTTCTGCATCATATATTGTATTTCCTTTTATTAGAGCTCTGATATTGAAACTGAAAAAATCTAAAATTTTATATTTCCTTGAATTTTTTTTTCAGAATCTTTTCTTTAATGCATTTTCAGAAATAGTAGTTATATGTTCTGATATGGAATACAGAAAGTAACACTGTTCATGCTGAACTGATATAACAATTGAGAACTGAAAACATGATAGCTGTTTATCTTGATCATGTAATGCTTTTCTACTTTTTGTATCACTTATTTGACTTGCATAGTTCTTTTAAAGCATGTAGTAATTGAAACAACATGATGAAAAAGTTGTAAATGTCCATTTTACATGGTGAAGCCCTGTCAAAATTTTCCTACAATCTTCTCTCTCATCCTGTTTTAGCTGTAATCCTTTTTTACTTTTAGTTTCAGCTTGTTAAAATCTGATTCTCCCACTTCTTTGCAAACTGAAAAATGTACTTCTATCTTCCATTTTCTCTTCTGAGCTCTAACTTCTTCCATTTGCAGAATGATTTCTGAAATTTGAGTTGCACTGTTCGTTCTTCTTAGCATGTACTTATGACTTATGTATTTCTCCCCTTGGCTGCAACCTGTACCTGCACACTTAGGAAAATAGTTAGGAAATATTTAGGCTTTTTGGCCTCTCTTATGTCTATGTTTTCTTCTTTATTTTAACTTTTCTTTCTGAGTGAATAAAGCATGCATTCAGTTTGTCCTTCAAGTAGAATACATCTCTTTCTTAGGGGAAGATTCATATGCACGAAGTAGGATAGTGTAGGAATATGGATTAACCCTGAGCTCTTTATTGATGATTTCCTTATTTTTTATTTTTAGGTACCATGCCTTGAGGATGAAAGGAGCTAGCAAGGAGATGCTCTACCCAACGAAGAATATACAAGGCAATGATGGGTTCACTCATACTCTTTTACTTTCTCTTTCATGCATGTGTATCTTTTTTTTAGTAGCTGTATTTTACTTTTTAGTTACATCCCACATCTTGTGTGGGAAACATTTGACTCTCCTTGTGAATAAAGCATTGAATTCTGTAAATGAGTTGTATATCTCTTTCTACATTTCTACTTTCTGTATAGATTATATAATGAACTAAACAACTCAGTAACATAATTGAGTGTCTTAATCACAAAGGAAAGAACATTGAATAGAACTTGTAACATTCAGTAGTGAAATCTGATTTTTCTGTGATCTGCACTTATGTTTGCTGTTCCAAAACTTTACACTTCACCTACTCTGCAATTTGATGTCCTCATCAATACAACACAAATATCCTTTGGGGCTTGTGTTCTTTTGCTGAGGATGGTCATGAAATTGCAAACTATGTGATTTGTTACGTTTTGTAACAGCACACATAGTTGT
This sequence comes from Taxus chinensis, assembly GCA_019776745.2. Classification (NCBI taxonomy): domain Eukaryota; kingdom Viridiplantae; phylum Streptophyta; class Pinopsida; order Cupressales; family Taxaceae; genus Taxus; species Taxus chinensis. Next base: position 420,798,856 of record CM034155.1, on the reverse strand, counting down.
AGATTTCATGTAATCTTTTAAATAAATCAGCAGTAACGACATAATCTAATATAATCTCCCATAGCTTAGGTATACTTCACCAATGCTATCCATCGTAACAAAGTTTCAAGTTGCCCAATTTTGCACAAGTGCAACAATTGTCAACAGGTATCTCCCTCTTATGCCTCATGTTAGGTCTTCTACAACACATGCTTCTTCTAGTAGATCTCTTTCCCTTAGGCCTCCTGCTAGGTCTTCAAGGGAACATCTTATTTCTCATGAGTCTTTCCATCCTAGATCTTCTACGACATATATTATGTCTCCTACATAGGTTATACATGATTATCCTTCTTCTACTAGGAGATAGTTGAGGCTCAAGCCTCCTTTACGTTATAGGTATGGTTTGCATCATAATAAGGCCCTCATTAGGTAGCTCTTAAGCTACATCCTTTGTACATAGATATTTATTAAAATCTAAAACGTTCAAATAGTCACATAATATGCAAACATTCAAATATTTACAAAAATGCAAAAGTAGGACCTATGTATGAATTGATTTACTATCTCTTTACTTTACACATGTTTTTTGTCATATTGATTTGATAGATAGAATTTTTTTCTATATACTCTTTACATACATGCATTTATGAGGTATGTTGAACTCGATATAGGAAACACACAAATTGACACACGATTATAGGTGTTGGCCTAGTTTCCTCCTAGTGACAATGATAATTTGGGGGCATCTCCCACACTTTATGGGTTTTTGTTTGTTTCATTTCATTTATTTCCACTTCCTCATTGTGATAAATTACTCATATTGTGTATATGTTATCTTTTGGATTAACATGACTAACACATGTCTTGTACAATGCTAACCTATCTTACTCTATGTACTTTTTCAGTATTTTTTGTTATACTTAAGGGATAGATTGCTTTCATATTTTATGGATTTCTTACTTGAATGATTATTGTGTGTGTCTTGAGTGCAATTATTGTCTTGAGACACTATGGGTATCCCATGTTTGTAGCTTTATTCCTCTATTGTATGTGTGTACTTATTTGTATGTGACATGTGTGCCTTCAATGTTATTATCATGTAACACCATGGATGTCCCATGTTTATGAATCTATATGCCTTGATATGACTCTTATACATGTTACTGCTTATGATAACTTGAATGAGTGTTGGTCTTCCTTTGTACTTTCTTCTATAACACATGATTGCTATTGATATCCTTGTGTTTTTCTTTAGATTAATGAGCCATGGTATCCATCATGTGCACTCCTTATTTCAGAACAATATCCTAACAGTGGCTACCACATTTTCTCTCTATGTGATCCTACATAGATTAATAGATTTATCCAACATAGGTGCACATCATTTCTATCGAACCACACACTTAAATGATTTATCATGCATGTCTCAAAAGAAGGGGAATTCATCAAGGTATATTATACATCTATAGAGTAGTACATGCATATTACAAGACATATACATAGGTTTTTATATGGTATAAATCCTCATAAACAAGAAGAGATATAGAAAAGTGACAAAATTCATACTAGTGCAAAACTATCCACTAAAGGAAGACACTGTAATACACTATGTCCCTTATTATATGTTTCCATCTTGGGGGAAATTTCACATAAAATTGAGACATTATCATATTCTTACAAGCATTTACATAATTCTTGTACTTATTCATATATAGATGACATAATTCAGAGCAGAATACATGGGGCATGAATAATTCATTATGTATCCTTTGCATTACTCAGATACAATTACCGATACAAGGTTTGGGGGTATGTGCCTTCTTATTATTCACATTACTTAGCATTTACATAATCAGACTCGACTATACAACACACGATAGGGTCATGGGTCATCCAATCCTTTTCAATCTCATGTTATATTTACAAAATTAGGCCTAGATCCATATATAGCGATGTGATCTATGGGGTTGAAATATATAGAGGTGAGTAATTATTCTTAGGATATTCTTATTTCATGTATCTCTTGGTGTGAAAAGATATGAGGATGGCTAAATACTCTATACATTTATATCCCCTTTAACATGGTTATTTGGTACCTCTTCTCTTTTGTGTTGGATCGTGTATACTAAACTCCTCTCCTACTTTGGAAGATCCTTCGGAAAAATTAGGGACTAATCACCACAATTCCTTTGAAAGAGAATTACAAATAAGAATATCCAAGTGCAAAAAGAATGGGAGATTCTCCCTCTATAAAATGAACAAGTGTATTCCTTCCATGTTTTTCAATTCTCTACTTTACTATGCAAAATTTTACATTTTTATAGTTACAAGAATTTCTTACATTTGAGTTACAATTCAATTTCTTCTATGGACATTGACTACACTCTATGTTACAGGTTTCACCATGGAATGGGCCAACACCAATGTGAAAGACAACAAAAGTCATGTAAATAAAAAGAGTGTATGCACACTCATGTATTTTTTTCCTTTAAATATGAAATCTTTAATTCCATGCTTAAAACGGGGGAAATATAGATAGTCAAATTTGGTAATTTATCCTTTGACAATGACAAGTGTGAATTTGTTTCTTTTCTAAGATTAATTTTCATATTCTAATCTCAATTGACATGTATTTCTCTCTATCTCATGACTTTTTAGTCTCCACACACTACTCTATCACTCATCCTTTCAATATTAATTATCTATAGAAATAATCTAATCCTAAATATATTGATCTAGACAATGACCCAGGTGGCGATTATAGTTGAACAACTTCTGGGAGGCATAATGTTTGTATAGTAGCTCTGATTGATTATGTTCAAAATGTGACGGAAAGGTTGGAACATGTAGAATGTGGTGGAAGGGTGCATACTTTATTCGGAAAAGTTTCACCCCTGAAATATGCATTTAAAGGCCTCAAAAAACAATTTTGTAGTTTTATCTAAAAATAGTAGATTCTAAAATAGTAAATTTATGAAATTTTCGCATATGTATTTCACAAAAGATGAACCATCTCGTCTCCCTTGAGATTTGTGACCTTCCACATTCTTATAGGTGCCTCCTCATATTTCTAAAAATAGTATATAAGTATATGTAACCCATAAGGGAATATCATACATCTCCCTGCGAGATAACTATTGTAATCATAGTCTACTAAGAAATATATACATCTCTTTTCAGAGATAATTTTAAGCATTATACATCTCTTCTCAAAGATAAATTTTCTATTTACATCTGACACAATTGTCATGATGTCCTTTAATCTCAGAACACCCTTGAGTTTTGGATTAGTGGTATTAGAGAAACATTATTTTGAGACTGTATGATTCCCATGACAAGGTCGGGATATATAAAGTTTGGGTGGTCCACACAATATCCTTTAGAATACTTGACTACTCATTACAAGAGACCTCAAATGGTGGAAAACACCAGGATAATTGATCTTATCAAAAATATTGTGAACAAATCTCTCATGGAGAAAAGGAGCATATGTTACAACAATTCACCCAGATCCTTCAACAACTACAAATGGGAAATCCTGCATCCTCCACTACAATCCATCCCTTCAGTGCCCTGACACCATTCATGGTTCAAGTAAATTTTGATATTCCTATTTTTTAGGGTAAAATAGATTCTAATGCAGTAGAAAATTAGTTGGACCAATTATCCTCCCATTTTTCTGTCAATAAATTAGGTGATACAAAAAATATAACATTTTCTCTCTTGAAATCCTCACTTTCTGTCAAAAATCAGTGGGGGTCCATAAGAACAGACTAAATGAGGATGAACTGGGAATTGTATAGGATCCCACATGGGATGATTTTGTGGATTCCATAAAGGAGTAATACTACCCTGTTAGAGTGTATGATGATCTGTATATATGGTGGCATAAACTCCGCCAAGGTAAGGACTAGTCAATTCAAGATTATACTAATAATTTATTTTCTTTGTTTGTAAGATTGGGCATTCAAGACACATAACAAAAGATCCTCAAATATCACAGTGGCATGTAATAATACATACAGGAGAACATAGACCTATTTAAATTACATACCCTTAGCAAGGCATACAAGTTTGTGGTCAATATTGAATAAAAGCATCGAAAGAGAAATATAAAGAACCAACCTCTGAAGGGGAAAATGATGAGGAGGGCTAGACACGAGGTCAAGGTCAGAGACAAGAAGAATAAAGGGAAGTGGTGTGACGTCCACAAGAATAATTAGCATTCTAAGGAAGAATGTTGATCCATCAACTCTTTCCTCACTGAGTCAGCATCTCTAACACCCAGTGCTCCATCGGTGACACATCTAGAAGTCAGAAATGAAGAAGATGGAATTATAGATGTTAAACCAAATGTGATCATTGCCACCTCATGATTCAAGAAGATGGATTAGAAAGTAATGTTATTTCACTCTAATCTTTGGGTAAAGTGTAAGAATCTACATTTTATTCTTGATAATGAAATTCAAAAGAATTTAATTTATGCTGATGTTGTGAAAATTTTGAACCTTCCTATAAATCCACATCCCCATCCATATAGTATCAGGTGGTTGAACCCAAGAAGATATCTCCATGTAATAAATTTTAGTGCCTCCTCCAATATGTAATCAAACCCATCCAGGGTGAATTTCTATGTGATTTTGTTCCATTGGATGTTTGTGATGTGCTCCTGGGCCAACCATTCATGTGGGATGGACATGACATCTATGAGTCACAACCTTTAAGGTTCATTGTTACCATTGGGAATCAATGTTATCAGATACCCAAGGTCATTCTCTCCAACTCTATTTCCATATTTTGCATCAAGAAATGTAAGAAGCTGGTGGAGAAAACAAATAAGCCATTCATCATGATGATCAGGCTAAAAACTACCTAGGAAGCTATTACAGCCACCTTAAACACACTTTCAATACAACAAAAGAAGTAGACGAACCAAATCATAACTGAGTATGATTATTTATCCCATTCACCCATTGAATTAGAAAAGGAAACAAGATTTTTTGAACAGATTAAGTAAAATTATAAATAGGTCCATGATTGTTTATAGAAAATGAATAAACAATGCCATGATTAACATACAGTTGGCTATAAATTCTAGTTGTAGATGTAAAAGGAAAGGCTTGTAGGTCCACATAGGGAAATTCAACCTCTATGGTAAGGTCCTTATACTATCACCACCTACCATATACATAAACAATTTACACACTTTATGGGACACCTTGGTGCAATGAGGAACATTGTTTCTGAAGGAGGGAGGAATGATCCAGACAACGACCTAGGTGGAAATTATAGTGGAACAACTTTCGGGAGGCATAAATTCTACACCGTAGCTCTGATTGACTCCATTCAAAATGAAACAAATTTTTTGGAATGTGTAGAATATGGTGGAAGGGTTCTAAAATTTATTCATCAAATTTTGACCGCCAAAATCTGCATCTAAAGGCCTCAAAATACAATTTTTTGTTGGGGTTATCACACCAGTTGTACAGATAATATATAAGATCTAAGCATACATGTAAATAAAAGAGGATATTGTACCAGAAGAAATATACAAAACAAGAGATATAAATCAACACCATATTTAATGTGGTTCACCCAGTGTGGGCTACGTCCACCAAGAAACAAGCCAATCTATTATCCAAATCTTTCACAAGATATACAATGAAGATTTACAATCTTCCACACCTCTCAGATGTACAATACTTTCTTTCTCTCAAGCTTTTTCTTATTCTCCAAGAATTCTCTCTCTCTCACAATTATTATCACAATAATCACAAAATTTTGCAAGTTATTCTTAGTTCTTATTTCTAAACCATACCTTTCATGTTTATATAAGCATAGACAAACTTATAGCACTTACCCATGCAATTACAATCAATAGATATGCTTTAAAACTAAAAATAGATATAATTCCCGTGAGTTAATTAAAACACTCATACACAGGCAATTGACACTGGTTAGCCCTAACTGGTTCAGTTCCTATGCCGATCATCGATGACTGATGTCGGTCCTTCATGACTGATGTCTGGTTACTGTGTTTTCCAGCAAGTTTGATATAACATGTTAAACTGAAGTAATTGAGCTCCACAACTCAACAATCTCCCACTTGGAGATAAATTACTGTACCATACATGTACAACATCATTCTTGGATCCTTCCTTAGCTTTGTTTCTTCCTCTTCAAGTCTCAAACTAGAATACCAACAGAAGTGGAGTGTAGCTCTAACTTCTCTTTTGCTAATGGCTTTGTTAGCATATCCACATGGTTTTCACTCATATGAATATTTTCCATATTCAGTTGCCCATCCTCCAATACCTGGTGTATGAAGTGATACATCAACTAAATGTGTTTTATTCTAAAATAAAACATATATTTATTTGCCAAATGAATTGCACTCTAATTATCATTGTGTAATATGCAATCATCTTGTTGCTTACCCAACTCTTCCATGAACTTACTCATCCATATCATCTCCTTGTTAGCATTTATAGCTGCAAAATACTCTGCCTCTATAGTAGACAAAAGTCACAACCTTCTACAATCTTGAAATCTAGCTAACTGCCATCCCACCTACTATGAAAATATATCCAATAGTTCTCCTCCTACCATCTAGATCTCCAACAATATCTGAATCAACATAGTAACATAGCAAAATATTTGAACCTCCATAGCATAACTACATGCAAGATGTCCCTCTAAAATACCTGAGTATCCATTTGACTGATTTCCAATGATATTTACCTGGATTGACCATATATCTACTCAAAACTTGCACTTCTTGTGCAATGTCTGGTCTGGTAAAAAGCATAGCATACATGAGAATCCCAATTGCTGAAGAATATGGTATTCATGTCATGTGTTTGAACTCCTCTTGTGATGTAGGACACTTATCTTTTCTCAATTTGAAGTGTCTAGCCATAGGTGGACTAATAGGTTTTACATCCTACATCTTGAACCTTTCTAACACCATGTAGATATAATCCTCCTGAGAAAAATAAGATTTCTTGTTCTTCATGTCTCTGTGTATTTGCATGTCGAGGATTCTTTTTGTAGATCCTAAATTCTTCATAAAAAATGTGTGAGCTAGCTTTCCCTTAAGCTCACCAATGTCTTGCATACTAGATCCTGTAATAAGAATATCATCCACATGCAGTAACAAAACAATATATCTCCCATTTTCAAGCTTCTTAAAATACATACAATGGTCAGATTCACATATCAAGTAACCATGCTCATGTATGAAACTATAAACCTCATGTATCATTGCCTTATAGCTTGTTTGAGCCTATATATGCCCCTTTTCAACATACACACTAATTTCTCTTTACTCTTGACTTCATACAAAATTGAATGCTGCATATAAATATCTTCAATCAAATCACCATGAAGGAAATTCATCTTCACATCTAGTTTCTATAAATGTAAATCCTCTACTACAACTAAACTCAATACAATACGAATAGAAGTCATCTTAACAACAAAAGAAAATATTTCACCAAAATCAATACCTGCTTTCTGTGTAAATCACTTTATTACAAGCCTTTTATCGTACCTTTTTTGTCCATCCTCTTCTTCTTTCATCCTGTAAACCCACTTGTTCTGTAATGTCCTCTTACCTGCTGGACAACTTAATGAAATCCCAAGTTTGGTTTTGTTCCAATGATTCCATCTCCTCTATCTATGCCTTGATCCCACTGTATGTGGGTCTCATCCTGCAATTGCTTCTTCAAAACTTTTGATTCACCATTATTAGTCAATAATAAATAAAATAGAGAAGGTGTAAATATTTCTGGAGCTTTACTTACCCTTTGTGACCTTCTCACAGGAGTTTGGGGTACCAGATGGCTCATTTTAGACCTCCTGGACATTTGTATCCAAATTCTCACAATGACCAATGCCGGTCACTCTGTAACTGACACTGATTTTACTAACCGATTTCAGTTTGGCTATTCATGTAACCGATACCAGTTCTGCTGATCTGATGTTGGTCAAGGGTCAACTGACACTGGTTACTGTGTAACCCTGTAGGTATGGATTTTAAATATGAGAGTTCATTTTCATTCACAATCTTCTCAACTGGTTCATCCTTGGGTACCAAAATTTGATCCCTGGTATATTTTCATTCAATTCAATATCATGACTCTTAATAATTTTAGAATTGTTTAAATACCAAAATTGGAATCCGAAATCACTAAATCCATAACCAATGAAAGTGCATCTATTGGATTTTGCATCCAACTTTTTCCTATTTTCCTTATCAATATGCACAAAAACTTCTGAACCAAAAAATTTAAGAAAAGAAATATCTACCTCTTTTTCGGTCCAAGTTTCTTTTGCTATTCCTCCATCTAGTAAACTTGAAGGCCCACGGTTAATCAAATAAACCGTGTATCAACTGGCAAAATCCAATGGTAATCTAGAATGTATCCTCATACTTCTAGCACGCTCTGATGATTGTCATGTTCATTCTTTCTGCAACACTATTCTCTTGTGGTGTTCTTAGAACCATCCTTTCTCTACATATTCCATTCACTGAACAGTAATCATTGAAAGTTGTGTTATATTATTCACCACCATTGTCAGATCTAAGGAAATTTAACTTTGGAATTGATTCATTCTCAACAAGGGCTTTCCATCTTTTAAAAGTCTCAAAAACATCATATTTATGTTTAATACAATAAACTGATACCTTTCTTGTAGCATCATTAATGAAAGTAACATAATATTGGGATCCTCTAAGAGAAGCTACCTGAGCTAATCCCCACACATATGAGTGTACAAGCTCTAACCTCTTCTCCTTCTTAGTTGCCCCAAATTTGAGAAATCTCACTCTCTTTTGCTTTCCAAAAACACAATGCTCACAGAAATCAAGATCTAGATCTTTCAAATATGATAACTTATCCTTAGCCTTTAAGATCTGTATTCCTTTTTGATGCAGTATAGAATTTATGTCAATGCATAACACCCTAGTCTGACGCTAGATACATCAAAAGGAATCAGCCTAGATAAATGAGTGTTCACCCAAAGCACAACAAAAGGTACCATTAGTCCCTCTTTAGGGTTGCTGTAATAGGATGTTAACATGATGAAGGACGAAACATATAAATTCCCTAAAATAATCCATCATTCTATAACGCATACTACCCACAGATCTATGAAAGAATGAGCTTACATAGTAATCATGATTAAACCATTAACATGCATTACTCAATTACACAAAATGGCACTTAGATTCAACCAATATCTTCCATCTATTAGTAAATATAGAAGCTCATTACAGGATTGTCAATCTATATCAATGCGCATGGATCTATACATATTATCTAAAGAATCATACATACACCACTCATCTATGCATTACCTCTATATGCTATATTTACATATTTACATCATATATATAGGGTGGGGACTTGCCCTTCACCACTTATTTGTTCTAGAAATAGGTCACATGCTATTGATAGCTACACGCCATTCTCAATTGTAGCCACACATGCAAGTGTACTATTTATAGTCCTCTTGTAGTTAACTAAAGTGTCAATTCTATTCTCATCTTGCATCCATGAATAGATGCTTCGAACTGCTTCTCCAAATATAGACAATGCATGGCATGTATATCTTTGCATTGTTGATTTGTTCCACATGCCAAGCATTCTAAAAATAGATAGCTCATGCTCAAAATTGGCTAAGTCCTGAAATCTGCACTTTCCTTCCATGTGTGGGTCCATCCCATCCTTCCATATTTTAGCAGATCCTTGTATTACAATAGCCATTACCCCACATTAATCTCATTATCATCAAAGATAATGGGTATCTCAAAAAATTTGAAGGAAAGAATAAGAATGAAAGAATTTGGATTGATAAATAATCTGAAATCATTATGACTAGATGCAGTACCCTCCTCTATATCAGATTTAAATAGTATCATCTCTAGATACTCCTCTATTTATTGCACTAGGCCTCCAATAAATTGCATTCAGTGAGTGCTTGCTCTGATTTTTCTGGGATGTCCACAACAATGGATTTCAACTCATCCCATGTAATTTTTCCTTTCTCATTCTACAGAACCAACACAACACTAGACATTGATGTCATTTCTCCTTATAAAAGGTCCATCTTCTACGTAATCAGCTTTCCAAACTTTTCCCATCCAATGGTTGTGTACAAATCTCTTGTGATACATACTAATCCTCAATCTGCATCTTCCATTTAACTGTTGATAACCTTTCGGTCATCAGACCAATGTCTCTACCTTGTCATTTTTTTCTTCTGACCATTGTTGTTTTTCTCCCAAGGTCTTAATGTAGAAAAGCGCCTCTGTGAGCTGTGCATATATCTGTCAACATCACAAAACCACTTTCTTCAATAGCTTCTTGATACCATGTCTACAACTGGGGGTTAGCACTAGGTTGTGATAGATAATATCATCATATGCTAAGTATACATGCAATAAACAGTGGATATTCTACCAAAATTCTGGCTCTATACAAACACAAGAGATATACATCTTTAACAACCATGATTTTAACAAATGGTTCACCACAGTAGTGGGCTATCCACTGAAGAAACAAGTCAATCTATCCTACCTTAGCCTCCAAGTGTGGCCTTGCTTTGATCACCTTGTCCACAATATCCTCTGGGATGCTTATGAATACCTCATCCTTCTTCTGCGTCAAGCTTCTCCTTTCCTGTCTCCAAGAATTCTCTCTCTCATAATTATTTGTCACAAGAATCATCATGTAGCTCTCTCCTCATGACAACTTTGTCCATAGCTTTCTATCATATAAATACCTTATACAGAAACTTAGGGCACTTAGTGCATTGCTAACCTACTAATCCGACATGAGAGTATGATTTAATGCTAAAAATAGATGCCTAATTCCCTATGAGTTAAATAAAACACTCACGCACAGGTCACCAACGTCAGGTTCACCCTAACCAATGTCGGTTCCTCCTTTGACCATGACCAATCTCGGTCATGTGCGTACATTGATTTTGGTCCTCATCCATTAACACCCATGTCAGTTAAATGTGTTTTCCAGCAAGTTTGATCATAGCTCTGGATAGAAGGCGCAAAGTAATTGAGCTCCTGCAACTCAACAGTGTGCTTCCATACATTCTCATGACTGCTAGAATGTGCTCCCCACTTACCCTGTCTAGACCCTTTGCTGCTTAGGAAATTTTTCCTTCAAATTTGGGACTTGTATCTCCATGTCCTTCTACGTGGGGTGCATGCAGGACTTTTGTATCCCAACCAAGCATTGTTCTCCCCTTCACCATAGATATCCTTCAATGAACACTTGCACCCTGGGGTCTATAGTCTGCATGATACTGGAAGTGCTCGCCAGATATCTTCATGCTATCCTCTAACTCTTATACCACACTGGGAGTGGCGCTCTACTCAAGTTTCCACCTTCATACTATGTGAGTTTCCTCCTCTTCCTGTGCATTTAGTTGTGGGTGACTTGCTCACTAGTGGTTGTAGTAGGAACATATTTCCTTGTTCGCTTGAATACTCCTTAAAAAACTATCCTCTTCCTTGGACTTCATTCAGGAGTCCTGCATAATGATCTCCTTACTGGTTGCGAAGGTGGTCCTACACCAATGTCTCTTGTAGCTGCACCCTGACTCTGTAGAATGTCTCCTACCCCTATGGTCACAACCTCCAACGTTATCTTTAGGTTCACTCCTGTTCTATGACGTTTTCCAGTCATGCTATGTGTTTCGCACAGAGGATGCTTCTCAGTTCCTAGAATAGAGTTGCTTCTATCCTTTCATTCTCTTGAGAAACAGATAAGGGTTAGGGCTAGGAGGAATACCTGTTGAATTTTTGGAGGGTGTGCGCGTACCGTAGAGAGAGATCAGATCGATTGCGAAGAACTCCTTTTTGTCTGGGAAGGACTACCTGCAAGTAAGAATACAAGACCACCAGATTCTAATTAGACAATAAATGAGGGAACTGCCTTGGGCCCAGGAAGTATTAAACTTCCTTTCAAAGGTGGTCAGTTCCCCTGCTAATATGAATTAACACAAATTATTGCAAAATTACAATTTAATTACCTTGTTAAAACAATAGAGGAAAGGGCTAGTTTTGGTTTTGAATCACAGTGACCGATGTCGGTCACTGTCACCGGTACCGGTTTCTGCTAACTGATATCGGTAGGGGCAATGGTTTAGGGGCTTTTAGTGAAGGTTGGCTATAAGGTGGTATGGTTGTTTATAAGGCTAGTAAATGATTGGGGATAGGTAATGGGGTGATGGAGAAGGCTCAGAGGGTATGGGAGCTGTTCTTGGGGTAGTGTAGGGGTAGAGGAATGATAGTTAGATGTAGGGTGTTACCGGGTAGTAGATCTAGGAATAGACTTATAATTGCTGTGATTCAGAAGTTCAAGAAATGTTATCAAAAGAACATACAAGATACTACTTACTAGTTCCTCATGAAGATACAGGTCCAAAGACTGTGATAACAAAGGCAGGGCTCAGGTAAGATGATCTGATAATCAAAGATGAGCTATCTTCTCTCCCAATGCTTGGATGAGTGTCACTGGGCTCTGGTTACTCAGTTGCAGTCTTGGGCTTGATGTCCTTCTCTGCAAACTCCTTTCTTTCCTTCACTTGTCTCTGCTCAGCCAAGTGAATTCCGGATCTTTCCAATGAATTTCCCGATTTAGATCCATGAAAATCTCAACCCCTTGTTTTTGGTTGGGGGAGGTCATTTACAGGGAACCGATGGCAGTTACGTAACCGACGGCGGTCGAGTAGGAACCGATATCGGTTAAGTCAAAGTGGGCTATTTTTAGTAAAATAGCCAACTTTCCCTCCTTTTCTCCCAAGGAATTAGTTGTGGGCTTGGTCAAGTCATTATTAGGTTGATTTTGGTGCGGGTGAGGAGTAATTAGTCATGGGTGTGGATGTAGACCAAGTTATAGGTCTTAATTAGGTTAGTTTAGGGTTGGGGCTAGGTCATGATGAGGTGGCGAAATGTGGTGGCAGGTTTGGAGATGTGGATTTATTAATTATAAGGTAATTAATAAATAATTGTGTAAGGTTTAGGTGGTGAGGCTAGGTTGCGAAATGAGATGCGGGGCACGGGGGGTCGTAAGACACAAATTTGGTGTCTACATTAGCCCCTTGTTGTCGTGTAGCTTGTCTTGTAAAGCTGCACTGACAATAATAAGAAGTGGTTACCCCTGTTAAGGGTATAGGTAATCCCCCTCAAATCTATCACAGATTGAGGTAGCGTGAAATCAGGGATAGGGTTGATAAAGGGTAAATGATGTTTAGATGATGGTAAGATGGTGGGGTAGGTCCAAGGAAGCAGACGCACGTTGAAATGCAGTAGTGCGACCAGGGTACATGATTTGAAGAGCAAACAAGCAATTCATAGGCAAAGGTCGATAGTTTATCCAAACAAGGGTGATATAATCCTGGTATCCAAGGCATAGGAAGTAGCTCCATGGGGATATAACGGGTAAGGTACAAGAACGTTTAGGCATGTTTGGCAGTACCAAATGGTTGGTTTGGTTGAGATAAACGTCAAGGTCTAGGTCTAGGCAAAGTTGGTCGAATGATCAAGTCAAGTACCCTAATCATGCTAAAACACGAACAGGTGAGATCGATTGAACAAAAAGCTACATGATGGGTGGATGAAAATTGTAAGTTACGTTGGTTTTGGGTGAGGTATTTAAGTTGTGCGGCCTTAGGTTGGGCCTGATTGGTTGGTTGCAGCTGGTGGGTCAGGCTAAATGTGGTTGCGGCCTTGGGTTGGGCCAAATGGTTGGTTGCGGCCTTGGGTCGGGTCTGATTGGTTGGTTGCGGCCTTGGGTCGGGCCAAATGGTTGGTTGCGGCCTTAGGTCGGGCCAAATGGTTGGTTGCGCACTTGGGTCGGGCCAAATTGGTTGGTTGCAGCCTTGGCTCGGGCCAAATGGTTGGTTGCGGCCTTAGGTCGGGCCAAATGGTTGGTTGCGGCCTTAGGTCAGGCCAAATGGTTGGTTGCGGCCTTGGGTCGAGGCCTTAGGTCGGGCCAGATTGGTTGGTTACGGCCTTGGGTCGGGCCAAATGGTTGGTTGCAGCCTTGGGTTGGGCCAAATTGGTTGGTTGCGGCCTTGAATTGGGCCAATGAAGTCAAAAAAGGCTATTTAGCAAAGGAGGGTATAGGCGATGTGGTGAGAAAGGGAGATTGGTGAATAAGGGCAGAAATTGTGGTGAAAAAGGTATTAAACCGATATCGGTTAGCTATGACCGGTATCGGTTAGATGACCGATACCGGTGGTTTAGGGCACAATATAACCGATATCGGTTATAGGTAAAAAAACCTATAAAAAGAAAAATACGGCCTGTCATTGTCACATTGTCAATTTGATAACCAATACGGCTTGTCTGGGTGTTAAAAGTGATTTTGTTGAGTTTTTACGCTGAGTTGGCAGTAGTTGAGTGGAGGAGTGAGTGATTGGTAGACCCTAGCGAGTAGGAGGCAGAATTTGATTGGTGGAGGACCCAGTAAAGGAGATTTATAGCCATGGCACAGCTAGGAGGAGCAGGAGGTGCTGGACCAGCTGGAACGCCACCACCTATCCCACCACGATGATGTGTAGTCGTACTGGTAGGTTCTAAACCTCTAATTATATGAATTTAATGTTTTTAAGTTTAGATTTGGGTTTTGGGTAGGAATCCAAAATTTAATGAAATAATGAATAAATGGATGTAATTTGAAAAATGGAGTGGGTAGGTAGGTTAGTTAGGCTAAAACGGTAGGGTGGGTAGGTTTGTAGGGTTTTTCAGTGGGGTAAAAGGGTAGAAATGGGAAAAAAGATGGTTTTGGGGGGCCGCGTCGGGTTCGGCTCCGGAGCTGGACAGTGACCGATGTCGGTCACTAGGTGACTGGCATCGGTCACCAAGTTTTTTAGGCAAAGTGGGTTGTTTGGTAGACCGGCGTCGGTCGTATGTCGACCGGCGCCGATGTATATCATGTGCTATAGGGGACCAGTGGCAGTCAAGGGTGACCGGTACCGGTCATTAGTTAGGTTTATTTTTGTTTTGTTTCGTTGTTGGTGTTTGTGTTTTGTTGTTTGGTTGTTGTTTGGGGTGAAGAGGGAGGGGGTAGAGTTGATAGGAAAGGTGATTGGGATGTTTGGGTGTTTTGAATGTGGCTGGTTGTGTGGTTGGTTTGGGTCTAGGATAGATTTGGTGTTGAGTATGAATTAGGAGGTGTTAAATTGGTAGGGGCATAGTTAGATGGGGAGAGTAGATCGGGTGATTGGTAGGGTGTGAGATAAGGAAATTAGGGGATATGGTAGATGTTTTAGGGTAAGATAGGTAAGATGGGTGTAGATGTGTGTTATAGAGTCGGGGTGTGGTCGGGTGGGTAAAAGGGGGTATAGAGGGTTAAAGTAGTTGTTTTTGTAAAGGGTAGGTCTAATGAAGTGGGTTGTTTTTGCAGGCACGTCAGCAGCTTACGATGCGGGATCGGATGCCCCCGCTATTGAGACGGATGCGGCCACATGTGTCTGCAGCGCAGTGGGCCATTATGCGCGAGGTGGGACTCGGTGGAGTCCAGCGGTATAGGGCTGTGGATAGGGACCACAGCCTTATGGTTGCCCTCATCGAGAGATGGGATCCGGCAACCAATGTTTTCCATCTCCCTACTGGAGAGATGACTATTACCCTGGAGGATGTGTATCGCATCCTGAGACTGCCGATCATAGGGGAGGTAGTATTCCAGGTAGATGCAGAGACGGCTATGGACAACATTCTTCAGGTATTTGGAGATGCAGCTGCATTATTGACTTATCACAGCGCGAGCATTGCCTATGGGGACATGTATCGCGCCCACAGACATGAGACACGGCTTGCCGTGTTGATGATGATAGGCATCACATGCTTCGCCCTCCCAGACTCAGAGGGAGGCCGCTTCCCACGGGCTTTGATGGGAGTGCTGCATGAGATGGTAGAGGAGCATACGTGCTATGCTTGGGCACCAGTATATCTGGTGCAGCTATACAGAGAGCTGTGGGGTTATCGCCGGATGAGGCGATTTGGGATTTGCTCCACATTTTTGTTACACTGCTGGGCATATGAGCACATCATATGTATTCGACCAGTAGGGCTGCCCCAGCAGCCAGGGCCACAGGTTATATACAGGTATGGCTTTCAGAGGTGGTTGGGGGTCGTGGGCCAGCCACGAGCGGTGCTTGCAGGACGGGATGTAGCTTACTACCGACATATGTTAGAGGGCCTGACTGCACTAGACATTGTATGGAGGCCTTACAGAGGTCATCAGCCCCGAGGAGGAGCCCGAGCACAGATGCGCTGGATCCAGTATACTTTCTGGATAGCTGGACAGAGGCCGGGAGAGCATGAGCGGATACCCCTGGAGAGGGTACGACGGCAGTTGGGGCTACGACAGGATGAGCCACCTCCCTTCCCTCAGTACCGGAGGGATGATGTAGAGGCCCCACTACCTGCACCACAGCCCGTATGGACCCAGATTGGGTAGCAGAGAGGCCAGCAGATGATACCGTGGATGACGCCGGCTGCACAGGGTCATTTTTGGTATGGTGGGCAGGGGAGAGAGTAGTGAGGAGAGCACAGCCCGCACAGCCAGATTTAGCGGCTGTTATAGCAGAGAGGGACCAGCTCTTGGGACAGGTGCAGTTGTTACAGGGGCAGCTTGTTGCTGCACAGGCACAGATCGGGGTATTACAGGGGTAGTTAGCCCAGGCACAGGTGCAGGCATAGGTACAGGCCCACCAGGCACCAGGCACAGCCATAGGCACCACTAGCGGCACCGGCATAGCCACAGGTATAGGCACAGGGTGTACCAGGTAGGATAGGGGCCATTGTTATTAGGAGTTGGGGGACCAGCCCCAATAGCTATGGTGGCATGGGCCCACTATATGGAGGCGAGAGTGGAGGCCCGGTATTATCAGGATGTCCTTGATGGTACCAGGGCTGACTATCAGCCATATGCGGCGCACAGAGCTGAGACCTCTCGGAGCCAGAGATCCCAGGGGGGTGCAGCCACAGCCGGTGGGTCCGTTACAGGGAGGAGGCGAGAGGTAGCACAGGGACCAGCAGGGAGAGGAGGTAGAGGGCGGTGGGGAGAGCTGAGACATCCCTTGCAGCGGAGATAGGTGTTGTGTTTGTATATTGGATATAGGCACCGGTCTGCGAACTGGTTATGTTATATAGAGGCCTGCGTGCCCACATATGATTATTCATTCATTTATTCATTGTTGTATATACCGGCCTGCGAGCCAAGTACAGGTTGTAGAGTTGATACCGGCCTGCGAGCCGAGTATATTTTTGACATGAGAGACCGGCCTGTGAGCCGAGTCGAGATTTTGACAGTGATAGCGGCCTTCATGCCGGCTTTGTATTATTTTGAGATCACAGAGGCCCCCATGCAGGGCAAGTTGTATATTTGAAACATTGATATATATATAGATGATGATTTTGATCCACATGCTGTGTATAAAATGTTTTATGTGTTTTGTCGATGGTTTTTGAAATTTAATGTATATAGATGATGAGTTAGATCCAAATGGTGTATATACTGATGGGTTTGATGTAGATATTGCAATGTCGTACGTATTTTGTTGATTGTTGTTTTATTGTAGATAGATGTTGTTGATGAAATTGTGATGATATATTGATGTGATTTTGATGACAAATATTGATAATGGTGTTGTTATGCAGGAAAAAGAGGCGGGCGCCACAAAAATTTGCAAAAAATAAAGAAAAGGCCTAAGTTTAAGAAAAAGGAGGCATGTGACCGATATCGGTTATGCTAACCGATGTCGGTAGATTGTGGAACGATATCGGTTAGGTAACCGATACCAGTTATGCCAAAACGAGTATTTCTAAAAATAGAAAAGCTTGGGCAGCAAATTAAGGTCCTATTTTTAGAGTTCTTATTTTTAGAGTCATGCAACAAGTTAAATATGTGAATGCGACACTGTTTGACGACTGATACAGGTAATTGCATGAAAGAATTGAGTGATAAGGAGGAAAGAGATAGGTAAAGTGAGTGTGGGCTGAGATTAAGAAGGTAGAAAGGCAAGTTATATTTGAAGAGAGTGATGAACATGGCTAGACGAGGAAAAACATCCAGCAGGCAGGGATGAGAGGGAAGACAAGTTCCACCCCAAGTTGCTACATCCCGAGAGGTAAACTATTTGGTTGTATTTTAATTCTTGCATGTTTTGATGAATAGGTTGAGAGAAGGTAAGAGGGTAGAGATGAGAAAGAAAAAGTGATAGGCAAGAGTTTGGGATAGAGTGAGTGTTATGGGGTAGGTAAGCAGGGTGTTCACGTATGTTTATAGGTATAGAGAGGAGTAAACGAGAAAAATAATTATCGTAGGTGGTGGTTTTAAGCAGGCTGTATAGGATTGACAGTGACCAATATCATTTAGAGATAACCGGTATCAGTTAGTAAACCGGTATCGGTTATCTATAACCAATACCGGTTACTGTAGGAATTTCCAGAATGTGAGAAAAAACACTTGGGGATTTGATTTATTGAATGGTTGTGTGTCATTTTGATGTATGCAGGTAGAGGTAGGGTTGAGGATGAATGATAGTGTGCCAGCTTTGTTGTCACGAATCCGAGTGGATGTAACACCAGCTGAATGGGCATTGATAAACCGTGTGGGGTTAAGTGGAATCTGCTATTATTCACGAATCACACGCAATCATGCTATGTTGCAGGCATTGATTGAGAGGTGGAATCTGGAAAAGAATACCTTCTATCTGCCAACAGGGGAGATGACAGTGACGTTGGAAGATGTGTTTAGAATTTTGAGGCTCCCAATTACAGGAAGACCAGTGTATCAGGCATTTCCTAGCATGGGGCGGGGAGCGATAACAACAGTATTTGGTTCAGCTGCATGAGGTTTGACATTCACTTATGGTACAATGTATGCAACACACCCTAAGGAAACAAGGTTGGTAGTGGTATTAATGATAGCAGTGGGGTATTATGCATTACCGAGGGTGGAGGGGGGAAGATTTCCAAAAGCATTGATGAGTGTTATTTGGGAAATGATAGAAAGGAGCGTGACTTTCGCATGGGCACTGCATATCTGGCGGAGTTATACAGGGGTTTATGGGCCTGCAGGTGAAAACATAGGACGACACTGGATTGTTCATACTTATTACATTGTTGGGCCTATGAGCACATTGTTTTTGTACGACTGATAGGCCGAACCATCCAGTCGGGAGAGATAGGAGTGCAGAGGTTGGGATTCAGATGATGGGTCCAGACAGAACAATAGGTGAGATCATAGGCCGTGATCGATGACATTGAGTATTATAGGCAAGTATGGGAGATGGTGACGATTGTAGATATTTGTTGGAGACCTTACTGGAACTATATGGTGACGGAGCACATAGCTGAGGAGTTGAGGGGTGTAGAGTGATTGAGGTGGATCGTAGGGCATAGGCCAGGTGAGTACGAGAGGATTCCTCTTGATCGCGTGTGGCAAAAATTTGGATTTGTTCAAGATATACCTATGGCTTATAGACCATACATGAGGATCAATGCCAAGGTAGCATTCTCACCTCCCCAGCCAACACCTCCAGAAGGGCCAGAGGAGATAGTAGCCGATCGCAAGGTAATGGATGCAGGAGTGACAAAGGCCTATAGATTATGGTGGGTAGCAGAGCTGCGAGGTGTACGTGATCATCCTAACATAGCTGTGATTACAACGGAGAGAGATCGTCTGCAGGGTTTAGTTCATCAGCTCCAAACGTAGGTGAATGAGACAACGAGATTGTTAGCGGTTGCAGAGTCATGAGTGGAGAGACTAGAGGAAAGATTCCTCCATGCAAGAGGACATATTCATATGTTACAGGAGATGTTGGTGGATCAGTGGGAGGAACCAATAGCAGTGGCACCTTTGAGGATGGAGAGGCCAAGTGAGTGGCATCAATGATCACGATCACCACCTGATTCGGGAGGAGGCGCAAGGGTCTAAGTGAATTTCATAAGAGTATAAGAATAAATAAGGATGCCGACCTGCGCGTCGATGATAGAGAAGATGTATTTGTTTAACATCTAAATAAAACTAAATATGTATGTTGATTTGAGTTATGATAATAATAAGAATGGTTGTGTTTTGAATGTTTTGTTTTGAAAAAGGATAAAGATGAATGTGAGTGAATAGAAATACACAAATAGATTTATATATACCACCCATGATAGGTTATGGTAGGGGATGGTCGAGCTAACCTTGGGAGACCCCATGTCTCCTAAGTGCTACCTACATAGCCCATTGCACAAAGCAAGGAGGGGCCTCAGACCGATGTAGTTCTCCCTTAGGACCAGGGAGAGGTGAATTCAGGCAATTTGGTTATAGTTAGGCAATTTGTTGGCTGGTAAAAATATTGATATTGGTAGGGTAACGTTGTTGGTATTGGTAAGGGACTGGCGATGTTGGTGTAGGTATAGGTGAAACAAAAGTTAGCTTACCCAAGTAGTAGGGAATCGTGTCTTGATTAAGGTCAACACACAATCCTAGAGTCGAGTAAAAGAGGCAAAATTGTCCCATAGTTGAGAAGAGCTAAACAAACCACATATTAACATAGGAGGGGCTTGAATCCCTAGGTTCCTTGCATAGGCAAGAAGTCGATAGGTGAAAAGAGTCTTATTATCACAATATATCAGATATACGTCACGTCCCTTGAGTTTTGTTATGTTGACGAATGGTGAGGTGAGGTGGCTGGTATAGCTGCGGTGCATAGAACTTATTATAAGGTGATTATTCTGATGAAAGAGAACCAAACCTAAATAGACAAGTCCATGACTCAAAAGTGCTTTGGAATACTGATTTTATTTTTTTGGATATAGATTGATCAATGCGGGAAGTCCATAGGGGATATGTATTTTGTTGTTCTTGAGGTCTTCATGAAGCTGATCAATGCGAGAAGCTTCTGATAAAGGTTGACTTTGTATAGCTGTCCTTCAAGGGAGCAGTCTATTTATAGTAGCAGATGCAGTTTTTGTGTATAGCTGTCCTTCGTGGGAGCAGTCTATTTATAATAGTAGAAGTGACTTTGCACATAGCTACCCTTCAAGGGAGCAGTCTATGTATAACTTAGAGGTCTAGATGTCCATTTGGCATGAAGCATATAGTTTTGTAGGAAGTTTGACTCAAGAATATCCCATAAGTGTACAATTGAGAACATGTTATTTTGATACTTTTAAGTCATGGACCAGACTAAAAAGGGGAAGGCATCTTTAAGAGGAGGTAATGACCAAACCACGTGAGCTTGATTCTATTTTAAGATGCATGGAACAAAAGTGTATGAGGTAGTAAAGGAGCTCAAGGGACGAGCGCAAGGTAGATAAGAAGTGATATAACACTAAATTCAATAGTAGAATGGTCGAAGATGCAAGGCATTAAGGGGTTTAGGCTTAGGTTTACCATTAAGGAAAGCTAAATGGTAAGTTCATGATCCGTAAGTATGAGTGATAATGTAGGACCCAATCCAATTAGGAGCAAATTTTTCACGTTTGCTCTTTTCTAGTTTGGTTACATGCTGATTCTCTTTGAGGACAAGATCACCAAACTTAAAGGTACACTCATGGAGTCACTTATCATAAGCACGCTTGATGCATTTTTATATATTTGAATATGGTCAAGAGCTGTAAGACGACGCTCATCAAGAAGCTCCAATTGGGCTAACCGCTCTTGGCAGAAATCATCATTGGTGAGAATATCCTGAAGAGATATTCTTAGGGAGGGTATTGTATTTCGAGAGGCAAGACAGCCTCGGTACCATATACCAAAGAGAATGGGGTGGCATTAGTGGAGGTGCAAATGCTAGTCCGATAAGCCCAAAGGGCAAAGGGGATGTGATCAGGCCAATTGCTTCCAGAAGTGTTAACAAATTTCATGAGGATTTTGGTTAGGGTTTTATTAGAAGATTTGGCTTGACCATTTACTTGTGGATGGTAAGGGGATGAGAAGCTAAGTTTGATACCAAAGTTGTCACAAAGGTCTTGTAACAACTTATTTTTGAAATATTTTCCATTATTTGTTATCAGGTGATGAGGAACGCCAAAACGACAGATAATGTGATGATTAATGAATTCGATGATTTTCTCTTTTTTGGTTGAAATAAGTGGAATGGCTTCCACCCATTTAGTGTAACATTCAGTTGCTGTGATTATCCAACGGTGACGTTGCGAAGATGGTGGGTGAATCTCACCAATAAGATCTAAACCCCATTGTGAGAAAGGCCAAAGATCTCATGTGACTTGTAGCGGATAGCTAGGAGTATGTTGAAGGTTGGCATGTTGTTGACACATAACACAACGCTTAACATATTTGTAGCAGTCATTATTAAGAGTAGGCCAATAATAGCCTAGGCGAAGGATTCGTTTGGCCATGGCAAGGCCACTAAAATTTCCACCACAAATACCGTCGTGGACTTGTTGGATGGTATAGGTGACCTCCGCACCGGTTAGACATCGAAGGAGGATGCCATCAAAGCCACGTTTATAGAGGAGTCCCCCCATGACGACATAATGAGAAACACTTTTAAGAAAAGCACGTTTATCATTACTAGTAAGGTCAGGTGGGAGAACAGAGGTTGTAAGATAGTTGTGAAATTGGTGATACCAGGTATCCTGCGAATTAGCAGACACATTATTTATCATACAAACATCTGGGGCAGAGTAAGATGGGGCAAAGAGTTGTTGGACCAAGACGAATATGTCAGAGTCAGTTGGTGAGGCAGGAATTTGTGAGGCTAAGCAAGCCATAGTATTTGTAAATTTGTTAGTGGAGCGGGGAATGGTTTGGATAGAATAATGAGTAAATAAGGTCAAAAGTGAATCCACGTAATGTTTGTACTTTTGAAGTTCCTCATTTTTACATTGGTAGATGCCCATAACTTGATTGACTACTAGTTGGGAGTCACCGAAAATGTTCATAGACTTGACACCTAAGTGTAACGCAACCTGGAGACGCAAAACAAGGGCCTCGTATTCCACTGTATTATTAGTACAGGGGAAATCGAGATGGAATGAAAGAGACATAGGCTCAGCATTAAGAGGAATGAGAACAACATTGGCTCCACCACCGCATTGGAATTTGGATCCATCGAAGAAGAGGGTCATTGGATACGACTCCTCACTGAGTGAAAGAGTGGCAATGAGTTCGTCGGGGAAATTAAAATTGGTAAATTACTCCCCAGGTAAAGGGGCTTCTGCGAGTTGGTCTACGATAGTTTGTCCTTTGATTGACTTCTAGTGTACAAATTCAAGGTTGAGGTCAACGAGGAGCATAAGCCATCAGGAAATGCGTTGGTTTAGATGAGGTTTGGCGTATATATAATGAATGGGGTCCGCGTTGGTGATGACAAAAGTTTTGTGATTCAGGAGGTAGTGTCGGAGTTTGGTGGTTATGAATGATAGGGCTAGGCACAACTTTTCTACATGTGTATACCTAGTCTCGTAATCCACGAGAGTACGACTTATGTAATAAACAACTTGTTCTCGATGCTCGGAGTCATGATGTGTGAGCATGACTCCTACAACATGGTCGGTTGCAGAAAGGTAAAGGTAGAAAGGGTGATCGTCCTGAGGTGGAATAAGCACAGGTGGCTGCAAGAGATAGGCTTTAAGAGCCTCAAAGGCTTGGTGGCACTCTTTGCTCCATTAAAATACAATGTCCTTTTTAAGGAGGTGATGGAAGGGTTGATATCGATCCGAGAGTTGGGAGATGAAACACTGGATAGATTGGAGTTTACCTTGCAAACTACGTAATTGTTTGAGGTTAGTAGGTGGGGGCATTTCTAGGATAACTTTGACTTTAGCTGGATCGACCTCGATGCCACGCCAAGAGACAATAAAACCAAGAAGTTTTCCAAAAAGGACACCAAAGACACATTTCTTTGGTTGAAGATGAACACAATATTGTAACAGGCGATCGAAAATAATGGTTAAAACATCAAGATGTTCACTGCAATGTTTAGATTTACCAAGAATATCATCGACATAATCTTCAAGGATAGTGTGCATAATGTCATGAAACATGTAAGTCATAGCCCGCTGATAGGTCGCACCAGCATTCTTAAGGCCAAATGGCATGACACGATAACAGAAGGTTCCCCAAGGAGTTATGAAGGTAGTTTTATGTTGATCGGCCGGGGCTACCAAAATTTGATTGTATCCCGAGAAGCCATCCATAAGAGAAAGCATCTCATGGCCCGCAGTGAGATCAATAAGTTGATCAATACTTGAGAGGGGGAAGTCATCCTTTGAGCAAGTGAGGTTAAGGTCCCGGAAATCTATACATATCCGAAGTCCCCCCATTGCTTTAGTAACAGGTACGATGTTAGAGATCCATTGAGGATAGTCAATAGGTAAGATGAAGGAAATAGAAAGGAGTCATTGAAGCTCTTCTTTGACCAAGAGGGCAATGCGTGGATGCATTTTTCTCAGTTTCTGTTTAACTAGTTTGACATCGGGTTTTAGAGTAATGTTATGGACAGAAATGTCAGGATCAATTCCTGGCATGTCAGCATAGGACCAAGCGAAAGCTTAGTTGCAAGCACGGAGGAAAGTAGTGAAGGCAGTTTGTTTTGATGCGGTAAGAGATTGTCTGATCTTCACAATGTGAGGATCCTCCTCAGTGTGGATGTTGATTTCTATAGTCGACTCATTCAACATGGTTTGAGTATCAGATGGAAAGGCGCGTTGAATATAAGAGTTGTCCGCACCAAGGTAAGTGAGGATGGAGTCGTCATCCTGGCACTCAACAACATTAATTGAAGGTGAGTCCTCTTCGATCATGTCTGGATATAGAAGGGGAAGAGAAGATGGGTCTTCATTACCACGTTGATAAGTGAGAGGACCTAGGAAGATAGTGTTTATGAAAAAAAAAAGTTAGGAGGGATAGATTCAGGGTCTATCGACTCTGTGGGTGATGATGGCAAAATGGGTGATGATGGTTCGGAAGGGGTGACTTCATCATCTTCCTGGATACAACAGATATGCGATGTTTTCAGTGTAGGGGGTTCAGAGAATCCAAGACCACGAAGATCTTTGTGTTTGCGTGTAGTAATGGGAATGATTGTATGTCGGCCTTGTTCATAAAGACCAAAACCAAAACCTTTCCAAGCACAGCGAGTCAACAAGGTGAGGGTGAAACAACGATTTGTCAGGTATTGAAAATCAGATTGGAAGGGAACCACACCAAGGGGAGGTTCAGGGGTAACAGAGGATGTGTCAACACCCCCATACGTTAGGTTGGTGCGGTAATTAGGTGGTCCGTAGGAGATTACCTCCCCCACATGACAGTCGTAGGTAGGATGGGCATGTAACTGTCCATACTCCTGTGGGGTATGGAAAGAGCTAACATTATATAGGCGATACCCCCCCAGTGTAAGGTGTTGAAAAACGTCTACTAAAGGGTCTAAGGTTTGGATATTGTCCGCGGGAAAGGAAGTGGTATTTGCGATAGCGGTCTCATTGGTTGAAGGTGTAGGTGTGGTTGAGGTGTGGTTGAAGTGGATGGTTGGGTTGGATGAATGGGTGTCTTGACTGGTACAAGCACATCATTGGGGTGATATAACATATTACAGGTTTTGAAGGGGGAAGGGTCAGCTTTTACGGTATAGGACTTCCCCTCGTACTCAACATTTTATGCATCTAGGTAAGGTGGCAGGGAACGCATCCCTTTGCCCGGATCCAAGGGCGGCCTAACAACATGTTGTATTGGAATTCTCCCTCAAGGAAGATAGAAGAGCTCAGGTGAGGTAGGTGGCCCTACATGAATGTTAAGGATCACAGTGACTAAGGTATGAAGTAATAGCATCGTTGAATGAACGCAACATGGTGGGGTTGGCACACATGCAGCTAGAGGGGATATTCATTTGTTGGAAGGCTTTGGAAGAGATGATGTTTAGGCTAGCGCCCTCATCAATAATAACACGAAGTACGCGGATGTGGTAGATGACGTGGTAGATTGTTTAGCTGGTGAGATGACGTGGTAGCAGAAAACAACCACGGAGAAAGAGGAGTGACAGTAAACAAATCCTTTGATGATGGAGTTTGTTTAGGGTTGATAGGTGGACAGGATACTTGGGATGACGGTGTTGATACACCCATGGATCTCTATATGGGTGTAAAAGATGTAGGTCGTTTTAAAGAAAACGCAGGAGGTATGATGTATTGAGGCAAGGTGGAGGGGTGAGGTCCTAATATAGAAGGTAGGTGTGACGGCGAGGGTTTTAGTTGTGACAGAGGCATAGATTAGACTTGAAGAGCTTTAGGGGATCAAGTTTGTCTCTTAGGTGGATGGACGGCTTTATTTTTGGATAAATCTAGTCGTTTAGGTGGGTGTGTTAGGCTGGGTATTGGTGAGAGTCCCAAGCGTAGGGAAAGGTTTGGTTAGGTTAATAAAGGTGGATGAGGTATTTGGTAGAGATGAGGGGGGTGAAGATGAAGACATAGGCATTTTGAGCTTTTGTAAACACTTCAGGTATATGGTAGAGGCGTCTGGATCGGTCATCTGCATTTGAGTAGAATATGGTGTACTCAAAAGTTCCCATAGGACTCATCTATCTTCTAAGGGGTGATAATCCTCACGTGTGAATAGAAAATTTTGCATGGAAGAGAGGTGGGTTGTGATTTCGGTCCACTGTGGGTGTGATACAAGGGGTAAATGAGGCACTGTATTAATGGGTGTTAAGAGGTCAACCGGTCACTGAAAAGATTTAGGTGATGAAGAAAAAATAGGTAGGAGGGCATGTTTGAGAGGATCCATCATGATTAAAGAATTTGGTGATGTTGGTTCAAGGGGTTTCTCATCTAAGGATGATGAAAAAAGTAGCGAGCCTTCCTCTTGTACAGCAAGAGTGGTAGAAGGAGATGTTTGGGAAATAGATAAGTTAGATAACATCCACTCATAGTCTTGCAAGGATGTGGTGTAAGAAGGCTCATCTGTGAGAAGAGAACTGTGGGCAGTTAATTCCTTTATGGGTAAAGGAACGGAAAGGATTTCATCTTGTCTTGATGGTGGTGAAGGGGGTTTGGGTTCCTGCATTAGTGAAGAGGCTTGATTCAGAATTTTCTTGATAGAAGCTGTTTGGTTGGGAGTTGAAGATCGCATGGATTTCATGAACACTCTCCTCGGATAAGATATCCTGGTTTATGTTACTGTTAGATGAGTGGTTCGGGAATGGTTTGTTGAAGAGTTTCAAATTTCGGTTAGTAGGGGCATTAGGATTATCGAGGGTTATATCCCCTGCATCAACCATTTCCTGCACTATATTTTTCAACATCTTACAGTTTTCGTGACTGTGTCCCTTCACGCAGTGAAAGTTACAGAAGTCATTTTCTTTGTACCAAGAAGGTATAGCGCGGGTGGAATCAAACCCAGAGTGAGGTTTAACAGGAGGAAAGGTAATAGCTCCTGCTTTGAGAAATTTTTCCAAGATGACACCATAAGTTTCTCCCAAGGGAGTGTAATTAATGGGCTCGGCTTTATACTTATAGGCAGTTTTTGGTGGAGTATTAGACAGTGCTTGGGATTTGACCATCACCGCATGGACAGATCCTTTTGATTTTGAAGCAGTCGATGCGTGAGAATTGGTGGTGTTGGGTTTGTTAGTGGAGTCTTGGGTTCAGAAATTAGGGTTTTTATTGCGCAACCGCAATTTCTCTTCCTCTAAGGCTTGAATTTCTAGTTTCCGAGCCATAGTAAGGGCCTCATCAAAGGTGCGGAAAGTTTGAATTTGGAGGGTAGGAGAAATGTTCTTAGCGCAGGCCCGCGTAAAGAGTTTGATGAGCTTCGACCTGAGGCAAGGCATAAGTAAGTTCGTTGATGAGGCCCCGCCATTGTCCAACGAAATCTGCGATAGATTCGTCTTCAAATTTTCGGACGGCATAGAGGTCAGTGATAGATAATTTCTTAGCAATATTAATGGAGAAATGATCCAAGAAAGATTGGGCTAATTAGTTAAAAGAGAAGATTGAGTGCTGGGTTAAAGCAATGTACCACTCCAAGGGCGGGTCCTGATAAGGACATGGGAAAGGTACGGAGTAATAAGGCATCGTCATGAGCAATCAGATAGCAGGCATGTCTAAATGACCGCAAGTGTTGTTGAGGATCCTCCTTACTATTAAAAAGAGTGAATTTTGGTAATTCCCATTGAGGAGGATATGAATGAAGGGGGACAGAAGGATGAATAGGATCCCGAAAAACTTGCTCATATGTTAGGGTGCTACGGCTTCCTGAAACAGAAGCCTCCAGATTTTGCATTTTGTCCATCATTTGTTTGATGAAATCAGTGGTGGGATGAGATGATGGTGCGGTTATTATAAAAGGTGGAGGATTGGGCCAAGGGCCTCCACTAGACAATGGGGGGCTAAATGTTGATAAGGTATTGAGGATGAATATGTTGAGGCAACCAAATAGGGATGTCCTATATAAGGTGTTAAAGCCACCAGATAAGTGTGTGGAAATGAAAAGGTGAGCGGAGCTTGAGAAGGAAAGCTCGTGTGGATAGGTGGCAGAGAGCAAGTTATGAAAGGAGCAGTCTGCGAGAGAGATGAGGTAGGAACAGTTGGTGGTAATGATATGTGGGGCCCTAGATTAACAAAAGGAAAGCCAATCTGTGTGGTAAGAACCTCTGAAGCCACTGAGTTGGGAGACAGGGCTAAGGATGAAGAAGGCAAGGCGGAGTTATCAGGTGGGGAAGGAGGTAAGTAAGCGGCTATACTAATAGGCATACCAACAAGGAGTTGACCGTCAGGTGTATGGTCAGGGGCATGAGATAAATAGTATTGTACAGTGCTAGGATTAGCATCCAAAAATTTCACAAATTCCTTATCTCCTATAGGGATTTTGGGAACCTCGCTGGTGTCCGCAGGATTCCCCACAGGATGTGAAGGGGTGATTCAGGAAAAGGCATGAAGCAGGAATGTGAAACCATGGCTGCAGCTTGTTTCTGAGTGATAACAACCATGGACAAGAGTACACAGTAGGATGCAATCTATCAGGAATAGAAGCAGCAACAAAATGTTGGAATTGGTAGGTTGTTGGTTTTGGGAACTGTGAAAGACAATAACCGATATCGGTCAGATAACCAATGTCGGTCAGGCTGTAGCCGGCGTCGGTAAGTTAACCGATGTCAGTATAATAAGACTGGTGTAAGAAGCTATAGGAAGTTGCTGATTTGTGGTTAACAGTGCTTACTATGCCTACCAAACTATTCTGAAGTGATCACAGAAAACAGTGTATGACAGAGAAACAAAACTAAAAACAAGCAAGATGCATAAGCAAATTAACATATTAACCCTAGGATTAGTTTTAATTATTGTGGGCTTATGCCTTAGACACAAGATGATGTCAATCCTAAACAAAATACCTAGGGGAAATGTCAAGTTTTTTTTGGCTTATAAGGTTACCTCAATCGGGAGGAGGAATACCGCGAAAAAAGGGGGGATGTTTGAGTTGTTGTGTTGATTATGATGTGATTTGGTATGTGTTGTGCAGTGAAAGTAAGATTAATTTCTTGTCAATACCATGGATATCACCCCCACGTGTACGATCTGTTACTTAATCTATGTTCACTAGAATTGAAAACGGCAAGCAAGAATGTGATGCACGTGTTTTAAACCCAAATTGAAAATGATATTCGATGAAGCAAAGGAGATGACTTTCACTAATGCAAAAAAATGTGAAAGCAAGAAAAATTCTTTTACTAAAAGGTAACAAAATATCTTGTGAATATTTTAGAAGAAGAAAATAACAAGTGTGCTCCCTATATAAAAGCAAGCAAGAAAGAAAGAAACCCAAAATGGGTCCCACCGGGCGTACCAAAATGTTTCTGCACAGAGGAGGTTCTCAGTTCCTAGAATAGAGTTGCTTCTATCCTTTCATTCTCTTGAGAAATACATAAGGGTTAGGGCTAGGAGGAATACCTGTTGAATGTTTGGAGGGTGTGCGCGTACTGTAGAGAGAGATCAGATCGATTGCGAAGAACTCATTTTTGTCTGGGAAGGACTACTTGCAAGTAAGAATACAAGACCACCAGATCCTAATTAGACAATAAATGAGGGAACTGCCTTGGGCCCAGGAAGTATTAAACTTCCTTTCGAAGGTGGTCAGTTCCCCTGCTAATATGAATTAATACAAATTATTGAAAAATTACAATTTAATTACCTTGTTAAAACAATAGAGGAAAGGGCTAGTTTTGGTTTTGAATCATAGTGACCGATGCCGGTCACTGTCACCGATACCAGTTTCTGCTAACCAATATCTGTAGGGGCATTGGTTTAGGCGCTTTTAGTGAAGGTTGGCTATAAGGTGACTATGGTGTTTATAAGACTAGTAAATGATTGGGGATAGGTAATGGGGTGATGGAGAAGGCTCAGAGGGTATGGGAGCTGTTCTTGGGGCAGTGCAGGGGTAGAGGAATGATAGTTAGATGTAGGATGTTACCGGGTAGTAGATCTAGGAATAGAATTATAATTGCTGTGATTTAGAAGTTTAAGAAATGTTATCAAAAGAACATAAAAGATACTACTTACTAGTTCCTCATGAAGATACAGGTCCAAAGACTGTGATAACGAAGGCGGGGCTCAGGTAGGATGATCGGATAATCAAAGATGAGCTATCTTCTCTCCCAATGCTTGGATGAGTGTCACTGGGCTTTGGTTACTTAGTTGTAGTCTTGGGCTTGATGTCCTTCTCTGCAAACTCCTTTCTTTCCTTCACTTGTCTCTTCTCGGCCAAGTGAATTCCTGATCTTTCCAATGAATTTCCCGATTCTAGATTCCAGGTCCTTTCTTTTTTGGTTGGGGGAGGTCATTTACAGGGAACCGATGGTGGTTACGTAACCGAAGGCGATCGAGTAGGAACCGATATCGGTTAAGTCAAAGTGGACTATTGTTTAGTAAAGTAGCCAACTTTCCCTCCTTTTCTCTCGAGGAATTAGTTGTGGGCTTGGTCAAGTCATTATTAGGTTGATTTTGGTGTGGGTGAGGAGTAATTAGTCATGGGTGTGGATGTAGACCAAGTTATAGGTCTTAATTAGGTTAGTTTAGGATTAGGGCTAGGTCATGATGAGGTGGTGAAATGTGGGTGGCAGGTTTGGAGATGTGGATTTATTAATTATAAGGTAATTAATAAATAATTGTGCAAGGTTTAGGTGGTGAGGCTAGGTTTCGAAATGAGATTCGGGGCACGGGGGGTCGTAAGACACAAATTTGGTGTCTACACCTGCACTTTAATTGGCTTTGTGGGCTTAGGCATTGGGATATTATCCATTGTATGCTTTCCCTTTGGTGGTGCTAGAAGTGTGAACTCACCTTCCACATATTTGTTATTCTCTATTTTTTGCTTCAACTAGAGATATACCAATGTTTCCCCCACATCTGCTACAACCAAACTTATTGGTTTGATATTTACTACTTCTGAAATAATTCTCTCTGTATAGGCACTTCTGCTAGGATACACATACTTTTTTGTCAACATATGGTAATTGTAGTGTACCTTATTTGCATTGAAGATCAGTTTTCACATGTCTATAAATCTATGAACAGATTCTTGAAAATAACTTGTAGTGAATGCGAAAGGTAACTTGCAGCAAGGGCTCTAGACTCCATCCTTCATTGGGAAGCACATAATGTAGAAATGATGATATACAAAAAAATGAACTTGTTTCCCTACCACTGCTAGTAGGTCCTTTAGAATGCGCCACTCTTCCCCAAATGCCACACAGAGCCTGTCATACCACTTCCCTACCCTTTACTTTACTTCATCTGTCATAGTCCCCTTACATTGGTACTTGCTGAATCTTTCAGTTGGGGACTTTTTCTCCATGGGGTATTCCCATATTTTCTCCTTTGGTCCATCTAGTACTCCAATCTCCATGAAGACCAGTGATAGTAGAACATCCCCAAAGCTAATCTTCCCTCTTGTTCATGCTTCTTCGACTATTTTCTCTGTAATATAGCCCGAAATGTTTTAGATTGTCCCTTCTGACATCTTACGTGCCACATGTAACCACATAGTGTTTACCTGTAACCACCACTCCTGATCATTTAACTTGGTAACAAGGTGTGTTTCCACTTGTACAATTGGACAGTTCTTTAATTTATCCATGTCTATTCCACACAGATCCTTCAGGTATCCCAACTCCTATTTGGTTTGTAAAATTACGGATTCATCTGCAAGATCACCTTTTATGTCTTCCCCTGTGGCCTTCAAACCTGTAACTGATGAGACGAGCGCAAATAAAATTCTAACTCTGCCTCCTGCAAAGTAGAAGAAGTCTTCATGTACCCTGCTCATGAGCCACTGATACAAGGGCTCATACTTCCCAAAATATGGAAGCTCATACAACCAGTAGACCTCAATTCTATTCTAAAGCTTTTCACCTGCATCGTCATATACTGGCATGTCATCTATCGTGTGTTTGTTTGTTCTAGCCATGAGAAAGGAATTGAGCTCCTTCTTGTTCTCTGAAGTCTTATGATTATATTAACTCACTTTACTCTTTCTAATGGGTGAATCCCACTCTTGGCTGACAATCACTCCTTCTGGGTATTGCATCTCCGAAAAATGGATTTCAAGTGTCATCTCTTCCTCCTCAATGTCCACCTTATTATTCCCTTTGACTTCTATTGTAGATGCCTTCTTTGGTGCCATTTTCACCTTGTAAATGTCCCCTCTTTAACTTTGCAACTCCGTAAATCAAACCCTAGCTCGATTCAATTATGCCCTAGGTGGAAAATTCATAACCTAACCCATTCCTGTCTCTCTACTTCACTCAAATCCTTCACCACCAGGACGCAAGCTTCTTATCACACAAATTTTGTTGTCACTCTTGGTTTCACACCCTTCACACCTAAACTCGATCACTTGGCTCTTCACACTTGGCCCTTCTCTCTAATACTCTTAGTTGCAACGGTAAAAATGAATCTACATCCCATCCTTATATAAATTTTTCAAATTTTGATGCATTTATTGCTCTTTCACCTACCAAATATCCCCTCATTCATTGACCAAATCCATTCATTCTGCGTGGTACATCTTCACACCCAGCTATAACCTTCTAGCATGCCTTCCTACCATCTAGTCAAAGACTTCTCTTCAGTGCGCGCTCCTACACCCGACTACCTCATCACTGTACCTTCTCCTGGTAGCTATCATGGCCTCATCTTACCTTGCATTATAATGTTCCTTCATCGAGATCCATCCTTGGTCACCTTTTGAGAAGCAATCTTCTTTGGACTTAAAGTACACCCGTAGTAGATTATTCCTTTCACCTTTTAATTCCCAGAGTCTTTTTCTATCTTTTTCTTTGATCACTACAACCACCCCACACTAAAAGTATGTGCAGTCCTCTACGCATAAACATTTTTCATATAATAACTAGCTTCTTATGTGCAAGCACACTTATTACACAAAAAAAAAACAACTAAATTGACAAAGCATAGTGAAAATGAAGGAAATACATAATTGAAAACCTAAACTAAATGGAAATACTGCCTTATTACAAACAACAAGAAGACTTATTTATAGTAGGGCTTCAGCCTACTCCCGTTAAAGTAATTGGGTAGCCGTGTTCCATCAAGTGCTTCTAACTAGAAAGAACCTGATTCAAGTATAGAAGTGATAACATACAACCCCAACCAATGTACTTTGAGCTTTCCTGGATGGCGCAGGGACTTTGAGTCATAAAGAAATACCATTTGTCCAATCTCAAATTTCTTATCCCTTATCCATGCCTTCTACCTAGCCTTTTCCTGCTTCTGAATCCATCGTGCTATGGCTAGGTGCTCATCCAGTTGAATCATCTTTTCAATACATTCTTCTAAATCCTGTTCATTAGCTAGACCTCCAGTGCACACAATACGCAAAGAAGGTAACATAAATTCTATAGGAAGAAAAAATTCCGCGCCAAACACCGACTGAAATGGTGTGGCCTTGTTCAATCTCTTATAAGTTGTTCTATATGCCCAAAGCACAGCTGAAACTTTGTCATCCCAATCCTTTCTGCAAACATCACATATTTTTGTCAAAGTCTGGCCCAAAATCTTGTTAAAAGCCTCAGCAGTTCCATTTACCTGAGGATGGTAAGGTTTAGTTTTATGGTGTGCAACCATAAACTCATCTAATAGGATCCGGATTGTCTCATTCAGAAAGTGTGTACCTCTATCACTTGTCAAGATTAAAGGACATCCATATCTTGTAAGAACATTCTCCCCTAGAAACCTAGTTGTTGTAACTTCTATGTAGTCTTTCGTAGGTGCTGCTTCTACCCATTATGTGAGATAATCTGTGTAAGTAATGATATAGCGCGATCCAGTCCTACGTGTGGCTAGAAAAATAGGTCCTACAAAATCAATGGCCCATTTCTCAAATGGTTTAGCACTAGTAATTGGTCTCAAAGGCATCTCATCTCTTTTCCTTATTTTTCCTAGGTGCTGAAAATGATCACATGCCTTACAATATTTTTTACAGTCCATATACATTGTCTCCCACCATAATCCAACAATTAAGATCTTTTGAGTAGTCGCATCACCTACATAATGGCCTCCTGCAATACCACCATGAGCTTCTTCCAATATATCCTTGCGCTCATGCTCTAACACACAACGATGTAATGCTTCATCTCTTCCTAGCTTGTAAAGGTCACCACTGATTAACATAAATGGTGCCACACGTATAGCAAGCTAAATTTTTTCGAATGATTTCGTTCCTTTTGGTGCCATATCTGTTCGTAGAAAGACAAAAATATCTTTTAATTCCATGGGTGTGCGTTGTAACCTATATAACTGTGCATCTGACATTGTTTCTTCAATCGTCTGTGCATCCTCTCCTGAATTGATTCTAGATAAATGTTTTAGTCCAGAATTACTTTTCCCTGGCTTCACCACAATTGTGAAATCAAACTCTTGAATTAGGAGCACCCATTTGCATATGCACCCCTTAAATATGGGCTTGTTTACCAAGTACTTCAATTCCATGTGATCTGTATAAAACACAAATGGTGTTGCTAACAATTACTGTCGAAACTTGTACAATGCATAGATCATTGACAAAGCTTCACGCTCTATAGTTGTATAATTCCCTTCAGCAGGAGTCAGCTTCCTACTAGCAAAACAGATTGGATGATCTATAATACCTTCTCTAGGTTGAGCTAACACGGTGCCAATGGCCATACCAGAAGTGTCCACATGCACATGAAATGGTTTATCCCATGAGGGAAAGCACAAAATGGGCACGGTAGTAAGTGTTTATTTTAATACCTCAAACGCACGATGGTATGGTTCTCCCCAATAAAATGTACCTTTCCCCTTCAGTAATTCTTCTAAGGGTGTGGCAATCTTAGCATACCCTTTTATGAATTTTATGTAATATCCTGTACGACCTAAAAATCCGCACACATCACTTTGACTGGTAGGTGTGTTCAGGCCTAAAATGGCTGCAACCTTGGCTAGATCAACCAATAAACCCTCCTTGCAGATGATATGTGCTAACAATATCCCAAACGGCATAGTGAATATGCACTTCTTGATGTTCAAAGAGATACTCAATTGTCTGCATCATTCAAACATTAAGCACAAATTGTCACAATGATCTTTCACAAGCCCATATACTGTCCAATCATCTAGGTAGACCTGTAAGAAGTTGTGAATAAAATCCTTGGATGCCTGAACAACTATGCGCAAGAATACAGTATGCGTGCTTTTTAATCCAAAGGGCATCACTGTATAGGAAAAATTGCCCCATTTAGTAGTAAATGTTGTCTTTTCTTGATCCTCCTAAGTGATCCTAACCTGATGATACCCGGAAAATCCATTTGTGAAAGAATATATTTCGCGCCCTGAAACTCCTTCTAGTAATTCCTTAGTGAATGGCATAGGGAATAGATCTATGATGCATGCAACATTCAGCTCTATGTAGTCCACACATATCCTAATTTGTCTATCCTTCTTGATACTAATCACCATTGTGCTAACCCATTCTGACTCATCAAGAGGCTTGATAATTCCAAATTTCAACATTTTGTCAATTTCTTCTTTTACATTTTCACACAAATTAGGATTCATTCTGTAAGGCCTATTTCTAACTGGCTGTGCACCATCCTTAAGTTTGATCTTCATTTCCCCAAGTGATTCATGCACACCCTTAAGTTCATGATATCCTCAAGGGAATAAGTCCTGATAATCCCTGAGTAACTCAATGATTTTTACTACCTCCGAGTCTGACCAATAATCTTCGATTATGGCCTCCTTAGGCTCAGTCCCCGAACCTATATTTACCTTCTTTTTCTTCATGGGTTCACGGTAGGTGTGTGTATCCTTGTCTGCACTATCCAAAACCTCACGCACCCCCTATGAATGTTCAATATCTAGGTTCTCAACTTCCTCGTCATCCACGATGTAGACCATCTTTCCTTTCTCTTTCTCAAGGCAAGCACGTTCAAGTAGTTTGGAGTCTATTTCTTCTTCCTTTTCAAAACATGCTCCGAAATCTGCCTCACTGAATAATTCCTGAATATGCTCCTCCTTTTTCACTATCTCCTATAGTTAAGCACTTGACAACTTTTAATGCCTCTTCTACAGGAGGTTGAGTCAAGAAGTAGTCAAATGTCTGGATCATACCTGCAGCCAACTCTTTCCAGTTCCCAGTTTCTCTATGTAGTTCTGCATATACATACCATGCACGTGTGCATTCTTGGAGAGTGGAATACAATCTATGCACTTAGAGTGAAGGTGGTAATGCTTCCTTTCCTTCTGTTTAGAGTCTCTCACACTACTGAATGTGATGTTGAAAAAGTTGATCACCATGATAAGTGTAAATTTGTTTAGGTGCATTGTTCCTTATAAACCTAGTAGGAAAAGCTATTCCAATATCTTCCCAGTGTATAAGGTTATCTTTGTGAACTACCCACCAGCACGCTACTATCTCACACAGTGTATATGCTAACATATCCCTTCTCTTAACTTGATCTGTCCACTGTGTTTCCATGGCCTTAAAAAATGCAAGGATATCTTCTGCTCTTATATACCAAGGAACTGTGTTGCCTATTATTTAAACTGAACGAAGTCCATTCCTGCACACATCCATGCTTTTCACCTCATACCCTACTAATTCATATGTACCATGAGCCCAATTGTCACAAACAATACTCATAGTATCACTAATAGAATGAGAATCTTCCCACTGGAGGATGCCTTCCGTTGATGGCTCATTGATCTATGGATCCTGTATAACGTGTACATAAACTTTGTTTAAATCATCCTCACTTAGAGGCTCAACATATGGCATATAATTTCTATCTGTCAAAGTTATCACAACCCTCTCCTTTTTGTTCTCAAAGTTGACATACCCCTTATTGAATCTCAAGTCAGCATTATTCACATAACACCAAGGGCATCCAAGCAGGGCTGGAAAATTATCTACTTCTGCAAGTGCTAATACCTCAAAATCCCCAGTGAACTTGGCCCCTTGTATAGTTATAGATGCATCTTTCAAAACTCCTATGGGAGTGGCCTTAGTCCGGTTTTCCATGAATAACACATTAGATGATGGCTGCAATGGAGGCCTCTCCATTTGTACCCATGCATCTAATGTCAGCACATTTACTTCCGCACCTATAATTTCCTTCTCATAGTCAATGCTATCAGGGGGAATGTTTGCATGCAGAATCTTCCATACAGTCTCAAGACTTGCGCACGGAGTGTTCCCTTTCAACTAACTTCCTAATAGTGAAATAATGTTCTCCTGGAGCAACATCTTGCATACCTCCCGTAAATCATCGATATCAGTTTGGACCATCTCCGATGCTTTCTTCTTCTTGTTTAGGTACTGTATCTCACCCTGAAGATTCCTTAGCACTTCCATGGTATCCTAGTAAACTTCTTTCTAATGAGAAGGGTCTAGGTACCTCACATAGAAAACCTCCTCCTTTGTAGTCGTAGGCTTCTGGTGCAATGCCTCTTGCACGTGCACAACTTCAGTGCGTGTAGTGATCTTCACTGTCAATGCCTCAGGTCCTTCTATTTTCTTGGGCATCCACTGATCTTCTACCACGTGATGGATTATAACCATTCCGGTGCCTTTGTTTTCTTGTTTATACTGCTTACTCAGATGCTCATATAAGTACATGCACTCTTCATAGCTATGGTTCTTCCCACAAAAAGAACATGCATTATTCTGAGGGCATTCACCTGTAGTGGTTAGGATATCCAAACGTATAACATGTCCCATGAGGGAACACTCCTCTCCACTTGTGGAATAATGAATCTATGTCCCCTGGCACAACATCTTGTATACCTCCTGCAGATCATTGATATTAGTTTAGACCATCTCCGATGCTTTCTTCTACTCCTTTAGGTATTGTATCTCACCCTGAAGATTCCTTAACACTTCCATGGTATCCTAGTAAAATTCCTTCTGACAAGAAGGGTCTGGGTACCTCGCATGAAAAACCTCCTCCTTGGTAATCGTAGGCTTCTGGTGCAATGCCTCTCATACGCGCGCAGCTTCAGCACATGTAGTGATCTTCACTGTAAATTCCTTAAGTCCTTCTATTATCTTGGGCATCCACTAATCTTCTACCATGCACTATATTCTAACCATCCTGATGCCTTT
This sequence comes from Taxus chinensis, assembly GCA_019776745.2. Taxonomy (NCBI): domain Eukaryota; kingdom Viridiplantae; phylum Streptophyta; class Pinopsida; order Cupressales; family Taxaceae; genus Taxus; species Taxus chinensis. The sequence continues at coordinate 420,760,250 of CM034155.1, read as the reverse complement.
GTTTTCTTGTTTATGTTGCTTGCTTAGATGCTCATATAAGTTCGGGCACTCTTCATAGCTATGGTTCTTCCAACAAAAAGAACATGCATTATTCTGAGGGCATTCACGCCTGTAGTGGTCAGGATATCCACATGTATAACATGTCCCATGATGGAACTCTCCTCTCCCTCCACCTCGGCCTCATCCTCCATATCCACCATGATATCCACTTCCCCTTCCATGACCTCCTTTAAAACACCCCTCATTCCTATCATAGCACGTTTGACTATGATCCTGATCCTAGTGCTCATTCCTACTCTTAGAATTGTCTGTTATACTTGTCCTTTGTATTCCAATGTCTATAACATCCTAGATTTGACCAATCAACTAACAATCCTCACTATCATGGGTCGTGGACCTACAAATCTTGCAAAAGCAAGATACATTCTTCCTTATCACATTGTAACAAAGGACAGTGACTCGCATCATGATTCAAATGAAAAATCTCATAGTCCAGCAATAATGAGCATATAGATCTGTGAGGGAAACTATCCTTGGTGTGACCTTCCACTTCACAATCTGTACACCAAATTCTTGAGTGCATTTTATGGGATGAATTCACTGATAGCTTCTCTAACTGCTTTGCCATAGCTACAATCTATGCCTCTAGAAATGGGCTAACACTAGTCTCAATGCTCCCAATTTTCTCAGCAAGAAAAGTTGCTTCCAGTGCTTCACGTGGATCCATGTATGTCTTATGTGACAGTCGCCCTTCTAAAAGGTGTAATCAATCCTCCAACGAACCATTATGCATGTTGGCTAGCATGGATATCATAAGATAACTTAGATAGAAGTGTCTTAAAATGAGCATCATACTCACATACACTCTCAGTAGTGCCTTTCTTGATATCTTTGAGCACACTTATACTCTTCTACTCAAACTCAGGGATATGGAACTCTTTCAAGAAAGCATCCCTCAGTGCTGCATAATCCACGCAAGTTTGATCAGGGTCAAACTTCCTATACCAGCTGTGCAGGCACCCCTGTAATGTAGTAGCGAATTGACTTGCCTTTTGCTCAGCAGCTGTAATCCCTTTAGTGTGCCCCAATATTTCACACATATGCACATGTTTGGCAGCATCCTCTATACCTCTATATTCCGAGAGGTGAAGAGACATCTCCATATATATATTCTTTATTTTTTATGGACCTTGACCACCTGATCCAAAACCTCTTGTGTTCCCTCTACCTTTAGAACCACAAGATCCACCGGAAATAGAACCACCTATACCTCCTGATCTTCCACCTATAGTTGGAGTAGGTCCTGTAGATGTACTCCCCTATGCTCCGAAAGTAGTACTATACTGAACCCCTACAGTCTGTGAGGTAGTTCCACTTCTAGAGGTGAATCCAACATTCTGTGCACTCACATTCTATGCAGATGATGCACCTAAGAATGCTCCTCCAAATGAACATTGAAGTTGTTTTTCCTTCCATTGATGTACTTGATCCCTGACTTACTCTTACTCTCCTACTTCCCAAGTTAGTTTGCTGGTTACTTTTCATACTAGAAATTGAAAAACCAAGTGCAAGGGCTAGGTCACCAGGTGGATTAAGATGTGCACTTGCTACCCAGGTAGTCTCTTCTGGCACACTTATGTGTGAGGCCAATGGGGATATCTATCATGCTTTCTAAGATGGGGGAGTTCCTAATGCTCTGGCTCCACGTCTTCTACGTGAACTATAAATCCTTCACAAGCCATCTATCTCCTCCATGCCATATTTAATGCAACAAAATTTTGCTTCTCTATCTCCCTCTTGCTTGCCTCATTATACTTAAGCCACCTTTCCTCTCTCTACCTTTCTGGCACTAGGTCTGTCATCTTAAACCAAACCTATTCCTGCCCTCGCACGTGGTGAAGTTTAGTTAGCCATCGGTTTATTCTCCAAGTTCATATTTACCATAAAGATTTTGATCACTAGTGGAATACCTTGCAAATATGTTCCTCTCTGATACCACAAAAATAGAATTTCAGCTATCTTCAGGTAAAAGTACAGCAAAATTGAATATTTCATAATATAACTATTTAGAACACCATGAAACCACGTATCCACAGCACGAGTCCAGATCAGATCAACATCATAAAGGGTCTAAAATTCTTCCTGTGTCTAGAAAAGTGCATGATACCTCCAATTCTACTGAGATGCATAAGCAGTAAGCCACTCGTATAGTTCTACTGGAAAGATAGTGAAAAATATCTCATATAAGTTGTCATATAGGTTTTGTTCTACCCAAGTGCATGCATTAAACTCAGATCCACTGCTGAACCGCCATGCATATTCTTCCTCTAGATCATGTATCAATTCCTCAATACTTTCTAGAGTTGACCAATACGTCTTCATCACGAACCATCCTGAATTTTTTTGAAAAAGAGGTCCCGAAAATGGAACCAATGATGTAGCCTAGAATTTACCAGATAACACCCTAGTCACGCTGACACATCAGTCATCCTTGACTGAGAGCTCACCCAAAGCACACAAAGGTACCAGGTCCCTCTTTAGGGTTTCTGTAGTAGGATGTTAGCATGATGAAGGAAGAAACATATAGATTCATAACTAATCCATCATTCTATAATGCATGCTACCCTCATATCTATGAAAGAACAAGCTTAAACAGTAATCATGATTGAACCAATAACATGCACTACTTAATTACATAGAATGACAATTAGATTTAGCCAATATCTTCCATCTATTAGTAAATACAGAAGCTCCTTATAGTATTGTCAATCTATACCAACGCACATATGGATTTGATACAATAATTCAGTCATATGCGTATATGCACACCTCACACTCTATATATTCTCTGTTACACATACATCCTCACACATTCATACATACTTATACTATGTACCTAACATCATATATATATGGTGGGGACTTTCCCTTCACCACTTATCTATTCCAGAAATAGGCCACATGCTATTGATAGCCACGCGGCATTTACAAATATAGTCACACATGCAAGTGTGCTATCTATAGTCCTCTTGTATTGAACTAAAGTGTCAATTCTATTCTCAGCTTACTCTCCATGCATAATGCTTCGAACTTACTTCTCCAAAGATAGACAATGCATGGTAGGCACATCCCTGCATCGTTGGTGTGCTCTGTACGCCACCTTTTAAAAATGGTTCTTCATGCTCAAAATCAGCTAAGTCCTGAAATTCAAACTTGCCTTCCACATGCAGGTCCTTCTTGTACTTCCGTTCCCTTGGTTCTAGTCCTTCTTATCCCACATGGACTCCTTGTGTGATCTTTGAAATGTATTCTTTGATCAACACTTTTTGACTCATATGGCTAAACTGTTTATGCCACGTACATTCATCTGAAGTCCAAAGTAGCATAATTGTGTAATCAAAATCAGTACCCCATTTTGTGGATGAATGTAGTATTTTCCTGATCCTCTTACACTCTATTCCATAACTTGATGGTATCCGGAGAAACCATCTATGAATGAATATATCTTGCACCCAGACCACACCTATAAGAATCTAACTCATGTGAATGGTGTATGGATTGGACTCAATTACAATGCAGAGGCATTTAACATTCCTCTATAATCTATGGCATATCCTTATGCCTTCACATGTTTCTTTATACTTATGACCATGGTTTTGATCCATTTTGCATTATTTAGAGTGGTTCAATGATTCCTTCCTTTACCAGTAATATTGTCAATCTTCATCCTTTACTTTGACACGTAAATTTAGATTCCCAAAATTGCTATAGTCATAATTTACGAACTGGTCATGCACCTTCTTTAAGGGTTGCATGGATCGTCATCTCCCCTTATGATGGATGGAAACCCTTTGACTCAATTCAATTATCCCCTAAAGAAATATAATATATAGCATTCATGCAATACCTCTGTAACTATATTTGCAAAATTCTACTTCTAACCAATAGTCACCAATGATCGCCTCCTTAGGCATGTCATTTTTCCCAATATTCATCCTTATTCATCTTAAGAAGCAAATTTCGTATGCACGTGCCTGATTGTCTGCACATTATCCAAAAAATACCTTGCACTCACCCTTTGACATAGATATGCTATCCCTTAAAATATTTGACCCTCTTCATCATCAATCAAGTATACTCTTGGATCTCTCCTTTTTCCTTCTCCTTCCAAGTATGATCTAAAGCAGATCCTCAGATGATGATCTCCAACCGTGCGTGCTTCCATCTGGAACTATTTCATACAAGATGATACCAGCAAGATCTTCCAACTTCAAAATACTCATCCCCCAGAGTGTATGCGCTAACATCAATTACCAAGGCCTTATGTACATACTAGGTCAGATGAAAAGTACATTAAGAAGTGTGCAAGATACCTAATGTCATGTTCATCACCAATTGGCAGTCTCCTACTTAAACTTAGCCGATGTATGTACCGATGTGCATGCATAAATCATGCAAATGGAATAGAACTGTATGGACCCACAGGGATGGTGGTATGCATTTCTATTCCTTCCAAAAAATTTCTTCATCAAATAAGCTTGTATGTGATTCACTAGGAGAATTTTTTCCATCATATGTTGGTATCCTTGAAGGAATGTTGTTCCTAACCCTACCAAGTCAAGAATGTAACTTCTCTCATTCCATCTAAGTAGATTATCCATGTGCATGGCCCACCATGCTCACATCTTATAGATTCCTCTTAACCTGATTATACCAACAAATATTCCATTCTTCATCTCTTATCATCATGCAGGTGCTAGACTTCTCATCCAATGGTACATACAAATATCTTTGATTTAGACTTTTCTTCAATCTGCATGTACCATAATGGTAGTGCAGTTCTTGGCCGTCAACTTTCTCTAACTTGTATTTGTGGTTTGATCTACCATTGTTATAGCACCCACTAACACTCTTGACCAACCATCTGTCAGTATTTTCAATGGTCCCAATTATCACAAGTAATTCTTATCAATGTCACTAATTGAATGTGCATCTACCCATTTTGAGTATTCCCTCCTTGGTTAGCTCAACACATTATGGATTGCACATAATATATCATATCTAAGCATACATATTCCTCACTAATGGGATCCGTGAAAGAGGAAAATACTTGTACCATCCATAGGAATCCATACACACTCATCCTCATTCTTAAAACTAATATAACATTTTATTAAAGTGCAGGTTGGAATTGTTTTTCATATCACCAGTGTGGGATACATCGACCAAGTAATGTAGGGAAGTTATCTATCCTAGGTCCAAATCTTTCTAAGATACCTCAAAATGAACCCTTGAAATATTCCACACCTCTCAGATGTATAGTGACCTTCTTGCACTCAAAAGCTTTTTCTTATAATCCAATGGGAATTCTCTCTAGTCACAATTATTTTCACATGTATCAAAAAATTTAGAAGAAGGTTCCTATTGGTGGCCTACTCCATAAACTCTAGCTTTCATACTGCATCTAGGCGTATAGAATGTTAGAAACTTAGCACCCAGTGAAATTACAATCAATAGATGTTACTCACCAGTCAGCCAATTAATAATTGCATACACAAGGTGATTTATTTATCATATTAATGGTGTTTTTGTGGAATATTTTCATGTAATATCTATCTTTCCCTATCCTTCTCTATGCGTGGAACTTTCTCATGTAACCACTCTCCTAATAGGGGTATGATATTCTCTTTTTTAAGCATCTAACATACTTCCTTGCTAGTCCGAATCAATTGAGCTCCTTAACTCAAGATCTTTTATAGTGTTGTCTATGCACTCCCTAAATTCCCTCACTTGTCACTTATGTAATTCACTGTAAGATGGACCACCTTGTAAGTCTCTGATCAAGACTTGTGTTTTCCTAAAACACTTCCTTCTATTGGCTATGCATCAGGATATAACTATATGTAACCAGTTTGGGAATAATAGACTTCCTCACATCTTATGAGTAACTATTAGTAATCACAATCTCCTCAGCATGTGTGTGACATGTCTTCTAGTGATAATGGTAAGCATAATAAAGGTTCCTCATTTATCAGACTATAGAGTTCCTATGGCTTCTATTACCATTTCCTGGAACAGATCCTTTTTATGTAATTTAATCACAAAATGCACATATAGATTTGGGATCATATATTCCTTATAATTTGTCTCTATCATCATTAATTACTAATCCTGGACCGTACAAAACAAAGTCTAGATCATACTACAATCTGGGATAACCTCAAACCCTTTTTTCTAATGAATCATTTTATAAATTAATAACCACCATGTCCTCTACCTTGATCATCACTCCCTTATAGCCTCTATTGTCGTTATGTTTATGTTTCATTATTCTACCATTCGTGCACCTATAAGAAAATAAATCCTAATCCACTAGTTTGGCACCAACCACTATCTCATAAGCTTCTATGAATAATGATCAAAACTAAATTGACTCAATGATTTGTTAAATCATTCCTATATGTACTTACAAAATAATTGTAGTAGCAGTGAATGCACATTTTTTTTGTGTACTCAAACTAGCTTGAAGAAGTGGAGAATCTCTAACATCATGAAGTCCTTCAAAGGTCATAGATCCATGCATTAAGCCATCAGCAGTAGGTCATGTACATTCATGTTCGGATAATTATTCATTTAAAAGATATGTCCCTCTAATTCACAAATACTGAATCACACCAGATCACCACTAATGAGTGTCACGTGCTGAGATAGCAAATAAATTTTCCAACATGCATGGCCATAACCACGATCTATGCTGTCCAGAGAAATGAGGGAATACATAGGGGGTTGGTTTAAGCTTCCATACCACTATTTGTACCATAGTGCTACTATCCAGATCCTACACATAGATTTATAAATGCCATTTCAGAGGATGATAGTGCAACACTTTTGAACGGTGTTAATATGGGTTCACCATCAAGGGTAGTGCAACCATTGCATGTGTGATTTAATAACAAATTATTTATTATTAGACCATGTTGCAGATTAATTTATGTAAATTATGATATACATGTGCTAAATATAATATGACATAAGCAAGTAAACAAGTATGAAACCCTAAGAAAGAGATATAGAGAGAATTACTTACTTTATTTATGCTTGACCCAAAAATTCTCTGGACTTGGAAATCTATTGAACATGAAGTGAACAGTGTCATAACCATACCCAAGGATAAATTCTACATAATCCATCAGACAGATGCTAGGCACTAGGGCACCCACGACCAGGACAAGGGTGCACATGGGATGCTGGAGACTAATACTGAGCACCTGTGACTGTATAAATGGTCAGAATCTGATTTTTAAATTTTTTCACAAGTGTTACAAATATTCCCTATTGATTTATTATGTGTTTCTCTTTGATTGTTGAGGGTACCTGGAACCTAGAAAATAGATATCAACTACAAAATCCAAAAATAGAAAGATGCACAATGGGGATTCATACTGACCCTGGAAGTCACCTTAAAAGTGAACTTAAGAACAACTACTACACTACATCTCAAACTCTATGTGATTCTTGTGAGTGTGTGTAAGGATTTTTCCCTAGTGCAAGTTGCACTTGATAGCGCGATAGATCTAGAATATAACAATGGATAGCATGTGTGGATGGAATAGAATTAAATTCCCCTTCCCATGTAGTGTATGTAGAAAATGTAGTCCCTTTTCCCTTTATTGAATGCCAAATGGATTCTTTGAATTGTTTTAGGTGCCTTTTGAGCACAAGATTAGGTGATAGTAATGATTTTTAGAGCTTGGTCCTTTATTTTGAACCCATAACTATGTATTTATATTATTCCCTTGTTTGAATATCACAGTTGAAAACTTGAAGTCTGACCCATAAGTGAAAAAGGTTCCCAAAAGATAAAAAAGACCCAAAATATGTGAGCAAGATACAAAGAAGTCAGGGGCACCCAGAGGGGACGAGGGCACCTAGGTGTTGGCGCCCAGACTTTGAAAAACTGAAATATTGAAAGTCAGACTAGGAAAGAAGGTGTGTAAGACCAAGAAGTAAACCAAAAAGAAAGAAATGAGGCCAAAAACAGTGATCAATTAGTACTTTACTCACTTAGGAATCATATGAATAGTAGTATGTGATCATGACTAGAAATATACCAAAAGTGCATGATTTAATGTATGTATTTTCCCCCACTTTATGTTTTTGAGTGAATTATTGATATCATAAAGTAGATAGAAGATGTGTACCTGATAACCATGTAGATCTATGGTGAAAGTGTGCTGAGAGACAAGGAAAAGCGTGGAGTGATAAAAAGTGAAGCGTGGAAGCTAGAGAAGAGGAAGTGAAAGATGAATGACCCTAAGGGTGAGAGCATATGTGTAGATGTCATGTTGTACCTATTGTTGATGTTTCTTGATGCTTAATGATGTGTGAATGCTGCTTCCCATAAGGATGGACCTGTAAAAGAGAAGAAAAAATGAGTAGTCAAAGTCGTGTATATGAAAAATTCAATCAAAACACATAAAAAGTGTGTAAAAAGTATGTAAAAATATGAAAAGGAACATTTGCACTTGATCTGTGATGAGTGAAAGAGATAGAAATGATCCTGAAAATGCTGAAGAAAAATAATTTTTTTGGGCGATATCGTGCCTAGAACGATTTTTTCAAGCGATATCACACTAGTTGCGCCAAGTGCAAGTTTTTTGGGCGATCTCACTTCAAGTGCAAAATAAGTGTAGGGAGAAAGGTATAGTGTTATTATCCAATGTTTGAATTCTTCCCAAAGTATAAAAACCACTAAAGATGGTGTTTTCAAATATAATCTAGTATAATCTAATGCGAAATTAGAATACATGTATGTTGAGTACCGAAGGACTGTGCTTGTCCTATAAAGGCCATGGTGTAAATTTTTATAAACTGTGCTAATATGAGAAAAACTGTGTAACTGCCCCCTGGTCATAGACACCCAGGAAGGGTTAGGAGTGCCTAAGTAATACTGTCCAAGGCTCGGCGCTAGTGTCTATGCTGAACTGAAGACCTAAGTCAGGTTCTAGTTCATTTCTGAGACTAAAAATTGTGTTGTGTTTGAATTGAATTATGTTGTACTATGACTGTAAACCATTGTATGGGGTAGCTGATTCACCCAATCAATGCCCCCCTCATTTGGTGTGCATGTTACGTCATAAGGAGTATGTGGCCCAAAGGAGGACAAAATTCCATGCTAAAAATGAAGCCTTGTAGTGGGAAGGGAGTGTGCTTGGCAGAAACCAAGGCATGCACAAACAAAGTGGCTAAAAAATAAGTGTTAGTGCAAACAAGATAAACATGCATGTGTAAGCTATAAGTCTAGAAGATAATGTAGACCATGAAAAGAGGGTTTTAAACATGGGACGTTACTCACACTATCGCAAGACAATCAAGGATGAAGTGGCTAAAATCATATAGTGTGCACATAATACGAAAGGAAAATCCTGCAAACAATGGAAAACAATGAAAAGAAATGACAAATAGTGATGTTATCCAAATAAATCTCCTAGTTATTTGGGTATCTTTTATAAATATTCTAGCTCTCAGCTCCTCATTAAAGGTTGCATGCGCTCAGGTTTAATTAGCACATTTCCTTGGTTGTAGTTTCCCCTTGGCGCCTCTTCTTTTCCTCAAGCACCCTTGCACACTTTCTATTCTCTCCTTCCACTTTCCTTTTCCTATTTTTTCCACTCCCCCCTTGTGCACACCTTCTGCACATTCACCTTCTTCCTAAGCATCTTCTTCACCCTGCACGAGCGTCCGTACCTGTGTGTCTTACACTTACTACAATCAGCTAAGTCCCTGGACCTCTTGCGCGCCACGCCTATTACTTTGTAATAGTTGCACCTTCACCATGTGTTATTTGCTCACCAATTTACTTATTTTTCCCATGTGCATCGTGTGCATGTTCCTCCACACGTTCCTTTATTTTCTTCCGTGTGCCCTTCCCTTATGCCCTCCTTGCGCCCTTCTATACTAGGTCACCTTCTTTCATGATTGAGTGTGTCACACCGAACCAGTCTAAGCACGCCAACAAGGCGCCGAATCCTTGCAACAAATCAGTGAGTGAAACATGGCAGAAATGACAAATATTTACATAGTTGGCCATCATTTTAGCCAATCTACGCATGCCACATGTTTTACGTGCACCGACGACTATGACATCTTCTAACATCCATATCTTTTGCTATAGATCTCAGATCGCCGCGTGCCTAGACTTGTCAGAGATAAGATGACATCAACTATAATGCTAGACATTCAAATTCAAATTCTTGACAAATCTAGTAGGTGAGAAATGGGAAAACATCTCTCTGATCATTGATGATTAGCTCTGATTTCTCCAACCACCCAATTTAATTTGATTCACCATCCTTCCTTCTTCAACACACCAAAGTGCATTTGACAGATTCTCAGATAGATTTGCAGGAATTGAATGTTTCTTGTTGGTGGTTGCATTTCAAATTTAATTTTTCCCTCCTTCTCTTCTCCTTCTACAAATTCATCTATAAATGTAAGAGCTAGGCTTATTTTTTATGTTGGATACTCTATATCCTTATGTACTCTTCTAAGGACTTCATATTTTTTGTATTTTGAGTTGCATACCTCTAGATTTGGCTCTTGCATGTGGATATCAGTCTCCTTCACCATTATAACAACTCTATGCATTTTTGGAAGTAATAGAAACATTGTTTTGTGACTATTCTCTATCCTAACGTGCTTACATTCCTTCTTCTTGCCTTTTCTTTTGCGTTGTGTGTTGGTTGTGCCATTTAATGGCCTTTGTAGTTCCTTATTTGGTTGTGTTCCATGAGAATGATTTGGTAAATACGTGTTTAGCTGTGCTACTCATTCCTAGACTCCTTTCATGCATTTTCTTTCATTTCTGCTCAGAACAAATAGTGTTATCCCTCTTTTTTTGTGCTATGGCCTTTTAGTGTAGGTTTCCTTCCACGTTATCATTGTATCCATGGTCCCTTGGCTCTATTAGCTTAGTTTCCCCTTCCACCACTAGGAGTAGTAGTAGAAGTAGAAATAGATAGAGGAAATAACCTTTTCCAGAGATCCATCCCAAGTGCGCAAGGTCCCATAACTTGGGGATGGTTCCATTATGGTCTCAAACTACTCAGGCCTTCCAAGATCCAAGACTTGGGTGCATGTTTGAGCAACCAACAGTTTCTGGCATGCCTAGTGGGACCAACATTAAAAGCTCAAATTTCATATCTCTAAGTTTTGGTGTTTAGACTTAGTGTTTCAGCCTTTGGAGGCTTATTTCAACACATCTGGGGAATCTCAACATTTTCAAATCTCTGTTTTAGCAGCCTTGAGTGCTTTCATGAGAAGATTGCACACAAGAAAAAGTGCAGTAGCTGAATATTCTTTTGAGTACCTCTAGCTATCCCCGAGGATAATTCATTCTAGAAATCCCATGTACACATCTCCATCTCTATCATGTCATGCCCACTCAACTCCTCCTCAAAATAGATAACCTGTACACCCTATAATGGAGCATCATCCACCTCCTCCACTTAGGAAATTTGCAAACTTTATTGGAGAAAGTCTCTTGGTGCTCGCTGTGTAAAATTACATGCCAAATGGTGCACTCAAGAGTATTCCATACTTTACTAGTAAGAATCAAGTCACCCCTCAGGAACATATCCAGGATATAGTAAATGTGTGTTCACTCTATTTGATCACACATGATGATGTAGTAGTCATGCTATTTGTTGCCTCTTTCAAAGGTAAAGCATTCCAATGGTACTTAGGTCTAAGACTTGGATCTATTACCACCTAGGAAGAGCTGGGAACAAATCTTTGCAATTACTTTGAAGATAAGTCAGATCACCTATCTCTGGTGGAGCAATTAAAAACAAGGAGGGCCCCAACTAACAGATGACTGATTTCAACATCATATTTCAGAAGACTTGGGAGAGAATCCCCCTTATGGTAAGACCTACAACCCATCATGCTTTCCTATATTATCTAAAGGCGCTCAATAACGATATCTTAGTCATGATCCAATCCATGAGAGGTAGGAATTTACCATCTTCTTATAATATTGTAGTAAGGGTGTAAAATAGTCTTATTCAGGCGGGAAAGATAGCTCCTAGGCCTGATATGCCCTTATTCCTAGAAATTTCATAAGCACTCCAGCCTTTTGTGGCCCCTATTCCTGTTCCTAAGCAAAGCTCGCAACCAGTTGCCTTAACATCCTACTCTCCAATGTAACAAAAAGAGGATGAAGAATTAAAGGATCCTATGATAAATTTATCAAACAAAATCATATCATTAGAAAAGCATCACGTGCAAGCCTATAGATGTAATTCTAATCAGGCGCATGGAACAAGGAATCAACCTTGGTGAAATCAATATGGAAATTAAAGATACATTCCCAACCAAAAGAATGATAGATGGCATCCCAATACACATCTTCCCTTACAAGTTTTTCCTCCCACACCTTCTCTTCCAGCACCCAGTACGAGTCAAGTGCTCATGCCAATTAAAAATAATTTGGTGCAAGATTCATAATGGTGCTTCCCTTACAACATGCCTCATAGTCAATATCATTTTGCTAATGCTACGCACACAAAATCCTTCATGATCCAGAATGCTTCCACCTGTGATCCTTCAACAAGTACCACTGAAGCAGATAACCAAGAAAGACCAGAAGCTCCTCCATAGATAAATTTGATGTTCTTTGGTGCAAAGGACTTCGGTGTAATCAACCAAGATGTAGATGATATAAATAGACCGCGCACCCAAGTTACATACAACATAAGATACATGAAGAGAATGCTAGAGTTAGGCACATAGGTCACGATCCCAAAAACAAAAGAAGATCCTCAAAAGTAGAAAGATGCAGCCAAGGCATCTAGTATTAAAAGCACCCAAGTCCCTATATAATAGATCTCACACAAATCTCCTTCTGAAGCAATGCGCGCCCCTCCTTTAGTAGGTTAATCCTCCACACCAGCTAAATTATTTGCTTCAGTACCTCAATAGTCAAGAAGGGAGGTTGATGCCCAAATTCACAAAATAGTGGGCCTCCCATTTAGTTTTATGGACCAGATGAAGAGGACAAACATAAATGTTACAATGTGAGATGCCTTGACTATTCCTTCTCAACGAGATTTGATGTATGGGGCCCTGTCCCAACTTTTAAGTGCTAATCCAACTATTCACAAATTTTGTTCTACTATTAACATCTACCAAGAAGAGGAGAATCAAGTTAGTAAAGTTGTTAAAACCCCACCTTTTTACACGTTGTTGATCATAGGAAAACACCTAGTGCATAATTACATGATTGAATTAGGTGTTAGTACCTCTATTATGCCCAAGAAGATAGTTGATGTCCTAGGTATTACGTATATTCCCTTGTCTAAATGAGTCTTGTAACTTGATGGTTCAATTGAAAATACATTAGGGATCATCAAGGATCTCGAGATAACCCTTCATGCATGTCCAAGTATGACCATAACTCAAGATGTGTCTATCATCGACCTACCTCCTTTGTTTTCCCTATGTTTGTCAAGAGAATTTACTACTAAAGTGGGTGGTAACTTGTCTTCTGATTGGTATCATATGTTACTCAAGACAAGGTATGGTACCTAGTTTACCATACAAGCTGAGCTTATATTTTCCTATCATGTAGAGTCATATGTCCCTTCCCCTCTCCAAGCAAACTGTTTGATCTAAGAAGAATAAGTTTCAGTTCCTGAAGAGAAGTCTCTTCCACCCTCTATTCCTGACCTAACACTTGATGAATGGGTGGAGAGACACCATAAATTTGATCCATATGTTGAAGAATTGAAATATTATGAAATTGGGCTTGGCACTTACCACATTATTGAAGAAGAAGCTATGCTTCCACACGTGCTCAAGAAAGAAAAAGATGATTTGGGTCTGTGGAAATTATACTTTGATGGATCCAAAAATAGAAATGGCAAGGAAGCAGAAGTGGTTATCATTTCCCCTAAGGATGATAAATTATTCTTCGTGTATAGGATGCATTTTACATGTTCTAACAATGTGGCAGAATATGAAACGTTGATCCATGGCTTGCTCATTTCTGAGAAGAATAAAATTAAGATGTTGTAGATCTTTAGGGACACAAAATTGGTTATCCACTAGGTTACCAAAAAATTCCAGACAAGGAATAAGCTTCACAAATCTTATAAGGATAGATTTTGGGACCTCCTTGAGAGATTTGATGCTCTAAATCTGCAGGTGGTGCCATGTAAAATGAACAACGAAGTTGACCAGATGGCTGCACTTGGTTCGCAATTCTCTTCTGCTAAGGAATTTATCAAAGGAAAAACTCAGAACATCAAGATGGTGATCAGACCATCCATTCCATACAACAATACCAGCTAGCAAGTATTTGAAAGTGACACACAGATCATCCAATTTATCCATAATTAAGCTGAGTTCTCATCAAGCATACAAGCTGACTTACATGACAACTATGGCGACCAAGTGATACAGCTGAAGATAAAAAAGTTACCTAAAGGGCAGTCACCTCAGAGAAAATGTTTACCCGTGATGATGAGTTCAAAAGTGAATAAAAGTACATGCACACCGCATAAGAATAATGCTCCCTATTCACTATTGCGTGTGGGAAAGAGCTACTGCTCGGAAAAACTTGTGCACATGATGAAAACTAGGCCTTCATTTCTCTCTATCAAAAATACAATGATATCTTCTCCTGGGAGTATGAGGACCTCAAAGGTTTTGATCCAAGTGTTCCTCAACACACCATTGACCTTGATCTTGGTATCAAGCACGGTTAGATAGAAGCAGCGACCAGTCAATCCAAAGATAGAGCCCCTCATGAGAAAGGAATTATCCAAACTCATTGAGGAAAAAAATATTTTTCTTATCAAATACTCTACTTGGGTCACAAATCTGGTTCCAGTGCACAAGAAGAATGGTGAAATCAGACTCTATGTTGATTTTAGATATTTGAATAAGGCATCTCTAAATGATCATTATCCTTTGCCTTCAATGGAGCAGATTCTACAGATTGTGGCTAGTGCACAGAGATTCTCCATGCTAGATGGATATTCAGGTTTATTTAGACAGCTCAGTTAATTGGACTGTCACATTGGTGAGTAGTAGGTCCCCAGGTTCAAACACCCAACTTAAATCACTTTTATCTAACCATGGCCCCTCACATCACACATTAATGTTAATTTCAACAACAAAAATTCAAAAAAAAAAAAAACTAAGTAAAAACGTTATGTGATTATGTGATGCATCCGAATGGGTGCACCAAAATTTCCACCTGGGCACCTAGACACCTGCATTTTATTAGGGGACCTAGACACCTCATTATATACCTAAATTTAGTATCTATCTCCTCTTCGGTACCTAACTAAGACTTAGTTCAACCCTAAAAATCAATGCCTATTATTCCTCTAACCAAATTCCCTCTCATTAAAAGATAACGTCCGTTTTGATCCGAGATAAATGGACAAACCTAGCCCAAATGATGGGAAGATCTGTCATTTTTAGTAAACCTACAAAATCCCGCCTTAACTGACGCCGGTCATCCCTAAACCGACGTTGATCAACCCAAAACCATTTTCGATGACCATTTATTCACTTTGGTAACCTTGTTTGAGAGGTTGGCCACATTCTTGAATTTTGGGGAGCAAAGGAGACATGCATGCAAGCAAGAACGAGAGCTCTTTCACACATCCAAGAAGCCATAGCCAACATCAAGATAGATCCAGAGGTATCACTCTCACGGTAGCATTCCGGGAAGCACTACCACAGCACCAAGCTCCATCCCACCGATCAATCATCACCACCACCGAGCCATTGGACCTGCAACATTAGTAAGTGCATTTATCATCTATTTCATTCCATCCTTGTTTTGTTTTAAAGGTTTTTGTCATCTCTGTTATCATTTTCTATTAACATCTCCATTACCCCACCATTCAATTTCTTACAAATTCAACCCTTCACCACCATACCATTTGATCATCTTTACACAAACTTTGTACATATCTGAGTGTTCCTAAGATCCTCACAGACCTCATTATTCCCCTTTTTACCTCTTTCTAACCTCAGACTAATTTCCATAATCAGATCTTATTGAGTTCCTATCATCCTGACCGTACCAATGTCGGTTACCCATGACCATCATCAGTTCTCTCTAAACCACCATTAGTTATATCTGACCGATACCGATATCTGTGATTTGGCCATCCTATCAATAATAGAACCTAATAATCTTCACCTAAGAAACCTAAGTGACCCAGAACCTGAACCTAACTAGTGCCGAAACTCTAACCAAATACCCCACCTCCAAATCTGATCATAGCCTAGCCTATTATGTTATATTTTTTTATTGTATTTAGATGAGATACCTAAATCATATCAATCATAGTAGGATTCTATTTACATACATTATTTCTTGCATTAAATTGTATTAAACAGTGGGTTGACTGCCACCAAGGAATTATCACACTTCCTGGATCTAGCACACATTAGGAAGCCCACTGACATATATTATTTAATCCTCTTTTTGTGGTTTTGTTGTGTATTTCAGGTAGTTCCTCCTAGCCAAAAGGAATTTCTCACAGTCAGCATTGGATCAAGAAGTCAGAACGCATGCACAACCTTCAAACTAACCATCGCAATATGTATTCCTCCTTAGCTCACACCCTTATTTGTTTCGTCTAAAAAAACTTATAGAAAATGGTGAAACATTTTGGCACGCCCGGTGGGACCCATCCGGGGTTCCTTGCATCTTATTCATTATTAGGAAAATTTTGTATGTTTGTTTCCCTTCTAAAAGGATTCTACATTAATCTCCTTCTCTGGAATCTTCCTCTCTTTCTATTGTCTAAAAGAAATCATGTTTTGGTGCTATAAAAATAACACTTATTTTCTTTCATTAGTATTGCATTAGTTAAAAAGCATCCCTATTCCTGTTCATCATTCGCTACATCGAATATACTATTTCTATTTAGGTTTAAAACACTTTCATTACATTTTGATTTTCTACATTATAGCTCACATGAAAAAGAGGGCAACCTATATGCTAGAAGTCATGCCTAGCTGATGGTTGACACAATTTAACAATAAAAAGCACTTACTTCTCTCTCTTTCTCTTGCCAAATTGCACAAAAATTTGAATATACACACCTTCTTAAAAAACATCTTACCTAGGAATGAATGTCAACGATCACATGATCAGAGGATTGACATGTAATCCCCAGCTAGTTATCTATGTTTAGTACCCCATCAGAGGAAGGACTGCCCCCACTATAACATAACCTGAAACATCACCCTCTAGATTTTATTTTTCGTAGGATGCCTTCCCAACCAATTTTTTTTTTCTGAATTCACGTGCTAGTCATAAACATATATAAGCTACAACAAATATAAAATTCACTTTTAGGACTATGTGTTTTCATAGCTATGTGCTTGACTTGTGTTTTAGGTGAGAGGAGACATTTTCTTCTTATTTCTTTTTCCTTCCACACTCTTCCATCATAGTTGGAGTATCCTGACTTTCTCTGAGTGTGTTAGGGCCTCATCCTATCATACCTAGGCTTCTGGGTTGATTCTTCATACAATCTAAATTCACAACACTTCATTTTGCTTCATTTTTAAGATTTCACAATAACTGTCATCGATTTACATCTGATCGGCATCGGTCTATCTGATCAGCGTCATTTCCTTGTTCTGTTGGTCAGTTTACCCAGAGAACACTCATCTCACCTTATTTTCCATCTAAAAGTTTCTATGTATCACCATACTCTCTGTATTCTTATCATAGTCCTCCAATACAATCTCCTTGTCTAATAGTCACAAGTTTTTGCTTTATTTTCTGAAACTGTTATTCTTCATAGTAACTATCATCAGTCATCTTGTGACTGACCTCGATCACACATTAACAAACATTGGTTCTTTCAATCGACATCGGTTACCCTATTTTGATTTTTATCAAAATATTTACTTAATTTTCCTCTTGAAATTTATTTTGTCCATCTCTGTTGTCCCCTGTGTCATTTACAGAGTACAGTTCACCTAATTTACATTGATACACATGTTGTTGACTCACATCCAAACTAACGCCCTCATGTTTCACGCTAGCCGTCAGCCACTCCCACCTAGTCCATCGCCATCATCTATTCTATCACCTATGGATCCGATTAAGCTTATCCCCATCCCTACCCCCTTTTTTTCAGGGGGGACCAATTTATCCCAATCTACTAATGACCTTATTATAATGATGATGGAGAAGATGTAGACCTTAGAAGCATCTGTTTCTGGCTCACGTAATTCTTTAACATATGATAAAATCTTTAATGAGCCTATCCATCCATCTATTCCCATTCGTCCTTACCTAGTGCATTGAGAAATTATTAAATTCAATCGCTTCAATAGTAAATAAGACTTGCATCAACACTTGTGATCATTCAAACTTGGGTGTTATGTAATCGTGCACGATGATGCTTTGCTCCTGCGAACTTTCCCAATGTCCCTGACAGGACCAATATTGGACTAGTATAGTGGACTACCTCGACATTCTATTTATTTCTTTAATCAAGTAGCCCAAGCCTTTCGAGATCATTTTTCAATCAATGTTACCAAGAAATTCACCATGACCAATCTCTATTCAACCCGATAGTATGAAGAAAAATCTATCGTAGATTTTGTTTCATGCTGGTGAAGTCTTATTAAACAATTGATGTTCCAACTACCTCAAATTGAACTTATTGAGTTGTTCACTAGAGCTTGTGCTAGACACATCTCACCAACTCTACAGTTCCAAACCTTCCGAACCTTTGATGAAGTATTCACCATGGACCGAAAACTAGAAATTTGTGCCATTGAAGAAAATAATATCTAATTACAGAACAAGAACACCCCATTCAAATACAATGATTCTTCTTCATCTTCAAAACCAAAAAATAACTATTCAAATCCCAAAGGATCAGCCAATGTGGTAGTCCTCAAGGTGGGTCCATCTCATCCTTCTAATTAGGCTCAACCTTCTTCCAATCTTTCTCCTATTTAGGCTTTTCAGCTCTGAAGGGAGCTGCGGAAGTACACTTCAATTGGAGAGCCCTATTATTTGGTCTTGGAAAAAATTATTAAATCTAAAGCCATTACACTTCCTCCCATAAAACCTCATACAAGTTTCAATCCCACTCATCCTATGCCCATGTGGTATAAAGAACACGACTACTGTAATTATCATCATGTTAAAGGACATAGTGATGGTAACTGCATAACTTTTTAAAACATTATTCAAGACATGATAGCCAATGGAGACCTTGTCATAGACAACCCGAACATGCCAACAAATCAGAATTTGCACATATTCAAAAATCCATTCCCTAACCATAAACCATCATCAAATCAAAGTAGCGAACCTTCATCCAGTGACAAAAATTTCCATGAGGTTCACTTAGTTTTTGATATCGTGCCAACTGTTCCTAAAAACCTACCTACTTCATCATTGAGGAAATCTTGGCACAAGCTCCTCCAACCACAGAATATCATACCTCTTCTACTCCTCCACCCACAGAGGAGTCCCCCTCTTCTCCCCTTGCTCTCACGGAGGAACCCACACTTTCTCCTGATGTCGTGTCATCGTCTATTTCCCAGCCTTCTGAACTGACAACACTTGTTATTCTCCCATCCATAAGAGAATCATCATCGCCTTCTCCTCCATCGAGAGAGAGGTCTATTTCACCAGACCTAGTATCTCTCCTACCCATAGGATATGTTTCAAACATGTCACTACCTATCAGGGATAGTTCTCCCTTAGCATCCCAGAACCCTATTGACATGATCTCAGCTCTTTTACGTACAGAATCTGAGGCTAGCCAATTCCTTATCTCACAAAAATATTTTACAGGGATTGCTACCTAACCCATTCCATTATATTCTTTAGTAATCCCATTTTCACGGTTTGTCAATCATTTGGATTATGTTGATCAGAACATGATCTGGGGACATCTTTAGCTCCCCATTTTGAAACAAATGCAAATGTTTCCTAAAGATACTTCCACAATCTACCAAAAGGTATTTTCAAAAATCAAAGCTACATTGAACATGAGGATTGAAATGGATTCCTCTTCATCATTCCTATCTCCATCCAAAATTCTACCCATCACTACAAATATTCCCAAACCTAACAACCTACCCACACTTATCCCCCAACCAGTATCGAGACCAGTTACTACTTTGGGTGTTATGCCGACGTCAATCCTTACTCACCCATCTGTTAGATCAGACCTAGCTGCGTCTTCCAAAGTCCGCAACAACATTATCTCCCCACCTAAAAAGAAAACCAAACCCTCTAGGCCACATACACCAGTCACACCTACCACACCTTTGTCACCTTCCCCCATTCCATCCATCCTAGGGCCTCATGCATCAAACTTAACCAAAAAATCTCACACCCAAAGCCAATCAAACACTAAACAACCTACTACTGCATAACAAGCCTTTGCTACAACTCATTCACCCAAAAACGAAGCTCTGTCACCCTCACCCGTGCACTTCTTGCCACCCATACCTCCACCAGTTACTATAACCCAAACCTTGTCTATACGACTTCAACTAATGCCACCTATCCAACACTTACCAAACACCTCCACCGCAACTCAGTTGCCCCCATGGGTAACCCATCCTCTGCACCATATGATTTTCCTTCTACATCATGTACTCCCGTTTCACCTTTACTCAAGAAGGTGTAATGCAAAGCTAAGAATTCTCCACCCCCCAATAAGGTAGTCAAACCAACAAAACCTTCCATCGCCAGCTCTTCTACCCCACCTTTATCCAAACATATGCCAACAAGACCTAAGACCAATCCACATACCAAACTAGTATACCAACACATTCCCCCTCTTATAAATCCTCTTCCCTCACAATCAGCCACACCTATACCCAAACCCACACTCACTTCCCATGATGATCCATTAGCGGCATCCTACACCAACATTTTAACCAATCTCTTAGAGACTTCCATCCTAATATTACCACTGCTTCAACCTTATGGTTCTCTCAAACCCAAACCAAAAGGGTTTGATGAAACCAATATTTGTGCCTATCATCATGTGCCACGACATGATGTTGAAATTGTAAGGCTCTAAAGACTGTTCTTCTTCAACCTTTTCCTCCTAATTTTTTTTTTGATGATGATGACCTACTTGATGAGGACCATGCTCTATTGTCAACTATCATCATACATCATTGTCCTTTAGCCATTCCACGACCAGTATCTCCACCCCCACAACCATTTTTCCCACCTCAAAAATTTAAGATGAACATGGTCCATATAAGAGAGCTGGCCAAACCACTACCCAAATGTCAATGTGCTCTACTCATTTCACAAGGCTCTTATCCACTTATAGAATTTTTCCTCTCATGCCATTATACCATTCATGACACACCCTCTCCATCCACCTCCCCTCAAATTAACATGGTTCATGTTACTACCTGCACTCAGAAAGACAAAGGAAAAGAAAAATCAACTAGCCCATCAACCAACCCTATACCCAATATACCATCTGCAACCACTCCCAAAATCACCATACGAAGACCTACATACCCTATCTTTTATGGGGTCACCCATCGTGTAATGATAAAACAACTACATCAGTCTCCTCTAAAGATGTCATTGTATGATCTTGTCAAGACTTCTGAATCCCACAGACAAGCCCTTATCAAGGTTTTACAATTCATTGAAGTTCTACCCAATGACCCCACACCAGTGGCCTTAATTATCACCCCTCACCATGTGGCCTCGATAACAAAATAATCTCCTCCTTCTACCCCCATGACCCCTCCTCACATCACCACCCTTAGGTTCTCTGAATAGGAGATTGTACCTCTCCAGTAAAATAACCCTTATACCACTCTATTCATTTCTATATATATCAATAACATACACATACGACACATCATGATTAATGGTGGTGCAAGCATTAACATCATCTCCTGCCATGTATATAATCAAATGCGTATTCTTTATAACTATATGCATAATAAACTAGTTATGATATGCTCCTTCAACGACACCATCACCTCCACCCTTGGCAGTATTATCCTTCATATTCACGTAGGCCCTCACATTGTCCCAGAACTATTCTATGTCTTAGAGGGGGAGTTCCAATATAACCTATTGCTTAGAAGACCCTGGATTTGCATCATGGGTTGTGTCCCTTCAAATTTACACCGCTATGTAAAATTCAAGCAAGAAGGACATAATTACACCATCCCCACTGACCCATCACCATTTAAGACCTTTAACATGCTGCACCAACCCAATGATGTACTTGTAGCATTCAAGGCATCTGTTACTACTACCACTTCACCTTCACTCACAAGCCCATCCACCAAGGTTGCCACTGCCTCTCCCACATCTAACCCTTCTATTCCTACTGCCGCTATAGCCTCTAGAGCTGACTCATTTGCTTCCAAATCATCTAACGATTCATCTATCCCCGCTACCCACATATCAACTATAGATCCCTTAGAAGGTGTTTTTCAATGCCTCACTCTGGGGGAGTACCACCTATACAATATCGAAAAATCCCTCACCCCGCAAGAGCATGGGAACCTATGTCAGCACCCTAGTTATGACTACCATGTAGGTGAGTTTTTTCCTTATGGTCATCCCCGCCTTCACACTAATCTAACATATGGGGGACTTGATATTGCCATTTATTCACCCAAACCTCCATCCCAAACACGAACTTTTTCATCTGACTTACACTCCTTTACTAACCGCCTCTTCGCTCACACTTTTCTCTACTATTGCACATGGAAAGGATTTGGCTTCGGTTTTTACGAACAAGGCCACCATACTGTCATATCCTATACCACCAGTAAACACAATGACCATAGTGGCATTGGCTTTGACACACCACCTCCCAAAAAGGCTCACGTTGACCTCATTGAGGAAGACAAACCTTCTCCACCTCATCCACCCACGTCACCATCTTCACCCACGGAGTCCATAGATCCTGAATATATTCCTCCTAACTTTTTTTTTCGTAAACACAATTTCCCTGGGACCTCTAACCTATCAATGCGATGGCGAGGATCCCTCTTCTCTCCCATTCATGTATCCTGACATGATCTATGATGATACACCTTCTATTAATGTCATTCAATGTCAAGATGATGAGTTATGGATATGATTTTCTAAGGCCTACCATTTTTCTCTAAAAATTCACCATTCCTCCCTAACTATCTGTTAATGTGAAATCACAACAACCCCAAATGAGTTATGGATATGCTTTTCTAAGACAGGGTCATTTGGTGTGATTTTCATAACATGGGACCATCTCTCAAGCTATGGGACTTGCGGACTTGAGATGGCCCTCCATAGAAATATGGCTTCTTCTTCTTAATCTTAATGCTAAACTACTCCTAATGTAAAAATTACATCTAACTACACTTATCCTAACAATGCTAAGGAGACAGGGAGAGAGAAAGTGCATAAAGAGGGAAATCCTACACTAACGAGGTGATAACACCAAGAAAAGGGAAGTGCTGGTCACAATCTCAGCTACTTAAAGTGGAGATAGGTGAGAAGAGGAGAGGGTGGACAAGATGCACCACAAACCAGAGATAAATTTTACACAGAACACCACTTCAATCCCCATGATCACAACTCCCAGATCTGCAAATGAAACATCCAAAACATGCACATAATACTCCAAAATGATGAGAGGTAAGAGTATGCAATGAAAACAAGCAAAGGATGGGAAAATGCATCACAAAAATGAGATTTATTACTTTAGAAATTTGCAAAGAGCATCATACACAAGTAAGAGTCACAAAATTCCATTTATAGAGCAAGGGAGGAGATTTAAACTCCATTTTGATGCTGGGGAAGAAAATAAGGGGGAGGAAGACAAGAAGAATGAACAACAACTTTTACAATGAATCCTGCCCCTGTATTTATAGATTTGATCGAAGAGAAGAAAGAGAGAGAGAGAAGTGAGAAAATCAGGTCGAAACTCAACCACTGTTGTTAATGCTTCTGATAAAATCTACCCCCAAATCTATCTTTACTACATGTTCCTTAATTTGGCACCTTGAAAGAAGAGGAAATGTTGGAAACAAATTAAATCCGATCTGGTTGTTGAGACAGATGGATCCTGCATTGAAGGACCGAAGATGTTTCCTCCATTTTCCTTTACCTAACCTCCTCAAAATTAAAGTTTCAGACCTTCATGGCATGGGTGAGGTCGAGATATTTCCAACGACATCATATTTGCAATATTTTGAGCCTCGAGTCGAAAGATATGCCCCTTCGAAGTTTGTATTGGGTCCGTATAGGAGGGCGGGAAAATAGATTGAAAAATGGGTCCCCTTTTGATATGGGACATGTGGCAGCCAGATTGGAACAAAATTTGGGCCTGCAGGTTCGGAATTTATCTTTTCCCTTTTTTCCTAGAGAATCAAAAAATCCAGAAAATTCCTGCGGCCCCGCTACTCTACTTGGACACGTGGCTTCTTTTGGTTGGCTAGGAAATGCACTTCCATCTTTATCTCTGTGCCTTTTGGGAAAAGGAAAATTTTCACCTTTTGTTCCACCTCCCCGCTTTGGCTTTGACTCAGGTTCAAACTTTTAATTTTTCCCTCTTCTTTCTCCTGGCATCATTTTGGAATGTAAGCTCATAGGTTTGAAACATTTCCCCTTCATTTTCCTCTATGTGAGGGGTTGTCTTGACAAAAATTGCTAGGGGGGTGAATTTGGGATAACAATTTGGTGACTCATGGGGACATCTACCTGCTAGATGAAGAGACCAGTGACCTTGAAGTATCCATTAGGCATGGATTCTTCCTGATAACCAATTCTTTAATCTAACTTTGAAATTATGACATCTGAACCTCTTGGAAACCCATTGAAACTTGGATTTGAACTTCACCAAAAGCTAACTAAAATGGACTATGCAAGAGCAAACCAACAACACTAGAAACTATGTACAAACTAAATCATACATACCCCAAGTGGGATATGTAGAGTGTACAAAAGCACTTCTTCTACTGAAAAACAAACCTACTTACTCTACTCTAACCAAGAGCAAAGGAAACTCAAACAAAACCTGTAACTGGCAAGGATAAATAGCTTCCCTTCCTCAAAAATGGCAGCCATGCAACTAATTTGGCACTGAACATGGCTGGTTGTATGAGTGAAAAAATGACAGTAAGCCAGTCCTCCACCCAAATCATTAAGGTATCAACATTAATGGAAAATACCTCCTCAAGTTGACATGCATTAGACTTCTGGAGGTATTGATGGTGACCCTTGGTACTTTGATTCTCATTGTCATGCCCTGAAGTAGGCATGAATGATTTTGGCTTCTCCCTTGGCTCCAATGAAGCCAAGTACCTGATTGGGCATGGTCTGATCTGATGGATGTGCCTGTTACTCTGAATTTCAACTCCAGGAATGGAGTCTTCTTATGGACCTTCTTGAGTGGATAGTGTGGGAGAGATGATGATATCCTCCTGCCTTTTCTCTTCCTCTTCCTTTGAAGAACATGGAAGATCAAGATCATCCAACCTTTGTTCCAGAGGGTCGTTATGAAGTGTAGGTTGTTATTCCTGAATGTTCTCCTTCATAGCAACAGGCTCATGTGCTTGGGATGTGAGAGATGGAGAAAAAAATGATGTGATCTCCTTAAGCTCCTCTATATCAAGACAATCCTCCAAGTCAGACAGATAATTTTCCTCCTCGTTGTCCTGCTGTGTGTGTTTAACCTCCTCCAAGGTATCCTTCGAATCTGAAATTTTCTCACCATGGTTCCCTTCATCTTCAAACATGAAGTTTGAAATATCAAAATCTTCTTTGACATCAAAGCTTGAAGGGGATGAACATTGAAGTTGGAGGAAGAACTGAAGGTTCTTCTGTGGCTTGCTCTGCACTTGGAGCCTCTGAAACTGTATGGTCCTCCTCCACATCCAGAATGTACTCCTCTTCTTTTGGATTAGGAGTAGCTCCTTCTTCCCCTTCTTGCGCTGTGGCTAGAACTTCCACAACTTGCGGCTTGACCTCATCCTCCTCCATAGGCTTAACCAACAAGGGAACCTTTGAAAAATCAAATTTATTAGCCCAACTCTTCAGATTTTCTATCATTTCTTCTCTATTTGGTTCCTCTGTTTGATGTTCTCCTTGGCTGGATTCTTGAGTCTCTTCCCAACATGGGCTTGGGAAAGCAACAAGAGTGGCAGGTTGGGGTTCAACCATCTTTACAATTTTTTGTGGTGGGAAGGGAGGTAGAACTTCTTGTTTTTTCAGAGGGGATGACTTTTTTGAAGGGAAAAGGACAAAATAAGTGAGATGGGGTGGAAGACTAGGGAATGGAGAAATGAAATCAACACTTGGGGCAGCAAGTGGAAAGCTTGAATCTTGCCTCTATTGAAGTGATAAATATTGAGGGAGAGAAAATGAAAGACAGTGAGCTGGTGATTGACTTACCCATTGGAGGGGTTGTCTTG
This sequence comes from Taxus chinensis, assembly GCA_019776745.2. Taxonomy (NCBI): domain Eukaryota; kingdom Viridiplantae; phylum Streptophyta; class Pinopsida; order Cupressales; family Taxaceae; genus Taxus; species Taxus chinensis. Next base: position 420,733,781 of record CM034155.1, on the reverse strand, counting down.
ACTCCAACTCATAAGCCCCAATCTCCTCAGCCCACTGTGCAAGATGAGGCAACACTTCAACCATGAAGTCAAGCTTCTCTTGAGGGCTGTAATTTCTTGGAAAAGGGCCTTCCCATGGAAAAGGAGCCTTGCAACAAATTTTGAAAGCCCACATTTGAGTTGTTGCCCTTAATTAAACCATGCCAGCCTCCATTTTTAGAATCTTCTCCAGTAGACCAGCTTCCTCTGCATAACTATCACCATCATATGCATCCCCTTGTCCTTGATAAACTTCATAGTTAAACTGGTGTTGACATTTCTCATGTGGGTAAGCATAATGGTTATGGGTCTGATCATAATGTTGATATGGAGGAGTTGGGAAATACATTGGAGGTGGACTATATTGTTGTAAGTGTGAGTTCCATGAAGGGAATGAAGTCATGATTGCACAACCTCATGGAATGGGAGAAAATGAAAGAGATGGGAGAAGAAAATGGATGAAATGAGTGGAAATGGATGGAAAAGGTCTGCAACTTAGAGAATGGGTTTCTGACCAGATGGAGTCGCCATATGTGCCTGAAGTGCCTCCAAAGGCTGAAAGCTTCACCAAGGGAACATTGAACCTGATGAAGTGAAGTGGAAAGGTGCTTCAGACTTGTCCAACCGGGCGTGCCAAAAATGGTAGTGCAAAATCACAACACCCCCAAATGAGTTATGGATATGTTTTTCTAAGGAAGGGTCATTTGGTGTGATTTGCATAACATGGGACCATATCTCAAGCTGTTGGACTTGCGGACTTGAGATGGCCCTTCGGAGAAAGCTAGCTTCTTCTTCCTAATCCTAATGCTAAACTACTCCTAATGCAAAAATGACATCTAACTACACCTATCCTAACAATGCCAAGGAGACAGGGAGAGAGAAAGTGCATAAAGAGGGAAATTCTACACTAATGAGGTGATAACACCAAGAAAAGGGAAGTGCTGGTCACAATCTCAGTTGCTTAAAGTGGAGAGAGGTGAGGAGAGGAGAGGGTGGACAAGATGCACCATAGACCAGAGATAAATTTTACACATAACACCACTTCAATCGCCACGAACACAGCTCCTAGATCTGTAAATGAAACATCCAAAACATGCACATAATAATCTAGAATGATGAGAGGCAAGAGTATGCAATGAAAACAAGAAAATGATGCACAAATGCATCACAAAAATGAGTTTTATTGCTTCAAAAATTTACACAGAGCATCATACATGAGCAAGAGGTAAAAAATTCCATTTATAGAGTAGGGGAGGAGATTCAAACTCCATTTCAACCCTAGGGAAGAAAAGAAGGGGGGAGGTAGAGAATAATAATGAACAATAACTTTTATAATGAATCCTGCCCCTGTATTGATAGATTTGATCAGAGAGAAGAAAGAGAGGAGCAGGAAAATTAGGTTGGAACTCAACCACTGTTGTTAATGCTTCTAATAAAATCTACCCCCAAATCCATATTTACTGCATGATTCCTTGATTTTGTGCCTTGAAAGAAGAGGAAATGGTGGAAACAACTCGAATCCGATCTGATTGTTGAGATAGATGGATCCTACATTGAAGGCCCGAAGACATTTCCTCCATTTTCCATTACCTAACCTCCTCAAAATTAAATTTTCAGACCTCCGTGGCATGGGTGAGGCCGAGATCTTTCTAATGGAATCATATTTGCAATATTTTGAGCCTTGATTCGAAAGATACGCCCCTTCGAAGTTTGTATCGGGTCTGTAAAGGAGGGCAGGAAAATAACTTGAAAAATGGGTCCCCTTTTGATATGGGACATGTGGTAGCTAGATTGGAACAAAAATTGGTCTTGTGGGTTTAGAATTTAACTTTTCCCCTTTTTCCGCGAGAATCACAAAATCCAGAAAACTCCCGCGGCCCCACTACTCCGCTTGGACATGTGGATCCTTCTGGTTGGCTGGGAAACACGCTTCCATCTTTATCTCTATGCCTTTTGGGAAAAGGAAAATTTTCACCTTTTGCTCTGCCTCCCCACTTTGGCTTTGACTTAGGTTCAAACTTTGAATTTTTCCCTCTTCTTTCTCCTGGCCTTGTTCTAGAACGTGAGCTCATAGGTTCGAAACATTTTCCCTTCATTTTCCTCTATGTATGGGGTTGTCTTGACCAAATTCACCAAGGGGGTGAATTTGGGATAACACTACCCACCCATTCCTACCCAAATCTCTCCTCCACCCATCCCTACCCTCCCTTACCATACATCAACCTTCCTACCCTTCCTATTTCACCCATTTTCTTCAAAATTTAAATTCCATTCCCCCCCCCCCAAAAAAACCCATTTTACCCTAACCCGATTTCTACAAACTAATTTACCTACACAAGTAGAAGGAAATTGAATCCGAGCTCATCATGATTCTATCTACATTGTGTCACATCAGGCTGCTTCACTCGTGGTCCACTCAATCCATCTCCTACCTCTGCCATCACCGAATGGCCTCCTCATCTCCACCAAACCCAATCGATCACACCGATCTCATGGACCCGCCTATTGAATGCTGATTACCTACTCCAAGGCTTGCTAACTCAACTCTTTGTCTTGCTCCATCACTTGCCACTTTTCCACTGCTCCTTTGTCATTTTCTTTTATTGGAAAATGACAAATGATTCTGTAAAAAGTGGAATTTTCATTTTTATCCCAATCCCCTATGACTGACGTCGGTCAACATGTAACCGGCGTTGGTCACACTTCAAAATAGTTTCCCATGCCCCGCTCCCTATTTCACCTATCGCCACTCACGCTCACTAATTTTTATAATTCCGACCACCAATTGAAACATACCTACAAACCCTACCTACCCATACCTTTCCTTTGTTGCATCTTAGGAGTTGTTATTTTACCTATACCTTGGCCTTACCCATACCATGACCTATTTTCCTAAACCTGACCAACTTGGTATGACCATTGACCTTATGTACTCATTATACCTTGCGATGTTGTTACCTATGTTTTTTTAGCCTACCAACCATACCTTGCCTATTGGTGTGCCGTTTATCCCAACCAAACCTTTGGTGTACCGGAACATACCTAAACGTTCCTGCACCTAACCTATGTTGTGTTTCCAAACCATATCCTATACCTTGGATACTTGAATCACTTCACCCTTGTTTAGATAAACCTATCAACCTTGGATGATGTGGATTTTGCAATATCTTCAACCTAGTTCCATGTTGCAATCTATACGTGTGCGTGCATTTGATTTCCATTACCCATGAACCGATTTTGACAATGACCTACTACCCATTACCCGAGTTGACCATCACCTTTTCCCTCATTACTCAAACCTTTCCCCACCTATCTTCCCCACCTACAACTTTATCAAACCACTCAACTATTCCGTCTTCTACCTCATCAGTGCTCGGTTTGAGGGAGATCACCTTCACCCACACATGGGGCATTCACTTCCTATTTTTGTCAGCATCGCTTACCAATAGAATCTATGCAAAAAAAATGGGCAAAATGTAGACACCAAAATTGGGTCACACTCCCCTTGTTCCCCTTTTGAACAACTAACTTAAACACTTTTACCTAACCATGATCGTCACATCACACATTAATATTAATTTAATCACTTTAGTTAAATTAATACTCATCCTCACTTTATTCATTATTTAATTATCTTAATTAAACCAATTTTCACCTCACCTAGACACCTCACCCAACCACCTCACCTATACACCTCATTATAAACCTATTTTTAGTATCTATCTACTCACCATAACTAAGTAAGACTTAGTTCAACCCTAAAAAGCAATGCCTATTATTCCTCTAACCACATTCCCACTCATTAAAATATAGCATCCGTTTTTATCCGCGATAAATAGACAGACCTGGCCCAAATGATGGGAAGATCTATCATTTTTAGTAAACCTACGGAATCCTACCTTAACCGACACCGGTCATCCCTAAACTGATGCTGGTCAACCTAAAACCGTTTTCGGTTACCGTTTATTCACTTTTGTAATCTTCTTTGAGAGGTTTTCCACATTCTAAAATTTTGAGGAGTGAAGGAGACCTATATGTAAGCAAGAATGAGAGCTCTTTCACACATCCAGTCATCCATATCCAACATCAAGATAGATCCAAAGGTATCGCTCTCATGGTAGCATTAAGGGAAGCACCGCCATGACACCAAGATCCATCCCACCAATCAATCATCACCACCACCCAGCCATTGGACTTGCAACATCAGTAAGTGCATTTATCATTTCTGTCATTACATCCTTGTTATGTTTTAAATGTTTTTGTCCTCTCTGTTATCATTTTCTATTAGCATCTCCATTCAATTTCTAGCAAACTCAACCCTTCACCACCATACCATTTGATCATCTATACAAAAAATTTGTACATATATTAGTGTTCCTAAGATCCTCACAGACCTCATCATTCCCCTTTTTATCTCTGTCTAACCTCAGACTAATTTCCATAATCAAATCTTATTGAGTTCCTATCATCCTGACCGTACTGACATCGGTTACCCATGACCATCGTCGGTTCTCTCTAAACCACCATCAGTTACATCTGACCGATACCAGTCTATATGTTTTAGCCATCCTATCAATAACAGAACCTAAGAATCTTCACCCAAGAAACCTAAGTGACCCAAAACCCAAACCTAACGAGTACAAGAACTCTAACCAACTACCCCACCTCCAGATGTAATTATAGTGTAGCTTGTTATGTTAGATTTTCTTATTGTATTTAGATGAGATACCTAAATCATATCAATCACATTAGGATTTTATTTATTTACGTTATTTCTTGCATTAAATTGTATTAAACATTTGGTTGACTGCCACCGAGGAAGTATCACACTTCCTGGATCTAGGACACGCTAGGCAACCCACTGACATATATTATTTAATCCTCTTTTAGTGGTCTTATTGTGTATTTCAGGTAGTTCCTCCTATCCAAAAGGAAGATCTCACACTCAGCATTAGATTGAGAAGTCAAAACACATGCAAAACCTTTAAACCAACTATCTTAACAGGTATTCCTCCTTGGCCCATAACCTTATATGTTTCGTATAAAAAAACTTAAAGAAAATAGTGAAATAGTTTCAAGAAGATCCTTGTGAATGAAGAGGATCAATTCAAAATGGAGGTTAGAACCAAGTGGGGAACATATGCATATCAGAAAATACCCTTTGGTTTATCAAATACGGGTGCAACTTTTTAGTGTGCCATGGATATTCCCTTCAAAGGTTACTGTTATCTCAAATTTTCCCCCGAAAAAATTGAACAAACAAAACCCTGTGCAGGAAGAAATCCAAGGGATGGTTCCATCGTATGAGCCTGTGTTTCAAATCCAACAAAAAGGTTGCAGACGGGCTCTATAATGGAGGAGCATGGTCAGGGAAGGAGAAAATAGTGTCGAAAAAAACTAGAGGCTCAAAGGAGAGAAACGGAGAAAGTGTCTAAGTCTTCGGGCTTCACAAAAGATTCATAGTGGGCTTAAATTGGCTAAGTATGGAGGAGACAATGGAAGCTGCCAAGTGTCCAAACAATGCACCTCCAAAGATTGAATCCAAACTGGAGACTCAAACAAGTGTAAAGCTTCCATGTGTCTGGGGACCAAAGAAGAGAGTGGGCCCAAAAAGACTAAGTATAAAGGTGTTGGAAGAAGAAGCCACGTGTCGAAACAATGCTCCTTCAAAGCTAAAATCCTAAGCGGGTTTTCAAATGAGCATGGGCCTTGCACTTTTCCCATTTCTAAAAAAGGGACAAAATCAGGGGTTGAATAGTCAAAGCAGCAGTAGGCCAGTGAAAGGATCCAAGTGTTAGCACGACGCTACTTCGAAAGGAAAATCTAGAGTGGGCTTCCAATCAACCGTGAAGTCTCCACATGTCCAGGGTCATACTTATGGCCCCACCAAGCAAAAGGACTTAGCCAAAAATAGAAGGAAACTGAGCAAGCTGCGAAATGCGCCATGTGTCCCATCGGCACACCTCCAAAGATCAAATCGAAAAGTTGCCCCCAAACTAGTGTCAGCTTGCCATGTGGCCATGTTGAAAAGTGAAAGTGGGAAAGCGGGTTGTCGAAGGTAGTTTGAAATTATTGCCCCGAGAAGGCGTAAAGTGAAAAAATGATCCACACCTTTGCTAATGCCCAAGGAGCCACTTTGCAAAAATCAATTGCATGTGGGAAGGTAGGCCTGGGGAGGAATTTTAACACAAATGGAAAATGCGGACTGACGGGCCCGAAGATGATTTTTTGGTATAATGAATTGTGGGGCTACGGGGTGATTTTTGTATTTTGTATTTTTTGGTGCCAAAAGGAGCAAAGTAAATTTCGGGCCCACAAACCCATTATGTTAACTGTTTTTTGCCATTTTTGTATGGACCCAACTCAAAACATTCAAATGGACATATCTTTTGACCCAGTGCCCGAAACTCAACAAATTTGGCGCCATTGGAAAGGTCTCGACCTCATCTACACTATGAAAGCTTGAAAATTTAATTTCGAAAAGGTTAGGTGGGAAAAAATGGAAAACATTTTTGTGCAATTAATACAGGATCTAATTGCTTTAACAACTAGATCGGATTTGATCTGATCCTCCATTCTTCCTCCTTCAATCTGCCAAACAAGTAATTGAGGTAGATTTGATAGATTCGGGGTGGATTTGTAGCGACATTGATGGCTGATAGCTGAGCTTCAAATCAATTTCCCACCTCTTCTCTTCCTCCGTTATCACTACATCTATAAAGGAAGGAGATGGGCTCATTATAAGGGGTTGCACAATTTATTTTGTATCCTCCCTTCTTCCCCTGTTTGCAAGAGAATTTGTGGAGCTTTCCAAACCTCCCACATAGGTCATAATGCAAGTTTTTCACCTCTTGGCCATTACAATGTATTGTATCAACTCCTAAGAAATAATATATATGTCTGTGGATGATTCTTAACCCTCTCATGTGTTCATTTTTTTCTTTCTGATCTCTTATTGCAGTTTTTTTACCTATGCATGGTGTTTATATTGTATTTATGTCGTCTATGTTAATTTTCCAAAATGAGTGTCTAACATTACTTTGGTGCATGACCTCGTTAGCTTAGGTTTATTTTTCTCACATATTCTCAACCCTGTCTCCTTAGTAAGATAAATTTTTTTTAGAATATATCCTCTACAATTTATTTATGTGCACCTAAACAAAGCAATAGGAATTGGCCTTAATTCAGAGAGCTCTCTCAACTCGCAAGGTCCCACACTTTGAGAGATGCTCCAGATTGTGAAATCACACTGAGATTCAAAACCCATTTGGTTGCATACATTCAGGGGTGTTTTCATTATGCACTAATAGTTTTGGCACACCCGGTGGGACCAAGAGGTCTTCATCTTTATTGCAACAAGATTGATGTGCACTTGATGTGAGTTTTCAATTTTTAAGAAGCTCTAAAATTACACATCTGGCAACTCCAAAGAGACAGTATTCATTGGTTTCAATAGTCCAAGTTTTTCAAGTTCATGAGAAAGATAGAAAGAAGGTGAAGAACTAGAGAGGAGGGATTGTTTATCTACCTGTACTTGTCCCCAGATAGAGGGGGAAGGGGGAGAAGAACCAAGAGGTCTCCATCTCCACCAAACAGAACCTTGTCAACACCTCCTCCTGGTAGGCCATTCATTCAATCAACAAGGGTTCTCATGCCAATCAAAATGGCAAAAACACCCAACCCCTATGTAAATTTCATTAGAAGCAACCCACTCGCTCTCAATGCACAAAATCCAGTCCCAATTGCAGCATTAAAGAGCATCCCATATTTCATTGGAGAGAACCACAATTCTCCTAGTGATCACATTCAAGACATTGCAAATGTCTGTGTAATTCATGAGATCACTAAGATGGACATTGTAGTCAAGTTACTATCCTCTTCACTCAAGGGTAAAGCTTCACAATGGTTTACGAGTCTAACATCAGGCTCTATTCAAACTTGGGACCATCTATTTAGAGCTCTTCATAATCAATTTGGAGAGAAGGGAGATAATTTTTCCTTGTTGGAGCAACTAAAAACAATGAAGAGGGCCACTAATGAGTGGTTGAAAAATTTCAACCTTAGATTTCAAAGGACATGGGATAGGATTCAATTGGCTCTAAGGCCAACAGATGAAGGTAATTTCTTATACTTTCTTAGAGCTCTAAATTATGCTACTGCTTTAATGATTCAATCAATGGGAGGCACAACCTTACCTACAGCCTATAACATTTCTATTAGAGCTTAAAATTGTCTAATTCAAGATGGCAAGCTTACTCCTAGGACTCCCATGCCTCTTTACCCAGAACTAGGAGATCCAAGCACTAGTCAAACACCCACATTAGCTCCCATACCCACTCCAACGAATCAGAGTTCAGCTGAAGCATCCACCTCATCATCTAACACTTCAAAAGAGTTATAAGAGGTTATGAAATAGTTACAAAACCTAGGGAATGAACTAGTGACTATCAAGAGGTAACAGGCTTAGAGTTCTAGGCCATATCAGCCTCAAGCTCAGTATCAGTCTGTACCCCCATATCAGCAAAATAGACCACCAAATCAGGCTATAAATCAAAACCAAAACCAAAGACAACCTCAAGCTACTATGCCCTTCTTGTCGTATGATCTAAACATAGCTTCAAAATCAAGGGCCTTAGTCCTAACACAAAACAACATGGCACAAGAATATGATTGGTGTTTCCCATTTAATTAGCCCCATACCAAATAATTTTTTTTAATGGTTCCCTAAACTAGGCCCTGATGGTACAAACCATTGGTGTGTCCCAAAATTCCAATCAAGAGGAAAATCAGCAGTAAGGAGCTCAGCAAGAGGCACCTCCAAGTGAGACTATGCTTGTTAATTGGTAGGATGAAGACTTCTGTGGAATGAATCAAACACCTTCTCAAAGTGTTACCGCATATACATGGTCCAAGAAAAGGAATATTGGAGAGGGACAATCATCAAAATTAGGTAATCCTAAACCTCACATTACTCCATAAGGTATTGGCACTAAGAATGCAACTCCCAATATGTAGAGTTAGTCCAAACCACCTTCCAAACCCACTCAGACACCGGTTGTAATGACCCATGTGCAAGAGAAGAGTGTACCAGGGAAGGGGCAGAAAAAAGATAGCTCATCCCCATTTAGCATCATTGAACAAATGAAGAAAAAAATGTGAATATTTCAATGTGGGAGTCATTAGCTATCCCAGGATAGAGAGACCTGTTGCAGGTTACTATAGCCAATTGGTCAACCTCAAATTAGCCCCCCAACAAACAAGAGAAGGTGCTTACCAATGTTGCTTTGCCTTGGGGAAATAATTGAGGACAACAAGGTAAGAATCTGAAGCCCCCTCCGTTCTATGTTTCATTGATCATTTGGGAAAAATTGGTACATAATTACATGATTGATTCGAGCGCAAGTAGTTTTGTAATGCTAAAAAAAATAACCGATTAGCTGGGACTTCAATACAAAGTCATCTCCAGGGGCATAGTGCAATTGGATGGGACAACGGTAACAAATATTGGAGTCATCAAAGATTTGAGTCTCACATTGCATGCCTTCCCCAATGTGACCGTATTATAGAACGTATCAGCCATAGACTTGCCACCACATTTTGCATTATGTTTGTTGAGGGACTTCACTGCCAAAATTGGAGGCTATTTGTCTACAGATTGGTCACACATGCTTTTTAGAACAAGGTATGGAGCTAAGGCCACAATCGGATCTGAGCCCATTACAAATTACCATACTGAGTCCTATGTACCTCGCCTGATCAATTTCAATTGGTCAGCCTTTGATCAAGAGGACCTCTCAAGCACTTTTGAAGTAGATACCAAGGTGGGGTGTATCCCATACTTGACTCTCAACAAATGGGGGAACAAGAGGCATACTTTTGACCCCTATAAGGAGATGGAGGAATCTGAGCTAGGAGTATACTGTCTACATGAGGAGAATCATCCTCTTCCTGACATCATTAAGTCAGACCACAAAGATGATAATGAGGTATGGAAGCTATTCTTTGATGGCTCAAGAAGTAAACAAGGAGCTAGAGGAGGATCCATGCTTTATTTCCCCAAGGTATGAAATACTACTCATCTTTTTGTTTCCAATTTTCTTATTCAAACAACACAACAAAGTATGAGGCTTTGGTTCATGGACTGCATTGGGCAAGAGAAAGAGGGATTAAGAGCTTGCAAGTGTTTGGTGATAGTGAGCTAGTTGCTAATCAGGTCTGAGAAAAAAAAGCTGCCAAGAAGGACCTATTAAAAAGCTAAAAGAACTGATTATGGGACGTCATTGAGGATTTTGAAGCATTCAACATCAATTCCATCCGAGGGAAGAAGAATGAAACAATAGACAAAATGGTAGTGATTGGGGCAGCCTTTGACGTTGTGGAGAGTATCAAGAGTGATAAATCTCAACCCCATATCAAATTTGTTGTTAGACCATCTGTCCCTAACAACAACATAAGTTTCAAAGTCTTAGAAAATGATCAATAAATTGTCAACTTTCTACAAGAAGAAGCTGAGTTGTCCTCGAAGAACCAAGACAAATTGGAGCAGTAGTATGGCAATCAAGTGGTATAGATGAGGACAAAAAAACTACCAAAGGGTCTTATCACTTTGGAATCAATATTCAACCCAAATGATTAGTTCCGAAAGGAGAAAGCAAATATTAAAGTAAAGGGTGAAGATTCATAGCCCATTTTCATAGAGGAAGGAAAAACGTTGTAGATTGGAAAGGTAATCAATCAACAAGAAAAGCTTGAGTTTATTCAACTTTTTCAAGAATTCCGAGATGTCTTTTCCTAGACTTACAAAGATTTAAGAGGTTTCAACAAAAATTTGGCACAACACACTATCAAGCTGGATATGGGATCCAATCCTTTTAGATAGAAGCAAAGGTTGGTAAATCCTCACATTAACCCTTTCATGAGAAAAGAATTGAACAAGCTAATTGAGCCCAACATCATCTTCGCTATCAAGCTTTCAAGATGGGTTACAAAATTGGTTCCTATGAGGAAAATATGTGGAGAAATTAGACTGTGAGTATACTTTTGTGATCTAAATAGAGCATCAATTAAGGATCACTATCCAATTCCATCAATGGAACAGATATTACAGGTTATAGCGGGATCTGAGAGCTTTTCACTACTAGACAGATACTCAGACTATAATCAGATAATGTTGAAAGAAGAATATCAATTCAAGACAATATTCACCACAAAATGGGGTAGATATGCTTATACGAAGATTCCATTTGGAATATCAAATTCTAGAGAAACATTTCAGTGAGCTATGGACATGGCATTCAAAGGCTTAATCAACAATATTGTCTTAGTGTATCTAGATGATATCACCATCTTCTCAAAGAATGTTGTAGACCATCTCTTCCACCTCAAACTGGTGTTTCAGAGGTGTAGAATTTTCAAAGTATCACTGAAACCATAGAAGTTTGTGTTCCTGGCTCATGAGGGGAAATTTTTTGGCCACATTGTCTCGAGAGAAGGGTTGAAAATTGATTCTGAAAGGGTTGAAGCCATCCAATCACTTCCATTTCCAAAACTAAAAAATATCTCCAAAGCTTATTGGGGAGGATAAACTTTGTTCACAGGTTTGTACTTGATTTTCCACTCTTGTGAACCCTTTAACAATGATGTTAAAGAAGATTCTTGCCCCTTCATCCCATATCAGTGGATCATCCATTCATGTAATGGGGACTAGACTTTATTGGGGTGATTAACCCAAATTTAAGCCTGGGCCATAAGTAGATACTTACAACAAAAGACTATTTCACCAAGTGGACTGAAGTGGTGGCACTAAAAGAAGCAAATGACTCCAAAATCTTGGATTTCTATGAAGGAATAGCCAACAGGTTTGGAGTCCCTACCACTATTATATCAGATAATGCATTAGCATTCCTTGGTAAAAGGATAATTGAATGGGTGGTCAGGAATGGTGTATACCTCAGCACTTCATCAAACTATTACCCTCAAGGTAATGGCCAACAAGAGTCCACAAATAAGGACTATAGATGAAAATTAGAGAACTTGGCATATGAAGCTCAAATCAGCTCTATGGGTTGATAGAATCACATCCAAAAGATCCATAGGTAGCTCCCCATACAAGCTTGTATATGGAAAAGAGGTAGTATTTCCCTTATCATTGGAGTTTCTCTCTTTAGAGCTCATGAAGCAGTTGGAACTAGCCAAGTTTGAACCTATAGCAATTAGGTATGTAGAGTTGATGGAAATAGGAGAGGCAAGAGAGCATGTAATGTAGATCATGAAAAAGGATCAAGCATTGATCAAGAAGAGTTTTGATAAGAAATCAAGAGAAATGACCTTTCAAGAGGGGGAATTAGTTCTAAAATGGGATGCTAATCGGGAAAAACCAGGAAAGAATTCCAAATTTGATGCCATTTTGAGTGGCCCCTACATGGTCACATGATGCACAAGTAGCAATGCCTTCCAGATGGCTAAGTTGGATGGTGAAGAATTGTAGATTCAAGTAAATGGAATATACCTCAAAAACTGCTACTAAAAGGAAAAATTCCTCGCCCTTGTAAAATATTAGTCTAGGTTTTTAATTTCCCTAAGTGCGTATGCACATTGTTTTGTTGTAGCATAGGTTTTGTTTCCCTAAGTGTTGTGGCACAGGTTTTGTTGCTCTAGGTTTACATTATTATACAATTCGTTGTGCCTCAAGGTTAATGTACTAGGCCCTTCAGCATTTACAAAAGGGAGACCCATGGTCACCACGACAGTTACTAATGTTAAAATGGAACAAATAAAAAGAAACTAAAATTGGGTCTCGAAGGGCCCATTTCTAGAGCAACGGGGTGAATTCAAGGTAAACTCTAGTTCCAACAATGTCCAAGTGGCTTAAGGATTGGATTTTCAAAGAATAGGATCAGATCAGGCTATCAATTATGAATTCATGTCCAATGGATACAACAAGGCAACTAGTCTTTTCATCTAACAAGAAGACATCCCTGCGAGTAACCAAATTGTTATCTCAAATTTTCCCCCAGAAAAATTGAGATAACATGACCCTGTGCAGGAAGAAATCCAAGGGATGGTTCTGTCGTATGAGCCCATGTTTCAAATCCAAAAAAAAAGTTGTAGACAGGCTCTAAAATGGAGAAGCAGGGTTGGGGAAGGAGAAAAAAGTGTCGAAGAAAACTAGAGGCTCAAATAAGAGAAAGGGTCAAAGTCTTCGGGCTTCACAAAAGATTCAGAGCGGGCTTAAATTGGCTAAGTATGGAGGAGATAGTGGAAGCTGCAAAGTTTCCAAAGGGCACACCTCCAGAGATTGATTCCAAACCGGAGACTCAAACAAGTGCAAAGCCTCCATGTGTCTAGGGAATAAAGAAGAGAACAGGCCAAAAATGACTAAGTATAAAGGTGTTGGCGGAAGAAGCGACATGTCGACATGTCGCTCCTTCAAAGGCAAAATCCTGAGTAGGTTTTCAAATGAGCGTGGGCCTTCCACGTGTCCCAGGTCCAAAAAAGGGACATATTCGGGGGTTAAATAGTAAAAGCAGAGGCATGCCGATGGAAGGAGCCAAGTGTCAGCATCATGCTACTTTAAAATGAAAATTTGGAATGGGATTCCAAACAAGTGCGAAGCCTCCACGTGTCCAGGGTCAGTCTTATGGCCCTGCCAAGCAAAAGGACTTAGCCAAAAACATAAGGAAATTGAGAAATCCACAAAAGGTGCCATGTGTCTCTTCGGTGCACCTCCAAAGTTTTTATCTAAATGTGGTCTTCAAACTAGTGCCAGCTCGCTAGGTGTCCATGTTGAAAAGTCAAAGCGAGAAGGCGGGTCGTCAGAGGTAGTTTGAACTTTTTTCCCTGAGGAGGCGTAAAGTAAAAAAATGAGTTGCACCTCTTCTGATGCCCAAGGAGCCACGTGTCAAACCTCAATTACATGTGGGAAGGAAGGCCTGGGGAGGACTTCTTGCACAAATGGAAAATGTGAACTGGCGGGCCTGAAGATGATTTTTTTGGCAAAATGAATTGCGGGGCTGTAGGGTAATTTTTACATTTACATTTTTTGGTGCCAAATGAGTAAAGTAAATTTCGGACCCGTGGACCCATTATGCTAACTGGTTTTCACCATTTTTGTATGGAACCAACTCAAAACATTCAAAAGGACACATCTTTCGACCTAGTGCCTAAAATTCAACAAATTTGGAACCATTGGAAAGGTCTCAACCTCGTCTACACCATGGAAAGTTGAAACTTTAATTTCAAGGAGGTTAGGTGGGAAAAAAATGGAAAATGTATTTGTGCCATTAATATAGGATCCAATTGGTCAAAAAACCAGATCAAATTTGATTTGATCTTCCATTTTTCCTCCTTCAATGCGCCAAACAAATAATTGATGTACATTTGACAGATTTGGGGTGGATTTACAGCGGTATTGATGACCGGTAGCTGAGCTTCAAATCAAGTTTCCAGCCTATTCTCTTCCTCCCTCTTCACTGCATCTATAAAGGAAGGATCTGGGATCATTGTAAAGGGTTGAATAGTTTTGTTTTGCATCCTCCCTTCTTCCCCTTTTTGTAAGAGAATTTGTGGAGCTTTCCAAACCTGTCATACGGGTCGTAATGCAAGTTTTTCACCTCTTGGCCACTGTAATGTAGTGTATCAACTCCTGAGCAATAATATATATGTCTGTGGATGATTATAAACCCTCTCATGTGTTCATTGTTGTCTTTCTAATCTCTTATTATAGATTGTTGACCTGTGCATGGTGTTTGTATTACATTTCCATGGTCTGTGTTAATTTGCAAAATGAGTGTCTAACATTCCTTTGGTGCATTACCTCGTTAGCTTAGGTTTATTTTTCTCACATCTTCTGAACCCTGTCTCCTTAGTAAGATATATTAGGTTTCGAATATATCCTCTGCAATTTATTTGTGTGCACCTAAATAGAGGAATAGAAATTGACCTTAATCCAGAGATCTCTCTCAACTCGAAAGGTCCCACACTTTGAGAGGTGCTCCATGTTCTGCAATCACACTAAGAGTATCAACCCATTTGGTGGCAAACATTCAAGGGTGTTGTGATTCTACACTAATAGTTACATCAATAAGGTCATCCTGGTTTACCTTGATGATATAATAGTATTCTCAAAGTGGAGCGCAGATCATATGGCACACCTAGAAAAGGTCTTTGAGAGTTGCAAGAAATTTTGGGTATCTCTTAACCCCAAGCAGTGTAATTTTTTGGTGGCACAGGGAAAGCTCTTGGGCCATGTGGTTTCAAAGTATGGCATTATAATTTATCCTGAGCATATCTCATCCAACCTAGCTCTTTCCCTGCCAATGCACAAAAAGGCCTTACAGTCCTTCCTTGGCAAGATCATCTTTGTTAGGTTTTTTATCCCTAACTTTACAGGACCAGTTTGGCCCATCACCTTGATACTCAAGAAGGACATAGCCTTCATATGGACAGTATAAGGAATAGAAATCTTCAAAAAAATCAAGCAATAAATTATTTACGCGCCAACACTCATCAACCTAGACTATTCCAAGGATTTCATCCTTTATGCTTATGGCATTGATGTGAGTGTTGTTATTGTCCTAACATAATAAAATGAACAAGGGATTGAATGACCAATGAATTTCTTCAATCAGATGCTGAAGGATTATAAACTAAAGTATAGTCACATGGAGAAACAAGTCTTCGCCATCATGTGTGCACTCAAGAACTTCAAGAGTGTGATCACCACCAATCATATCAAGGTGTTAGTATCCCACTCTTATGTCAGAGACTTCATCATGGGAGTAGAAATAAGTGAGAAAAGAGCACGATGGGTGACAAAAATCATGGAGTATGATGTGACTATCAAGGCCAAAAAATTGGTAAGAGATAGTGTTCTCTGCAATAAAATTTCTTAGGATGCATAGAGTGAATCTGAAACTTCATTATTTCTGGATGAATATTTCCTGCAAATAGAACTTGAGCATAACATAGATCTTGGTGCACACAACTGGATGAAAGAAATAATCACATTCCTTTCTAAGGGCGTATACCATCCTGGTTTAAACAAATCAAAGAGAAGAGATATGAGGTTATAATCTATCCCTTATGTGTTGATTGATGGAATTCTCTTCAAGAAGAATCTTGATGGCGTATTGTTAAGATGTTTCAATGGCTCATGGACTAAAAAAGTGTTAGCAGAATTTCATGATGGATTCTTTGGTGGACACTTCTCTGCCAAAACTATAGTAATGAAAATCATAATGAAATGTATCTTATGGCCTACCCTTTTTCTAGATGCACACAGATGGGTCAAAAAATGCAAGGAATGCATTTTCTTTGCAAGAAAGAAATGATTGACAGTGCTTCCTCTCCAACCAATCGAGGAAGATCAGCCTTTCACACAATGGGGTCCTAAATTCATAGGCATGATTAAACTACCTTCAAGCATTGGACATTATTGGGTGTTGACAACTACAAATTACTTCACCAAATGGACAGAAGATGTCACACTCAAGGAATCAACTGAGTCATTCATCCTTGACTTTCTAAAAGGTATAGTCATAAGGTTTGGCATTCCTCAAACCGTTATCTTTGATAATACAAAAGCCTTCCTTGGAACTAAAATCACTAATGGGGAAATAAATATGAACATATACCTGAAGAATTATTCAAACTATTACCCTCAGGGAAACAATTTGGTAGAGTCAACAAAAAAGAAACTAATCAGAATTATGAAGCACATAATGAACATCAGCCAAAGATAGTGGCATATAAAGTTCTCGCACGCACTCTTGGCAGATAGACTCATAGTTAAAAAGGAAATAGGAAATGTACCTTACAATATTTTCTATGGTAAGGAGGTTACCATTCCTTTGACACTAGAGCTGAATTCATTAGCGATTGGCAAAAAACTAGAATTTGAAGGCACAGACCAGAGAGAAATCGGAATGGTATAGCTGGTTGATCTTGAAAAACTAAAGAACTTTGCCATGATTGAGCTAGAACAACATCAATAAGCAACAAAGAAATGGTTTGACAGTAAGGATAAGACTCAAGATTTCAAAGTTGGGGACTTGGTTCAAAAATGGGATGCTGACAGAGCTAAACTAGGGTGCCATTCAAAGTTCAATGCACTTTGGAGTGGCCCATACATCATCAGTTCCTACAAGGAGGCTAATTCTCTCAAGTTAGCTCATCTTGATGGAGGTGCACTGAAAATCCCAGTAAATGGGATCTATCTCAATCCCTTCCATTAAGTTTTCTTCATCATGTTATATATATATTAGAGTAGTTTTAATTCCTCTAAGTGCACTACACGCACATTGTTTATTTGTACATAGTACTTTCTTCTCGTGTGCTTCTTGAGTGTGATCTTCTGTTGCTTCAAGAATGCATAGCTTCTTTTAGCAATTACAAGATTCAGAATGAGAGTTAAGAAATGATATTTCAAGTGACTACATGGGTAGTT
This sequence comes from Taxus chinensis, assembly GCA_019776745.2. Classification (NCBI taxonomy): domain Eukaryota; kingdom Viridiplantae; phylum Streptophyta; class Pinopsida; order Cupressales; family Taxaceae; genus Taxus; species Taxus chinensis. Next base: position 420,716,317 of record CM034155.1, on the reverse strand, counting down.
TCATGATTGTATAAGTAGACTCCATGCCCAATGGATGCCCTAGGATACTGATCTCCTCATCTAGCAGGAAGATGGCCCCGAAAGTCACCAAAACTATTATCCAAATAACTCTCCTAGTTATTTTGGTAACTTGTATACATATTTTGGCCCTCAGCTCCTCATTGAAGGTTATGTGTGCTCAAGTTTAATTGGCACATTTCCTTCATTGCAATTTCCCCTTGGTGCCCCTTCTTTTGCTCAAGCACCCTTGCGTGCTTTCTATTCTCTCCTTCCACTTTCCTTTTCCTCTTTGTTCCACTCCCCCCTTGCACCCACCTTCTACGTATTCACCTTCTTCCTAAGAATATTCTTCACCCCACGCATGCATCTCTATGCACGCATCTCACACTTACTGTAATCAGCTAAGTCCCTAGACCTCTCGCACACTGTGCCCATTACTCTATAATAGTTGCACCTTGACCATGTGTTCTATGCTCACTAGTTTGCCTCTTTTTCCCATGCACATCACACATGCATTCATCTACGTGTTCCTCTATTTTATTCCATGTGCCCTTCCCTCACGCCCTTCTTGCACCCTTCTGTGCCAGGTCACCTTCCGCCATGTTTGAGTGTGCCATGTGCAAATAGTTTAAGCGCACCAACAAGGCACAAAATCCTTGCAATAAATTAGTGAGTGACACATGGCAGAAATGATAAATATTTTCATAGTTAGACATCATTTCAGCCAATCCACATGAGCCACATGTTATTCATGCACTGAAAACTATGACATCTTCTAACACCTGTATCTTTTACTACAGAGCTTAGATCGGCATGCGCCTAGAATTTTCAGAGAGCTGCTGACATCAGATATAGTGATAGACATTCAAATTCAATTTCTTAGTGGATCTGGTAGGTGAGAAATGGGAAAACATCTCTCTAATCATTGATGAGAAAATATGATTGCTCCAACCACCCGATTTAATATTATTCTTCCTCCTTTCTTTAACACGCCAAACTGCATTTGACAGATTCTCAGATGGATTTACAGGTATTGAATGCATTTCAAATTCAATTTTTCCCTCCTTCTCTTCTTCTTCTATAGATTCATCTATAAATTTAAGAGCTAGGCTCATTTGTTATGTTGGACACTTTAGATCCTTAGGAATTATGCTAAGGACTTCATATTTTCTATATTTTGAATTGCAGAACTCTAGATCTGGCTCTTACATGTAGATATCATCCTCCTTTTCCATTAAAAAAATGTTGTTCATTTTCATAAGTAATAGAAGCATCGTTTTGTGAATATTCTCTGTCCTAATGTGTTTGCATTCCTTCTTCTTGCCTTTTCTTTTGCATTGTGTGTTGGTTGTGCCATTTCACATCCTTTCCAGTTCCTTATTTGGTTGTGTTCCATGAGAATGATCTAGTAAATACATGTTTAGCTATGTTACTCATGCCTATCCTCCTTTCACACATTTCCTATCATTTTCACTCAGAACAAATAGTGTTCATCCCTATTTTCTGGTGCTATCGCCTTCTAGTGTAGGTTTCCTTTCATGTTATCCTTCTATCCCCGACCCCTTTGTATTGTTATCTTAGTTTCCCATTCCAGCACTAGGAGTAGCATTAGCAATAGAAATAGATAGAGGAATTGGCCTTCTCTGGAGATCCATCCCAAGTGCTCAAGGTCCCACAACTTAGGGATGGTTCCATTTTGGTCTCAAACAGCTTGACCCTTTCAAGATCCAAGAGTCGGGTACACGTTTGAGTAACCAACAAGTGACAAAAAAAATATCAGAAAACCATGGTAGTATAGGGTTCCTGTAAGATAAATGTTTCACATGAATCACCCATTAGCATGTTAAATAGATAGAAAACATGTCAAAATGTGTATGATCCGATATAAAGTAGTGTGCTAGTAAGAATAAAAAGTAGTAAAAAATTAAACAATATCATTTGTAGTGTGTATGAACGTAGATGCCTGTACGAGTCCTTATGGAACTGGTAATACATACATTGTTAAACATTCGTTCTACGTGTAATGATATCTGTAAATTATACATTCACAACTAGAAGGAAAGTGAATGTGCATGTGTATATAAAAATATAATGACATACAATGTATCCAGCTAACATAGTAAACAATATGTATCATGTGAATATAAGTGAACAAGAACAATGTGTGAACAAGATATGTAGTATTTTGTGTATGAGTGAGATGGAATGGAATGCAATATGTGTTTTATAGGAGCTACGTGTCCTCGAATGTATGTGGATGAATATGTGTGAGGTTCATTTATACATGCCCCTCGGCAGTTGAGAATGAACCATAAAACAAGAGTGTGTCATCGGGAAATGGTTTGAATTATGCACTAGAATAATATGATCATCACAACACAAAGCGTAGATAGCGAGTGGGTGTGATGAGGTTCATTTCAGATTTAGACCCTCAGAAGTCAAGTATGAACCATGGAACTAAATTTCATCAAATGGTAGTATGTCATGATGAATGTGCGCTAGAAAGATGTATTATAAATGCACCGAGTATCAAATGTGTCAAGTGAATGACACGAGGTTCATGAATGTAGTGAACCATCATAAGTCAAGTGTGAACCGTAGCACAAGAGTTCGTCATTAGGTAATGACAATACCAGTGTATCAAGAAGTTTGTAGCGATGCTTAAGAAATATTAGACATTTAAGCATGAAGCGTCAAGTGCATGAGATGATAGAAACATTTAATAATAATGCAAGGGGGGATAATATGCATGATGCCCCCCAAGTGTACCAATGGTGGAGATCTGTGTGGGGATGTAAAAGGTACCATGCCATTGTGGGAGAGTGGCATTTGTATCATGATAAGAGAGAGGGCCACCAAAATGGTAGGTAGAAGTAATAGTAGGACCATCGCAATGTGGCGGAGTGTGAAATGGGTCTCGAGGATCAAAATAAGGAATAGTTTCTTTGAAACAAATGATTTGTTGTTAATGTGGTGAAATATTGGGTAACACCATAGTAGACTCAATAGGAGGAGGTGTTGAAATGATTTGTAGAGGAGGTTTCTTAGGTTGAATTGATAGCCTTGTAGATGACTTGAGAGGAGGCGGAGTGAGACTAATTTTGAAAGCGGTTGCTGAGTTTGAGTGAATTACATAGGTAGTTCTTGGGTGACGGAAGAAGAAATATTAGAAGTGATGGAATGATGCTCATTATACATGGAAGAATCACATTTTGGAACCCATTTTGATGTAACAAGTAGAGAGGACCATGTAACAGAAGGTTGTGAAGTGAATGAGATAAAACCTTGATGAACAAGGTGCTTGATTCTTCATTGTAAAGATTAACAATCATTGTTATTATGTCCATTGATTCGATGATAATTGTAATATGGAGGACCTTGATATTTTGCAAGAAGATAAGGAAGATAACAATGAGTAGATGGCAATTTGATTAATTGATGATTTATGAGCTACGAAATAATATCTTGTTGCTTAGCATTGAGATCAAACTTTAGAGGTGCGGGGAGTGAAAATATTTGAGGATCACTAACATAAGCACATTTAGGAGACATAGGATGAGGATGAGATGAATAACTAGCGTGATCCTGAGAAGTGTCCTAAAGATGTTGGATTTCAGATTTTAGAGATGTAATCATGGATTCCATAGCCTGAAATTTATCTTGAAATAAAGAAGGTAAATTTTTAATGGATTTTCAAATATATTGATTAGAATTAGGACTAAGAGAGTCATCATAAAGACAATCAAAGATAGAATTGAATTGTGAAGGCAACATATTGATAGGGAGATACATAATTTCTAGGGTTTTGTGGAGAGCATATTTATGAGATGGGTGCATTTAAAGAAATTGAAGTAAAGAGACTTGAGAAACCTTATGAGCCATGAGAGAAGGAAAATGATGATCCAAGAGTGTTCAAATCAGACTATTTAACCAAATAATTAAGAAAATATTGAAAATAAATAAATGCTAAATCTAAATATTTTATAGTGCAAATATAAACTATTAAATTACAAATTTTGACACAAGAAAGTAAGCTAGGAAAATATAAAACCCTAGTTACAAGAGAGAGGGTAAAATACTTATTTATTCACAATAAATCTGAAGTTGTACTGAGATGGAACAAGGAAGTAGACTGTCGTAATCGAACCCAAAAAAATGCAAAATTGTAGTTAATGCTGATACTAGGGCACCTGGACCAGGTTAGGGGTGCTTGGGGCACTATAGACCTCCTCTGGGTGCATCTGATTGCTTAGGACCTCAGAAACTCAGTTTCACAAGGTCACAAGATGTTCACTATTTGTCTCCTTTGATTGCATGTACTTCATTGTTTGATCAATGAGTTACCCTAAAACCTTTAAGAAGAAAGAGAACCTCCAAAACCCAAAAACAAATAAAATTCTAAAAATAAAATGATGAAAATGTGGAGTTGGACTGACCCCCGTGGTCACCCAATTGAGTTAACTTACGACTAAGGTGTTACACTATATTTCAGACTCAGTGTAGTTCTACATGTGTGTGTGTGTGTGTGTAGAATCATGCCCTAGGTGGCTCTTATGCAAGTTTCACTTGATAGCGATAAATAACTAGATGTAGAAAATGTAGATAGATGTGTGCATGAAAAAATGAAATTCCCCTCCTATAAAGTTTATATAGAGTAAAATGCATTCCCTTTCCCTTGTATTGATGTTGGATGGATGTAGCCTTAGGTGATTGTAGGAGATGCTTAATGTTTGGTCCCTTATTATGATAACATATCTTTATATTTATATGATTCCCTTTGTTGAATTTCGTAATTAACCACTAAAATGCCGACTAGTAATAAATACGATGCCCAAATGGATAGAAAAGACCCAAAAGATGTGAGCAAGATACAGAGAGGTTGGGGCACCTAGAGAGAATGGGGGTGCCTAGGCACTAGCATCCTGGATGGGCGGTGGTGTCCAGACTCAAAAAAATTAAGATATCAAAAGTTATACTAGGAAAGAGGGTGTGTAAGACCAAGAAGGAAACTAGAAAGCAAGTAAAGAGGCCAAAAACAATGATCAATTAGTACTTTTCTTACTTAGGAATCATACGAATAGTGGTATGTGATCAGGATTAGAAATATACCCAAAGTACGTGATTTAGTGTTTACACACCCACAGAAGAATTTCCCCTTTTATTATATAATTTTTAATGAATTTCTTTTGAAGTTTCTAGGCTTTCTATTTGTTGTAAGTCATTATAGGTGGTGCCAAGGTTGTACGATCCATAGAAAATGGAAAATGACACTCATTTATAGGAAAATGAAAGGTAAATAAAGTTATTAAACCCTACTATGCAAAGGTTTAGAACTGTATAGAGCATGCAAGAATTTGTCTATGCCCTAGACTAATCTGTATGGTCCTGTATAGGAGTATTTTTTAGTTTCATACTAAGAGAAGGAGCATTTATAAATTTAGAGTAGTTGTCTCACCTAATATGTATACCCAAATCAATTGTGTATATCTCTATGTAGGTAAGTACTTATCTCTTGAATTTTGAGAAATTATTATATTTGTTTATCATAGTTTCAAGTATTAAAATATTATCATGAACTGTATGATTAATGTTTATTAATTTATTCATAATATTCAACCTATAGCATTCATTTCATCATTTCAATAAAACAAATATTTCACACACTTGTATTTTTAGAGTATAAAAAAACCTTTACTCTGTGGGTCTTGTGACACTATTTTGTCCCATGTTTGTGGCCTCATGCCTTTTATGTGATTCTTTCCTATGACATTTATTTTTTATTGGTATGATAAATTAAGTGTATGCATACTAGCCCATGCACTTATATACTACTATACATAATTGATATTATGATTGTTGTTTATTACTTGTTTTTTATTTCTACATTTGTGTGTCGTGGTTTCAACCATGCACATCCTTGTAGGTATAATATCTCAAGGATGGACACTCAAGAGACCACTCCATGTGATCCAACACAGACTATCATATACATCCAACATTGGTACATATCATTTATTTTGAGTCGTGCATTCTATTTTGAGTTGTGCATTATATCAGTGGGTGCATTACACACATATTTATAACACAAATAAAATTTATGACTTATATACAAAATTACATAGGAAAATATACTTAGAAATATATTTAGATACAGAATAAGAATGTATTATAAAAAGGTACATGACTGCCCATATGGGATGAAACCATCATACATTATGGTCTAGGATGGATGTTCTCATCCTAGGGGATATAATTATAGGAAATTTCAAAATATCATATTTTCACATAAATTTACAGGTTTGTGATTCAAGTTTAAGGACAAGAAAATTTTAGAGCATAATCTACTATATTTCAGTACAAAATGTGGTGGGTGTGAGTAATTCTTTCCTTCTTTAACACTACATGGCTAAGACACAATTTTAGATATAGGGTATAGGGGCCTGTTATTTCTTATCTTCTTTCTATAATAAATTTTTCACATATCAAACTTGATAGTTACATAACATAATGGGGGAATGAAACATTGCCATTCCCTTTTGACTTTGTGTTTATTTCACATTTGGGACTAGATCCATCTTCAATAGTGTGGCATGTGTGGTTTTAATATATTGAGGTGAGAAAAAAACCTTGTGGCATTCTTCATCTCACTTTTTATGGGATGATGTCTGAGTTGTAGATACTTTGTAGTTATTTATTCCTTTTTAGGGATTTTTTGGGACATATGTCCTATGGAACCTCTCCTCTTGGTGTTGGTTCAATCAAACTCAACTCATCTATGAATTCAACCTCTCTTTCTAAATAGTTAGGGACTGATCACCCCCAATACTTCAATGAATCATTACAAAATTTGAATCTATATGAGTGTTAAATACAAGAGTTTCTTCCTCGAAAAAGAGAACAAGTGTATCCATTCCATGTTTTTTTTGTTTACATTACTATGTTAAAAATAAAATTTTCTAAGTTACAAATATACTATTTACATTTGAGTTATAGTTCAATTTATTTTATGGACAAGGGATACAATCTGTGTTGCAGGTTTCTTCATGGAACAAGTTAACACCAAAGCAAGATTAACAATTTTGAGTGAAGACAAAATGTGTTCGCACACTCAAACATATTTTCCTTTAAGCATGCAATTTTACTTTCATATTTAAAGGGGGATATGTAGACACATAACTTTATTAAATTATCCTTTAGTAATGAAAATTTTGTTTTTCATCTTACACTATGACTTGCACACATGTCTGAAGCCTAAATAACCTCTCTTTCTCTCTCTTGCATGACTCTCTTTCTGACACTCACTTCTCAATTATTCACAAAATCCATTAAATTTATCCTAGGTGTATAAGTCCTAGGAATCCCACCTAGAATATTTCTCAAATATCATAAATTTCATATCCAAAAATGTATGGTATAGAAACATGCCGCACTAAAGTTTGGTCCAACCCATATAATCATGTTTCCCACTCTTTTTATAGTTTTTATTTTCTAATTTTATATTTTTTATGGATCATTTGTTATCCTATAGGTTTGACTTAATTCAAAAATGAACCTATAAAAATATATATAAGAAATTATAATACACTTAAGAACTCACTTGGAATTCTCAAGAGCACCTATTGCAATATACCTTTGTAAAACACTTAAGGCCTGGAGAAATCTTCCTAAAACAATATCACATCTTTAAGACGAGCCACTACTTAGGTCTAAAGCACTTAAACTAGGTTAAAGAGTCTATACTCCTCATCTACAAGCCTCCAAAGGTCCCAAATCCTTGTCATAGCATGAGTAAGTCTGTATAAAACATTATCAAATACTCTAAGGGTTAAATAGAATCAATTTAACATATAAAGCACAACACACTATATCACTACCACGTTGGGTACAATCTATTATTTCTATAGTCATGTATGTTATTATTTTTGTCAAGAGACACAAGGGCACCTTAGGGGCTTAACTTAGATTTACATAGATGATTTAATATACACTAGGATAACTACATGGATTTTTATCTCGACTATGAAGGATGTAGTGAAACATTTGGATAATTTCAGTATGGGTTGACAACTATGGTTAGCTAAACTCCTTCACAGATTAGGAGAGTATCTACTCCATCACTTGTCACTTTTTGATTGCTCCTTTGTCATTTTCATTTATTGGAAAATTACAAATGATTCCGCAAAAAGTGGAATTTTCATTTTTATCCCAATCCCTTATGATTGACGTCGATCATTTTGGTGCCCTAGCCAACCGTCATTGGTCAACATGTAACCGGCGTCAGTCACACTTTAAAATTAGTTTCCCTTGCCCCACTCCCTATTTCACCTGTCGCCACTCATGCTCACCCATTTTTATAATCCCGACCACCCATTGAAACATACCTACAAAACCTACCTACCCCTACATTTCCTTTATTGCATCTTAGGAGCTATTAGTTTACCTATACCTTGGCCTTACCTGTACCATTACCTATTTTCCTGGACTTGACCAACTTGGTATGACCATTGACCTTATGTACTCGTTATACCTTGCGATGCTGTTACCTATGTTGTTTTAGCCTACCAGCCATACCTTGCCTATTGGCGTGTCGTTTATCCCAACCAAACCTTTGGTGTACTAGAACATACCTAAACATTCCTACACCTAACCTATGTTGTGTTTCCAAACCATATCCTATACCTTGGATACCTGAATCACTTCACCCTTGTTTAGATAAACCTATCGACCTTGGATGGTGTAGATTTTGCAAGCTCTTCAACCTAGTTCCATGTTGTAATCTATACATGTGCGTGCATTTGATTTCCATTACCCATGAACCGATTTTGACAATGACCTACTACCCATTACCCGAGTTGATTGTCACCATTTCCCTCATTACTCAAACCTTTCCCCACCTACAACTTTATCAAACCACCCATTGATTCCGTCTTCCACCTCATCAGTGCCCGGTTTGAGGGAGATCACCTTCACCCACACATGGGGCATTCACTTCCTATTTTTGTCAGCGTCGCTTACCAATACAAGCTACGCAAAAAAAAATGGGCAAAATGTAGACACCAAAATTGGGTCACACTACCCTTGTTCCCCTTTTGAACAACTAACTTAAACACTTTTACCTAACCATGACCCTCACATCACACATTAATATTAATTTAATCACTTTAATTAAATTAATACTCATCCTCACTTTATTCATTATTTAATTATCTTAATTAAACCAATTTTCACCTCACCTAAACACCTCATTATAAACCTATTTTTAGTATCTATCTACTCGCCATAACTAACTAAGACTTAGTTCAACCCTAAAAAGCAATGCCTATTATTCCTCTAACCACATTCCTGCTCATTAAAATATGACATCCGTTTTGATCCACGATAAATAGACAGACCTGGTCCAAATGATGGGAAGATCTATCATTTTTAGTAAAACTACGAAATCCTACCTTAACCGACACCGATCATCCCTAAACCGACGCTGGTCAACCTAAAACCATTTTCGGTTACCATTTATTCACTTTGGTAACCTTGTTTGAGAGGTTTTCCCCATTCTCAAATTTTGGGGAGTGAAGGAGACCTATATGCAAGCAAGAATGAGATCTCTTTCACACATTCAGGCATCCATATCTAACATCAAGATAGATCAGAAGGTATTGCTCTCACAGTAGCATTACGGGAAGCACCACCATGTCACCAAGCTCCATCTGACCAATCAATCATCACCACCACCCAGCCATTGGACCTACAACATCAGTAAGTGCGTTTATCATTTCTGTCATTACATCCTTGTTCTATTTTAAATGTTTTTGTCATCTCTGTTATCATTTTCTTTAGCATCTCCATTCCCCTACCATTCAATTTCCAGCAAACTCAACCCTTCACCACCATACCATTTGATCATCTATACAAAAAATTTGTACATATATGAGTGTTCCTAAGATCCTCACAGACCTCATAATTCCCCTTTTTATCTCTGTCTAACCTCAGACTAATTTCCATAATCAGTTCTTATTGAGTTCCTATCATCCTGACTGTACCGACATCGGTTACTCATGACCATCGTCAGTTCTCTCTAAACCACCATCAGTTACATCTGACCGATACCGGTCTCTATGTTTTAGCCATCCTATCAATAACAGAACCTAAGAATCTTTTCCCAAGAAACCTAAGTGACCCAAAACCCAAACCTAACTAGTACCAGATTTCTAACCAACTACCCCACCTCCAGATCTGATTATACCCTAGCCTATTATGTTATATTTTCTTATTGTATTTAGATAAGATACCTAAATCATATCAATCACATTAGGATTCTATTTACTTGCATTATTTCTTGAATTAAATTGTATTAAACATTGGGTTGACTGCCACCGAGGAAGTATCACACTTCCTAGATCTAGCACACGCTAGGCAACCCACTGACATATATTATTTAATCCTCTTTTAGTGGTCTTATTGTGTATTTCAGGTAGTTCCTCCTATCCAAAAGGAAGCTCTCATAGTCAGCATTAGATCGAGATGTTAGAATGCACGCACAACCTTCAAACCAACTATCTTAATAGGTATTCCTCCTTGGCCCATACCCTTATCTGTTTCATCTAAAAAAACTTAAAGAAAATAGTGAAACAGTTTCAAGCAGATCCTGGTCAACGAAGAGGATCAATTCAATATGGTGGTTAGAACCAAGTGGGGAACATATGCATATCAGAAAATACCCTTTGGTTTATCAAATGTGGGTGCAACATTTTAGCGCATCATGGATATTCCCTTCAAAGGTTACTATTATCTCAATTTTTCCCACGAAAAAATTGAACAAACAAAACCCTGTGCAGGAAGAAATCCAAGGGATGGTTCCGTCGTACAAGCCTATGTTTCAAATCCAACAAATAGGTTCTAGACGGGCTCTAAAATGGAGGAGAATGGTTGGGGAAGGAGAAAATAGTAACGAAGAAAACCAGAGGCTCAAAGGAGAGAAACGGAGAAAGTATCAAATTCTTTAGGTTTCATAAAAGATTTAGAGTGGGCTTAAATTGGCTAAGTATGGAGGAGACAATGGAAGCTACCAAGTGTCCAAATGATGCACCTCCATAGATTGAATCCAAACCGGAGACTCAAACAAGCGCAAAGCTTCCATGTGTCTAGGGAGCAAAGAAGAGAACGAGCCCAAAAATACTAAGTATAAAGGTGTTCGAAGAAGAACAACGCTCCTTCAAAGGTAAAATCCTAAGCGGGTTTTCAAATGAGCATGGGCCTTCCACGTGTCCCATGTCTAAAAAAGGGATAGAATTAGATGTTGAATAGTCAAAGCAGTGGTAGGCTAGTGAAAGGAGCCAAGTGTTAGCACGATGCTACTTGAAAAGGAAAATTTGGAGCCAGCTTCCAGACAATCGCGAAACCTCCACATGTCTAGGGTCAGACTTATGGCCCCACCAAGCAAAAGGACTTAGCCAAAAATAGAAGGAAACTGAGAAATCTGTGAAAGGCACCATGTGTGCCTTTAGCACACCTCCAAAGATCGAATCCAAAAGCTGTCCCTAAACTAGCGTCGGCTAGCCATGTGGCCATGTTGAAAAGTGAAAGTGGGAAAGTGGGTCATCGGAGGTAGTTTGAAATTATTGCCCCGAGAAGGCGTAAAGTGAAAAAATGAGCCGTACCTCTACTGATGCCCAAGGAGCCACTTTGCAAACCTCAATTGCATGTGGGAAGGTGGGCCTGGGGAGGACTTTTTTCCCAAATGGAAAATGCAGACCAGTGGGCCCGAAGATGTTTTTTTGGCAAAATGAATTCTGGGGCTACGGGGTAATTTTTGTATTTTATATTTTTTGGTGCCAAAAAGAGAAAAGTAAATTTCGGGCCCACAAACCCATTCTGCTAACTATTTTTTGCCATTTTTGTATGGACCCAACTCAAAACATTCAAATGGACATATCTTTCGACCCAGTGCCCAAAACTCAACAAATTTGGCACCATTGGAAAGGTCTCGACCTCTTCTACACCATGGAAGCTTGAAAATTTAATTTTGAGAAGGTTAGGTGGGAAAAAATGGAAAACATCTTTGTGCCATTAATACAGGATCTAATTTCTCTAACAACTAGATCAGATTTGATCTGATCCATTGTTCTTCCTCCTTCAATGTGCCAAACAAGTAATTGAGGCAAATTTGATAGATTTGGGGTGGATTTGTAGCGACATTGATGGCTAGTAGCTGAGCTTCAAATCAAGTTTCCCACCTCTTCTCTTCCTCCCTCTTCACTACATCTATAAAGGAAGGAGATAGGCTCATTGGAAAGGATTAGACAAAATTTTTTTGTATCCTCCCTTCTTCCCCTATTTGCAAGAGAATTTGTGGAGCTTTCCAAACCTCCCATATGGGTTGTAATCAAAGTTTTTCACCTCTTGGCCACTGCAATGTACTTTATCGACTCCTGAGAAATAATATATATGTCTGTGGATGATTCTCAACCCTCTCATGTGTTCATTGTTGTCTTTTTGATCTCTTATTGCAGTTTGGTTACTTGTGCATGGTGTTTGTATTACATTTATGTTGGTCTGTGTTAATTTGCAAAATGAGTGTCTAACATTCCTTTGGTGCATCACCTCATTAGCTTAGGTTTATTTTCTCGCATCTTCTCAACCCTGTCTCCTTGGTAAAATAGATTAGGCTTAGAGTAGATCCTTTGAAAAAATTTATTTGTATGCACCTAAACAGAGGAATAGGAACCGTCCTTAATCCGGAGAGCTCTCTCAACTCGCAAGGTCCCACACTTTGAGAGATGCTCCATGTTGTGCAATCACACTGAGAGTCTCAAACCATCTAGTTGTAGACATTCAGGGGTGTTGTGATTCTGCACTAATAGTTTTGGCATGCCCAATGGGACCAAGAGGTCTTCATCTTTATTGCAACAAGATTGATGTGCACTTGATGTGAGTTTTCAACTTTTAAGAAGCTCTGAAATTACACATTTGACGACTCCAAAGAGACAGTATCCAATGGTTTCAGCAGTCCAAGTTTTTCAAGTTCATGAGAAGGATATAAACAAGGTCAAGAACTAGAGAGGAGGGATTTTTTTGTCTACCTACACTTGTCCCCAGACGGAGGGAGAAGGGGGAAAAGAGCACAGGAGGTCTCCATCTCCACCAAACAGAACCTTGTCAAAACCTCCTCCTGGTAGGCTACTCATTCAATCAACAAGGGTTCTCAGGCCAATCAGAATAGCATAACCACCCAACCCCTATGTAAACTTCACTATAGAAGCATCCCACTCACTCTCAATGCACAAAATCCAGTCCCAGTGGCAGCATTAAAGAGCATTCCCTATTTCACTCGAGAGAACCAGACTTCTCCTAGTGACCACATTCAAGACATTGTGAATGTCTATGTAATTCATGAGATCACTGAGATGGACATTGTAGTCAAGTTACTAGCCTCTTCACTCAAGGGTAAAGCTTCACAATGGTTCAGGAGTCTAACAACATGCTCTATTCAAACTTGGGACCATCTGTGTAGAGCTCTTCATAATCAATTTGGAGAGAAGGGAGATAATCTAACCTTGTTGGAGTAACTAACAACAATCAAGAGGGCCCCTAGCGAGCAGTTGACAAATTTGAACCTCAGATTTCAAAGGACTTGGGATAGGATTCCATTGGCTGTAAGGCCCACAGATGAAGGTGCTTTCTTATACTTTCTTAGAGCTCTAAATTATGATATTGCTTTAATGATTCAATCAATGGGAGGCACAACCTTACCTGCAGCCTATAACATTTCCATTAGAGCTAAAAATTGTCTAATTCAGGCTAGCAAACTTGCTCCTAGGCCACCCATGCCTCTATACCAAGAACTATTAGCCTCAATCACTAGTCAGACACCCACATTGGCTCCTATACATACTCCTAGGAATCATAGTTCAGATGAAGCCTCCACCTCATCTTCTAACACCTCAAAATAGATTCAAGAAGTTATGAAACATTTGCAGAACCTAGGGAATGAACTAGTGACTATCAAGAGGCAACAGGATCAGAATTCTAGGCCATATCAGCCTCAAGCTCAGTATCAGGCTAGACCCACATATCAGCAAAATAGGCCACCAGCTCAGGCTGTAAATCATGAACAAAAACCAAGGACAACCTCAAGCTACTAGGCCTTTCCAACCATATGATCCAAACACATCTTCAACATCAAGGGCCTTGGTCCCAACACAAAACAACATGACACAAGAATATGATTGGTGTTTCCCATGCAATCAATCCCCGTAACCAATCAATGTGTTTTAATGGTGCCCTAAACCAGGCCCTGATGGTACATAGACCATTGGTGTGTCCCAAGATCCCAATCAAGAGGAAAATCAGTCAGCTAGGAGCTCAGCAAGAGGCACCTCCAAGTGAGACTATGCTTGTTAATTGGTAGGATGAAGAATTTTGTGGAATGAATCAAACACCTTCTCAAAGTGTTACCGCCAATACATAGTCCAAGAAAAGGAATATTGGAGAGGGAAAATCATCAAACTCAAGTAATCCTCAACCTCACATTACTCCACAAGGTATTGGCACTCAGAATGCAACTCCCAATATGCAGAGTCAGTCCAAGCCACCTTCTAAACCCACTCAGACACTGGTTGTAATGACCCATGTGCAAGAGAAGAGTGTACCAGGGAAGGGGCAGCAAAAAGATAGCTCATCCCCATTTAGCATCATTGAACAAATGAAGAAAACAAATGTGAATATTTCAATGTGGGAGTCATTGGCTATCCCAGGACAGAGAGACTTATTGTAGGATGCTATAGCCAATTGGTCAACCTCAAATCAGCCCCCCAATCAACAAGAGAAAGTGCTTACCAATGCAGCTCATCCTGGGGAAATCATGGAGGACAACAAGGTAAGAATCTGAAGCCCCCTCCATTCTATGTTTCATTGATCATTGGGGAAAAATTGGTACATAATTACATGATTGATTCGGGGGCAAGTAGCTCTATAATGCCAAAGCAAATATCCGATCAGCTGGGACTTCAATACAAAGTCATCTCCAGGGGCATAGTGCAATTGGATGGGACAACGATAACAACTGTTGGAGTCATCAAAGATTTGAGTCTCACACTACACGCCTTCCCCAATGTGACTGTATTGCAGAACGTATCAGTCATAGACTTGCCACCACATTTTGCATTATGTTTGTTGAGGGACTTCACTGCTAAAATTGGAGGCTATTTGTCTACTGATTGGTCACACATGCTTTTTAGAATAAGGTATGGGGCCAAGGCCATAATCAGATCTGAGCCCATTGTGGATTACCATATTGAGTTCTTATGTACCTAGCCCAATCAATTTCAATTGTTCAGCCTTTGATCAGAGGACCTCCGAAGCACTTTTGAAGTAGATACCAAGGTGGGGTGTATCCCATACTTGACTCTCAAAATGGGTTGGTTAACAAGAGGCATGCTTTTGACCCCTATAAGGAGATGGAGGAATCTGAGCTAGGAGTCTACTTTCTCCATGAGGAGAATCATCCTCTTCCTGACATCATTAAGTTAGACCACAAAGATGATAATGAGGTATGATAGTTATTCTTTGATGGCTCAAGAAGTAGACATGGATCTAGAGGAGGATCTATGATTTATTCCCCCCAAGGTATGAAATACTACTCAGCTTTTCATTTCCAATTTTCTTATTCAAACAACACAGCAAAGTATGAGGCTTTGGTCCATGGACTGCATTGGGCAAGAAAAAGAGGGATTAAGAACTTGCAAGTGTTTGGCGACAGTGAGCTAGTTGCTAATCAAGTCCGAGGACAAAATGCTATCAATAATGACCAGTTAAAGAGCTACAAGAACCGGGTATGGGACCTCATTAAGGATTTTGAAGCATTCAACATCAATTCCATCCCAAGGAAGAAGAATGAATCAGTAGATATAACTGGTAGCAATTGGGGCAGCCTTGGACGTTGTGGGGAGTATCAAGAGTGATAAATCTCAACCCCATATCAAAGTGGTTGTAAGACCATCTGTCCCTGACAACAACATAAGTTGGAAAGTCTTAGAAAATGATCAACAAATTGTCAACTTTCTACAAGAAGAAGCTGAGTTGTCCTCTAAGAACCAAGACAAATTGGAGCAGAAGTATGGAAATCAAGTGGTATAGATGAGGACCAAAAAACTACCAAAGGGTCTTGTCACTTTGGAATCAATCTTCAACCCAAATGATCAGTTCCGAAAGGAGAAAGCAAATATTCAAGTAAAGGGTGAAGATTTAGAGCCCATTTTCATAGAGGAAGGAAAAACGTTGCAGATTTGCAAGGTAAGCACTCAACAAGAAAATTTTGAGTTTATTCAACTTTGTCAAGAATTCCCAGATGTCTTTTCCTGGACTTACAAAGATTTAAGAGGTTTCAACCCAAAGCTGGCACAACACACTATCAAGCTAGATATGGGATCCAATCCTTTCATATAGAAGCAAAGGTCGGTAAATCCTCACATTGACCCTTTCATGAGCAAAGAATTGAACAAGCTAATTGAGCCCAACACCATCTTCCCTATCAATCTTTTGAGTTGGGTTGCAAAGTTGGTTCCTGTGAGGAAAATATGTGGAGAAATTAGACTGTGTGTATACTTTTATGATCTGAACAGAGCATCATTTAAGGATCACTATCCAATTCCATCAATGGAACATATATTACAGGTTATAGTGGGCTCTGAGAGATTTTCACTACTAGACGGATACTCAGGCTACAATCAGATAATGGTGAAAGAATAAGATCAATTCAAGACAATCTTCACCACCAAATGGGGTACATATGCTTATAATAAGATGCCATTTGGAATATCAAATTCCAGAGAAACATTTTAGTGAGCTATGGACATGGCATTCAAAGGCTTAATTAACAATATTGTCTTGGTGTATCTATATGATATCACCATCTTCTGAAAGAATGTTGCAGACCATCTCTTCCACCTCAAACAGGTGTTTTAGAGGTGTAGAATGTTCAAAGTATCACTGAACCTAGAGAAGTGTGTGTTCCTGGCTCATGAGGGGAAATTTTTGGGCCACATTGTCTCGAGAGAAGGGTTGAAAACTGATCCTAAAAGGGTTGAAGCCATCTAGACACTTCCATTTCCACAACACAAAAATATCTCCAAAGCTTCTTGGGGAGGATAAACTTTGTTCACAGGTTTGTACTTGATTTTTCCACTCTTGTGAACCCTTTAACAATGATGTTAAAGAAGAGTCTTGCATTTAAATGGAAAACAGAAGGCAAAGAGAGTTTTGAGGCCATCAAGCTTGCAATATCACATGCCCCAACTCTTATTAACCTAGACTTCTAAAAGAACTTCATGCTATATGATTTTGGAGGGCCAGAAACCATCTCAGCCATCTTGGTCTAGTCCAACAAGGAAGGTTTAGAACAACCAATAGCCTTCTTCAGTTAGAGCTTGGCGGACTACGAGGTAAAATACTCTTTCATTTAAAAACATGTCCTTGCTGTTATTAAGAGCTTGAAAAAGTTTAGAAACTTGGTCTCAAACAATAAGATTCAACTGCTAGTATCCCATGCTGGTGTCAGGGATTTTCTCCTAAACAAGGTCTTAAATGAGAAGAGAGCAGGTTGGATCACTCAGGTAATTTAATATGACATTGAGATCAAGGTGACCAAGTTAGTTCATAGCAATGGTCTATGTAAACAACTTGCTTCCAAACAACAGGATGAGTCACTAGATGAAATAGAGGTTGTCTTGCTATTGCAGAATGATAAAGGGAAACCACCTAATGATGCACTTGTTCCATGTTGGACTCAAGCCTTGGTGCATTATATCAGAATAGGTTTGTGCCCACCAGGATGGAACAAAGCAAAGAGGAGATACTTTAGGTTACAAGCCATCCCATATGTGGTTGTTGGTGGTTTCTTGTTTAAGAAGGATATCAATCGTATTCTATTGAGGTGCATTGGGATAGGCCAAATTGAGAGAGTGTTGCATGAGTTACATGATAGAGAAGTAGGAGGTCACTTTGCTCCTCGAGTAATAGCTCTCAAGATCATGAAAGTTGGTTATTATTGGCCTACAGTGTTCAAGGACTGCTACTCATGGATTAAGAAGTGCAAGAAGTGTGCATTCTTCATAGGAAAGGAAAAGTTGGCAGCCCTGCCCCTTCATCCCATATAAGTGGATCATCCATTCATGCAATGGGGACTAGAATTTATTGGGGTGATTAACCCAAATTCAAGCTTGGGCCATAAGTGGATACTGACAACAATAGAATATTTCACCAAGTGGACTGAAGCGATGACACTAAAAGAAGCAAATGAATCCAAAATCTTGGATTTCTATGAAGGAATAGCCACCAGGTTTGGAGTCCCTGCCACTATTATATCAGATAATGCATTAGCATTCCTTAGTAAAAGGATCATTGAATGGGTGGTCAGGAATGGTGTATACCTCAGCACTTCATCAAACTATTACCCTCAAGGTAATGGCCAAGGAGAGTCCACAAATAAGGACTTTAGATGCAAATCAAAGAACTTGGCATATGAAGCTCAAATCAGATCTATGGGCTGATAGAATCACATCCAAAAGATCCACAAGCAACTCCCCATACAAGGTTGTATATGGAAAAGAGGTAGTATTTCCCATATCATTGGAGTTGCTTGCTTTGGAGCTCATGAAGTAGTTGGAACTAGCCAAGTTTGAACCTATGACAATTAGGTATGCAGAGTTGATGGAAATAGGAGAGGCAAGAGAGCATGTAATGTAGATCATGGAAAAGGATCAAGCATTGATCAAGAAGAGTTTTGATAAGAAATCAAGAGAAAGGAACTTTCAAGAGGGGGACTTAGTTATAAAATGGGACGCTAATCGGGAAAAACCAGGAAATAATTCCAAATTTGATGCCATTTGGAGTGGCCCCTACATGGTCACATGATGTACAAGTAGAAATGCCTTCCAGATGGCTAAGTTGGATGGTGAAGAATTGTAGATTCTAGTCAATGGAATCTACCTCAAAAACTACTACTAAAATGAAAAATTCCTTGCCCTTGTAAAATATTAGTCTAGGTTTTTAATTTCCCTAAGTGCGTATGCACATTGTTTTGTTGTAGCATAGGTTTTTTTTCCCTAAGTGTTGTGGCAAAGGTTTTGTTGCTCCAGGTTTGCATTATTATACAATTTGTTGTGCCTCGAGGTTAATGTACCAGGCCCTTCAGCATTTACAAAAGGGAGACCCATGGTCACCATGAAAATTACTAATTTTAAAATAGAACAAATACAAAGAAACTATAATCGGGTCTCGAAGGGCCCATTTTCAGAGCAGCGGGGTGAAGTCAAGGTCAAATCTAGTTCCAACAATGTCCAAGTGGCTTAGGGATTGGATTTTCAAAGAATATGATCAGATCAGGCTATCAATTATGAATTCATGCCCAGTGGATACAACAAGGCAACTAGTCTATTCATCTAGCAGGAAGACATCCCTGCGAGTAACCAAATTTTTATCTCAATTTTTCCCCTAGAAAAATTGATCAAACATGACCCTGTGTAGGAAGAAATTTAAGGGACGGTTCTGTCATATGAGCCCATGTTTCAAATCCAAAAAAAAAAGTTGCAGACGGGCTCTAAAATGGAGGAGCAGGGTCGGGGAAGGAGAATAAATTGTTGAAGAAAAATAGAGGCTCAAAGGAGAGAAACGAAGAAAGGGTCAAAGTCTTTGGGCTTCATAAAAGATTCAGAGCGGGCTTAAATTGGCTAAGTATGGAGGAGACAGTGGAAGCTACCAAGTGTCCTAAAGGTGCACCTCCAAAGATTGATTCCAAACCGGAGACTCAAACAAGCGCAAAGCTTTCATGTGTCTAGGGACCAAAGAAGAGAGCTGGCCAAAATTGACTAAGTATAAAGGTGTTGGCAGAAGAAGCCATGTGTCGACACGTCTCTCCTTCAAAGGAAAAATCCTGAGTGGGTTTTCAAATGAGCGCGAGCCTTCCACGTGTCCCAGGTCCAAAAAGGGACAGATTGGGGGGTTGAATAGTCAAAGTAGCGACATGCCAGTGGAAGGAGCCAAGTGTCAGCATGACACTTCTTTAAAAGGAAAATTTGGAGCGGGCTTCCAAATAAGCGTGAAGCCTCCACATGTCCAGGGTTAGACTTATGGCCCCGCCAAGCAGAAGGACTTAGCCAAAAACATAAGGAAATTGAGCAAGCCGCAAAAGGTGCCACGTGTCTCTTCAGCGCACCTCCAAAGTTTGTATCTAAATGTGGTCTTCAAACTAGTGCCGGCTCGTTATGTGTCCATGTTGAAAAGTCAAAGTGAGAAGGCGGGTTGTCAGAGGTAGTTTGATCTTTTTTCCCCTAGAAGGCGTAAAGTAAAAAAATGAGCCACACCTCTACTGATGCCCAAGGAGCCACGTGTCAAACCTCAATCACGTGCGGGAAGGCAGGCCTGGGGAGGAATTTTTGCCCAAATGGAAAATGTGAACTGACGGGCCCGAAGATGATTTTTTTGGCAAAATGAATTGCGGGGCTGCAGGGTAATATTTACATTTTGTATTTTTGGGTGCCAAAAGGAGTAAAGTAAATTTCAGGCCCGTGGACCCGTTCTGCTGACTAGTTTTCACCATTTTTGTATGGACCTGACTCAAAACATTCAAATGGACACATCTTTCAACCCAGTCCCTAAAACTCAACAAATTTGGCACCATTGGAAAGGTCTCAACCTCGTCTACACCATGGAAACTTGAAACTTTAATTTCGAGGAGGTTAGGTGGGAAAAAATGAAAATGTCTTTGTGCCATTAATATTGGATCCAATTGGTCCAAAAACTAGATCAAATTTGATTTGATCTGGTGTTCTTCCTCCTTTAATGCGCCGAACAAATAGTTGATGCAGATTTGATAGATTTGGGGTGGATTTGCAGAGGCATTGATGGCCGGTAGCTGAGCTTCAAATCAAGTTTCCCGCCTCTTCTCTTCCTCCCTCTTCACTGCATCTATAAAGGAAGGAGCTGGGATCATTGTAAAGGGTTGGATAGTTTTTTTTTGCATCCTCCCTCCTTCCCCTTTTTGCAAGAGAATTTTTGGAGCTTTCCAAACCTCCCATACGGGTCGTAATGCAAGTTTTTCACCTCTTGGCCACTGTAATGTAGTGTATCAACTCTTGAGCAATAATATATATTTCTATGGATGCTTATCAACCCTCTCATGTGTTCATTGTTGTCTTTCTAATCTCTTATTGTAGTTTGGTTACCTATGCATGGTGTTTGTATTACATTTCCATGGTCTGTGTTAATTTACAAAACAAGTGTCTAACATTCCTTTGGTGCATCACCTCATTAGCTTAGGTTTATTTTTCTCACATCTTCTCAACTCTGTCTCCTTGGTAAGATAGAGTAGGTTTAGAATATATCCTCTGTAATTTATTTGTGTGCACCTAAATAGAGGAATAGGAACCGACCTTAATCCAGAGAGCTCTCTCAACTCGCAAGGTCCCACACTTTGAGATGTGCTCCATGTTCTACAATCACACTAAGAGTATCAACCCATCTGGTGGAAAACATTCAGGGGTGCTGTGATTCTACACTAACAGTTACATCAATGAGTTCATCCTGGTTTACCTTGATGACATAATAGTCTTTTCAAAGTGGAGCATAGATCATATGGCACTACTAGAAAAGGTCTTTGAGAGTTGCAAGAAATTTTGGGTATCTCTTAACCCCAAGAAGTGTAATTTTACAGTGGCACAGGGAAATCTCTTGGGCCATGTGGTTTCAAAGGATGGCATTTCAATTGATCCTGAGCGTATCTCATCCATCCTAGCTCTTTCCCTACCAATGCACAAAAAGGCCTTACAGTCCTTCCTTGGCAAGATCATCTTTGTTAGGTTTTTTATCCCTAACTTTACAGGACTGGTTCGGCCCATCACCTTGATACTCAAGAAGGACATAGCCTTCATATGGATAGTAGAAGGAAGAGAAATCTTCAACAAAATCAAGCAATAAATTATTTGTGTGCCAACTCTCATTAACCTAGACTATTCCAAGGATTTCATCCTTTATGCTTATGGCGTTGATGTGAGTGTTGTTGTTGTCCTAACATAATAAAATGAACAAGGGCTTGAATGACCAATGAATTTCTTCAATCAGATGCTGAAGGATAATGAACTAAAGTATAGTCACATAGAGAAACAAGTCTTCACCATCATGTGAACACTCAAGAACTTCAAGAGTGTGATCACCACCAATCATATCAAGGTGTTAGTCTCCCACTCTTCTGTCAGAGACTTCATCATGGGAGTAGAAATCAGTGAGAAAAGAGCATGATGGGTGACAAAAATCATGGAGTATGATGTGACTATCAAGGCCAAAAAATTGGTAAGAGATAGCACGCTCTGTAATAAAATTGCTGAGGATGCGTAGAGTGAATCTGAAACTTCATTATTTCTGGATGAAGATTTCCCATGAACAGAACTTGAGCATAACATAGATCTTGGCACACACAACTGGATGAAAGAAATAATCACATTCCTTTCTAAGCGCGCATACCCTCCTGGTTTAAACAAATCAAAGAGAAGAGATATGAGGTTATAATCTATCCCTTATGTGTTGATTGATGGACTTCTCTTCAAGAAGAATCTTGATGGTGTATTGTTAAGATGTATCAACGGCTCGTGGACTAAAAAAGTGTTAGCAGAATTTCACGATGGATTCTTTGGTGGACACTTCTCTGCCAAAACTATAGCAATGAAAATCATAATGAAATGTATCTTATGGCCTACCCTATTTGCAGATGCACACAAATGGGCCACAAAATGCAAGGAATGCACTTTCTTTGCAAGAAATAAATGATTGACAGTGCTTCCTCTCTGACCAATCCACGAAGATCAGCCTTTCACACAATGGGGTCCTAAATTCATAGGCATGATTAACCCACCTTCAAGCATTGGACATTAGTGGGTGTTAACAGCTACAAATTACTTCACCAAATGGATAGAAGATGTCACACTCAAGGAATCAATCGAGTCAGTCATCATTGAATTTCTCAAAGGTATAGTCAAAAGGTTTGGTGTTCCTCAAACCATTATCTTTGATAATACAAAATCCTTCCTTGGAACTAAAATCACTAATGGGGCATTAAATGTTAACATATACCTGAAGAATTCTTCAAACTATTACCCTTAGGGAAACAGTTTGGTAGAGTCAACAAAAAAGATCCTGATCAAAATTATGAAGTGCA
This sequence comes from Taxus chinensis, assembly GCA_019776745.2. Classification (NCBI taxonomy): domain Eukaryota; kingdom Viridiplantae; phylum Streptophyta; class Pinopsida; order Cupressales; family Taxaceae; genus Taxus; species Taxus chinensis. Next base: position 420,693,117 of record CM034155.1, on the reverse strand, counting down.
CAATGAACATCAGCCAAAGATAGTGGCATATAAAGGTCTCGCGCACACTCTTGGCAGATAGAATCACAGTTAAAAAGGCAATAAGAAATTTACCTTACAATCTTGTCTATGTTAAGGAGGCTACCATTCCTTTGACACTAGAGCTGAATTCATTAGTGATTGCCCAAAAACTAGAATTCAAAGGCGCAGACTAGAGAGAAATTAGAATGGCAGAGCTGGTTGATCTTTAAAAACTAAGGAACTTTGCCATGATTAAGCTAGAACAACATCAACAAGCAACAAATAAATGGTTTGACAGTAAGGCTAAGCCTCAAGATTTAAAGCTGGGTACTTGGTTCAAAAATGGGATGCTGACAGAGCTGAACCAGGGTGCCATTCAAAGTTTGACGTACTTTGGAGTGGCCCATACATCATCAGTTCCTACAAGGAGGCTAATTCTCTCAAGTTAGCTCATCTTGATGGAGGTGCACTAAAAATCCCAGTAAATGGGATCTATCTCAATCCCTTCCATTAAGTTTGCTTCATCATGTTGTATATATTAGAGTAGTTTTAATTCCTCCAAGTGCACTGCACACACATTGTTTATTTGTACATCGTACTTTCTTCTTGTGTGCTTCTTGAGCGTGATCTTCTGTTGCTTCAAGAATTCATAGCTTCTTTCAGAAATTACAATATTAAGAATGAGAGTTAAGAAATGATATTTCAAGTGACTAAATGGGTATTTTCATGATTGTATAAGTAGACTCCATGCCCAATGGATGCCCTAGGATACTGATCTCCTTCATCTAGCAGGAAGATGGTCCCAAAAGTCACCAAAACTGTTATCCAAATAACTCTCCTAGTTATTTGGGTAACTTGTATACATATTTCGGCCCTCAGCTCCTCATTGAAGGTTATGTGTGCTCAGGTTTAATTGGCACATTTCCTTGATTGTAGTTTCCCCTTGGCGCCCCTTCTTTTCCTCAAGAACCCTTTCGTGCTTTCTATTCTCTCCTTCCATTTTCCTTTTCCTCTTTTTCCACTCCCCCGTTGCACCCACCTTCTGCACATTCACCTTCTTCCTAAGAATATTCTTCACCCCATGCATGCATCCCTATGAACACATCTAACACTTACTGTAATCAGCTAAGTCCCTAGACCTCTCGCGCGCTATGCCCATTACTCTATAATAGTTGCACCTTGACCATGCGTTCTCTTCTCACTAGTTTGCCTCTTTTTCCCATGCACATCACACATGCATTCATCTGTGTGTTCCTCTATTTTATTCCATGTGCCCTTCCCTTGTGCCCTACTTGCACCGTTCTGTGCTAGGTCACCTTTTGCCATGTTTGAGTGTGCCACGCTCAAATAGGTTAAGTGCACCAATAGGGCACCAAATCCTTGTAATAAATTAGTGAGTGACATGTGGCAGAAACGACAAATATTTACACAGTTAGACATCATTTCAGCCAATCCACATGCGCCACATGTTTTACATGCACTGACGACTATGACATCTTCTAACAACTATATCTTTTACTACAGAGCTCAGATCGGCGTGTGCCTAGAATTTTCAGAGAGCCGCTGACATCAGATATAGTGGTAGACATTCAAATTCAAATTTTTGGTGGATCTGGTAGGTGAGAAATGGGAAAACATCTCTCTAAGCATTGATGAGAAAATATGATTGCTCCAACCACCCAATTTAATCTGATTCTCCCTCCTTTCTTCAACATGCCAAAGTACATTTGACAGATTCTCAGGTGGATTTACAGGTATTAAATGCTTCTTGTTGGTGGTTGTATTTCAAATTCAAGTTTTCCCTCCTTCTCTTCTTCTTCTACAGATTCATCTATAAATTTAAGAGCTAGGCTCATTTGTTATGTTGGACACTATAGATCCTTACACATTATGCTAAGGACTTCATATTTTCTATATTTTGAGTTGTAGAACTCTAGACCTGGCTCTTACATGTGGATATCGTCCTCCTTTACCATTAAAATAGTTTTGTGCATTTTCATAACTAAAAGAAGCATCGTTTTGTGAATATTCTCTGTCCTAATGTGCTTGCATTCCTTCTTCTTTCCTTTTCTTTTGCATTGTGTGTTTGTTGTGCCATTTCACATCCTTTGCAGTTCCTTATTTGGTTGTGTTCCATGAGAATGATCTGGTAAATACATGTTTAGCTGTGCTACTCATGCCTAGCCTCCTTTCACACATTTCCTATCATTTTCACTCAGAACAAATAGTGTTCATCCCTATTTTCTGGTGCTATCGCCTTCTAGTGTAGGTTTCCTTTCATGTTATCCTTCTATCCCCGGCCCCTTTGTTTTGTTATCTTAGTTTCCCATTCCAGCACTAGGAGTAGCAGTAGTAATAGAAATAGATAGAGGAACTGGCCTTCTCTGGAGATCCATCCCAAGTGCTCAAGGTCCCACAACTTAGGGATGGTTCCATTTTGGTCTCAAACAGCTTGACCCTTTCAAGATCCAAGAGTCGGGTACACGTTTGAGTAACCAACAAGTGACAAACAAAATATCAGAAAACCATGGTAGTATAGGGTTCCTGTAAGATAAATGTTTCACATGAATCACCCATTAGCATGTTAAATAGATAGAAAACATGTCAAAATTTGTATGATCCGATATAGAGTAGTGTGCTAGTAAGAATAAAAATTAGTAAAAAATTAAACAATATCACTTGTAGTGTGTATGAACATAGATGCCTGTACGAGTCCTTATGGAACTGGTAAGACATACATTGTTAAACATCCATTCTACATGTAATGATATCTGTAAAGTATACATTCACAACTAGAAGGAAAGTGAATGCGCATGTGTATATAAAAATATAATGACATACAATGTATCTAGCTAACATAGTAAACAATATGTATCATGTGTGTATAAGTGAACAAGAAAAATGTGTGACCAAGATATGTAGTATTTTGTATATGAGTGAGATGGAATAGAATGCACTATGTGTTTTATAGGAGCTGCGTTTCCTCGATAGTATGTGGATGAATATGTGTGAGGTTCATTTATAAATGCCCCCTTGGCAGTTGAGAATGAACCATAAAACAAGAATGTGTCATCGGGAAATGGTTTGAATTATGTGCTAGAAATATATTATCATCACAACATAAAGCGTAGAAAGTGAGTGGGTGTGATGAGGTTCATTTCAGATTTAGACCCTCAGAAGTCGAGTATGAACCATGGAACTAAAGTGCGTCAAATGGTAGTGTGTCATGATGAATGTGCGCTAGAAAGATGTATCATAAATGCACCGAGTATCAAATGTGTCGAGTGAATGATGTGAGGTTCATGAATGTAGTCATACCTCATAAGTCAAGTGTGAACCGTAGCACAAGATTTCATCATTAGGTAATGAAAATACTAGTGTATCATGAATTTTGTAGCGATGCTTAAGAAATATTAGACATTTAAGAGTGAAGCATCAAGTGCATGAGATGATAGAAACATTTAATAATAATGCAAGGGGGGATAATATGTATGATGCCCCCCAAGTGTGCCAATAGTGGAGATCTTTGTGGGGATGCAAAAGGTACCATGCCATTGTGGGAGAATTTCATTTGTATCATGATAAGAGAGAGGGCCAACACAAAGGTAGGTAGAAGTAACAGTAGGACCATTGCAATGTGGCAGAGTGTGAACTGGGTCTTGAGGATCAAAATAAGGAATAGTTTCTTTGAAACAAATGATTGGTTGTTGAAGTGGTGAAATATTGGGTAACTCCATAGTAGACTCAATAGGAGGAGGTGTTGAAATGATTTGTAGAGGAGGTTTCTTAGGTTGAATTGATAGCCCTGTAGATGACTTGAGAGGAGGCGGAGTGAGACTAATTTTGAAAGGTGGTTGCTGAGTTTGAGTGGATTGCATAGGTAGTTTTTGGGTGACGGAAGAAGAAATATTAGAAGTGATGGAATGATGCTCATTAGACATGGAAGAATCACACTTAGGAACCCATTGGGATGTAACAAGTAGAGAGGACCATGTAATAGAAGGTTGTGAAGTGAATGAGATAAAACCTTGATGATCAAGGTGCTTTATTCTTCATTGTAAAGCATACCAATCATTGTTATTATGTCCATTGATTCGATGATAATTGTAATATGGAGGACCTTGATATTTTGCAAGTAGATAAGGAAGATAACAATGAGTAGATGGCAAGTTGATTAATTGATGATCTATGAGTTGTGAAATAATATCTTGTTGCTTAGCATTGAGATCAAAATTTAGAGGTGCGGGGAGTGGAAATATTTGAGGATCACTAACATGAGCACATTTAGAAGATATAGGATGAGGATGAGAATAATAACTAGCGTGATCTTGAGAAGTGTCCTGAAGATGTTGGATTTCAGATTTTAGAGATGTAATCATGGATTGCATAGCCTAAAATTTATCTTGAAATAAAGAAGGTAAATTTTGAATGGATTTTCAAATATATTGATTAGAATTAGGACTAAGACAGTCATCAGAAAGACAATCAAAGATAACATTCACTTGTGAAGGCAACATATTGATAGGGAGATACATAATTTATAGGGTTTTTTGGAGAGCATATTTATAAGATGGGCGCATTTGAAGAAATTGAAGTAAAGAGACTTGAGAAACCTTATGAGCCATGAGAGAAGGAAAATGACTATCCAAGAGTGTTCAAATGAGATTTTTTCATCAAATAATTAAGAAAATATTGAAAATAAATAAATGCCAAATCTAAATATTTTATAGCGCAAGTATAAACTATTAAAGTACAAATTTTAACACAAGAAAGTAAGCTAGGAAAATATGAAACCCTAGTTGCAAGAGAGAGGGTAAAATACTTATTTGATTTGCAATAAATCTGAAGTTGTACCAAGATGGAAAAAGGATGGAACAAGGAAGTAGACTGTCGTAATCGAACCCAGAAAAATGCAAAATTGTAGTTAATGCTGATACTAGGGCACCTGGACTAGGTTAGGGGTGCTTGGGGCATTGTAGACCTCCTCTGGTTGCATGTGATTGCTTAGGACCTCAGAAACATAGTTTCGCAAGGTCACAAGATGTTCACTATTTGTCTCCTTTGATCGCACTTATTTCGTTGTTTGATCACTGATTTACCCTAAAAACTTTAAGAAGAAAGAGAACCTGTAAAACCTCAAAACAAATCAAATTCTAAAAATAAAATGATTAAAATGTGGAGTCGGACTGACCCTGGTGGTCACCCGATTGAGTTAACTTACGATTGAGGTGTTACACTATATTTCAGACTCCATGTAGGTCTACATGTGTGTGTGTGTAAAATCATGCCCTAGGTGGCTCTTATTCAAGTTTCACTTGATAGTGATAAATAACTAGATGTAGAAAATGTAGATAGATGTGTGCATGAAAAAATGAAACTCCCCTCCTATAAAGTGTATATAGAGTAAAATGCATTCCCTTTCCCTTGTATGGATGCTAGATGGATGCTTGAATATTCTTGAGATGCCTTTGGATGCAGCCTTAGGTGATTGTAGGAGATGTTTAATGTTTGGTCCCTTATTATGATAACATATCTTTATATTTATATGATTCCCTTTTTTGAATTTCGTAATTAACCACTAAAATGCTGACTAGTAATAAATACGATGCCCAAATGGATAGAAAAGACCCAAAAGATGTGAGCAAGATACAGAGAGGTTGGGGCACCTAGAGAGAATGGGGGTGCCTAGGCACTAGCATCCTGGATGGACGGTGGTGTCCTGACTCAAAAAATTAAGATATCAAAAGTTATACTAGGAAAGAGGGTGTGTAAGACCAAGAAGGAAACTAGAAAGCAAGTAAAGAGGCCAAAAACAATGATCAATTAGTACTTTTCTTGCTTATGAATCATACGAATAGTTGTATGTGATCAGGATTAGAAATATACCCAAAGTACGTGATTTAGTGTTTACACACCCACAGAAGAATTTCCCCTTTTATTATATAATGTTTAATGAATTTATTTGCAAGTTTCTAGGCTTTCTATTTGTTGTAAGACATTATAGGTGGTGCCAAGGTTGTACGGCCATAGAAAAGGAAAATGACACTCATTTATAGGAAAATGAAAGGTAAATAAAGTTATAAAACCCTACTATGCAGAGGTTTAGAATTGTATAGAGCATGCAAGAATTTGTCTATGCCCTAGACTAATCTGTATGCTCCTACATAGGAGAATTTTTTAGTTTCATACTAAGAGATGGAGCATTTATAAATTTAGAGTAGTTGTCTCACCTAATCTATATACCCAAATCAATTGTGTATATCTCTATGTAGGTAAGTACTTATCTCTTGTGTTTTCAGAAATTATTATATTTGTTTATCATAGTTTCAAGTATTAAAATATTATCATGAATTATATGATTAATGTTTATTAATTTATAAATAATATTCAACCTATAGCATTCATTTCATCATTTCAATAAAAAAAATATTTCACACACTTGTATTTTTAGAGTATAAACAAACCTTTACTCTATGGGTCTTGTGACAATATTTTTTCCCATGTTTGTGGCCTCATGCCTTTGATGTGATTCTTTCCTATGACATTTATTTTTTATTGGTATGATAAATTAAGTGTATGCTTATTAGCCCATGCACTTATATACTACTATACATAATTGATATTATGATTGTTGTTTATTGCTTGTTTTTTATTTCTACATTTGTGTGTCATGGTTTCAACCATGCACATCCTTGTAGGTATAATATCTCAAGGATGGACACTCAAGAGACCACTCCATGTGATCCAACACAGACTATCATATACATCCAACATGGGTACATATCATTTATTTTGAGTCTTGCATTCTATTTTCACATCCCATATGCCTAAAAAAGGGGGCATTCAGTGGGTGCATTACACACATATTTATAACACAAATAAAATTTATGACTTATATACAAAATTACACAGGAAAATATACTTAGAAATATATTTAGATACAAAATAAGAATGTATTATAAAAAGGTACATGATTGCCCATATGGGATGAAACCATCATACATTATGGTCTAGGATGGATGTTCTCATCCTAGGGGAATAATTATAGGAAATTTCAAAATATCATATTTTCACATAAATTTACAGGTTTGTGATTCAAGTTTAAGGAAAAGAAAATTTTAGAGCATAATCTACTATATTTCAGTACAAAATGTGGTGGGTGTGAGTAATTCTTTCATTCTTTAACACTACATGGCTAAGACACAATTTTAGATATAGGGTATGAGGGCATGTTATTTCTTATCTTCTTTCTATAATAAATTTTTCACCTATCAAACTTGATAGTTACATAACATAATGGGGGAATGAAACATTGCCATTCCCTTTTGACTTTGTGTTTATTTCACATTTGGGACTAGATCCATCTTCAATGGTGTGGCATGTGTGGTTTTAATATACTGAGGTGAGAAAAAAACCTTGTGGCATTCTTCATATCACTTTTTATGGGATGATGTCTGAGTTGTAGATACTTTGTAGTTATTTATTCCTTTTTTGGGATTTTTTGGGACATATGTCCTATGGAACCTCTCCTCTTGGTATTGGTTCAATCAAACTCAACTCATCTATGAATTCAACCTCTCTTTCAAAATAATTGGGGACTGATCACCCCCAATACTGCGATGAATCGATACAAAATTTGAATCTATATGAGTGATAAATATGAGAGTTTCTTCCTCGGAAAAGAGAACAAGTGTATCCATTCCATGTTTTTTCTTTTTACATTACTATGTTAAAGATAAAATTTTCTAAGTTATAAATATACTATTTACATTTGAGTTATAACTCAATTTATTTTATGGACATGGAATACAATTTGTGTTGCAGGTTTCATCATGGAACAAGTTAACACCAAAGCAAGATTAACAATTTTGAGTGAAGACAAAATTTGTTCGCACACTCAAACATATTTTCCTTTAAGCATGCAATTTTACTTTCATTTTTAAAGGGGGAAATGTAGACACATAAATTTATTAAATTATCCTTTAGTAATGAATTTTTTTTTTTTCATCTTACACTATGACTTGCACACATGTCCGAAGCCTGAATAACCTCTCTCTCTCTCTCTCTCTTGCATGAATTTCTTTCTGACACTCACTTCTCAATTATTCACAAAATCCATTAAATTTATCCTAGGTGTATAAGTCCTAGGAATCCCACCTAGAATATTTCTCAAATATCATAAATTTCATATCCAAAAATGTATGGCATAGAATCATGCCACACTAAAGTTTGGTCCAACCCATATAATCATGTTTCCCACTCTTTTTATAGTTTTTATTTTCTAATTTTATATTTTTTATGGATCATGTGTTATCCTATAGGTTTGACTTAATGCAAAAATGAACCTATAAAAATATATATAAGAAATTATAATACACTTAAGAACTCACTTGGAATTCTCAAGAGCACCTATTGCAATATACCTTTGTAAAACACTTAAGGCCTGGAGAAATCTTCCTAAAACAATATCACATCTTTAAGACGAGCCACTACTTAGGTCTAAAGCACTTAAACTAGGTTAAAGAGTCTATACTCCTCATCTACAAGCCTCCAAAGGTCCCAAATCCTTGTCATAGCATGAGTAAGTCTATATAAAACATTATAAAATTTCTAAGGGTTAAATAGAATCAATTTAACATATTAATCACAACACACTATATCACTACCATGTTGGGTACAATCTATTATTTCTAGTCATGTATGTTATTATTTTTGTCAAGAAACACAAGGGCACCTTAGGGGCTTAACTTAGATTTACATAGATGATTTAATATACACTAGGATAACTACATGGATTTTTATCTCGACTGTGAAGGATGTAGTGAAACATCTGGATAATTTTAGTATGGGTTGACAACTATGGTTAGCTAAATTCCTTCACAGATTAGAAGAGTATCTACTCCATCACTTGCCACTTTTTGACTGCTCCTTTGTCATTTTCATTTATTGGAAAATGAAAAATAATTCCGCAAAAAGTGGAATTTTCATTTTTATCCCAATCCCCTATGACTGACGTTGATCATTTTGGTGCCCTAGCCAACCGTCGTCGGTCAACATGTAACCGGCATCAGTTACACTTTCAAAATTCTCCAATTTAATGTTATTTTAAGGGTGTGTTTTAAAGTTGTTTTTAAAGCCTAAAGCATTGCAAAAGCACTTATCCAATTTATATAAATATTATAACTTATTCTATTGAATAATAATTATCATATTTATTATTGTGCAACATAAAGATCCTACCTTCATCATTTTGGTATTAAAGTGTGAAATTGTATTGTCTAATCATTCATAATTTCAAGAGAAAGAGAAGGGGAGAGAGAAGAAATAAGCATATTCAAGGGTGTTGCAATTTGTGTTTTTTAATGTTTGCATATTTTTGTTTGTGTTTTTTTTTGTAATTTGGAGTTTAATCCATCTGTGAATCTCCCCCTTACACTACCAAGCTATTGTAACTCATGCACAAGATGTTTCATTCACATCTCATATTGTGCCAAGCTTCCCACTGTCCTAGCTTGTTACTATCTACACAGCTACTTAACTAACCTGAGACTCCACTTATGTTAAACTCAGGCTCCTTGGTGAGTACCCATAACAAACCCTTCAAAGCATACCCAAGATATGAAAAACCTTAATGAACCACATCTAAAATAACCATACCACTCTTAGACCTACCTTTTCTAACTTTATGTGTCACTTATAACCTCCAAAAAGTTTATTTATTTACATACTCATGTGACCTGAGTTATACCCTCCACGTGACTTTCCAAACATTCACAAACTTCTTGTTGATCCCATTTCCAATCTAGAATGCTCCCATGATATAGTTGTGACTCAACACCCAAAATTTCATAGGGTTCGAATGGGCTCCCTTATGCATCAATTCACCCAAGAAAGTTATTTAATATCCCTCATGTAAAGATATGAGCATGATCTCATCAAATTCGATGCATTCTATAAGTGATTATAAACCAGTCTAAGATCATCCAAACACACAAGATCACTCAAATTTGTCAAAAATACACTAAGCAGTGGCCAAGTCCTTTTTAAGTCAAATTGAAACAAAAAATAACAAGATATAATTTAAAGCATAAGAAGATAAGCTGCAAAGTAACAATGAAAAACTCTCATTGGGTCACGCTTGGAGCCTGTACCTAGTCACCAATCGGGCGATTCATTAAAAAAAACCATTTTTTTACATCTTAAATATAAGTGATTTTATTATATAGTCAAAGAAAGTTGTTTTCTTTATTGGCTAGGTAGGAGTGTTTGATAAATTCGTGAGGCGAGAGGTTTGAGGTTCAACCACCACCCACCCATTTACATTTTATTTATTTCTTTAAAATTAAGGGGTGGTTTTACTAAGGCGGTTTTAAGTTTATTCACATTGAAATGGTGGATTTAATTTTTGTAAAAATTTTCAAAAAAACAAAATAAAGGTGGGTGTTTTATTCCTCACATTTTGTATTAAGTGAGTCCACATAAGCACAATCACCTCAAAATTAAAAATATTCAATTTTTAGGGGGGCATATTTTTATTCTGCATTAAAAACCATATTGAATTTCAACAAATATTTTCCATTGTATTGAAAATTATGCACTACAAAATCCTAGATTTGTAGCAATGACTTCATGAGTTCTTAGAACTCGAGCAATGTTTTATATATATTGTTCCTCTAGTTCATGTTTATGGGTAAATATAATACACATGAAATACTACATCTAACACCTAATACAACTGTAACAATGGTTCCTATGGAATCATCCCTATAAATAATTAGGGAGAAATAAAGACACCTTCACTCATTGAACCATCCCTTTGCTTCCCATTCACCATGATAATTAGGAATACATCCTGACATGTGCTTTTGACTTATAAGAAATTTTCATTGATTAGATGAATCCCTTTCACATTATGTATAAGTACCACATACTATTCTTCTCTGACATGTGTTAACATGTCTCTCATGTACAATCACATATATTGATAGGAAAAGACTCTTCCATATACTAAAAGGAATATTAGAATTTCTTATATATTGAGAGGTTTGGTATATCGTACTAATGAGATATAGAGAGGTACATATTTCTATGTGATAAGTAACTACCACACCAATCCATTTCCCTAAAATTTGTGTACACCATCAAAAATAGTTTAACATTATTACTACTAGATTCAAAACTCCTATGTGGAGACAATTATACAACATGGAAAAAAAAATGAGACTTATTTATAACATTAGGATATCTATAATTTTTTTATGGAACTTTTCCCAAGCATGACCGAAAAGTTGACCAAGAACATAAATTTGATAGAGAAAACTATAAATATAATCCCATCATCATATTTAAAGTAATGTATGAGGAACAACCCCATATTCAATATGTAGAGAGAACTCATTATATAATTACACCATTACTTGCATATATGATTTTGACATGCTCCATGCTTACTCTAGTTGTTACCATGATGTGCTCACATATTTATTTATTAATTGTTCATTACATTATTTTATGATTGTATGAATAATATAGGTCTTGAGATTGTGTTTTTGTTCTTTTGCACTTCATGACACACATACATGTTTTAAGCGCACATTGGGTGATGCATGTACTTTTTAGGCACACATATTGGTTAATATCTACATTTCTTAACACATACTTGTTTGAAACATATTTTCTTACCACATTGATTGATACTAATATTAGTCAAGTCATCATATCATGGTGATGTCATGTTAGTCATCTACTATTGTGGTAGTCTCACCTTGTCATATATTTTCATATCATGTTGTGACTATCAATGTATCCGTTGGTGTTGAGCCATGTGTATACTAACATACTACTCTATTATTCAATATTACACTTTATTTAATTATTTTCATGGATTATTGGACATGTTTACAAAATTATTACCCATTCAATGATACATATTTTACTTTTTCTCTAAGGATCATATATGAAAATAAATGATTTTGTAACCATGTTAAACACACATGATATATATGGTTTACACACTAGATGGTTTGATTATACATATTACAAATTAACTACTTTTTCTCTTTTGAGTCAAGCAATAAAGGAAGGGATCCCCCACCTTAAAAAGGGGAGATATTGTGGTTTGTCTCACAAGTTTACACAAATATTGGCTAAGAGTGTATGCACCTAATAGAATCCCCTTTACTAATTATTCATTCATCACATCTAACCTTATAACATCCTACATATCCCTTCATCATGATTAATTTCCATAATCCATTATCTGATATGGAATCTTCACATATTTTAGAATTTAATATTCCTAACCTACCTAACCACCTACCAATATAGCATATCCTATAAATCCTCCAAGTAACTCCCATCTAATAAACATTAATTAACCTAATCAAATCTAGAGTTCTCTAACTCTAGTTTTCTAAAAAATTTCTATTCTTCCGCCGTATAGAGGAAAACTATATGATCCTCCAAATTTAGAATCCCCCATCCTAACATGAATTATACACCCTTGATATCAATCCAACATGGCTCCATCCTAGCCATTGAATCATTCACCCGTCAACTATAAATCAAGTAAAAATCCTCCATGCAAGCTAGATAGAATAAAAATTTTTGAAGGAAGAAACCATCAGAGAATCATTACATGATTTTTTAATCCATCAATTAAATCATTATCCATCAACTCATCATCAAGATTTCAAGGAGAGGTGCTGTCAAATTTCATGCACAAAGTCCACTTTGAATAAACTAGCAATCCATCTTCATGAGAAAATACAACAATAAAAGGAAGGATCCTCTTCTTGGTAAGTTGCAGGTATATCTTCCTTCATTTCTAACTTAATATGAGTGTTTTCTTTTGAGTTAGAGTAGAGATATTTTTGGTATTACATCCATGGTTTTCTAGAAAGATATATTTTTATACATATTTCAAGGATGCCCTGTGGGACATATTCATCTATGATAATCAGATTGATAATCTTTTATGAGAGTACACATTACAAACATATTGATGGAATTTTACATATTTTAGGACATATTTACATAGTTTAGAGAAGAGAGTACATAATTTAGAGAAAAAACTATATAGCTTAGATCAAATTTAAATTATATTTATACAGTTTATCATAATCACATTCAAACACAAACATGACACTCATACAATTTATCAAAATTATCACAAAGCTTTATAAGTTTCATTACAGAAAAAAAGATCACATTAAGCTTCAACAACCTAAAGATGACATAAAATTTTAGAAACATTGGTCACAATCATGTAAGATTTTTAATAGTTCTAGCACATACATGAATTTTGATTTCTCAATGACCCATAACTGGTATTCGGATCCTTCAATAGACCAATAATGATGCACATATTTCTCATTGTTCCAAGATTGATACACAACTCCATCATTGTCCTTACTAATATGAATCTCCCTCAATATCCCAATATTTATGCATAGCTCCCTCATTATCTCATGACTGATACATGGATCCCTCACTATCCTATGGATGATATTCATCTCCCTCATGAGTCCAATATTGATACCCAACTTTAGTGGCTCAACGATGATGCCATATGATACTTTACATCACCAAAAAGAATTCAACATTTTCTAAACATGAGGAAATATCCATGATATATATCACATACAATACATTATGGGAATGAATTATCATGACCAATCAAGTGTAGTTATTTCTATGTATATTTCAATTTACATAATGAGTTTTTAACTTATCGATTTTACATTACTATCAAGAATTGATACATGATTTCCACGTGTTTTTAGGTTTCACATTAGATTGAAACATGGATGCATTCATGAGTTTAAAACTACCCTCTTATGGTTGAGATGTGAGGTTTACATTTACTTGTTATGTTCCTTTGATCCAACATTTATCAATACTAGATTAAATGTGGGGCGATTGTAGTACCCAAAATTTGGTTATGTGTACTTTGCAATATCACTCTGAAATTTACTTTGAAATGATATTACTCATATTTACATGATAATGGACCAATGTAAAGCTCCTCCCACTCTATCCCAGGTTCTAATTCCATTACTCCATAGCTATTCTCAAGCTTAGAACTTCAAGAATCACTTCACATTCTATAGAATACATTTAAATAATTCCACTTGTCTTAAAACAAATCCCTTTCTTATCCTAGATAAGTACATAGGTACAAGATATGCTAAGCAAAAAACCTGTCCCACCTCAAGAAAACTTATCCCTTGCACTTATAATGGTCATCTTTTCAAATGGAAAATTTAGCTTAGTTAGCCTAGCTGGCACTTTTATTTTGATTGAGTGGGAAATCAACTGAATGGTCACAAATATAAAAACATCCACCTTAATTATTTAGGGGCATTAGGTATCTCATATAAAATGCAAACTCTAAAAATTATAGTGAGAAAATAATTGAAAGCACACATTCCTTACAGAAAGATTCATTAATTTACTCAAATTATAATACATTTCTCTTGTTACCCTAGATCACAATGCATGAGATATAATTGATCCATAAGTGTCTATTTGCAAGTGTGAAGGACAATTTATGTGATCCATCTTCATTTCTATTATTTATCACTCTCCATCTCATCACAGGTTATGGAGAACTATGCATGGATTTATCCCTCTTTACAAAATTGGTACATATTACAACACTCATCATATCAGTAAGGGTGTGATGAGATTAGTCCAACCCATTTACAACTAACTTCATTCCTAGGTCATTGTCATAAGGTTTAGGGTTTCGAGAAAATAAGGTAAATATCAAGCCACACAACTATCATCACATAATTCAAGACATAGATTCAATATATCACGAGATAGGTAAACTCCGTCCCGAAATTAGAATTCAATTCAAAGCATCAAAATACATATCCATAGCCCTAGATACACGTTCACCCACAAACATGTCCTCCATAATAAACAATTGTCATGCATACATTTTTAGGACCTAGATTTTATAGATAACCTAATGCACCTAGTTTTAGCACAATATCACACATTCTAAGCTTTGTAGAAATGTAACATCTCAGTAGGCAAAAAATCTAATTATATTTTCATTAGCATATCTCATGGCATGATTTGATTAACAATTTAGGAATGTTAGATTTATTATTTTATTGCTCTGAATTATATTTCACTTAGTAATATATAATTAGGTCATAAAACCTTATTCCCATATTACATATCCATATGGTAAAGCATAAACCCAATAAAATTCCTAATCCTTGGAACTAAATTGATTAAGAAATTTTCATCTTGAGAAATGATTTGAAAAGAGATATAAAAGGCTTAAGATTCAACGAGAAGGATCTACCTTTATATTAAACGATCCAAATTTTGGAGCAAAAGATCCTATTATTAATAGTTATGTAATCATATCATAAGCCAAGTGGTTAAAGAGAATATCATTAGAATCTACCTTATCATGTGAGAAAATTGTGAAATAATTTTAAGTTGATATTGCAAGTCATGTAATATATATATATATATATATATATATATATATATATATATATATATATATATATGGGAATAAGGTTTTATGACCTAATTATATATTACTAAGTGAAATATATATATATATATATATATATCATGACTTTCATTTAATAATTTGAAATATATATAGAAATAGTATAAATTGTAATAGAAGAATTTAGAAAAATAGAAGAAAATATATGAAGCAATTTAAGGAATGCTATATTTTTGTAAAATAGAAGAATTAGACACATGAAATAATTTGAGGAATGTTATAAGAAATTTTTTCTTGAGAAATAGAATGAACCCCAACAAGAAAATCATGTTTATAAATTGAAATATTTTGAGGATCATGTTAAGAAATTGGAAACTTTTGAGAAGAAACATAAGAATGCTGAGAAATTAGAAGATTTAGGAAATTAACTGAGACATGTTGAGAAAGGGTTGTAATAATGGAATAAACATTAGAAACAAGATAAATCTAAGCATTACTAGAATAATGTGGTAACATGACTCCATGAGAAGGTAAATTTTGACATACTTCTTGTGACACATTCCTAAGTCTAAGAATCTCATCAAGATTCCCTATAACATATTTCTAAATATTTTATAAATCTATATTTTTATTCTAAGTGTTATACTTGAAATATTTTCTATTTTCATTTCAATAATCAGTTTGAAAGGTCTTAAATTTCATATTGCTATCATCATTGACATTCAAAGAAGACACATTGGGCTTAGCATAATAACAAGCTCCTAAATTCATATTATCTACGATAGTTTGTGTTAGGGTTTAAACATGTTTTATAAATGGATCAATTTATTGACGAGATCTAATTTATTATGCACATCTAAGCCAAAATACATATTTCTCTAGCTTACATTGTGTGAGGCTAACAATTTTACCTTTAGTTATAATTATTTTTTTCCTATCAAAAATTGAATTTCCATAATCACAAGGGCTTATGTAAAAGAACCAACACTAAATGCAACAATATAATTTTCGTATTGTCTTGGACCTACATGCATAAACCTTATTTTTCCCAAGTTCCTTTTCATCAATATTATCCATATTACCATTGTCAATATCATTCTCATCGATATGAAAAGAAATGACATTAAAGTAAGCATTTGCAACATAGAAAAAACACATGTAAAAAGTGATCCATTACAAGCACACTAAGGGTTGAATTTATAGAATTTCAAAAACTATAATAACATATAGATTTGAATAAATCAAAATGGGAGCTAGGATTATAAGACCTAGAACCTGATTAAATGACATATTGCGTATCAAAATCATACATTTTCATAATCAATGATATGTGAAACAAGGTCTAATATTAAGGAAGAGAATATAGAAATTAACTATAAATAAGTTGATGTATATCATATTTTTTAGCAAGATATAACCCTAGAGGTGTGTAAGAGAGCATATGTTTACCAAAATATATTATGAAGAAATGGATCTACACTATACATACAAATATATATTCATACTTACATTTATTTAGGCATAAAATACATATAAAATAATAAATCAAACCTAATTAATTATTTTGAAACTATAAAAATGATAGGATTTAGAATTATCTTGGTCCTAACAGTGATTGAAATATAATTTTAAGATGTTGAACATGTAGATTGAGGTTTCAAGGGTAGATAGAAACCCTAAAGAAATTAGTAGACAAGAATTTTTTTCTAAAATGTGGTGTGTGGGAAGTACACTATCTAGATTGTGCACTAGACATTTACGAAAAAAACAATACAAATTTAATATTTTATTTGATGTTTGGATTCACTCATTTCTTGCTTTCTAGAGACCTCTCTTAATTTTTTAAACTTTTGTTCTTGATCACTAATGAACAAGTATTCTTCTTCCTAACCCTAATCAAATTTTTTAATTGAAAACATGAGGAAAAAATGTGTGTTGGGGTATGCATTATGTCAGGAATAACTGAGAAATCTTGATATTTGTTAGACCCCTATATATTGTATAATATTAAAAATAACACAACAATAATTTTAAGAATTCATCATCTAGGAAAATCAATGTTATACAATGTCTCTAAATATGAACTTTAGTGTTATAATGAATGCTTATGACTATCGTTGGGTCTCTAGAATGCTTGTTAAAATTTGTCGCAATAATTGGATTTCTTTGTTTGCTAATTAATAACATCCTTCACTTGATTTTTAGATGTCCAAATGAAATAGGGTTCTTGTGCATTATAAACAACTACAATTTAAATCCACAATAATCCACAAAGAGTGGACAAGAAGTGACTAAGATGGGATCACAACTAAGGGTTCATCCTAACTAGTCAAAATCAAAAATTTTACCACAAATGTATACTCCATGTTCCTTGCATACGAAGAGGGTGAAGTGCATAATAATGAAAAAAACTACCTAAAAGCCATGCAATCAAAGAGAAAGAGTGAAATGAAAGAGAGAAGAGAGGGGAGAATAGAGAATAAAAAAGGAAGAGACACGAAGAAAAACCAAAACACATCACCAATCATACCTAATTTAGACCAGTGATTAACAAATACATGAAAAATCTAATATATAAGACCATTTTTTAAATTTCCTAGATGCATCATGTTTTGTAGTAATTCTAATCTTAAAATATTATTGATGAAAAATATTGAATTATAAGAGTACACCATGATTTTTTTATTTGTAACGAAAATTATTTCTTATTATTTATTATTTTATTTCTTATTGGTTAAATTTTTTGATATGTGGTCATTGTTTCACCAATATTTGTTATAGAGAGGAAAAACATAAGAGGGTAATAGGAATAGGAGGAATACTTGTGTTATGTAGACAGTTGAACACATTGTGTGCGCTACAGACTTTTGATCCGAGATGATTGTGTGAGCTTCCCTTTGGCTAGGAGGAACGATGAGTATAAGAATCACAACAAGACCACCAAATAGTATTAAAAATCAAGTGTCAGAGGACTACCTAGCGATAGCTATATCCAGGAATTATGATACTCCCTAAAAGGCTTTCAATCCTCTTTTTAATACAAATCAATGTGAAAAGAAATAATAGACAAGTGAATTCTACTATAGTTATAAGATTTAGGCTTCTCTAACAACATACAATAAAATAGTAATAAAAAGGTAAGGCTAGGCTTAGGTCTGAGTGGTCGGGTTAGCTGTCAGGTGAGGTAGGGGATGTGCATGAGGTCTGGGAGAAATTATGGAAGGTTTTGGGTTGTTCTGAGAGATATAAAAGCCCACTATTTTTAGTAATATTATCAAACATAGATACCAACATCAGCTAGGCGACCGACACTAGTATAGGAGGGTAACCCTCACCAGTTGGGTGACCGGTGTTGATAGGGGTAACAGGGGGAAAATCCTAAAAATAGGCTTTTGAACATCTTTGTGATTACACAGAGAGTAAGGGTGGTGTTGATAAGTTTGTAATATTATTAAGAAGACTCGGGTATGCTGAGAAGGAGGTTGGAAGGTTTGTAAAGGCTTGGGATGGAAGAGTAGTGGGTTGATGGGAGGAAGGTGATATACGAGTAGTATAAGGAATGAAAAACAAAGAGAAATAAGAGATCTACACTTGAAAAAAGCACAAATGATAAAATCAAAATACTTACTTGATATTCTACAGATCCTGTGAGTGAAGATGGTTAGTGGTTGATCGTATAAGAGATTTATGGGTCTAGTTCTATGAAAGTGAAGCATGTGTGCTCCTGTGAGTATTCCAATGCCCTAGAAGGAGAACTTGGTTGGTTTTCTTTCAGTGTAGTTGTGTGTTTGTCGTTTAGGATGTAGGAAGGCTTGAAGATTCGAGCTTTAATGGAAGAGAGCTCTAATAACTGAATGACAAACCCTTGTGAAGAGTTATGAAAGTGTATATAAAGTGACCGATGGCAGTTAGGTAACCGACATTGGCTGAGGGAAAACCAGCATCGGTTAGGGAGAATTGATCAAGGTTCCCAAAAGTAGCCTAATATTTACTATTTTTGGTGTGATTTATATTTTGAATCCGGGTCTTAAGTGATAGACTATGCCCGGATAAGTAGAGTCTTTGTTGGAGGAGTTATGGGAGTTAAATGTTAGGGCTAGACTAAGTCTTAGTTAGTTAACATAAGTTTAGACCTATTATTAGTTAATTAGTATGCTGGAGAATGAGTCTTGGGTGAGTTTGCTAGGTGAGATGACATTAGGTGAGGTGGAGGGGAGGTAGATAAATTAATTTAATTAAAGTAATTAAACTAATATTGATGCGAGAATGAGAATTAATTTAATTAGGGATAATTAAATTAATGTTAATGTGTAGAAAGGGATCAAGGTTACATATAGTGTCAAGATATTGGATTGAAAGGGGTTAGGGGGATTTGTACTAGTTTTGAGTGTTTACATTTTCCCCGTTTTGTCATGTAGCTTGTTTTGATAAGTGACATGGACAAAAACAGAAGTGGTTGTCCCACATGTTAGTGGAAATTAGGTTGCACCTAGTATCAGTGAATGTGATCCTCCTCAAACTTGGAACTGGTGAAGGAAGAGGCTAAATTAGTGACGAGTTTGATAAAATGGTAGGTGGAGTGAAACTAAGCTATGTAAATTGTGGGCACAGGAAATGGTGATATGGGTTTAGGTAATAGGTTGCGGTAGTCAAACACACACACACATATAAAATGTGATAAGGTACTATGCTGAAGAACTCAAAAACTCTACAGTGTCAAAGGTCGATAGTTTATCCAAATAAGGCAGATGTGATCTGGGTATTGAAGGTACATGATATGGTTATGTAAGCACAACTAGGCCAGGTTCTGGAACAGGAAATAAGTTTGTTCTAAAGCACCAAGAGGTTTGGTCTGATCAAGATAAATGACATGGCATAAGGCAAGGAAAGGTTTGTAGGAAAAACAACATGAGTATCTTAGTCGCATGGTATGGCGAGAAGGTGAGGTCAAGTGTCAAATAGGCTCAGGAAAATTGGGTAGTAGGTAATCTCATAGGAAAGGCCCTGATAGAGGCAAAAAAATTCCCCAAATGGCAAGGCAGTGGGGTGATAGGTAGTAAGACAGTAGGTTAAGTGATAAGGCTAGGGAGAGGCTTGGGTAGGATAAATAGGGTTTTGGGCCAGAAAATGTGGTGATAAGTGGTATAATAGGTTCAAGTAGGCTAACTGATACTGGTCAAGAGAAACCAATTTTTGTAGACTAGGGCACATGAGCAATACCGGTCAAGATAAACTGATGTCAGTCAAGTCATATTTTGGGTAAAAAGGTAAAATCCACGTTGTACGAATTCATTTGTGATTTTCTAATTTTGGAAAATGATAGGGTGAGATAATTTTGGGTGTTTGAAGTGGTGAAAAGGATAGAGGGGTGAGGCAGGCTGAGTACGAGAGAGTTGTGTAGTTGGAGGCATGTGTTTGACGGCCCACGAGATCGAGTGAAGTGATTTCTTTGGGTGAGAGCTAAGGAGTAGAGTTGAGCATGGTGAAGGTGAGAGAGGGAGTAGGAGGACCACCAGCTTAGTGACTGAAGATCCCACCGTGGAGATGACATCAAATAGAGGTAGGATCTGCAATCCATTTGTGTTTGTATTGAAAAATTAAGGTTTAAAAAAACCTAAGGGTTTGGGTTGAGAAATTGAACTGGTAATTTAGTTAAAATATGATGAAATTGGGTATGGGGTGGCCCAAATTTAGGTTAAATAGGCTGGTAAATGCATATGGGTGGTTTGTGGGTGGGTTAGGGTAGGTTGTAGGTAGTTTTGTGAAGATTTTGCAAATGGGTGAAATGGGGTTTCGGTTTCAGTGACGAACCAGTGACAGATGTCAGTCTAGGGTCAGCCGGTGTCAGTGGGCATGCCGGTGTCAGTAGGATTAACAAGTGATCGGTACCAGTAAGGGTGGCCCACACCGGTCACTATTAAAATCGTATAAGTGTAAAAAATTAGGTTGGGGAAAGGTAGAGTTATGAAGAAGGGGTGGGCTGGGTTTTGGGTAGGTAAAATATCCTAAACGAGGTCTAAGGGAAGGCATGGTGAAGTAGGTAGGTTGTAGGAAATGTTGTTGAATAGTCAAATATGTAGGGTAGAAATGTGAAGTGAGGTACACAGTGGATAAATTAGGGGAGGGAAAATAGGTGGAGTGTGAATGTGAAGGGTAGTGAAAAATAGTGTAGATTGGTAAATGTGAACATAGGGTAGCTAAGGAAAGGAATAGGTAAGGAAGATTGGGTTAGGTGTGGGGTAATAGAGTACTGATAGAGTTTTTTGATTAACATGGTTGAGTGGTGATGTAGGCAAGGCAAAAAATCTATATGCGAGATCAGGTTCCATCATTATTGACATAGATACAGCCCACTATCATGGATGATGAGTGGAGGAATATACAGGAGGTTGAGGTTAGTTCCGTTAGGTGCTATATGTGCATACTACAAGATCACAACTTGATGGTTGCACTCATCGATAGATGGGATTCAGTAACCAATAACTTCCATCTTCTGACTGGTGAGATGACTATAACATTGGAGGATGTGTATAGAATTCATAAACTATCGTGCGAGCCTCAACTATGGGGATATGTATGTTGCATATCTACAGGAGACACGATTATTTGTTATGATGATGGTATCCATTGAGGGCTTCGCTCTCCCTAATTCAGAGGGTGGGAGGTATCCGTGGATGCTGATGGGTGTACTGCAGGATATGATTGAGGATAGGTTTTGCTTTACTTGGGCACCAACGTTTCTAGTTCATCTGTATAAGGAGAAATGGGCCTATCGAAGGATTAGGTCGTTTGGCATGTGTTACACATATCTATTACACTGCTAGGCCTATGATCACATTGTATGTTTACGTCCTGTAGGTCTTATGTGATAAGTATCGTTTTGAGGTGTCTACATAGCTGGATTCAGGAGATGGGTACCTGTAGGAGTGCATCCTGTAATATTCCCATTTTAAGACTTTAGAAACAAGGGAAAAAAAATTTAATGCATAATGTTCTATGTTCTAAATGATCATTACTTAGAACACACATTCCATGCCAATCAATCTCATAACAGATAACCATATGCAGCTATAAATGACTCAGTGAGCTATCGATCTCTCATTTCATGACTCAATTAACAACTGATATCTCATTTTCACTTAATTATTGAATACTTAATGTATACCAAGTATACTTGGTTCTCTTACTCTGTTTTGGGTACTAAGTGTTCTGTTTAATAAACCTATCTGATTATTTGTTACTAATATTCATCTGAAATCACATTCCTTAAACTAGGTGACATAGGACAATGCAACCAACAACTTGCGATACTTTGGCCAAAGATTTCCAACATACTGTTCATGTTACTATTCTTAGACGGTATACTGGTCTAATCAGAATACATCCTTCACTCCACTCATCTTTTATCTAGAATGGTCTTCACTGACTTCACTCAGTCCACTTGTCCAAGGTTTGACCCTAACGCAGATTAGTGACATAATTTAGAATAGGGAATCACTCACGATGACCTATGGTATATAGACATACCCAATCAACTTTAGTCGATTGATCGTGCCTAGTTATCCTAAGTCATTGTGAGTCACTTCCTATACTAAATCATAACTCTAATCTGATCTAGAAAGAAACTAAGTTCAAGTCCAAATTCGGGTAGGTCTAGATGAACCAATGCTGAAGGGTGTTGCAACATGTCAATTTCAACCCTGTATCCTCGTGAAGACCTAAGTCTTCACGAAGTTATAGTTATACATTTGGCATGTGTCAACATCCAATAGGACCACTTCATCTCGACGCACACACCTCAAAGAGGTCATTTCCACATAATTAGTTTAGGATTAAGATTCAGATTACAACAACCTTACATAACCCTAATTATGACAACCTTTAAGGTTTCCATCCTTATTAGATTTGGTTAACTAATATGGAACTTCATAGACTAATGATTTCCTTATGTTCAACTAAATTTCACTTAACATACAATTATTCGAAAACCAAAACATTATCTATCATAAGATTTAGTTAATGTGCCTCAACCATTCAAGGAATGTATAAGAACCAAAGAAGGTTCTGTTATAAAAGACTTCATAATTATGAAGTCTAAATGGTTATCGAACACATATATCATTCGTTTATTTTGCATCCTTTTTTGAAGAGGAGAACCTTCCTCATTATGGTTAGGTATTAGGATTCATTATACCCATATCCAATTTACACATCTTGACATTATAACTTTATGTTCATAACATCATAATCAACCATTGAAAATTAAGTAAAGAACATCAATACATACAACTTGTAAGTTGCATTTAAGTAAGGGAAATTGTACTAATTCCCATTCATCCAGACAGTTCAATGATATCAGAAGTAAGGATCTAATCGGATATGAATGACAATATCAAGGATATGACTAGAATTTTTCCTTCTTATTATGAACAAGAGAATAAACTTAATCATTTTAAGTAACTTCAGTCTTTTCAATTCATCAAAATAAAATACACTTCTTCCAAAACTTATGCATTATTGACATATTTCATGTCAATCAGCATCAAGGTCATTTAGGAATACAACTTTTATTCCTTGAGTACATTTCAATAATAAATCTGAATTCTCTATAATGGTTTAGAATTTTAATTCAACCAATACATCATAAAATTTATTGCCTTCCTTTATCACTTACAAAGTCCATTTGTAAAAATTGCTAGCACGGGCTAGTTCATTGAACTGAGCATGATAAGCACTAAGCATTAAAATGAAATGCATTCAACTAATTGTTTCATTAAACCAACTCTACTTTAATGAAATAGTGAGGTCAATGTGAAA
Organism: Taxus chinensis; assembly: GCA_019776745.2. Taxonomy (NCBI): domain Eukaryota; kingdom Viridiplantae; phylum Streptophyta; class Pinopsida; order Cupressales; family Taxaceae; genus Taxus; species Taxus chinensis. Next base: position 420,668,819 of record CM034155.1, on the reverse strand, counting down.
AATAAAACGTAGTAATAACAACCATAAAAGAAGAACAATTAATCAATTTGAATAATATTCAAAGAAATGTCATGATGTAATCAACAATCTATAGCATGTTATCCAATAAATACAATTCCATACAATACACTTATCAATATCAAGTAAAAGTACCTTCTAATTATTTCCTTCACAAATCATCTTAATTAGAAATAAAAATGCAAATAAGAGTCTCACACATTAGATGTGGTATCCTAATCCTAAATGTAAGGCATATCCTAATTTATCAAGTTAGACCATATATCAACAGTAAGATAGAATTTACTCAATGTACAGCGTCTCACATTACTCTTCTATCACAATTATTAAAAACCTTAACTCAAGTCAAGAGAACAAGAAAGTAACAATGACGACTACTCAAGGCATAAGGATAGTAGTGATACTGATCCAATTAAATCTAATGACCATATTTACCCAAAATAAGGATGAGTGTGATGAAACATTATGAGCTTCCTATATAATTCGGTTAGCCCGAATCCACATACACTACTTCAGAGAAGAGAACACAACCCATATCATCCTATTATTTAAAAAGGTAGTGGTCATACTTCACCTCAAAGACTGAAAGAGAAGGAGTCAAATGTCATGATCAGAAGGGAATTCCAACATTCTAACACACGGAAAGAAGGTCCCAAAGGAGAATGCAGACCCTTCACTATTTACCAAACTCCTTATAAAAGAAAACACATAAAAGAAGAGATACACAAAATGTGCAACTATTGTGGTTGAAACAAATTTAAACATGGTTTCCCATCATGGAAAACCAATGAATGTGATATTGAACCCATATAAAAAATAAGATGTAATGACAAAAGTTGAAAAACGTCATGTAGGTAATTACAGTCACTCCAGGATGTCAAAGTTTCAGTCAAGATCCACAGACTGGCCAATTCCTCTAAGTTGGAAATAAAACAATCAGTAAGACAAACTCTTAATCGAATCCTCATATAGGTGAGAAAAATACATCCTATAAAAGGACAGAGAAGATTCCTCCACGATTCGATTCGAAGAAGTTGCAGCCCAAGATTGACATAGCTTAGCTACATGCGTACAAACTATCAATAATATTATTCTATCCAATCTTTCTCAGAGATCAAGAAATGGAAGAGTCTAGAAAACCCCTTATACAAAACCAATTTTGATAGTTCAAAAATCAATAAATGACAACCGCAAGTTTAAGAAGCATCCTTAAAGCTCATGATATCCCAATTAGGAGGGGTTTAACAAGTTTACTCCAGCAATATTCTCAAGAGATTAACCCATTTCAGGGATAGTTAAACAAAAATAGACAACATCTACTTCGAAAGGGAATAAGACAGCAAGAACAAAACAAAGAAAGCTCAAACAAACATACAAGGATAACCCAGTGTCTACTCTGACAAAGCTAACCCTCAAAACTTCCCCAACCAATAGGAACTCACCTATGTAACCTTTAGTTCAGTACTCGAGAACTTAAGAAACATAGTATACATATAAGATCAGAAGAAAGACTTCAAACACGGGAATCCCCAGCACGATTGCCTCAAAATCAAAGTTCCCAGGAAACAAATAACCCATAGTTTCCTTAAAAGAACCAAATTGGAGTACTCAGTTTAAACTTAAAATTTTAAATAAGTAATAAAACCTTCACTCTTGTTTACATACAAGAAGAACCCACAAAAAAAATAGAGATTCCAAACATTCAATAACTTCCCACCTTCCATCGCATACTGAATCCAAAGGAAAGATAGAGTATATAGAGAGTTCAAGAAGAAGGCACACATTTACTGTTTCTATATACAAATTTGATCTCACACAACTCAGAATCCAAGCATGCATATTCATACAATTCCAATAGGAGAATCATAACTTCCACAAAACAAATAAGCAATAGCGAAGGGTATTCATTTACCTTCGAACCACCCAAACTACCATTTGGTTCAAAAATTGAAGCACATATTATTTCCATAAAAATCCATTTTTGAATAGATAAGAAAGAATCACTCATATACTTCATTACTCATATCACCAGGAGATTTAAGGTGGGTTTCAACATCAAATAAACATGAAAACAACTTAATGAGTTCCTTTCTAAAAAGAGATTCCTCAATAAGAGAATACAGAAAATAATCAAGCAAGGAAACCAAATAACCATCACAGAAATAAAAATCCATTTATCTCAAGAGATTTTTTTTTTTTTAATGAAGACACTTAGAGAAAAGCAGAGAAACTTAATGGATAGAGCCTATCATGCCTGATAGTGCTTTTTTCTGTTCGAAGAAGATTTCCAGCCGAGCCTTCACAAATCCTTCTTCTCCAAAAAAAATCAACAACTAGAAAATTCTTCCTCAAATGCCTCATATACTTCCATTTGATCAAAAAAGTGAAAGTAGAACTGCTAGTTCGAAGAACTAGATAGCTCCATGTAGAGCAAAAATCTGAATGCATGAAAGACCAAAAAATTCCCAACAGATATGCTCGCATGGTTTCCAAGGTGGTTTTCTCACCAAAAATGATGAAAATTAATGTCATTAATTTCTAGTCTCCCGCCTAAATCTCCGCACCACTGCCATCCAAAATTGGTGAGTCCAATTTCAAAAAGAACATGCATTCTTAAATTTAGAGATGGTTCCAGCTAGGATCACCTCCAATTTCCATGCCCCTATCAAACTCAAAATATGTAATGATCTTAAATTCAAAAATCAAATCAAATAAATGACTTAGGAACTGTCGCCATGCCTTCAAATTTCCATACGACCCCCTTAGGTTCCCTTCTCTCCTCACATTAGTTTAGGATAGATATCATTAGCTTAGGGTATGACCTTAGGTTAGTTTAGAAAATATTTACCTTAGGTAAATTTTCCACCTTAGGATAGGCTATTCCTTCTACTAATGTAGTATTAGGTAATAGGTTAGAAAAATATCTATCATCACCTTATGTTGTTTCCAAATCTCGAACTTAGAAAACATGCAACTTAGGTTAGGATGAACAAGATTAGATAATGCATAGATATAAGGTAGATCCGATTTACCTTAGGTTAGAATCCCATTAGGATAGATCTCATAGATCTAGGACTTAGGCTTTACCCTCAATAGTCTAGAAGTAGGCCTCTTCACAACTTACGCCATTCAATGTTTGGGATAAGTTTACAAGAAGATCTAAGCAAACGATTTACAGCAGAAAGCACAACATGAACTTCCAAGAAGACCAATGAAATTGTAATCCTACAAAGGCTCAGTCTTTTATTTCCTTCAACCTCTGAATTTCAGTCTTCCATACAGATCAAGTAAGAAGAAATTAAAACATACCTTGGATCAATTCCAATTGATCTAAGGTCTCGTTATTATATAGAGATAAATTTGTAAACAAATTTACCAATTTACAACCTAAAAAAAAATGGATTCCTTGCAAGCAATAGTATTACAACAATTGAATCCAAGAAAAGAAATAATTTATCCATGGCAAGCATGATTTCAACAGTCAAAAGAATACACCTTCTTAGGAAAAAGAACATTTCAACGCTTGCATTGTAAAGAGGAGAAGTTAAGAGCTTATCATAGGTATTACACATCTGAGGGTGGATACTATGACATATGACAATAACTACTATAGACGGTGATTAGATCGGTTGTCAGCGATCAATATTTTAAGGCGATTGTATGTGGACTTTCCATCATACAGAGGTTTGGAAAAGGAGTTGGAGGGGTTATAGGTACTCAGGAAGATACGAGGAAAGCATGTAGGTGAGCACACTATGATACCAGTGGAGGGAGTAGATGAAAGTTTGGGCTGCACTAGGATGTGCCTCTACCATTTCCGTAGTATTACAGGGATGATGTGGAGAGACCTATGTCTCCACCACATCCTACAACACTGATAGGGTAGGAGGATTAGGTGGAAGAATGGAGGATTAATGATGTTGGTACTACAGATGCGTATAAGTAGTGGTGGGTAACCCAGCTACAGGTAACACCACCTAGACCTGGGTAGCCAGACTTAGCCATAGTTACAATGCAAAATATTAGTTATAGGGCTAGGTCACAATATTATAGTTGCAGCTATCTCATGCTTAGGCTCAAGTGACCACCTTAAAGGGATAGGTGAAAGGGCTACATGGGCAACTGACATAGGTGCAAGCATAGGCAAGTGATGGGGGCAAGGTGGTCGCATTACAGGAACAAGTTGCCACCTTACAGGCATAGGTTGTAACCCTATAGGGCCAGTTAGCTCAGGCATAGGCTCAAGATCCCAAACAAGCACCTACACAGGCTCCCGTAGGGGATGGATAATATATAGTAGCATTGCAGGCATATATTACAGGTTTATAGGGTCATTTAGCCGCAACCCATGCTCAAATTATGGAATTCTAGGCATAGAAAGTTGCCTAGACACCAATTGAAGAACTGAGATAGGGTCCCGTTATATAGGCACTAGCACCTGGATAGGGTCCCTTGGTACAAACAGGAGGATAGGGGCCATTTGTACAGAGACATGGGTTATTATTATTAGGGAAGGACACACAAGTCGGAGATAGGGTGATTATGCCACCCCAGATAGTATCGATAGCTAGATTCTAGGATGCGCTGAATGAGGCATGATATTATCAAGATCATCTAACCAAAGCCGATATTAAGGTTCTGTTATATGCTGAGCATAAGGCTCAATAGGTAGCCAATCAGAGAACCTGCAACACTAGCACTACAGGTAGTCATCACTCTTAGAGACATGGCGAAAGGGATGTGACAAGTACACAGGAACTGAGACCAGATGAGGGTACAAGGGAGATGATGGCTGGGTCGAGGATAGGGAAAGAGGATGATACATGTGAGAATAGAGGTGAGGGACCTATATGGGGGTGATGCAGGATGATATGTGTGTTTGTATTTTGAATTTTTATATATATACCATCCTGTGTGAAGAAGATTGGGGATTGTACATGAGAGTTTTTGATATACTGTTATTGTTTATACCTGTGTATATATGTATTGATACGTAAACACTCCCCTTTTATAGTTGATTATGATATTGGACTGATGATGTATTTGGATTCATTTCCTATTATATTATTATTATGGAAACTTAACTTGATGGATGTTGTTGATTTTGTATATATGCTATGGAAACTAGGTAAGGGATGGTTGAGTCAAGTTTTAGGCATGGTGGAGTCAAGAATAGGATTGGTGGAGTCTAACAATTTCCAAGTTATTGACATGATGGAAAATAAATGATGAGGTGTACATGATGTATGGTTTGATTTAAAGTTAAATTCCAAATTATTGTTGATATGGAATCTAACTAAGTATTTTTTTGATGTGGGAAAATGATGATGGGATAAAGGGTGGCTGAGCTAACCTTAAAGGGTCCCATGCCCTAAGAGTGCTACCTACATAGCACTTGTAAAAGGGGCCTCAAGATGATGTAGTTATCCCTTAAACCAGGGAAGAATGAAAGGTGGGTTGGGTAGGTCGAATAGGTAGGTGGTTTAGGTAGTGTGATTGGGTAAGGAAAATTAATGAAGATAGGCAAGATGAAATAAGAAATTGGTAACAGGTAAGGTAGATTAGGTGTAGGTGTATATGTGATACAATTAAATGATGTTGTCTTAGTGAATCAAATAACCATCTAAGAAAAAGTGAAGTAAAAGGTAGTAAAGTGCCCCAAGTTGGCAAAGACCCTAAGTGGTGTACCCTAAAACCTATTTGAACGTAAGTCCCTAGATACACTGCACAATCGACAGGTCTAAAGATGAAAGAAGTTGCGTGATCACAATGAGTAGGATACATGCCATGTCCCTTGAATCAAGGTAGGCAAGAAAATAAAAGGTAAAGTGGAAGGGTTTGTTTAGCATAAGCTTGTTATGGAAAAGGATGCCCCTTCTACAAGATACCAAAACTAAAATAGATAAGTCCATGACTAAAATTTTATAATTTTTCTTGACCTTTTATTTTTGTTTTGTATAGAATAATCGATGCGGGAGTCTATATTAGGATAAATAGGTTCTCCTTGAGGTCTTTGTGAATCTTATCGATGTGGGAAGCTTCAGAACAACTTATTTTATGTTGAATGATAAGAGGTTAGTCTTCATTTTGGATAGACTAAATATAACATGTGGCTAACTTTTTATAGCTATCCTTCGAGGGAGTAGTCTATTTCTAGTAGCTTAGAGAAATGTAGATGTACCTTTGAGGGATTCACCTATTTGAAAGAATTTTTACTCGAGGATTAGAGATTTTGGTATCCCAAGTTATTTTTTCATTTTATTTATTATTATTATTATTATTATTATTATTATTTAGACTTAAAGTCATGGATAAGACTATAAAGGAAGGTAGGATTCTTTTATGAGGGTAAGACCATAACATGAGCAAGGTTATATTTGAAAGAGGGGTTTTTAAGTGATAAATGACCATGGAATTCCATCCTGAGGAGGACAAACAGTATCCATCATAATCATGCCATGAGTAGATTTGTGGTACTCATGTTGAAGACAAGGTTGAATGATGACAGATAGTCAAGCAATTCTAGTTTAGTCATAGGTCCTTAAAATAGGTAGGTGCAGGGAGAGATGCGCTCAAGGGACGAGCATATAAGTGACATAAAGTGATGTAGCACTTTATTCAACAATAGAATGGTTAAAGATGCAAGGTATTAAGGGGATCAGGTTCAGGTTTACCTTCAAGTGAAGTTAAATGATAAGTGCCTGATCCATAGGCATGGGTGACGATATAGGGTCCAAGCCAATTAGGAGAAAATTTTCCCTGTTTTCTTTTCTCTGCTTTGGTTACGTGTTGATTTTCCTTTAAGAGAAGATCACCGACCTTGAAATTACGTTCTTGGACACATTTTTGATATATTTGAAGGTGGTCGAGGGTGGTTAAATGATGTTAATCTAAAAGCTCGAGTTATGCCAAATGATCTTGGCAAAAGTCATCTTCATTGAGCATGTCTTTGAGTTATATGCAAAGAGAGGGAATTTGGAATTCCATAGGTAAAATGACTTCAGTACCATATACCAAATAAAAAGGTGTTGCTATGGTAGATGTGTGAATACTAGTGTGGTAAGCCCATATGGTGAAAAGAATATGCATGTGCCAATCCTCACTTGTATCATTGACAACTTTCATGAAAATCTTATTCAGGGTTTTGTTGGAAGATTCGGCTTGGCCATTGGCCTATGGGTAATAAGGGGAAGAAAAACTGAGCTGAATACCAAATTTGTCACAAAATTTTTGTAGGGTTTTATTCTTTAACTGTTTTATGTTGTCTATGATAAAGCAATGAGGAACACCAAAGCGGAAAATGATGTGATGGATGATGAACTCACATATTTTCTCAGCTTTGGTAGAACGAGAGTATTTTCCTTAACCCATTTAGTGTAATATTTGGTCGTAGTAATGATCCATTGATGGCATTGAGAGGATGGAGGGTTAATCTCTCCAACGAGATCCAAACCTCGTTGAGAAAAAGGTGAAAATTCCCTAGTGACTTGTAATGCATGACTTGAGGTATGGTGAAGATTAGCATGTTGCTGACACTTTACACAACGCTTGACATAGTCACAATAGTCTTGGTTAAGGGTCAGCCAGTAATAACCTAAACGAAGGATGTGTTTATAAATTACCTGGCCATTGAAGTGTTTGCCACAAATTCCATCATGGATTTCCTTTGTGGTATACAGGATTTCAGAACTAGTCAGGCAGTTAATTTAGATACAATCAAAGCCACATTTAAAGAGCAGCCCACCCAATACAATGTAATGGGAAACCATTTGAAGGAAATATCATCGACCATTATGGGTGATATCCGGAGGAAAGATGGAAAGGGAAAGGTAATCACCGTATTTCTTATACCAAATATCATGTGGGTCAGTTTCAATTCATCCTAAAAAATTTACGCAATGACTTAGGTGAGAAGGTGACTCCACCCTTTGCATCGTGAATTTTTTTTTTGAGTCGGAAGGTGAAGTAGGTATCAGTGAGGCTAGACAAGCCATGGTATCCATGAATGTTTTAGTGGAATGTGGAGTGGTTCGAAGGTTGTAATGGTTAAAGGTGGTCAAAATCATGTCAACATGATGTTTATACTTTTAAAGGATTTTATTACAACACTGGTATGATCCATTGACTTTATTTACTACCAGTTGAGAATATCCAAAGTTATTAATGGTTTTAATATCAAGGGAAATGATGGTTTAAAGACCTAGTATGAGTTCTTCGTATTAAGCCATGTTATTGGTACATTCGAAATTACGTTTGAATGATAAATGCATAGGTTCACCTTCAACAAGAATGAGAATAACACCAACACAACCCCCATGTTGACATTTGGAACAATTGAAGAATAAGGTCATTTGGTAGGCCATGAAATCCATGTCTTCAAGAGAAACAGTTGAAATTTATTTTTCAGGAAATTCAAAGTTAGATGATTGATGTCCATGAAGAGGTGTGTCTGCAAGTTGGTCAGCAATGGTTTTTCCTTTAATAGACTTATGATGATTAAATTCAAGGTCTAGGTCTGGAAGGAGCACAATCCAATGCGAGGTGCATTAGTCTTGGAAGGGATTAGCGTACATGTAATGGAGAGGGTTGGTGTTGGTGATGAAAAAGGTTTTATGATCAAGTAGATAGTGGAAAAGTTTTGTGGCGACAAAGACTAAGGTGAGGCATAGTTTTTCAGCATGACTGTATCTGGTCTCGTAATTTAGAAGTACATGACTTATGTAATAAAATACTAGTTCCCTATGTTTCTCATCGTGATGAGTGAGCATGACACCTAAGGAATGGTTAGTAGCTGAAATGTAAAGGTACAAAGGTTTATCGTCTTTATGTGGAATAAGGACAGGTGGTTGAAAAAGATAGGACTTCAATAATTCAAATGATTTATGGCATTCATCGTCCCACTTGAAAGAGATGTCCTTTTTTAGAAGATGGTGAAAAGGATGACAACGATTGGATATTTGTGAAATGAAACGAAGAATACATTGTAATTTACCTTGCAAACTACGAAGTTGTTTTAGGTTAGTGGGTGGAGGAATTTTGAGAACGGACTTGATTTTAGCGGGGTCGACTTCGATGCCACACAACGAGAAGATAAGACCAAGAAGATTTCCTGAGAGGACAACGAAGACACATTTATTTGGTTGAAGGCACACAAAGTATTTGATAAGATGATCAAAAATGATTTTAAGGACATGGAGATGTTCTGCATGACTCTTGGACTTACCAAGAAGATCATCAACATAGTCTTCCAGCATGTCGCGAATGATGTCGTGGAAGATGTAAGCCGTCACGCGCTAATAAGTGACACCAGTTTTTTTAAAACCAAAGGGCATGATGTTATAGTAGAAGGTCCCCCAAGGGGTGATGAAGGCAGTTTTATATTGATATTCAGGTGCGAGCAATATATGATTATAACCTGAGAACCCATCCATGACAGATAGCATCTCATGGCCAGCTATGAGATCAACTAGTTGGTCAATGATAGGCAGAGGAAAGTTATCCTTTGGGAAAGCAAGGTTGAGGTCATGGAAATCTATGTAGATGTGGAGTCCTCTATCACTTTGGTGATAGGTACAATGTTAAATATCCATTACGGATAATCAATAGGTAAGATGAAGGAAATAGAAAGGAGGCATTGGAGTTCTTCTCTCACAAGAAGAGTAATGCGCAGATGCATTTTTCATAGCTTTAGTCTCACTAGTTTAGCATTAGGTATGGTTACAATGTTGTGAACCACAATATTTGGGTCAATATCGGGCATGTACGACTAAGCAAAGACATTGTTATGTTCATGGAGGAAACAAGTGTTGGCTTCTTATTCGATGAGGTCTAAAGATTAGCCTATATTTAGAATTTGGGAGTGTGAATGTTGATCTCTCTGGTTGATTCATTTAACATGGTTTGCATCTTAGAAAGTAATGACCACTAAATATAAGAACTGTCTGTAACTAAATAGGTGAGGATGGAAGCATCATCGTGACATTGAATAATTTTTATAGAAGGTGTTTCATCATTGATCATTTCAGGATAACAAAGAGGAATGGAAGAGGAAGCCTCACCATCACGTTGATAGGTCAGAGGCCCCAAGGAAATTATGTTTATGAAAAAGAAAAGTTAGGAGGAATGGATTATAGATCCATGGAATCCGTGGGTGAAGGTGGGGCTATAGGAAAAAAAAATTTAGGTGGTGACAAGATAGGTGATGAAGGCTCAAAAGGTTAATCTTCCTCTACGAGGTTGATTCGATCCTCCTTCATAGTAGGTGGTATGGAAATTCTGATACCACATTGGTCTGTGTGTTTTTGGGTAGTGCATGGTATAAATGTGTGATGGCCTTGTTTGTAAAGACTGAATCCAAATCCTTTCCAACCACAATGATGAAGGAAAGTATGTTTGAAATGGCGGTAGGTAAGGTATCTAAAATAAGAAGAAAAGGGTTTGGTTTGAGGTGGCAGTTCGGGAGAAGAAGAAGAGGTATCTAATCCTCCATAGGTCAGGTTTCTACTAAGGTGAGGAGGACCATATGAAAATGTCTCTCCTATATATTTTTCAGAATGGGGATGTTGGTGGAGGGTACCATACTCTTAAGGAGTAAGGAAGGTATTGAATTTGTAGAGGCGGTACTCCCCCCAAGGAAAGACGTTGAAAAACATCTACCAGGGGATCAGAAGTTGGGATTTGGGATGCGGGAATAGATGAACTATCAAGCTCTTGGGGTGATGTAGATGGGATAGCTTTAGAAGCAATGATTGCAGTAGGGATTGATGAATTAGTTGTGGGATAGGTGGAGTAGCAGGACTAGTAGAAGAAGATGAAGTGACAATAAAAGAAGATGAAGAAGTGACAATGGAAGAAGATGAAGTGGTAGATGAAGATGATGAAGCGGTAGTGGTAGTGGATGATGTGGTAGTGGTAGTAGATGAAGTGGTAGCAGTAGTGGATGCCTTAACAGAGGATGAGGACATTATTTGGTCTGTATAGCATATTATAGGGTTTGAAAGGTGAAAGATCAGAAGGAATAGTGCAAGGGTGCCCCTCATATTCAAATTTTAGACAGTGATGGAGAATTTAGGGTACACATCCCATGATGTGAATTCAACGTTGGTTAAGTAACGTGTTATATTGGAATTCTCCTTCCAGGACGTAGAAGAGTTTGGGAAGAGTGCAAGGACCCACACGGATATGAAGGATGATAATGCCAAGGGTAGAAGTGATGGCGTCGTTGAAGGAACGCAACATAACTGGGTTATTATGCATGTAATGGGAGGTTATGTGCATTTTTTCATATGCATAGGAGGGAATGATGTGTATACTCATGCCTCCATCAATCTTAACACATCAGACACACATATCATTGATGTAGACAAAGATGAAGAGGGCGGGTTCAGGATCCTCTGAATGGAAAGGAGAAACTTTCGAGTCAGAGAAAATGACTGCGGAAATATGATGAGTGGTAGTGGAGATGGAAATTTTTGGCACGATGGTAAGAGATGCTACATGATGAGGGGTGAAGAGACATGTGAAGGGTCACTTAGTAGCACCTCAACAGTCTGAAGGATTTCAAGCAAGGCTTGTTGATGAGATTCAGAGGTTTGGATGAGATCATACAAAGACATTTTTAATGGATATTTTTGTAATTATTTGACCATGATGTGATGTGGAACACCATCAGAAATTGGATAGGCCAGCCTGCCAATGGTTACCTTGGGTGCAGGTGCTAATGGAATGTGAGGTACAGGTGTGGTGGATGGGTTTACTATCTTCTCTTTTCATTTATCCTTTTGAGATTGAGTGGAAACTCGAACCATATTGATTTTAGGAAGAGAGGGAGAGGAATCATGAAAATTATAGTGGCAAGAAGGAAAAAAACCTACTATGGGATGAGTGGCACACTGCCATATCAGAGGGGTTTTGAATATCTCTCTAATCCTGACCATATTGATCTCAAAGGTCAGAGGCGGATAAGAGGGTTGTGGGGGTGGAAGTGAAGGCCGCGTGACATTATGCAAAGGTGGAAGAGGCTATTCATCCAAATGGTCATCTTCTTCATAAGACTCTTCAGGAGAGCACAATTATAGAAGAATACCTTTAAAGGCCTTGTAATTCTCAACATCATGCCCTGGCACATGATGGTAGGTGTAGATTTTGGTATCGTCAAACCCTTCTGGTCTAGGTTTGATTGGGTCTTAAGGCTTGACAGGTAGTAATGTGGTAGTGGAAGTCTCTAATATCTGAATGAAGATGTTCGCGTAGGACCTTACCAAGGGATCACAATGAGGGGTAAGAGTGGGTTTGGATGACAGTTTAGGTGAATGATGTGGAAGAGATGTTGTAGGGGGTGGAGTTGGAGGATGAGTAGGTTTGACTACCTTTTTGGGAGGTAGTGTGGTCTTGGGTTTGGGCTGCACCTTCTTTGGTAAAGGTTTTTGGGTACTACGTGAGGTAGAGGAGAATACAGAAGGTGGAAGTGGATGGGTTAACTAAGGTGAGAGGGGAGGTGCAATCAAGGTAGTGCAGGAGGTAATACATGGAGTTTAGATAAGAGGGAAGGTGAAGGTATAGGTAATGGAGTAGGCATTGGTAATGTAACTGGCTTGGGCGGAATAGAAGGTTGTGGTAAGGGTATCAGTGGTTTTATTTTAGGTTTAATTTGAGCAGGGGGTTATTTGACTAAAGTGGAAGGATGAGGACCCAAGATGGATGGGAGTAGCGAAGGTGAAAGAGGAGGTGGTGGAGAAACTAGGGTTCGTGGCCTAAGAGGTTGGGTCTTCCTCTTAGGTGGGGGGATAGGTTTAGTGACAGTATGGGAAGAGGTATCTAGATCAATCTTCACATGCGGATGGGTTAGAATTGATATTGGAAACACTCCTAATGTAGTAGTGGATTTAGGTGCAGATGGAGTTTTTGATTTTAGTAAAGGTTTAGGCATGAGTGTAGATTGAGGTGCATGTGTGGGTTAAGGTGAAGAATCGATTATGAAGGGTTCAAGTTTTATAGTTTTGGCTGGCTGGAAGATTTTTGGGTAGATGTTCGAGGTATCTATGCATGACATCTTCATTTGAGTAGATAATGGGAGTCGCAAGTTCCCCCAGAGTGTGGAATGATCGATGTAATCCAATTAATCTACTAGTCAGGAAAATAACTTTGGTTTATACATTGAAGAGTGGGTTGTGACACCGGTCAAGAATTCTGAATCGAGTGACACTGGAAAAGCTTCTACCTCTGATTCAGTGGGAAAATGTGATGCAATGAAATTAACAGGATTTTGGAAGATCCTAGGAGACATATTGCTTATGGGAAAGGGAGATACAAATGGATCCTCTATAGGTGGAAGAGATTTCAAAAATATGAATATGGTCTTTTATTTGGGCAGTAGAGTAGATAGGTTTAGCTCTTCCTTGGGTAGAGGAGCGGGTAGAATAGGTCCAGTGATGGGAAATGTTGTAGATGTAGTCGGTTCCTCTATGGGTAGAAAACCAGGTGTGATAGACTCTATAGTGAGAAGAGACATGGATGAGGTAAGATCTTCTATAGAGGAAGAGGTAGGTGTGAGTGGCTCCTCTGTGGGTAAAGGAGTGGAAGGAAGAGGCTCCTCCGTGGGTAAAGGAAATTGCACAAGGATTTCCTCAGTAGAGGGAATGCGAGACAACTGAGTAGAAGAAGAAGGTAATGTATTAAAGATGATGTGCACCTCATGAAAATTATTGTCAGAGGTTTCACCTGCTTGGCTTGATGTATGATTATGGTTTGGAAAAGGGTTTTTAAAGATGTGCAAATTCTAGTTTACAGGTGTGTTAGGGTTTTCTAGAATGAGATATCCATTATCTATCATTTCTTGAATGATAAGTTTGAATGTTTTATAGTTGTCATCACTATGGTCCCTAACACGATGGTAATTGAAATAGTCGTTTTCCTTATACCATGCAGGAAAATGGTGATAAACATCGAAACCAATGTGTGGTTTGATCAGCAAAAGGGTAATAGCTCCTACTTTTATCATTTTTTCCAGGAATGAGGAATAGGGTTCCCCAATGGGGGTGTACCATCTTTACTCGTACCTTTGCTGAAAACTCTGCATGGGGGAGAGATTTGAAGTCAATTTTGGCTGATTGGTTGGATGAGAAGGATAGAATTTCAGAACTACCACATTGGCAGATCCCTTTACTTTGGAATGATTGTTTGAATGGTTGTTTGATTTGGAAGAGGAAGAATCATTTGGTTTGAAGGGAGCACTTTTGTTACGCAAGTGCAACTTCTTTTCTTCAACGGCATGGGTATCTAACTTCTGAGCCATTGTGAATGCCTCGTCAAATGTTTGGAAGGTTTGGACTTGGAGAGTCGATGAGATATTCCTGACACATGCTCTGGTGAACAAATCTATAAGTTCAGTCTGAGGTAGTTGGAAAGAAATTTGACTAATAAGATTCTGCCAATGTGCGATAAAATATAGTGATAGATTCATCTTCATATTGGTGTATGGAATACAATTTGGTCATGGTGACCTTCTTGACGATGTTAATGGAGAAGTGGTCAAGGAAAGTCTTGGCTAATTGGTTAAATGAAAAGATAGAGTGCCTAGGTAAGGCACTATACCAGTCCAAGGTCGTTCCTGTCAAAGACATTGGGAAAGTTCACAAGAGCAAGGCGTCATCATGAGCAATAAGATAACAAACATGTTTAAAGGATCGCAAATGTTGTTGTGGATCCTCTTTGCTATTGAATCAGTTAAACTTTGGCATCTCCCAATGTGCGAGATAGGGATGAATGGGAATGGATAAGTAATAGGTTCGTTGTAAATTTCATCATTAGTCAATGTGTTTCGTGAGCCAGTCACATATTCTTCAAGAGTCTGCATCTTGTCCATCATCATCTTAGGAAAATTTGTGGTTGAATTAGACTAAGGGGCACCTCCTGTGGTATAGGGAGGTGGATATGATGAATAGGATGTGGATGGAACTCCAGTGTATGGAGGAGTCGAGTAGGGAAACTGAGAAGGTGAAATATAGGTAGCAGTGGATGATGATGGTATATACCCTGAATAAGAAGTATAATTAATAGGTGGTGGTTAAGACAAGGTATAGGTAGGAGGGATATATGTCGAGACCCTCGTAGTAATAAGTGATAGTGTAGCGGGCATGGCCATGACAAGACTTTGAAATGGGGTCGACGCAACTGGAGGTTGCGAAGTAATAAGGATAGATGAGGTGGGGATCCCTACACCAAGATCCACGGGTGATGGGGAAGTGGACTTCGTAGGTGTGATAGATGTCATAGGTGTGACAGATATCGATGATGTGGGAATGATATGAGAGATGACAAGTGATGAGATGGTAGTAAGTAAGGCTACACTAGTGTTGAATGATGCGGAAGTGGTGTAATATCAAGAGAAATGGAAATGGGAATCCCGTATAAGATCTGTCCTGAAACATCATGGGTGGATGAATGAGAAAGGTAATACTATAAGGCTATGGGGTTGTGATCCAGGAATTTTGTGAATTCCTCATCACCTGTACCTATGACAGGAGGAGCGTTGGGGTCTATGGATGATGAGATGGAGGGTGGTGAGGAACTATGAGGTAACGTATGGTGCTTGGCATGAAAAACCAAGGCATTGACTTGGTGATGAGTCAAAACCATGTGAATAGAGAAAGAACAGGTAATTTGAGTTCTGCAGATGGTACAGAAACATAGAAATGGATAGCAGAATAAATCTAGAAAGTGGAATTTGGTCGTTGTTTTGACAGAAAAGTCAAAACACATAGACTGACGCTGGTAGGGTTACTGATGCCGGTAGAAGCGTAACCAATTCTGGTCACTTGACTAATGTCGATTACTGAGATTAAATAATAGGTTTGCAAATTTTAAGTGAGAAATGCAAATTAGATAAAATTGAGTTCTGTTGTTTGTAACAGAGACCCAGACATGTCAAAAATGCCATAGATGAACAACTGAAGATGACTGCATTTGATTTAAACACTGCTTTGGGAAATATTACCAAAACAAACTATAAAGGATGCCGGTTAGGTGAAACTGACAGTGGTTATTGTGAAATCTGATAAAGTGAATAAAAATTGAATCTTAGGTGATTAAGTTAAACAATACCAATCAAAAAATGGATTATGGTAATAGAAAGTCCAAACACACTAAAAAAAATTGGAATACACCAACTATAATGATGGGGTGTGTAGGAAAGAAAAAGAAGAAGAACGAGCTTTACAACTCAAAACACAAGACAAGAAAAAACTAACAAACATGCCAAAAATCTTAAGTGGTAGATTTTATGTTATGTGGCTTATGCCATTTAGGACTAACTATAAGTAGAATACAATTTTTGGTTAACAAAGGTGCCCTATAGAAACTGAAAACTATGGCTGGTTTTAGGTAAATTGTGGCTTTGAGTCCCCAATATATACTTTGTAGTACGTGAGGCCCTACTCTGATATAATGACTAGCTGGATCCACCACTAATTTGATTATTAGTTGTTAACGGTAATTGTCGAGAAGGAAGATGTTTAACCAATGAGTTGATTTGTTTTAGTGATTTGGTTTATGGAAGTGTATGCACAAAGTGAGCTACACTTCATTCTTGTCAACCATCAGCTATGGTCATGACCTTCAATATATAGGTTGAAATTAAATTTAAGTGAGCTATAATGAAACAATCTAAAAATACAAGTGCACAAGTTTTAAACCCAAATTAAAAGTGAAATTGGATGTAGCAAATAAAGAATAAGTCAAGAGTATGACTTTCACTAATGCAGTATAGAGTAAAAAGAAGTGTTCTTTTTAATCCAAAATACAAATTTCACTGAGACACTTAGAAGAAGAAGAACGTTCCCAAGGAGAGAATTTTAATGTGAACTTTTTCAAAATGAAATAAACGCACAACAATTCCCTAAGAATGAGTCAATGCAAAAGAAACCCAGAAAGGGTCCCACTAGGCATGCCAAAATGGTTCACCAATATGTTTTGTAGAGATGAAACATATAAGAGGGTAAAGGGCGTAGGAGGAATACATATGTTATGTAAGATAGTAGAAGGCGTTTTGCACACGTTGTACACTTTTGATCCAAGCTGATTGTGTGAGCTTCCCTTTGGCTAGGAGGAACAACCTGTATAAGAATCACAACAAGATCACCAAATAGTATTAAAAAACAAGACTCAGAGGACTTCCTTGCAATAGATAGATCTAGGAACTATGATACTCCCTAAAAGGTTGTCAATCCTTTGTTTAATACAAATCAATGGGAGAAGAAATAATAGACAAGTGCATTCTACTGTAGTTATAAGATTTAGGCTTCTCTAACAACATACAATAAAATATTGCTGAAAAGGTAAGGCTATGCTTAGGTCTGAGTGGTCAGGTAAGATGTCAGGTGATGCAGGGGTTGTGGGTGAGGTCTGGGTGGAATTATGAAAGGTTTCTAGCTATTTTGACTCAGAGGTGGTGAGCTCATTGTTTTTAGTAATGTTAACAAACATAAAGATCGACGTCGGCTAGGCAATAGACACCAGTATAGGAGGGTAACCAATGCTGGCTAGGTGACCAGTGTCGGTAGGGGCAATATGGGGGAAAATACTAAAAATAGGCTTTTGAACTGCTCTGTTATTGTACAAAGAGTGAGGGTGGTGTTGATAAGGTCGTAATATTATTAAGAAGACTCAAGTATGCTGAAAAGGAGGTTGGAAGGTTTGTTAAGGCTTGGGGTGGTTGAATAGTGTGGTTGATGGGAAGAAGGTGATATACAGGTAGTAGAATGAATGAAAAACAAAGAGAAATAAGAGATCTACACTTAAAATAAGCACAAATGATAAAATCACTATACTTACTTGATATTCTATAGATCATGTGAGTGAAGATGGTTAGTGGTTGATCATAGAAGAGATGTCTAGGTCCAGTACCACAGAAGTGAATCCTATGTGCTCCTATGAGTATTCCAATGCCCTAGAAGGAGAACCTGGTTTCTTATCTTGCACTATGGTTGTGTGTTCGTCGTTCGGGATGTAGGAGGCCTTGAAGATTCGAGCTTGAAAGCAAGAGAGCTCCAATAATTGAATGACTGATCACTTGTGAAGAGTTATGAAATTGTATATAAAGTGATCGATGGCGGTTAGGTAACCAGCGAGGGCTAAGGGAAAACCTGGTGTCGAGTTAGGGCGAATTGGTCAAGGTTGCTAAAAATATTCTGATAGTTACTATTTTTGGCATGATTTATATTTTGAATACCGGTATTAAGTGATAGAATACACCCACATAAGTCTAGTCTTTGTTGGAGGAGTTATGTGAGTTAAATTCTAGGGCTAGACTAAGTCTTAGATAGTTAAGATAAGTATAGACGTAGTCTTAGTTAACTAGTAGGACAGAGAATGGGTCTTGGGTGAGTTGGCTAGGTGAGATGACATTAGGTAAGGTGGAGGGGGAGGTAGATAAATTAATTACATTAAATTAATTAAACTAATATTGATGTGAGGATGAGAATTAATTTAATTAGGGATAATTAAATTAATATTAATGTGTAGAAAGGGGTCATGGTTAGATATAGTGTCAAGTTGTTGGATTGAAAGGGGTTAGGGGAATTTGTACCAATTTTGGGTGTCTATAGTCATACTTCATGTGCAAACAATATGCAAAGTTTTCCATAGGGAAATAGATTAGTCATTTTAATGTGAGGGATTTCCCTAGGGTTCAACATGGTGTTCCATAACACATAGGGGAATTATATGGGTCAATTACCTATTTTTTATTTTCCTCCTACCATATTGAACCCTATAGTTACATCATTTATCTTTATCAGCTATTAGATATCTCACATAGAATATGATACAACAAGGATAATTCATAGATTTCTTGTAAAAGACCATTTTTGTTGCCATTACAATTGTCGTTAAGTAGTTTCGTGACAAAATTAATTATAATCAATATAGTTTCATAGATATGTGGTTCTTGGAGTCATTTATTTTGGTTATCTCAACCTCTTCTTTTCCACATGAGTAATGACCATCTCCAAATTCGTTTGTAGTGAGTGGGATAAGTTTCGAGCCTAAAATGTTGAAAACCATTTTTTTTTGTAGTTTCAAGCATAAAAACTATATATCTATATATATATTATATATATATATGTTTTTCTAGGAGACAAGTATATTTTATTTTAAATTAGGGTTGTATATCTTAACATAAATAGATATATCTCTTCTATATTAGTATGGAGTGATAGGTCAACTATTTTCCCTCCCCATGACATGAAAATTTGTATGCTAGGGCTAGGAAAGAAATTTTTTCAATTAGGTGGTGTACACATGAAAAAATACGTGAGATATTATGGGATTCTTGGTAGACGGTAATTTATAAAGCACCCAACAAAAAATATTGATATTCCCTTATACGTCTTGTGTATACAATATTCTGAGTTTACCTTAGGGAAATAAGTTAATTATTTTGACACGAGGGATTTCCTTTAAGTTGGGTGTGGCATGCCACAATATATATGGAGTTGTTGGTAGTAATAAATGGGCCATTTCTTCTTGCACCTATTGTTGATGCTCCTGTCTTCCTAAATATTATAGTCACTTCTAAAGCCGCAAAGTAGTTTGTATTAACTATAAGATCTATGGCACATATTTTGATACAATATAAATAGTAGATGGTTACTTTAGTATGCGATGGAGTTTGAATGAGTAACCCTTACTTTGATCTTGGTGCTAGGTCTTCTAGGTTTCCATCGCATGATGTCTATGATTCTCATTAGTGAATTATGTCACATTACTAGCCTTGGTCTCCATTTTTGTCAGATTATGGACCATAGATTCCATTGATTTAGATGATTTTCTTGCATCTACTTAAGATGGATGAATAACAATATGGGTGAGGGTTGCAATATGGTTCTTACCCATAGGTTAATCTATTTATTCAAATATATATTAGTATTATATTTTAGTGTAAACTATTTTTAATCTATGATATTTTTTATAATCGTTGATGGTCGAGTTGTTATTTGAGAATGATTAGTAACTGATCAAAGAGGCCACATTAATGGCTAATGATGTTTGGAAATGTTCGTTGGTATGAAATTTAAATTTAATTTTAGTATACATTTAGTTTTTTGATTTCATCTCACTAATCCATTTTTGTAAGATTCAATAAATTTTAGTGCACGATATGATGTCAATGCAAGATCCCTTAATTGGCTCATATGCACATCATACTCGCTAGAAGATTCAAATTTTGAACTCACATTCAAGAACACAAATTATTTATAAACAAGGACATGAATGGCATATACTGCCAAAGCAATTGAAAAATTGAAGTCATAGACATCCATGCTATCATAAATTCAAGATTTGAAACTAAGAAAAATAGCATCAAACAAAAATTGAATACCAAAACTAAGAGAAATGGCAGAAAAACAAAATCGAGTAGCCCAACTAAAAATAATAGCAGAAAAATAAATTTAGGTATGTTAAATACAAGAAATAACAATAAAATAAAAATTGGTATTCTAACTATGAAATAGCTGCAAAACAAAATTGGGTAATCAAGCAACAAGAAAATAGTGGCAAAACAAAAGGGTATTCAAATTTCAATCAACAGAAATAACAACAAAAACAATTTGGATGAAGTATGAGCTAAATAAATTGCGTATTCAAACTAAAAGAAAATAGCACCAGCACCTCCACTGGGATGAGCTCAAGTGGTAAATCAATGTATCTTTCATGGCAGATCCACGAAAGACATGTTGATGAGTAATATACTCCCCCCAGTTCTGAGCGTGGTGTACCCACACAGATGAGCCTTGGTGAAATAACTTGGTGATTTTTCATAGAAAAAATACTTCTTGGGCATAACATAAATCTATACTGAAAGTAAAACTCCTGTATTTAAAAAGAGAGAAAATTATCAATAAAAAATCAGGTAAACAGAAACAAGTATCCACACTAAGAGAATTACCAGAAAATCAAAAATGGATATTCAAACTAAGAGAAATAGCTACAAAATGAAATTTGGATTTGTAAACAAAGAAAAATAGCAACAATATATGGAGGTTTCTTAGTTGTATCTGTGGGGAGCTTCCCCTTTTTTTCTGATAGTATCAATCAATCAAATTTAGCAGAAAAAAGAGCATTCAAACTAGGAATAGTGGCAGCAAAACGAAGAATACCACATTTAACAAACACTGCAGAAAAATGAATTTGGGTATCCAAACTAAAAGAAATAACAACTAAATAAAGTTGGATCTTCAAACAATGAGAAATTGCAGGAAAAAAATAGTAGGTAACTGGAAAAAGAAATAGCATAAAAAATGGGTATTCAAACTAAACAATACTTCTGAGGAGCCATTATCCAGACCAAGCATAACTGATCGAGCATTGAGCGCCACCAGATGCAGATATATTTTAATACTATCATAACCCATTTGATGTCTAGAAATAATTTGTAACACATCAAAAGTATAAAAGACAAAGCATAATTTGTCACTGACTTGGCTCGTATTCCCTTCCTCGAGCTCGCTAAGCTTCTCACCTCGCAGGGCTTAATTATTTCCTACATAGCTACACAGGATAATGTTGCTCGTCTTCAGCGTCACGTGGACAGCTTGGTCGAGAGTTCGAATCTTATAGCGGACATACGCCTAGTGTCGCTTCCCATTCCTCCCATCGAAGGTCGGCCCCGGGAATCGAAAGCTCCCATAGTATTCCCCTAAATATAAACTGAATTCTAATGAAATCTTCTCACAAGCTAGCTCCACAGCTGGAACAATGGCTGGAGCTGCAGATGAAAAATCCAGAGAATCAAAGTGAAAATGATTATTTCCCATCTCCTCTGGTTCACGATTCTGGTGCGAAATTCGGTGTTCCAAAGGGTTGTACATTTGTAAATATGTAAATCAAAATCCTAAAAGGCAAAGTATAGTCTTAAAGCTCCGTTAATTCAGAACAATAGATACAAAAAATATTTTGTACAATATTATTTATGGAATAATGAATTCATGCCAACTCTACATAGAAATGGGGAAGATTATTTATGTCCAATCACAATTTTTTGTTATGTTAAAATTATATAAAAAACAAATATTTTTTAGTTGATTGATTAGAAGGAAAAATAGTTATTAAAATTAATGATGAATTCCAAAATATGACTATAAAAATATTTTGTCCAATGAGAATAGAGGAATAAACTGTTTTAAAAATGAAATAAATATTTATTTTTCAAAAACATTAGATTAAAAAAAGAAAATAACAAATGGAGAGATATTATTGGTTTGATAGATTCAAAGTATTTGCAAATTGAAACCTATATATTTTTCCTTCCACAGTATAATAACTACCATTAAATTGAAAAACGTTTACATTAGCAACACTTTCAGCACCTGCGTAGCTTTCAAATTATAAACTAGAAAATGTGAGCCACATACCAAATGAAAAATATGATCAAAGGATTTACAAATAAATGGTAGCACACATTTCTAATGCCTACAATTTTTAGTGTGACCATAATTATGGCAACATTCATGGTTGCTAGCTAGATAAGATTTAATCTTAACATTAATACTCTCTCTTTCTTATTTCCTATTTAAACACAAGGCCATGAATGACATATACTGCTGAATCAATTGCAAAATTGAATTTATAGTCATTCATGCTGTCAAAAATTGAGGATTTGGTTTAGCCATTGCGGAACCAGACAGACACAAGTTCCGTGTATGGTCACTTAGAAGCCTCATAATTCTAAAGTCAAAAACTTAATTCTTTTGACTTATTTTTGAGGGGAATGGTTTCTAGTGGGGCTAGATTAATGTGCCATAATCACAGGTTCGAGTATAGTCCCCAAGTAAATAAATTGAAGGAAACATGATAGTCTACAATGAAGGAGACATTAAAATCTAGACTAACATTATGTATTTTTTTCTCTTGTTGTTGTTCTTGCTCGATGGGTGGTTCTATGGCCCAAATATTTTCCAACACCACTTTGCATTCTTGGAGGAGCTTGGATCATTTGCACAAGAGGAGTTTTTAGTAATCTTGTCTAGAGTGGGGCATGTTCTAGGCCTATCTAGGAGGATTCCATAGCTAGGGTTTTAGATGTAGCCAATGACATTTACATTGATTTTTTTGCTATTGGTGAATTCTCAAAAAAAAATTGCATTTATTTGAATTTAAGAGATACTTACAGGAATTTTATCAAACTAAAAAGTGATTGTAAAATATGTGGATAGATAAAACTTACCTTGGTTGTTTTTGTCATTAAGTTTATTTGTTTTGGCGTATAGGAATTTAATCTTATTAGTTGGGAATTGTTGCAATGCCATTTGAAAGTGGTCAAGAGCTAAGTCATATTCTTGTAATATGTGCAATTCCTTCTCTGTATAGATAATGGACTTGTGATGGTGAGGATCAAGTTGCATTTTATCATCAAAATCATCCACTTCTTGCACATTCTACATCAATTGCAATCTTACCTCTATCCAATTAAAATGAGGATATAGAATCCCGTCAACTATCTATGTATGAGACTTCTCTACAAGTGAAGTAGATGGTTTTTGTTTGTGAAAGATCCAAGTCTATGCATTTGGAATAATGTTTTATCACGCCTTTCCAATCTTCAAACCAAAATAGTTCATTGTCGTTAGACCGCAATTTAATAAGATCCGTTCTGCATCATCTGCATTTTCTTTAAACGAACTTAGAATATACACATGGGCAGCGCTATCAACAGACATCATTAACATGTCATCAACAAAGTCATTTATGATCATTTGTGGTTTATTAACATCTTTGAGAGAGATCTAAAAAGGAGCACACAAACACAACAAAGGAACGCAGAGCCTTGGCTTAAAAAGAAAGGTGGAGACTAGGAAAGAGGTATAAAAAATACTTTATATTAATATAGATTGGCCTACCTAAAATTTCACATGCAAATGTATTTATGTTTCAAACAGCCATGAATTTGACATGAAATCCTTTGTTGGACCTTTTTCATTTGTCATTGGTGTTGTCATTGATGTCAAGTGACATTGATGGAAAAAAGTATAGTACAGGTGTCTCAAGGTCAACCATGTATGAAAAAGGTGTTAACAAGTCTGTAACAAGCTTGAGGAAGTAGTTCAGGAAAGACTCATCAAGAGAATTGTGAAGGTTGATTGGTAATATCAGCTCTCAGATGATTTAGGATGATTCTAAGGGGATTAATCATGTTTTTTGAAAGTCGTGGACATCAGAAGGAAGTTGCCAAAGTCTAAATAAATCCATCGTTGAATTCTAGTAGAAGCCATAGAGGTTTAGTGAAGGCCATAGGTAAAATGGCAAAGCCACTGGTGAAAAGGACGAAGCTGCATATGAGAAGGAAATGTCGTGGAAGAAAAGGGAGACAAGAACGAAGCCGCAGACGAGAAGGAAATGCCGTGGAAGAAAAGGGAGACAAGAACGAAGCCCTAGGTAAATGAGAAAAGCCATGGAAGACTAGAAAAGCCACAAGAGAAGAAGAAAAGCCGTGAATTAACTGAAAAGCCACGATACAAGGAAATAGTGGAGTGCGGATAAGTGATGCAATGGCTAAACCTTAGAACAAATTCAATTTATCTGAAAAATGAAAGTAATGGATAAAGGTTTTGAAAAAAATTGAAAGGTAGTGTACTATATGATGTGCATAATAATAATATGGAACTTGTGCTTCACAAAAAACATCAGACCCGATCTGAAAATATCTAGAGCTCCAGGTGTCAGAATTTAATGATCTTTGACTTTGTGGAAAACTGATTACATCCTCTAGATCACAAAATCTAAAATCCTAATTTCAAGGCACAATTAAATATCACAAAGGAAATATGGATTGTTCTTTTTGATCAATTGAAAATCCCAGAATGATGAGAAATATATTTTTAGAAATTTTCCATAACTAGCTTCAAAAACAACGCATTGAATATTTAATGCTTTTAGAAAATAGAAAAGTCAAGTTTTAAACCCGAATATAGAGAGATTAAATCCGGAGTTAGTGGCCTTCATTTAATAGATAAAATTTATAAATGTATAGAGGTGTGATAGAGTACACGACATGCCAAGGAAGTTATGGATAGTGTTGATTGTCTATAAAAGAAAAACTTCATTCAAATATGGTGGCTTCTTAAGTGAGAAATAGATGCATTCGAGTTGAAGGAGTGACATAGAAAGAGAGAGAGAGAGAGAGAAAAAGGAGAGCTAACATGTGAAATGTTGAAGATCATAACAAATGAGAAGAGCATCAGTGTGGCTGATCCATTGAGCAGGAGAGTTCAACTCAGAATCACAAAGAAAGCGATCAAACACATAAATCAGAGACCCAAATCAAGTTTGAAAGATATAGACAAAGAGACAGAGAATGTTGAATGTGAGAGCCTGAAAGAGAAAGAAAATAAAGATAAATAAAAGTGATCATAATCTATTATGTAAGAAATCTCGATTTTCAGTGATCAATGCATTTGTAATATCATATTTCTAAGTGGGTGCTTAGATTATAGGGGTGGGTGTTCCTTGCAAGTTGGAGCTTGTTAAAATTTGTTGAGTGGGTGCTCAGTTATGTTCAAGTGGGTGCTTGGAGAATCTGAAGTGGGTGCTTCACAGGTTGAGTGGGTGCTCAACTGAAACTAATATATTGTATGCTTTGGAATTGGTGTTCATTATAAATTGTTGGTTTCAAAGTGATTTTTTCTCCCGAAAGGGTTTCCCACTATAAATTTTGTGTTCGGTGTTATTATTGTCTGGCATATGTTTGTTTAAATGCTCATGGTATATTGTTGCACTTTACTAAATAATTTGGCATTGTTTGAAACATTTTAATCTACACTAATTCACCCCCCTCTCAGTGCGTGTGATCTCTAATAGAGTTAAATGGTGTTGCCATAAGATTTGAAAGGGTAAACATGTAGGTGACATTGCCTATGCATATAATTTTTCCTTATTCTTTGTAATTCAGTCTCCAGCTTGAAAGACGCGGGATCTTTGTAATTCTCCTCTTCATTTTCCTAATATCATGGCTTGCCTCTTTCACCCACTATGTAAACAATTTATTTGTGGCAGCTATGTCCTCTCGTATGGACTTTCGGAAACAAAGGCAGTGGTCGTGGTGACCCTGCACTTTTGGTGAAGGCTAGTATTGGTTGCCGGAAAAGGATTGCGATCTGTGGGCAACTAGAAATAAAACACAGTTTTGGTGGAGCAATCAATTTCATATTGTTGACAATGAATATAAAAATGTAACTCCATGGGGAAAGTGTGTAAAGTCCTTGGACACAATTGTGTGCAAATTAGAATGCATCGACAATGTTTGGTTCTACAATCTGAATTTTGTTTACCTTATGTAAATGACACGTTCACCTGCCTCAAGGGGGTGGTCAATTCTTCATAGTCATAGAAACAGATCCAAGTGTGATGTGAACGAATCCTGGTTCAATGTAATACTTATGATAATGACTTGATAGAGGCATCAATAGACGGTGCTTACAATTTACAGGATCCAATATTTTTAAACTCTGCAAATACAACCTTCCTGTGCAATGAATATCACAATTCCCCAAAAATATACAATGACACCCACATAGGACTGATCAGCCGTTTCTGGTAGATATGCACAAAGGCACCTTTTTGCTATCAAAAATGTAACAAATAACTGATAGTAAATTGCAATAATCACCGAAAAATTGATGTTCTCATGAAAATTAGATCTGCAGTCAGACTAAAATTAAAGAGACCATACGAATCTATTGGATGCAAGGAACCATGCACAATCATATCTCTACACGCCGATAATTGCATAGACCTTTGAATGTGTTGACAAAGTATGATATTGTTACTTACAGAGTACAACCACCCCCTGGTCTGCGGGGAGCCATTTATCCTAGCGACATGATCACATGATCATACATGCATGCATGTGGCATGTGGTATATATAAATCAAGGAGTTCGATTGTTTTTGCTTTTGTGGTATATATTATCCAATTTTTCCCCGCAGGAAAAATTAGACAAACAAGAACTTGTACACAAAGAAAATGGAGGATTTGATTCAGTCATGGAGGCTTGTATTTTGGATTTGGGTGAATAAAGTTAAAGCAGGCCTGAGAAAGTTGCAGAGATTTCAGGAAACAATGAAGTCTGAAATTCGGGTTTCGGATTTTGGAGGTGGAGTTTTTCAGAGACCTCAACGAGTCAAATGTTCTGAAACCCTAAACTTCAAAATTTCAGACTTTCGAGTCTCAGGGTTTCAGAGATCTCAGAGCGCGTAGTTGGAAAAATGGAGGGAAAGTTCCGAAACCCGAAACTCTGAAACTCTGAAATTTCAGACTTTCGGGTCTCGAGATTTTAGGGATCTTGGTGGGAGAAAAAAGCTCAAAATCCAAAATCCTAAAAGTCTAAAGAAAAAGTTGACGGATGAACAATGTTTCAATCTCTGAAATAGAAATATCTGAAAGTCTAAATTTTGGGATTTCAGAGGTTGCATGCATTACGGACTCTGAAAAATGATAGATCAACCACCCGCCATTTTTGTAGAATGACACCTCGACCTTCAGATGGCCATAACTTTTGACTGGGAACTTGTATTTGCACAAGAAAGGACTTTTTGGAAAGCTCTCGGCGTCTGCTACTCAACTACGACTAAGTTATTAAAAATAAAGAAATAAATTCTGCCATTTTTAAGGGTGTCAGACTTCTCACCTACCCCAATAATGAAGGTATGGGCTTCCTTTCTTTCCCAACAAGGAATAGTACATGGAGGCATGGGTTTTGCAATAGAACCCATCATTGTTACAAGAGAATTCAATGCATTGCTTGGGTGGTTGGAGTAGGATTTCAAAATTCTTCTATCTCCTTCTCTCATTCTTCCTATATATTGTAACGAGGGGCATTTTTCTAAAGGTTGGACATTTTTGGTTTTGCACCCTCTGTTCTTCTCTGGTCTGCAAGTGAATTTGTGGAGTTCAAACCTCCCATTCAAACTGTAATGCAAGTTTGTGCCTCTTGGCCATTGTAATCCACTGTATCAAATCTGTGGGGCAATAATAAAAGTTTGTGGATGATTTTCAATCCTCTCTTATGTTCATTGCATCTTCCTGATCACTCATTGCAATCCTGGTTATTTGTGCATGGTGGTTGTATTACATTTTTATGGTTTGTGTTTAATGACAAAGCAGGTGTTTAGCATTCCTTTGGTGCATCACCTCTATTAGTTTAGGTTTATTTCCTCGTATCTTCTTAACATTGTCTCCTTGGCAGGTTAGAGTAGATTTTAGGATAGATCCTCTACAATATGACATCTGAACAGAGGAATAGGAACGGGCCTTCATCCGGAGAGCTTTCCCGATTGCAAAGTCCCACACTTTGGGAAAAGCTCCATGTTATGCAATCACACTGAAAGTTTCAACCCATCGATTTTCCAATTTTCAGGGGTGCTGTGATTACGCATCAACAGTATACGCATAATATGGTATACACAATGTGTATACCACAAAAAACTGAGATATGAACCCGCAACCTCCTGTTTATCATTACAATGTCCTACCAACTCTGCTACATTGTAGCATATAAACGTGCATGCAAAAATTTATACATTTTTACTTGACTTTCAAAATGCGCCACCTCATTAGTAGTGGGTCCCACAAATATGCATGCATGTATGGGCTATTACATGCACCCATGTGATCTTGTCGCCATGATAGCCACAACCGGTCTGCGGAGTACTTAGACAACATTAATTTGGCAATAAATAGAGTTGTGTGATTATTACGCTTCCATTTATGCAGTAGGATTGTTAGACAGTGTCGTGTGAAAATTATTATTGTGAGATAGGTTGCGTGAAAGTATGCCCAGTTAACATTAGTACTTGTCAGAAATATTTGTGTTTAAACTATAGGAAAATCAAAAAAAAATTCTAGGTGTCATTTTGGTAGTGGACAGGAAAGAAAAACATATATTTTTATTAATCATAAATTCTGAATATGACTATAAAAAAATTTCAGCCATTCAAAAAGTTAAAAATAAACTTTCTAAAATATAAATTAAATAAAAAATTTAGCCAATAAACAACAAAGAACAATTGGCATAACACTATTGGTCCTATTAGATGAAGTTATTTTGCAAAAGTGAAAACTATAAACTCTGACTTCGGGAGTATACGAAGCATAAGACGTGGGAGTATACGAAGCATAAGACGTAACAAATAATTTTGAAGAATTTAAAAAAAAAAAAAAAGATAAATGAAAATTGAAGCATTTTGCATTGTATTAAATAATAATAATAATACATTATTTCCATTTCCTTGAACAATTACCACCATATCATATTCAAATGTGGAGGGTAGCAGCAGAATAAACTTGGGCCAAATCTGGTGCGTCCGCCGTGTGGATGGGCGTCCACTTGGCATCGGACAAAGAGGGTGAAAGAAATTAAAAACTATCTTGTCAGCTCACGAAAATCTTGGCACGCCACGTGGTAGCACATTCGACACTAGCGAGTCCACGTGGGATTAAATCCGCTGGGCCCCACCCATTCTTCTCGCAGACATGCCTCCGGCTCACTTAATCTGCGGCTGTTTTATTGCTCTCTGCTGGAGTTCGCTGGTGTGTGGAAAACTTTGCATATTGTTTGGATATTCTCTGCATTTGGATGAGAGTTTTCTAAAAAATCAATCTGATACGCTGTTTCTTAAGGGTTTGATTCTCTTCCGGCTAAGAAATA
Source organism: Taxus chinensis (assembly GCA_019776745.2). Lineage (NCBI taxonomy): Eukaryota > Viridiplantae > Streptophyta > Pinopsida > Cupressales > Taxaceae > Taxus > Taxus chinensis. The sequence continues at coordinate 420,639,103 of CM034155.1, read as the reverse complement.
TCCAAATGCAGAGAATGGGGCTAAGATTTGGTTTACTGTCACTGGTGAAGCTCATGTGGAGTAAGGAATTATCATGCAGCAGTAGGTATATGAGCACAAAGCCAACACTGTCATCGATATTGATTAAGAACTGGAAAAGACTAGAATCAGAAAGGAAAAGATCGGATGTGCGGATTTTCTGGGATGTAGGGCACTCTATTGGTGTATCCACCCCTTCTCCTCCTCCATGTCCCATTGTAGTTTAAATGAACAGATCACCACTTTTAATGTCTATGGAGATGCATTTAAGCTTCCCAAAGCTTTTAGAAAGGCTTGTAACAATACTGGTAATAGCATTATTGATGAAAAGGACACAGATTCAGTTCACAAAGCCATGTTGGTGGATATGCTGATGTCTGCCATCGACAACCCTTTCACTTTATCCAAGATACTTTTAATTTCTGGCAGGTCAAGATATTTTTTTCATGTTTTGTCTTCTCAACATATAAACGATCAAAAGGTTTTTTTTGCTGTTCCCAAGTTTATAAAAGCACGCCCTAACTGTCTTCGGATGTTTGGAAACATTGTGTGGGACTGGCCTGCAATGGCCATGGCTGCTTCTTCAGGTAAGGTGGTATTGCCATCATGAGCAATTTGCTTACTTACAAAATCTATGTTATTTAGTAAGTAGTTTGCATGCTAATCATTTCTGAGCAATTTATAATTATCTTTGTCACTTGCTATTAAGAGGATTTTCTCAAAATCAGTATCCTTTAGTGCAAGAGACAGTCGTTATACTGGCTATTGCACATGAGTTGTAAATTATGCAGGAAGAGATGTCAATTTAAAACTTGTTTGTAATTTCATTTTCGAGTGATAGTTTTATAGTATATGTGTCAACATTATTGTATTTTTATGTTGGATTGGAGACAAATAGAAGAACATAAATTGCAACATTTTGAAAATCCAACTCAAAAAGAGTTGTTGTAACTAATTGTGGCTCCCTGTTCTTATGTGCTCTATAGACACCAAGAAAACACAACATAACCAATAACCATCATGCAGGCATAATAATCAATTGCAAACATAATGCTATAAGAGGCACTCATGCCATTGGACTTTACAACCCTCATCCACCAAACCTGCATGGCTGCATGCTAATAAAACAAAAATGAAACAGACATGGTCAAGATATATTCCAAATAAATTCAGGTGTAGTTGAGTAAATTCAGGTGTTTTTTTTGCAATTAAATCAGCCTGTGGATATCATTTTGCAGCTTCGCTATGCATTTTTAAGAGTAGTGGGAGCCCGTTCTAAATTTTTTTCTCTCAGAACAATGCTTCAGTGCGACTATTAGGTGATATTGACATGAGCAGTTTGCTTACTTAAAAAATCAATGCTATTTAGTAAGTGGTTTGCATTTTATCTTTGTTACTTGCTATGAAGAGGCTTTCCTAAAAATCGGTATCCTTTAGTGCAAGAGACGGTCATTATATTATATAGGTTGTGTCTGTGTAAATACATGTTTTGCATTGAGTAGCCAAATCTTGTAGCGTGAGTTTTTATATGAGTTTGAGGCCCATGACAATGATATCAATAATAACTATAAAGTTCAATTTTGAGAGCATATAAACAAACTATTTCATGTGTTTGTAAGCAATTTGTACAATTCTATGTTGTATGAAGTATATTGAATGTTATTGAATGTATGACTAATATGTAAGTTTTGTAGAAAAATTTATAGTTAATATTATTGAATAGATGTGTTGGTATACTTTATATTAGTCATAGTGTCGAAAAAGTGCATCACATCTTATTAAGAAGAGAATCAAATCTTATTAATTGAAAAAGTCAAGAACTGACACAAATTGTGTATAAAAATTGTATTCAATAATTCATATTAATTCAGGGCTAACAAAAGTGGTTTTCTCTTATTGTTAGTATTTCAATATCATTTATTTTCATTTTTTTGTAATTCAAATGGTAATATGGTAAAATTAATTTATAGAATGAATAATATAATATTTGTTGATAGTTATATTCATTCGTTTTCTTTTTTCTTTTCTAATTCTGTATCCCTATTTAGTTTGAATAAATTTTCTCTCGTGAAAAGTATTTGTTTATTCGTATGTTGCATTTACTTTTAAGACTCTTTGCAATACTTCTCTTTCTATCATAATAAATTTTGTGCAATATTTAGTGTCCTCCATTTTATATTATAGTATTAAACATTTATGCATAATTCTTTTATCATTTGATTTTCACATGTTTTAGAATAACCATGTTATTTTCATTAAAAATTTCCTCTCTTGTTTTTAAAAGCCACTTATGGCCATTCCATATTTATTTGCGTGTGTGGCTTTTTGAAAATTATAACTTTAAAGTGTCTCTTCGTAGAAACTCTCTTTATTTTATTTATTTGAACTTTCTTTGATTTTACAAACTATTATTAAAATTATAGCTTTAAAGGGTAATTTGGGAGAAACTCTATCTTCATCTTGTTTATTTGAACTTTCTTTGATTTTATAAACTATTATTACATTGCACAAATGTAATATGAGAAATTGCACTTGAGGTGCGTAATACACCAAAAGTGGTGCAAATGTAAAGTTTCTCTATAAATGTGTTTGATGTGATAATTGTGTAATGTATCTATTAGTGCTGTTTTAGTTGTATGTCACGATGAAGATAGTTGAATATTGATAAATTAAGAATGTAAAAGATGAAATTATAAATTGAAAGTCTTAGATTATCCACAACCTAGATTAAATCTGAAAAATATCATGTTGCCTTCATTTGCCAAGACATTTTCTCTAGTATTGCATAGATCACATGTGTTTGTCTGTGTGATCTATCTCCTACACCCAAAAAAAATGCACCATGTTATGCATTTTAATTGAACTACATCCATGCATATTTTTATTCCTTTATCCTTCATCAATATCCTTAAATTTTGAATTACACTCAACCTACACACATTTGTGTAGATGTTTGACAAAAGAACATAAGCTCCATAATTTTGAGGATCAAATTAAAGAAGAATATTTGGTGTAAATAATGATAACCCCGTAATGTATTCTTATGTGCTCTACAAGTAGCAAGCAAACACAACCTCCATATATTTAATTGGCATGTTGATGATAAAGTATTTAAAGCTCTACTTTGTCTTCATAAATGGGAAATCTAGAAGCCTTCCAAACCTGCAAGAGGCATTTTTCAAAAAGACCCATTGACTATGTATTTATTCATAATAATAGAACTTCTAGCTACACATCTTGCTGCATCGAAAAGAAAGGTTGATGTATGGGCTACCAACTGGTGAGAGAGGCCACAAATACACTTTTGTCACTTCAGAGATGACTCTCATCTATTCTGTAATGCCCACAAATTAGATGCACAAAAATGAAGACAACATTTATTAATTACGTAGAGAAATTATGGTAATTTTTTAATGTTTAAAACAAGGTCTCAAGGGTAATAAATATTAGTTACGGTCAAATAATTGTACGTTTATTAACTTCTGCACATTCATAATTTAATTGGAGTTAAATTAATGATTAAATATTATTAATTTAATTCTAAATGCATTTCAGAATCTAATCCTCTTCTAAGTTTTCCCCTTTAATTTTTATTTAAATCAAGGCTATTTTAGTCACATTGCTCTACCCATTCAAATCCTTCTAGAGTTCATAATTTAATCATTTCCTAAGTGGTTTCAAATCTATTCTAGAAATTAACTTTAGCATCCATACCAATAATTTACTAAATTAATTATACATTTTATTTTAATTAGTTTAATCCCTTTTGATCATTATCTAAATAACCATACATAATGATATAGATTTATTATTCCAAAGTAACAAGGGTTCCCAACTTATTCTAACCCACTAATGCCCCATCAATCAATTAGCCATACAAATAATCAACCCAATCCCATACAATATACACCACTTAAAAAGTTGTAGGATTCATTCCCAACCCTATGATTAAATCTACTGGAGCCTTGGATCAAGATTGTCCTAAAAATCCTTATTATTTATTTCTTATTCTATTTTCCCCTAATTTATTTTCATTTGCACATAGTGGGTTAAGGAAGGAGGCCATTGAGCTTTACAAGGAGCTACGAAGGTAGTTTAGGGTTGTATATATATATCTATCTATCTATCTATATAGATATATAGATATATATGTATGTATGTATGTATATATATGTATATCTGTGTGTGTGTGTGTGTGTGTGTGTGTGTGTGTGTGTGTGTGTGTGTAGATTGTTGTGGTTAGCACAATAGTTGTACAGATAATATGTCAGATTTAAGCATACATGTAAATAAAAATGGATATTCTACCATAAGAAATATACATAACAAGATATATAAATGATCACCGTATTTAATACGGTTCACCTAGTGTGGGCTACGCCCACCAAGAAACAAGCCAATCTATTATCTAAAGCTGTCATAAGATATACAATGAATATTTACAATCTTCCACACCTCTCATATGTATTGTACTATATTACTCTCAAGCTTTTGCTTCTTCACCATGAATTCTCTCTCTCATAATTATTCTCACAATAACCATCAAATTTTACAAGTTCTTCTTAATTATTACTTTTAAAACCTAGCTTTCATGCTTATACAGGTGTATACAAACTTAGGAAACTTAGCCATGCAATTACAATCAATAGATCTGCTTTAATATTAAAAATAGATCTAATTCCCATGAGTTAATTAAAACACCCACACACAGGTAACCAACACTGGTTAGCCCTAACCGATTTTAGTTCCTCCTTTCCTGACCAATGCCGATCATAGGTGACTGATGTCGGTCCTTCCATAACCGATGTCAGTTACTTTGTTTTCCACCAAGTTTCACATTGCATGCTAATCTGAAGTAATTGAGCTCCACAACTCACAGATTAATTAATGCACTATACATCTACAACATCATTCTTGGATCTTTCCTTAGCTTTTTTTCTTCCTCTTCAAGTATCAAACTTGAATACCAATAGAAATGGAGTGTAGCTCCAACTTCTCCTTTGCTAATGGCTTTGTTAGCATATCCGCAGGGTTTTCACTCGTATGAATATTTTTCAAATTCAATTGCCCATCCTCTAATACCAGTCATATGAAGTGATACCTCAACTGAATGTGTTTCACTATTGAATGAAATGCTGAGTTCTTTACCAAATGAATTGCACTCTGACTATCATCGAACAATTTACAATTATCTTGCTCCTTTCCCAACTCTTTCATGAACCTACTCATCCATATCATCTCCTTGCTAGCCTTTGTAGTTGCAACCATGGGGGTCCACTTAGTAAAAGTATGGTATAACACGTGCATTTGAAGGGTATTAAATAATACCCTTAATTCTAGTTTTTACCTCTAATTATTTAATTGATAATACCCCCTCCTATTATATTATTAGAATGAAAATACCCCCTATTGTTTCCATGTACCTTACTTACCGATTTTTCAATTACAATTTTATTCAACCCTTTTTATTTCTACCCTAATATATTAGACAAAAAATATATTATATTTCTTACTAAATTTTTTTAATATGCATTTCCTCTTGAAAGATTGTTTGAATGCTTTTAATACCTATTACAAACACCTTATATATGTTAAGATTTAATCATTTATCAATAATTATTCAAATTATTAAGATGGTGAAATAATATCACTTTTGTTGAAAATCATACTCAATCCTAGTTTTCTACCATCTTATTATTTCTTGGTTAAGAATCTTGATTTCTTTATTAAAAAAGATATTATAAATTTATTTATGACCACACTCATTTTTTAATTTTAAGATATTTACTTTTAAAAACTAGGGTTCAAATGTTTTAGTTTTATATTAACATTAAACCTCCCCTTCCTTTGGCCTAACTCTCTAACCTACCCCCAATACCTTATTCAAAACATTAATAAATTAAACCTTTTCACCCCCTCATGTCTACCGGTTTATTGACTTTAATTTTATTAATTGTAATTACCTCAATATGAACCCACATGCTTGATATTGCCTATCTAATGAAACCCCCGTGGCTACAACATACTCTCTTTATGTTGTAGAAAAAGCCACAACCTTTTGCAATCTTGAAATCCAACTTACTGTCGTTCCACCTACTGTGAAAATATATTCTGCAGTGCTCCTACTACTATCCAAATCTCCAGCCATATCTGAATCAACATAGCCACATAATTAAATATACAAACCTCCATAGCATAACTACATGTTAGATGTCCCTTTAAAATACTTGAGTATCCATTGGACTTCTTTCTAACGCTCTTTACCTAAATTGGCCATATATCTACTCATAACTCCCACTACCTGTGTAATGTATGGTCTGATACAAACCATGGCATACATGAGACTTCCAACTTCTGAAGAATGTGACACTCATGTCATGCATTTGAGATCCTCATGTAATGATGGAAACTGATATTTTCTCAATTTGTAGTGTTCAGCCACAGGTGTACTAACAGGTTTTGCATTTTGCATCTTGAAGCTTTCTAACACCCTATAGACATAATCCTCTTGAGACAAATACGATTTCTTGTTCTTCTTGTCTCTTTGTATTTGCATACCAAGGATTCTTTTTGTAGCTCCTAAATCCTTCATAGAAAATGTGTGAGCTAGATTTCCCTTAAGCTCACCAATGTCATGCATACGAGATCCTACAATAATCATATCATCCACATACAATAAAAAAATAATATAGCTCTCATTTGCAAGCTTCTTGAAATATACAAAATGGTCAGATTCACATCTCAAGTAACCATGCTCATGTATAAAACTATCAAACCTCATGTACCATTGCCTTGGAGCTTTCTTGAGCCCATATAGGCTCTTTTTCAACCTGCACACTAATTTCTCTTTACCCTTGACTTCATACCCAAACGCCTGCTGTATATAAATCTCTTCACCCAAATCACCATGAAGGAAATCTGTCTTGACATCTAGTTGCTCTAAACACAAATCCTCTACTATGACTAAACTCAATATAGTATGAATAGAAGTCATCTCAACAACAGGAGAAAATATTTCATCAAAATAAATACCTGCTTTCTGTGTAAATCCCTTTACTACAAGCCTTGCCTTGTACCTTTTCTATCAACCCTCTTCTTCCTTGATCTTGTAAACCCACTTTTTCTGCAATGTCCTCTTACATGCTGGAAATTTAACCAAATCCCAAGTCTAGAACTCTGTTCCAAGGAGTCCATCTCTTTATCCATGCTATGCTCCCACAACACATGAGTTTCATCCTGCATTGCTACTTCAAAAATATCTAGTTCACCATTATCAGTCAATAATAAATAAAATAAAGAAGGTGTAAATATTTTGGGAGGTTTACTTACTCTTTTTGACCTTCTCACAGGAGTTTAGGCTACCGGAGGCTCATTCTAGAACTCTTGTAAATTTTTATCCTAATCTATCAGTCACCGACACCAGTCACCTGTAACCGACATTGGTCCTACTAACTGATTTCAGTTCTACTCTTCTTTAACCAATAACAATTCTGCTGACCGATGTCATTCAGAGGTCAACTGACACCGATTACTGTGTAACCCTATCGGTATTACTTTTAAATATGAGAGTTCATTTTCATTCACAAACGTCTTAACCAGTTTGTCCTTAGGTACCAAAATTTGATCCCTATACATTATCTTTTCATTTCATTCAATATCATGACTCCTAATTATTTTAGAATTTTCTAAATCCCAAAAACAGAATCCGAAATCACCAGATCCATAACCAATGAAAGTGCATCTCTTAGATTTTGCATCCAATTTTTTTCTATTTTCCTTATCAACATGCACAAAAGCTTATGAACCAAAAAAATTAAGAAAAGAAAGATCTACCTCTTTTCCGGTCCAAGATTCCTATGTTATTCCTCCATCTAGTGAACTTGAAGGCCCATGGTTAATCAAATAAACTGCTGTATCAAATAATTCTCCCCAAAACAGCAAGGGAAATCCAAAATGTATCCTCATACTTCTATTACGTTCCATGATTATTCTATTCATTCTTTCAGCAACACCATTCTCTTGTCGTGTTCTTGGAACCGTTATTTCTCTACGTATCCCATTCACTGACAATAATAATTGAAATAATTGATATAATATTCACCACCAATGTCAGATCTAAGTCAATTCAAATTTGAATTTGATTCATTCTCAATAAGGGCTTTCCATCTTTTAGAAGTTTCAAAAACATCAGATTTATGTTTAATATAATAAACCCATACCTTTCTTGTAGCATCATCAATGAAAGTTACATACTATTGGGATCCTCCATGAGAATCTACCTCAGCTGGTCCCCACATATATGAGTGTAGAAGCTCCAATTTCTACTCCTTCTTAGTTGCGCCAACTTTGAGAAATCTCACTCTTTTTTGCTTTTCAAAAACACAATAATCACAAAAATCAAGATCTAAATCTTTCAAATACAATAACTTACTCTTAGCATTTAAGATCTACATTCCTTTTTGACTCATATGGCCTAGCCGAGTATGCCACATACATGCATTTGAATCTGAAATAGATAATGTATAAAAGGAATCAATAACAGATGTAGATAAATATAGCGTTCCTACCTTCTTACCTCTTGTCACAATAAAAGCACCCTTGGTGAATTTCCAAGAGTCTCGCGTAAAATTAACCATGCAACGAGATTCACCTAGTTTCCTTGCAGAAATAAGATTCCTCCTAAGGCTTGGCACATGCCTCACATCTTTCAATACCCATGTATTTCCATTTTGCTATTTTAGATGAACTTCTCCTTTACGAATAATACTGCAAGGGTCATCATCGCCGAAATAAACATGCCTTAAATTTCCCGAGACATAATTTCAGAAATAACCCTTATTAGGTGTTGGATGGAAAGAAGCTCCAAAATCTAAAACGCATGATTCAATTCTATTATCTAAAGAAAGAATAAGAGCATATTGCATTATCTCTTCTACAACAAGATTTTCTTCTTTACATTCGTCTCGTTTTTGGTTCTCTTTATCCTTTGACCAACAATCTTTCTTTGCATGTCCTTTCTTTCCAAATTTCCTACAAGTAATTCCCTTACATGTAGATTTAGATTTTTTATCGCTTGAATTTGATTTCCCACTACTGTTACTCTTGGATCTCTCCTTCTATGTGCCCCTACTTTCTACATTCAAAGCATTCCGAGATGATGATTCCTCTGTACTATTCCTATGAATTTATTAATTCAATATTATACTAACCACATCATCAAAAATCAAAATATTATTAGTAGATTTTGTATTACTAATAACCATCACCAAGCTATCCCAACTATCAGGAAAAGAACATAAGAATCAAAGTGCTTTCACTTCATCATCAAATGGTATATCAACAGATTTTAATTTATTTACAATAGATCTCAAATCATTGAATGAGTAGATGCAGATCCACCTTCATGCATATTAGAACTAAATAGTTTCTCCATCAAATAAACTTTATATGAAGCACTAGGTTTTTCATATAAATTAGCAAGACAATTCATTAACCCTACTGTTGAAGTCACTCTTGTAATATTGGAAGCCACATATGTTTTCAAGCTCAATCTTATAGATCCCAAAGCCTTTCTATCAATAATCTTCCAGTATTCATCAACCATCTTCGTAGGTCTAGACTTCTTGTCCAATGGTAAATACAAATTTGTTTGATACAGATAATCCTCAATCCACATCTTTCGTAATTGATAGTTTCGGCCATCAAACTTCTCTACCTTGTATTTTTTTCCTCTGTTATTGTTGTAGCTCCCACTCAATTAAAAAACCCTTTGTGATTAAATATGTCAACACGTAAAAACCTCAAACAATAATCTGATACCATTTGTTGGGGTTAGCACACTGGTTATATAGATAATACATTTTATCTAAGCATACATGTAAATAAAAATGGGTATTCTACCAGAAGAAATATACATAAGAAGAGATATGAATCAACACCAAATTTAACTTGGTTCACCCAATGTGGGCTACGTCCACAAAGAAACAAGCCAATCTATTATCCAAAGCTTTCAAAAGATATTCAGTGAAGCTTTCCAATCTTCCACACCTCTTAGATGTACAGTACTATCTTACTCTCAAGATTTTTCTTCTTCACCAAGAATTATCTCTCTCACAATTATTCTCACAATGATCATAAAATTTTCCAAGTTCTTCTTAATTCTTACTGCTTAACCATAGCTTTCATGCTTATATAGGCATATATAAACTTAGGGCACTTAGCCATGTAATTACAATCAATAGATCTACTTTAATACTAAAAATATATATAATTCTTATGAGTTAATTAAAACACCCACACACAGGGAACCAACGTCAGTTATCCCTAACAGATGTCGGTTCCTCTTTTCTTGACCGATGTCGGTCATAGGTGATTGATGTCGGTCCTTCCATAACTAATGTCAGTTACTATGTTTTCTAGAATCTTTCATATTGCATGCTAACCCGAAGTAATCAAGATCCACAACTCAACATATATATATATATATATATATATATATATATATATATATATATAAATATATATATATATATATTTTTTAAATGACCGTTTATAAATACAAGTTTTATACATACGTCCTATAAGATATGCGGCCAAGGACAGGGAAGGTTTTTTGTATATATATATATATATATATATATATATATATTATCTAGCTCTTATACTAGTTTGGCTGATTAAATAAAAAACACAATGCATGATACAACAGTGGCCGTGACTATTGTTAGGTTTTGGTTTAGTAAAGTGTATGGGTGGGGGGCGGTGGCCCCACCCCTATTCATAATATTAATATGAATTGGGGTGGGGGTGCCGCTACCCACCCCACTAAGTTTTTTTTATTATTTAAATAACATTGCCCACATACTATGGTGGCAGCCAACAATAATAAGCACAATCCAATTTATATGCAGACCGATTTGAGTTCTTAAATCAATGTTAGTTTATATATGTATGTATGTATCTATATACATACACACACACACACACACACACACACACACACACACACACACACACACACACACACACATATATATATATATATATATATATATATATATACATACATATACATATACATACATATACATATACATATACATATACATATACGTGTACGTGTATGTGTATGTGTATGTATATGTATATGTATATGTATATATATATATATATATATATATATATATATATATATGTATATGTATGTATGTATCTATGTATGTATGTATTGTTGATGTGGAATCACAACACCCCTGATTGTTTACAACTTGATAGATTGAAAGTGTCAGTGTGATTACATAACATGGAACATTTACCGAAGTGTGGGACTTTGTGATTGGGAAATCTCTCCAGATGAAGGTTGGATCCTATTCCTATAATATGATACACACACTCAAATTGTAGAGAATCTATCCTAAAAAATACTCTAACTTGCAGAAGAGACATGGATGAAAATATTGCAGTAAATTAAACCTAATCTACATGAGGTGATGCACCGAAAGAAATGTTGAATAACTTGCCTTGTATGGAAATGAAAGTGAAACAAAATTGAAGAGGATAAACATCAACACAAATCAATTTCTTATCAGAAATTCATTCACCATTAAACAAAAACTATCAAAACATGTAACACAACCTAACATGCACAGTTAACCAAAGTTGTAATGATAGATCAAAAAGATGCAATGAACACAAGAGAGGGTTGAAATTCCTCCACAGAATTATATTATTGCTCCACAAATTTGATAAAGTGTATTACAATGGCCAAGAGGTAAAAATTACATTTATAGTTTTAATGAGAGGTTTGAACTTCAAAAATTTAGCTACAGACAAGAGAATAAAGGAGGATGCAAAGCAAGATTATCCAAGATTTTGAAAATGAGCCCCTCCTTACAATATATAGGAAGAATGAGAGAAGGGAGAGAGAGGAATTTGAATTCTTGCTTCAACCACCCTAAAATGCATTAAAATCACTTGCAATAATGATGGGTGCCACTGCAAAACCCATGCCTCCATGTAATTTTACTTGTTGGAGAAAAAAGGAATCCCATACCTCTTCATTTTGGTAGGTGAGAAATATGGAAAAACCCTCTAAAATGGTGGACTGTATTTATTCATTTTCAAATACTTAGTCAAAAGTTATCGCCATCCTAAGATGAGGGTGCCATATTGAAATAAATGTGGGTGGTTATCTGCCTCTTTTTAGACTCTGAAAATGCATCCCAACCTACGAAATCTGAAATTTCAGACTTTCAGGATTCAAAACTTCAGGATTTTCCACTTTAGAGATCGTTGTACAATTCATTGCTCAAGTTGGCTCGAGAGTTCCAAAATGTCGAACCTTCAAAGTCCAAAACTCAGAGTTTGGAGTTTGGACTCTTAAATCATGTTGCATGACATTGTTCATCCTTCAATCCAAAATTTATGAAATTATGAAACCTTGAAGTCCAAACTTCAGACTTCAGGTTTTAGACCTTTCTCTTTTTGGGAATTCAGGAGGTCTGGTTTTGGGGTTTCCATACTTCATGTTTCCAGGTTTCGAGACTTTGGGTTTTGGGGATTCAGGACTACAGGTTTTGGGATTTCAGGACTTTAGGTTTCAGGTTTTTTGGGACTTTGGATTTCGGGGTTAGATTATCCATTTGGCACATGAAACCTCCAAAATATCGAAAGCCCGAAGTTTGAATTTCAGACTTCGGGTTTCAAAATTTCTTCTGCCCACATGGCACTGTTCACTGTGAGCTTGTGAAACCTTAGAAAATCTGAATTTTGGATTTCGGGCTTCTAACTTCAAACTCCTTTTTTGCACTTCTATCCACCGAGTCGCCAAATTTTTCTTTGGCCTACCTCCAAACGACCACACCTCTGAAGTCCAAATTTTAAACTTTGGAGCTTCTTCATTTCTTGAACTCCCCTACAATGTGCTTGGTTTGCTTCAATGACTTACTCGGCCAATCCAAAAACGTGATCTCCCTTTGCCAAATCGATCCTCCTATTTTCTCTCAATGGGGCTTGTTTTTCCAATTTCACCTGAGGGGCAAAATTGGATAGTGGGTATCCCTTCTTTGTTTATTTATAAGTATAGGTTTAAGTGATTTAATTTAGTATAACCAAGTATATATATATATATATATATATATATATATATATATATATATATATAACTATATATCTATCATTTATATTTTTGTATACTTAATATGGATCTATTGATTGATGAATTAATTTTCTTTTAAGAGAGAATTACAAAATTAATAGGGAACAATTTTCTTCCTTAATTAAGAGGTTGAGAGTATATATTTTCCTTTATAATATGGTTTAAAATTTGTCTAGAAGAATTTATTTCAACTATGAATACATCTATCAAAAGAAGGAGTAAATATAAGCATCAATTAAGTATAACTCTCCCTTTCTTTGACAAACAAGATGAAAAAACTTTTACAAGGGAGAACAAGCATTTATTCTCATGTATTTTCAATGTAAGAATACCATTTTCAAAATGAAGATGTAATGCAAACTTTTTGTTTAAATTTCAGATTTTAGAGAGAGTTCTATTTCCATTGAAATACAAATTACAACTTTCTTCATTCAACCATTACAATACATAGTTTGATACATAAATTTGTAAGAACTCATTTTAAAATAGAAGTATTTACAAGCCTTCCATTCAAAAGTGGAAACAACATGATAATATTTACAACAATGGGGTTCTTTCCTTGATCTCAAATACATAAGTCTTCAAGCCATGCATATCTTCCAACTCCAAGATTTTTCTCCATAGGTGTGTATGTTCCATGAGAGCATATATCTTTGAGGTATTTTACAAATAATTCAATTTCCTTCTATACCGCACCACATTTTAAGAATATCCTACAATCTTTGATGTCCATGATACCACATATCTTTGGGGAATTTTATCAAAAAAATCACATGCTTCCACATTTTGCATATGTGGAAGAAATTCATGACCTTTCCCTTGAATTATAAGACAATAATGTTTGGCAACTGCAGTCAAACCTAGAAAATAATCGAGATTATACTATTGGAATTGCCATCTTAAAAAGTGCATTGAAAGATGACCACAACATACTCAAGACGTGAATTGAACACCAAATTTTTTTCTATTCTTCTATTGTTCTATGGTGGGTGTTCACGGGTTTGTTTGTTGGCTACTCTTCAGCTCATATATAAGATATCCAAGGGCACAAAATGAAAAAAAAACACACACTGAAGACTGCTTTTGTTTTTCCTGGCACTATTTTATGCATTTTTTTCATACTTAATGATTTCATATGGGGCGAAAATCATTTGGTGTTGTACCCTTTGGAACAATGTTTGCTTTAGTCTTTTTTATGATTTGGAATTTATGTACCTGCAATTGAAGATCCAGTGAAAACAAACAAAATTCCTAGACAAATACCAAAACAACCTTGGTATATGCAGCCCATTTTTTCCATACTAATTGGTTGCATCTTGCCTTTTACAGTTGTTTTCATTGAGTTGATTTTCATTTTGACTTCCATATGGCTGAACCAATTTTACTCTCTCTTTGGGTTCCCGTTCACTGTATTTGTTATCCTTCTGGTCACTTTTGCTAGATCACTATTGTTCTTAGCTACTTTTAGATGTCCAGTGAAGATTACCATTGGTGGTGGAGAGTACATATCTGATTTTAGGATCATCAACACTCTATTTGTTTTTATATGCGATATTCTACTTGTTCGCTAAACTAGAGATTACTAAGCTTGTTTAAGGAATTATCTACTTTGGCTACATGACAATCATATCATATGATTTCTTTGTATTGAATGGTACAACCAGCTTCTATGCATGCTTTTGGTTTGTTCATAAATCATATTCATCGGTGAAGATTGACTGAAGCTGTCAACATGGTTAGTTTTTTTCACCATATCATTAATTATATGGCAAAGGAAAGTGAAAATCAAGGTTTTGATGCACATGATCTACGTTATTTGTTGTTGTCGAGTATAACAAGAAACCTTGTCTTCTAGAAGAGTGTCTGTGGTGAATGTTCATGGTGCCTTAAATATGATGAACACCATAGCACTTTGTTTGGAGGCTACCAATTTATTGTAGCCTTTATGGAAATTTTTGTTGATTTTGCAATAATGTATTTAAAAAATTATGTGCCCTTCAAAAAAATTCAAAACACACGTTTGAACATCATTTTGATCAAGGACCATCTAATCTCTGTGTTTTTAATATTATGAATGATAACATGTGCTAGACTTATATCTTTTCTTTTAGAATTCCGATTAGTAATTTAATGGCTATCTTTTTTGCCTGCCAGTATATACATAATATCTTAAGCTTTCCCACAAACTTAATATGTGAAATTCACATTTTATTTAAAGTTGTAATCTCTCAAGCAATACTTCTGTGGTAACCATAGAAATTATGTTATTCTTTTGAATTCAGACAAGACTGTATGCCTATGGTATGGTTTATTAATTTAGTCACATAACAAGTTTTTCATAATATTATGTTTACTCTTCTGAATTCAGACAAGAGTGTATGCCTATGGTATGGTTATTAATATTCACATAACAAGTTTTTCATAATATTATGTTTACTCTTTTGAATTCAAACAAGAGTGTATGTTTATTAATATTCACATAACCATTTTTTCATAATATTATTTACAATTTTAGTTGTTGACTACATAAAGCATTTGCATATTAATGATTGCAATGTTTAGCTAATATGCAATAGTCAATCGAGAGTGGCCTCATATGTCAAATGAATGCCATCTACCAATGAAAATTGACACAAACCCTACAGCTATATGGAGCTCTTCATGTACTCATGTTTAATTCAAATAAACTACTCCATAAAATGCTACCACTCATGATATAAGATTTGCAAATGTATAAGTACAAATTTGTAACAAATCTGAAATGTAGAGATGATAACCTTTAAATGAAGTGGCTCGTCTATATTTCTACACTTACAAAATCAATCACACCCCTCACCAACATCTACTAAAAAAGTAATAACTTTCCCTCTAAAATAGATAACATATACAGTTCGGCATTCACATTGCATTGTACACATGCGATTGCTAGTTTAATCCCTTTTGATCATTATCTAAATAACCATACATAATGACCTATAGTTTTAAAATACCAAAGTAACAAGGGTTCCCAACTTATTCTAACCCACTAATGCCCCATTAATCAAATACCCATATAATATCAACCACTTAAAAAGTTGTAGGATTCATTCCCAACCCTAGGATTAAATCTACTAGAGGCTTGGATCAAGATTGTCCTAAAAATCCTTATGATTTATTTCTTATTCTATTTTTCCCTAATTTATTTTCATTTTCACATTGCGGGTTAAGGAAGGAGGCCATTGAGCTTTACAAGGAGCTACGAAGGTTTATTTGTTTGCATTGACATATTTTTTTGGATGGATACACATAGATTTGGATGATTCCATTGCATCCATATCCTAGGGTTTGCCATGTATTTCATTTGCTATTTGTATTTTTTGGAGAGTTTACTGTATTCGTGTTATGGGAATTAGTTACCCCATTTTATTTATTTATTTATTTTTGGTTAAAATGAAATAAATATACACAAGTTTAGGGTTGTATATATATATATTGATTGATTGTTTTGGTTAGCACACTAGTTGTACAGATAATACGTCAGATCTAAGCATACATGTAAATAAAAATGGATATTCTACTAGAAGAAATAAAAATAACAAGAGATATAAATCAACACCATATTTAATATGGTTCACCCAGTGTGGGCTACGTCCACCAAGAAATAATCCAATCTATTATCCAAAGCTTTCATAAGATATACAATGAATATTTACAATCTTCCACACCTCTCATATGTATTGTACTATCTTACTCTCAAGATTTTACTTATTCACCAAGAATTATCTCTCTCATAATTATTCTCACAATAATCATCAACTTTTACAAATTCTTCTTAATTATTACTTCTAAACCCTAGCTTTCATGCTTATATAGGCGTATACAAACTTAGGGAACTTAGCCATGCAATTACAATCAATAGATCTGATTTAATATTAAAAATAGATCTAATTCTAATGAGTTAATTAAAACACCCACACACAGGTCATCGACGCCGGTTAGCCCTAACCGATTTCAGTTCCTCCTTTCCTAACCAATGTCGGTCATAGGTGACTTATGTCAGTCCTTCCATAACTGATGTTAGTTACTTTGTTTTCCACCAAGTTTCATATTGCATGCTAATCCGAAGTAATTGATCTCCACAACTCAACAATCTCCAACTCATAGATTAATTACTGCACTATACATGTACAACGTCATTCTTGGATCCTTCCTTAGGTTTTTCTCTTCCTCTTCAAGTATCAAACTCGAATACCAATAGAAGTAGAGTGTAGCTCCAAATTCTCCTTTGCTAATGGATTTATTAGAAAATCCGTAGGGTTTTCACTCATATGAATATTTTTTAGATTCAACTGCCCTTCCTCTAATACCTATCGTATGAAGTGATACCTTAACTAAATGTGTTTTGCTATTGAATGAAATGTTGAGTTCTTTACCAAATGAATTGCACTCTGACTATCATCGAACAATTTACAATCATCTTGCTCCTTTCCCAACTCTTTCATGAACCTAATCATCCATATCATCTCCTTACTAGCCTCTGTAGTTGCAACCATGGGGGGTCCACTTAGTAAAAGTATGGTATAACACGTGCGTTCGAAGGGTATTAAATAATACCCTTAATTCTAGTTTCTACCTCTAATTATTCAATTGATAATACCCCCTCCTGTTATATTATTAGAATGAAAATTCCCCCTATTATTTCCGTGTACCTTACTTACCCATTTTTCAGTTACAATTTTATTTAACCCTTTTTATTTCTACCCTAATATATTAGAAAAAAACAATTTATATTCTTACTAAATTTTTTTAATATGCATTTCCTCTGGAAAGATAGTTTGAATCCTTTTAATACCTATTACAAACACCTTATATATGTTAAGATTTAATCATTTATCAATAGTTATTCAAATAATTAAGATGGTGAAATAATATCACTTTTGTTGAAAAGCATACTCAATCCTAGTTTTCTACCATCTTATTATTTCTTGGTTAAGAATCTTGATTTCTTTATTAAAAAGATATTATAATTTTATTTATGACTACACTCATTTTACAATTTCAAGGTATTTACTTTCTAAAACTAGGGTTCAAATGTTTTAGTTATATATTAAAATTAAACCTCCACTTCCTTTGGCCCAACTCTCTAACCTACCCCCAATACCTATTTCAAAACATTAATAAACTAAACCCTTTTACCCCCTCATGTCTACCAGTCTATTGAATTTAATTTTATTAATTTTAATTACCTCAATATGAACCCACATGCTAGGATATTGCCTAGCTAATGAACCCCCCGTAGCTACAACGTACTCTCTCTATGTAGTAAAAAAGCCATAACCTTCTACAATCTTGAAATCCAACTAACTATCATCTCACCTACTGTGCAAATATATTCAGTAGTGCTCCTCCTACCATCCAGATCTCCAGCCATATTTGAATCAACATAGCCACATAATGAAATAAACGAACCTCCATAGCATAACTACATGCTAGATGTCCCTTTAAAATACCTGAATATCCATTGGACTTCTTTCTAATGCTCTTTACCTGAATTGGCCATATATCTACTCACAACTCCCACTGCCTATGCAATGTTTGATCTGGTACAAACCATGGCATACATGAGACTTCCAACTGCTGAAGCATGTGACACTCGTGTCATGCATTTGAACTCCTCATGTAATGATGGAAAATGATCTTTTCTCAATTTGAAGTGTTCAGCCATAGGTGTACTAATAGGTTTTGCATTATGCATCTTGAAGCTTTCTAACACCCTGTAGATATAATCCTCCTGAGACAAATATAATTTCTTGTTCTTCATGTCTCTGTGTATTTGCATACCAAGGATTCTTTTTGTAGCTCTTAAATCCTTCATAGAAAATGTGTGAGCTAGCTTTTCCTTAAGCTCACCAATTTCATGCATACTAGATCCCGCAATAAGCATATCATTCATATACAATAAAAAAATAATATAGATCCCATTTACAAGCTTCTTGAAATATAAAAAATGGTCAGATTCACATCTCAAGTAACCATGCTCATGTATAAAACTCTCAAACCTCATGTACCATTTCCTTGGAGCTTGCTTGAGCCCATATAGGCTCTTTTTCAGCCTGCACACTAATTTCTCCTTACCCTTGACTTCATACACAAATGCCTGTTGTATATAAATTTCTTCATCCGAATCACTATGAAGGAAATTCATCTTCACATCTAGTTTCTCTAAACGCAAATCCTCTACTGTAACTAAACTCAATATAGTACAAATATAAGTCATCTCAACAATAGGAGAAAATATTTCATTAAAATAAATACTTACTTTTTGCGTAAATATCTTTTCTACAAGCCTTGCCTTTCACCTTTTTTGTCAACCCTCTTCTTCCTTGATCTTGTAAACCCACTTTTTCTACAATGTCCTCTTACATGCCAACAACTTAACCAAATCCCAAGTCTTGTTTTGTTCCAAGGAGTCCATCTCTTCATCCATGCCATGCTCCCACTGCATGTGAGTTTCATCTTGCATTGCTTCTTCAAAAATCTCTAGTTCACCATTATCAGTCAATAATAAATAAAATTGAGAAGGTGTAAATATTTTGGGAGGTTTAGTTACTTTTTTTTACCTTCTCACAGGAGTTTGGGGTACCGGAGGCTCATCTTGGACCTCTTGTACATTTGTGTCCAAATCTGTCAGTCACTGACGCCAGTCACCTATAACCAACATCGGTTCTCCTAACCGATGTCAGTTCTTCTAACTGATGTCCTTTAGGGGTCAAATGACACAAATTACTATGTAACCCTATTGGTATTACTTTTAAATCTGAGAGTTCATTTTCATTCACAAACATCTCAACCGGTTTGTCCTTAGGTACCAAAATTTGATCCCTGTACATTATGTTTTCATTTCATTCAATATCGCGACTCCTAATAATTTTAAAATTTTCTAAATCCCAAAAATAGTATCTAAAATCACCAGATCCATAACCAATGAAAGTGCATCTCTTAGATTTTGCATCCATCTTTATTCTATTTTCCTTATCAATATACACAAAAGCTTATGAACCAAAAACTTTAAGAAAAGAAATATCTACCTCTTTTCCGGTCCAAGATTCCTCTGGTATTCCTCCATCTAGTGAACTTGAAGGTCCATGGTTAATCAAATAAACCGTTGTATCAAATACTTATCCCCAAAACTTCAAGGGTAATCCAAAATGTATCCTCATACTTCTATTATGTTCCATGATTATTCTATTCATTCTTTTAGCAACACCATTCTCTTGTGGTGTTCTTGGAACTGTTCTTTCTCTACCTATCCCATTCACTGACAATAATAATTGAAAGAATTACTATAATATTCACCACCATTGTTAGATCTAAGTCTCTTCAAATTTGAATTTGATTCATTCTCAATAAGGGCTTTCCATCTTTTAAAGGTTTCAAAAACATCATATTTATGTTTAATACAATAAACCCATACCTTTCTTGTAGCATCATCAATGAAAGTAAAATAATACTGGGATCCTCCATGAGAATCTACCTGAGCTGGTCCCCACACATATGAGTGTAGAAGCTCCAATTTCTACTCCTTATTAGTTGCCCCAACTTTGAGAAATCTCACTCTTTTTTACTTTCCAAAAACACAATGCTCACAAAAATGAGGATCTAAATATTTCAAATCTTATAACTTACTCTTAGCATTTAAGATTTGCTTTCCTTTTTGACTCATATGGCCCAGTCGAGTATGCCACATACATGCATTTGAATCTGAAATAGATAATGCAGAAAATGAATCAGTAACACATGTAGATAAATATAACGTTCCTACCTAGTTGCTCTACAGAAATAACCATGCAACAAGATTCACCTAGTTTCTCTACAGAAATAAGATTCCTCCTGAGGCTTGGCACATGCCTCACATCTTTCAATACCCATGTATTTTCATTCTGCAATTTTAGATGAACTTCCCCTTTACCAGTAATACTGCAAGGTTCATCATCACCCAAATAAACATGCCTTAAATTTGCTGAGACATAATTTCTGAAATAACCCTTATTAGGTGTTGCATGGAAAGAAGTTCCAGAATCTAAAACCCATGATTCAATTCGATTATATAAATAAAGAATTAGAACATCTTGCATTACCTCTGTTGCAACAAGATTTGCTTCTTTACCTTTTTCTAGTTTTTGGTTCTCTTTATCCTTTGACCAACAATCTTTCTTTACATGTCCAGGTTTCTTTCCACATTTCCTACAAGTAATTCCCTTACCTGTAGATTTAGATTTTTTATCGCTTGAATTTGATTTCCCATTACTATTACTCTTGGATCTCTCCTTCTGATTGCCCCTACTTTCTACATTCAAAGCATTCCCAGATGACGATTCCTCTGTACTATTCCTGTAAATTTCTTCATTCAATATTATACTAACCACATCATCAAACTTAAAAATATTATTAGTAGATTTTGTATTACTAACAGCCATCACCAAGCTATCCCAACTATCAGGAAAAGAACATAAGAATAAAATTTCTTTCACTTCATCATCAAATGGTATATTAACCGATTTTAATTTATTTACAATAGATCTGAAATCATTGAAATGAGTAGATGTTGATCCATCTTCATGCAAATTATAACTAAATAATTTCTCCATCAAATAAACTTTATTTGAAGCACTAGTCTTTTCATATAAATTACCAAGAGAATTCATTAACCCTACTGTAGAAGTCACTCTTGTAATATTGGACGCCACAGATGTTGTCAAGCTCAATATTATAGATCCCAAATCCTTTCTGTTAAGAATCTTCCATTCTTCATCAGCCATCGTCATAGGTCTAGACTTCTCATCCAATGGCAAATACAAATCTCTTTGATACAGATAATCCTCAATCTAGATCTTTCATAATTGATAATTTCGGCCATCAAACTTCTCTACCTTGTATTTTTTTATTCTGCCATTGTTGTAGTTCCCACTAAATTAGAAAACCCTTTGTAATTAAATATGTCAACACACGAAAAACCTCAAACAAATATCTGATACCATTTATTGGGGTTAGCACAGCAGTTATACAGATAATACATTATATCTAAGCATACATGGAAATAAAATTGGGTATTCTACCAGAAGAAATATACATAAGAAGAGATATAAATCAACACCAAATTTAACTTGGTTCACCCAGTGTGGGCTACGTCCACCAAGAAACAAGCCAATATATTATCCAAAGCTTTCACAAGATATTCAATGAAGATTTACAATCTTCCACACCTCTTAGATGTACAGTACTGTCTTACTCTCAAGATTTTTCTCCTTCACTAAGAATTATCTCTCTCACAATTATTCTCACAATAATCATCAACTTTTGTAATTTCTTCTCAATTCTTACTTCTAAACCATAGCTTTCATGCTTATATAGCTGTATATTAACTTAGGGCACTTAGCCATGTAATTACAATCAATAGATTTGCTTTAATACTAAAAATATATCTAATTCTTGTGAGTTAATTAAAACACCCACACACAGGTAACCAATGCCGGTTATCCCTAATGGATGTCGGTTCCTCTTTTCCTAAAAGATGCCTATCATAGGTGACTGATGTCGCTCCCTCCATAACTAATGTCGGTTATTGTGTTTTCTAGCAAGTTTCATATTGCATGCTAACCTGAAGTAATCGAGATCCACAACTCAATATATATATATATATATATATATATATATATAAAATTTGTTTTTAAAATGACCATTTAGAAATAAAAGTTTTATACATGTGACCTATAAGATATGTAGCCAAGGACAGGGAAGGATATATATATATATATATATATATATATATATATATATATCTTATACTAGTTTGGCCGATTAAATAAAAACCACAACGCATAATATAATGGCGGTCGTGACTATTGTTAGGTTTTGGTTTAGTAAAGTGTATGGGTTGGGGGCGGCGCCCCCACCCCTATTAATAATATTAATATGAATTGGGGTGGAGGTGCCGCCCCACACCCCACTAAGTTTTTTTTATTTAAATAACATTGCCCACATACTATGGTGGCGACCAACAATAATAAGCTCAATCCAATTTATATGCAGACTGATTTGAGTTCTTAAATCAATGTTAGTTTATATATATATAGACACACACACACACACACACACACACACACACACACACACACACACGTGTGTGTGTGTGTGTGTGTGTGTGTGTGTGTGTGTGTGTGTGTGTGTGTGTGTGTGTGTGTTGTTGATGTGGAATCACAACGCCCTTGATTGTTTGCAACTCGATAGATTGAAACTATTATTGTGATTGCATAACATGGAGCTTTTCCCAAAGTGTGGGAATTTACAATCGGGAAAGCTTTCCGGATGAAGGTCGGTTCCTATTCCTCTATTCTGATACACACATTCAAATTGTAGAGGATATATCCTAAAATCTACTCTAACTTGCTAAAGAGACAGGGATGCGAATATTGCAAGTTTAAACCTAATCTACATGAGGTGATGCACCAAAAATAATGTTGAATAACTTGCCTTGCATGGAAATGAAAGTGAAACAAGATTGAAGAGGATGAATATCAACACAAATCAATTTTTTATCATAAATTCATTCACCATTAAACACAAACTATCAAAACATGTAACACAACCTCAATTGCACAATTAACCAAAGTTGTAATGAGAGATTAGAAAGATGCAATGAACACAAAAGAGGGTTGAAATCCATCCATAGGCTTATATTATTAATCCACATATTTGATACAGTGCATTACAATGGCCAAGAGGTAAAAATTGCATTTATTGTTTGAATGGTAGGTTTGAACTCCACAACATCAATTACAGACAAGAGAAGAAGGGAGGGTGCAAAGAAATATTATCCAACCTTTTGAAATGATCCCCTCCTTACAATATATGGGAAGAATGAGAGAAAGGGAGAGAGAAGGAATTCAAAATCTTACTTCAACCACCCAAAAATGCATTAAAATCACATGTAACAATGATGGGTGCCACTGCAAAACCCATGCCTCCATGTACTTTTCCTTATTGGAGAAGAAAGGCAGCCCATACATCATCATTTTAGTAGGTGATAAATCTGGAAACACCCTATAAAATGGCAAAATGTATTTCTTTATTTTTAAATACATAATGTAGAGGACACTTGGAGCTTTCCAAAAAAGTCCTATTTTGTGCAAATCCAAGCTCCTAGTCAAAATTTATGGCCATCTGAAGATGAGGGTGCCATACTACAATAAATGTCGGTGGTGATCTTCCTTTTTAGACTCTGAACTTGCATCGCACCCCTGGTGATCTTCCTTTTTAGACTCCGAACTTGCATCGCACCCTCTGCAATTTGAAATTTTGGACTTTTAGGATTTGGAACTTTGATATTTCCCACTTTAGATATTGTTGTATTGTTCATCGCTCAATTTGGCTCAAAAATTCTGAAATGTCGAACCTTCGAAGTCCAAAACTGAAATTATTGGATCGTTCAGAGCTCTAAAAGTTCATGAAACTGTCTGACATTGTCCAAAATTCAAACTTCAAAATTTCATGACCTTATGAAACCTTTTCAGGGATTCGGGACTTCAGGTTTTCGGGATTTGAGACTTTGGGTTTTCGTGGATTCGGGACTTCAGGTTTTGGGGATTTGGGACTTCGGGTTTTGAGGATTCGAGACTTCAAGTTTCAAGGATTCAGGACTTCAAGTTTTAGGGATTTGGGACTTTGGGTTTCAAGGATTCGATTATCCGCTTGGCACATTAAACCTCTAAAATCATAAAAAACCTAAAGTCCAAATTTCAGATTTTGGGTTTCAAAATTTCATCTCCCCACATTGCATTGTTCATTGTGAGCGCGTAAAACCTTCGAAACTTCGAAACCCCAAAGTCTAAATTTCAGACTTCAAGTTTTAGACTTCCTTCTCCTTTTTCGCGCTTCTTTCCGCCGAGTCCCTGAATTTTTCTTCGGCCTACCTCTGAACGAGAACACCTCTGAAGTCCAAATTTCAGAATTTGGAGCTTCTTCATTTCTCGAACTCCCCTGCAATTTGCTTGGTCTGCTTCATTAACTCGCTCGGCCAATCCTAAATCATGATCTCCCTTGGCCAAATCGATCCTCCTATTTTCTCTCCATGGGGCTTGTTTTTCCAATTTCACCTAAGGGGAAAAATTGGATAGCAAGTATATATATATATATATATATATATATATATATATATATATGGATCTATTGATTGATGGATTAATTTTATTTTAATAGAGAATTACAAAATTAATAGGGAACAATTTTCTTCCTTAATTAAGAGGCTGAGTGTATATATTTTCCTTTATAATATGGTTTAAAATTTTTCTACAAGAATTTATTTCAACTATGAATACATCTATCAAAAGGAGTAAATATAAGCATCAATTAAGTATAACTCTCCCTTTCTTTGACAAACAAGATGAAAAAACTTTTACAAGGGAGAACAAGCATTTATTCTCATGTATTTTCAATGCAAGAATACCATTTTCAAAATGAAGATGTAATGCAAACTTTTTGTTTAAATTTCATATTTTAGAGAGAGTTCTATTTCCATTGAAATACAAATTACAACTTTCTTCAATCAACCATTACAATACATAGTTTGATACATAAATTTGTAAGAAATCATTTTAAAATACATGTACTTACAATCCTTCCATTCAAAAGTGGAAACAACATGATAATATTTACAACAATGGGGTTCTTTCCTTGATCTCAAATACATAGTTTTTCATCCCATGCATATCTTGTAGCTCCAAGATTTTTCTCCATCTTCAACTCACAACAACAAGGAAGGGGGAGAAGACAATGATTTCCTCCCAACCTATATTCCAATGAGAAGGAGAAGCCATCCTTCTCATTCGTTCCCGAGCCCCAACAATGAAGCGATAATGAATATTAAGCAACCATGGAAAATTTTACAAATGGCTTCAATAAACATCCATTTACAACAAGACTTACAACACAAAAAACACACTACAATAATGAAAACAACATATAATTTTCCCAAGCACAAAGGCTTAAAATCTAAGCCAAGAGAGAAGAGAAATATGGGGAATCCCTTATGCCTCCCGATGGGTTAATTTCCCACCTTAAAAACCTCTAAAAACTTCATCCACACAACCAAAACCAAAGTCTTTTCCCTCCCTAAATCTCTTATCTCTCCCTCAATCTCTTATCACTCCCTCAAATAAAAATACCAAGATAAGTAAGAAATATTTCTAATTATCACAAGGTGGGACACCCAACCCAAAATCCCTCCAAATGCATATACAAAACTCTTATCCCTTCCTCAATAGATCCCCATTTTATTTCTCATACACAACCTTAAGGCCATACTACCCAAATCCAAAACAACACAACATTCATTCATTTTACATACAACACACAACAAGTAAAATAAAAATGCAAGGGTAAAGACCATACCTTTCCATTGCAAGAATATTCAATCCAAAAGTACAAGATCCAAGATTTTCCAAGTCCAAGCCAAAGCACAAACCAATCTCCCAAGCTCCCAACAAGAATTCAAACAAGCTCCTCCAAAAATGTAAGTCTAAAATAAAAACATGTAACCCCTAAAATTTTGAAAGAACTTACATAAATATAAAATGAGGAGAGTGGTGATGTGGCTCCATGTAGGATTCCACATCAATTATCCTCCAATCCACTTCACCAAGTCAAACAACAAGCCCAAGGCTCATGTAAATTAATAGGTGAGAATATGACAAGTTTTCCTTCCACACACAAACCACTACTCCATACTTCTAAGGGAAAAATCAAATGAGTTATAAGAAAATGCAATTAATTTCCCCTTTTCTCCCTTAAAACACATAATAAGGCCTAAAATAAGCCCCTCACATCATAGGTATAGTTGGTGGGTGAGTTTAAGAGATATGGGACAAGCTTAACTTGTCCCACAAGCCTCTAAAAATGGATTCAAAGGCAAAATTCGAGATTATAAACGTAAGGTTGAGTACACAAAACCAAAATCAACAAAATTCCCTTTCAAATCCATAATATAACAAGGACAATCTACCACAATTGAATGTCCCTTTATCGCATCCCAACTTAGAACAATCACATGATTAATTAACCTAATCAAGAGCACAATAACCAGACAATAATAAAGTGGAAATACATTACAATAAAGAACCCACATACTAAAAAAATAAATAAAATGAAAGAGGGAAGAGAAACACATAAACCCATGGTCACATTTGAGGTCACCCCCTAATGGGGAACCCAAACCAAATTACACAATAACATAACACTATACATGAACACAAGTTGCCAAGGTAACCTTATTGTCAATATCCAATATTCTTTCATAGTTGATCTCCTATCCCCTTCTTGTTTATTGTGATATAATTCCCTACAAAATCAAAACAATGCCCCTTCGGCCTCATGGCCATATAAATAACATCAAAATAATAGAAAACATGTATATCTATCAATTCACATCCTCATATAACATAGCTAAATCATCATCAAGCTAAGCAATTCTATTAATTGTCTACAATTTCCATGTATTTCAATTCTACCATTTCATCAACAACAATGAGATCATAAGACTAGCTTGATCATCTATAAAAATCAATACATCAAGAATCCAAAGTGTCAGTATATATAAAGTAAAAAGAATAAATCATTATCAGTACTGGAACATCTACTCATGCCTCGAGAAATCCATATAATCCACAATATGAGTCATCACATATCAACATGCTTATCAAAATATAATAACAATGTCCATCTATCAATGTCTACTGATCAAATATGATAACAATGTCCTTGTCTCTCGTCCATAGTAAGAAAAATCATAGTAAGATAAATGTTGAAGAGGAGTGGGAAGTACATATTCTTTCCCTTAGTTTCGAGATTTCACTCAACTTCATTACATTTTCAATTTATTCCAACAAGCTTGAGGCCAATCGATAAAAAATCACAAATTAATATTGTTTTCATGAATATAAATGTAACCCACAAGAACTAAGATTCTCCATATTCAGAAATTTTAGGAAAGTTACCTACCCATGACTTATTTACAAAATATTTATGGGGATCAAAAATAGCTAGACTATAGTAAAAAATGGGCAAATGGACAAACAAATGGCTAAGCCTGGCAGGAATAATTTAATTAAAACAAGTGATTCTATAGATTGTTCTAGTGTATTTACTTGGTTTTATCGCTCATCATGATACCTTTCTAGGTAAAACATCAAATACTCGCAATCCATAAAAAAATCATATAAAAGGGGTGGAAAAACCCTTTAAATATTTAGTAGTTTCCTAGGATATAACTACCTAGATAAAACATGCTTAATGACTAAATATCAAGAATATAAAATTGTTAAAAAAGCCATG
This sequence comes from Taxus chinensis, assembly GCA_019776745.2. NCBI lineage: Eukaryota > Viridiplantae > Streptophyta > Pinopsida > Cupressales > Taxaceae > Taxus > Taxus chinensis. The sequence continues at coordinate 420,610,566 of CM034155.1, read as the reverse complement.
GCTATGAAATTGGCTTGAGACACATACACTAGACCCACATCAATCTATAAATATAGTCGTCTCATTAAGTATGTTTCTAGTGATTTGAATTTGTTTAAAGTCAAATATAACTCACAAACTTCTACATCAAAAAACGTTATCCTATATCGCCTCACCCTTTTTCAACCTCTGACAAACTGGCACGTGAGAAAAGATGCAAGGGTTCGATTATGGATAGATAGTTGGGGAGGGAAGAGTCGCCTTTCCAAATCATTTTAAATTTTTTTAGATCATCAAACCACTTCATAATATGTCGACCACAATTTTTGAAATATTATATGCTTGCGCAAAAAAACGTTATCCTATATCGCCTCATCCTTTTTCAACCTCTGACAAACTGGCACGTGAGAAAAGATGCAAGGGTTCGATTATGGATAGATAGTTGGGGAGGGAAGAGTCGCCTTTCTAAATAATTTTTAAATTTTTTTAGATCATCAAACCACTTCATAATATGTCGACCACAATTTTTGAAAGATTATACGCTTGCGCAAAAAAACTTCAAACGTTGAGATGATAGGCTTGCGCAAAAAAATCCAAGATCAAAACAAATCCCTGGTTTAAATCATATAACAGAGGTGCATGTTAATGATAACATATTTATGGATATATGTTAATAAAATAAATTGAAGCTTGCATGGTTAGTGTATGTTCCATGAGAGCATATATCTTTGAGGTATTTTACAAACAATTCACTTTCCTTCTATACCGCACCACCTTTTAAGCATATCCTACAATCATTGATGTCTATGAGACCACATATCTTTGGTGAATTTCGTAAAAAAAATAGATGCTTCCACATTTTGCATGTTTATTTGCTAGGAAACTTGCAATTAAGACATTTGAAAAACTCTCCACAATGCATTGGCAGATGTCCACACCCTATTTCAAAGCTACTATTTCAGTACATATTGGTAGTGCACTAGCAAAGGTGAACTAATAAAATTGGACACTTGTTGGTTGCATTTGGTGAAATAGCATCAATTATTCATAAGGATGTCATGCTTATTTTGTTAACTAGTTAAAATTGGATGACAAGGTGCCCATGAGTCTAATATTAGTGAACTGAATTCAATTTTAGAAACCCAAAATGGCAGCTAATAAATGGTATTACTGCAGGTTTGGTGTTTCTAGTAGTTACAAAAACAAAAAATGTGTGGTTTAAAAGAAAGAAGAATACATACATTATTATAGAATGGAAGGTAAGAGTATCGACCTCATAAATTTAAGGAAAAATACCTACATATTACAATCAAGGGGTTGGAAGAAGAATAAATCATATGTTGTGGGAGGTTTTAACAAGATTTACAAAGGAGTCCTTCCTACAAATGGCCTTGAAGTTGGCATAAAATGCATCTTATAGAGATCAAAGTAACATAATCAAAAGACACCTGGACTTGGGATACCTGAAGAAGTTAATAACTCAAATGGATTTTTTGGGTCTATTAGGCTACTTCATCACAATAGTTATATATTTAAGACTATTTTCAACAAATCTTTGTGCTCTCTCTGCTCTCTTTTCTACGTGTCTCTTTGGTGGTCTCTTTAAGCCTCTAAGAAACCCTATTTATACCTATAATCTCTTATTCATCCATATTGATTTTTTTCATACCCTACAAGCATTGTAGTCCATGTGACCACATACCTTTTGGGAAATTTCTCAAACAATTCACATGATTGCACATTCTATATACATATTTTTCATGACACCTACAACTAAAACATTTGACATATGCCCTTCTCCACAATTGTTTGGTGGAAGTCAACACCATGTTCCAAATATCTTATTTTTGCACATGTTGGGAGTATGCTAGAAAAGGTAAAATGACCAAGTTGGATGATTAGGGTGAAATAGTGTGAATTCTTTGTGAAGATGTCTTGATGTTTGTTCTCTACAATATGACATTCCATGATAAATGAAACATGGGAGAAATAATAAAACATGGACCATCTTTATCACTATAGGGATGACACAATGCACTTTATTATAGTGTAAGCTTAGGTTTATATATTATTTCACATAGAACTACCAATAACCTGTACAAGAACATTTTCCTTTATTGAAATGATGGAACCCATTTTCATCTCTTAGAGAAAATTTTCTAGTAAAAATCTTGAGATAGACATTGAAATAGTGTGGAAGTCAACACATGTTCAAACGTTCTTGATGTCTCCAATAGTGAAAAAAGATACCGGAGAGAACCTTGTATCTGCAGGAATAGATTACATCAAATTTCCCCATTATCTCATTTTACCCCCAATCCAAAATCCACTATTCCTTGTGTATACCCAACTATTTTCCTCAATCATAGATAAAAGCAAACAGTTTTGAGTAGGTCTTGGGGAAGCGAACCCTTATCCAAATCAAGTTGTAGCTTGTGAATTGCATCAGAATACATGGCCATCCTCCTCAAATGAGGAACACAAAATTATTTTTATAAAATACATCGTGCATGCTTGTATACCCACATAGAAAATAAATGAGAACTATAAAAACTAAAAATTAGAGCATCTAATATATGTTAGGGGCAACATAGTAGTTGTTACAACATATAACAACATGAAAGATAGTAACCCACATATGCTCCATAGCCAAGAATAATTTTCCTGATAGTTTCCAATATGAATTTCTTTCTTGGGGTCTAAAAACAAGCACTATTCTCTCAACTCCTTGGACATTTCCCAACTTAGGTATTTCTCCTTGAGCACCATGATGAATAGAAGGTGTTCCCTATTTTTTTTGCCTTCTTTGAATCTTTGTATTTCAACATCCCTGAATATCATCTATTTAATGGTTTTATTTTTATGGCCAGGGATAATATGTAGGAATTCCTCTTGCATGATGAAAAGATGATAAGTCATTTCAATGGTCTAAACTAAATGTCTGTGATATGGAAGTTGGTGGTTGATGGTTGACAATTAGCGATTGGTGGAGATTCTTATTGTACAGAAATCGGTAAATTTTTAGATAATTGGGGTGACTTAGGAAGATTTTGGTGAGGACTGGAGAAGCTCTCCACCCATTTATTTTAATCAATTTTGTGTTCACTTTGGGTTGGTCAAAGCATGTTTCTTTGATTGTTTCTAGTTTAGGTCTGATATTAGAAAACAGTTTCATTTCAACACCTATTTTAGTTTCTCTAGGTTGTTATTTAGTTCAATGGTTCTCTTGGTGTTGATGGTAGTTTGTACGAGCATTAGATTTTTTTTTCCAAAATTCCGTCCAAATGCTGCCCCCCCCACTTTCAGCAGTATGGAGGATTTTTGGTGGAGTCTCAATAACATCGTCTTTACGTTACCTTTCTTAATCCATGTCAACCATTTTTTATTGTTTGTATTATGTATTTTGATTGTAAACCTCTTCCTAATGGAAAGGCCTTTATTTTCTCAAAATCTTCTACATAATGTAGTTTCTTTATCTTCATAGGTAAGAAACCCAAAATAACCCCTTGTTTTACCACTCATAATTTTCCAACCCAAAAGTAATTAAATGGCAACTGGTAACCAACCACGTATTCATACAATGGTCCTTTTTTCGTTAACAAAAATTGAAGAACTTAACTATTCTTAAAATACCAGTTATACTATGCTAAATGATAAAGTCAATCTAAAAGATTTTTGAGTTTAAAGGAGGGCTTAACCAAGCAAATCAACCAAAGCCAAGGATTTTAAAATGCCAATTTAAAAAATAAGTAATGTATATTTATTATTTAATGAAATAAGAAAATGCAAACTAATACTCACATGATATTTTCATTTCATTTCAAATAAACAAACTACAAATATTGATGTGACTCCAATAAAAAATGTTAAGCATATAAAAAATGTAAGCATATAATAAAAATTGAATTGAATGGAACATTTGAAATATATTTTGGGAAGACAAGAGCTAAGAGAGTATTGTACAGATACCCAATGATTCTGTGACATCTAAAATAATGGTTGTTTTAGGTACAACAATGAACGTTCTTGCACAATTTCATGATTTAAAGTTTTAACGCCCACATTTTACACACACAAATACAACAGTAAAATAAAAGGATAATTTTTTTTTACTTACATCACTCAATACACAACACCACAAGGGCTCAAAGAAGGGAAACTCAACAATGCACAAGACACTTACATAAGTAAAATAATCACACAGACACATGACAACACCATATACATGTCGATGCCATAATTTCCCCAATGAACAAATTCTAGCAATGACCCAACAACAAGAAAAAGGACCAAAGGATTGACAAGTCCACACACATCATTACCATGATTACATATTATTTACGATTAACATTCTAGGAACATTACTATGCAAGGATAATTTTTTCCTTTTTTCACCTACAGGTTCTTAAATTCGTTTCACATTCAAATTAATGTTCGACCATTTAAGTTAGCTCTTTATCCCTTATGACAATCTCCATAACTAGCATAGCTATTTGCCATAATTCAAATTGTATACAAAGTTCCTAATTCTCTCTTTCTTATGTTAATATTATGTTTCTCAAACGTTTATTCAGTGTTTAAATTTTACCCTTACTACAATATTGAATCTGACGTGATGTCAAGACAAAAGTCTTAGGATTGGAGGAAGATTTAGATTTGAGATATGTTTTTCCAATAAATTTTTGTTATCACAGTATATTTATTTCCCTACCATAGTTAATATAGTTCAATATATTTTTGAATTCATTCAACATTTCCAAGTCAAGAAATTTTATTTAGATTCATAAATTTTATTTATTTTTTCAAAGTTGATCTCACCAAGGCAATTCATATTATTTCTAACATGAGGAAATGTCTAATTGAGTAATAAAGAGTCCAAGACTGACATTATTCCTAACCTCAAATCTCGTTTCACTCTTGTATGATTTACTCTTACATCGCATTAGGGTCTCATTATTAGCATTGTTTTAGAACAAAAGGAGTTACAAAATTATTTGTGTAACATCTTGCAGAAGTACAAGACTTGAAGCATTATAAACTACACATGCCCCATAAGCTATCCTCCTATTCAACTTAGGTTTAGATTAATTTCAATTTACACTCAAGGCTGTACGCCCTAATATAGATAAGATTAAGGTGTGAAACATATTTACTCTATAAACCCTCTGAAAAATACTAAGGCACTAAACTGTCATTAGCCGAAGTAACACATTTAGCTGTAAGGAACTAAAGAGATCATCAACAAGATTTTAAGTCATAGTACAAGTATTACACTAGACCCATTTCTATCAACTGGATCCCTCAAGGAATTTATTTGATCATGAAGTTGATTTCTAGATCTAACTTCATAAGACTTGGTGGTCCACTAGGATCCTAAGGAAGTGTTTATTCTACTTACACCAGAAATATCTTGACCATGTCATTCCTAACCCTTAGGTTTAGGATGATGTCGCTAAACATACCGATTATGATGATAACACAAACTAGGGGTCTTATTTACCTAATCTAGGAGGTTCCATCGAGCAAAAAAGTTTAAGTTCATTTTACGGTTTCAAATTATTTGGGCTAAGAAAGATCATGTGAGAAGGATGACATCGAGAGTAGAGATTGAAGTTTATCCTAAGGTTTTAGTTTTCCATACTAAAAGGATTCGCACATGAAAGGCAGTTATACATGAGTCCTATACTAGGGTGGAGTGTTTCGTTTAGATCTCTTTATTACATTTACAAGGTAAGAACATTACACACTAATTAATTAATCATCTATTGAACACTGGAAATGCACTACAATATTTTAAATTCAAATTCATTTAACATACATATCCAAATTTTACAATACAAAATTTGAGGATCAAAATAACACTCATGTGTGGATGAACATCCCCTTAAACCCTGACATCTAAAATATTACAGAACTTCAATTATAAACATTTTCATACTTCGCAAATGTTGAAATTTCCTCTATAGTTTCATTTAACATATATATATCCAATATATATATCTTTTCCCATATGTAAATATGAATCAAAAGAACACCTTTAGTTACATGCACATTTCCCAAAGCACCCCTAAAACTAGCATCTCATTCATATTGGAAAATTTCAATAAATAATTTTACTGTAACATAACAATAAATAAAAATTTCCTTCTCTTAACATACATAAATTCTAACAATATACAATGAATCACACCCATGTTGTTTCACCATCTTACTTGCATCCTGCAAAAACATGTGAGCATGAAATCAGTGATAAATCACTGGCATGACACCCACCCTAATCTAGCATAATTAGCATTTTTTATTTTCCTATTTATAGAATAACATTATTAATTTACATTTGAAAGGAGAAGGTTAGAGACACATTTATTTCATTTCAGGTCACTTCATTTCCTAACCAAGGAGAAATAAATAAATAGGGAAGAGAGAGAAACACTATTTTTCCAAAAGTTCAATTTCACACAAGTCACATAGTAAAATTTCAAACAATTATTTACAAGTGTCAATAAGTTTCCACAGTGGTTCAGGAAACCCGACATGGGTCCTATAACTTTCTTCTTATGTTTCCCTACTAGCAGCAAAAACATTCAATTAACCCTCAGAGGCTAAGAAACCACTTTCAAATGTTGTCCTGTAATGAGAAAACACACCAAGAGTAAGTTTCTATGTTTCCTCCTATACACCAAGAATTCATAAGAATTGATGGATTTTAGAACTAGCGAATGGTTTACGATTGGCAGATAGTTTTTTGAGGCCATTGGTCATAATTGGCCTAGTTGCAAATGATCAAAAGTTAGCTTGAGGGCTCAGAAAACCACGTCCAAAACTAATGTTCAATGGATGAATGAGCAACGAGAAACTTCCTACAAGTTCCCCTATATATGGAGAATTCACCAGATTCGATGGGACTGAGAACTAGTAAAGGGTTTTCAAACGGTGACAAGTTTTCTGGAGCCACCGGTCGTAATTGGTCCAGTTTGACCTAGTCAAACTGCGACCAGAGGCCTACAAAATGACTTTGCCAAACTATCAAGAAAAGTGTTTTTCCTCAAACTGAAGGTTCTAGGAAATTTTCTAGTAAAAATACTAGAGGTTTGCAAAGGCAGATACGCATTTCATTTTCTAGGATTCAAAGGGTGAGGCGATACGAAACCCAACTTTTCAAATTGAGCATCTTTGTACAGCTTCAAAATGGTGTAACAAGGCTCCTAGAAGGGCATCAAAAATATCACAAATGATCATACGAGGTCAATTCAAGGATTGAAGTGACTCCTCACATAACAAGGTACACGTAGTAAACTTAAATCTCCTTTTTGGAGTTCCAAAAAATTTTATTCATTTTAACACAGGAGTGGTCAACTCATCTACAGGGAACTCAAATTCAACTTCTCTATGGGTACTTAACAATCTAGTTTGGTTATTTTGTAAGTCTCTGAAAGTTCATGATTTATGTAAATTAGATAATATTTTAACAAGGGCAATCCCATGATCAAATAATGTTTACCTATTTCGGACTCACAAGGAATAGGAATTCAACTTGTCAATAAAATCCGGTCAATGGGTTCTGCATATAGCTGGGAATCTAGATTGGTCCATTAGAATTTTGCTAGATCATCTCAAAATGAGGGTTTGAGTTTATCGTCCAATAATTTCATTGTCTAAAATCACCATCTCATATTGGTCACTGAGGATTTAGGGTATACATCCCAAGACGGAATATTTTAATTTTACGATTACAAGCTACAGTTGATAATATTCTAACTACCCACTTAATACTTTTAACAAGCATTCTTTTGAACCCTCAAACCTACAAGTTTATTTAAAATTATCAATTATACGATAATGCTACATTTTTAAATTTTATTTTTCTGCTAATGAACAACTAAAGAACAAAAATTACAATTCTATCAAATTCTAAAGGGACTTATAACTATCAACTTTTGAAAAATTATGAGGAAAGAATTCCAGTCAAAACCACGGGATCGGTTCAGCATCTCACTTGGGCATTTCGTCAAATAGTTTAAGTGCATTCAGAAACTCCTCCATTTGAATCTTATACACATTTATTCCCTTTACAAACATTTATACTAAGGAATAGACAACTACTACAACTGAGAAACCCACTTTCTGTTATAATTTGATGGGTACATACCCATTTCAAATCTCTCCTCTTGGCACAAACTAGGAAATGCTGCTACAGATTTAGGATATTTGCTTTGCACTTGCCACTACCATTTTTTTGAAGTTCCCAAATCATTATAACATCTCCATACACTCCTATCTGCATACCATGCACTATTTCTTCACTTAGTCCCATATTTACCACTTGGGTTACTTTATCAATCTAAGAGATACCGATGTGAGCATATACAAATGGCATGTCTCCCTAAGGCATCCTCCTTGGATTTGTTTCTGCCAACCTTTCAGGCATACCTATTTGACCATTTGTAAAAGGAAATGATGCTTTCCATTTGGAAACCTTCTATGCTAATGTCATATTGATTTGCATAAAAACCTTTAGACATGTCTGCGCCAAACATCCACAAAACTTAAACTTCTACGCCTTCTTTTTAATGGTTTTGAAACATATCACCTATCACCAAAATTATATATATATTCCTCATATATTTTGGTAAACTCATACACACAGGCTTCTTGAAAACTCCATTGGTTGTCCAATGGAATGACTTAACAATCCAAATGTAATTTCCAACTTCTCACTAAGACGATAGAGGAATAATTCCTTTATCCCTCATCGAACCTATACACGTATGCATACATGTTTGACAGAGGGACATAAGTTGCAGCATTTTGACGATCTAGCTCAAAAGAAGAGTTGTTGAAAATTATTATAACTTTGTATTACTATGTGCTCTACAGGGGATACCAAACAACCACATCGACACAACCACTATAGGTTTAATTGGTGTATCGATGATAATGTTTAGATTTTCCTCAAGATAGCCAACAAAGAAGAGAATGTCAACCAAGCAGACATAATATTTGATTCTAGGTGGAATGCCATAAGCAGGACATTGCCATCGTAGTATTTACAACCCTTTTCCACTAAGCATGAAACCATGGTGTTCCTGAGAGTGGATTTATTTCTAGCATTAAGTCAAAAATTTCACATTCCAAGCACATACTTCCACATTTTCCATACATACCTACAAGAGCATTTCAAATTGCAATGCATGACAAAATTCCTATATATTTTTTGCTTTGATGGATATCCATTCCTTATTCTAAATCTCATGTTTGGCACAGGCTTGGAGTGCACAGGCATATGAAAATTGATCCAGTTGGAGACTTGTTTTTTGCATTGGAGGAATATTGATTGTCTCATTCTTTCATTGGTCAAACACTGTCACATCTTACCCTCACTGCAGCTATCGATTACTACTAAATTCAATGTTAACTTGGGTTTTAGGTGGTTAACATCTTTGGTTCCCAAATAAAGTGGTTTAATCATAATGTAAAGAAAATCTAAATGCATCTTGGGCGTCTGTACCCTGATTAACTCCTTCCACACGTATCTCTCATGTATCCATTTAATAAATCCACCTATCAATCACGCACTTCACACAATATATTATTTATTTTTAATGTTATTTTAGTATTATTTTATTATGGGCACTACATTTCCCTCCCCTTATAAGAGCATCATCCTTGATGTGACATAATGCCAATATTAGAGGAGGGCAGTCATAGGCAAGGAGGAAATGAAAATGAATCATGCCACTCATGAAAGGGTACCTATCATTAAAGCACTACCATTGGGAAGAAGGTAAGTTTGATAAGCTCTTTTAATGTTCTCTAAGGATTCATAGTTCCAATTTGCATCATTATCTACTTAGTCTTTTTTCCTTTACATTAATATATATATATATATATAAATCTGAAGCTCTTAATATTCACTTGTTTAAGATTTCTGTTGTTTTATGTTCATGGGTGCCCAAGAGTAGCTGACATCAAGATGACACAAAAAAACTCAACACAAGGCCCTTAATTCCACCATGAAAAGACAACAAGTAGTCCACATATTGAAGAATTTCCAACGATTATGTCATAGGCATAAATACAACACACACATGTGACTAATAAACAATGAACCATGATTCTTATACATATACCACTGGTATCACATGACCCAAATACCATGACTATACCCACACAGTTCCAAGACAAGATCTAATAGTATATATGAACCCAGGGGAATGTCAAGCCGTAAACATAACAATTTCCAACAAGACTCACAAGAGTACACATAACTCATAACACCAACTCCACACATCATAAAAACATCATGAAACAATCTCCATATATCTCCCAAGCATCACAAAACAAATACATATACCTCCCAATAATCACAAGACAAGTCCATATACCTCCCAAAGCATCAATCACACCCAAAAAATATCTTATGCCTCCCTCAAGTATCTTATGTCTCCCTCAAGTCTCTTATTCCTCCCTCAAGCAACTAAAATAAAGATAAATTTTCCTTTTCACTCCCCAAAAGAGGTCAGTCACCCTATGGCCCTAGGCACATAGAGTCCAAACACCTCTAACCCAAGTGACATAATAACTTGTGGTTCAACAACCTACTAGTTATCTGTAACTCCTTGGGGCGTACCCCTATACAACGAAGTGGGTCCATAGGTTCCACCACTCCATGGTGAATCCCATGACCCTATTCCAACACATTACGACATTAGAACCAACATAGCAATCCATTTCAAATGCCAAGTGGAAAAAATTTCAAGCCTTAGGCTAGGCTATAAAACTTTTAAACTTAATACACAAATTTAAGACTAAGAAAAGCAAATGGGTAATTAGCCATAGTTAGTGCCAAAATATGCATGTTAGTGCAACAACCAAATAAATGCCCAAAATATAAGAACATGTCAATCAAGAAAATTGTTGGTTCTTGCAAGAAAATAAAAAAATGTTCAATTTACAAATAAAATACATATATGGAGATAACACATTACAATAACTATGTGGCCTTATACGGCCACCAAAGGGGTACTCAATGAGTTACTGACACTCGTACATCAAGCCTTAATTCATAAAATAACATATCAAATAATACAACTGTCATCATATCTGTCTGAATCATCCTTCCACCGCTTCCACAAGGCTCAACATATTCGTAACTACACTTAGGTTGAATCCATATGATAACCATATAGGGAGAGAGAAAGGAGTACAAGTCGTCATCTACTGAGCCTAAGGTTTCCATGAAACAAAATATGCATGACACCCATTGACAAAGTTCCATACATACCAAACGAACAAAAGTGGGTTTTCATCCTATGTAAGACTCCACTTCCTATCTCGTACTTGGCTCGAGTGACTGGTCAATGGTACACATTTCCTCACTCCAAACATACACCTTTTACTGATTTCCCTTAGGGTCGGTTAGTGTAGGGTCCACAACATAACACATAACTACATCACTAACACAATGGTGATTCACACACATTAACCATAACATCTTACGCATGGTATATATACAGGGTATAACACAATCATTACTTTCACAGGTTATGATACATCACATTACCACATACTACACCCAAAGTGCAATCAATGTACAATAGGGATCATATGCTCACCATATGTCCCTAAATCATGACATGAACCATCACAAATTACACAATTTATACGTATGAGGAACACAATGTCTAACATTACAACATATAGTCAATTGCAATTACAATATGGTGACACACATGAATCATCCCAATAAAGTGACGACATCACGATACAATCAAATTCATGTTACACCAATTTTGTCATGCAATATGTCAATACACCTTCATATCACATAATGTCAAAATACTCCAACAATTCGCAATCCACAATAACATTCTTTTTCACACACAATAAGGAGGTACATCACATGTGAACTCTTCATAGAATCCAAGAAAAGGAGAGTGAATAATCTCATCACAAGCACATCAACATGATAACAATTACACACTAAGTGACATGCACAACATGTGCATTCGTAATATCACAATTACAACATTGTTCACATTACAACATATATCACATTACTCTTCCAATATCCACCACCACCATGCAAAATCATCACTACTCCAATCTATCCCAGAGGTTCGAGAGCATGAACCTCTACTTTGATACCAAATGTAACACCCACATTTTACACACACAAATACAACAGTAAAATACTAGGATAATTTTTTTTTGACTTACATTTCTCACTACACAACACCACAAGGGCTCTAAGAAGAGAAAATCGACAACACAAAAGACTCTTACATAAGTCAAAGACTCACATAGACACATGACAACACCATATACATGTCGATGCCACACTTTTAAAAATGAACGAATTCTAGCAATGACCCAACAACAAGAAAAGGGACCCAAGGATTGGAAAGCCCACACACATCATTACCATGATTACATCTTATTTACGATTAACATTCCAAGAACATTACTAGGCAAGGATATTTTTTTCCTTTTTCCACCTACAGGTTCTTAAATTCATTTCACATTCAACTTACAATTCAACCATTTAAGTTGGCTCTTTATCCCTTATGACAATCTCCATAACTGGCATAGTTATTTGCCATAATTCAAATTGTATACAAAGTTCCTAATTCTCTCGTTCTTATGTTAAGATTATGTTTCTCAAACATTTATTCAATGTTTAAATTTTACCCTTACTACAATATTGAATCTGACGTGATGTCAAGACAAAAGTCTTAGGATTGGAGGTAGATTTAGATTCGAGATATGTTTTTCCAAAACATTTTTTTATCATGGTATCTTTATTTCCCTACCATAGTTAATATAGTTCAATAAATTGCTGAATCCATTCAACATTTCCAAGTCAAGAAATTTTATTTAGATTTATAAATATATTTTGTTTTCTCGAAGTTGATCTCACCAAGGCAATTCATATTATTTTTAATGACAAGGAAATGTCTAATTGAGTAATAAGGACTCCAAGGGTGACATTATTCCTAACCTCAAATCTCGTTTCACTCTTGTATGCTTTACTCTTACATCCCATTATGGTCTCGTTATTAGCATTACTTTATAACAAAATAGTTACGAAAGTACTTGCCTAACATCTTGAAGAAGTACATGATAGAAAGCATTATAAACTACACATGAACCACAAGTGATTTGTTATTCAAAGTGAGATCCCATGTTTCTGCATTTCAATTTGGCATGTGAAATTTACTTTTATTCTTAATGTCCTAATATAGATCATAACAAGGGATTATAAACAAATTTCAGTTTCCTAAACCCTCTTAAGTCAACATATTTCAATCTCAATTTCATTAGCCCAAAGTAACTTACATTTTCTGTACAGGTTAACCTCTAAAGAGATCCTATTAACAAGATTTTGAAGTCATAGGGATCAACTATTTATGCTACTAGATCCATTGCACCTAAGGATCTAAAAAACATATTTGATTTTACCCTATGAGAGCCTTTTTAAAGGGATCCCTCAAGCCAAGGTAACACATTTATCTGAAGGAACTAAAGAGATTTAACAAGAGTTTAAGTAAGACACAACTATTTCACTAAGGAATTTTATGTCTTCTAGATCCCATAAGATATTCATTTGATGATGAAGTTCCTTTCTAAATCTAACTTTACGTAAAATGGTAGTCCACTAGGATCCTAAGGAAGTCCTATTCTGCTTACACAAATAGTTTGACCATGTATTCCTAACCATCGGGTTTACGATGATGAGCTAAACATACTAAGTTATGATACGATAATTCAAACTAGGGATATAATTTACTTAATGCCAGAAGGTGACATCAAGAGTACAGATTGAATTTATCCTAAGGTTTTAGTTTTCCACACTAAAAGGATTCACGCAGGAAAGGTAGTTATACATGAGTCTTATACTAGGGTGGAGTGTTTCATTTAGATCTCTTTATTACATTTACAAGGTAAGAATACAACACACTAATTAATTAATCATCTATTGAACACTGGAAATGCACTACAATATTTTAAATTCAAATTCATTTAACATACATATCTAACTTTTACAATACAAAATTTGAGGATCAAAATAACACTCATGTGTGGATGAACATCCCCTTAAACCCTAACATCTAAAATATTATAGAACTTCAATTATAAACCTTTTCATACTTCGCAAATGTTGAAATTTCCTCTACATTTTCATTTAACATATATATATCCAACCCTCTTTTCCCATATGTAAATATGAATCAAAAGAACACCTTTAGTTACATGCACATTTCCCAAAGCACCCCTAAAACTAGCATCTCATTCATATTGCCAAATTTAAATAAATAACTTTACTGTAACATAAAAATACATAAAAATTTCCTTCTATTAACATACATAAATTCTAACAATATACAATGAATCACACCCACGTTGTTTCGCCATCTTACTTGCATCATGCAAAAACATGTGAGCATGAAATCAGCGATAAATCGCTCGCATGGCATCCACTCTAATCTAGCATAATTATTATTTTTTAGTTTCCCATTTATATAATAAAATTAATAATTTGCATTCGAAAGAAGAAGGTTAGAGACACATATTCATTTCATTTCAGGTCACTTCATGTCCTAACCAAGGAGAGAAAGAAATAGGGAAGAGAGAGAAACACTATTTTTCCAAAACTTCAATTTCACACAACAAGTCACACAGTAAAGTTTCAAACAGTTATTTACAAGTTCGACAAGTTTCCACGGTGGTTTGGGCAACCCGACATGGGTCCTACAACTTTCTTCTTATGTTTCCCTGTTAGTGGAAAAAACATTCAATTAACACTCGGAGGCTAAGAAACCACTTTCAAACATTGTCCTCTAATGAGAAAACACACCATGAGTAAGTTTCTATGTGTCCTCCTATACACCAAGAATTCATAGGAACTGACAGAATTTAGAACTAGCAAACGATTTACGATTGGTGATCTAGTTTTTCAAAGCCATTGGTCATAATTGGCCTAGTTGCAAATGATCAAAAGTTAGCTTGAGGGCTCAGAAAACCATGTCCAAAACTGACGTTCGATGGATGAACATGCAACGAGAAAATTCCTACAAGTTCCCCTATATATGGAAAATTCACCAGAGTCGATGGGACTGAGAACTAGTAAAGGGTTTTCAAATGGCGACAAGTTTTCTGGAGCCACCGGTCGTAATTGGTCTAGTTTGACCTAGTCAAACTATGACCGGAGGCCTACAAAATGACTTTTCCAAACTATCAAGAAAAGTGTTTTTCCTCAAACTGAAGGTTCTAGGAAATTTTCTAGTAAAAATACTAGAGGTTTGCAAAGGTAGATAAGCATTTCGTTGTCTAGGATTCAAATGGTGAGCCGATACGAAACCCAACTTTTCAAATTTAGCAGCTTCCCACAGCTTCAAAACATTGTAACAGGGCTCCTAGAAGTGGCGTCAAAAATATCACAAATGATCATTTGAGGTCGATTCAAGGATTGAAGTGACTCCTCACATAACAAGGTACACGTAGAAAAATTAACATCTTCTTTCTATACAAAGGTTATTTTCCAAGTCTCTGAAAATCGTGATTCATCTGTTCTAACAAGGGAGTGATCAACATCATTTACATGAACTCAACTTCAACTTGTTAATAAAGAAAGGGGTACTATAGCAATCTAGTTTGGTCAAGAATTTTTTTAGATTATCTTAAAATGAGGGTTTGATTTTATGCTTTCCTACCAATAAATATTTTAATTGCGCAAGCTATTATATAACATCTTTTTTTTTTTGAAAACAAGTTTATTTAAAATTATCAATTCTACAATAATGCTACATTTTAAAATTTTATTTCATTACAAATGAAAAAATAAAGAACAAAAATTATGAAATAAATCGAGATATGAACCGTGCTTAGAGGAAAGAAGTCGGTCGAAACCACGGGATCAGTTCAACATCTCACTTGGGAATTTCGTCAAATAGTTTTCTTGCATTTAGAAACTCTTCCATTTGAATCTTGTACGCATTTATCCCCTTTAAAAAAAATTATAACAAGGAATAGACAACTACTACAACTGAGAAACCCACTTTCTGTTATGATTTGATGGGTACATACCCATTTCAAAGCTCTCTTCTTGGCACAAACTAAATAAATTTTGCTACAGATTTAAGATCTGTGCTTTGCACTTGCCACTTCCATTTACTTGAAGTTCTTAGATCATTATAACACCTCCATATAATCCTATCTGCATACCATGCACTATTTCTTCAGTCAGTCCCATATTTACCACTTGGGTTACTTTGTCAGTCTGAGAGATACCAATGTGAGCATGAAGAAATGGCGTGTCTCCCTGAGGCAACTTCCTTGGATTTGTTTTTGCTGTTTTAGGCATATGATTTGACCTTTTGTAAAAGGAAATGATGCTTCTTTCTTTTGGACATCCTTCTTCTATACTAATGTCTCCAAATAGGATATTTCTATTTGCATAAAAACCTTTAGACATTTGTGACAAACATCCACAAACCTAAACTTCTACACCTTATTTTTAATGGAGCAAGAAACAGATCACTTATCACCAAAATTATATATATATATATTCAGTAAAATCATACAGAGAGGTTCTTGAAAACTCCATTGGTTGTCCAAGGGCATGACTTAACCATCCAAATGCAAGTTCCAACTTCTCTCTAAGGCTCTAGAGGAATAATTCCTTTATCCTTGTTGATCAGAGAATACTTGTTAGAGATCACACAAGAAGTCCATGTGGGAGATAAGGCAAGGATCAAGGGCACAAAGGGACATGAAGAACCCTCACGTGGAGGGAAAGTTTAGCTTTCAGGACTTAGCCTATTTTGAGCATGAAGACCTATTTTTAGAAGATTGTGTGCAGAGCACATAAACGAGGCAGAGACGTGCACACAACGCATTGTCTATATTTAGAAGATCAGATCGAAGCGTTATGCATGGAGATGAGCTAAAAATAGGATTGTCACTTCAGTTAACTGTAAGAGGTTTATAGATAACACACTTATATGTGTGGTTATGCCTATAAATAATGTGTGGATATTAATAGCATGCGACCTATTTTTGGAATAGATAAGTGGTGAAGGGAAAGTCCCCACCCTATATATATGATGTGAATCACATAGTATATGATGTATAGGTATATGCAAAGCATAAGAGATAAACATAAAGAGATATGTACATGTGACTAGATTACTGTATCAAATCCATACGTGCATCAGTATATATTTCCATTATTGTAAGGAGCTTCTGTGTTTATTAATAGATGGAAGATATTGGCTAAATTTGTAGTGCCCACTTCCCTTTGAAACCTTTTGATACTGATCTTTATACTGTTGATTTCATTATGGACATATTTATGGTTTTGATTTAGTATGATGTTAGATGTTGGACCATGGATTATTGTTGATCTTGATTTGGTTATGATGCATGATGATTATTAGAGACCACTTCATATGTGGATGATGATATACTATTTGACATGGATATTTTTTGAATGTTGTTCGGACATGTGATTTTTGGATATTGTGAGTAGAATTAGAAATGGACATTATATGATGATGCTATAGTTGTGGATATAGATTATAAGTGATATTTTTAATTTCTTAGATGTTGTTTTGATTCATATGTATAGATGATTTTGTGATTTTATTTATATCATGTTGAATTTTCTAATATGGTGATGAGGCCGAAGGAGGTATTTGTGTTTTGTGGGTTAAAATATCAAAACAAACATTGGGGGATTGGAGACCAACCACATTGAAATTCTAGATGAATTCAACAAGGTCACCATGGTAACGTGTTTTGTGTGTGTGTTGTTTTGTTAGGGATTCCCATGGGGGGGATCACCTTTATATGTGACCATGATTTTTGTGTATTTTACTATGTGGTCCCTTTTTGTTATTGTTTGTATGTATTTTATTAGTGATGTGTCCCTCTCTTTTATTTAATTAAATTGTGGTATATTAATGTGAGAAAACATATGGTTAAAAGTTAATTAATCAATTTGGGATATGAGAAAGTAATTATAGAAGTGGTTGGACTTTGTATTAAATATGTAAAGGATGTGTAAGTATGTGTAAGTCAAGTCATTTTGGAGTATGAAACACTCCACCTCCTTGGAAATTCGAATTTGTCCTTGGGGGCTATTTTTGGAGGCTTGTGGGACAAGTAAAACTTGTCCCATGCCTCTTAATTTTATTTACCAACCATACCTATGGTTGGAAGGCTAAATTTATACTTTTATAATGCATTTTTATTAATCAAGTTGCATGTTTTAATTGCACTTTATCCATGTTTTAAATTTGCAGTCCTTTGGGGTGTGGGCTTTTTGGAGTGTGCAAGTAAATTGTCATATTTTCACCCACCTCTTTATTGTGCTTAGGGGAATGAAATTTGAATTTTTTGTTGGAGTTGAGGATGTGTGATGTGGCATCCTACATGGATCCAAATCATCATCTTCTCTTCCCTCTTCTATAAAATTCAAACTCATTGCCTTGTTTTGGTTTGTTGAAATTTTGCATACTTCCTTTTGAAGCGCATTTTATTATTGTTTAGGATCTCTTGCTTGGAGAATATTTGGAGAGCTTTGCATGCTTGTTGGTTCCTAATTTTGGGACTGTATTTTTGGCTTTGAAATCTTGCTGTTTGGAAACAAAAGATACCATGGAGAGGTAGGAGCTTATCTCTTCTCTTATGTTGTTAATTCTTGTAGTGTTTGTGTGAATGGTGTATGTTTTGTTTATTTGTTGGCTATTTGGGTAGACTGCCATAGGAATGGTGTAGGAGAAGGCTATGGGGAATTCATGTGGGGGGGCATAAGGGAATGCCAGTGGCATCGAAATCCTTGTGGAAGGAGATTGGGTTTGGGATCCACCATGGAAAAGAAATAGCTTGCATTTCTAACTTTGTCGGGGGCATAAGGAAATCTGTGGGGGGGCAAAAGGAGGGATTGTGGGGGGCATAAGGATATGTGTGATGAATTATTTTGGTAGTTTGTTACAGGTGGATGCCCAATTCCCATTGGGAGGTATAGTAGCTTCCACCATAGTCCTTGCTCCTTTGGCTTGCATGATAAAGCATGTGTTCTGTTGGAATGTTTTCAATGTAGTTATAAACTGTTGTCTTGTGTTGAAATGTGTTTTTGAATTAAAATGTGCATGTTGAAAGAATGTTGTGTGTTGTGGAAGTTTTTTGTTGCCATGGGTTAATATCCATTTCTTATTGCATTGTGGGTGGGTCTCAGGGGCCAATGATGAAGGATGGATTCTCATTTCATTGGATGTCTTGGTTGGGTGGAGAGCATTGCCTTTCCCCCACTTTTTTATTGATCAAATTGGAAGAAAAAGAAACTTTGCATGTTGATGTCCTGGAGCTGGGAAAATAATATAGTTTTGACAGTGCCTTATGAGAATTCCTTTGTAACATTTCCCACTTGAAAGTGGATGAAATTGCAATGTATTTGTGAAGAAAAGATGTATGTGATTGGTTATGAAATTTGTACATTCAAAATTTGAAAGATATTTATACTCTGTTTTGTTTATTGGAAAGAAAGAAATAGAAATTTGTTATTTACATTCAAATATTGAAATCATGTAAAGTTGTATAATTGAAGTCAATAAAGGATTGCAATACCTTTCTTCACATATGCATTGTTGTTTGAATCAGAACCCATCAAATTGTGATTGGAATCCCTATTTTGGAAAGTGGGAAAAGGAAGAAACACGTGAGATGAAATTGTATTATTCTGCTTTGTTTAAAATGTATGATTTTGAAAAAGGATAGAAAATTGAATTCTTATTTTAATTTTGGATTGAATAAGGAAAAAAATTTAAGGCTAGCGTGGAATGAATTCAATGTTTTATTGCATGGAAAAAGAGATAGTTAAATCTCTGATCGAAAGGAAGAAATGTATGTGGGAATAATACAGGATTTTGTATCTTTTGGAAATGTGTAAAATTGAATGTCAGTATTGCATTTTGATCCTTGAATGGTTTGATTAAATCACTTACTGAATGTATTAGGTTGGATTAGAAATGAACTCCCATACTTAGAATGAATAAAAAATAATCACCTTAAGAATTGATCATCATTGTCATTATGAATTTAAAACTGGTAAATATTTAATTTGAAATGCACAATTTGAGCCATGCAAGGGATTAATAATCAACCCCTTTGAAATATTCCAAAACATATGATATGCTATAATATCAAGGAACTCAAAACTTCATGTTTAACAAAAACACATAAGGAAATCATTTAAAACATTGCAAATATCAGCCCTAAACCTTTCACAGTCATTTTGTAGAGGCATAATTTTTATTAGATCAGGATTGCTTGATGAAAAAGAATCAAATTAGAAATCAATTGACCAAATTTACCTTCCTGAAACATCTTAAATCCTTTCAACAGAATAGAGTCCTCCATGTCTATTTGGGCATGTTGAGTGAAGGAGAAGACTGCAAATTGAACCAAATTCCTCTTAAGTTAAAATTTACCAGTTTGCTTTTTAAAATTGGACAAGGAGGATGAATGTAACAAGGATGACACCATTAAATCATTTATCAAAATATAAATTAATGTTTATCTATGAGAAACAAGGCATTGAGAGCTTTCCAGAAAGTCCTCGTTTTCCCAAAAAGTGAGAGGTTCTAGCTAAAAAACTTATGGACTTCTGAAGTTTTCCTTCAAATTGGTGGGAAAATTTGGAGAAAATTTTCCATGGCGAGGCCCGTACCTTGAATGATTTCCCTTGGGCATGAAACTTAGAAAAAAATTAGGGGAATTTTTTTACAATTTCCTCCAAATGCACCCTGCCACCTAAACAGCCAATCAGAGGCTGCCATGTGGCACCTTGATGATTAGGGAGCAAAACCTTCGCCTGACTTGTCTTGTTTTTGAAAAATTTGTGTTTGGAAATTTTCATTTTTTTTAACCCTCACATGGCCCCACACTCCTGCCCCTGCCTTGGGAAGCTAATCTCCTCCACGGATGTCACGGGCCTGCGCATGAAAAACTATCTCTTTCACCCTCCCTTCAAGTGAAATTTCCACAAACGCCTCCACCGCCCAACTCTCTTCCCTCATCTTTCTCCCCGCCTTTGGATTAGTTGGCGTGACACGTGCCCTAATGGTGGACCCGCAGAGGTGCCGGGAGCATCTCAAGACTTTTACACCTGCAAGTGTGAACAATTTATAAGCACCACCCTGTGACCTACCAACCCAAAAAATAGGCAATTTTTCATCCACTGGGCAACACGTCCCGCCTTTGGCGGAAAATTTCTACTCCCAAAGCCTGTGAGCCCATAACTGGAGTTTTACAAGAAGTTAGGAGGACTTCTTTATATTGCTGGAAATGATGAGAAAATTTCCTATCCAATGGGAATGATTTAGGGAAATTTTGAATGCAGTTAAGTGTGAGGAAAATAAATTTGAAACTATGAGCTATGTTAGAGAGTGGGTATGGTGTTAATTTACCCCCTAAACCTAACTGAAACTTGTAACCCTAAAATTTAGACCTTGTGACCTCTGATAATTGATAATAAAAGAATAATATGTTCTAGTGTAATTTAGACTTGTTCCAGAACCTGTTAGTGATGATTGTTGCCTTGTAACCTGGTTGTTGGTTCCTTTAAACAAAAAAAATTATTCAATAATTTTTCCTGACTAATCGTAGGTCAGACCCATGGGTCACACATTGGTATAGATTGATATTATTATAAGGAGCTTCTTTGTTTATTAATAAATGGAAGATATTGGCTGAATCTAAGTGTCATTACTATGTGTAATCAAGTAGTTCATGTTATTGATTCAATCATGGTTATTGTTTAAAGCTTTTTCTTTCATAGATCTAAATATAGAATACATGGTAGAATGATGGATTAATTATGAATATCTATTTCTTTCTTCATCACGCTAACATCCTGCTACAACAACCCTAAAGAGGGACCTGGTACCTTTGTGTGCTTCGAGTGAGCACTCAATCTAGGCTGAGTGACGTGCCAGCGTGATTAGGGTGTTATCTGATAATTTCTAGGCTGTATTATTGGTTCCATTTCCGAGACCTCTTTTTCAGTTGTTTTCAGGATGGTTCACAATGAAGACATACCAGTTAAATCTAGCAAGTATTGAGGATTGGATATGTGATCTAGAGGAAGAGTATGCATGGTGGTTTAGTAGTGGATCTGAGTTTGACGCACGCACTTGGGTATAACAGAATCTGTATGACAACTTATATGAGAAATTTTTCACCATCTTTCTAGTAGAATTATACAAGTGACTGAAAGCTTACGCATCTCAATGGAATTGGAGGTATCACACACTTGTCTGGACACAGGAATAATTTTAGGCCCTTTATGATGTTGATTTGATCTTGAATCATGCTATGGATACGTGGTTTTGTGGTGCTCTAAATAGTTATATTCTAGAATATTCAATTTCAACATATTCTTTCTTGGAGATAGCTAAATTTGAGTTTTTGCAGTATCCTAGAGGAACATATCTGCAAGGCATTCCAGTAGAAATCAAGATCTTTATGGTAACTTTAAACCTGGAGAGTAAAATAATGGCTAACTAAACCTCACCACACATGAGGGAAGGAACAAGTTTGGTGAAAGATGGCAAACCTAGTGGCAGAGAGGCAGAGAGAGGAGCAGCGAATTAAGTATAATGAGGCACACGAGAGGGAGATAGAGAGGCAATGTTCCATTACAGAAAGTATGGCATTGAGGAGAAAGATGGCTCGTGAAGGATTTAAAGCTCACATAAGGAAATCCCTGATCTTGGAAATCATGAAAGAGATCCCCCCTTGGCCTCACACGGAAGTGCGCCAGGAGAGACTACCTAGGCCCACGGGTGCACATCTTAATCCACCTGGTGACCTAGCCCTTCCACTTGGCTTTCCAATATTTAGTATGAAAAGTAATCAAAAAGCAAGTTTTGGAAGTAAGGGAGTAAATACATCAATGGTAGGACAAACAACTTCAATGTTATTTGGAGGTGCGTTTTCAGGTGCATCATCTGCATAGAACGTAAGCACACCAAATATTGGATTCACCTCTGGAACTGGAACTACCTCACATACTGTAGGGATTCAATATAGTACTACTATCAGCACATAGGGGAGTACATCTACAGGTCCTATTCCAATTACAGGTGGGGGATCAGGAGGTATAGGTGGTTATAGTTTTGGTGGATTTGGGGGTTCTAGAGGCAAAGGAAACACAAGAGGTTTTGGATCAGGTGGTCAAGGCCCGCAACAACCAAAAAATATTTATATAGAGATGTCTCTTTGTCTTCCAGAGTTTAGAGGCATAGAGGCTGTTGTTGAGCATGTGCATATGTGTGAAATCTTATGGCGCACTAAAGGGATCATGGATGTTGAGCGTAAGGAAATTTAATTTTCTACTACCTTGTAAGGATGAGCACACAGTTGGTATAAGAAGTTTAACCCTGATCAAACTTGCATGGATTATACAGCCTTGAAGGATGTTTTCTTAAAGGAGTTCCATATCCTTGAGTTTGAGCAGAAGAGTATTAATGTACTCAAGGATATCAAGTAAGGCACTAATGAGAGTGTATGTGAGTATGATGACCATTTTAAGAAACTTCTATCTAATCTATCTTATGATATTCACACCAGCCAACATACACAATGGTTTATTAGAGGATTGATTACACCATTCAGAAGAGCACTGTCACATAAAACATACACTGATCCACGTGAAGCACTAGAGGTAGCTTTGCATATTAAGGTAATTGGGAGAATTGACATTAGCGTTAGTCCATTCTTAGAGGTACATATTGCAGCCATGGCCAAATAGTTAGAGAAGCTATCAGCAAATTCAGCCCATGAGATGTGTTCAGGAATTTGGTGTACAGATTGTGAAGTAGAGGGTCACACCAAGGATAGTTGTCCTTAAATAACAGTATGCTCGTTACTATTGGACTGTGAGATCTATCATTTAAATCATAATGCTAGTCATTTTCCTTTATTACATCACGTGATAAGGAAGAATGTATCCATCTTTTGCAAAATTTGTAGGTCCACGACCCATGATACTAAGAGTTGTCGATTGATTGGTCAGATCTAGGATGCCATAGACATTGGGGTACGATAAAAAAGTATAATAGATAATTCTAAGGGTAAGAATGAGCACCAGGATCGTGCTATGATAGGAATGAGGGCTGTTTTGAAGGAGGTTGTGGAAGGGGACGTGGATATCATGGTGGATATAGAGGATGAGGCTGTAATGGAGGAAGAGGTGAGTTCCCTCATTGAACATGTTATACGTGTATATCCCATAATCATTATAGGTGTGAATGTCCCTAGAATGTTACATGTTCATTCTGTGGAAAGAGTCATAGCTATGAGGAGTGCTCAGACTTATATGAGCATCTCAGTAAACAACATAAGCAAGAAAACAAAGGTTCAGGGATGGTTAGAATACAACGTGCAGTAGAAGATCAATGAATGCCCAAGATAGCAGAAGGACCTGAGACATTGACAGTGAAGATTACTACACAAGCTGAAGTGGCACATGCAAGGGAGGCATTACACCAAAATCCTATGATCACCAAGGAGGAGGTTTTGCATGCAAGGTACCCAGGTCCTGCTCATCAGAAGGAAGTTTACTAGGATACCATGAAAGTGCTAAGGAGTCTTTAGGGTGAGATACAGTCCTTAAAGGAGTAGAAGAAAGCATCAGAGATAGTCAAAAATGGTATCAATGATCTAAAATAAGTGTGTAAAATGTTGCACCCGAAGAATATCATTCCACTATTAGGAATTTGGTTAAAAGGGAACATTCTACGCACAAGTATTGAGACTGGATGACAGATTCTGTATGCAAATCTTCCCCTTGATAGCATTGACTATGACAAGGAAATTACTCTGAATGCTATTGTAGATGGATGACTGCTGAGAAACATATTGATTGATACATGTGCGGAAGTAAATGTGCTTACATTAGATGCATGGGTACAAATGGGGAGGCCTCCACTGAAACCATCATCTAATGTGTTTTTTATGGAAAACCAGACTAAGGCCACTCCCATAGGAGTTTTGAAGGGTGCATCTATAACCATACAAGGTACCTAGTTCACTAGGGATTTTGAGGTATTAGCACTTGCAGAAGTAGACTGTTTTCCATCCTTGCTTGGATGCCCTTGGTGTTATGTGAATAATGCTAACTTGAGATTCAATAAGGGGTATATCAGCTTTGAGAACAAGTAGGAAAGGGTTATAATACCTTTAACAAATGGGGATTCTACACCATATGTTGAGCCTCTAAGTGAGGAGGACTTAAAAAGAATCTATGTATGCATTATTCAAGACCCCAAGCTCAATGAGCCATCAAAGGAAGGCATCCTACAGTGGGAGGATTCTCATTCTATTAGTGATACTATGAGTATTGGTTGTGATAATTGGGCTCATGGTACATATGAACTAGTAGGGAACAAGGTAAAAAGTGTGATTACACACAAGAATGAAATTCATGTGGTTTTTCAGATAGGTATCATGGTACCTTGGTATATAGGGGTAGAAGATCTTCCTGTATTTTTGATATCCATGGAAGCACAATGGAAAAATATGTTAGTGTATACCTTGTGTGGGATAGCAGCGTGCTGGTGGGTAGTCCACATAGATAATTTTATAGAATGGGAGGAGATTGGAATCACCCTATCTACTAGGTTTTTAAGGATCAATGCACCCACATAGATATGCACTTATAATGGTGATCAACCTGTTCAGCATCACATTCAGCTGTGTGAGAGACTCTGGAAAGTGGGACAGGAAACATTACCACCTTCACTTTGGGTGTATAGATTGTACCCTACTCTACAAGGATGTGCACGCGCTTGGTATATATATGCATAACTACATCGAGAGACTGGGAATTGATAGAATTTGGCTGTAGGAATTCTCCATACCTTTGACTACTTCTTGACTAAACCCCCAGTAGAAGAAGCATTAAGATTTTTCAAGCACTTAACTATGGAAGATAGTGAAAAGGTAGAAGATCATATTCAAGAATTATTTGGTGAGACAGAATCCGGTGTGCTTTTTAAAAAGGAAGAAGAAATGGAATCCATACTACTTGAATGCACTTTCCTTGAGAAAGAGAAAGGAAATATGGTTTACATCATGGATGATGAGGAAGTTGAGAACCTAGATATTGAACATTCACAAGGGGTGTGTGAGGTCTTGGATAGTGCAGATAAGGATACATGCACCTATCACATGACTCAATGAAGACAAAGAAGGTCAATATAGGATCGGAGGTTGAGCCTAAGGAGGCCATAATTGGAGACTACTGGTTAGATTCGGAGGTGGCAAAGATCATTAAGTTACTCAAGGATTATCATGAATTATTCCCTCGAGGGTATCGTGAACTTAAAGGTGTGCATGAATCACTTTGGGAAATGAAGATAAAGCTTAAGGATGGTGCATGCCTAGTTAGAAATAGGCCTTACAGAATGAACCCCAATTTACGTGAAAAGCTCAAGGAAGAGATTGATAACATGTTGAAAATCTGGAATTATCAAGCCCCTTGATGAGTCCATAATGGGTTAGTTCAATGGTGATCAGTATCAAGAAAAAATAGACGAATTAGAATATGTGTGGACTATAGGGAGCCTAATTGCTACATGTGTAACAAACCCATTCCCAATGCCATTTACTGAGGAAATACTAGGAGGAGTTGCAGGGTGCGAGATATATTATTTCATAGATGGGTTTTCCATGTATCACCAAGTTAGGATTGCTTAGGAGGATCAAGAAAAGACAACTTTTAGTATTGAATGGGGTAGTTTTTCCTATATTGTGATGCCATTTGGATTGAACAATGTACCTGTTGTATTCTTACGTGCATAGTTGTTCAGGCATTCAAATATTTTTTTCACCACTTCTTATAGGTCTACCTCGATGATTGGACAATATATGGGCTTGTGAAAGATCACTGTGACAATCTGTGCTTAGTGTTTGAATGGTGCAGACAATTGAGTATCTCTTTGAACATCAAGAAGTGCATATTTGTTACACCTTTTTGAATATTGTTAGGACATATAATTTGTAAGGAAGGTTTGCTGGTTGATCTAGCTAAGGTTATAGTCATTCTAGGCCTAGAAGTGCCTACCAGTCAAAGTTAGGTGCGTGGATTTTTGGGTCACACAGGATATTATCAGAAGTTCATCAAAGGGTATGACAAATTTGATGCACCCTTGGAAGAATTAATAAAAGGGAAAGGTAAAATTTTATTAGGAAATAACCGCAGTAGCAACGCGTTTGAGATATTGGAAGGAGAAACTTACTACCGCGCCCATTCTGTGTTTTTTCCTCATCGCGATAAAACCATTTCATGTATATGTGGATGCCTTTGGCATGGCCATTGACACTATTTAGATCAACCTGGTGAAGGTATTGTAGATCATTCAAATCTATGTTTTCTTAGTAGGAAGTTGACTCCTACTGAACTGAGAATTATATAACTACAGAGCGCGAAGCTTTGTCAATGATCTATGTATTGCACAAATTTTCGAAAGTACTTATTAATAACACCATTTGTGTTTTATACAGATCACAAGGAATTGAAGTCTTTGGTGAACAAACCCATCTTACAAGGGCACATATGTAGATGGGTACTCCTATTTAAAGAGTTTGACTTCACAATTGTGGTGAAGCCAAGGAAAAGTAATTCTAGACCAGACGACTTGTCTAGAATTAACTCAAGAGAAGAAGCACATATAATTGAAGAAATCATGCCAACTGTACATGGTTATATAGGTTATTAATGCAAGCGCTATCAAAATTAGAAGAAATTGTTGTCTTTCTACAGATTTGGTGTGGCACCAGAAGGAATGAAGGCATTAGAAAAGAAACAGACTTGCTATACGCGTGAGACACCGTTTATGTTAATCAGTGGTGACCTCTATAAGTTAGGTAGAGATGAATTATTATGCCATTATGTATTAGAGCATGAGCACAAGGATATTATGGAAGAAGCCCATGGTGGTATTGCAGGAGTGCCACTGATGCAGGTGATGCGAACTTCCCGAGAAGATCCTACTTGCTGGATTATGGTGGGAGACACTGTATAAAGACTATAAAGCGTACTGCAAAGCATGTGGACCATTGCCAGCATCTAGGTAAACCAAGGGAAAAGAGATGAGATTACCTTTGAGACCAATTACTAGTGCTAAAACCATTTGAGAAATGGGCCATTGACTTTCTAGGACCTATTTCACCATTTGCACATAGGACTGGATCGTGCTATATCATTACTTGTACAGAGTATCTCCACACGGTGAGCAGAAGCAACACCTATGAAGGATTTTACAATAGCTACAACAGCTAGGTTTCTATGGGGGAATTTTCTTACAAGATATGGATGTCCTTTAAGTTTGACAAGTGATAGGGGTACACACTTTTTAAATGAAACCACAAGGATCCTATTAGATGAGTTTATGGTTTCCCACCATAAGACTACACCTTACCACCCTCATAGGAAAATGAAATTGCTGAGGCTTTCAACAAGATTTTTGATCCAGACATTAACAAAAAATTTGTGATGTTGGAAGAAAGAATTGGGATGATAAAGTGTCTAGCTGTTCTTTGGGCATATAGAACAAACTTACAAGAGATTAAACAAAGCCACACCATTTTAGTTGGTGTTTGATGCACAGAATTCATTCTTCCTATAGAATTTATGTTACCCTTTTTTACACATTGTGCATGCTGGAGGTATAGCTAGTGAGCAGGCTTTAGAATATCATATCAAGAAGATGATGCAACTAGATGAGTAATGAGCCATAGCATGATGGAGTCAGAAGTAGGAAAAGGCCATGACAGAAAGCATGACATGACAGAAACATAAGGGATACAGAAGTTTGAGATTGGACAAATGGTAATTCTCTATGACTCTAAGTTCTTGTGCCATCCAAGAAAACTTAAGGTACATTGTTTGGGGTCATATGTCATCACTTATATACTTGAAATCAGGTGCTCGTCCAATTACAAAGCACTTGATGGAACACAACTACCCAATTACTTTAACGAGAGTAGGCTAAATCCCTACTATAAATAAGTCTTCTTGGTGTTTGTAATAAGGCAGTGTTGCCATTTAGATTATTTTTCCATTATGTATTTCCTTAATATATTTCCTTCATTATCGCTATGCTTTGTCACTTTAGTTTTTGTTGTTTTGAAATAAGTGCGCTTGTGACGCATAAAGCTGATTACTAAATGAAGTATGTTTATGTGTAGAGGACTGTAGATACTTTTAGTGTGGGGTGGTTGTTGATATCCAGGTACAATACTATGGGAATTGAAAGGTGAAAGGAATAATCTACTATGAGTGTTCTTTCAAAGTCAAAAGAAGATTACTTCTCAAAAGTGACCAAGGATGGCAGATGAATAAAAGGAACAATATAATGTGAGGTAAGTAGAGGCCATGATAACTACAAGGAGAATGTACAGTGAGGAGGTACTCAGGTGCACAAGATGCGTGCGTTGAAGAGAATTCTGTGACCAGAGGGTAGGAAGGCACTTTAGAAGGTTATAGTTGGGGTGCGAAGATGTAACACGTGAGGAATGATGTGAATCTGGTCAATGAATGATAGGATATTTTGGTAGGTGAAGGATCAATAAATGCATCGAAAATTTGGAAAATCTATATAATGATGGGATGTGAAGTTCATTTTTACCATTGCGACTAAGAGTATTTGAGGAAAGAAACTAAGTGTGAAAGAGTTGAGTGATCATGGGTTAAGGTGTGGACAGGGTGTGATAACCAAGTCGTGACGAATTAGATCTCTGTGAAGGAGAAGCTTGAGTCCCCGGTGGTGAAGGGTTTGAGTGAATTGCAAGGTGAAAGAGAGGAGTCTAGGGCATGTAAGTTTCCACCTAGGGAACAATTGAATTGAACTCAAGGTTTGCATTGCACCTTGAAGAATTTGTAGCGGCAAGGATCTAAAGAGGAGATGCTTGCAAGGTAAAAATGGCACCCAAGAAAGCAGCTATAGTAGGAGCTAAAGACAAAGGATGCAGAGATAGTGCACATATAACACAAGAGAGGGACTTAGCAGTAGAATAAGTTTGAATAGTGCATTTATCAGCATGCGTAGAGGTCGATTGGAGAAAAGTGTCGTAAGAGCTAGGCCACACCTGGAGATCTAAGGTACCAGAACATATGTTTCCCTCAGTGCAATACATTATGTAGGAAAGCTTTGGTGGACCTGGTACTTGGAAGATGACACCTCTGCGCAATGCCATCGCCAAGGAATCCTAGGACAAGAGGTAGAAAAGGGCTAAGGCCTACAGTAGTTAGAAAGATTGCATCATACATGAAGGCCTACTGCAAATGCTCTAAGAAGAATTGAAAAAGGTGGATCATGCCTTAAATATATGCACATCTCCAAAGACGTTGATTAAGATAAAGACTCTGGAAGAAGATAATGCAGTCTAGAAGGCTATGAAGGATGATACCTTGGGCCGTGCATAACAGTTAACACTTGTAAATAAAAAATGTGAGGCCCTAACAGCAACACAAGAGCCACACAAGGAAAGATTATATGAGCTTGGGAAACTCATCTCACAAAAGATGGATGCGTTGGAAGGAAAACATACTGCAATGTCCAACATTATGTTGGTATTGTAGAATGAAAAAAGGTGAAATTACCCAAAATGAACTGGAGTCTATTATTGTGGACATACCAGAGCAGGTAGAAAAAGCATTCACCAAGTGACAGGCCTTAGACGATGAAATAAAGGAGGAACATCCAGAGTTGATCCTTCAAACTGATACAGAGGAGGCTACCTCATAAAACATTCTTTATTCATCTACATTCTTTCTTATTCTTTCCATTCAACATTATTTACTTCAGTTTTGGAGATAACCATTGTTGGGATGACAATGATATTAGTGTGGGGTAATCTTCATAAGAGAATACTTGTTAGAGATCACATGAGAATTCCGCGTGGGAGAGAAGGACAGGATCAAGGGCGTGAAGGGCAAGTTCATTTTTTAGGACTTCGCCAATTTTGAGCATGAAGACCTATTTTTAGAATATGGCGTGCACAACACATAAACGAGGTAGAGACATGTGCGCCACACATTTTCTATCTTTAGAATATTGTATCAAATCATTTTGCATGGAGACAAGCTAAGAATAGGATTTTCACTTTAGTTAACTGTAAGAGGTCTATAGATAGCACACTTGCATGTGTGGCTATGCCTGTAAACGGCGCGTGGATATTAATAGCATGAGGCCTATTTTTGGAATAGATAAGCAGTGAAGGGAAAGTCCCCACCCTATATATATGATGTGAATCACATAGTAGTTGATATATAGGTATATGTAGAGCATAAGAGATAAGCATAAAGAGATATGTGCATGTGACTGTATTATTGTATCAGATCCATGCGTGCATCTATATATATTGCCATTATTGTAAGGAGCTTATGTGTTTATTAATAGATGGAAGATATTGGCTGAATCTAAGTTTCATTCCTGTGTGTAATTGAGTAGTACATGTTCTTGATTCAATCATGATTATTGTTTAAGCTTGTTCTTTCCTAGATCTGAATATGGCATACATTGTAGAATGATAGGTTAGTTATGGATCTATATGTTTCTTTCTTCATCACGCTAACATCTTGCTACAACAACCCTAAAGAGGGACCTGGTACCTTTGCGTGCTTCGGGTGAGTGCTCATTCTAGGATGAGTGATGTGCCAGCGTATCTAGGGTGTTATCTATAAAAATCTTTAGAAATTTGTGCCAAACATCCACAAAACTAAACTTCTATGCCTTCTTTTTAATGGAGTAAGAAACAGATCACTTATCACCAAAATTATATACATACATATACATACATACACACATATATATATATATATATATATATATATATATAGTAAACTCATACAGAGAGGTTCTTGACAACTCCATTGGTTGTCCAAGGTAATGACTTAACCATCCAAATTCAAGTTCCAACTTGTCACGAAGGTGGTAGAGGAATAAATTCCTTTATCCCTCATCGATTTCCTACCATTTGAACCACACCTAGCCTGTGCACTTATGCATATATGTTTGATAGAAGGACATAAGTTGTAGCATTTTGACGATCCATCGTAAAAGAAGATTTGTTGAAAATAATTGTAACTTTGTATTCTTATGTGCTCTACAGGGGGTACCAAACAACCATGACATGTTTAATTGGTGTGTTAATGATAATTTTTAGAGTTTCCTCAAGATATCCAGAACAACAGAGAATGTCAACCAAGTAGAAATAATATTTGATTCTAGGTGGAATTCTATAAGCAAGACATTGCCATTGTAGTATTTACAACCCTTTTCCACTAAGCCTGCAACCATGGTGTTCCATGAGAGTGGATTTCTTTTAGGAATTAATTCAAACAGTTCACATGCCAAGCGCAATCTTCCACATTTTCCATACATACCTACAAGAGCACTTCCAACTGCAACGCGTGACAGAATTCCAATATCTTTTGTGATTTTATGGACATCCATTCCTTATTCCAAATCTCACATTTGGCATAGGATTGGAGTGCACAGGCATATGAAAAAGGATCCAATTAGAGACATGTTTATTGCATTGGAGGAATAGTGATTGTCTCGTTCTTTCATTGGTCAAACACTTTCACATCCTACCCTTGCTGCAACTATCCATTACTACTAAATTGAATGTTAACTTGGGTTTTAGGTGGTTAACATCTTTAGTTCCCAAATAAAGTGGTTGAATCATATTGTAAAGAAAATATGAATGGATCTTGGGTTTTTGCACCCAAATCAACTTCTGCCACATGTCTCTCTCACGTCTCCATCTAATAAAGCTACCTATCAATCATGCACTTAACACAATATATTATTTATTTTTAATTTTATTTTAGTATTATTTTATCGCGGGGACTACAAAATTTATGACTCAGAGCACCTTTGGATAGAGGCATATATCACATTCAAGATTCAAGGAAATTTACATTTATCAATGGATTACAAGAGAGCTTATTTGATAAAGGTTTCATGGATTTAGTAAAGGAAGCGAATGCACTTATCAATATATTTAAAGAAAATGTTTGTACAGTTGCTTGACGCTTGGCCAATAACATCGCTAGTATTTTAGATGGATTATGGATTAGGATTCAAGAAAAAAAAATTATGTATTCAAAGGAACATACAACATCACACAAGGAATTTAGAATATGGAATTACAAGTTCCCAAGGATTAATTGAGTTCCATGTATTACAGAGATGGCCAATTAGGGAAAGTAAGAGTTGTTGAGCTTACAATTGCTTGAGGAAAAGAAATTTTAGGAAGGGTGGAATTTCACGTCCCCTTCTCAAATCTAATCTACTTAGAATATGCTTAGCCCATTCTTCATTACTCATAGGATAAAGTCGTGGTGCAAGGTAAAAAATTTAGTAGTTTAACTTAAGTTGTCCAAAGATCAACTTTAAGTTATATTCATTATTAAAAATATGGTCATTATTAAAGTGACACAAAATTAAGATAAAAGGATGGGACATTGATTTATGAGTGTTTTTCCTTGAAAATATTCAAAGTGAAATTATAAAAGTAGGGCGATTGGGCTCATTTGGGGATCACGATTTTATATGAAATTTCTTCATCGTGAGAGATTTGGATTGATTTTGGCAACCAAGGATGAAAACACTTGGTTTTTCAGAGATCATGGTGGATAAAAAATGCTCTTCGTTTCCAAGGTTGGATTCAAGGAAGAAAACTCTATTCCAGGGATCACATTTGTGATAAAATAATTTAAGTATGGATTATTTTAGCTTGTAAAGCATTATATCAAATTTTACTTGCAAGAAAATCATTATTATTGCTAATTTTTTAAATTTAGCATCATATGTTGTTGTTGTCCATCATTAATATTCAATGTTTGGAGTTCCAAATTGAGGATAATCATTATTTTCTATTGTTACTATAAACATCAGACTTTATTCAAAATTTGTTACTATCATACATCACCACTATACATGTCCACCATTATTCCTAGTGTCGTTGATGTCATACATCATTGTCATTGCACACATTTATTGTTTTACAATATTTTTTGGATGGTTTTGTGAGTTTTTAGATCTAATATGAGTTTGATATCAATGGTCTCATTTATATCAGAAAGTACATTCATGTTCTATTTTGTTCCAAGGTTTACATTATTTTATATTCATTAATTAACAAGTTCATTTGAGATTCATTACTATTATGAGGTTTACTACTGATGTTCTTTCAAAAATTAGCAAGCATACTTGAGATCTATTGTTGATCTAGGGTTTGGTACTACTATTCATTCACAAATAAGCAAACACATTAGGTGAAATTGATCACTTGTATGTTATATCTATTATTTGATGAATTTTTGGATTTATATCAATATATGAGGGTTTGATTAAAATACTTGAGATTGTGATCAACATTTGGTTTCATGTTGTAATTATTGATGTTATCAATTTGCATTGATTTTTTTATGTTTGTTGTTAAAATTTGGTGAATTGAGATAACCGACTAGTTAGGGACATTACAATCACCATGTTGAATTCTCTTTAAAGTCTACAATGTAAAAACATACATCTTCCATTTTATCCCAAACCTCTTCAAATACGTGTCTAATTGTAACACAATGATCAATGTTTGAATGTTGGGTATATAATCTACTTTCCCCATTTTCTCTAGTTCCTCTTTCCTTTTCCCAACTACTGGTCATGCACTTTATCATACTCCCAAACAAATGTTTAAAGAGAGTATTGATCATGATAATTAAATAATCTAAAGGATCATTTACATATTTGATTTCAAATAGAGGTATGGTTAAGCTAGTTTTCCATTCTATTGGGAAGCCATTTTGTATGATCTCTTATTAAAAATTGATTTGATTCAAGAGGTACAAAGATATTTTCTTACCATTTTAGATGCTTCATGTGAAGGTTTTATATGTCTTGAGCTTTACCTATTAATCCCTTATATGATGTTTTCAGTTGTGAAGAGGTCCATATTAAAAAATATAGTAGGAGTATCTTGTTCATTTTCAATCCTCATATAATTATTTTGTATATTTAATCTACTAACTTGTTGTTATGTTGTTATCTATTTGTGTTTTCTCCCTATGAATGTCCTTCCCAAATCTCTTTGTTTTATACTTCCCTAAGTAAATAAAATCCTTCCCTTTGGCTCAGGTACAATATTATTTTTGTACCAATTGTTCATACATATTTTTGTTTTACTTTGTTCTACTTGCCAGCTCCTTTTTTGGTCTTTGTGTTGCCTTGCACTCTTCATCGTATCACAATTTTGTTGGGAACATTTTTTTTTTTTTTTTGATTTTAGGTCTAGTGCATGTGCTTAGGGATTCTTGAATGTTGTACACTATCATCTTGCTCTTAGCATAATATAGACTAGTGGTAAGTGCTCCTTTACTTTACCTGTCTTAAAGTTTGTTATTTAATGTCACTTTGAAATCTTCTTTGTTAAGAAGATGTTTTCTATGACAAGAGGTTTACTTTGGATAACCCCAACATGATCATCATGGTGTTTGGATTATTGAAATTGGATTATCATAAAATTTGGGTTGTGGTCTGATTTAAGTTCTATTGTATAATCTTATATTCCTGGTTTTCCTATTCTAGCCACACAATTTTGAGAGTAAACAACATAGTTGACTAGAATTTTCTCATTGAGAGTCTTATAAATTTTCTTGATTTTTTCCTATTTTCTCATACCATTACATATAATCAAGTTATGAATGTTTCACAAGCCTGATAATTACTCTCTAAAGTATGTGGTAACACAATGTTCATCATTTTAAACCCTATACGAGTGTTGATTTTCATCCATTTCCATCCATACTAGATTCATATATAGGTCCTCATTATTTAATATAATATTTTCTTACTTATTTGTCATCTTAACAAAATTTACATGATCCTATTTTATACTAAGATATCCCTAGTTAGATAGGAATATGAGACTTCATGATTTAGAACACGCTTCTTACAAAATGTGTAGTTCTTGCGTGGAAAATAACATGTAATTATATTAACTATAGTGTCATTTTATATTATTCTTATCTAAATGAACTTTTTTATTTTATTTTTGTAGACACTCAAATTTGAAAATCTATCCTTTAACACTACTGAACTTCACATTGTACACTTGTATGGACAAGTACACTCCCCTCATTCTTGCTTAGCATATTTTAATAGCACCTCATGTAATTGATTATGTTTTTCACACCTCTCTGTCAACATTTTCTAAAACATAATTGCAAAAATACATCTATAAACATCCATTCTCAGGTCCATGAATTTAAATTTAAAAAAATTCCCTCTTGGTCAAAACCACCATTTTTCGGTCAGGTTGTACAAATCTACATGTCGACCATACAATATGGTTTTGGACCGACATGTTTTGCATTAAAATTTTCAATTCCATCACCTTCATGTGAAAAAATACATCACCTTGGTTATCCTTTCGTGACATAATAACCTTCGAAATCATATATGAGCAAGTAAATTAGACCTCATTTCATAACCTCACACTTTGTCAACTCCTAATGAAAAAGCTAGCACAAAAGGCACCCAAATCTCCATAAACAACAAAATAACTCAGACACATCCATTAAAGAAAAACCCTGTACTGGTATGAAATATCCTTCCATGTTTAGGAGTCTCCATGTACACTCTATAAGTAAGAAAACTGACCCTTTCCCAAGCATTTGTGCAAGTGTGAAACTCAAGAAACACATTTATCAAAGCACGGTTGTCAATTTATGATTGCACTACAGTGTATCTCACATGCTAGGAGAAAAATGTGCATACTTTAAGTTCTCCTTGGAGTAGTCCATATTGTCAACGATACATTAGGGTTCCCATTACCTAACTAACTTTTTTTTGTATGAACTAATTCTTTCACTAAAAGGGTTTTAGGGTTTGAGAAGATTTTACACATCTATTCTAAAGGTGAGTGAAGAAGACCGATATATAGTGACACTCAATTTCAGGAAGGTGAAGCACTCATAAAGTTGTAAACCCAAATTCTAACACAATTCTAAGGAATTCTAAGACCATACAAAAAGGGCTAGGACCATACAAATGTTATATACTGAGTTGTACAATTTCTGCCGAGTTCATTTTCAGGTCACAATTTCATAGATGAAGCATTTTCAGTTCTAGATCTTTTTATTCCTGCACTCAGATCATGCAAAATCCTCCATATCTACAAAGAGTCGACTAAGTACACTCTCTCCCTTTTTTCTATCATTTCTTAACTAGCTAGTCAGTTTGAAAAGTGTTATTTTGATTTTTGTAATTAATGTTGGAAGTTAATTGAATCAAAATAATCACTTGTAACAATATTCATCCTTTTTAGGCATGCTAAATAAAACATACTTAAGACAAAATGAGTAAAATAAATTTTCATCTTATTTTTCTATATTATGATATTATAGGATCCTCATAGGACAAATTTTGATAAAATTATGTTAAACATGTTGATATATGGTCATACTTCATGTGCAAACAATTTGCTAATTTTTCCATAGGGAAATATATTCATTATTTTAATGTGCGGGATTTCCCTAGGGTTCAGCGTGGTGTGCCACAACACATATGAAAAGTATATGGGATAATTACCTATTTTTGATTTTCCTCCTACCATACCAAACCCTATAGTCACATCATTTGTCTTTATCAGCTATTAGATATCTCACATAATATCGGATAGAGAAAGGATAATAGATAGATTTTTTTGTAAAAGACAATTTTTGTTTCCTTTACAACTCTTGTTAAGTAGTTTCATGACAAAATTAATTATAATCAATATAGTTTAATAGATATGTTGTTCTTGGATTCATTTATTTTGGTTGTCTCAACCTATTCTTTTCCACTTGTGAGTAATGACCATCTCTAAATTCATTTGTAGTGAGTGTGATAAGTTTTGAGCCTAAAATGTGGTAAACCAAAAACTCTTTTTTTGAGTTTCAAGCATAAAAACTATACAGTGTGTATATATATATATATATATATATATATATATGATACAAATATATTTTATTTTAAATTGGGGTTGTGTATCTTAACATAAATAGATATATCTCTTCTATAATAGTATTGAGATGATAGTTCAACTATTTTCCCTCCCTATGACATGCCAACTTGTAAGTTAGGGCTAGGAAAGAAATTTTTTCAATTAGGTAGTGTACACATGACAAAATACATGAGATATTATGGGATCCTTAGTAGACGGTAATTTATAAAGCACCCAACAAAAAATCTTGATAATCCCTTATGCGTCTTGTGTATATAATATGCTAAGTTTACCTTGGGGGAAATAAGTTAATAATTTTGACATTAGGGATTTCCCGTGAGTTGTGTGTGACATGTCACAATATATATGGAGTTGATGGTAGTAATAAATGGTCCATATTTTCATGCACCTATTGTTGATCCTCCTTTCTTCCTAAATCCTATAGTCACATCTAAAGCCACAAAGTAGTTTGTATTGACTGTTAGATCTATGATACATATTTTGATACAACATAAATAGTAGATGGTTGCTTCAGTATGAGATGGAGTTTGCATGAGTAACCCTTAATTTGATCCTGGTGCTAGATCTTCTAGGTTTCGATCACATGATTTCTACGATCCCCATTAGTGAATTATGTCACATTACTAGCCCTGGTCCCCATTTTTGTCAGATTCTGGACCATAGATTCCATTGATTTAGATGATTTTTTTCCATCTACTTAAGATGTGGGATGAATGACACTATGGATGAGGGTTGTAATATGGTTCTTATCCATAGGTTAATCTATTTATTCAACATAATAGTATTATATTTTAGTGTAAAACATTTCTAATTTATGATCTTTTTTATAATCATTGATGGTCGAGTTGTTATTTGAGCATGATCAATAACTAATCAAAGAGGCCACATTAATGGCTAATGATGTCTACAAATATTCATTGGTATGAAATTAAAATTCAATTTTTGGATACATTTAGTTTGTTGATTTCGTCTCACTTATTCATTTTTGTAAGATTCAATAAATTTTAGTGCATGATATGATGTCAATGCATGATCCCTTAAATGGCTCATATGTATGGCATACTCGCTAGAAGATTCAAAATTGTAAAATCATTTTCAAGAAAACAATTTATTTATGAATAACTATAAGACACAAGAGTAATAAATAATTTTAAAGAATTTTATTATTAAAAAACTATGTTGATAAAAGATATTTGAATAATGGAAAAGAGAAGAGCAAATTAGATAAGTGAAAATTGAAGCATTTTTCATTGTGTTAAATAATACTAATATTAAATACTTCCATTTCCTTAAACAATTACCACCATATTTACGCTGGAGGTGTGGCTTCCCTGCACTAGATCTGCAAGGGCGACGGTCTCCTGCTTCAGCAGCTTACATGTGCCTGTGACTACTCTCATCTGTTTCAGCTCCTTGTCATCCTTCTCTTTGCACCTGTCATGGCATGCAGACTTTACACCGTGGCTACTCTGCAGTTGTCCCTGTCGTTGCTGGTAGCCGTTAAATATGGATTCTATTCTCTTTTTTTGTTTTTTATGTTCTTATCTGCTAAGAAATTGCTTGTGGCCCTTGCTTCGACTCCGACTCTTCTGGACAACGTTCCCACCTCTGGCTAGGTTTGTCTTGCTCTGTCAAGTATTTTGGCTTTTTCTTACTGTGGGGTTTGTATATTGTGGAAAATTCTAATGGTTTTGTTATGCTTGAATGGAAATGCATGGACCACACCATATAATGGCAACTGGTTTGATAAATTAGTTCAAAGATATAGATTTTTCAGTGCTGATATCCACTCTGCCTTGGCTGCAACCCTGCACACACCCACAATAAACTTACAAATACCATCCAAAAGAGCCGATTGCATTTCGATTGGCCTTTGTCATAGCCCATACCTCTGAGAAGACAAGCCTGTCTGAATATATGCGTGCATATTTGCTGAAGATTTCTTCAAACTTGGAAGGAACAAACCTGCACATAAATCACTCAATATAAAACAAAGAGGAACCTAAAGAAGAAAGGATAAGATTAAATACAAGGAAAACAACTACTGCACACTAATGGATTAGGTAAATTGTTGGGAGTTGAATTTTTTAGACAGCACATTGCCTTTGTTTCTCCTATGCACAGGTCTAAAATTGGCCATAAAAGAAGCAAAGCTATGTGATAACACAGTGTCTAAAACAAAAAGGATTAGAAATAAGGTAGAATCCAAAAAACTGGCGGTGAGGAAGGTATTTTGATGCACGT
Source organism: Taxus chinensis (assembly GCA_019776745.2). Classification (NCBI taxonomy): domain Eukaryota; kingdom Viridiplantae; phylum Streptophyta; class Pinopsida; order Cupressales; family Taxaceae; genus Taxus; species Taxus chinensis. The sequence continues at coordinate 420,570,261 of CM034155.1, read as the reverse complement.
CAAGTGTTTTACAAAATGCCTACTAGATTGCAAGACTTGTTGTGTATGCCCTGCATGCTAATATGGTTTAAATACTGTGCTGTAAATTAGACATGGAGATACAGAATCTCTGGAGGCTTAAAAAACAAATATGAAGACTCTCAATACACTCAACCAAATATAGGGCGAACATTTACCCTGACAATACGAGTGATAAATTCCACCAAAAATGTAGGAATTGTAAGTAGTGATGACTAGTTATAGTGTATGAATTTAATCAGCAATCCTTTAATGTGGGAAAAATGTAGGAAGTTGATTTCTTTCCAGGTATACAAAATCCCAACGATTTAGGGGCCCTCTCCCTTCTATATAGAGTTGGTTAAAACCATCTAAAAATACTAAATAAAATACAAACACACATTCTTTCAAACTAAATACAAATAAAACATGTTTACTTCTATAATATTCATGTTTACTAAAGATTTACATTTATGATTTATAAGTAAAATGACCATCATGTGCCGTACTCTTTAATTTTATTTCAGTTGTTAGGAATCATTTCTCTTTATTTGATTTCTACTCTATGTTAAAACATTTTATACTCTCCTAAAGACAAACTCCATGGCCCAAAACCACGGTGTGAGTTTGTTTCTTAACCAACTTGACAGTGCAGCTATTTATGCTTTTTGAGAGTTGAATCTGGGTCTTTTAGGTGACACCGTGTCTTAAGCACTTCATCTTGTTGCCAAACAAGTATTTTAAAAAATAAATTGATCTTGAGATTTTGGGTGATACGATGTCCTGACCACCCAATATTTTCCCTTTAAAAAAAGGGAATGATTTTTATCTATATCATGGCTTGTGAGATGGGTAGACTAGAGAGGCCACCCCGGCAGTCAAGGTTAGAATTCTGAGGAAGTTGAGAAGTCTGCACAAGCGCACCACCTTCTAAAAAATACTGAGGAAGGTTAGAATTCTGAGGAAGTTGAGAAGTCTGCACAAGCGCTGTGCCATGGGCATCACCTTCTAAAAAATACTTCTGATTATGATGTTGTAGGTGAATTTTGTGGTCAAAGTTGATGATTGTGATGAGGGCACCTTTGAAGTTTATTATTGTAATGTTGATGGATCATAATTATCATTAGGCTCGAAGCAAGTAGCCTAGAAGGCAAGTTCTTGTTTGCAGTTAAATATTCTTAATCATTAGAATGAATATAGCCAAGAAGGTAGAGTTTCATTTGTAGTTAAATATGTTTTCCTATCGTGTTTAATTTTCTTTAAATCATTTGAGGTAAATTAATGGTGGTTGTTAGTATATACTATTGTAATGACTTATGGTTAAATATGTTTTCTTAATCAGATTAATCTTCTTTGAGATTCCTTGATGTCAAATTTGTGGTTGGCATTACATCACAGTGTTTGGCTTACAACAACATCTGAATTGCTTATGCCAATTTATCAAAACAGTATATTACTATTAATTGTAGAAGATCCAACCTCTAGAAAGAAAATGACAACATCACACCCCTGGTTTGGTTGCCCTTTTCTTATGTGATTTTTTGTGCACTAGGTTGTTTCGGTACGAGTACGGGTACAGGTACCGTATAATGAAACGACAAATTTTATAAACCTCGAGTACAGTACGATATGTTTGTACAATATATTTTTAAAATTAAAATATATATATATATATATAGAAAACAACAAGCTTATAGTCTCAATAACCTATAAAATATTACAAGGCAACCTACTAATGGGCTCACAAACATTCCACTTATTTTTGGAGGTAGCCTCTTGGAGAAGAGGCCCTTTGAGCCACCTCATAGTATCCCAAAATTCATTCTCACCCTTCATAATTAGTGCACTAGAGGGAGTTGTGAAAGCATTTTGCGCATTGTATACATTCTGAATTGAGATTGAGGAAGCTTATAGAAAGCTTTAAGGTCTTTCCATTCCATCCACTTCCCAAATCTGTACAAGTCATGAAATATTTTAATTTATTTCTCCACCCAAAGGAGGGCAGAGCAGCCTCTTGTCAAGGCGAGGATCTTGTCATTATATTTCAGATTCGACAAAACACAAAGAGAAGATAGGCTGCCTTACCACCAAGTGCGAGCAATAGGTTGATAGCTCAGTCACAAGGTTTGAGTTTGAGTTCATGGTCAACAAGGATGTAGTTCATTTCAAGTTCGCAAGTGGATAAATTTCAGAAAAAAAAAAGTCTTAAAGCTTGAACAAAAGAATTTTTAATTCATTTAATTTTCTGAGAAAAATACATAAATATGTGCAAGACACTGATTGACAAAGCTTTCCATCTTCTAGTTTCACTTAGTATCCATATATATACACACATTTATTAATATATTTCAAAATTATATATTTTACTATGACCCTTACAATACGTATCAAAGCTTATTGTTAATATATTGCATTCTTTTTTTTTGAAATATTTTCTATTCTCATTACGTTTACATTTATTTGGTTGTATTCTGATTGAACTTTTCACAGTTGTATAAGTTACTTATCTTTTACACACTTTTGGTAGTGTCAATGTAAAAGTGGTAGGGCCTGCCAAAAATGGCAAATACCACTTTAGGAAAAGCACTTGGCGCACCAACAACTATTAACAAACTACATCCATATCATATGGCATGGATATTGGAAGGAAGAGTCATTCACAAAGGAACAATACATGACTACAACAATGCAAAAGGAGAAGACCAGATTCGCAATTTCAAATTGATTGACACTCTTAGTGACAACATAAACATTACATCCTTTGGAAAAGATGCAACTTTTTACCATGCAAAAATATAGTAAGGCACAATTTACAGAATTTCAAAGGGGACTCTCAAATATGTTAAGTTATGCTATAGGGATTCTAGCAGCCCATGGGAAATCATGTTAGTAATGGATTCTATTTTAGAGATTTGTACAGAACCTACTACATGCATACCAACAACTGCTTTCCACTTCACACCAATTAGCAAAATCCAACAAATGCCTCTCGGAACCACCGTGGATGTTATAGGCGCAATAAATTTTTGGTCTAAAATTTCTAAGAGCACCTGAAAAGATGGAAGTAACACACATCATTCTACAATTACTATAAAGGATTACACCGGATATTGCATAACGATTACTCTATGGGGAGTACTCTGTGATGAGGAAAACCAAATTTTACAACCACAACATGATCAAACTGCAGTCGAAATGCCAATACTAGCTGTTAGAAAATCTAAAACCACAGAGTTTAGAGGTAGAACACTAACAGTAGCTCCTTCTACCCAGCTGTTTGTAACATGAGCAGTACTAGAGATAGAATCAATACAAATTTGGTTAACCACAACAGAAGCATGTACTAGTGCAGCGCCACTCGATACACAAGCACCTGTGGAGAAAAGAATTGTTGATATTCATGTTTGTACCAGCCCCAATGCTAACGAACAGATCGTGAACATTGTAACTATTATACATCTCAACATGGAAAAATATTGTTACCATTCTTGTTCACACATTGTTAATAATAAACAATGCCAAAAATAACTAATTACAGGCCCAGACTCAACATGGTACTAAAGTAAATGCAACTTGTCCACAACTACATGTGATTATCGATATGCACTTCACATGATGGTAGAAGACCGAACTGGGACCATATGGGTAATGAATTTCGATGATGTAGCATTAACGCTACTTGGTGTACCTGCTAATGCTCTTAAAGAACAAACAAGAAGTACATATAACTTGTGGAACATTATTAAACAAGTGTTGTTTCATACGTACAGGTTCATTTTCTGTATGAATCCATCTACCTACAAGGGCAATGAACAACACTTATGTACAATACACAGCATGACTCCTATCGAACAAGACATAGACCACGTAGATATGGTAGCAGCATTTTTAGATGGCACAGAATGAAAAAGAAACAACTATAAATATTTTGTATATATACATTTGCTAAAAAATCACTACACTTGATTGTAATATGATGTCCATATATATGAAGACAAGTATTTTGTGTACAATTTGGGTCATTTTATATACATGTAATTGTTACTTCAAAATTGATTTACGCATTCTGTTGTTTTTAAAGGGGGAAAAAAAAAATTGAAATATTCTTAGAAAATTCAAGCATTTGAGCAAATAAAATATCTTATAAAACAAATAAAAGAAAAAAAACACATGTAACTATTTAACCTATTTAAGCTAACTATAGATTTATAGATAACTGCAAAAAAAAAAAAATAAGATACTATAATGGAAGGAATTTTATGGGAAGAATTATCTTGAATCTAAAACATCCCTAAATTCTAATAATTCCTCCACACTACAGTTCTTAACCCGCAACCCCGAAACCCTAGGCAGTAAAAATCTTGAAAGATTAGGCAATGAAGGAAAATATTATGAGTCTTTAGTTAGCATCGATGGAAAAAAGTGATAAAAACCTCATCTACTAGTTAATCATAGGGATAAGTTTTACAAATTGTTTCTCTTTCCCATTTTGGATTTTTAAAAATAAGCTCCATCCAAATAAACTTGTACCGGTTATTATTATTTGAAGTACAATTACAACAAATGTAAAATGCCTTATAGAATATAACGTCCATGTTTTTATATTGTACGTATTGCCTTAGCACACCAAAAAAATGGACAATGCTCAGCGCCGCCTACATTACAACAAAAAAAACAATCTATAAATGCAAAACACCACCAAACATATGCAGCTCATAAAGACACCCTCAACACAGCCTGCCACAACAAACAACAACCAAAATTTATTCCCTTACCCCAAGTTTCCCCTTTACATGAAAGCCCTACTTTTTTCCCTTTCAACACCATTCAACACACATTCTGAGCCCACTTAGAATCTCTCCTTCCTGGTGAAGTTTGTTCAATTGGAAAGGAACATTACCTAGGAATGCAATCAAGACTCACCTCAAACGGAATAAGTTGCCGTAGGTGATCTTACGAAAAAAAGGACATTGCTTTTCTTCATGGAATAGTATGGACCCTGGCCCTCAACCTATAGAGCTATTAATTTTAACCCAAGTAGAGGAAATGCTGATAGCTAGAGTAGCCCCACTATTACAAGTCACCCACACCCTTGGAGGCCAATACATGTACACCGGCCACACCATTAGTTTCCCCCAAGACATTACATCCATACTACAATTCTTCCCTCGCCACCCCGAAACCCTAGACATTTTAATACTTAAAAGATTAGGCTTGGAAGGAAAAACTTATGAGTGTTTTTTTAGCAGAGCCCATATCCAAAATGCACTTTCCTACAAAATCTAACATGACCCATACTACAGTGACGTCGTCATAGATGAAGCGGCCCTTTCAAGTTTACCAATACCTATAACTAACATCTTCAACAGCATACCCCATATAATTGAGCAACCCAATTCAGCAAACCCCCCAACACCTGATATAAATGACACTGAACCCTCTCAATTGGATGCAAGCCTTGTAACATTGTTTATTGCAAGCCTTCCCCCACTGATACAGAGGTTGCCCAAATTAGGGCCTATACCCTACAAACATCAAATCTACACCCACCATCAATTGCATGGCCCCAAATCAGTTCAAACCCCATCAACGAATACACAACTAAGGGGTTATTCTCAATGGCCTTCCCAACTCTATTCCCATTGGGCTCAGCTATGCTTTTGCAAGCCCACAGCTCAGAAATCAAAATGCATGAATATGCTCTTCATCTAATGCATTACCATGACAACCGATTTTGAAGCCATCCTCATTTCCAATATTTTCTACTCAATCTTATGATGTGTTTTATAATTCAAGCCACTTCCATTGTTTTTCACAAAACAACATATTGAAGACAACATGCCCACAACAATAGAACACCTCTACACATTGCTGGAAACCTTGTTGGATGAACAAATAGCCAACTACCTCATTTGGTTTACCTCCCACCTAAGAGACACCCGTTCTTTTTAAACACAATGCAAGAATGAACTTAACGACATGATTTCCCAGCTAGGAACAACAACCTTATTTTTTACCCTGAGCATTGTTGATACTAAATGCCCAGACTTGCACTGCCTCATGCCAGGAACTTGCCCCCCCCCACCCCTTCTTCTTCCCAAAAATGGAGAAACCATAACATCATTACATATCCGCACTTGACAACAACATATATGGCTTCAAGGTTTGCAATATTCCGTGAATAAATCTTAGAAAAACATCTACACACAAAAGACTTTTGGTACAGGTAACGTAATGTATCTTTTAAAGATTAGGTTATAACTATTGTGGAATATTTTACCCAACATGTTTCATACTAACACTTACTATACCATGTTCGAATGGCAACACAAAGGGTCTGCACATATTCATGGTTTTATATGGCTCACTGACAGTCCAATTATAGACACCCTAGACTAAGGGAACCCCACTGCTATACAAGTTGCAAAATCATTCTTCCATATCTAGATCATAGCTTGGAACCCACTTCAAACCTTTCAAGCTACTTCTCACATGCCCCATGCATCAACAGATGATCCATGTTCGCTACATTCATCAGAAATACTACTCGCACCTATTGACAACAACTACATAGCTTTTGTCAAATAGGTTCAATGCCACACCAAATGTACTACAACTATGTGCTTACGAAGAAAAGGAAACCAATTACAATGTAGGTACAAATTCCCATGGTCAATACAAGACGAGTCAACATTATGCCTAAACACACAAGGACATGTAGTTTATACTTCAGCTCATAATGATGACAGGTTAAATATCCACAACAAAGATATGCTAACTTCCTGGCGGGCCAACATTGACTGCCAGCCTATGGTTTCACGGTATGCTGTTCTAAAATACAAAGAAAAATATGCATCCAAAGCTGAGCACAAGTTAGAAACATACTACCATATGCTTGTCAGAATATTAGCAAGCACATAAGCTGAAAAAAATGTCAGCACAACATACAGTAAGCTCCTTTCTAAAATAATTGCTAACCGGGATATAGGCTCACAAGAAACTTGTCACATGCTGCTAAAATTGCCACTAACCATATGCAGCTGAGTGTTTGTGACACTATCCATGGGGAAAACCATCTACAGGAAAATTTTAAAGCCCAATTCCTATAGAAATTGTACAACACCATTTATAGATGCCTACATAGCATGGCCTCTTACCCTAGACAACTATTGTTTAATAGAAGCCACTCATTCATGGGCCTATGACAAGCGTAGGAAATCACAGGCATGGAAAGAACGCCAAAAATGTGCTATTGTTAGAGTGTTTCCCCGAATAATCACCATACCTGCTGTTAGATCACCTTCATACAACACTTTTTTCTTAACAGAACTCCTCTTGTATAAGCCTTTTCGATGTATTCCATCCGACATTGGCACATCCCTAGAAAAACTCCAGCTTCAATGGGTTGCATTCTCTCCAACCTACCAGGCATGACACGTACATCGGGTAACTCCCCACCAAACAGTAAGCAGCCCAACCACTAGCTCTGAGAGTGATTGAGATGTGCTTATCACAACTCAAATGGAAAAATGGGAGGTGTTTTCAAGTTTTCATCCTACAGGGGTTGTTGACATCAATGACCTAGGCATACTTGGGAAGTGTGATTTTGATCTTTCGCACAGTTGGCCACAAGCTACTACTGGCAACCACTTACATAAAATAGGGGGATATTTCATAGACATTGTTCATTCAACCACCGAAATAGCTGCGCCATTCTTCCTACCTACTGTAAATAGTTATACCCTATCACCAGAACAAAAAGATGCATTACAGAGAATCTTCACCCATGCAAATGCACAACCACAGATTCCCTCGTTATACATGATAATACAACGAACAAATGGCACTGGTAAATCACATTTGATCTGGAAAATTTCAAGGGAACTCCACTCACACGGCAACCTCCATTCCAGCCACTTACTCCTCCTAGCTCCAATAGGACTAGCATAATTCAACATGTCTAGCACAACAATACACATTGGGCTTCACATACCTATAGCTGAAGTCACTCCTCTTCGAGGCCAAACCCTTGTTACATTCTAGCAAACTATGGTAGATGTGGAATACATGCTAATCAATGAAATGAGTTTTATCGACCGAAAACTATTATCCAACATAAATAGCCACCTACAGGAAGCATTTCCCACCTGTAGATGCAAAGTTTTTGGAGGGCATTGTATTATTCTGGTTAGAGACCTTGCCCAGTTACCTCTAATTAAAGATACTCCCTTGTATATTCCAGGTACCTACGGGCATATCTTATGGTCACTTTCTAGGAATACAGTCATGCTTACAGTTAACTTCTGCCAATAAGGAGCCACCCCTACAAACCACAACTTCCAGAGTCTATTACTAAATGTAAGAAACACCCTTGCTACAGAGCACGAATGGAATCTACTAATGTTGCGGACTCCTACAAATATTAGCACTACATAACAAGAAACATTCTAAACCGTAACACACCTTTATGCTACAAACACATTAGTTAATGTGCATAACAAATAAAAAATGTGGGCCCTCAACACACCAATTGCTATAGCTATAGCTGAACAGTCACGACAAAGGGATGCAGGGAAAAGTAGTAACACACAATTAGAGACTAACCTACTACTCTGTGAAGGTGAACAAGCAATGTTGATAGCAAATCTGTGGGTGTAAAGTGGCCTTATAAATGGTGCACAAGGAAAAGTTGTTACTATGTTATGCGAGCAAGCAACCATGCCCCCAAGCTTGCCTTTATAAGTTGTAGTCGATTTACCAAGCTACAAAGGCCCAGCCTGGGACCCAATGCATCCTACGTACATACCGGTCCCACCTATTACAAGAAGCAACCACCGACACTTGCCCTTAAAAATTGCATGGGCCCTAACTATTCATAAAGCCCAAGGATTGACGCTTGATAAAGCTAGCATCGACATTGGCCACAGAGAACGACAAGGCCTAACCTTCATAGCCTTAGCCCAAGTATGAGCCCTTACCAACCTCCACATTTTCCCATCTTTCTCATAAACCCGTTACAAGCATCTGCAGGAAGAAAATCATGCTGCACTTCACTTAAAAGCAGAAGCATACTTACAACACATCCTACCTCTGGTTCCAACATAAGTACATACCCCCCACGGATTTCACCTGTTGTGTCATTGGTAAAATACTCCATCTAACCTTAACTTGTTTTTTTAAATTGACTACAACTATGCTCCACACATCAAATTACTATTTTTTTTATACTTACCTAAAAAAAATGCCTCATACTATGATAAGCACTACAAATTTTGCTAACTAACACTCAAATTTCACTTGTAGGGCACTTTCAAATGGAAGACAACTTTTACACACTACTTACCCACACAAACACTGATGTCAACCTTTTGGAATGCCGGCTATGCGAATATGTGGACTTTTAATACCAAATAGCTGCAATGGTGGATGAAGCTACCATTACAAAGATATACTCCGCACAAAAGAAAATTGAAAAGGCACAACAAATGCTGCAACAAACAATTGTAGCTATCCAAAGTGCACAAAAGAAAATGAAAGCAAAAGGTTAGAACGACATGTTTCAAAAACTGATAAATAAGGCATTCACTTCTTACCTTCTAAAAGGGCCCTACAAACAACAACCTACAAAAAACAGCCCCTCATAAAAAAAATCATTCTATCTTGCACATATTATACTTATGTTTAATCCTCAAACCTTGTACATATCTACTCTTTTCAGTACCAACAAAAGTAAAGGTCTTTGGTTTTTTGGCTTGTGTATATGTTATATAATAATTGATTGAATGTGGTTTATAAATAAAGTGTTGTTTCAAATTAAATGATGTGTTATAATGTGCTTAATGATTGCTTACATGTTTTATAATTCAATTGAATCTCCACATTCCAAAACATTCAACAATCTATTTAACTTCATCTATAGTTCTGGAGTCAAGTTATCACAAATTTTTGACATGGAAATTAAATGTAAAGTTACTTTTCTAAGTTAATATTTAAATTAAACGAAGCACTCTATAACATACCCTAACCATGCAGAATACTCTAAACTTTATTGTAAAATAACTAATTAAATTAATGGAGACAATATGATTTTTAGGGGCCAAATAGGGACTGAAATACAAATCAGGAATCTACAAATAATATAGCTAGAAAATGGTACTTTTGTTTGTCCAAAAATATAGAAATTGATGGGAAAAGATTCATAAAAATCCTGATATTATACAACATCTTTAAAAAGTCCACAAAAATCCTTACATTACCTTCAACACACCCAAGGTATGGGTCACTCTAGCAGGATAGAAAAGTCAGAAATACAGCTGCCATTATGTGATTATTCTTTGATATAATGCTTATATTGTAGCCAAACAGATAACAGTTCTCATAGGGAATAACAAATGGATGAATACCCTTAGAAGATAATATGACCAAAGGGATAATATTATTAGATAACCTCTCATTGTGATCTAATATTTGGAAAGCACTAGACATTGGGATTTACTAAGAAATGTCTCAAAGAAAAGACAACCATTTTCTTACACTAAATTTCCAGGAGCTCTAGATACTTTCAATCGATTCTATTTATTTTATTATTATGTTGTTTGGTGTACTGTATTAAAAGTGATATTATAATAATTATTTTATGATCATTCCCATTTTGAAGATCAATCTCATCCTAATGTTTACATCTACATAGATAAGATTGAAGTGATGTTCTTTTTCTGAGGGTAACTTAGAGTTGAAATTTTCAGCAATGCTTAAATTGTTGTTGAGAGTCTTTACCCCATCCTAAATTTGTTGCTCTCTATGCTTCTGCTAATTCTTTAAAGATGGTTTCCACCATCTTGATTGGGTAGGGAAAAACCTCTTAACAACAATGCAGAGGTGAGGCTATTGGGCTTAAGATATGTTTTTGTTCTTCCATTGTTTTCAGAGTTGCATTAATACACAGCCTAGCTCAACTTATAAGTATATAGAACCAATTGATGGTGAAAAAAAAATCCCCCTCCTTAGCTCTCTATTACAGAGTCAACACCACATTTACAGCCTCAAAGTATGCATTAGCTCGGAGAAAAGACAATGTGGGATTTCAATCCAATCATCTTACTATATGAGCAAGAGCCCAAATACTTACATCAAAAGTTGTCATTTCATACATATGTAACACTTCTCAGTTTTAAGTTATCATATGCATTAACTTCTCTCTTCTTCAATCTTAAAGATCCTTTTACTTATTTCATAAATTTTTTCCAATCTCAGTTAGTTTTTCTTGTAAACAACATCTTGACTACATGGCAATTTGACCTTGTATCAAAATACCTTTCTAACATATTGTGTACCCTCCCCCTTTTATAGGTACTTTAAACATGACAACCACATTCAACACAGTAGCAGCACGAATTACAACAAATTGTACTCGCATATAATAGTTGTTATCTGAATGTGTTGAACAATAATGCATGGAAGCCACAACTGTAGATGACATTGTAATCTCTGCAATGCTGCATACCCAACAAGAACTACAGCAAGCATAGATTGCACTACAACAATCATCCATAGCTAGCGAAGACACCATCCACATTCTAAGGGAAAATTTTTACATACAGTTATATAAATCCACCCCCTCCCCATAACAACAAAAAAAACACCCCCAACAAAAAACTTAAACACCCCTACTGTACATACCCTGAACTATGTGGTTTCTTGTTTACTTGTGTAACTTATGTTTATTGATTAATGTTATTTTTTGGTGACATACAAATTTCCATATACTGCTCCATTTTTATTTATGAGTAAAGTTGTGTAGACTATTTATATTGAATTTAGTGTTTCATAGATTATGCTGTGTAAACTTCCTTTCTCATATCCTCAGATTACTATCATAATTTCACTTCTGTTCAAATCATTTTAAACATTTTTCTTGTAGAAAATAAAATGTAGAAATTGAGGTCATGCTTTCTATATCCATACATTGTTATTTCCAGTTTACCTTTTCTTACCTTTGCCATGTGTTATTGGAGACCTATATTTGTCTCTAACCTGTAGATATGTTTTGTAGACTTTTTTTATGGGGTCGGAACTAATTTGCTTCTTGTTGGCCTTGGATTTTATTTACATTCTTCTACTAGATATATTCCATATAACATGATGCGGTTATGATTGTGGCATATGGAAATGGTGCTTTTATAGAAGGGTGAGTTACATATCTTGAATTTAGACTTTATGTGTCCTTATGGATCTTTATTGGACTTCGTATGGTCCTTTTCATCCTTCACTCCTCCTACTTGCTCTTCCTGTCATAGTTTCATCTTGTTTTACATGTTACAGTGACATCCTGGCACCTGTCATGGCATGCAGTCCCTGACATTTCCAGATTTGGTTTGTTTATTTAGTTTCTACCCTTTTAGAGCCACATTTATCACCAAAGATATGGTGCAGGTTTTTCATTATCAATGCCATCCACGGGCCATCTCAATCTCAATCTCACAGCATTATGTAAAGAGGGTCAGTCGAAAGAGGGGCTACACATTCTGCTTACTCTTAATAGTCCTCCTGTAGACTCTTCTATATATCTTCAATTATTGCAGACTTGAATGCCTTTGGATATGGAAAAAAAATCCATTCTCTCATCACTCATAGGGGTTTGCATTTTCTACCTGCACTTTTTTCAAAAATAATCTTATCAATATGTATGCGAAGGGTGGTAGTTTGGTGGATGCTCAGAATTTTTTTACTTACATCAAAAAACCAGACATCTACTCATATAATACCATAATTGTAACTTATAGAAGACATGGGTATCTGCATGAGGTATTGGCATTGTTTCATCAAATGCAACATATAACCACCATACTCCCAGATTTTTCCAAAATAAGAGCTTTGGAACAGGGTGTGGACATCCATAAGAGCATAATGCAAAGGGGAATCTTGTCAAATTTCGTAGTTGCAAATGCCTTGGTAGACATGTATGCAAAATGTGGAAGCATATATAAAAGGCACATGAAATATTTTACATAATGCCTATCATAATTGAAAGAGGATTTTTCTTAGATGTTGTAGTTGTGAATGCCCTAATAGACATGTATGCAAACTATGGAAGCAATCCTAGAAACCCACCTCAGCGGCTCAGACCAAGAAACATTACCCGTAGGTATCTTTCTCATATGGTTTATCAACAAAAAAGGGCTATCACTCCCACCTGTCATTCAGACTCAGCCACAACTTTTGCTTCCACCTCCCCCCTTCTACCCACGCTTTCTATAAAAGAAAATTCCCTTGAATAAACCAACGGCCAATCCACCTGAAATTTCATTTACTTGTGTCTAGGTTAAGTACATCAAATGCATCGTTGATTATAGTTCAGTAGATAATTTCATTTACAGTATGTTTTACCTACATTTAACTTCATTTAGAAAAATGCTTTAAACTTTTGTTGATTTCAGTATTGCGTAAAAGTATGATTTGTACCTACACATTTTCTCTACTTCAAACACAACATTCATTAATCCTGCTTTCCTGCTTTTGTAATTGGGGTTAATTGGGATTAATCAGTATTATATCCATTCATTTTGGAACGTGTTCACACATTAGGTATAACTTGTAATACATGACTCTTTATAACATGTTTTCTGAAAACCATGAATTTTTGTGTAATGCTGCTAGGTGTCGTGTTGTTATAGGTATTATTCCTTCCAAATTTAAGATTGCATATATTTATTTCTTCCTGAAACCCTGCATGATTATTGCAGTGGAATATTTCATTTACGACATCTGGGTATTTATTTCTTGATTTGCATAATTTTTCACCCATTTAGCAAATTCTTGGTCTAAATAGACATTTACTGTCTAGAAACAAGGTCTTGTACCATTAGGGTTTAAGAAAAATGCCTTACAAGTTCTAGAGTTTGGGTCTTATCAGGTATGCTTGTCGCCAAATTCATGCTCAACAAGGTTTTTCTTCATCACATTTAGGGGAATCATAGAGATAGTTGGGGTGTTAATAGAATGAAATAGGTTACTCGAATGTTATAATGCACATGTTGGGTCTCTATGATGACAGTGTGGAGGTTAAGGTGTTTTTCATTATTCACCTACCTATCTTTGTGTGGCTGCATGTCCTAATATGTGCTAATGGTGCCTGTTTTTTACTGCAGTTGTTGCCCCCTTTAATCCGTTTCTACCAGTCTTCTTCGTATATTGCCCACTTTTTCTTTGTTTTTTTTGTTAATTGACATTTTAATGAATTTAAGAAAATTATGGTGTTCCCAATTATCAATCTAATTAGTAAATATAATAGCTTAAATATGGCAAGCAAATTATTATAATATGTTGTAGAGAAAAAACAAACAACATGCATGCAGAAAACTACAAACCATTATATGGATGTTTGTGAAGATTTCAAGGTAAGCGATTGCCATTAATACATCAAGTGTCAAGCACAGTTCACAATCCTAACATTATAATTCCCTTTTCATCCACAAATATCAATCCACATAAGATTATGGGCAATGTTATTTTGCCTTGCAATCTTAAGGTAGCTAGGTATAGGAACACCAAAGTACACTTGAAGTAATAAATAGAACCTTCTCAGAGGAACAGGGACATGAATAGGGAATTTAGATTGGAAAACATAATCTTAATGGAATTTTAGTTTCCTTTGTGGTGGATTCTGAAGCTTCTATGCCTATAACATTGGATGCAAAACTTAAAAATTCAAGTACACACAAATCACACAAGTTAGTACTCAAAACAGAGTAGTTCTGGAATGAGAGTAAATCACCACCAAGTCATCTTATATGCTGTAAAGAATAAAAAATGTGAGACTGCACCCAACTTTATCTCCATTACTGAGAACTGGTGGCTTTTTCTAGATTTCCTATGGGAAAAATCACTCTCTCCCAATTTTGCAGGAAGGAAATATTGATTAAAACCATACACAATGTTGAATGAATGTATTTTATCGATTGCTTGCAGCCTAACGCTATAGTTATACAAAGAAAAACATTGACATAAATGTAGATTTACATTTATTAGCTTAACATAGTTAGAGATCAACGTAGTTTTCAAAGCTCTTGGTAGACAAGAATTTTCAATTGAGTTTAACCTTAACGCCCTTCCTAAGATTTGAATTTTAAATATTGAAAGATGTGCCCAACATTGTATGAGCTTAAGTGAGCTCACATCATATAATAATTAACACACGAAAATTCATGACTACCTACTTAACAACAGAAAGAAGATGAATTCGTTGCTAATATTAATATAGTCGCATGTTTATTTGAGTTATCACGAGTTTGGGTTTTAATATTATTAATCAGAATATAAAAAATAAGAAACTTAAAATGAGAGCAATAATGCAGTGAGGCCTATATAATAATTAGTAGTAACTAGGCTTCTTCTCAATCAAAATAATTATATTTGTAGAGACCCCTGCAAGCCTTGTTCCATTAGCAAAAAAACATTAAACCATGGACACAGATACGTCCACATAGCCCAAGGCCAGGCTGATTTGGCCCATGTTGTTAATGTCTTCCTACAGAACATGCACAAAATGGCTTTTCCAAAAATGCTCTCTACCTTCTTTCCTATCTAAATTGGAGCCTAGCAAAAAAAAGTAGCTTATACATTTACTTATTTCATCTCCGTTATCTCTGACATATTTGAAATATTTGAATTTCTGTACATTCTGAGTGAATAGTTTATCATCTCCTTTATCATTTTTTTATAATCTTTGTGTTATTTGTGTGGAGCTTTACATTGTTGTTCCATCTTCACAATGGCCATCATATTTCCTTTTATGATTGTTCGTTAAATTTAGACCATCTAGGAGAAGAAATCATTCAAACATTGAAAGTGACTCAACATTTGGATGCCTTGGAATCTTCCAGGAAGTTAGAAAACAAGAAATTTATGTTTAAATTGTCTGGAAATTGATGTTTTCTCTAGCTAAAAAAAATCTATTAAAAATTAATTACGAATCAGAGTAATTAGGTAAATATTAGTGATTGAATTTCTCAACAAAGCTTGTTTTTACCCATAGTATTTACCTATTCTTCGTTTCTGTGTAAATATTACCATATTTCAGTTATTGACCTTTAAATGAAGAAATTCATATTGCGCCAAAGTAGTTTAGGTAACCCACGGCGTAAACTTGCTCCCCTGGGAGCGACCACTAGTATATTAGTCTTTGTATTCAAATGTGGAGGGTAGAGGTAAAATAAAATTGGGCCAAATGCAGTGTGTACATGTGGATGAGAATCCATTTGGCATTGGAGGGGCCAAGATTAAGAGGGTGAAAGAAATAAAAAACTATATTGTGTACATGATCTCGTCTGCTCACGAAACATCTTGTCACACCACGTGGTAGCACATTCGACACTAATGAGTCCACGTGGTATTATATCCTCTCGGTGCAACCCATTATTCTTACATTCATGCCTTCTCACCATTTTGGCACTAAAAATGTAGATCTGTCCTGTTCCTAGGCAGCAAAAATGCCCTTACATGTGTTAGGCACAAAATGGTATTTATTTATTGCATCTCTTATAAATATTTGAAATGGGGCTATGTTTTTCCATTATCTCTTTCTATGGAACCATCTAGGTATCATGTCATATTATTATTTAGATATTGGACATGGGAAATGGAATACTAAAATACATAGTGGGGTTTCATGGAGGGGTTTCTATTGAAACAATAATGGAGTCACAGGTTTCATAAAAAAATTTCAAACATGAAACAATACTAAGAGCCTAAAATTTAATAAATATTTTCCTGTGAAAAAGGGAGCCTCTAAATTTTTACTTGTTTCTATTTTAAGTTTTATTTTGTTCATGTGGCACTCTAGCATAAGACTTCCTTCTTTTAACTCCATGACTTTCCATTCCCATAATATCTCACCTATTGTTTTCTCTACTATACTCTTGGAAACAATACTATATATTATATGGAACTACCCGTATTATATACACTCTTATGCTAATAAAAACTCCATATGACCCTAGAGTTAGGCTTGCATGGTCGTACCTTTCCAGAATTTTTTTTTGAGAAAAAAACTGTAGAAATCATTGATTTACAATTTTTTACTATCCAAGGAAACAAAATGCACATAATTTTTGATGAAAATATCAACCTTGACTACCCCACCAAATTGGAAAAAGCACTCACAACATATTGACTGTAAAAGGGACTCATAGTTAAGTGTTATAGGGTACCCTAAAATATTAGAGGGATGTTCTAAATATATACAGTTGTTACAACAAAGTAGATCTGAAGAATAAAAAGATAATGTTCTTTTTCCAACCTCAAAAATCCATTTGTGCAATATTTATTGTTACTTTCTCCTTCCTCCATAGTTAGACATTCATTATTACCAACCCAAAAACTCTTGTGTTGTATGTATTATTCTCTTTATTTTACAACTCTCTCTCTCAAACAAAAAAATCATTTGTGCTATATGTCTTGTTCTCGTTTCCTAGTTACACATTCCATATTACCATCAGAAAAATCCATATGTACCATAAGAATTGTTCTCACTAGAAATTTCTAGAGCTTTCCAGAAATCCAATTGTGACATTCCTTATTACCAACCCAAAAACCTGGTTATGTTATATATATTTTTCTCTTTATTTCCAGAGCTTCCTCCTTCCATAGTTAGGCATATGACATTCATAAATCATCAAATTTCACTAAAACCCTTCGTCAGGATTCTTCTCAGACTTGATAGGAATAAAATACAACTTTTCAAGACTAGTATCATCAGTATACCTTCTTAACAACTTTGTAAGGTTTTTGCCATCTTGTTACTCCTCTAGGAACAATTCTTTATTGATGATAACTCCTAATATTTATTATAAAACCAATTTTACTAGTCTTCAAAACAAGTCTTGTACTAACACAGTCACCTACAGTCATGTACACACTATGTGTATACCACAAAAGAGATTTAAAAATGTCTATACTCTTGTCTTGACTGGCTAGTCAATAAATGTGTTATGACACCGACATATACCTAAACATACATATCCATACGTATAAATATGTACATACATATACACACACACACACACACACACACACACACAAATACATATATATATATATATATATATATATATATATATATATATATATATATATATATACATATGTGTGTGTGTGTGTATGAGTATATATATACATATGTATATGTATTGGTCTCACATACCTAGATGTTTTTATTATCATATGGGAGCCTTGTTTTTATATACACATTGTGTGTATACCACATAAGAGAAGTGATAACATTGTCTATACTCTTATCTTGGCTAGCTAGTCAATGCTATATACACACACACACACACACACACACACACACACACACACACACACACACACACACACACACACACACACACACACACACACACACATTTATATATATATATGTGTGTGTGTGTATGAGTATATATATACATATGTATATGTACTGGTATCACATACCTAGACATTTTTATTATCATATGGGAGCCTTGTTTTTTATATACACATTGTGTGTATACCACATAAGAGAAGTGATAAAATTGTATATACTCTTATCTTGGCTAACTAGTCAATGCATGTGCGGTCACAACACCTACATATACATACACATACATATTCATACGTATACATATACACATACATACACATGTACAGACACATATATTTGTATATGCATGTATATGTGTACACACACACACATACACACATGTACAGATATACATATACATATGTATATGTACTAGTATCACATACCTGGACATTTGTATTATCATATGGGAGTTTTATTTTTCATATACACATTGTGTGCATACCACAAAAGAGAGATAGAACTATCTATACTATTTTATTGGCTAGTTATGTGGAGGCTAATGTTAATCAACAACCATTCACACAGTTAGAAAAATTACTTGAAATCATTTTTAAGTACTTGGTCTTGTTGTTTTCCCATCACCTCTTAACTCCTTTTAATTCTTTTATTATCTCTTGTTGAGACTTAGCTTTTGGTTTTAGACACTCACCCTTCCTCTGCTCCTTTCTCTATGACCTTATACCTCTCCTTACTCCATCAATCCCCTTATTTCTTATGGTTAAGTCCCTTTACTTCTACTTTGATTTTCTCACTCAAGTTTTTATCTACTATAGCTATAAAAAATTTAAGTTTTCTTAAATAGGACCATTTATAGAATTCCTTCCTTACCACTCAGGATCTAAAAACATATTCTTATAACTAATTATCTTGTAGGTCATCCTTCTTTACGAGTTAGTTTTTCAACCCACTGTCCACTAATTGAAGTTTGACTGATAATAGGTTCTTCCACCACCTTTCCATAGACTCATCATTCCTTCCTTCTCTAATAATGATATCTTCTTAACTAAATACTTATTCTAGGATCATAAAATTGTGCACAAGTTAAGGGTCTAAGTCTGTAGATGTTCTTTTCCCGATTTTAACACCTTATATATCTTATAATAATTTTTGGTAAAAAAATGACACATCTTTTAAAATCTCACTATCCTTGTTAAGTATCCTCAAGTTTTCCAAATCATGGATTGCTTCTTTTATATAGATTGTGACATAGTCCTTAGGACTATGCATGGACTATTTTGATCGCCTTACTACTTGTCCACTTCTCGATACTTGGACAAAATTCCTATTCATTATTATCACTCCCATAACACTTATACTAGCAAGTAGGGTAAGGTTTTTTGGAATTTTATTAGGTTAGATTCTCATAACCTTCTAAAAATAGAGTATGCTCAGAAATGATTATCCTCTTAGGGAATTGGGTTAGCTCCATTGAAACATTCACTATGAAAATTGTTCCATATCTTTTCCCTATGCCCATTAACTTATGTACCAAGTTTCATTCCTTTTCATTAGTTAATTTGTAAGTTACACAGAGGTTTATATTCCTTTGAAACCCTAGCAAAAATAAAACCCAAAAGCACTTAATTTGAAGAAGACATTAGAATTATGTGTTTCCATGGCTTCTCAAGACTCAAAATACCTTCCATAGACCTACTACATACTTCCAAAGCTTCTAGACCATCCACATAGTATGGATTCACCTTACAACTTCCATTTTATGAATTTCACAGTCCTTAAAGGATTAAAACACAATCTCTTTACCAGTTACCTTTTAGAGCTTATTCTTTCTTAAATGTTAACCATCAAAATTGAGGAATTTTACCCATGAATAACCTACCAAACCTTCAAGAACATGTATCACGCATTTTTTACACTTCAATGACAAGGTCTTACTTCAACCTTCTTAAGTTCTTCTTACTTCTAGTCTTGGATTCTTGTAGCTTCATTGTGTAAGCATACCCGCAAATCCCTTCCTCATTCAATTAAAGACTCATTCCCTGTAACTCATCATTCAATAAAATTTTATGTCAAGTAAACCTAGAATTTTCAATCATAGAAAAACAAATTAATTCATTCCATTCATAGAATCATTAAAGAAATGTCAACATTTCATAATCAAATAAATTGACTATAAACAAGATGATGCTCCTACATCAACTGGCTAGTCAATGAATGTGTTGTGACACCTACTTATAAATGCACATACATACATATACATATACATATACATATACATATGCACACGCACGCACGCACGCACACACACACACACACACACACACACACACACACACACACACACACACGTGTGTGTGTGTGTGCGTGTGCGTGCATGCACAAGTATACATATACATATGTATATGTATTGGTCTCACATACTTAAACGTTTGTATTATCATATGGGAGTGTTGTTTTTTGTATACACATGGTGTGTATACCACAGAAGAGAGATAAAACTATCTATACTCTTGTCTTGGTTGGCTACTCTATGAATGTGTTGTCATACCTACATATACATACACATACACATTCATACATATACATATACATACACATACACATACACATACATGCACACACACACACACATACATATGTATGTATGCAAGTATGTATGTATGTATTTGTATAAGAAAGTTTATACATGAATATACATATACATATACATATATATGTACATATATGTACAAGAAAACATATACATATGTATATGTATTGGTCTCACATACCTGGATGTTTGTATTATCATATGGGAGTGTTGTTTATCATATACACATTGTGTGTATACCACATAAGAGAGATAAATATGTCTATACTCTTGTTTTAGTTGGGTACTCAATAAATGTGTTGCGACACCTACATATACATGCACATACATATCCATACACATACATGTACACACACATATGTATTTGTGTATGCATGTTTATACATGCATATGCATATACATATACATATACATACACATATACATTGTACAAGTATACATATGTATATACATAGTGGTATCATATACCTAGATGTTTTTATTATCATATGGTTCCCCCATGTGTGGGACCCAGTTTTACAGAGGTGGCATTGACCTAGCACAACCCAGTAGCCACAGTCATTATTGGGGTTAATAACATTAGTTGTATAGATATATTATTCAAATCTAAGCATAAAAGTAATTGTTAGTGAAAAATCACAGCACCCCCGAATGGCCAAAGATGTGAAGTGGTTAAAATGGGGCATTTAGTGTGATTGCATAACATTGGCTCATCTCTCAAGCTGTGGGACTTGCAAACCTGAGATGATCCACCAGAGAAAGCTAGTTCTTGTTCTTAACCTACCTACCACGAGCTACTCTAATGCAGGAAAAAACTAAACTATCCTAATCTAACCACTCCAAGGAACCAGAGAGAAAGAGAGGGTGAATGAAAATCCTACACTAAAGTGGTGATACACTAGAGAAGGAAAGGGGTGAGATGCTTTTCTGAGGGAGGATGAAACATGGGAGAAAGGAAGATGGGAAGATCAGACAGAAGTGACACAAACCCAGACCCTAATCCATGATCAAAACTCCATGAAACACAACGCCCTACACTTACAAATGTGAAATACATGCACAGAAAAAATATTTGAAAGGGAGAGGCATGGAGAGATAACAAAAAAATGCTAAGGGTTGAAAAAACACCACAAAAACATGTTTTATTGCTCTATATGGGTGCACAGACCATTACGTTTCTGCTTAGAGGTAAAAAAATGCTTGCCAGGTGTAGGAGAAGGTTTTCAACTCAAAATGGAGTCGAGAAAAAAATTTGATAGAGTTTCCCTATGCCCAAAATAATCTCCCCTTCTCAAATGAGAAGTGTTACAATATATAGAAAGAATAAGAGAGAGAAGAGGGAAAAGTTGAATTCTGTTTCAACTACCATGGGATATGCATCGAATCTTGCCTTAAATACTCAACCGCTATTAATCAGTACCTTTCTCAAATCCACCTCAAATCTATCAATTCTGGCTCCCTTTCTCTGTCTGGCATATTGAAGAAGAATAGTGGATCGAATCGAATCAGATCTGGTAGTTGGAGAAATTGGGCTCTATATTAATGTCCTGGAATATGTTTTCCCATTTTTCACCCACCAATTCCTGAAAAAAATGATTTTCTATGTTTCCAAGGCATAGAGGGCATCGAGACATTTCCAAAAAAATTTCTCCCGCCTAAATCTAAGTTCTCAGTCAAAAGATATGGTTGAATTTTTGTGTTGTGGGTACATAATATTTAAATGAGTCTATCTGTACCGGGTCCACATGGCAGCTCTACACTTGTTTGATATTTGAATCCTTCCTTCGCTCTTGGAATAGCACCCATGTGACACATGGCGGTGTCCACAGGTTTCCCTATTTCCTTTGTATTATTCCAGAGTCTTTTCTGCGGGCAGAGGCACTGTATCCGACCCAAGACACGTGGAGGCTTTGTGCATGTTTAGAAACTGCCGCCAGACTTTACCTTTGGATTAGCACGAATATGACATGTGGATACCTCCGCGGGCCTTTGGACTTTTCAACGGTCACCCTCACCTTTTCGGGCTCTAGGACACGTAGTGAGCTGGTGTTCATTTGAGATTTTCTTTTGGATTGTACCTTTGAAATGTCGTTGTGTTGACACTTGGCACCTTCCGCTACTAGCCCACCTCTACTTTGACTATTCAAACTGTGACTCTATCCCCCCCTTTTTTAAATCTTGGCACACGCAGTGAGCCCGTGCTCATTTGATTCTACACCTAGGGTCTCTCTTTTGAATGTGCATTGTTTGGACACTTGGTGCCTTCCACTTGCATTCATTACTTAGCCATTTTGGGTCCGTTCTCCTTTTGACCTCTGTTGACCATTGGCTACGTGGAGGGCTGGTGCAAGTTTGAGACTCCACCTTGGGCTCCCATTTTGGAATTGCGTTGAGACGACACTTAGAACCTTCCACCTAGTCGAATACTTTTTCAAGGGTCGTGTAACTTTTTGGGGCTCTGGACGCGTGGAAGCCTAGTGCTTGTTTGGGTTTACGCTTTGATTTTAATCTTTGGAGGTGCGTCATTTGAACACATGGAGGCTTCCATTGGATCTCTATACTTAGTCATTGTTTGGGCCTGTTCTAAACAATTTTTGAAGCTCGAAGACTTCTAATCTTCTCTGTTTCTTTTCCTTCTTGCTCCTGGCTCTTTTGACACCGCTCCTCCTTCCCCAACCCTAATATTCCATTTCCGAGCCTACCTGTAATCTGTTTAATGGATTTAAGGCATGGATTTTCTTGACAGAGCTGTTTTTTGAATTTCTCCTGCGCAGGGTCGTTTGATCTTTCACAGGTCTCGCCACTTCCATTGTAGAGTCTCCCTGCAACCTGTTTGCAAAATTCGAATATGATTTCTCTGGTTCTTTCTGTGTGGGGTCATGGCTGATCAAATATTTTTTGGGGGGGGAAATATGGATAACATTAATAAATACAAAAATAAACCAAAAGAAAAATACACAAGATATAACGTGGTTCACCTAGTGTGGGCTACGTCCACCAAGAAATAACCAATCTATTAATCAAAGCTTCATAGAGGATATATAATGAAGATTTGCAATATTCCACACCTTCAATGGATGTGCAATACTTTCTTTGTCACAAGCTTATATTTTTCTCCCTCCAAGAATTCCTTCTTACAATTATGACTAATCTAACTTATAACCCTAGCTTTCTAGCTTATATAGGAATATACAAACTTAGGGAACTTTAGCTATGCAATTACAACCATTAGATCAAATTTATATCAAATATTAGATCTAATTTTGGTGAATTAAATAAAAGAATCACACACAAGTAACTGATGCTTGTTACTCCAACCAATATTGGTTCCTCCTTGCTTGACCAATGTCGGTCCCCAGGTGACCGACCGTGGTTATTGTGTATTCCAACAAGTTAATAAAGCATGATAATGTGAAGAAATTAAGCTCCATAACTCACAATATCCCACTTGGAGATAAATTATTGCACTATACCATACAACTCCATCCTTATATCCTTTCCTTGGCATGTTTCTTCCTCTTCAAGCCTCAAACTCGAAGACCAATAGAAGCGGAGTGTAGCTACAACTTCTCCTTTGCCAACGGCTTCATTAGCATATCCACAGGTTCTTATTTGTATGAATTTTCTCTAGTTTCAGTTGCCCATCCTCCAACACCTTTCGTATGAAGTGATCTCTTAACTGAATGTATTTCATTCTTGAATGAAATGTTGAGTTTTTTTCCAGATTAATCACACTTTGAATATCATTATACAAACTACAATTCTCTTTCTCCTTTCCCAACTCTTCCATGAACCTTCTCATCCATATCATCTCTTTGATAGCCTCTGTAGTTGCTACATACTTGAACGCTATAGTAAAAAAGGCCACAACCTTCTACAATCTCGAAATCCAGCTAATTTCCATACTACCTACTGTGAATATATATCCAATGGTGCTTCTCCTACCATCCAAATTTCCAGCCATATTTTAATCAACGTAGCTACATAAAGAAGTATCTGACCCTCCATAGCATAACTACATGTTGGATTTCCCTCTCAAATATCAGAGTATCCATTGGACTAATTTCCAATTCTCTTTACCTGGATTGGCCATAAATCTGCTCACAACTCCCATTTCCTATGCAATTTCTGGTATGGTACAAACCATAACATACATGAGACTTCCAACTGATGAAACATATAGAACTCATGCCATGTACTCAGCCTCATCATGTGATGTAGGACACTGATCTTTTCTCAATTTGAAGTGTCGATCCATAGGTATACTAACAAGTTTTTATTTCTGCATATCAAACCTTTCCAACACCTTATTGATATAATGTTCCTGAGACCAATACAATTTCTTATTCTTCATGTCTCTGTGAATTTTCATGTCAAGGATTTTTTTTTGCAACTCCCAAATCCTTCATTTCAAATGTGTGAGATGTATTTTCTTTAATCTCACCAATGTCCTGCATACTAGATCTTGAAATAACCATATCATCCACATATAATAACAAAATAATATAGCTCCCTTTTTCAAGCTTCTTGAAATAAACACAATGGTCAAATTCACATCTCATATAGCCATGCTCATGCATTAAACTATCAAACCTCATATACCGTTTCCTTGGAGCTTGCTTGAGCCCATACAAGCTCTTTTTCAACTTACACATAAGTTTATCCTTACACTTGACTTCATACCCAAGTAGTTACTGCATATGTATCCCTTCCTCCAAATCAATGTGAAAGAAAGTTGTGTTGACATCAAGTTTCTCTAAATGAAAATATTCTATTGCAACTAAACTCAATATAGTACACATAGAAGTCATTTTTACTATAGGAGAAAATATCTCACCAAAGGCATTTATATTACAAGCATTACCTTGTATCTTTTCTGTCTACGCTCTTCTTCCTTGATCTTATAAACCAATTTTTTCTGCAATGTTTTTTTAAATTGCTAAAAAATTAACCGAATCGAATGTCTGGTTCTGTTCCAATGAGTCCATCTCCTCATCCATTCCAGGATCCCACTGTATGTGGGTCTCATCCTACATTGCTTCTTCAAAACTCTCTAGTTCACCACTATTAGTCAATAATAAATAAGATAAGAACGGTGAAAATATTTCTGGAGGTCTACTTACCCTTTGTGACCTTCTCACTGAGATCTAGGGAGAGGGAGGCTCAATCTACTCATTCTAAAAATTTTGTATCTATTTCTGATAGTGACTGACGCCATTCACCTAGAGACGATGATGGTTTGGCTAATTGACATAGGTCTGGCTCTTTTGTAAAGGTGACTGATGCAAGTTTGATGTTAACGAATAACAGTTGTTGTGTAAACATGCAGGTGTCACTTTTAAATCTAAGAACATATTTTCATCAAAAAAATTTCCAGCCAATTCATCTTTGGGTACCAAAACTTGATCCCTGTACATTATCTTTTCATTCCAATTAATTTCATGAATCCTAACAATCTTATAATATTCCAAATCCTAAAAATGGAATTTTATATCACCAGAGCCATAACCAATAAAAGTGCTTCTCTTGAATTTAGCATCCAACTTTTTTCTATTTTCTTTATCAACATGTACAAAATATTCTGAACCAATACTCTAAGAAAAGAAAGATCTACCTATTTTCTAGTCCAAGATTCTTGTGGTATTCCACCATCCAATGCACTTGAAGGCCCACTGTTAATTAAATACACAGTCATGTCTAGTGCTTCTTCCGAAAACTGCAAGCGTAATCCAACATGTATTCTCATGCTTTTTACATTTTACATGATTGTCCTATTCATTCTTTCTACAACACCATTCTCCTGTGGTGCTCTAGGAACCATTCTTTCTCTACTTATTCCATTCACTGAACAATAATCATTGAAATCCTTGTTACAGTATTCACCACCATTATCAGATCTAAGGTATTTTAACTTTAAATTTTGTTTATTTTCTATAAGGTCTTTCCATCTTTTAAAATTCTCAAAAAACATCAGATTTATGTTTAATGCAATAAACCCATACCTTTCTTGTGGCATCATCAATGAAATTCAAATAATATTGGGATACTCCATGAGAAGCTACCTGGGTTGGTCCCCACACATCTGAGTGAACAAGCTTTGATTTTTGCTCCTTCTTTGTTGCCCCAACTTTGAGAAATCTCACTCTCTTTTTCTTTCCAATATAATGCTCACAGAAATCAAGATCTACATCTTTCAAATATGATAACTTACCCTTCACCTTTAAGATCTGCATTCCTTTTTTACTCATATGTCACAGCTGATTATGCCATATGTTTGCATCTAAATTTTAAGTAGATAGCATAGAAAAGGAATCAGTAATACAGATAGACAAATATAATGTTCCTACCTTCTTTCCTCTTGTTACAACAAGAGATCCCTTGGTAACTTTCCATAAGTCTGCTATAAATGTAACCATACAACAAGATTCACCTAGTTGTCTGCAAAAATTATATTTCTCCTAAGGCTTGGTACATGCCTCACATATTTTAATATCCATGTATTTCCATTTTGCAATTTAAGATGAACTTCTCCTCTACTAATAATATTGCATGGTTCATCATCTCCTAAATAAACATTCCCAAAATTACCCTCGACATAATTTTTGAAATAAATCTTATTAGGGGTAGCATGGAAAGAAGATCCTAATATAAAACTCATGATTCAATTGTATTATCCAAGGAGAGAATAAGGGCATCTTGTGTTACCTCTGAAGATGCAACATTTGTCTCTTTACCTTTCTTTGGTACATTCTCTTTGTTTTCCTTGAACCAATAATCCTTATTTGCATGTCCTTTCTTTCCATGATTCTAGTAGGTTATTCCTTTAACTCTTGATTTAGATCTACCATTCTTAGACATTAATTTACCATTATTCTTGCTCTTGGATCTCTCCTTCTACCTTCCCCTGATTTCTACATTCAAATCATTTCTAGATGGTAATTCTCTTATATTTTTTCAGTGTATTTCTTCATTCAGTATTATACTAACCACATCATAAAAATTAAAATATTAGTAGCAAATGTTATATTACTAACCATTACCAAGTTATCCCAACTATCTGGAAAAGAGCATAGAAATAAAAGTGTTTTGTCTTCATCATCAAATGGAATATTCATTGATTTTAATTGATCTACAATAGACCATAAATCATTTAAATGACTTGATGTAGATTCACCTTCTTGCATCTTAGAATTAAATAATTTCTTCATAAAATAAATTTTATTTGAAGCACTCGATTTTTCATATAAATTATCTAAATATTTTATCAACTCTACCATGGTTACTACTTCAATAATATTTGAAGCCACAGATGCTGTTAGGCTCAATATTATAGATCTCAGAGCCTTTCTGTCAAGAATTTTCTATTCTTCATCAGTCATCTTTATAGGTCTCGCCTTCTCATCCAATGATAAGTATAGATATTTTTGATATAGATAATATTCCACTTGCATATTCCATAATTGATAATTACAGCCGCCAAATTTCTCAACTCTGTATTTTCCATCTTCTGCCATTGTTGTAGCTCCCACTCAATTAGAAATCCCTCTATGAGTAAATTTTTAACACAAAAAACCTTCAAAAAAAAACGTTTTGATACTAGTTGTTGGGGTTAATCACACTAGTTGTACAGATATACTATTCAAATATAAGAATACAAGCAATAAATAAAAAATAAACCAAAAGAAAAATACACAAGATATAATGTGGTTCACCCAGTGTGGGCTATGTCCACTAAGAAAAAACCAATATATTAATCAAATCTTCACAGAGCATATACAATCAAGATCTACAATCTTCTGCACCTTCAACGGATGTATAATACTTTCTTCCTCACAAGATTCTCTTTTTCTCTCTCCAAGAATTCCTTCTTACAATTATAATCAATCTAACATCTAACCCTAATTTTCTAGATTATATAGGCATAGACAAACTTAGGGAACTTTAGATATGCAATTACAACTATTACATCAACTTTATATCAAAGATTAGATCTAATTCCCGTGAATTAAATAAAACAATCATGCACAGGTAATCGATGTCGTTTACCCTAACCGATACTTGTTCCTCCTTTCTTGACTAATATCAGTCCCCAGGTGATCGAAGTCAGTCAGTTGATCAATGTCGGTTACTGTGTATTCTAACAAGTTAATAAAGCATGCTAATGTGAAGAAATTAAACTCCACAATTCAATAGTCACAACCTAGTCATTGACTCACCATCCAAGACAAGAGAAAGGATGACACGATAGATGGAAAAAGGTGGTGTATTTAAAAGGTTTAATGCATTTCTTTGGTTTTTTTTATGCAACCACTAGACTACACCATTTTTATTATTCACTCCAAGGTTAATAATTTGTTAAGTGCCAAAAATTTACTACAACTAATAATGTTAAGTGCCATAGGACTCAATTTTCTTACACATGGTGCCTATAACAGGTGAAGGTGAGATATTTGAGAGTTGGCATATTGTTGTGAGATATCTGGTCACATTTACACATAATTATGTCCTAGCTTCTGGCAGTGCTACAACCGAATCATTTACTTTCCATCCAAGACATGATCGTATGACCCCCATAAGATACACCATAAGATGCCATATATGCATCACCCATTTCTATCTTTTGTGGTATACATGCAGTGTGTGTATAACAAACAATAGTCCCATATGATAATAAAAATGTCTAGGTATGTGATACCAGTACATATACACATGTATATGTGATTAACTAAAATGTGGATTTATTAAGTTAATCTAAACTAGGAAAAATAGTAAGTGAGAGTAAATAAATATGGAAAGTGACCCAAGAAACTAGGCTAATGAAAATAGAAAACCTAATGTGTAATAAGAGTAAATAAGTGACTTAGTTGATTCACAAGCTAATCTAGATTGTGTCCTAAAATAAAATAAATATTCTAGAAGCAGGGACAAACATGAAGAGGTCCTAAAAAGGATAGAAGTTGTTTAACTTGACTGGGCTAATTGGGAGAGGATCAAGGTGCCTGTGGGTGCCCTAGTTTGAGTTTTGGGCACCCTGGTTTGTGTAGGAGGTCCAAAAACTAGATTTATAGGGTCAGAAGATGATGCAAAACCCTTGCTTTCTCTCACATGTAATTCGCTACTCTGTGTTGAATATTTTTTATGATCAACAATGAAGAATAGACCTACAAAACCCCAAAACAATCATCAAACCTTAAAAAAAATGCAAATGATGGGGTTAGACTGTCCTCAATGACCATAATGGTGGAGTTAATAACTGAGTGTTGCACTATATTTTAGACCAAAATGTATTTCTAGGTGTGTGTGTGTATCATGCCCTAGGTTCTTTTGTGCCAATCACACCTTTTGAAGTAGTAAGCTATAACTATGTGTAGAAAATTTAATAAATGGTGGATGGAATAGAATTAAATTCCCTAATATGCTTGTGTGATGTAGATGAACCAACATTGTCCCTTGTGATGAAGCTAGATGGATGAAAATGAGCTCTAAATTCCCTAGATGGATGCAAAACTAGGTAGATGATATTAGTGACTAGTTCTTGGTCCCTCATTATGGACTCATAACTTTATATTATTATGGTTTTCTTATTATAATTTTGTAAGTAACCCCAAAGAGGCCGACCACCAAAAAGATAGGATGTTCAAATGGCTAGAAAGTGCCCAAAATGTGGCAGAAAAGTGTAAAAAGGATTAGGGTGCAGCGAATGGGACCAGGGCACCTATGGGTAACCCAATCAAGGCTATAATGACATAAAATTCTAAAAATAGACTGGGCATGTATGTGGTGAAGGTTGGAAATGATGATAAAAATAAAGTAAAATGGCCAAAAGATGGGGGTTAATTAGTACTTTCTTCACTCAAAAACCATATGAATAGTAGTATGAGACTGGGACTAAATAATACCCAAAGTGTGTGATTTAGTGTCTACTTTAATCCCCACTTTATGTTGGTGAGCATAACGCTCAGTAAAATAAAGTAGATAGAGATGCATGCCTGATGTCCATGTAGAGTGATGTAGAAAATGCACCGAAGGACTAGAAAAAACATGATGAAGCATGGAAACTAAAGATGTAAAAGTGTAAAAAAGAGTGATGAGAGTGAACCTAGGGTGGAAACACGTGTGTAGTTGCTGATGTGTGATGTACCTTCATGGTTAGTATGGTGTGTGCTACTGCAAATGTGTTGTTGTTGTTTTTGTTTATGTTATTATTGACTACTTGCTTCTCATACAGTCATAACTACAAGGAGAAGATGATAAAGAATTCAAATATGCATGTATATTTATGTAAAAATGAATATAAAAGACATATGTATATAGTAATGAAAATACTGAAATGAAAGTATGCAAAGTGTAAAAGGAACATGTGCACCTGATCCATGATGAGAGAAAAGGGTGTAGAAAGAGGAAATCATGTCCTGGGTTTTTTGGGTGATTCGACGCCATAGGCTGAAGAAGTGTAGGGAGGAATTCCACTGTATCCTCCAACTTTTAATTTCTTCCTTGAATATGTGTGAAGAGATCTTTGTACTATCTATTTTTTTGGGTGTTCCGATGCCACGGGCTGAAGAAGTGTAGAGAGGAAGTCTGTTGTATCTTCTAACATGTAATTACTCCCCAGAATGTTTAGGACAATCATGTCCTATAAAAGCCACTGTGTAAGGGGTTCGTAGACTAGTCTGAATCCACTTATTGCATGTAACCCATAATGTTAAAGGTGGAAACTAAACTAAAATTGAACCAATGTAGAAGCGTTGTATAGTATGTAAAAACTCCAAATGATGCCCCCCTCTTTGGGGGCAAATGCGACATCGCTGATAGGATAATTCCACCCTAAAATAAGACCAACCATATAAATTGTTCCTCGTAGGGGAAGGGAATGTGCTTGGTAGAAACTAAGGTGTGCAAAAATTGAAAGGATATCAAAAAACAAGTGTTAGTACGAACAAACATGCATGTAGAAAGAAATGTGTAAGCTACCAATCAATATGAAAACACGCAAGAAGACAAATTAGACCGCCAAAGTGGGTTGCAAACATGGGAAACCAATCATAATGTTGCAAGACATGCAAGGCCATCATGGCCTCATAGAAATAAAACAATGTGCACACCAAACATAGGGTAAAGCCCACAAACAAGGAAAAGTAATAATAGACAATGTAAAAAATAAGTATGGAAGAAAATATCCTTGCATAACAAGTGTTATACATGAAACAACCATTAGCATGTTATAAAGATAACCAGGTTGTCAAAAGTGTGTATAAGCAAGTAATGAAAAGTGCTAAGTACAAAATGAAACAATAACACATGTTATAAAAAAAAGTAGCACATTGGTATTTTTGGTTATGGATCCCTACTTTTGGGTGACATTGGATTATCTCTCAAGCTTTGGGACTTATGGGCTTAAGATAACCCTCCAGAGAAAGCTATTTCTTGCTCCTAAACTACCTGCCACAAGATACTATTAATGCATATGTAACTATCTAATCCTAATCTAACATCTAATAGGTCAAGGAGAGAGAGTGCATAAAAAATAAAGCCTACACTAACAACGGTGATACACCAGAAAAAGGGGGTTGTTAGCCAAGAATTCAACTTCCAAAATGGAGAGAGGTGAGCAATGGAAAGCATGGAAAAAATGCACCATAGACCAAAGATAGATTCACATAAAGAACCATTTTTATCCATTAAACACAGCTCCCAAAACCTGTAATATACATCAAGAATCTGCACAATATATCTTGCAAATGAAGAGAGGTGAGTAGAGACAATAAACATGCAATGGATGGAAAAAATGCATCACATGACACATTTTATTGCTCTAATAAATATACACAGTACAACATCAGTGGGAAAAAGGAAAGAAAATGCTATTACAAATCTGGGAAGGAGGCTTAAGATCCACATTCAACCCTTAGCAGAGAAGAAAGAGATAGGGGGCAGGACACTAACTCCTCTTCAAATGAACCCCAGATAACCATTTATAGAATGAGAAGGAGAAAAGAGAGTAGTCTCATCGTTATTTTTTCAACCACTTGCAAGTTGCAATAAATGAGTTGAAATGATGGAAATAGATTTGTAAAATCTTCCTCATGTTATTGCATACCCTATAGTTGGAAAAAAAGGTGGCCATACTCATTTAATGCATTCCTAACCAATTCCTAACTATCTCTTTGAACTGGGCTCGTCTTCCACAAAATTCTCCAGTAAATATTCATCAATTTATGAATTTATTTATTGTTTTGCAGCAGGTTCAAAGACACGATTCCAATGACAATGATTCAAACGACATAAATTTTGTGCAATTTCATTGAAAAATGTTGAAGTTATGAGATTCTGAGTATAGGTAGGTAATTTGAGTTTTCCAGGCATTTCTTCAACTTTACGGGATTGACAATTAATTATTTAGTTTGGAAACCCAATTTAATTATTTCTCTCATCCTCCAATTACATATCTCTTAAAAGATCTGGGCATTAAAATCCTATGGGCCCATTATGATTTTTGCTTTGTTTTTTTTTTGGAGGGGTTGTTTGTTTTAATGATTTATAACCTTGCCAGCTCGGCAAAACTGGCTCCTTTCTCTTCAATGCCACCAAGTTACTATTCTGGACACCGCGTTTGTTGACTTGGGTATCTCATATCTCCAGCTCAACCCTATAATTAACTGACCCACGAAGCATTTCTAGATTACATCTTGTCTATTCAATCAATGATCTTTCTTTTTATCTTTGTGCTACCTCGGTGGCTTCGAATGTCGGGCCATTTGCATTAGTTTTTTTCATATTGCACTACCAACCTCCATTGGATTACCTCTCATAGTGCATCGAACCTGAATCTTAATCTAGTGAGCTCTATATGCATTGAATTCCTCGGGCTTTGATGTTGTGACATGGTCACGGAAGCTCACCTCATGTGGAGACTCCGCACAAGTTTGAGGGGTATCCTTTTCCATTACCTCTTGGAACTACACCACGAGGACATGTGGCGACCCCATTCACTTCCATTCACTCGTGGGTCTGGACTTATGTTTTCTCAATATTCTAAACAAGTTACTCATCCTTGGTTCATTTTTTTGGCTCGTTGTGTCAAGTCGTCTCATTCTTCTGCGGGTCCGATGACTTTGCATTTCCTTCTTTGCGAGCTCAGGCTATGTTGTATTCCCGCGACGAGGTGGCGTTGTTACTGTCTTTCCTTTTACGCCCATGAGCTCATCAGTTATCACCATTTGGCTTTCCTAAGCTCTCTTTTAGGTTCCTTATCGTTCCTAATATTTACCCTTGCCCGAGCCAACACGCTTATTTGCACAAGCCAAGTCATATGAATTAGTTGCATCCACTTGAATCCATGATGGCAATAGATCGTTCTGACCTTCAAGTTATTTTCTTCATGCGTCATTCGTGTGTCAACCTTTCAATTCCACGAGCCATCACCCTTTAATGCATACCCAACTCCTTTTTATCCCAAGCTCTTCTTCTTCCAATGCAAGCCCACCCTATAACTTTCTCGTCATTCTGGGTCATTTAACTCCACTGACCTCATTACATCGCATCGAGCCGGCTCTTGCTCTACTTTAGTTCATCATCTTAAGGAGCTTGATATACTCAATGTGTCTTGCATGAAGATCCATTGGGATGTCCAAAACATATCTACATTATCATGGTATTTTTCTAGTTCAATGCCACAAAACAACGCGGTGACCTCCCAAGACACTAACTCAATCTAAAAGCTTGGTCAAGAACTTCCCCAATCATGGCTCATTCTTGAACTGTATTAGATTAGTACTCACAATATGAGCTCGATATGGTTCAATCAGCTCGGTGGGCAATTTATAATCTCAACCTTGCGATGAGGACAAAGCTCGAACAACTCGGTTTCTTTGAAATGGACAACTTGCCATTCCATGACTAGCTTGATGGGCTATCCCAAGAGCTTGAGGAATTTCCTTGCAAATATATATCTCCTCTAGACATTTTATGGAAATTTTGGAATTCCTTAGGTGCACTGTAGCAACTAAGAGGTGCTAAGGGGAATTTTTAGATGAATCGTCAAATTTTTTATTCCTCCTACAAGAAGATCCCATTAATGTCGTAATGCAAGATTTCATGTTGTTTGATTTCATAAGGTGGTGAAATGGGATGACATTTTGGTGACTCGTAGGGGCCATTAGCCTATTAAATGGAGCATGACCAACTGCATATATCAATTCATTGGGCATGGAGTCTGCATGATCATCATGAACTGGTCTTAACCTGGAAAATATTCATCCCAAAATACTTGAAATGCCACTACTTGCCTTCTTTTGCGACTGTCTGTCGTTATTTGTACTCTAAAATTTCATAGTAAAAACTTTCAAATTTGTTTTGTGAGAGTAGAAAATTATTTTTAATTATTGAATTGCACTCATTCCCATAGTTGCGATCTTCTAGGCTGAATGATGGAGTTGATTCTAAATTGTGCTACCGGATGATCTTTGATTGCTTGCAAGGGTGTAGAAGCTTATTGTAGTGGTTCTTGAGGAGAGTCATCAAGTTTTCCTCCTTAACTAATTTTAGATGTTGTGAATTTGTTTGATTTGAAGTTTTGTAACTATTACATCGAATTATGGATCTCCTTGTTGCAATAACTAAAAGGCCTGGTGCAATGGACTACCTGGAGTAACATCGAACAAAGCTATGTAAAAATAAACAGATCATACATGCATCATGCAAGACATGCAGAGTGTGCAAGAGAACTTCTTCTACTGAAAAAAAACCTACTCCTACTCTACACTAACTGAAACAGGGAAAAGATAAACAAAGCCTGCAACAGGAAAGGAGAAATAGATTCCCTTCTTTACAAAGTGTGGCCATGTAATTAATTTAGCAATGGACATGGCCTGTAATAAAATTGGAAAATTGTCCTTCACCCAGCCACTCAAAGTATCAACAAACAAAATGAATACCTCCTCAAGATGCTCATCATTTGGTTGGAGGTGTTGTAATTGATCCTTGGTGCATTTGAGATCATTTTCATGCTCCAAATCGAGCATGATCGGTGTTGGCTCCTCCCTTGGCTCCAATGAAGCCAAATACTTGATTGGGCATGGGGTCTTAGGAACCAATGGGCTAATCCTTTTGATTTTACCATCTCTTTGAAGCTCATCCCCATTAATTGAGTCATCTTACAGACCCCCTAGAAGGTGGTTTTTTGCTAGATGATTTGAATGTTGCTCTACCTCTGCAAACAACTCTGCCTCTTCCAAAATGGCCTTTTCCATGATGAATGATTTGATCTTGTTGTCATCATCTACCTTCTCCTCCTCAAATATAAAGTTTGAGATATCGAACTCCTCCACAAAATCATATTCTTGCAAAGATGTAATGGAAGAAGAATCTAAAATTCCACCATAAAAAAACAAGAAGCTTCCTATGATCTATTCTTCATCCAAGGATTCATAATCTAATTTTCCCATCTCCATAGCACAAATCTCTCCATGGTTGGTTGCAACTGATGATGATGGTCATGGTGGTTCAATGCAACCTTCCAATATTACAAAAATCTCTAGGTATGCATGATAATGAGGGTCATTGCATTCCATCAAAACATCTTGCACTTTAGAGAGATTTTCCTCTTTTGTTTGCACATGATCCTCTTCTTATAGATTTGGGGTTGCCTCTTCATCCTCTAACTTTATAATTTGAGATGAATCAACAACCTATGAGAATATCGTGCCAATATGCACACTACATTCAGAGAAAAGAGATTTTTGATCATCTTCTTCTTGTTCTTGATCCTCTACAAAATCAACCTCTACCTATGGCAGGACCTCCATCTTCTTCATAGGTTTAACTAGCAAGGGGATCTTATCAATCCTAAATCTAAGAGCCCGTATTTTAAAATCCTCAGTTATTTCTTCTTGACTAGACTTTCCTTCTTGATTCTCTTGGCTGGTTTTAGTATTGTTTTCTTCCCAAGATAAAATTGAGACAACAAGAGGAGGGTTGGGTTGGGTTACAATAGGTTTTGTAACCGTTAGTGGTGAACAAGGAAGTGGAACTTCTTTTTTTAGAGGGGATGACTTCTTGGAGGGGAAAAGGGTAGAAGAATCGAGATGAGATGGAAAAGGGATCTCAACATTTGGGGAATAATTCAATGGGCTTGAATCATGACAATTTTGAAATGATAAAGCTTGGGAAGGAGAAAAGATAGGAACAAGGAGCTAGTGACTAACCTACCCATTGACAAGCTTGTCTCATATTTTTCTCATAGGCTTCTATCTCCTTGATCCATTGTGTAATTTGGGGCAGCATCTCAAAAATGAAATCAAGCTATTCTGTTGTGACCTATAGTGTCTTGGAAAAGGGGACCTTCTCATGGACAAGGTTCCCTTTAGCCAATTCTAAATGCTTTCATTTGTTCCCTTTCCCGGGATCTGCAGCATACCAATCTCCATTCTTTGAATCTTTTGCTACAAATTAGCATTCTCTGTATAACTACTATCACTACATATATATCCTTATTCTTGATAAGCTTCATAGCCAAACTGGTTTTGGCATATTGCTCATGTGGGTAAGCATAGTGGTTTTTAATTTGATCATAAAGGTGCACTAATCTGGAGGATTTGTGAAGCTCATTAGATTTTGATTGCATTACTTGCAAGTGTGAATTCCATTGTGGGAATGAATTCATGATTGCACAAATTTAGAGAATGGAAGAAATTGAAAGAGACGGAATGAAAGATGGAAAATGGATGGAAGAGAAGGCCTGCAACTTCAAATAATAGGTTGTTTAAAACAGATGGAGTCATCAGGTATGTTTTGCATATGTCCTCCAAAGACAAAAATCTTAACAAGAACACACCAACCTGATTAAAATGGAAGCTACTTCATATGTTTGAATTTGCACTCTAGCTAATGAACTTGACTTCCTTATTATCCCACCCGGCATGCCAAAACTATTATAACATAATTAAAAACCCCCCTGAATTTTTGGCTATCATGTGAATGGGGTGGTTTCATTTGTGTAACATTGAGTTATCCTAAAGTTGTGGGACTTTTGTAATTGAGATAAGCTCTCCAATAGAAGGTCGGTTCCTCTTCTTAATATTACCTACCACAAAACTAATCCTAATGTAGGAAAGAAAACTTTCTAATCTTATTCTAACATTCTAAGAGAGACATGGAAAGAGAGTGCATGATAAATAAAGCCTACACTAAGAGAGGTGATACACTAGGAAAAGGAGGGTTGTTAATCAGATATCCAACTGCCTAAAATGGAGAGAGGTGAGCAATAAAGATGGCGGATAAGATGCACCACAGAAAAAGATATGACTTCACATAGAACACCATTTATTTCTCATCATGTTCATCTCCCACAACCTACAATAAATATTAAAAGTATGCTCAATATACCTTGAAAATTAAGAGAAGCAAGTAGAGACAACAAAATATGTAAAGGATGGATAGGATGCATCACAAAACACAGTCTATTGCTCCATTCAAATTTTGCACAATACAACATTAGTGGGAAAAAGGAAAGAGAATTCCATTACAAAGCATGGAGAGGATGATTGAAACTCCACATTCAACCCTGTAGAGGAGAAAGAGAGAGGGGGCAGAAATGAAAATGAGTAACTCCTTACAAATGAACCCCATGTTACAATTTATAGAGTTTTTAAAAAGAGAATCGAGAGAAATCCATAAATTTTATTTCCAACAACTTGCAAGTTCACAATAAATGAGGTGAAAACGATGGATATCTTATTTTTAAAATATTCCCCATGCTTATTTTCATACTTTTAGCACAAGAAACTGGCTCCTCATGCCCATTTAATGTTCACCCAACCACCTGGAGGTCTCTGTTTGGAACAGGGTCTATTTTCTACAAAATTTGTAATCAATTCTTCATCAATTCAAGAATTTCTTAACCTTTTTGTGAAGGTCTTAGAACAAAAATTCCAACAAGACCAATTTTGTGAAAATCTATCAAGAAATGCTCAAGTTATGAGCTTTTGACCAGAGGAAGCTATTTTGAGATTTTGTCAGGCTTACTTGCATTTCACGGGACTGTGTATTTAACTTTGGTTGGAGATGAATTTTAAATCTTTCCCTCTTTTTCTAATGTTCCCTGCTTGATTTAAAAATGCTTTGGGCATTAAAAACTGATTTATTTCTTGGGGCCCACCATTATATTTCCTTTCTAATGGGGGAGGGGTGAGTATTAAAAAAAGGTTTAAGGGCCAGCTCGGAAGTTGACTCGGCCGAGTTATCTGCCTACATGACTTCCCGAGCCCCCTTTGCATTGGGTTTTTTTTAATGCTGACCCATTTGCATTGGCTCATCTAATTTCATCAAGCTAAGGGACGTACACTGCCAAATGAATTCTAAACATCTCTACACCCCCTCGACTGCATAGCTGACTCAATATCCATCCCATATCACTGACCCTTGTTGTAACTCCTAGCTTAGTGCCACATGTGCCACTGAACACGAAGCCATTTTCAATGTTTTAGGATCCCTTTCATCATGCTCTGACTGATTTTACTCCAGTGATCCCACGTGTCCACCAACCCTCATTTTATGCAAGCTCGGCTAGGTTCACATCATATGTCGGAAAGCTGCTCCTTTGCGGCAAAGACAAGATTTATGAGAACCCTTGTCCCCCTCACCCCTTGTGCCATCCATGCACCCAAAATATTCATCGACCACATTGATTTCTACCAACACACCTCATCTCTGCATGTGTTTCAGAGCCCTTTTTTGCACGCACATTAGTTCTCTGGAACGTCGTTGACATCGCACATGGGCCATTGACTAGCTCATCGCCCACACCCCTTCGTTCGTTAGTGATTTCATATTTTCATGTCTTGTGAGATCCAGATCATTTGTGGGCTAGTTGGGCCTCAAAACTCCACCTTTTCTGCATAACTCTCCCTGCAGGCGAATTCATATTTTTGGTGCCCACGTGTCCCAAACTTACCCAAGCTGCTCAGTCCTGTGATTTCCCACTTTGGCCACAATGGCCCCTCTATGAACTTGGTTTGAGGCTCATCAAGTTGGCTTGGCAAGCCAACTCTTTGCTCTGATAGGGAGAGAGATGCATGAAAGTAAACCTACACTAAGAGTAGTGATACACAAAGAAAAGGAGGTTGTTAATCACTATCCAACTACCTGAAATGGATAGAAGTGAGCAATAGAGAGGGTAGACAAGATACACCATAGACCAATGATGACTTCACATAGAAAACCATTTTTTTCCATCAAACACATCTCCCCCAACCTGAAATAAACATTAATAGTATGCATAGTATACCCTGCAATGAAGAGAGTCAAGTAGTGACAACAAAACATGCAAAGGATAGACAAGATGGATCATAAAACATAGTTTATTACTCCATTAAAAGTTTGAACAGTACTTAACATTAGTGGGAAACAAGAAAGAGAATTCCATTACAAATCATGGAGAGGAGGCTTGAAACTTCACATTCAACCAAGCAGAGGAGAAAGAAAGATGGGGCAAAAGGAAAATGACAAACTCCTTACAAATGAACCCCATATTACAATTTATAGAGTTTTTGAGAAGAAAGAGAAGAACAATCCTGAAATCTACTTTCCAACCACTTGCAATTTGTAATAAATGAGGGAAAATAGTAATATATGATTTAAAAAATATTCCCCACATTGTTTGTAACTTACAGCATAAGAAATTGGCTCCCCGTGCTCATTTAATGTTCACCCTTCCAACCACCTGGAGGTTTTTGTTTGGAACTGGGTCCATTTTCTATAAAATTCTCCATCAATTCTAGAATGTATTGATATTTTGGTGAAGGTCTTGGAACCACAATTCAAACTAGACTAATTTTTTTCAAAATCCATTGAGAAACACTCAAGTTATGAGCTTTTGAGTAGAGGCAACTAGTTTGAGATTTTCCAAGCTTACTTGCATTTCACGGAACTATGTATTTAATTATGGCTGGAGATAAATTTTAAATATTTCCCTCTTCTTCTAATATTTCTTGCTTGATTTAAAAATGATTTGGGCATTACAAAATGATTTCTTTCTTAGGGCCCACCATTATATTTTCTTTTGAATGTGGGAGGGGTGAATATTAAAAAAAGGTTTAAGGGCCAGCTCGATGGTTAACTCATTGAGATGGCTAACTACATGACTTCCCAAGCAACCTTTATGTTGGGTTTATTTTCAACGCTAACCCGTTCACATTGGGTCCTCCAATTTCCTCGAGCTAAGTAAGGGATTTAAACTTGTAAACATCTTTGCACCCCCCTCCAATGCATAGCCCGAAAGCCATCCCTCATTGTAACTCCCATCTCAGTGCCACTTGTGCCACCAAAAACCAAACCATTTTCAATCCCTATCATCACGCTCTGATCACCCACGTGATCATCACCTCTGAAATAGACCACGTGTCCACCGACCCTCATTCCACACTAGCTCAAAGGGGTTCCCATCACATGTCAGTAAGCTCCCCCTTTCTGGGGAAGACGGGCTTTCAAAGAATCTATGAACCCAAATGATGCATCGGTCACATTGAGTTCCACTGACACACCTCAGCTCTGCATGTGTTCCTGAGAAATTTTTCACACTATTGACACTGTGCATGGGCTGTTGACCAACTCATCACTCAAACCCCTTCGTTAGTCAGAAATTTTGGATTCTCGCATCCCGCAAGGCCCGACTCATCCGTGGGACACTTTTTCCTTTTCCGCATAACTCTCCCCATGGTAAATTCAGATTTTTGGCACCCACGTGTCCCAAACCTACTCAATTCATTCGGGTTGTGATTACCCACTTCGGCCACAATGGCCCCCCATGAACTTGGTTTTATGCTCACCAAGTTGGCTTGGCGAGCCAATACTTTTCTCTATTTAACTAAGTGTTGGCCGACACTTAAATCTCGAACTCACCAAATATTTGAGGCTTACTTAATTTCTTCACTGACTCATTTTTCATTTCTCAATGTGACTTCTATTTCCTACATTGGCTCGGTCCAAGTCTTTTGTCATAGCTTGATCTCTTCTCTTCATTCCAAACCGAGCTTGCCCACCAATTTTTTAACTTGGTAGTCTCTTATCTATGAGCTTGCATGCAACCTTGGCTTGCTTAGTCTTGATTCCCCACCTCCCTCGCAGAGCTCAAACCAGATCACTGTGATTTTTTGTGGGCTTTGTTCTCATTAAAATGATTAAATTATTGATATGTGTATCTAGGGAGCTTATCCTCACACTTGGCTCAACTTTCCTCAACATTACATATGTCATTTAATGACTCACTTGTAATACCCCTGAATCGAGCCTATTTGTAAGGAGATAATTCGGTTCTCATGGTAAAAATATTTGTTCGTCCTTAACTAGCATAGCTCAATGAAAACAACTCACCCATCCATTTTTAAGGTAAAACTCGACAGTTGTTTGCATATCTCACCCCCTTAATTTGATGTTCCTCTGGATCTCAACTCACCATAACATCTTGGCTACCTATGCCATTGAACTAGCTCGGTGTATAAGTCTTTGACCATCTCGGTTACCTATGAATGGCTTGGTGAACTTGTATGCTCTATCTTGCCTCAACTCAGGCATTGTGAAACCAATACACTCAGTGGTCTTTATAGAGCTTGGTTATGAAACAACTCGACCTATGCAATGCATCACTGAGCTATGTGTAGCTTATTCTAAGCTTAGTTGGCTCCACTAGGACAAAAATGTAATTTTCTTCAAACCTTCCAACTCCCTTAGAATATTTCATATTCTCCAGTGTCGGGGAGGGAAGTATCAATGCCAGAGGGTTCCTCAGACTAGAATGATGATATTTTTCCAATTTTTTTCATGTGGGCCTTTGGATTCACTTGTTTTCTTTCAATTCTCCCTGTTGTCCATTTTTACCCCGGGGGTAAAAATGGATAGCAATAACTCCTGAAAGTCATGCACTAGCTCAATAATATTTTCCACCTATTTGTCATACTAATAGTCACCAATAATGGCCTCCATAGGTTTTGTATTTTTCCCAATGTTGACCTTATTCATTTTCATAGGCTCGTGATATGTAACATCCCCATTTTAAGACACTAGAAAAAGGGAAAAATATTATATATATATAACATTCTCTGTTCTGAATTATGTAATTCAAAACACACGACCAAGTTTTAATAATTGTTCTCTATCCAATTAATGTAATTTAGATCACACAATTACTTTTAAAACCAATGTTCTCTGTTCGCATATTTACAATATAGAACACACATTCAATGCCATTCAATCATATAACAGATACCATATACTACTGTAAATGACTCGAAGAACTACCGATCTCCCATTTATGGCTCAGAGTTTCAATGATCTCTCATTTCATGACTCGGCTACTTGCCGATCCTTCATGTTAATCCATGCATTGTATACTATAGTATACATGGTTCTCTTTACCAATTTCCAGTTATTGAAGTGTTCCATTTAAGAGGCCTATTTGAATATCTATTACCGATACTCATCTAAAATCCTGCTTCTTAAACTAGGTGATTAGGACAACGCAACCAGCAACTTGCGATACTTTGGCCAAAGATTTTCACATGCTTTGCATGATTATATTCCTAGACGTTATACACATCAATGGAATACGTCCTCCACCTCACTTCATCTGTTATCTAGAATGGTCTTTTCTGGTTCTCTATCATTCCTCTCAAAATCCAAGGTTAAACTTCTAACTCCAAACTAGCAATATGAAAGAGTATAGGAAGACACTCACAGTGACTAAAGGTACGTAGACATACTTTGTCGACCCTAGACAATTGCATGTGTCTAGTTACCTTTAGTCTTCCTGAGTCATCCCATATACACAGTCACATTCCTAACATCATCCAAGTAACTTGGTCCCAGCTTATGTAAACTTGATGATTCAATTCGGGAGGGCATTGTAACATGTCAGCTACAACATTGTGTCGTCATGAAGGCCCCACCTTCATAAAGACACCATATTGCAGCTAGCATGTGCCAAGGTCCTACAAAATCCTCTCATCAAGGGATACACATCTAGCTATAAGTGTGATTAGATTATAATCCAAGTATTTAAGATAAATTTTCAGCAACCGTGCTGATCTTCTAACCTCACTATCCTGTTACAGTTACATGGAGCTAAGAGAGACTTATATTGTATCTTAAAGATTAATATTCCTCTTACTCCTCTTGTACTGAAGGATTGCATTGATTCTCTATCTTAGTTCCTTAATCTTAAGCATTCAGACTAAGCAGTCCATTACCGACTTAGACGTAGTAAGATCAACTTACTGAAACTTAACCAAGTATTATTCGCAACTGAATTTAAATTCAGAATTCCTATCTTATTAGACGTCATTTAAATGAGGCCTAATTCTCAAATGAATGTATTCATTTGTTCACCTATAACCTTACTTCAGTTAAGGTTTTTTAGCCCTGGAGATATTGATTCCTCATATCCGAATATCCTTCTGAGATCAAACATCTCAAGGATATTAACGAAATCAGAGTACGAAGATTCAATTGCTCTCTAAGTTATTTGATATTCATTAGCTTCCATATACCAATTCCTGAATATCGTATCATTTAAGAGATTCATATTCACTCCTAACTCTTTTCATATGTCAATTTAAAATCCATATTGACCTAAGTATGAATTAATTGTACATCCCAACTTAAAATTTGTATTCAAGTACAGAATAGATATTAATGTCCTTTTAAAATCCATCCAACCATCATTTGAATAATATCCAAAGTCAATGAAATAAAATTATATATTCTCAATCTTAT
The DNA here is from genome assembly GCA_019776745.2 of Taxus chinensis. Classification (NCBI taxonomy): domain Eukaryota; kingdom Viridiplantae; phylum Streptophyta; class Pinopsida; order Cupressales; family Taxaceae; genus Taxus; species Taxus chinensis. The sequence goes on along the minus strand of CM034155.1, from coordinate 420,525,565 downwards.
TCAATAACAATTCCAAGGTGGTATAGCCATTAAAATAATCACACCTGTATCCTCTATACATCAACCCTCAAAATTCATAATTTATACAATTTACAAGCCCATACGACTAGACTTCATTCATGCCAAACAGCATTAACAACTCATAAAGATAGAAGAATACAGCTTTCATCTTTTTCACATTTTCTCGTAGAAGAATAATAAATTCTAACAGATACGATCCATCCTTCAGACTAATCAGAAGAAGCATCAGAAAACAACCATGTCTTTATTTTTACTCATGGAAATCATCTGCAAATTTACTTGCACGGGTCAGTTCATTGAACTGAGCGTATTAAGCACTTATCATTAAAATGAGGTGCTCTTAATTAATTATCTCAATAAAAGAACCCTGCTTTTATGAAACGTTAATAAGAACATCAATCAATAATTAAGCATAAAAAAGAATGAACAGCATAACAACTGAACCATCTAAATACCATCCCAATCAGTCAAAGGATTTCTGTCCTATTTCCCACATAACCATTACAAGATGCAACTTCCTTCGACAGTTCCAGATTACAACATTTGTAAGAACTAGGAATACAAGTAAAAGCATACTGCTATTATAATCATAACTGCTATCCCTTCCCTTTCCTTACATTAGTAATAACTACAAAGGATAAAATCTAACTGAAATGTAAACCAATTACTTTCCTTTCAGTTCATGCATCTCCTTTGATTTCAAGCAATCAAGTACAGATGAGAAAAGCAAACAGCAGTAAATATAGATGCTTAAACCTAAGCAATACAAAATTCGTTCTTAAAAAATTACAGATTTCCACTGTATGAGAGAAGAAATGATCATTATTCCAAGTTATCCATCCACATTCCTATTCCTTTCCTCATGACTGTACTGAAAATTGAATCCAAACGAGACATCAAATCAAGATAACAGTTCAGAGTGAAACTTACAAAATCCATTCAGAATTCACTTTCCAGCAGCAAAGAATAATTCCATTCATACTCAGCTTTAATAAAGACAAGGAAGAATTCATTATCCATATCAATACTCCCTTTCAAGCAGGCACATACGAATACCAAAAACAAGTTGGTAAAACATCATATCCATCATAGAACAAGCATTATAAAGAATGCATACTATGTACCTACTGTACTAAAAGATTTCATACTTCTTTCACTGTATTCTAACCGAACAAATAGTTATACAATCACTTAATCAATTATCCACATGACTTTCTATATTCATGAATGCATGCAGTTCATAATTAACAATTTGCACATTGTTGTTACCTACAGCAAGCCCAAACCGGATGTACAGTGAAGCTCTAGTGCTAGTTCCAATATTCAAACAGCAAGAGAGAAAAGAAATTCATTCCTGTAACTATTTTAATAAGAAAACATCCATTTTCTTCAAGCATAACAAGAATCACTCAGTCGAATTCATTCTTTTTTTTTGAATGAAAGTGCAACATTAGAGATCCCATGAAACATTTCAACCTTCCATTTGTACAGAAGAAAACAGCACTCAGAAAAATAATCTAAATACAATTGTCACTTCTATCAAGCTGAACCTATAAAGTTCAATAAATCCCCACTTACCATTTCTTCAAAATTTAAAACAGCAGAGGAAGAAGAACTTGTTTCCTATTAATTTCAGAAAAGAAACGATGCCAAGACCAACTCGCACAACATGCACAAATTTTATTCAATATACCATATGAAAAGAATGCCCAGTTCGAGTTTCTTCTCGATCAACATTTAAATCCAAAACAACATTCTGCTATGATTTCAATGATGTACAGAACTCAAAATACAATAATCATATATCAATACCTCTATCAAGGAAAACCCAGATAGGGTATTAAATATGTAAGCTTGGTACAGTCAAGACAGACTCAACAACAAGCTAATTCCCATGCATTTCTCCATTTATTTGCACAAAAATACAAAACCAAGTTCTTGTTCACAACTATAGTTCGAACTGGAAGATCAAACCGCATCAATAAGACACAACAAAATCAACTTTCCACCAAGAGAAAATACAGTTCATCTATAAGTTCAGAAGGAAAACAGTTACTTTCCTTAACTTTCACGAATACCCAAGTCGTATTCATTAAATTTTACAAAAGAAAAGCACAACAATAAGAATATTACTATCGCTTCCTTCGAACCGAGCTCATAATGCTCAATAAAACCCAATTTACTATTTCCTTCAAAATCTAAAACAGTAGAAGAAGAAGGAACTCAGTTCCTTTAAAAATTTCAGTAAAGAAACAACTTCAAACACTCACACAGTTAATACGTTCCATCACTCAAGTTCGTATTAACAAAGAATGATTTCTTCAATAATGACAAAACAAACTCATACAACATGTACAATTTCATAACATACCTAACGAATTTCCCCATTACTGTTAAACAAACTAACACAGCATGGCGGTAGTTCCAACTCAAATATATATACAAAGATAGTTCAAATCACAACAGCAAGAAAATGATTCTATCCAATCATTTCCAACATAACAACAAAATCGACTAAACCCAAATCATCTCAGTCATGACAGCAATCAAATAAACCCAAAACCCCCTTCATTAGAAGAGCAAGGTTGTTTTAATGAGACGTTTAAGCAAAGCAAGAGTTTTAAAGAGAAGGGCTTAACATGTCTGGTATTCTTCCTCGAATGCTCGAAGAAAACCACGTCCACAGAAGATATTTCGTTCCACGGCGACAGCGACAAGTTTCCCAACAATCACCTTCTGCTACAGGCTCTAAAATAGCCTTCAATTTCCCAAGAAATAGAGATAGCAACCAATCACAACTGGTTCGACTGAACCAAGAAAAACCAAATGCAGAGCAACTTCCAAAAATTCTGAACAACACAATAAACAACCAAAAAAGTTCCTCCATTCTCTTTCCAAGGCGGGCTGGTCACGATGACCAAGAAAATTGAATGCATTAAAGGCTCTTCCTTTTTCTATTTCCTCACGCCACCGCCGACTTGGGTTGGCGAACTTCCAAATTCAAATTTTTGCATGCAAACAGAGTTTAGTTCCATAACTAACTAGATACCTCTAGCTTTTCCCTGTTCCCGCCAAACTGGCGCTGTCCACGTAAGGACCTTCATTCAATGCCATTAAATTTCCTTCCATCCTTATCCTTTCCCATGTGTCTGTGCGTCCCCTTCCTTAGGTTAGGATTAGTTTAGGATTAACAATACTGTTCAAACCTAGGTCACCGCCTAGTTCTTAGGTTAATAGAACTTAGGTCTATTTTCCATTTAGAATTTAAAAATCCACATAGGATAGTAGTTTAGGATGTAAGGTAGAACTTAGGAGTAGATTAGGATCTAATTCCCCCCTAACACCTAATTAATCAACTTCCAAACAAGTCCTATCCGACTGTCATCAAAAATTCAGTGTTATGCAGGACGTTTCGTCCCACGTTAAACATGCTTGAGCCCACTCGCATCCAGGCATTTATCGCCTTACGAGGTTTCATGTGTTCAACAGTGCATGGTTCGGGAATTCGAACCTTTTCCGTTGGCATCTACGTGCCCAGCTATTCTTACCTGAAATCAGGTGCTGCACATTTATATCAACCTTCAGTCCGGTTTAAGAGTAAATCGATGAAGCGATTACAAGAAGGCCACAGCATACCTTGGATCAATGGAATTGATTCAAGGTGTGTTGTCAATCAGCAAATAGAGTTCAGCAAGCATACGACAAATTTGTTGTTACATCAGCAAACATACAAGCAATAATAACTGTATGTCCCAATGTAAACAAATTACAGTATGCAAGAATCTAGATTAGCAACACATTCCCTTAAGATAAAAAATATATCTTTAACATGTTTGCCTTCATTTCAGCAGTTACAACATTATGAAAAATAATCACCAAGATAACTTACAAAAATCAGGGCGTTACATTCTTCCCTTCTTAAAGAATCATCGTCCCGATGATCAAATTAACAAAATCAAGGAGTTCCTAGGACAAAGTTTAGTTATTGTCCTTCCATTCATACGTTCATACCAAAAATAGATTCACTCTTAAAAACAATGTTTTAAGACAACTGTATAATAGACTAATAATTGTCTAAATTTGGTAGAATTATCAGTTTTTTTCGAATTTCAAATTCGATCAAACAAATGTGGAAAAGCAGATCTCATTTCTTCGAGATTTTCCCAAGTTGCACTTTCTTCGCTGAACTGGTCCCACTGGACCTTACATTGATTCCACTTCGCGATTTCTTAAGTACAATTGGCGAGTTCCCAACACTCGAATGGGCTTAACCACGATTATTACCTGGGTCTTGGACCTGCAAGGAATTCCCAATTCAGCACATGTGATAAATCTGTCACATATTTCTTAAGCAAAGAAATATGAAAAACATCATGCATTTGAGACAAAGCAAGGAGGTAATGCTAGACGATAAGCTACAGGGTTGATTATTTCAACAATTTCAAAAGGTCCCATGTATCGTGGCGACAACTTGGTAGCCTTGCCAAAAATTATAGAGCTCTTTTTCGGCTTCACCTGAAGAAATACCTTCTCTCCCCAGATTATAATTCCTATCAACCCGCTTTAAGTCTACATAACTCTTTTGCCTATTGGGCAGCCTCCTTAAGATGTTCCCTAATCATTTTGATTTGCTGTTCCATTTCCGTAAGGATTTCTGGCCCATTTACCTCTCTGTCCTCAACGTTGTCCCAGCTGACAGGGGTTCTGCATTTTCTTCCATACAATGCTTCAAAGGGCGTACCATTTTTAAAGAGGCATGGTATGTATTATTGTAGGCAAATTCAACCAGTGGAAGGTATTCCTCCCATTTATACTGCTGGTCCATGCAATACATCCTTAACATGTCCTCTAAAACTTGATTGACTCTCTCAGTCTGTCCATCCGTCTCTGGATGATATGCAGAACTGAAGTTTAATTTAGTTCCCAAGGCCGCATTAAGCATTTGCCAAAACCTTGATGTCATCCTCGGATCTCTGTCCGATATGATTAATTCCGGTATTCCATGCAATCTGAAGATTTCATGTACAAATCTTCTTGCTAACACTGGTGCATCATCTTTCAAATTACCAGCAATGAAGTGTGCCACTTTGGTCAATTTGTCGACTACAACCAGGATAATATCATGCTTATTTCTTGACATAGGCAATCCTTGAACGAAATCCATCGTTATCACTTGCCATTTGTACTGCGGAATGCTGTGGGGATACAATAATCCTGCGGGATGCATATGTTCCACCTTAACATGCTGACATTCTAAGCAGTGTGTTACAAATTCCACCACATCCTTTTTCATTCCCTTCCAGAAGTATTGCTGCTTAAGATCAGCAAGCATTTTCGTAATGCCAGGGTGTCCAGAAAAAGGTGAATTATGAAATTCAATTAACAATTTCCCTCTTAAGTCATTTGCCAAAGGTATATATACCCTGTTTTCGAACCTCAGAATTCCTTCATTGTCAAAATGGAATCCTTTATACCTGACATCCTTTGGATCTGCAGCAAGTGCTGTTTTGACTTGCTGGAAATAAGGATCTGATTCCAAGGCATCTTTCACCTCATCCTTAAACTGTGTTCTTACCATTATAAGAGCAGAGATATGCTTCCTTCGACTCAGAGCATCTGCCACTCTATTTTCCTTGCCTTTGATGTAGCTTATATCAAAATCATACTGAGACAGAAATTCTAACCATCTTCGCTGCCTTGCATTCAGATTTGGCTGAGTAAAAATATACTTCAGCCCCAGATGGTCTGTTTTTAACTCAAAAGGCTTGCCTAAAAGGTAATGCCTCCACATTTGAAGTGCATGAACAATGGCAGTGAGTTCTAGGTCGTGTGGAGCATAATTCTGTTCATGTAACTTAAGCTTTCTGCTTTCATAAGCTATAACATGGTTATTCTGTAACAGAATACCTCCAAGGCCTTCTCCTGAGGCATCCGTTACAACCATAAAATTTCCATTTTGATTAGGTATAGTCAAAATAGGTGTTGTAGTTAACTGTTCCTTTAAATTTTTAAAGGCAGATTCACATTTGTCTGTCCAGACAAATTTCTTATCCTTCTTTTGCAGTGAAGTGATTGGGGCAGCAATTTTTGAAAAGTCCTTAACGAACTTTCGATAATATCCAGCCAAGCCCATGAAGCTCCTCACTTCGTGCACGTTCTTAGGTGCAAGCCACTCAGTTATAGCTGTAATCTTTGAAGGGTCAACAGCTATTCCATTCTTGCTTATGACGTGTCCCAAATAATGCACCTCTGCATCATAAAAGGAACATTTAGACAGTTTACCATACAAATTCCTCTTTCTTAAAATTTCCAGCACTATCCTTAGATGTTCTTGGTGCTCTTCGACATTTTTAGAGTATATAAGAATGTCGTCTAAGAATACAAGCACAAACTTGTCTAAGTATTCTTGAAAAATATTGTTCATCAGATTCATGAAGGCGGCAGGTGCATTGGTCAACCCAAAAGGTAACACAGTGAACTCATAATGCCCGTACCTTGTTCTAAAATCTTTTTTATGAATATCTTCTTCCTTTATTCTCAGCTGATGATACCCAGATCGAAGATCTATTTTTGAATAGACTGATGCTCCTCGCATCTGATCAAATAGATCATCAATCCTAGGAAGTGGGTATCGATTTTTAATAGTTGCCTTGTTCAACATTCTGTAATCAATGCACAGCCTCAATGTGCCATCCTTTTTCTTTACAAAAATTATCTGCGCTCCCCAAGGTGAGACGCTCGGTCTTATCAGCCCCTTAGTCAAAAGTTCTTGTAACTGAGCCTTTAGCTCTACCAACTCGATGGTGGTCATTCTATAAGGTGCCTTAGATATGGGTTCAGTTCCCGGTTTTATTTCTATTGCAAAGTCAAACTCTCGTTTGGGTGGAAGACTTGGCAATTCCTCCTGAAACACATCACTGAATCCCCTTAACAATGGATATATTTCCATGAAATCATTATCTTCCTCAGCATTTTCTGTCATTTTTACTGCATACAAGGTGCAGCCTCTGTTTTTAGCCCTTTTTAGTTGCATAGCTGTCAGTTTCCTAACTGCAACTTCACATTTTACACCTTGAATGACTGCTACTTTCTGCAGGTCATCAAAACAACAAATTTGTTTTTCATAACAGTCGACCTTTGCCTTATGTTCAGCCAACCAGTTAACTCCAATAATGATATCATATGATCCTAAAGGAGTGACATACAAGTCAACTTCGGTGGAGAAACTGGGCAAGTCAAGAATTGCCCCAAAAAGGCACATTTCGACTGTATGGACAACATTATTCCCATAATGCACTGTCCATGTTTTATCCATTCGTTCTGTCTTTCTTTTTAATTTCAATGCAAGTTTAGCAGAAATAAAGCATTCAGTAGCTCCAGTATCAAAAAGTATGACTACAGGTGTACCGAATAACTTACCCGGAACTTCTATAGGCGTAACTTGCTTTTCAGCTTGTCTGTTAGCCACTGCAGCGTGTATCCTATGCTGCTGATTGCGATCATCCTTCTTCAGAGGACAGTGATTCGCATAGTGGTCCTTTCCACAGTTGAAGCATCCTCCAACTGGCCCTTTTCTAGGCTCAAATTTGTTACCAGGCTTTGAAGTTATCATTCTGGCTCCCATAGGACTTCTGTCCATTGCCACTAACTTTTGTGAAGCTGTTCCGCATGCTATTTACAGGTCTGTTCATCACATATTTCTTGTTGTTATCCACAACAATTTTGTTTTTCACACCAAACCTTTTCCAAGGTCCCCTTTTTGGTGTGAGAGATGAAGAAGAATTGGGAATCTTCTTCCTTATCTCTTCCCTATGAGCAGAAATTGCTCTCAATTTCTGTTCCTGTCTAATTGCCTTTTCGACAACTCCTTCCATGGTGGTTGGGCCGTTGACATCCACTTCGCCACCAATGATGGGATTTAGTCCCATTATTAATTTTCGTATTCTGAACTTCTCGTCAGCTTGGTACTGCGGCACATACTTAAGGAATTTAGTAAACACTTCCCAGTATTCTGTCACCGACAACCTTCCTTACGACCAGTTCTGAAATTCAGTCATTTTCCTATCAAAATAGAGTTGAGGCAGCCATCGTTGCCTAAAATAACCCTTAAATTGATCCCAAGTTATGTCTGATTCGACAATATTCAACTCAACCTTACGGTTGTCCCACCATGATGATGCTTCATGAGAAAGCTGATATGCTCCCCATATCGCTTTGGTCTCTTCGGAGAAGTTTCTTATTGCAAAGTATTTCTCCATTTCACTGAGCCAGTTCTCAGCTCCGTCCCCAAGGGTTGTTCCATCAAACTTTGGAGGACTTATTCTCTTTATATCATTTGTAAGTTCAGCTGCTAATCTTGCCCTTTTATTTTCAGGATGATTAGGAGCAATTACATTATTATTATCAACACCCGGATTCCCTCTGTTGATGTTGTCCACAGGAGGCGGCTGATCATTTATATCAGCTTCATCTTCCTCCTCTTCATTGCCCATTGACTGCTGTTCCAGAACAGTCAAACGATCTCTCGTATCTAGTAGGGTAGCAAGGATTTCATCCAGCTTTTGAGCAGTAGCTGCTTCTCCACCCTGTAACGGGTTATTCGCAGCATTCCCTCTTGTTCTGACCATTTTCTGTTCAATAAGAAAATGTAAACCTTATTAATATCGTGGACTCATTAGGTCCAAGAGCTGCAACCTTCAGCTCTGATACCAAGATGTAACATCCCCATTTTAAGATACTAGAACAAGGGAATTTTTTTTTTTTATAAAACGTTCTCTATTATGAATTATATAATTCAAACACACTTTCAAGTTTTAATAATTGTTCTCTGTCCAAACAATGCAGTTTGGATAAACACAATTTCCTTTTAAAACTAATGTTCCCCTGTTCACATATTTGCAATATGGAACACACATTCAGTGCCATTCAATCTTATAACAGATTCTATATGCTGCTGTAAATGACTCGAAGAACTACCGATCTCCCATTTTCATGGCTCGGAGTTTCAACGATCTCTCATTTCATGACTCGGCAACTACCGATCCTTCATGTTCATTCATGCATAATATAATATATATACAAGGTTCTCTTTACCGTTTCCAGTAATCGAAGTGATCCGTTTAAGAAGCCTATCTGAATATATGTTACTGATAGTTCATCTGACATCCTGCATCTTAATTTAGGTGATTAGGACAACGCAATCAACACTAGCGATACTTTGGCCAAAGATTTTCACTTGCTTTACATGATCATATTCCTAGATGTGATACACACGAATGGAATACATCCTTCACCTCACTTCACCTGTTATCTAGAATGGTATTTCCTAGTTCCTACCAAGTCCTTCCAAAATAAGGTCAATTTCTAACTCCCACTAGCAATATGAATGAGTATAGGAAGGCACTCATGGTAACTAAATATACACAGACATACGATGTCGTTCCTAAATGACTTCGTGTGTCTAGTTTATCTTTATTCCTTTGGAGTCACTCCGCATATGTGATCATACTCCTATCCCCAACCAAAATCTTAATATTTAGCTTATGTACTCTTGATGATTTAATTCGGGAGGGCATTGCAATATGTTAGCTATAACATTGTGTCTTCATGAAGGCCCCGCCTTCATGAACACACCTTGCTATAGCTGGCATATGTCAATATCCTACGGAATCCTCCCATCGAGAGTACACATCCAGCTCAAGTGATTTGGATATGATGTTAATAATTAAGATCAACTTTCAGCAAACCATGTTGATCCTTTATCCTCGTTCTTGTTACAGTTGTATGGAGCTAAGAGAGACTAAATCCATCTCCTATCTTGCTATGCATCTTCTCCTTCGTACCGAAAGGGTTGTATTTTCTCTACTTGGTTCTTTTCTTAATCATTGGATTAAGCAGCCCATTACCGACAGACGTAATAAGTTTAACCTATTAAACTTAACCAAGTTTTTCACAACTGTAACCAAATTCAGAATTCTAGCTTATTAGACGTCATTTAAATGAGGTCTAATTCTCAATAAATATATTCATATATTCTCCTTAACCTTTCATAGTTAAGGTCTATTAGTCCCTGGATATATTTTTCCCATATCCTTACTTTCTGAATTTAACATATGAGGCTATTAACGAAGTCCGAATGCAAAGTTCTATTACTCCTAAGTTATTTGATATTCCTTAGCTTCCAAGCTAATCTTGAATACCTATCAGTTATGAGATCATGTTCCTCCTAATCCTTTTTAATGTCAATTAAAAATTCATCTTAACCCAAGTATGAAACTAGTTGCACATTTCAACTTAAAAGTTACATTTAGGTAAGAATAGAAATCAGTTCCCTTTAAATCCATCCAAGGACAATTGAATAATTCTAAATCAAGAAATAACATTATATTTCTAATTTAATCAACAATATCAAACTGATATAGTCATTAAAATATCACACTTGTATTTGTATACATCAATCTATATCATAATCCATACTTTTTCCAGTCCAAATGACTGTATTTAGTTTATATAAAACAACATTACAAACCCATAGATAGAAGAATGTACTTTCTTCTTTTCACAATTCCTCGTAGAGGAATAATAACTAACAAATACAATTCGTCTTCAGATAATTAAAAGAAGTATCAGAAAATAACCATGTCTTCATTTTACTCAAGTTCCATCTACAAAATTTCTTACACGGGTCAGTTCATTGAACTGAGCATATTAAGCACTTATCATTAAAATGAGGTGCTTCCAATTAACTGTGTCAATAAAAGAACCCTGCTTTTATGAAACGTTAATATGAACATCAATCAAGAATTAAGCATAAAAAAGAATGAACAGCATGACAACTAAACCATCTAACTACCATCCCAATCAGTTAAAGGATTTCTGTCCTATTTCCCACATAAACCATTACAAGATGCAATTTCCTTCGACAGTTCCAGATTACAACATTTGTAAGAACTAGGAATACAAGTAAAAGCATACTGCTGTTATAATCATAACTGTTATCCCTTCCCTTTCCTTACATTAGTAATAAATGCAAAGGATAAAGTCTAACTCAAATGTAAACCAATTATTTTCCTTTCAGTTCATGCATCTCCTTTGATTTCAAGCAATCAAGTATAGATGAGAAAAGCAAGTAACAATAAAAATAGATGCTTAAACCCAAGCAATACAAACTTTGTTCTTAAACGATTACGAATTTCCAACTGTATGAGAGAAGAAATGATCATTATTCCCAGTTATCCATCCACATTCCTATTCCTTTCCTCACGCCTATACTGAAAATTGAATCTAAATGAGACATCCAATCAAGATAACAGTTCAGAGTGAAACTTACAAAATCCATTCAGAATTCACTTTCCAGTAGTAAAGAATAATTCCATTCATATTCAGCTTTAAATAAAGACAAGGAAGAATTTATCATCCATATCAATACTCCCTTTCAAGCAAGCACCTACGAATACCAAATACAAGTTTTTAAAACATCGTATCCATCATAGAACAAGCATTATAAATAATGCATACTATGTACCTACTGTACTAAAAGATTTCATACTTCTTTTACTGTATTCTAACCGAACAAAACAGTTATACAATCACTTAATCAATTATCCACATGACTTTCTATATCCATGAATGCATACAGTTCATAAATTAACAATTTGCACATTGTTGTTACCTACAGCAAGCCCAATCTGGATGTACAGTGAAGCTCTTGTGCTATTTCCAGAATTCAAACAGCAAGAAGAGAAAATAAATTCATCCCTGTAACTATTTTAATAAGAAAACATCCATTTTCTTCAAGCATAACAAGAATCACTTAGTCGAATTCATTTTCTTTTTTTTTAATGACAGTGGAAAACTAGAGATCCCATGAAACATTTCAACCTTCCATTTGTACAGAAGAAAACAAACACTTAGAAAAATAATCTAAATACCACTGTCACTTCTATCAAGCTGAACCTATAAAGTTTATTAAATCCCCACTTAACATGTCTTCAAAATTTAAAACAACAGAGGAAGAAGAACTCGTTTCCTATTAATTTTAGAAAAGAAACAATGCTGAAAACTAACTCGCACAGCATGCACAAATTTTATTCAATATACCATATGAAAAGAATTCCCGGTTCAAGTTTCTTCTCGATCAACATTTAAATCCAAAACAACATTCTCCTATGATTTTAATGATGTACAGAACTCAAAATACCATAATCATTTATCAATACCTATATCAAGGAAAACCCGCATAGGGTATTAAATACTGTAAGCTCGGTACAGTCAAGAAAAACTCAACAGCAAGCTAATTCCCATGGCATTTCTCCATTCATTTGCACAGAAAATACAAAAGCTGAGTTCTACATTCATGAACTACAATCTGAACTAGAAGATCGAACCGCATCAATAAGACACAACAAAATCAACTTCCCAATCACAGTAAGGAGAAAATATAATCATTCATAAGTTCAGAAGAAAAACAGACACTTTCTCCAACTTTCATGAATACCCAAGTTGCATTCATCCATTTCTTTTAGAAAAGAAAAAGCATAGCATGCAGAATAAGACTATCACTTCCATCAACCGAGCGCATAATGCTGAATAAAACCCATTTATCATTTCCTTCAGAATCTAAAACAGCAGAAGGAAGAGGAACTTATTTCCTCAAAATTTCAGTATAAAAACAATTTGTCAAACAACTCGCACAGCAGGCACAATAACATAGTAAAAAGAATGAATTTCCCAATACTGTCGAGCAAACCAACACAGCAAGGTTGTATTTCCAACTCAAGGAAATATGCAAAGACAGTTCAAATCACAACAATAAGAAAATGATTCTACCCAAATCATTTCCAACATAACAGCAAAATCGACTAAACCCAAATCATCTCAGTCATGAAAACAATCAAATAAACCCAAAACCCCCTTCATCAGAAGAGGAGGGTTGTTTTAATGAGATGTTTAAGCAAAGCAAGAGTTTTAAGGAGAAGGGCTTAACATGACTGGTATTCTTCCTCGAATGCTCGAAGAAAACTGCGTCTACTGAAGGTATTTCCTTCCCCGGCAACAACAACAAGCTTTCCCAACAATCACCTTCTGCTATAGAGCTCAAAAAAATAGAATTCAATTTCCAAAGAAACAGTGGTAACAACCAATCACAACTAGTTCAACTGAACCAAGAAAAACCAAATGCAGAGTAACTTCCCAAAAATCCTGAACAACACAATAAATGACCAACAAAAATTCCTCCAAACTCTTTCCAAGGCGGGCTGGTCGCAAAGACCAAGAAAATTAAATGCATTAAAGGCTTTGCCTTTTTCCTATTTTCTCATGCCACCCGCCGACTCAGGTTGGTGAACTTCCAATTTCAAATTTTGCATGTAAAACAGAGTTTATTTACATAACTAACTAGATACCTCTAGCTTTTCCCTGTTCCCGCCAAACTGGCGCTGTCCACGTAAGGACCTTCATTCAATGCCATTAAATTTCCTTCCATCCTTATCCTTTCCATCCCCCCCATGGGTCTGTGCATCCCCTTCCATAGGTTAGGATTAGTTTAGGATTAGCAATAGTGTTCAAACCTAGGTCATCGCCTAGTTCTTAGGTTAATAGAACTTAGGTCTATTTTCACCATTTTAGAATTTAAAAATCCACTTAGGATAGTAGTTTAGGATGTAAGGTAGAACTTAGGAGTAGATTAGGATCTAATTCCCCCTAACACCTAATTAATCAACTTCCAAACAAGTCCTTCCGACTGTCATCTAAAATTCAACACTATGCAGGACATTTTGTCCTGCGTTATACATACCTAAGCCACCCGCATCCAGGCCTTTATCGCCTTACGAGGTTTCATGTTTTCAACAGTGCATGGTTCGGGAATTGAACCTTTTTCGTTGGCATCTACGTGCCAGCTATTCATACCTGAAATCAGGTGCCTGCACATTTATATCAACCTTCATTTTGGTTTAAGAGTAAATCGACGAAGTGATTACAAGAAGGCCACAACATACCTTGGATCAATGGAATTGATTCAAGGTGTGCTGTCAATCAACAAATAGAGTTCAGCAAGCATACGACAAATTTGTCGTTACATCAGCAAACATACAAGCAATAATAACTGTTGTCCCCTGTAAACAAATTACAGTATGCAAGAATCCAGATTAGCAACACATTCCCTTAAGATCAAAAATATATCTTAACATGTTTTCCTTCATTTCAGCAGTTACAACATTATGAAAAATAATCACCAAGATAACTTACAAAAATCAGGGCATTACAGTATAGGGCCTTGATATTGGGTTTTGAAGAAGCGATATGTCCTTAAGTTAAAAAAAAAATTGTGTTTTCGCATGATATGTTTGTGGTGAATCAAATGAAGTATGTTTACTAACATAACAATCTAAATATTTTTTGTTTTTCACTTTGAGAAACGTTCATATATACATGTAAAGGTTAATAGAGGTAGGTTGGATATATGTCAAGTGTCTAGGGACTATAAACAAAGAAGTGGCAGAATTATTAGCAATTTTCGTGGATGACATTATAATATAATATATGTACACACTGTATTTCATTTTTTTTATGTACATGCCTATTTTTAATTATTTAATGGCTTGATATGTACTATCTGTGACACATTTATGGAATTTTAGATAACTTATTATTGCATGAATAATGTCGCCCGTTGATAAAACATTGCAAATGTTATCGGAACAGGATAAAAGATTGTATGTATCATACTCTTCCATGGTGTGTATGCATAAAAATATATATTTAGGAATTATATATGTCCTTTTGGTTATTGTGAAGCTTAATTGTGTTTTTTTTTTATGCATGCTCGTAGAGAAGATTTCCATTGTTGCGGTCGGATTTTCCGATGATGCATTCTAGGGATATTGTGTCTTCTTTGCAAGTAAGAATACATACTTTTAAATTACCTTTTCCATTGTTGCAATTGAAAAATTAATAATTGCATTAAATTTTATGTCCAAGATGATTGTATAGTAATTAACACATTCTTATTTCAGGTACATGTGGCTGGGCCTTCCATCAGAATATCACAATGACATCTGTGGAGAATGTACCTTCAGATATATTCTTCAGTACGTGCGTGCATGTAATTGATCTACTAATTGTTTGAATATTACTATTTGAAGATTTGTTTTTCTTTGGTATCATTTATTGTGTGAATAATGAGTTTTTATTTGGATTAGTTATTGAAGGATGATGAGGCGGTTGCACCAAAGGTTGCTTTTCCAACACATGTACAAGTAGACACCTCTGTTGAGGAGGTAAAATAACCTAAATTTAACATTGTATTTTCTATCTTAATTTAAATTGATTATATATTATTCGGTACTTGTGTGCGTGTTATTGATTTAGTAATTGTTTATACATTGTTATTTGAACATTAGTTTGACTTTGGTATTGTTATGTACCTAACGAGTTTGTATGATTAACAAAGTTATATTTAGAATTTTTATTGTAGGAGGATGCACATAAGCTTTCTTATCCAAGTCATGTGGATGCAGAGATCTTCATCGAGTAGGTAACATCACCGAAATATAACTTTGTATTTGTTGTTTTCATTTATTTCCATTAGTGTCTAACTTTTTATATTATGTTGTTGAATAAGCTTCTATTCACTAAATGAGGGAGAATTTTCGGGACCACATAATATATTATTGTGACTACCCCAATTGTGAAATGAAATTTTATGAGTTTAATAGAGGCTAAACTTCCATAGGTCAGATGCCCCCTACCTCTCTCATGTTTCCCCTGTAAAGAAAGGTGGAAATTTTAGTGGAAATTATCCCCGATTGGCTCTGAAAATTGGAAGTAATACATGGATCAGAGGGAGGGGAACATTATAAAATGCTCCAAAAAAGAGGTTAATGATGCTATGAGAGCCTATGATTTAGATTGTGCAAGGAGTAGGAGGATGGTAACCATCTTTACATTAAGAGAAAAGAAGGAAAACAAGGTAAGTTTAACGAGTAATGATTTCATTTCATGTGTTTATCATTATCAATACTTGTGAATTTCTATTTTATTTAATTTATATGTCATTTTCATAATAGGGTGAGGAGGGTGAGATCCATGCACAAGATAAGGGGTTCGTTTACGAAGGAACTAATGGACGTGATAACGAGATAAGTTATTGGTTTTATATTTAGTTTTATTTTTTAAAAACTTTTGTTCATGCATTGTTCACTAACAGTTGTATTGATACATTATGTATGTAGGAGGATGACATGACATTATTACATTTGTATGAGAAATGTTAAAAAAAAGTGAAGAATCCAACCAACAGAGACCAAGATGAGGTAACTACATGCAAGATGCATCTCCAAATTATAATATGTAGTTTTTGTGTTAAAACCATTCTAATAAGAATTTGTTATTTTGTAGGTTGGTCCATCGCAATGGGTTGATGCCATGGAACCTTTTCATTTGATTATGGACATGGCGGTGTAAGTAATGGAGAACATGGTAATTCATGGACCTTATTAGAAATGTAAATTTGAAGCTATGAGTTTTCCCTATAAATTTAGTGTTGGAAAATTTGAATTGTAAAGTTTGAATGAAGATACCATATGTCAAGTGTAAGGGATATTAATGAATAAGGTGTATTTATATTTATTTATTTTTCACTATTCCAACTTCTCTGACATCTTGATCAACCCGAATACACTTTTTTCATAGTACTCTCACCATCCTTTTCACTCACTTCTCATTTTTCTCAATTTCATGGTTCTAAATTTTTAAACCTTCGCTCTTGTTTTCTCTAGTATCCACACTAGACTCCACTCTGTTTTCTCTTATGCTTGATCAAATTTTCACTTTCATTACTCTGAGATAACATCCTTTAACCCTTATAGAAAAGTCACTCACATTACTCCAATGATTACACCTCCTTTTCCTTAGCCAATTAGCTTTCCAATGCTCCTTAACTAGACTGTATCGTATAGGACAATCTAGGTTTTATGTGTTTAATGGTTTTTTATATGTACATGAAAATATAGGAAATTCTAGATTTGCAAGTGTTTATGACGTAAAAATACCAAAAATATAAGAGGAATAAGGGTTTAGGTCATTGAATATCCCTATTGCCCACTTCAATGATGATCTAAATTAATAAAGATATATATATATATATATATATATATATATATATATATATATATATATATGCTAGACCATCCAATTAGAAGGTTTCCAAATCTTAATATTAATCCTTGAACACCATATCATTATCATTTGTAGTCTCTAAATTCTTTTATTCTAAGACCTTATTAGAGGAATCATCCTTCATGTTGACTTTGTTATTGATGCAAGCATGTTTATCATATAGTTGTACCGAGGTCGTCTTTATCCCTTTGATTTAATGGACTCATTAAAAAATGAAGATGTCTTCATAGAGAATCCCACATCCAATGTATCATGATTTATTTGCCACATGATTCATATCTGATCTAGAATATCCCATTTTGACAACATTTACCTCAAGGGCATCAAGGTCAACACCCTAAAAAATATCATCATGAAAAGTGCGATCAATTGGCTCACTGAATTCATTTTGTTTAGTGAGCATACTTAAATATTCTCTCAATTTTCTCTCATGTTAACCTTGAATGTCTTCCCTCACTTCAATAACATTCACATTAAGATATGAAAAAGGTTTACCATGTATATAAATGGTGGAAACATGAAAAAGGAATGTGAATTATTTGATAAAATAGATAAAATAAATATTCTCTAATGGACTACAATGATTACAAGATATGTATAAATGGCATATGTGGAATAGGCCTTAGATTTATTTTTACATGAAATATTGGTGTTAGCTATATGCACGCAATTTATAACCAGTGAATGTGAAATTTTATTAAATGTGGAATGTGAAAAATCCAATAGTCCCATCTCTTGACATATTTTAGAAAGATTTATTTAAGATATCTATACCACTTGAATTATTTTGAGATTTTGAGATATATATGCCTGACAAGTTTGTGTTCTGTTTTCACGGTAAATAAGTTTAGTACTACCTAGAACTATGAGACAATTTGTTTCTTTTGATTGTTATAAATTATATTTTATGTATTGAGTACTTTATATTTGATGTAGTGACAAAAAATGCAAAATATCTAGGTTTAGATTGGTGATAAAGAAGTATTTTTTTCATAGATTTAGAAAGAAAGGATGTTAATCTAGATTTGATTAAGATTGAGAGAAAATTTGGTGGCAAGCTTGGATATACAAAGCATGTTCAAGAAATTATAATTGGAAAAGATCTATGATGTAGGTACCTCATGAATCAAAGAATGTAATGGGTGATTTTGGTCATTATTGTGTATAGGTGGTGTGTAGAAGTCAATAAAAGCACATGATAGAGCACATCACAATTGTTTCGGTCATTTGTAGCCATTTTGGTGTTTTCCCGCTAAAAGGAAAATTTAAAATTATAGGACCGGTTTGGAAAAGTTAAGATCATTAGTTGAGTTTTAAAGGTAAAAGGTCATGTATAGGAGGTCAATTAGGTGAGAAGGGTGAAAGATCAAATAAAAATCTTCTCTTGATGGAAAATTGTGTATGAAGACATGATTGTGTGTTGTGTATTAAATGATTGAATTTATGAATGAATTCTCATGTTTATATGTATTTTGAATCTTGTCTCAGATATGAAAAGTCTGTGTAGGCCCTTGTAACATTATAATAATACTACAATATGGTGAAAATGTCAAGAAATACTTTACCTTACAAATTTGATTCATTGTGTATTAAGATATAGCTATGATGTGCTTATGAATGTAAGAATAGACTGAGAAAGGTGTTAGGAGATGATTTTTGCATGTTTTAAAGGAAGCTATATGGTGATCGATATGATTAGGATAGGGTGAAAAATAATAAGATTTGTAATTGACTATTGACTATGGAATCAATACTGTAGGTGTGTGTCTTAGGAGAGTTTAATAATTTATGATCATTTCCTATACATGAAGCTTGAATGGAAAGTATAAAAAAATGTAGGAGGTTTGTAGATGATATTTTTATCTCTCAAGATACTTAATATTGTATAAATGGTTTCAATTTTGTTATTATCCCTTCACTATTTTTTATACCCTTTTTCAAGGTTTTGGGGTCAAAACCCTAGTAAATGTTAGATGATATTTCTTCAACATGTATCAACATGTTATTTAAGATGTTAAGGTGGGTGTAATTATTGCTGAGATGTGTGTCAAGGTCATAAGAAGCATTAAGAAGGGGAGAAGTAAATTTTAGTCTAAAACATCAACCTCGGTCCTGATAGAGACATTCACCATCTAAGAAAGTTTAATAAAGAAACATATCTTGTGTGGAGCCTTCATGATCACATAGTGGAAAGGTTAGAGATAGATTAAGGAAATATTATGTGTATTGGATGTCTTAAACCCATTACAAGGAAGGTGTGTTCAATTGATTGTTTCTTGAAAACCTTTGTTACATGTCGTGTGAACAGTGAAAAGGTATGAAGGAGAAATTATAGACTAACATGTTTAAACAACGTCTAATGGATATATTTGATTGATTGAGGAATTAAGATAAGGTATTTAAGAACTAATAACCTTAGAGACAAGATGGGAACCTATGAAAAGAGTGTTATGGAAGACAAGATAGAAAATGAGTGTACAAACCTAAACCTAACTATGTGATAGTCATGCATAGCTTGATTAACAGTGATCATATGAAGTGAAGGAGAAAAAAGATTGAATAACAAGTATGACAGTGTTTTTTTAAGTGTCTTAAGCCTTGAAAGTGTGGAACAAGCCTGTGAGATAAATCAACAAGAATTCAAGTGGATAAACCATGAAGTGTCACAGTCTTATAGAGAAACACATGACAAAAAACTTAGAATCCTAGCCATTCATGAAGAGGTAGGTAAATTTAATTGGGGACATTAGCAGGGATTGATTAAAGTCTAGAAAAGAGTGTGAAAATATTTAGAGGCATCAACTAGATTTAAGAGCATATTTCTCAGTTCTAGGATATTTAAACCAAAGGTGAGAAATTTAAAGGAATAACAAGATTTTGGTGTAAAAATATGTTGAAGATGGGTTAGAAATATTGATATAAGTAAATAGCGAATGTGAGGTGATGGAGAGTGATTTTGATATATGATTGTTCTAAAAGGTTCTAGTTTGGTGATTTTCATATATGATTGTTCTAACAATTGTTATTGGTTGAATGTGTTGAATGTCTCTGCATTGGGATTCTAGTATTTCTCTCTGAATAATGAATTTTTTGGACATGCTTTGATCTTTTTTGAATGTTTTGATTGAAATTTTGGATATGGTATTCTTGTTCTAGCTCAGATTTACCTCTTTAAAATTTTAAAATTTTATGATGAAAATGGTGCTCTTACATATTTATATGTTTTTTTAATACACAGTCCCAGGCTAAGGAGTATCATCTTACACTCAGTCATAGTCAAGTTTACCAACAAAAATATTATGACTAACTGTAAATGTTGATTTGTTTTATAATCTGTAAATGTTACATTACGAATAACTCTACCTTCACTTCATTGGTTGCAATATTCTCCTGGGGCCCATGGGAGAGAGAAGAATGATCATATAAACATGCACACTATTTTACAAGTAAGTAATTAAATTTCAGTTCATTATATTGTTTGCATATCCAAAAACATTTATTACGATAATTTTTTTTATTTACTAAAACTAATTTAATGTGTAATTATTGCAGACATCTGTCAAGGGCCATGAGAGAGAGGGGGAGGGGTATATTCCTTTAAACAAGGATTTACAGGTAAGCTTTACATGAAGTAAAATTGATATTTTATATTGTGATTCATTTTATTATATAAATAGTGTAAAAATTTGGAATAAAGATAAACTATATAAATTTTTTTGGGACTAATTATTATTCTTCTTTTAAAAGACTAAAGTGTTCCTATTATGTAGGCCTCATCCATTCCTACTACATCCGTTGCAGTTACCAATAGGGTGTTGTATATTGGTGATGAGGTGGATGTCTCGATGGATGGATGAGTGGTGGGACATGGACAATTGCACAATGTTGGTGCTAATGCAATATGCCATGAGAAGAAGGTTCCACTAAATTGTGCAATCATTAATATCCTCCATGTTATTGATGTTGATTTCCCTGTATACGTTTTAGGAGATTACAAGGACATGTTTGTGAATTTTTTCAATGGTTTTTCTGTATGGCCACTTTCTGACGTGCAACATAGCCATCCATCTCAGGTATTATCTTGTTTGCAAATGTGTTACATGTATTATCAGCTTTGCTTTATTATCCATATATGTTTACTATTGTAGCTCAAATTGTTTTGATTTTGTAGGATGATGTTGTACCTGCCAAAAAATCAAGGGGGCACCATTGATGGGAGTGAAACCCAATTCCATTCATAGGGATAAAAAAGGCATTTTACAAAAGAATTAAATTTGTTGTGTGTACTAGGAAACACAAGAAAAGTTGATTTCATAACAATAAAATTATTATTTCATAATACTAACATTATTATTATGACAAAGTATTCTGAGATTTGGACAATTTATTCTTCACATGTGTACTTAAATTATTATTCCTACTTGACATGTGTTTTAATTGTGGATATTTTTTATTTATTCATGATTATAGCTATCATCATTATTTTGTATTTGAATATGTCATGTTGCATCACAATGACAACCACATGTAAGCATTGTAACTTTTTCACACTTTATTAAACTATCTTGTGACTTTAAAAATGCTAAACATGTGAACTTATTCTTCCTCTATTTATTATAATAGTTTTTCATTGTTAGTATTTGTTTTACATTTATGGTTTGATTAGTTTTCCTCCCTTCCTTCAATAACAGTTAAGGTATGTGCCTCCATAAACTATGCATATTTATGCTTTTGTAAAAAACAATTTTTACATGACTATAGGAAATATACATGGAAGATGGAAAAACATAAATGCCACTCCTCATATGACTACCCGTGTCTTGATTCCTAAATTGTATCATGTTTGATTGACCAAGTAAATTCCTATTCCTAAACTATATCATATGCCATTTTTATTTGATAAGCTAACTTTGATTTCCTCTCTTCTATATTATTGCAAAATTTTGATTTCCTTATAAATAAATTTCACTCTAACATTTCCTTACAAGTGAATTATCATATTTCTATGCACAATATCATGCAATCCACGGTGATCTAATGGAATTATAAAGAAGTACCCACAGGCTTGTAACCTTGTATCACAATAGTGCACAAAATATTCATTTTTTGAGTCCACATGAGGTCCTCCATGACTACTTTAAAAGTGAGGAATAGAAATGCAACAACCTTTGCGTAGACCATTTTTTTCTAAAACATGTTAGTACTCAAAATATCCTCTTGTCCCTGATAAATGCAGTTTTGTCTCACTATATCTGTAAATATTTCAAAAATTTCATCCATTTCACAATCCTTAGTGTAAGTGTGATCATTCCCATATAAATGATTTTCTCCTGCAACCAGGTCATGCAAATGGCTTATTGAGGCTTGGTTTTATTTTAAAGTTCTTTCTGAAATGTTTCCCCATTTATGTAGGACAATAATTTAAAATGAACGATAACCAAATTGTACCAAGAAAAGAAATCAAATGTTAATCAAACACCATGATCAATAAGATGAAAGAAATTCACCAAAATAAATTTACATAAACCTTTACAAAAAAATGAGTAGTAATATCATATATTATTACAGAACTCAATGAAATACAATGATAATGATCCTTGCTTATATAGGTAAGGAATAACAATCTAATAACCAGTCAAGGTCGTAGATCAAGCCATAAATCAAGGAAAGAACTAGTCATCAAATAAATAGTCAAGACCATAGATTTAGGAAAGAACTAGACATCAAGGATCTAGTCAATACCATAGATCAATGAAAGAACTAGTCAATACCATAGATCAAGGAAAGAACTATAGATAACAACTAGATAATATCCCCCTAATATATAAATAAAATAAAAGAAATATCCACACACATAAGTAGGTGAGGATAAATATAATAAAGGTAAATAAATTACCTAGGTGAACATGAGCTAAGGTAAATACCTACTCTAACACCCCCCCTCAAGTGAAGCTACGAGCTAAAATAGAAGTGGCATGTCCACATTATGATTCCTGAAAACTAGGCCTGATGAGGTACTCATGTACAATATATCCATGAAGAAATCTCGAACCAAAAGAAGGAAATAATCCTGCTAGAAGGAAAGAGAAAGAAGAAGAAGAAGGAAGATGGTTTCACAAACACCCCCAAGAAATTCCAAAACCCCAAGAATTCCACACAACTTAAGGTAGCGAGGTGATTCAAAAGGCTTTGTAAAGGTTTCCGCAACCTTCTACTAAGTTAGAATGTACTCCAAGCAAATAACTCCATCCTGAATGTGTAGAGGAATGAAGTGGATTTGTATCTCAATATGCTTGGTCCACTGGTACTCAATTGGGTTATGATAAATGTGAATTGCACTTTGGTTGTCACACCAAAGTACAGTTGGTGAATCCTATGGGAATCCAAACTCTATCAATAATTGTCAAAGAAAAAGAATCTACTGACTCGTTGTAACTGCTGCCCTATACTATACCTCTGAAGATGAAAGTGCAATAGCCTGTGGCTGTTTGCATGCCCAAGAAACTAGAGAAGAACCAAGAAAAAAAAATATCCAGAAGTGGAACACCTATCATCAATAGAACCTTCCCAATCTGAATCTATATACCTAACCAAATAAGTAGAACCCATAGTGTAGTGTAGGCCAAATTGGGAAGTTCCCTCCAAATAATGCAAAATCCTTTTGGCAACCTACAAGTTACTACTATGAGGAGAATGTGAAAATCGATATGGAATCCCTACTGCAAATGAAATATCAGGGTCAAGTACATGATACTACCAACCAACTTCCTATATAATGTAGGACCATAAAGTGGTGTGGTACATGTGGAAGTAAGAGTAACCACAGACTGAAAAGAAGATGGACTTGGCTTGTAATTAGCCATATCAAAGCATTGAATAAGATCATTGATGTAATTTTCTTGACTCAAATGAATCCCTGAATCTGTCTGAGAAATATAGAAACAAAGGAAATAATGCAATAACCTAAGATCTATCATGTCAAATTGTGTAGAAAGAGCCCTCTAAATAGTCTGAATGTGTGAAGAAGAATTGCCAGTAAGTAACAAATCATCAACATACAAGACAAGTATCACAATATCTTCACCAACATGTTATATATATATATATATATATATATATATATATATATATATATTGTATGATCAAAGTGGAAATGAACAAAACCACTAGATAAAAGAAAATAATACATCTTCTCATACCAAGCCTGAGAGGTCTGTTTGAGACAGTAGAGAGACCTTCGGAGTCTACAAACAAGAGAAGAATCCTGAACAAATCCAACAGGCTACTCCATGTATATTTCCTCTTGTTGTTATCCATGTAAGAAGGCACTCTTCACTTCCATTTGGTATACGGGTCACTCCTGTGATGTAGCAATAATAAGTACAAGGCGTACAAAATCCATCTTGGCAATGGGTGTAAAAGTCTCAGAGTAATAAATACCTTCAACTTGTGAAAAACCATATACTTATCAGTGGATCCATCAGTGCATATTTGGTTTGGTATACCAACTTACACATAACCATCTTTCTTCCTTTAGGAAGAGATATAAAATCCCAAGTATGATTCTTCATCAAATAAAAGTACTCAGCTTCTATCGCATCATCCCACTCTTGTATCCCATGAGCCTTTGAAAATGGTCCTATGGATCCTCAAAAACTACTTGAAACAAAAGTCTAGAACTTGTAGAATGTATGTGATAATGCCTAGTGGGTGGCAGATCCTATGTGAAAGGTGTTGCCTTAAAAATTGTAGTACAAGCCCACTTATGCATAGTGACAACATCAGTTGGAATAAGATCCTTAACGAAATCTATAACCTATTCATAAACCTCCTCAAAGAAAGGATCCTCAAGATGAGATGAAGAAGGAGGCATGGAAGAAGATAAATAATCATGAGGAGTGAAGCGCTCATCAAACTGAACATGTGTTCAAAAAATAACGTCATGAGTATCAGGATCTAAAAATTGATAAGCTCTCATGTCCTCATAATACACTACAAATATCAAGAGTTTTCTCTTCTTATCCAAATATTTCCTTTTCTTCTTTGGCAAAAAGGCCCAAGCATGGCTCCCAAAGACTTGAAAAAATGAGGCATCTAGCTTAGTGTTGGAAAAAGCTTCCTCTAGAGTCAAATTATCAAGTGCTCTATGTGGTGTGCGATTCTGAATGTAGTTATCATAATTAATTGCTTCTTCCCAGTAGATAGGAGATAAATATCTAGAATTCATCATATACTTAGCCATTTCCTTCAAATTTCTATTCTTCCATTTTGCTAAGCCATTCTATTGTGGAGTATGAGGAATAGAATGATGGTGAATAATTCCTTGTGTTTCTAAAAAATTAGAAAACTCATTGCTGAAGTACTCCCCCCCATTATCAGTGTGAAGGTTATTTATGTAACTAGAAGATTTTTTCTCTACCAAAGCCTTGAATACTTTGAAGTGTGAAAAAAAATCACTTTTTTACTTGAGAAAATAAACCCATGTGTACCTCGAGAAATTATCAAGAAAGCTAAGTCCATACTTAGCTCCATTGAAAGAGGGGGTAGGAAAAACCATCAAGTCACTATGCACAAGCTCAAGTGGTGAAGAAAATATCTTGGAAAAATTCTTAGGAAATGGATCTTGGTTTTGTTTCCCTAATGC
This sequence comes from Taxus chinensis, assembly GCA_019776745.2. NCBI lineage: Eukaryota > Viridiplantae > Streptophyta > Pinopsida > Cupressales > Taxaceae > Taxus > Taxus chinensis. The sequence goes on along the minus strand of CM034155.1, from coordinate 420,499,722 downwards.
ATAGCCAAAGAAAACTCCCTCAAGACAAGAAACTCTAGGAATACCATCTACCATACCATGAGTGCTCAACTCCTTCAAGTATATGTAATTGAGATGTCTAAATCTTTCATGCCAAAGCTTACTCTCTTAATCTACATGAGAAACCAATCTTGTCCCTATAGAGGAAGTGTCATCAAAACCCTCAAAGTGATATAGTCTAAAAATATGATCAACAATACCTTGAGAAACAAGTGAATGAGGATCCAAAAAATTTCGTACTTCTACCCCATGTGGTGTAAAAGTCACTATTTTTCCTTAACTAGAATGAAAAATTTGATATACAGAAAGAAAAATGGTGTTAATGTTAGGAACATGCAATACATCTTGGATAATGCCACCATCAAGGATTATATTACATTTTCCCTCAACATAAATAAATGAATAATCTCCAACCCCAATTTTTGAAGTAGAACTCAAACCTAGAGAAACAAAAGACTCATTGGAAGAATTCATGTGATGAGAAGCACCAGAATGTATAACCCAACTATCTACAAGTGGTGACTGAGATCTACCAACAACATTAAGTGCTTTGCCATGCTGATTAGAAGGATGTGGAGTGGAGATAGATTTTTTTTTCTTGACTACACCCTCTAAGGCTTGCATTCACTTATAACACCTATGTTCTAGATTACCACTAATCCCACAAAAAGAGCATGAAAGGCTAGAATTATTCTTGGATTTAGAAGACTCCTTGGGTTTAGATTTGTTTTCTTTGGGTTTATGAGCACTTTGAGATGGAGAAGGAGTGAATTTGGTTTTACGTTTTGGTTCTCGCTTGCCTTTAGGATTAGATGCAACTAATGTCTTTTGAGAGGTGGAAGACTCAAGGTGAGACAATTTGGATTCTTCCCTAGTAAGTCTAGCATAAAATGTTTCTAAGTCAGAAATTTTGAATGTGTCACCTAAGGCATCCATACTAAAGAAAAAGGTAGAAGAAAAGATTTGAAATGGTCCTCTTAACTTGGATAGAATCAAGTAAACACACTCTTCATATTTCTTATCTCTTCTACCCCCTTCAACTGTGTCAAAAAATGCTTGAAATTGGTATTATAGTCTAAAGTTGTTGGAAAATATTTAGGATTAAGAAAGGTGATATCAATTTCAAGTTGCATGGCTCTCATATGATCCACCTTACCAAATAAATCCTCCAATATTTCCCATATTTTGAAAGGAGAGTCACATTTTTCCAAATGAAACAAAATAATGTCACTTACATAAGTTCCTATCAAACCCATACACTCATCAAATTTTCACTGGTACTTAAATTTCTCATATTCTCTAGTGAACACTAGTTATTCTGAAGAAGTTAAAGCCCATAATCCTTTCTGCTTAATTATTGTTTCCATTCTTGGTTTCCATGTGTAGTAATTATGTGTTGTTAATGGCTCAACATGATCTAATGCAGAATTATATAAATACTCCATCCTCAAAAAATCACCAAAAGAAATGTAAGAACCAAGCAATGCAACAAGACCCCCAAGCATTGCAACAAGAGCTCCCCCAGATTTTGACACTTTATAATGAATGCATGTGACAATATGGTAGTTTATAATTATAGTTTAATTCTCAAAATAAATATTTCCAATGGAAATATCACAAAACAATGAGCACTTTTACAAAAAATGGCACTCAAAACTGAGTTACCAATCAAAAGATACAAGCTTTTCAATATTACACTCTATTATTTATTTTAGTTGCCACTAAAATAGAATAATATGCTCTTGCCTTCACCACACAAATAAAATGAAAGGGGGCTAGAGTTTAGCGCCTAATAGTAGGAACCACAAGTTTAATCCCTCATATGACTAGGGGATAAGGATTTCAATGGCTATTCTGGGATGTGTCACTTGTTTTCGAGAAATGCACAGTAACCCGCGTAACCCTGCCAAAAAAGGAAAGACACGTCTTTCAGAAAATAGTATGTTGCACACAAACTGAGAATGTTGCACCACAGAAGAAGAAAACCTAGTTCAGATCTTGAGAAACCTGAAAAATCCAGAACTTTATTTTCTGGGTTTTCTTCCTCACTGGCACAAATCCCAAGGCAACCTAATGTGTTTCTCTACAACAACAAAAAAACCAAAAAAAATGACTGCCTCCAGAAATGGTCAAGTTTACAGTTTATCTTAAGGTTTTACCATCTTCTGGATCCAATGGAAGGATCTATTTTGCATAAAAACACATGCAACAAAAAAATACGAACAAATCCCGAATATATGAATATAAAGAAAATGTTTGCGAAAAAAACTGATGTCAACAACAATCTCTTGCTCTAATACCATAAAAGAAATGATAACTAGATCGTACCAAGAAAAGAACTCAGATGCTAATCAAACACCACAATTAATAAGATGAAAGAAATTTTCCAGAATAACTTGACATAAACCTTTGCAAACAAATGAACAACAATATCATATATTATTATGGAACTCAATGAAATACAATGATAATGAGCCTTGCTTATATAAGCAAGGAATAAAAATCTAAGAACCAATCAAGGTCATAGATCAAGTCATAAATCAAGGAAAGAACTATTCATCAAAGAACTAGTTAAGACCATAGATTTAGGAAAGAACTAGACATCAAGGATCTAGTCAATACGAGAGATCAAGGAAAGAACTATACCTAACAACTAGATAATATCCCCCTAATATCTAAATAAAATAAAATAAATATCCACACACATAAGTGGGTGAGGATAAATACAATAAAGGTAAATAAAGTGCCTAGGTGAACACGAGCTAAGGGAATTACCTACTCTAACATAACAAAAACCTGTTTTATTAGGGGACGTTATCCCATATGTATATATATATATCAGTTCTGCTTGTAGCTTTGCTCACCAATAATGCTATAACAATGACATAGTTGTGCATGGTAGAAATTCATTTTTGCTTTTAAAGTTATGAAATTGAGATCTTAGAGATCTCACCTTAAATGTATAGGTTTATAATTATGACTGACAGGTTTATAGACTACGACAAACTAATCATCAAGTTTGTTCCTTGTATGTCTTTGTATTTCTTAGTGAAAATATACCTTAAAGCATTTATTTTGTTTTGATTAACTAACTTAATCCAAATTTGGATTTTTCCCTTACCAGTAAAAACACATTATTTAGTGGCACTATCCATTTATTAGTTGATAAAACTTTGTTATCGCCCCTTTTAGGTTTGGAGCCCTCAATTTTTGTATCACCTTTTTTATTTCAGATAATTTTATCTATAAATAAGCATACATTTAAGCCATCTAACTATCTAGCATTATAAGGGGATTCCAAGTGTTTATATAAAATCAAGAAGTTCAAATTGATATTTTTCTTGAGCATTCTAAACCTATTGTAACCTTTTATAGTGCACTTTATTTGGAAATATACTTCATGACACTGATGTTTTCCATGTTCAGACTCAACGGTACTTATACATGTATTTTTGTAGCTTGTAAGAGAACATGTCTACTTACAAACATGTATGAAGGAATCACACTTGTGCCACCCAAGATGGTTAGGTTGAAGAGAGCACAACTCATTACAATTCAATGAAACATTATATAGATGACACATATAATGCCATAATTATCCACTTTTTCCTTTCCCAGGAAAAACAAATTTTAGCACACATGATAAAATTAGCTAAAAAATATTGTCTTCCACATTCCTGCCAAATTGAGTTTTTCATGAATTTGAATTCATCTGACCCTCTAATATGTCAATTTAATGATGGACAATATTATATTTTAATTGAACTTAGTTTTTTTTTTTCTTTATGTAAATTTCATTACATATTAATATGTCAAATAATTATTCTAAATCTTTTGTATGTTGAAAATGCAATGATCAATCTATAGACTTTCTCTAAATATTTTGTATGTTGATTGATGCAATGATAAATATTTTGTATGTTAACAATGTAATGATCAATCTATGATCAAATATTTATAATTTATTGTCAATTACAAATATTGTTGCAGATTAGTATCATAGCTCGTTCTCACTTAAGAATACCATCTCATGTGTATTATTTGACTATTGATTGTTTTATTTGTGTGTTTTATTAAGTAATAACATTATGCCTCTTTCACATTTCCAACTTCATATTATCCACCGTGATGGTACGGAATAAATTTCACGATGGCATGAAGATCCCTTCCACTGTCGTTGATCCATTAAATTATGTTGGCACATTTGAAAGTGATTTGGGTCCATCTAAAAGGAGAAGGGATGACTTGAAGTCTACTATTTTTGGAGGTAAATACAAATCCAATTACATGAGTTTACTTTGTTTGTTTAATGTAAAAACCGTACCAAAATGTTTTCACACAAATTCGCACACCCCATATTTTCCATCCTTGCTAAAAAGGTTCAAGGACATGAGGCAAGTGGACCAAAAACATGTGAACATTTTGGAAGAGAAACTTGCATTTTTTGAAAAAGAGAATGAACAACTATGAGAAGAAAAAAATTTGTTAGGATGAAGCTCCTAGAACTGCGTGAGATGAAGGTCAATATGGATTTGGAAATATGTCATCTACAAATGGCACAGAAAAACTTGGAAACAATCAATGAGGCAAGGAAACAAATGTCAAAAATTGTCATGGAAAAGGTATAAGAGATGATGACCATTCATGAGCGGGAACATAAACACTGGAAACAAATGCACAAAAGCACAATGGGTTTTCCCAATGAATGTAATGAGAAGACTGATTAAAAATGTGTCATTGACGCATGTTTGTAAAACCATTTTTATCTAATTTGAACATATTGTTTGAAGTAATTGTATTAGTATCTACATTAGAACATGGTATATTTACATTAATGCTACTAATTTTAATATAAGAATAATTAGTATAATCATAAAATTTGGTTATGTTTTTATATTTAATATAATATTAAGAAAAAATTATGTAACACATAACATTCTTTCATTTCAAACATGGATTGTATTTCTGTTTCCATTCCACTTGATACCTTTCATGTCTTTATTTAAAGGAGTAATTCATTATTTCCAATGATAAAATTGGATCTCACTTTCATGATTTTTTATAGTGCTTTATTTATGTTCCAAACTATTTTCAACAACCAAATCCCTTCCCATTTTGGTTACAAGGATAACATATGCCTTGAAATTACTAATACTCTCATGATGTATCCCCATTCTAGATAAGTCTGTCTTTCCCGTGCTATGATAGTTTTAAAATTTGAAGATAGATTTAAAGATAATGGTCCTGTTGTTAGCTTATTCCTTCAATATACTATGGTTCCTCCATTTCCATAAAAACTAATCTTCTATAATGTTCATACTAAGGACCCCACCACTCTTCAACTGACTAATATCATTCCCTCAATCTTGTATAAGGGTCCGACCCTACCTAAAATTTACCTTTAAAAGAAATGTCCATTACCAAATCTCCAAGTGAGGAAATTTTAGACCAAAATTTGTAAGATATCTTGAATTTCCAAATGCTCAAACCATTGGGTGGAAATATCTTTGAAAATATCCAGGATGGCTCCATAGATGCACAAAATAATGTCTTTTAATTGTCCTTAAATATTAAATATGGTCTTCTAGACTTTTCCAATTGCAAGATATGGATAACATGGGCTATCATCCTACAAGATGCCTCAAGATTCAAGTAATTTAAGTGTAATATTTACTATTATTGTCAATAGTTTAGAAAATTTTCTTTACAATGTGTGTTTGAGATGATACAATGCATCTAGAGATCACAAATCCATATTCCATGAGAAGATGAAAATGTGGTGCTAAAAAGACTAGTTAGAACCTCATCTTCTAGAGGAAATACGTCTGGATGACATTCCTTATCTATTTAAATTCATCTAAGCTTCAGTTCCATTAATAAGTTTCTTTTTAGTATATTTATAGGTGTTCCTCTCACGTCACTTTTTTATACAAAATCAATTCTTAACCAAATTAGATGTGATTTGATTCCCAAGAGTCTAACTATAAATAATATCACCGCTATGATAAATTCAACAAAACACGACCTGTGAATCTTAGTTTTTTGTTGTGCCTCTTATGTATGGTCAAATATTTAAACAATTATGTCTACACCAAATACTGTGAACAAAAGTTCCAAAGAAATCACAACTAAATGATGACTAAAAGGGAAATGTGTTGGAGTTGTGCAATGTTAAGTGTGAGGGTGTGTCACCTGAGATAAGAAGAGATTTATAATATTTCACCTAGTGATACCCAACATTCATACAAATAACCAAGAAATGGAAATTCCCATTGGAAATCAAAAAATCATAATGTACCCACAAAGAACCTACTCTAATACCAAATGAGAATTTGGTCAGATAAATGTTTACAAATAGTTATTTTACTACTCACAATAAATACTTAATGTTGAACTCATTTGGTAATTTATACATTCATTCTCTCCACTATTATATGATATATTTGAAACCAACTCAACAATAACCTATTTATGAGGATTATTATAAATAAACTATATAACTAATAATCCATAATAACTATTCACTTGGTTACTCACATGGAGATAATCATAATATAACAAGATGTTGGAGGTCATCCAAGAGGTTTTAGAAGAATAAGATAATGAATTTCTAGAGGATGAAGGGGTGAAAGGATATGGGTGGCATCTAAAATAAGAGGAATAAATTATCATTGACTAAAAAATCACACTATTAGAGAAATGAATACAAAGAGGTGAGCTAGTTGAATTTGCAAACATGTATGACTCTGCCCCATCTCTAGGAAACATGGAGATAATTGTAGCAATTATGGACTATGTAAAAAACACTATACACTATAGATGATATCATGAATGTTTTATCACCTTCATTGGAATACTAAATTAGGGATATTAGGAGAGATTTATTTTTAGGTCACCCAATTACAATCAGTTTATTGAACAATCAGAAAATCCTTGAAACTAATTCAATCGCTAGAACTATGATTACTCAATAAATAGAATTGAAACCTATTACATAAAAAAACTTCAGGTGTCCCCATTGACACATAAGCTTGAATTAGTTATATGTCTTATTTAAGTGTTGAAACCTCTAAAGAGAGCTGAAGAGACACACATGTATATTGATATTGTTATCCATTAAACTTTGATGGCTAGTTTACAAACTGTAATTTGTTTCACTTTACAATACCAATCATTATTATCAATTTGCAAATCCAAGAAACCTAATAAAGTCACATATATGATTACAAGTTTTTTTGAAATGAAAACCTTTACATAAAGAATAATTTCATTCCCCATGACACATAAGTTTAATTAGTTATGTTTTTTAACCCAATTTATTCTCATTCCAAGTTCCATGTTATACGTGATCTTTATTTGTTATATTTTCAAACTCATTTGTTTCACTTTAGATGCCAAAATTATTATAGTTTGAATCCAAGAAACCTATAAATACATTTATTATGATTATAGTATGATGGTGTCCTTTTCATCAAGAATTTTGAGTTTGACATCTTTGCTTTAAGAATTAGTGACTTTTTTCTTTTGTGCACTTGCAAAATTTAATTGGAGTCTATTTCAAGAAGTTTTATATCGACGTCTTATTAGTGATTAAATCAACAACCAATGTAAAGTTAGAACAAAATTATTCACATTTTTAATAAGCCAACATCTTGGATTTCAACCCAAAATACTATTAATAACCATTGCAAATTTTCTTTTATACTCCTTTCAGTCTTTGGCCAATTAGCTCTTTAGTTGCTTCTAATGAGGCTAAACCAAAACAATTAAGAATTTTCTCCTTATTTAATGGTTCATTAGACTACCCAAGCATTCATCTACACTCTTAACAATCTCTCCAACTTGTTTGAAGCATAGCTATCTCATAAATATACTTTATAAGATCATGAAACTTTGTCTAAGCATGATTTTCCAATATTGAATTAATGATTGTAATTTTTCTTGGTTGGTATTCCATACTCCTGATTTTTATATAAGATTCTTGAACCTCCATAACTCAACTTATACTCTTATCTTAGGCCTTAAGTACTTAGCATAGTTCTCTATAGATTGCTCATTTGTTTTTATATAAACTTTTCCTCCTAAAACCCTCAAGATAGGGCATTACCGGTCCAGTTTATTGAGTTATTTCTCTTTGGCCCTGGGTCAAAGCATACAAGTGTGTCCCACTTTGTGGCCATAAATATTTTAAAATCTGACTAGTAAATAAATAATTAAAAAATACTATAATTTTTTTAAAAATCAGGTAAATTCTGGATGCCCTGCACCTTGGTATTTATAGCCTCTTAAAAATGCATGTTTGGTCATTTTATATGTGTTTGGTCATGTTTTGGTTGTCAGACATAGTTTGCTGAAAGTACAAAAACTACAAAAAAGTGGGACACAGTTATATGCTTTGACCCCCCTCTAAAATATTTAATTGGCCTTGATATTACATGAGCATCTCTTCCCCAGCAATATGCAACACTATAAAAGATTTGAGTCTTTCCCAATGGTTAAATTTTGAGATCCTCATAATTTTATTCTCCCTCAAAACCCTACACAACATGTATAGCCGAAGAAAACTTATTTTTGGTTTATAACACTTGTTGATTCTTGGAGATTTAACCAAGGTTAAGGATGCATCTGCAGATCCCCATTTCTATATTTCAACCTGGCTAAAACATGAAAGTCCTTTTTATTAACCCAAAACCTTCAATTTCTAGACGTGACTATCCTCATAGGCTTAAACACATAGTTTTTCCAACTTTTAAACCTTCCTTTCACAATAAAGTACTATCAACTTATGTGAATCACATTTAGATAATATTGCCATGAATTTAAGAATGATCCAAGATGTAAACCAAACATTGAATGTGAACAAACTCGGTCATGTACAACAGTCCTGAAATACTTATCTTGTCCTGTCATTTGATCAATTCCCTTTGCATGGTAGTCTCATGTGATAATATGATCAATTCTTCCTGAAATTTCACACTGATAGATAATACCACTTCCTTTATATCTTCCTCTCTCAACCCTGTTTCCAAGTTTGAAGAACAAATTCCATTGATCGAAATTTAGTATTTTAAGACTATTTGGTCTATACTGTCAACATAATGTGGTTTTGAGGGTCAAGTCAGACCTGTAGAAGGAATTATTAGACTTAAGTACCCTAATCTAGTACCCCTGTATGGATGGTGCAATGATAAACATGAGCTTGTGGTGCTTTATGAGTATATGCAGAATAGTAGTTTTGATAAGTGGTTTTTTTCCAGAGGGGTTCTGTCATGGCTAAGAAAATAAAAGGTGGTAAAGGATGTTGATGAGGAAATACACTTCTTGCACAGTTTATAGGAGAAAAAATTGGTGCATTAAAATATCAAGATGAAATGTTTCTGAGCGATGTACGAATTTTTTTTGAGTAGATGAATTGAATTTTCACCCAAACATCCCAATTTGTACTTAAACACCCCAACTTTATGCTTTGATCATGTTTATGCTTACATAATAGACTAATACTAGATTAAAAATGGAATTTGATGGAAAAAATTATGAGCTCATTTTGTGAAGCTAAATGGCAAGGCTAAATGTGTAGACATTGATTTAATAAAACTTGAATTAAATCTAATTATAGAGTAACATATATGATGAAACACACTAGATATACAAATGAAAAGTACTCAAACAATGTAATACTTTAAGAAAATGAGAGTGAGATATGACTTAGTTTAATCCTAAACAGTTATGAACCGATCTGGGCAATGTAAAGTGTTGAAAAGGGTTGGAACTATGTTGTAACTACTTCCTGTAAAATCAGGATTCTAAGAATAATTCTAGACATGGGTTCCCAATGTTGGACAGGGGCACCTAGGCACTGGTAACTATTCTTGGGAATTGGTGACTATGGAGAAGGTAATAATCTACTTTGTTTTGTGTTGGTAGGGTTTCGTTATCAGTTCATGATATTTACACTTGGATCACCGAGGGTACCTGTTACCTATAAAACATACCCTAGCTACCTACACAAGCTCAAAAACACATCAAATTGGAACAAAAATGTAATATGTGAATTCTGACTGACCCCGACGGTCATCCGATGAGTGAACTTATGACCGAGCATTAAACTAGATTCCACACTCCATGTAGTTCTTTGTGCTTGTGTGTGTAATAGTGTCCTTATGTTTCACTTGTGCCAATGACACTAAGATAGTGGGATATGGATAGGTAATATGTAAATGTGTGATATAGAATGAAGCACTTCCCATTTGTATGTAGTGTATGCAACCCAAAAATGCATTCCCTTGTAATCGTATTGATAGTATGTAGATGAGATTGCCCCTTAGAATTACCATCTAGAATAATAGAGTGTATGTTGTGTATATATATGGATCTTCTATTTGAATTTCAATACTAGTGACCTGTTATCAAATTTTCCCCCTTAGGAAAAATTGATCAAACACAACCCTGCACAAGAGAAAATTGAAGGGTCAGTTTATTCATGTGAGACCACATTCCAAATCTAAAAATCAAGTTGCAGGTGGGCTCGACAATGGAGAAGTAGGGTCAGAAAAATGAGTGGCCAATGGAAATGTTGAAGAAGATCGAGCCCAGAGTGAGTCGACTCAAAGCATAGCAATAGAACCATGGAAGGTACCACGTGTTAGCTCAATGTAACTTCAAAAGGTATGACAAAAGTGGCGTCCCCAAATGAGGGTAGGCTCTCCACATGGTTAGAGCCTGACAAGGCAGTGTTCACTCGGGCCCAAATAGGCTAAGTATAAAAAAGACAAGCGGAATCCTCCACATGCCTTATCCACATAACTTCAAAGGTAAATCCAAAAGCATGTTCCTAAATGAGTGCAGACTCTCCACATTTCTAGGGTATAGAATAGTTGCACCGGTCGTTAAAAATTTGAAGTGAAGCAACAGAGCTAGTGGAGGGTGCTATGTTTCAGCTCGGCAAAATTCCAAAAAATTGAAAGGAAAAGGAACCTCGGAAGAAGCCACGTGTCAACTTAGCATACCTTTAAAGGTATGACAAAAGCAGAGACCCCAAATGTGCACAGACCCTCCACATGTCTAAGGTCCAACAAAGATTCTCCTAAATAGCCAAGAAAGTTACATCGGCCATTGAAAAGTCTATGAGCCAGTGGAAACATCCACATCTCTCATCGATGCATCTTTAAGGGTAAAGCCCCAAGGGAGGACCCCAAACGATTGCAGGCTCACCACGTGGTCAGACTTTGAGAAAATTTACACTGGCCATTGAAAAATCGAAGCAAAGAAACAGAGTCAACGGAATCCTTCACATGTCTCATCAACGCACCTTCAAGAGTAAAGCCCGAAGGGAGGACCCCAAATGAGTGCAGGCTCACCACGTGGTCAGAGTCCAAGAAATGTTACACCGGCCATTGAAAAGTCAAAGCAAAGTAGCAAATTCGGCGGAAGCCTCCACATGTTAGCTCAGCGTAACTTCAAAGGTAAACTCCAAAGGAAGTCTACAAACGAGTGCAAAGCCTCCACGTGTCTAGGATCCCACATATCTACTCCTTAATAGGCAGGAGGGACTTAGCCAAAACACAAATAAATTAGAGCAGGCTCGTGGATGATGCCAATTGTTGGCACGTCGCATCTCTAGAACCCTAAAAGGTAGCAGAATCTTAAGAATGCGCGGGGCTGCCACATGGATCTTGCACGGATATAATATTTTAAATATTGTGAGCTTGTGTGGAACCCCTGACCCCGACCTTCAAACAACCATATCTTTCAATTGGGAACTCGAATTTCAGCAAGGGAGGAATATTTTGAAAGGCTCTCGACATCAGCTTCTCACCCACCACCATAATGTTTCAGTCCACCATTTTGAGGATATCACTCTTCTAACCTACCACCATAATGAGTAATGGGCTTCCTTTCTTGTCCAATAAGGAATAATAATGGAGGCATGGGTTGTGTCATGGAACCCATCATTGTTGTAGACAATTTTAATGCATTTTGGGGTGGTTGGAGTAGGTGAATTCAATGCAATCTTAGGGAGGTTGAAGCAAGATTTGAATTATTCTCTCCTTTCCCTCTCATTCTTCCTATATATTGTAAAGGAGGGGCATTTTTCTAAAATTTGGTTATTTTTCCTACCCTGCCCCCTCTCTCCTTCTTCCCTAGGGTTGAATGTGGAGCTTAAGTCTCCTCTCTTTTCTTTGTAATGGTTTTTTCTTGCCTCTTGCCCACTAATGATGTACTATGTAAACTCATGGAGCAATAAAATATGTTTTGTGATGCATTTTATCCATCCTTCCTTATTCTATTGTCTCTTCTTACCTCTCATCATTGCAGGGTACACTGTGCATACTTCTGGTGTCTATTGCAGGTTTTGGTAGTTGTGTTTAATGGGTTTGAAACGGTGTTCTATGTGAAATTTATCTTTGGTCTGTGATGCATCTTTTCCATCCTCTCCATTTCTCAGCTCTCTCCATTTCATGTAGTTGGATTTTTTATTAGCAACCCCTTTTCTTGGTGCTATCACCTCTATAGTGTAGGATTTATTTATTTTCATGCTCTCTCTCTCTCCCTGTCTCCTTGGCATTGTTAGATTAGGAGTAGATAGTCACATTTCCTTGCTTAGAAGTAGTTTAGCATTAGGATTAGGAATAGAATGTTGGCATTCTCCGGAGTAACATCTCAAGTTTGCAAGTCTCACAACTTGACGAATGCTCCAATGTTATGCAGATTACATCGAATGCCCCACTCAAATATGAGGCCATTCAAGGGGTGCTGTAATTTTTCACCAAAAATTTTGGCACGCTCGATGGGATAGGTTTGAAGCACCTTACCACTTCATCTTAGCATTTTGGTGTGTTCCTGTTAATATTCAGCCTTTAGAGGCACATGCAAAGCACATCTAGTGACTCCATCTAGTCAATAACCCACTCTCTAAGTTACAGACCTTCTTTCCATCCATTTCCATCCATTATTCTTTCCACATCTTTCATCTTCTTCCATCCCATGAAGTTTTGTAATCATGACTTCATTCCCATCTTGGAATTCACACCTGCAGCAACAACAATGCAACCCACCTCTAATGTATTTCTCAACTCCTCTAGATCAGTGTTATGAGAAAATCCAAAATCATTATGGCTACCCCTATGAGCAGTACCAGGATCAGTTCAGCTATGGAACTTGCCAATGCATGAAGTGAAATAAACTACATGGAGAATTCTGATTTACAGGAGAAGATTTAAAAAATGGAGGCATGCATGGTGAATTCAAGGGCCACTGCTCAAATGAAAGTGTTCAAAATTGGATATAGGGAACCTTGTCCATGGTTTGGCCCTATGCCAAGATATTTCAGCCCACAACAAAAGTTTGATTTCATGGTTTAGATACTACCTCAGCTTGCACAGTGGACCTAGGAGATAGAGGCCTACAAACTTGGTGTCAGGGAGCCTTTATAATGGGTAAGTCTGACACCATCATCTAGTCATTTTCTCCCCGTTCCCCAAGTAGCACGATCTCAACCTGAACTTTAGTTTCCAAGATTCTTATCTTTCGCTTCTATTGTTGAATTTCCTTCTCCATATTCTAGTCTCCCATCCCATCTTAATTTCTCTACCCTTTTCCCTTCTAAATCCAAACCCCCTCCATAAGAGCCAAAAGAAATATCTTCCCCACCAACCAATCCTCTTGCTTTCCTGAGCTCATGTCGAGAAGAAACTCAAGAGTCTAGTCAAGGGGAGTATTAAGAAGAAGAGCCAAGAAAATAAGAAATGATTCGAAGCTTGGTGAGCTTGGATTTTAGATTCGGGATTAATAAAATACAATTGATGGTCCAGCCCCTGGAGGAGGCTGAGATCAAGCCACAAGTGGTAGAAGTTTCAGCTGCAGCACAAGCGAGGGAAGAAAGAACTACTCCAAATCCAAAAGAGGAGTGAATTCTGGTTATGGAGGTGAACCATACAGTTCCAGAGGTTTCAAGTATAGAGTAGGCCAAAGAAGAACCTTCAGTTCTTCCTCCCACTTCATCCCATTCAAAATCTAATGTTGAAGAAGAGTTTGAGCTTTTAGACTTCATGTTTGAAGATGAGGGGAACCATGGTGAGAAATTTGTAGATCCGGAGGATACTGTACGATAGAAAATCAACACATGACCTTCTTTGCGCCTGACCTCCTAAGGTCATGCCAAGAAAACTAGTGTGGAACTAAAATGGGAGTGAAATTTATGGTGACGATCATACTAATTGGGCAACCTTATGTCTTTAACACACAATACTAGAATCTACGAATCCAAGGCAAGGAATTCTCTCCTAACCTGAAGGGGTGTGATGGTACAGTCTGATATGATAGCTACTCAGAGACTCCAATCGATGTCTAGTTCTACTGGGATTCTATTGATTTGTTGCGGAATACGTGGAAAGTAACCTATAGGTGCCTTGTCTGGGTTTCTAGACAAGGTCATGGAAATTGAGACAAGAGGTGTAGTGGAGCTGCAGGAACCAAGGGAAGTTTTCTAGTCTTGTCCATAAAGTCTTAGCCTAATCAGCTGCTATATTCAACAATGAAAGTTGTGTAATAATATCAGGTGGAAGCGGTGAAGATATGAATACCAATGTGCGTAAACTAGTGTCAATATCCAATTGACTAGCAAGAAATTTTGGTTGCGGAACCTGTGGATCACAACTAAAGACTCATGGGGGTTATGGCCTTTGTATGGTCATGAATGCAATCAAATCCTATTTCCAGGAGTAGTCCAAAAGTCATAGGCTTGATTAGCAGCTATGTTTAATGTCTCTAACTGTCTTATTTTCTTAGCGTATGTGGTAGGTGTACATAAGACTGTTAAGTGAAAACTTTTGTCAATGTCAGTTATTAGCTCTGGCCTGTTGGGTTGTGGGACCATGGAATCACAACTGTAAGTCCTTTCCTGTTGTGGACCGTTGATGGTCATGTAATATGAATTGATATGTTTTTCAGTAAATAAAATATCTATCAAAAGAAATCTAACCTATATTTTTGGTGTTTTCTCAATATATCATAACAAAGCAGTAAAACAAGATAATCTATGGAAAATAATTTTTTTTGTTCTTTTCTAACTTTTTAGAAAATGCATCTAATCTAATAAACAAGTTAAAAACAAATAATTAGCCTGATGTATCTAACTATCTGTGCAGATGTGTGAATCTAAATCTAAGATCTATTTTAATTCAATCAAAATCTTTCCAACCTACCTCAGAAGTGAAGAACAAATTGTGACTCTAACAGAGCTATTGTTGTTAGGAAATAAGAGATAAAATATGTGGAATAATCCCTTACAAAATCGCAACAGTAGAAACTAATATCTTGAAAATATTACAGATCGCAAATAAAAGTGTAGAATAAATAACACAACACAGAGAGATAAGATTTAACATGGTTCACCCAATTTGGGCTACGTCCACCAAGAATTTGCTCAGATTTTATTACAAGCCTCCACTCTCTCAATACAATACCTAGATCCGTTTGGAGCTATGCTCAACATACTCTACAGAATTCACACCTGAATTCAAAACACATCTGTAATACATTTGTTTGTACATCTATCATATGCATAAGACCATATAAATAGACAACTGCTTAAGCAGTTTGATACAAAACCATGTGTATCAAAACCAAGGGCAAAAAACTGTGGGTATTAAAACAATGGGAAAAAGACCGAAAAACCCATGGGCCTAAAAATAGCCCATAACGGTTACCCATTACCCATGGGTTAATAAAAATACCCGCCATAAAAATACCCGAGTGTAACACATAGAAGGTGTACCACACTCTAACATGAAAATAGGCTCCACAAACATAACAATTGTTCCCCCACAGCTTCCCTGACAATGTTGAAGAGAAACCTTCCTATTGATTTGATCTACTTGAAATTATCTAGCTAATTGAAATGAATTGTTTCTCTACTCTATTTGATATGTAATTGAAATTAACAATTCGTAATTGACAATTGATAAACAAAGCAAACAAATACACAACTCCAACCTGGAAGAGCAAGAACCTTGGTAAATCTAGTAGTATTAGTATTTGTCCCCTCAGTTCTTTCCTTTCATTCTCTAAGTGTTCATGTGAGTCCAATGGATTAGGAATGAAAATAATAACAACAAGAGGATGGCCCTTGAGCAATGGTAGCTTGGAAGCAATTTGGATGCAATGCAGGTAGAAGAGAGATAGTACAAGATATCTGAACTTGGCTATACAATTCCTAGCAATATTATAACAGAAAAACAATGCAAGATACACAAAATTCTCTGACCCTTTTGCTTGAAAACAATAATGGAATATATAGGAATGGAGGTTACTTCATGCACAAGGCAATGAAGAGGCAGTTCCAATCATTAAATCTATTTAAAAATAGGAGCAAGGAGAACCAAGCAAACGAAGCTATTTTTAGAAAATTTGACTCACAAATGCATTCAAAAAACAAAATTAAGTGAATTGTCACATGCAATTTTACGCATGAAGATTTTTTGAAAAATCGATCAGGAACCGCCACCCTACACTAGGCGGCAGTTCTAGATAGAATGTCAAAACATGATCAAAACTTGACTTTTTTTGGATTTTTGATAGTTTACTATGTCTTTTATGAGTTTATCATGTGATGTACTTTACTAACTTGCTCTTTTCTCATGTTCTGGTGGATGCAGAAGAAGGTGGAGTACATACACTAGAGCAGAGAGAGAGAGAGTGATTGGCTCCCTGGGATTTTAGATCAGCTGACTCAAGCTGAGACAGATCTTTTACATCAGGCAGGCATCTAGCAGATAGCACGGGTGCCCCATGTTGCTCCTGCTAGTCACATTTTGTGTGACTTATTCTCTTACTAGGATGTAGACCAGAACACCTTCCAATTTCCAGGGTGTCAATAGAGAGTGGACTATTATTATAGAGGATGTATACCGCATCCTTTGACTCCCGATACTTGGTAGGAGACTAACATTGGTGATAGCGGATTCTAGGGTTGTGATGACATAGTGGGTCACATATATCAGAGACACCATTATCTCATCTGGCTCAAAGAAGGGAATGAAGGTTTGGTCCATTACTACTACTCCCATTCCTATCCTCTGGAGATCCATCATGCATATCTTGTCCTCAAGAATAGTCATGGACAAGGGAGGAGATAAGATTTTATACTTTTGGGCCCCCATCATTACATAGATTGAGCTGATGGCCGTAAGTATGCCTGGGGGGTAGATATCCTGGGGATTATATACCATCATTTGTATAGAGTGGTCAGATTGCAGGGAAAGTCTTTGAGCCACCCTACTCTAGTTATGAGTTGGGTTTATGAGCATTTTGTCCCTTATGGCAGGGGGTATAGGTATCAGATCTAGAGACTATCTGGGTAGCTAGATGGATAGGCATGTTAGTGCTCCAGACACCACATCAGTCAGTGGCCTCCCTGACTACAATAGACATGACTACCACACCCTATCAGAACATGGCAGGGGTTTGGGTTGAGGAGGTTATAATGATGGTAGCTTGCTCTTCCACGAGCCAATTAGTTGACAGAGCTGGGAGAGTAGAGATTCACCCCTTTGATCAGGTACCTCAGTAGTTCTGTCTTCCATACCCTGTCATGCTTCCTCTAGTGGAGCCTATTTATAAGACTATTTGAGAGGCTCGGAGGGGTCCTAGATGGGATCCCAGTTGGATAGTTGTTACTCCTGGTGTGCCTATTGTAGTTAGGCATATAGTCCAGGATCGACAGGAAGCTGGTGCCCCTCGCGCACCCTTACTTCAGATTGGGACGGCTCCTGCTCACAGTGGGGAGGAGGGTGAGCTGATTGATTTGGATTCTGAATCTGAGGAGGATGTGGGGGATGATATGGAAGGGGAGTCAGTCAGAGAGGAGGATGAGGGGGAATGACCTTCATAGGGAGATGAGAGTGAACTTGAGTGGCATGATACTTAGGAGATCCTCATAGCAGCGCACTAGGAGACGAGTGTGGAGATAGAGACATTGATCTCAGAGGAGGCACTTGGAGAGGATGATGAGTCTGTGATTGGATAGCACCATGCCTCTTGATTTGGTGAGGCTTCGTAGCCACCAGCAGCACCTGCCTTAGTAGCCACTGATCCCACATGGATTCTTGGAGACCCGAGTATGTTGAATACTCCTCTCTCAATTTTATCTATTGATTTTCATATGTTTATCTTAGCATTCTCCTTTTGATTTACATTCCATGATTTTCTGGCTCACTATCTCTCTCTTTTTTTTCTGCAGCATACACACATGAGTGTTGAGAGCTTATTCATCGAGCATGTGTGGACACCTTGTTGATCCCCTTGGGGAAGACTCGGGCCAAGTTGACTGCGGATTTAGGACAACCCTTAGCTTCCATTTGACATACTGACGTGTTCGCTCCCATCTAGAAGGTTGTGGAGATAGTGACCTCCCTTCATACCACGGTAGCTAGATACAAGGCTGTCGAGCACCTGATGAGGCTGAGCCATTCTCATAATGAGGCTATGGGAAGTGGGCACCACCACAAGCACTCATACATTCAATCCATTATCAGCATCGTCACATCCATAGCAAGATCCCTAGACACCGTCGTGCACCATTTGAGGGATCCCACAAGGATTGATAGGTCATTAAGCCTTTATTGCTTTGATATCGTTTTTGACATTATACTAGTTTTTTGTATATTTTGGGCTCATTACGAGTGTTTTGACCATGCCTAGCACATGATGACATTGTATACAAAATTGATCTACTATGATATACACAGCCTCTATTTTTGGTTTAGTATTCCATTGTATCCAAGTTGACTCTCTTTGGCTTATCTCTCATGTGTACTCTAGATATTTGGAATTGTTTCTTTTCTATGCTTTTTAGAATGTATGCAATGGATGTAAAATGATAAACAAAATGATTTCTTTTTGTATTTTATGCTGCTGATATATGACGATGTAAACAGAATGTGATCTTAAACTTAGCTTCTTTTGCAATCTTTAGTACTTCATATTGTCTTGATAAAACATGATGATGTAATGATATGATAAATAGATGTACTTGCCCCACTCCTAACCCCACAAAAATAGTAAGATGTGAGGGCTCAACACCAAGAGTTAGAAAGGATGAAAGTCATGAAATTTTTTTGAATGACAATGATGAGAGAAAGAAAGAGGTTTGACATAACCAAATTGGGATGCTACAACCTTACTCTACTCAAGCTACTTCATAGTTTAGAATGTTAATTGATTTTTAGTTTATCTAGAATTGGATCCACAAATGGCCACTTGGTTAGAAAAATATGGTTTTCGGGTTTTAAACTCTCTTGGAATTTTAGACATCTAACTCACTTTTTTATTTATTTATGATTCCACAATGTTCGACTAGTTTGTAACTTTCAAGTTTATCAAAGAGACCCCCTATGCCTTGCCCCATACTACCAGTAGGAAGCGTGGGATTATCACCATGGACAAGGCACATATGAGTAAGGGAATTTCCATCCTTTCCCAACCCTACATCACTAGTAAGAGACGCAGGCTCAACACTAGAGGTTGGTAGCGCAGAGAAATGCGTAAAAATAAAATTTTCTGTGAATTTGCATTTGATTTACTTATTTGGAAAAAATGTTTAGAATGCTCTTATTTCCAAGGAGATGTATATGGGATAGATGTGACATCATGAATCTTCTAGAATATACCATGAACAAAAGACACCTAACCTAAGAAGAGACCAAAAGTATAACCAAGTATGAAGGCCTTGGTATGGTTACCGTCAAAACTTTGTCTTATCTTGTTTAGATTGATAAATGATTCAGAAACAGTTGATGATATTATGAAGGTTTGAAGAGACATGAGTTGAATGTTTTACCAATATTTCAGAAGTTTTTAGGAATTTATACAAGAATAAGCCTCTTGATCACGCTTTTTACAAAATGAATGGACAGATGAAAATACAATGTAGATGTAATAATGTACATTTGAAAATGATGATGGATCATACATAGTATCTCTTTAGATGAAGAGAGTTTACAGATTTGCTAAACTCCTAATCTTATAGTGTACATGAATGAAATGCGCCATTTTTGTAGTCTTCTACTACTTGATATGGACCTAACCACCTAGGTCTGAACTTTCTTCCCTCACTAGTCTTCCTATCTATTCGGCTTTCGAGGCTTAATACCAAATATCCTTCGTAGACCTCACGTTCATACACTTTCTTATTGTATTTCTAAGCCATATGGTCAGTGTAAATGCTTTTCCATTGTTCAATGTTCAGTCTAGCATTGTTGAGACTTTCTAACTAGGAGATTCATGCTTCTCAATAACCCTCCTCTCCCAGGATCCCATGTAGTGAAATGCGGAGACTAGGTATTTTAACTTCAAGTTGCAGAACCACCTTAGCACCAAATACTAAGGAAAATGGGGTTGCCCCCATTGGTGTTCTAATCGATGTTTGGTAGGACCACAAGGCTGGAAGAAGATTTAGGTTCCAATCTCATTTGTTATCCTTAAAGTCTTATTGGTCGCCTCAGCTTGTCCATTATCTTGAGGGTAGTAGAGAGAAGTCATGTGATGACTTAATTTGAACTTTGTACACAACTCATGCACCTCGTCATTTTCGAAATATGTGCCATTATAAAAAATAATGACCTGTGGCACCCCGTACCTACAAATAATCTGGTTCAAGATGAACTTAATGATTACAGACCCAGGAATAGTGGTAAGGGGCATGGCCTCTACCCACTTGGTAAAGTATTATGTGGCTATGATTATGAAATTATGGCCATTTGTTGATGAAGGAGAGAATTTTGCTATCAAATCTAGGCCCCATGTGGAAAAGGGCCATGGGGTTGCAGTTAGTTGTAAAGCTTGTGCCGATATGTGGATATCATGGGAGAACTCTTGACATTTGTGACATCTGTGCACAAACTCTACTGCATCATGGTCTAGGATGGGCCAGAAATAGCCCATCTGATGTATCTTCTGGGAAGTGGCATGGCCGCCAAAGTGACCTCCACATACCCCACTATGTGACTCATAAATAATATTTTCAGATTCTTTGGTGTCAACACATCTCAACAACATTCCATCAAAGGCTTTGTGGTAAAACACCTGTTCCAAAATAATTTACTTAGCGGCAATGACGCGTAACTGCCTTCTTTGTTGTGACATTTCCCCTTCTGGGTAAGTGTGGACCATGATGAAATTGATAATGTCAGTGTACTAAGGGAATACAAATATAGAACGCTTGGTTTCGAAAAAATATATGCACTCATCAGGAAATTCCAAATCTACCAAATCACCCCCATTAAATGGATTATCAGCCAGCTAGTTTGCAATGATTTGGACCTTAATGGCTTTTTTATTTATAGATGTTAATTCAAACTCACCCATTAATGTAATGAAACCCCCAACCTTTTTAGATAAGGATCTTTCATCACCAATCCGATACTATGATAATTCTTCACCGGGAACTCCTCGTGATATGATTATTTACTAATGCACAACCTTTAGTTTGGTGGATGTAATCTGGAAACAAAGCAACAAACGTAACACAAGAATACCATCGACTATGATAAGACGGAATGATGAAAAATCTGAAATATCAAAGTAAATTATAATATTAACATGAAATTGTTACAATCTCACCCATGAGGTACTTCAAGTGTTATTGACTTCACTTGCCTTCCACCAATACTATGGAAGAAACTTTACAATTACACCTCTTAATGGCTTCTTCAACACACCTTTAAACTGATGGCTTCCTTTACACACTTCATACAATATTTCTCACTACTTCTTTCTATGCTAAATGAGGGGGGTGGCCTCTTTATTTATAGAACTTCCAGGCTTATCCATCTTATCTCTAAGATAGGATAAGAAATCCACTCTGACGAATCATATTCCATACCTTAACTCTTATCTGTACATGTAAGCTTATCTTTTAAGATAAGATAAACCTTATCATTTCACATGGGTTCCACATTTTTAGACTTTTTACAAATAAAATACACAAAATATTTATGACCTCACTCCTTGTCCTTATTACCAATATAATATTTCTAATTCCTAATCATGTAGACCCTACTTCTCTACTTATCCCAACTTTGACATTTTAACATTACCGGACCACTTACGACAAATATTTACTTTTTACAACATTCCTATTGTACTTTGACTGTTACCGTACTCTACATTATTGGCGGCACCGTACTGATGGCGCCATTATCTTCTATCAGACGCTACTACTAATTACACTTAACAACATCCTATTCCTAATACATACATTAATGAAATAGAAATTACGGAGGAAAATTTTAGTGTCGACATCTTCCCCCTTCCTAGCTTCTACTCCGTCCTCGGAGTAGACTATTCTGGTGCTTGGAAAATGTTCAACTTGTCGTGGTTGACCCATTTCGTAATGGGAGTGCCATCCAATTCCTCCAGTCGGTACGTACCATTTTCATGCACAGCTACTATTTTGTAGGGCCCCATCCATTTTGGAAGAAATTTTCTCTATCTTCTTTTTTTGTATCTGGAATCATATACTAGAACCAAGTCATTCACATGAAATGGAGACCAACGGATCTTTTGATCAAAGTATTCCTTCTGCTTCATTTTCTTCTTATGGCTTGTATCCTTTGCTATTTCCCTCATTTCCTCTAGCAAATGAAGATGTACCAACCTTTCTTTTACTGAATCACTTTCATCCATCCTTTCATTTTTCATAACTCTCACAGTGGGAATATCAAACTCAATAGGAAGAACTGGATCAATGCCATAGGCCAACTGAAATGGGGAGTATCCTGTTGCTGACTTTGATGTTGCCCTATATGCCCACAATGCTGCATGAATCCTTTTATCCCACTTATGTACCTACAAGGCTGCATCTTTTGCTAGAATTTGACACAACACAAAATTTGTTCGTTCCACCTGTCCATTTGTGCTTGGCTTGTATGTTGTTGCCTTCCTGTGCTTAATAGAAAATTTATTGACTAGGGCTTCTACTACCTCATTAATGAAGTGGCTTCCTTGATCTGTTACAATTTCTAATGGACAACCAAATCTGGTGACAATGCGTTCATATATGAACCTTGCCACCTCATCCATGGAAGTTGTTTTCAATGGCCTAGCTTCAACCCACTTGGTTAAATAATCTGTGGCAACTACAATATACTTATTTTGGCATGAGGTAGTTGGAAGTGGACCTACAATGTCTATTCCCCACTTTTCAAAGGGACCAAGTGGAAGAATAGGACATAATGGAGCTGATGAAGTCTTACGGTTACCATGTGTTTGACAAATATCACATGTCTTACAATAATTATAACAATATTTAAAAAGAGTGGGCCAGTGATAACCTGCATCCAAGATCCTTCTTGTTGTAAGTTGTCCAGAGAAGTGCCCTCCACATGTACCATTGTGGAATTCTTCTAGCAGTTCCTTCCCTTGATCACGTCCAACTGCCCTCTTGTACTGTCCATCAGGTCCTATTCGAAATAATACTCCATGCAGAATAGAATATGGACGACTGGCTTGAGTAATCTTTCTCTTAGTCTTTGCATTGGCACCATCAGGAAACTTGAATTCATTCAGATAATTCCAAATATCTATGTATTCACTAGGGATTGTGTCAAGGGATAACAATGCTGCATCGGGAAATCATCATCATCACAAGATGATCCTAAACCATCATAGGCTCGAGAGAGTGCATCTGCATTGACATGCTTCTTTCCTGGCCTATCTATAATATCAAATTCAAATTCTTGTAGCAAAATTATCCATCTTGCTATCCTCCCTGATGGGTTAGGCTTATTGACAATATATTTTAGAGCCTAATGATCTGTTACAACTATAAATTTCTACCCTAGCAAGTAATTTCTAAACTTCTTTACAGCAAAAATGATAGCTAGAGCCTCTTTTTCAGTTACAGTATAATTTACCTCAGCACTGCTCATTTGTCTGCTCCCAAAGTAAATTGGATGTTCATTCCCATTTTCATCCTTTTGGCTCAAAGTACTTCCTAGTGCTGCATCTGAGGCATCAGTGTACACAATGAATGGCTTGCTCCAATCTGGATTCTTTAAAACAGGTGAAGACACCAGGGCTTCCTTCAGTTGTCCAAAAGCTTCATGTGCCTTATTTCCTGGTTCATAAGTAACATCCTTCTTCAAGAACTGGGTTAGTGGCTGTGTAATCTTTGAGAAATTCTTGATGAACCTTCTATAGTAACCCACATGGCCTAAAAATGATCTCAACTTACTTCTATTCATAGGAAATGGTAAATCTTTGATTTTTGAAACTTTATCAGGATCAGTACCAATACCATCTCTGGATACAACATGCCCTAACAAAACGCCTTTAGAACATCCAAAGACACACTTTGTAGGGTTTAGTGAGGCTTGTGCTTCATCTAACCTTTGAAATGTTGTCTCCATCTGGTGCAGGTGGTCCAACTTGCTCCCATAGATGCAAAAATCATCCAGAAATACTCTGATGAAGGTCCCAATGTAGGGTTCGAAACACCCTATTCATCAAACGCTGGAATGTTGCTGGAGCATTACACAACCCAAAAGGCATAACTCTATAAGCAAACATTCCCCAAGGAGTGGTGAACGTGGTCTTCAACTGATCTTTCTCCGCTATACGGACTTGGTTGTATCCGCTATATCCATCAGCAAAACTATAACACTCCTGGCCAGCTACTTCGTCCAAGATCTGATCTGAGAATGGAAGAGGGTAATGATCCTTCTTTGTTGCCTTATTGAGCTTCCTGTAATCAACACAAATGCGTAGCTTCCCATTCTTTTTTATTGAGATCACAATGGGAGAAACCCATTCTGAATTCTCCACAGCAAATATGAATCCTGCATCAAGCAACTTATCTATTTCTTCTTTTACAGTCTTGGAAAAATTAGGATTCATTCTATATGGCATTTGCTTTATAGGCCTTAGCACCATCTACCAGCTCAATAGAATGTTCTACCCAACTTACTTGACGGAGTTCCTTGTAATCAAAAGTGAATATGTGTATGTACCTTCAAAAGAGCTGGAGGTAGGATTCCTTCTCACTCTCCATCACAGCATCACCAATCTTTATTTGTTGGAGACGATCATCAACTTCTTCTTCAGATAATTTTATGGGGTCATGAGTCAGTGTGACTAGAAGGATATCCATGACTGAAACATCAACCTCACTTTCTTCATCTTCAGTGTCCACTTCACTGGTACTAGAGTAATCAGAGGATGTCCAATCATCAGTTTCATCACTTGAATCCACAGGTTCTGCCTTATGATGTCGAGGGATCACGTTTATCTTCACCCTCTCTCTACCACATCCAAGTGTCATGAAGCCTTCATTCTAGTAGTTTCTTGCATGAACTCTCCTTAGCCATGGTCTTCCCAGCAACATTGGGTATGCAACAGTACCATTTTTCATCACCTGAAAGTCTACCACACATACAACACCCATAACAGATATTGCCACATTTGAAACTACACCTTCTGGTTTAGTTTTTCCCTTATTTAATGACCTTAACATAAGTGTTGAAGGGCGATCAATTTTTAAACCCAACATATTCATTACAGACTCGGTCATTACATTAACTGCAACACCTCCATCAACTAAGACATCATGAATTGAAATACCATTACATAATACCTCAGCTTGTGGAGCATAGGGATCCGCCTCTACCTCCAAAACAGGGACCTCAACCTCCTTCCTTCGTCGAGCATTGAGTCCACTTTGCAGCTCCCGCCTCTTCTCAGAAGACATAGCCAAGAGTTGACCATATGTAATATTTGCAGGCCTTTTGGACAGATCTTCCAAGATGGAGTATGGTCCTTGCCCCTGTGAAATCAGAAAATCCTACACACCCAACTTTCTTCTCCTATGTTTCTTACTAGTTTCTCCTTTCATCTTCTTAGGATCATTTCCATCTTGATTATCTTTTTCTTTCTTTCTTTTTGTTACAAACACATCTACTTCATTATTTCTGCTCTTATCTACTACATCAAAAGAATTCACAGGTGCTTTTCCTTTATCATTATCTCCTTTACCAGATGTAGAAGCTCTATCTGGACAATTATACTTATAATGACCCTTTTTATAACAACCATAACATACAACTTCAGAAATATTTCTTTTTGGACCTCTATCTCCTCCCTGAGAACTAAATTCTTTTCCTTGAAGAAGATTAATAGTTAACTGACCCATCTTTTTGAGCAGATCTTCATACTCAGTAGATGTACTAGGAGAAATATTTTTGCTCACCGAGAGTGGTTGTGGATTCTGGAGCAAAGGTGCTGGTGTAGGCTCTACTTTAGCAACAATTTCTTTGGGCTCCTCTTCCATGCTTTCTTCTTGCCTTCTTGTAATCTCCTTTGCTTGTTCAATGGTAGCTGGGTGGTCATACTTCACTCGTTGTCTGATCTCTGGCTTCATCCCAAGAATGAAGTGCTTACATAGGAGATTATCCACGCCATTCATCAACCCATCCGCTAATCCTTCCTTTCGAATCTGGGCATCGAGCTTCCTCCTTAGCTCTAGAACACGAGCATGATAATCCCTTATCTTCTCCTTCTCTCCTTGGGTTAGCTTTGTGATATCGATCATGAGATCTGCATATCTCTGTTGTTCACCAAATTCTTCAAGAAAACTTTCAGTTAATAAATCCCATGAGTTTTTCACATTATCACCTAGTGTTTCAAACCACCTAAGGGCTGAACCATCCAAAAAGGTAGGAAAAAATTCAGTCCATTGTTCCCTTCTTATAAGGCCATTACAAATACAAGATCGTTTAAACTCTTGAATGAAAGAGGAAGCATCTTCATTAGATTGGGCTGAAAAAATAGGAATCTTCCCCATTTTCAAAAGTAACCACAATGAAATACCAACCCAAAAGTACAATCAACAAGACTTATGTGCACCAATAATTAAAATCACTATAATAGAAAATAGAAATGACCACGGTAAACTATGGTAAAACTTGACTTACTGCGGTAAAAACTGACTTTACTGTGGTAAACACTATTCACAGTAAAAAGTGAAGTTACTGCGGTAAATACTATTCATGGTAAAAAGTGACTTTACTGTGGTAAATACTATTCACAGCAAAAATGACTTTACCATGGTAACTACTATTCACGGCAAAAATGACTTTACCATGGTAACTACTATGCACAGTAAAAACAAGGTTACCCTCCAATTGATTTTTGACTAAGTGGGAATATCTCTCCAGACAATCCACCAACGAGGAATGGTCCCGACAACGGAACCAAAATGTCATCACCAATCCGGCACTATGATAATTCTTCACCGGGAACTCCTCGTGCTATGATTATTTACTAATGCACAGCCTTTAGTTTGGTGGATGTAATCTGGAAACAAAGCAACAAACGTAACACAAGAATACCATCGACTATGATAAGACGGAATGATGAAAAATCTGAAATATCAAAGTAAATTATAATATTAACATGAAATTGTTACAATCTCACCCATGAGGTACTTTAAGTGTTATTGACTTCACTTGCCTTCCACCAATACTATGGAAGAAACTTTACAATTACACCTCTTAATAGCTTCTTCAACACACCTTTAAACTGATGGCTTCCTTTACACACTTCATACAATATTTCTCACTACTTCCTTCTATGCTAAATGAGGGGGGTGGCCTCTTTATTTATAGAACTTCCAGGCTTATCCATCTTATCTCTAAGATAGGATAAGAAATCCACTCTGATGAATCATATTCCATACCTTAACTTTTATCTGTACATGTAAGCTTATCTCTTAAGATAAGATAAACCTTATCATTTCAAATGGGTTCCACATTTTTTAGAATTTTTACAAATAAAATAGACAAAATATTTATGACCTCACTCATTGTCCTTATCACCAATATAATATTTCTAATTCCTAATCATGTAGACCCTACTTCTCTACTTATCCCAACTTTGACATTTTAACATTACCGGACCACTTACGACAAATATTTACTTTTTACAACATTCCTATTGTACTTTGAATGTTACCGTACTCTACATTATTGGTGGCACCGTACTGACGGCGCTGTTATCTTCTATCAGACGCTACTACTAATTACACTTAACAACATCCTATTCCTAATACAACTTGGAAAGGGTATAAATCCCTGCATGAGGAACATTCGTAAGTGGTCTATGTTGTCACCAAACCACTTCACCCCACGAATGTCCTTGGAATTAATCAATACATTCGATGTGATTGGGACACATGGGATCACCTCTGAATATGTGGGACTTGCACTTGAGGTGAACCTCCGGAGAAGGCCAACTTCCTCTTCCTAAACTAAACACAACACTACTTCTAATGTAGGAAAAATGACTAGCTAGTCCTAAGCTAACATTTCACAGGATTAGGGAGAGAGATTGCAAAGAAATAAAATCTATGCTAGAAGTGGTGATGTACCAAGAAAAGGGATGTTCAACTTCCAAAAGGGTTAATGTGGGTAGGATGCTTGCATCATTGGCCACCTTCACCTATTGCAACTTGGAAAGGGTATAAAATACCACAGACTGAAAGCACACGTTCCTTCGTTAAACTTTTAACATACATAATAGAAAGATCAACTTTTATTTGATACATAGATAATTTATCAAGAGGATAATCACAAGCACATGTTAAGCATCTACTTCAGTGATAATAATAATGCAACTTTGAATCAATAGAAGGAAAATAGATTCTCACAACTGATGAAAGGTAATCACACTATTCTTTTCACAATATGAAATAGATAATCCAAAGTAAAGGCAAACTAATCAATAATGCCAAGGAATCACATTCACAAAGCATACAATGACTAATCATTCAACATAGTAAAACAGATCATCAAGTGCAAGGTATAACTCTGAATTTAATTAAAAGGTTTCAACCAATCTCTAAAAGTACTCTTCCAAGATTGAAGAGAAACTTCACCAAAAATTTCTAAAAAATATGTCTCGCTAAATAATGGAAGCATTCCACTATTTATAAGTTCCTATCCTAAGCCATTACAGTTGGGCCCTTGACTAAAATTTAACTTAAAAATAAAAATTTCATTAATATTAAGGGAACATGCTCCCATGAAAATAGAAAATTTGTTGCTAAAGGTTTGAACAAGTCAACCCTATAACTTTGACTGATCCTATAGCTTGAAACTTGTCCTTACATGGCTGCTTAGCCTTGGCCTAATTCATCTGCATCTCCCTTACTTGCATTTTTTTGTTGTCCCTCCTCCCATACAACCATTTGGTGTCTGTACTTGTAGAAGCGCTTAATAACCCCCTGAGTTTCTTCATCTCTAGGCCCAAATGCATAGTGATTCACTACGTCTTCTGTCTCGATCTCCTTTGTGATCCTAGCTGGCAATCTCCGAAGTTTATTTGTAACTTTCTTTAGTCTCCCTATGAAATTTTTACATAATACCAATCGCTCAATGGAGTCATTATCAAAAATCTTGGTGACCTCAATGTCACACTTCACCAAATCTTTGAAATTCTCCTTAATCTGATCCTCAGGAAGAGCATCAATATTTTCATTGAATAATTTGCAATTAGCATTGTTAAACTCCTGTGAGATGTCATTCACAGAATTTGTAATCTCCACTCATTTATCCTCCAATTTATTTATCAGATCTTGTAATACCTGACATTAGAATTCCATGGCCTTTTGATATTCAAACAATTTAGAGGCATCATTAATCACCTCTTCCTAAAGAAGCAAGTCAAAATCCTCTTCTCTAATGTCACTCCATGTTGCCAAACTTAAATTTATATTACTATTATCCTCATAGAAGGATTTGTCCATCTTAGCAATGGTGGTTTTTGCAACCTGCAAATCATTATATATCTCAACTGCTTCCTTGATCAAAGGATTAGCTTCCTGTAGAATTATCTCCATCCATCTACTCATTGATCTCCCTTTTTGGCCTACCTTCTCGAGATCATGATAAGAAATATCATCGATTGTAGATGACATTTTCATAGCCATAGTAGTTGATACCTTAGTGGATGGAGTGGGTTGGGTTACTTTACGCAGTAGTGTAGTGAGCTGCTCGACCTTGGCTTTGAGCTCATCTTCGGTGGCCTTGTCTTTGTCATATTTCTCCAAAAGGGCCCAAAGAGTAGTGTTTACAGCTTTCTTGGCTCCTTCATGAGTAGCCTTCCCCAATGAGAATTTTGATATTCGGTAATCTACTGCTGTGATTGTTTCTCTTTTTTTTCCCTCAACGGGGGTGGCCACTTCTATCACAAGCTCTCTAGATGAATTAATTGTCAGACTTGATATGGTGCTTGGCCTCTCATTATGTCTTTTGGGCATAGAGTCCAATATGATGAGATATATAACATCCCCTAGAGGAACCTTTTTCTTTTTCTTAAGAGTTTGTCTAAACAGCCATTCTGGTATGGCTAGAGCCGATGAAGATGGAGTGGCAGATCCAATACCTAAAGCATCAGTCAGAGCAAGATCACTAGAAATATTAGCTGGTATTTGAGTAGAGGTAGAAATGATGGAAGGAATGGATATAAGGACAGTCATAGGAATTAACAAAGCAATACTAGGGGTTGTAATTGATGAAAATGGAAGTGTTATCCAAAATGAGCCCCCTGTTTATTTTGGCTAACTTGCCTTCATTATTTCCTTCCTTGTGCTTCAAATTCAATTTTCACACATTGAAAGTTCTCAAAATATTCTAGAAATGGATTCATTAGATAGAGAATTCTTTCCCCTTTCCAAAAAGGTAAAATTTTCCTCCTAACTCCTTGTAATTTTTGAGTTATGGCTTGGCGAAGTTTTTTAGGGATTTTTTCCCTAGACAGGCCCGTAGTCAGTGGAAAGATGCCATGTGGTAGGGTGGAGTGCTGGGTGTCGGGGGAATTTTGGAGTTTTTTGGTGCTTCAGTCAAAGGGCGCAGAGGAAATTTTTTGCCCGAAGGCCTGCGGATCATTTTGAAGCTGCCACGTGTCCTGTTAGCAACAGAGTCAGGCCAGCGGGAGGATTTGGTAAAATTTGCCAAAGTTACAAAAAGAAAAAAGGCATGCATTGAACTTGTGCCCCCATCGATCAATTGAATGGTGCCATGTGTCCATGTCAATAGTGGAGGTCAGGCTAGCAGAGAATTTTGGGAAAAATTTCCCAATTGCGCAAAAGGGTAGAAAGTGATCTTGAGGCCTGCGGATCAGCCAGAGGGTGATACGTGGTAGTGGGGCATGAAGAATTTTGAGGAAATTTTCCCAAATTCAAAAAAGAGGAAAATTTTCAAGTTTTGGCCCACCAACCTGAATTTTGCCCTAAAATTGCCATTTTTGCCCTAGATCTTCAAAGGGGCATAACTTTCGATCTCGAGCTCGGATTTTCGTGTTCTTTATATCAATGGAAATATTTTGAAATCCTCTACATGATGGAATATTCAATTTCAAATTTTTATTTGGATTCATGGGAGAAAATTAAGAAAATGTCTCTGGCATACAAAAACGTAGAAAAATGCCCCCAACCACCAAAATTAATGAAGTATGGGCCTCTTTCTTGCTCTGCAGAGCAATGTACTTTGGTGTATGGGTTTGTCCATGAAGCCCATCACTTTACAGGAGAGATAGAAGGGATTTTTTGGTGGTTGTATTTTCAAATCAAATTTTCACATTTTTTCCTTCCATTCTGTTCGATGGATAAAAGCCAATTTTGGCTCATTTTTAAAATAGTTTATTCATCATTCTTTTCTACGTCTCCCTTATTTTCTTCCTTAGGGTTGAAAATGGAGTTTGAACCTCCTCCTCTACTTTGTAATGGAATTTTTTCCTCTTACCCATGAAATGATGTTTTGTGTAAACTTCTGGAGCAATAAAAACATGTTTTGTGATGTATTTGTCTATCCTTACTCGTTTTTTCTTATTTCCTTCTTGTCTCTCTTCATTTCAGGTATTTATGCATGTTTGGATGTTCATTGCAAGTTTTGGAGCTGTGTTCATGGAGTTTTGGAAAAAAAATTGTGTGAAATCCATCCTTTGTTTTTTGATGCACTTGTCCATCCTTTCCATTGCTCACCTCTCTTTATTTCCATGGCAGTTTTGATAGATGTTCAAGATTTTCCTTCTCTGGTGTATCACCGTTTTAGTGTAGGCTCTATTTTTCCCTCTTTTCTCTCTCTCTCTGTCTCTTGGCATAGTTAGATTAGGATTAGATTAGCTTTCCTGCACTAGAATAGTTTGTGGCAGGTAGTTTAGAAAGAGGAACCAACCTTCATTAGAGAGTTTTCTCACCTTGCAAGGTCCCACACCTTGGAGAAAACTCAATGTTGTGCAATCACACTAAATGACCCAATTCTGGACTACATATCTGAAGGTCATTTAGGGGGTGCTATAGATTTGCGCTAATATTTTTGGCACACCCGATGGGACCTTAAAGGTCTTCCACTTTATTTTTGATAGGTTGGTGTGTTCCTATTAAAGATTCAACCTTTGTAGTCATATTCAAAAGCATATCTGGCGAATCCGTCTAGTAAACAACTCATTCTCTAAGTTGCAGACCTATTTTCCATTCATTTCCATTCATTCTTCTTTCCATCTCTTCCATCTTATTTCATTCCATGAAGTTGTGCTATCATGAATTCATTTCCATCATGGAATTTGCATTCACAATAGCAACAATATATTCCACCTCCAACATGTTTCTCAAATCCTCCAAATCAGCATTTTGATCAAATTCAAAATTAGTATGCATATCCATATGAGCAATGCCAAAGTGAGTTTGGCTATGAAGCACATCAAGCACAAGGCTACGCATATGATGAGGGTAGTGAAGAAGAAGATGCTGATTTGTTGGAGAAGATCTAAAAGATGGATATTGGCATGGTACAATCCAGATCTCAAGCACAAATGAAGGCATTTCAAATTGGTTTCAGAGCACCTTGTCCATGGGAAGGCCCTTTTCCAAGACATTATAGCCCTCAGGAGAAGCTAGACTTCATGATTGAGATGTTTCCCCAACTTGCACAATGGATAGTAGAGATAGATTCCTATAAATTTGGTGCTGAGAAACATTGTCAATGGGTAAGTTCTACACCATCATCTAGTTTTTTTCCTTCCATTCCTCAAGCATCACCATCTCATTTTGGATGCCAAATTCCAAATCCAGCCCTTGCTGCCCCAAGTGTTGATTCCATTTCTCCATTCCCTAGTCTTCCACCCCATCTCAATTCTTCTATCCTTTCCCTTCCAAAAATTCATCCCCTCCACAAGAGCTAAAAGAAATACCTTCCCCTCCAAAGAAACAAGAAGTTCCACCTCCCTTCCCACCATAAATAATTGCAAAACTAATTGAGTTACAACCCACCCCTCCTCTTGCATTCCCAAATCCATGTTGGGAAGATAAAAATTAGAATGCTAGTCAAGGAAAAAAAAAGTGGAACCTAATAGAGAAGAAATAATAGACAACTTGAAGAGTTGGGCTCTCAAATTCGGGATAACTAAGATCCTCTTGCTAGTTAAGCCTATAGAGGAGATAAAGGGTGAAAAACAAGTGGTGGCCAAGACTAACTTTGTTGCAGCAGAAGAAGAGAAAAAAGAATAAGTAGATCAACAATCAATTTTCTCGGAATGTAGTGTCCATGTTGGCACTTTGCTGGAAGAAGATGCTGATCCGATAGAATTTACACAATTAGCCATGGAAGAGGAAAGCTCTAAAAGAGATCTTGCAGCCCCAACTTCTCCTCTAGAGTAGCAGATTGAAGAGTTTGACTTGAAAAACTTCATGCTAGAGGAAGAGTTCAATCAAGAGAAATATTTTCTTCAAGCAGTAGAGGAAGGAGAAGCTACTCCAAATCCAAAAGAAGAGGAGCACATTCTAGCTGTGGAGGAGAAAAGTGTAGATCCAAAAGTTTTCAGCACAAAATAGGCTATAGAAGAACCTTTAGTTCTTCCTTCTACTTCATTATCTTCAAGCTCCAACGTTGAAGATGAGTTTTATCTTTCAAACTTCACCTTTGAGAATGAAGATAAACATGGTGATCAAGTTGTAAATCAAAAGAACACCGTGGAGGAGGTTGAGCATTTGTAGCAGGACAGTAATGAGGCAGTTTATCTATCAGATTTGGAGGATTGTTTTGATGGAGAAGGACTGGTTTAAATCACACAATTTTCTCCTCCTTCATCCACCTTCCAAACACAAGAGCTTTCTACTATGAAGGAGAGCATTCATTTGCAGCAACTTGCATTATATAGAAGCTCTTTGGAATCAAGTTTGGGAGATTTAAATCTTCCATACTCTCCATTGGAGGAATAAGGGAAAGAGCAGGAGAACTTCATCATTGCTTCCACACCATCCATTCAAGAAGGTCTACAAGAGGACTCCATTTTTAGAGTTAAATTTCAGAGCTATGGGCATATCAAATGGATCAGACCTTGCCCAATAAGGTATTTGGCTTCATTGGAGCCAAAGGGCAAGCCACAACCAGTCATGCTTGCATCTAAGCATGAGGATGAGCTATAAAGTACCAAGGATCAACTACCATACCTCTTCAATCCAAATGCAAAGAAACTAAAAGAGGTATTGGATTTGTCTTCAGTTTATACCTTGCTAATTTGTATAGAATACCAACTTCTTGTTTATTTTCCACTCATCCTAGCAACCATGATTAGCTCCAAATCATTTGCATGGCTGCCAATTTTGAAGAAAGGAAGTTATTTTACATAACCAGCTGCAAGATTTATTTAGCTTACCTTTTCTCTTGGTTAGAGTAGTGTAGGTAGGTTTTCTTTCAGCAGAAGAAGTGCTTTTTCACACTCTGCATGTTCCATTTGGATCATGTATGATTTTAAGTTTGTACATAGTTTTTGTGGTGCTGGTTTTTTTCTCTTGCACAGTTCATTTCAATGGCATTTTGGTGAGGACAAATCCAAGTTTCAGTGGGTTTCCAAGTGGCTTAGAGGTAATATTTTCATAGTTTAGATCAGAATTGGCAATCAAGCTTGACTCCATGCCTAATGGATGCTTCAAAGGCCACTGATCATTCATCTAGCAGGAAGATGACCCCTGAGAGTCACCAAATTGTTATCCAAAATGAGCCCCCTGCTTATTTTGGCTAACTTACCTTCATTATTTCCTTCCTTGTGCTTTAAATTCAATTTTCACACATTGCAAGCACTCAAAATATTCTAGAAATGGATTCATTAGATAGAGAATTCTTTCCCCTTTCCAGAAAGGTAAAATTTTCCTCCTAACTCCTTGTAATTTTTGAGTTATGGATCGGCGGAGTTTTTTGGGGAATTTTTTCCTAGATAGGCCCATAGTCAGTGGAAAGATGCCATGTGGCAGGGTGGAGGGGTGGGTGTTGGGGGGATTTTGGAGTTTTTGGCACTTCGGTCAAAGGGCGCAGAGGAAAATTTTGGCTCGAAGGCCCACGGATTATTTTGGGAGGATTTGGTGAAATTTACTAAAGTTGTAAAAGGTGCAAAGGTGTGCATTGAACCTGGACCCCCATCAACCAATCAAATGGTGCCACATGTCCATGTCGGTAGCAGAGGTCGAGCCAGCGGAGAATTTTGGGGAAAAAATCCCAATTGCGCAAAAGGGCGGAAAGTGATCCTGAGGCCCATCGATCAGCCAGAGGGTGACATATGGCAGCGGGGTGGTGAGGTGCAGATAATTTTGAGGAAATTTTCCCAAATTCAAAAAAGAGAAAAAGTTTCAAGTTTCGGCCCGCCAACCTGAATTTTGCCCTAGATGTTCAGAGGGGCATAACTTTCGATCTCGAGATTAGATTTTCATGTTATTTGTATCAAAGGAAAGCTGTTGAAATCCTCTACATGATAGAATTTTAAATTTCAAATTTTTATGGGGATTCATGGGAGAAAATTGAGAAAACATCTTTGGCATACAAAAACACAGAAAAACGCCCCCAACCACCAAAATTAATGAAGTATGGGCCTCTTTCTTGCTCTGCAGAGAAATGTACTTTGGCGTATGGGTTTATCCATGAAGCCCATCACTTTTTAGGTGAGATTGAAGGGATTTTTAAGTGGTTGGAGTTTCAAATCAAATTTTCCCGCATTTTCCTTCCTTCCATTTTGTTTGATGGATAAAAGCAAGTTTTGGCTCATTTGTAAAAAAATTATTCATGATTCTTCTCTGCCTCTCCCTTCTTTTCTTCCCTAGGGTTGAAAATGGAGTTTAAACCTCCTCCCCTACTCTATAATGGCATTTTTTCCTCTTACCCATGAAATGATGTTTTGTGCAAACTTCTGGAGCAATAAAAAACGTGTTTTGTGATGCATTTTTCCATCCTTGCACATGTTTTTCTTGTTGTGATGCAACATTATCACTCTTGTATGATGAATTCAGGACTTCATCATTATAATGCATGTCCTTTAGCACATTAGCCAAACCAAATTGCCAAACTTCATCAAGGGTTAATCTTTCATAATCCCTTTGTCACACAATGTATTTGTCCCAACAATGAATCCAAATATCTTCTAATTGGGGTACGTGAGCACTGGACTGACCTGTCACTCCAAACTTACCCCAATAATAAAAATTAGTCCGCGGATGAATGGTCTGCAGGGTTACCTTAGCCACTTTTGCTTCAATGATTTTTTCCTTGTGAATATTTGACAAAGAATTCTTGCCAATCAAAACAGGGAAATGCATTCTCACTTTGTGACACTTGTTTTGGATTCAATGATAATCCAAAAACTACTGAACTAATTCCAATAGAATCCATTTGATAGTGGGACACCTTGGCAATTTTCTTGGGGCACCTGTGAAACCCTATATCCAGATGTAGGTGAATGTAGGAAATTGGAAATAGATTTCTACCCATTCCCGCACTTCTTTGAAAGCCTCATCAGAAACCCTCCTATTGTATAGTTCTTTTTCAAAATGATAGAGGATAATGATGAAGAAAGTGTCATTGACTCTTCGAAAATGCCTTCTTCCTTCTTCCAGTGTGAGTTGTGGATAAAATTCATATATTTGGGAGGTGTTGCGAACACCCCTCGTATTCAAACCCACAAAATCTCCCATAGCAACATCCGCATACACCAAGAAATATGTCATGTAGAAGGTTTTTTTTTCTAACACTCTACCCAATTGGTAGCTAATGGTGCCACTAATGTGCTACCCCCATCAGATAAACTCATCATTCTTCTTAATAGTTGCAATGTAAAAAAACATTCATTCCTAGAATTCCTTTGTAGAAGGAAGACCTAAAACTCTGCTTAACAGCACAATAAGATCATTGAATTCCTGAATAAAATCCAATCAGTGCATAGTTTGGGTAATTTGGTGAAATTCTTAGCCAGATAGGATTTCATCATAACCTTTGAGCTTACATCCTCTTTCTTATCCCAATGTGCCACTATTATTTCTGGTGAAATTGTGGCGTAATCTTGAACATCTAGAATTTTAAGCAGATCCTCAAAGAAATTTGGGTCCAAACACATTATCACCTTATCATCACTATCCCTAACTGACATGGAGTCTTCTTCAAAGTGGGCTGCTACAACTAAGACAAATTCTAGTAAATGCATAGATGCGGGAAAACTGGCGGCAAGGGAAAGCCCACTGTCATAGATGGCCTGCATCCATGGTTTCTTGTTTGGATCCTTTAATCTTTCCCAGAAATCAGGAAGATCAATTTTTCCTAGATTTGTGTCCCCAATATTTCCTAAGTCGGAGGACAGGAAGGATTAGGGAGAAACCCCAAGAAATGAGTATTTCATCTCCTCTTTTCCTTTTGAAGTGGAATCATACATCAAACCCTATGTTTTAGAAGCTAAAGCTGTATAAATTCCAAAAATATGAAAGGAAATCTTTGAAATTCCGAATTAGAAAAGTTCTGAAAGAAATCACCGAATCGAAATCCCCAAATAATTTCTTCGAAGGAGTTTCCCGAACTGAAATATCTGAAACCAAAAGTTCTAAAAGAAATATTTGAAACCAATTTGTCCGAAAAGAAATTTCCCAAAATGTTTTTTCAAAGTTGAAGGTTCTCTAAACCTGAAAGTAAAAAACTTCTAAAATTCTAAACTGAGAAAGTTCTGAATTAAATTTTTGAAATTGATATCTTTGAAGGAAAATTCCTGAATAATTTTCTCACTTAATGATCTTCCGAAGGAATTCCCTAATGGAATTCTCGAAATGAGTCTCTCCAAACAAGTCTGAGGAATTTACAAAATGATGTTAAATCGCCAAAGCTGGAAAAAGAGAAACGAAAAGAAGTATGGGAGGCCTAGAAGGATCCTTTGAACAACTTTGAATACCTAGAGAAAACTTAAAAAGTGAAACATGGTGAACCAAAAGAGCGGCATCATAAAAACACAGAGGGAAACCAAAAGGAAAATCAAAATGAGAAAGAAATGGAGGAAAAATACCTAAAACCAAAATAAATATAAACAAAAAACTATACCTTGAAAAAGATGTCGTAAAGTACAAGAATGGGATGTCAGAGCAAATGTGCCAGGTAAAAATGAAAAGTAAAAATCCAAGTTTAAATAGAAATCCTGATATTAATGGTAAAAATATGATCTGTACGGAGGTAGGTGAAAATTAATTGTGTGCAGAATCTCCAAAGGTCCAAAACTTGAAAGTCTGAAATTCTAAAAATTTGGGATTTCAAACTTCGGGGATTAGGAGGTAAAAAGACGAATTGGTGATGAAAAAATATGAAACATGAAAACCCAAAAGTTTGAAAATTTGGACTTTCAGACATTCAGACTTTGAAAAACTTCAAGTAAAAATCCTAAAAAATACTTAGAGAACTCCAAAAACCTGAAACCTAAAAACCCAAATTTTAGGTTTTCAGACATTCGAACATCGGAAGTTCGAGAGGGATTTAAACAAAAAAGAGCCAAAAAGTCCTGAAACTAGAAAGCTTGAAAGTCTGAAAATTTGGACTTTCAGAGTTTCAGACTTCAGAAAATTTCAAACGAAATTCTGAATCCGAGCTAAAGAACTCTGAAAGAGGAAAAAAAAACTTTGAAGTCCGAAAATTTGAAAAATTTATATTCTCGGGCTTAGCAAAAAATTTCACGGTGCGTGGATTTCTGTAAAAACATTGGTCTGACACATAGCTTTCTTCCAGGTGGGTTAAATGGTTAAATTTTTTGGCAATCTTTAGGGAATGCTTGCCTGCTAAGCTTTTAGACCAGCGGCCTTAAGCAAAACATTGGGCAAAGGAGTCTAAAATACCAAAACCAAAACAGAAAACATGTAAGCAAAAGAAAATTAAAAAAACAATGTGCAGAGCACTTGGAGGAAAAGACATAACACTGTACAGGGTGGAACATCCTCAAAAAAAAGATTTGAGATGTATCCCGTTCACATGAATGGGAAATTCTTCTCCATTGAGTCTGGGTAGGAAAAATGAATTTGCCTCTTTGTAGCTTGTAATAACATAGGGCCCATTCCAGAGAGCATCGAACTTGGAATGCCTGTCGGGTTTGGCATGATCTTCATCCCATTTTAGAACCAAATCCCCTTCCTTGAGAAACCTATCAGAGGCTTTCCTATTAAAGAATTTCTTGACCTAAGCCTGATGTTCTGTCAATGTATTCATGGTGGTGTTTTGAATCTCTTATAGCTCCATGAGTTCAGAAAACCTCCTTGTTAAGGCCTCATCTTCCATAACTTCAAGTCAATAAGCCAAGTCCAGGGAAGGAATTTCCAAGGAAATTGGAAGTTTCACTTCCCTTCCATATACAAGCATGAAAGGAGAAACCCTGATGGCATTTTTAGGTGTTATTCGATCAGCCCATAGGGCAGTCTTGAGCTGTGTATGCCAGGTTCTTCTATTAGCCTCCATCATGCGCTTAATGATTCTTATAATATTATTGTTGGTGGATTTGGCCAACCCGTTTCCCTATGGGTAATAGTTATATGAATTATTGAGGTAAACTCCATTCTTGATGGCCCAATCACTTATCTTCATCCCGAGGAAAGACATAGCATTGTCTGAGATAACAGTAAAAGGAACACCAAACCTTGTCATCAAATTTTCTAGAAAATCCATAACAGCCTTTTCATTACTTTCTTTCAGGGATACTGCCTCTGTCTAGTGAGTGAAATAATCTGTGGTAGTAAGGACCCATTTATGCCCCTCGCTGGATGGAGGATTAATCATCCCGATGAAATCTAGTCCCATTGAATGAAGGGTTGATCCACCTGAACTGGGTGTAATGGGAGAGCTGTCAGCCTCTATTTACCTAAGAAAAGAGCACACTCTTTACATTTCCTCACCCAGATATGAGATTCTTTGAACAATTATGGCCAGTAAGAACTGGCTCGCATGATCTTGGTGGTGGTTATTCATGCAGAGTAATGTCCTCCAGACAGGCCAGTGTGGAATTATCCTAATACATTGTTCACCTATTCTGTCCTGATGCAGCGTAGAAGAACACCATTTATATCCTTTCGGAAGAGAACATTATCTATCATGACATATGGAATAGATTGTAAATGGAAATTTCATCTCTAGAATGTATCCTTGTTTGGAGGATATATCCCTGAGAGAATAAAATTATGCATCTTAGTTGACCAATCAATACAATCATTTCCTTCATCATCATGCAGAAGCATGACATCTTCCATATCTTTGGTCTCCATGTTCGTGGCCAACTATTGACATAACCCTTTTCCCTTGACAAGCTTAGTGACCTTGATGTGTATGTCATACTCCATTAATTTCATAATCCACCCAGTGTGTTTCTCATTCATCTCCTTATTTAACAAAAACTCTTTGATGCCAAGATGAGAAACCATTAAATGGATTTTATTGTTAGACAACAAATGCCTAAACTTCTTTAGGGCTCAAATGAATGTAAAGACCTATTTTTCGATGAAGGAATATTTGATTTTGTATTCCTTAAGAGACTGACTGAAAAAGGAAATGGGTTGCTCCATCAGGTCATCATTTTGCTGAGTGAGAATTCCTGAAATACTTTCTTGACCTGCGAAAGCGTAGATAATAAAATACCTATAAAACCGAGGATTCACCAGTTAAGGAGCTTGGGAGATAGATGTCTTGATGGATTCAAAACTTTCTCTTCCCTCCTTCATCCATGAAAATGGGACATTATTTTTAAGCATGGTCGTCATCAATTTTGCCAACATTGCAAACTAAGGAATAAATCTTTGCAAAAAATTTATAATTCCCAAAAAACTCTGGAGACCACTTTTATGACTTGGGAGGGATAAGGACATAATTGACTGAATCGTAGCTGGGTCGATAGATAACCCTACTGCTGACACAATATGTCCCAACAACTTTCCTTCCTACACCATGAAAATTCATTTTTTTGGATTCATTCAGACACCAAACTCCCTGCACCTTCGAAAAACTTTCCTGAGATGGGTGATATGATCCTCAGCATGTTTAGAGTAGATAGTGATGTCATCAAGATAAACCAAGATCATATCATTGATGACTCCCTTAAACACCATGTCCATGGCTCTCTGAAAGGTGGCCCCTACATTAGATAATCCAAAAGGCATCTTGTTGTAAGCATACGTGCCCCATTTGGTAGTGAAATTTGTCTTAAATTGATTAGATTCTTGAACCAGAATCTGATTGTATCCTAAATATCCATCAAGCAAGGAAAATATTTGAGCCCCTGTCACTGTTTGGAGGATTTTTTCCATTGAGGGGAGAGGTTAGTGGTCCTTCAAAGAGGTGCAGTTCAGGTCCCTGAAGTCTATGTACAACTAGATTTCATCATTCTTTTTCCTTACGGGTACCAAATTAGCTACCCATGAAGAATGCTTAATAGGAAAAATTATACAGGCCTCAATAAGCTTGGTTAGCTCTTTCCGCATCAGGGGTTCAATTCTGGGATTAATTGGCCTTTTCTTTTAAATAACTTGTTTGGAGTTTGAATCCAGATCAATAGTATGTTGAGCTAAGCCGGTATCGAAACCACATAATTCCTTGTAGCTCCATGTGAAAACATCATGGTATTCCTGACATAATCCAATGAAAGCCTCTTTCTCTTGAGTAGTGCATACCTTACCAATTTTCAGGACCTTTTCACTTACCATCTCAACCTCTTCAAAATCTTCCTCTTTGACTACCATATTGGTGCTCTACTTGGCTTGATCATTTAAATTAAAAATGGATTCCAATGTAGCTAGGACTTTTGGCAGCTTGTTTCCCTTCAACTGTATAATTTGATCACCATAAGAGTTTTGGATTTTATCCTGATGTTTGGCAGTGAATTCTCCTTCTTACTGTAGGAAGAGAACTATCTTTTGATCACTATCAAACACCTACCAACTACTCACATTATTCAGTACTGCAGGACGAACCACCATTTTGACTGTCTATTGTCCTTCTTTCATGATGTCTGTTGGTACATCGTATTGAGAACCAATGGTATCCAATCTTTCAACATCTTGATTTTGTTTCCTGGGGATTGCATGAATTCTGAAAGCTTCAAAATCTTCTATCAGATCCCTGACCCAATTTTTATATGAGCGTAGTATATCATTTTTTGATGCACTACAGGTTGTAACATGGTGCACAACAAATTCACTATTGCTAAAGATAGTCAAGGTGCAGATTCCTCTTCATTGGGCCAATTGAATACCTTGTATACAACATTCATATTCAGTGACATTATTAGTACAACTGAATTGCAACCGAAAGGAAGAGAAATATTTGTTTCCTTCTAGAGATACT
The DNA here is from genome assembly GCA_019776745.2 of Taxus chinensis. Taxonomy (NCBI): domain Eukaryota; kingdom Viridiplantae; phylum Streptophyta; class Pinopsida; order Cupressales; family Taxaceae; genus Taxus; species Taxus chinensis. The sequence goes on along the minus strand of CM034155.1, from coordinate 420,457,048 downwards.
AACATAACCCCTGCACCAGATCCATTTTTACTTTGTGATCCATCAAATAACATCTACCATAGTTTGTTTGTATCGTTTGATGCCTTAACTAGTTAAGGTATGATGGCATCTTCTTCATGAATGCAATATGTACCTAATACAATCTCCTCCAAGAATAATAGACCAGATTCTTCATTTGCCAATAAATCAACATAGGGGTTGTATTGATGGTTTATACTCACTTCATCGCTAATCATATCTGGAACCTCTTTTACAAGAGTAGTTGGCTCATGATCTGCATCCTCATATTTGTGATCACAAATGGCATAATTACCATCTATGGGTTTGGATGTGTAAGGTTCCACATGATTGTGACAGATTGGATTTTCCCTTATAGTTACCTTAGTCCCATATCGGGTCCTCAAGATCATATGTGACCAGTTTGATGACAAATAACCCCCCATGTTTTGGTGAAATCCCATGATAAGCAGATGGCGAAGAGGGGAGGGAGACCAATGACAAATATGTCCTGTGTGAATGTCAAACTAGGACATGTGTGGATAGTAAGCTGAAGCCCCTTAGTGAACCCCACAGTTTGGACTACAGTACCATCTAGCTGAACAACCCCTCTTGAAATTGGAGTATATGGACTTTTTAGTACATCTTTAACTTGCTTAGGCATTATGGAACTACTGGATCGAGAATCGATCATACAATTGTGCACCAAATGGTCACCAATAATCAGTGAGATATAGAATTGTGGAGGCTTGTTGGTCTTAGCACATATTTTTGTCTCAGGTTGGCATAATCTAGTCATCACTGCTACTTCTTGACCTGACATTTTGTCAGTGGTGCTGAAGTTGTTCAAAGCCTAACGTAGCAAGTTCCTTTGAGAAGGAATCGGGAGTACATCCCACAATGTGATGCTCAAATTGGTCTTCTTCATTTGTTCCACGATGCTGAATGGAATCACTCCAACTTTGCTAATGCCTCTTGGGGAATCGGGGTCTTCCTTTGGATAATACTTATTGGGTATCGTGATACTTGAAGTCCCATATTTCTTTGTAGTCTGATCAACAGATATTTTTGATGATTTCTTTCTCGTGCCTTTATCATCTGATATTTGTGTTGGGGCCTGAGAAGTGGATGCCTGATTAGTATTAGAAAACTGTGAATCTATTGTCCTTTTCTTGGAACGTGTGTTAGACACTATGGTGGAGGGATTAGTATTCAAACCACAAAATTCTTTTGCTTTCCAATTTAGTAATGTGGTTTCATCAGGAGTTTGGCCTTGAATTTTGGAAGTGGATGGTCTAACAGATGATTCAAGTGGAGTAGTTATGCTTAGAACCATGAGGGCTTGACTCAAAACTCCATTTGGGATGAGATTCTAATTATGGGGTTGAGAACAAGGGTAGCACCATTCATAGTCTTGGATGAGGTTATTTTGGACTGAGACTATAGCTTGGGAAGAACTGGCAGCAAAAGGGTTCTGAAAATTCAAATTTTTTACATTTACAGCTTGGCTTGAGGCCTGATTTTGTGACTAATCATTTCCATGGAATGGAGGATGGTTCATCTGATATTGGGGTTGAAAGGGGCTAGCATACTGGGACTGTTGCCTCTTCATTACTACGAGTTCATTCCTGAAAGTTTGTAACAATGACTTTACTGCAGCCAAATCATTTGAGGGATTGGATGCATGCATAGCTATTGGAATAGAAGCTATCAGAACTGGGGAAATGACTAGCTGTTGGCCTGTAAGCTCTACAAAAATAGGAATGGGTGGTCTAAGAGAAATGTTACCTGTTTGAATCAAGTAATTTTCAGCTCGTATGAAAACTTTGTAAGCATTAGGGATAACAATTCCCCCCATGGATTGAATCATGACTACGACACCACTATTCAATGCCCATAAGTAATATAGAAATGTACTTTTTGGGGATGGCCTTACAAGTGCTGGGATATGTTTCCAAGTCTTGTCAAATTGAAGGTTGAAATTGCTCATATACTCTTGAGGAGACCGCTTGATAGTATGAAATTGTTCTACAAGCGAGAGATTATCACTTTTGTCTTCGAACTGCTTACACAACTTCATGCCTGAATCGTTCCAAGTGGTAACTGATCTAGTAGCTAAACTCCAGAACCATTGAAGTGCTCTGCCTTTAAATGAAGTAGTAAGGATTTAAACTTCCACATTATCTTCTGTGATACTGTGTACTACGTAGATGCTAGCTACATCCAGTATGTGCTCCCAAGATGAAACATTAGTCTCCCCAGTGTAAAATGGTAAAATTTTCAAGGTGGCTTCTGGTATGGCATCTCTTTGTGCTAATAGCAAAGGATTGTTGGCATTAAACAGAGGAAAAGTATTGGCTACCAGGACATTCAAAATTTGGTTGTGTCTTGGTGGGGAAAAATGTCTTTCAGGAGGAGTTGAATTCCCTCTACGAGGTAAAGCAACAACTGATGGTATTGAAAGGTTTCTTCCCCTTCTTCTTGGGGGAGATAAAGAAAGCTCTATATGATTATAATTGTCCCACCTTGAAGAATCTCTTGTGTGAATTCTTCGTAGGAGTTGATGTACTCATATTTGAATTCTAGAGAGATGGATTCGCTAGGTACCTTGTGTCAATGGAATGAGAAGAGAGGTACCAAATCTGTCCCACTAAGCTTGCTATAAAATGTTTTCACTAAATCACTGTACCCCCCTAATGGCCTAGGAATTAATCACAACATTCGGTGTGATTGGGACACATGGGATCACCTCTCAAATTGTGGGACTTGGGCTCGAGGTGAACCTCCAGAGAAGGCTAGCTTCCTCTTCCTAAACTAAACACAACACTACTTCTAATGTAGGAAAAATGGCTAACTAGTCCTATGCTAACATTTCATGGGATTAAGGAGAGAGATTGCAAAGAAATAAAATCTATGCTAGAAGTGGTGATGTACCAAGAAAAGGGATGTTCAACTTATAGAAGGGTTAATGTGGGTAGGATGCTCACATCATTGGCCACCTTCACCTATTGCAACTTGGAAAGGGTACAAAATACCACAGACTGGAAGCACACATTCCTTCATTAAAATTTAAACATACACAATAGAAAGATTAGCTTTGATTTGATACATAGATAATTTATCAAGAGGATAATCACAAGCACATGTTAAGCATCTACTTCATTGATAATAATAATGCAACTTTGAATCAATAGAAGGAAAATAGATTCTCACAACTGATGAAAGGTAATCACACTATTCTTTTCACAATATGAAATATATAATCCGAAGTAAAGGAAAAATAATCAATAATGCCAAGGAATCACATTCAAAAAGCATATAATGACTAATCATTCAACATGAGAAAATAGATCTTCAAGTGCAAGGTATAAATCTGAATATAATTAAAAGGTTTCAACCAATCTTTGAAAGTACTCTTTCAAGCTTGAAGAGCAACTTCACCAAAAATATCTAAAAAATATGTCTCTCTAAACAATGGAAGCATTCCACTATTATAAGTTCCTAGGCTGAGCCATTAAAACTGGGCCCTTGACTAACATTTAACTAAAAATAGAAATGTCATTAATATTAAGGGAACATGCCCCCATGAAAATAGAAAATTTGTTGCAAAAGGTTTGACCAAGTCAACCCTGTAACTTTGACCGATCCTAGAGCTTGAAACTTTTCCTTTTATGGCTGCTCAGCCTTGGTCTGATTCATCTGCATCTCCCATACCTGAAATTTTTTGTTGTCCCTCCTCCCATAAAGGCATTCCATGTCTGTACTCAAAGAAGTGCTTGATAACACCCTGATTTTCTTCATCTCTAGGCCCACATGCATAGTGATTCACTACATTTGCTATCTCGATCTTTGAAATTTATTTGTGACTTTATTTATTCTCCCTATGAAATTTTGACATAAGACCATTTGGTTAATGGAGTCATTATCAAAAGTCTTGGTGACCTCATCATCACTCTTCACCAAATCTTTAAAATTCTCCTTAATCTGATTCTCGAGAAGAGCATCAATATTTTCATTGAAGAATTTACAATTGGCATTGTCAAACTCCTCTAAGATGTCATTCAAGGCATCTGTAATCTCCACTAGTTTCTCCTCCAACTTCTTAATCAGATCTTGTAATATCTGACACCGGAAATCCATGGCCTTTTGATATTCAAACAATTTAGAGGCATCATCAATCACCTCTTCCTGAAGAATAAAGTTAGAATCCTCTTTTCTAATGTCACTCCATGTTGCCATAGTTAAATTTAAATTATTATTGTCCTTAGAGAAGGATTCGTCCATCTTAGAAATGGTGCTTTTTATAACCTGCAAATCATTATATATCTCAACTGCTTCCTTGATCAAAGGATTAGCTTCCTGCAGAATTCTCTCCACCCATCCACTTACTGATCTCCCTTTTTGGCCTAGCTTCTCGAGCTCATGATAAGAAATATCATCAATTGTAGAGGAAATTTTCATAGCCATAGTAGTTGAGACCTCAGTGGATGGAGTGGGTTGGGTTACTTTATGCAACAGTGCAGTGAGCTTCTCGACCTTGGCCTTGAGCTCATCTTTGGTTGCCTTGTCTTTGTCATATTTCTCTAAAAGGGCCCCAAGAGCAGTGTGTACATCTTGCTTGGCTCCTTCATGATTAGTCTTCCCCAATTAGAATTTTGATATCCGGTAATTTTCTATTGTGATTTTTTGTTTAATTTTCCCCTTAATGGGGGTGGCCACTTCTATCACACGCTCTCCAGATGAATTAACTATCAGAATTAATATGGTTCTTGGCCTCTTGGCCTATCTTTTGGGCATAGACTCCAATATGCTGAGATCTATAACATCCCCCAGAGGAACCTTTTTCTTTTTCTTAGGATTTTGTGTAAACAACCATTCTGTATGGCTAGAGCCAATGAAGATGGAGTGGCAGATCCAGTACTTGAAGCATCAGTCAGAGAAAGATCACTAGAAGTATTAGTTGGTATTTGAGCAGAGGTAGCAATGATTGAAGGCATGGATGTAAGGATAGCCATAGGAATTGACAAAGCAATATTGGGGGTTGTAATTGAGGAAAATGGAAGTGTTAAAGGAAGTGAAGAGGAAAAGGGTGACCCAATATTTTCCCCAGCTGATAGAACTGGAAGTGACGAGAATACCTAGGCCATAGAAGGGGATGTGAAAGAAGAAATGATGGTGGAAGTGGAAGGAACTTATATTGGAAGTGATAATGGAGGAAGGAGAAGATGTGGTGGATCATGGATGACACTAGGAGAGTCACTGAATTCAACCATTTCTGTCACAGGAACTACAGGTGATGTAATTTTGGGAGCCACATACTTGGAGAGAGATGAACCACCAACAACAAATGAAATCTTGTTTGGAATTTTAGGAACCCTTTGATTTGACCTCTTGGCCTTGGTGGGCGTTGGTTGGTTCATTGCTAGTGTAGCCCCTATATTTGTAGGTTGATTTTCCCCTTTGGGTAAGATTCCCAAGGTCGTCAACCAACTAAATGTCCTTCTTAAAATGGGTCCCCCTCTCTCGTTGGTATTACTACATTCTTCCACATACCAATCAATCCATGGTAGTGGTTGATTGGTAACATTATTGCTCTTGTATGATGAATTCAGGACCTCATCATTATCTTACATGTCCTTTGGCACATCAGTCAAACCAAACTACCAAACTTCATCAAGGGTTAATCTTTCATAATTCCTTTGTCTCACGATGTATTTGTCCTGAAAATGAATCCAAATATCTTCTAATTGGGTTACATGAGCACTACACCAACCTATCTCCCCAAACTTACCCCAATAATCAAAATTAGTTCACGGATGAAAGGTCCGCAGGGTTACCTTAGCCATTTCTGCATCAACATTTTTTTCCTTGTGAATATTTGGGAAAGAATACCTACCAATCAAAATCGGGAAATGCATTCCCAATTTTTGACACTTGTTTTGGATTCGATGATAATCCAACAACTATCAAACTAATTCTAATAGAATCCATTTGTCATTGGGACACCTTGGCAATTTTCTTGGGGCACCTATGAAACCTGAAATCTAGATGCAGGTGAATGTAGGAAACTAGAAATAGATTACTCCTCATTCCCGTACTTCTTGGAAAGCCGCATCAGAAACCCTCTGATTGTATAGTTCTCTGTCAAAATGATAGAGGATAACAACAAAGAAAACATCGTTGACTCTTTAGAAATGCTTGCTTCCTTCTTCCAGAGTGAGTTGGGGATAAAAGTCATATATTTGGAAGGTGCTGTGAACACCCCTGATATTCAAACTCATAAAATATCCCATAGCAGCAGCCGCATACACTAGAAAAGATGTCATGTAGAAGGTTTTTGTTTATAACACTCTACCCAAATGGTAGCGAATGGTGCCACTAATGTGCTCCCCCAAAGATAAACTCATCATTCTTCTTGATAGTTGAGATGTACAAAAACATCCATTCTTGGAATTCCTTTGCAGAAGGAAGACTTGAAACTCTACTTAACAGGACAATAAGATTGTCAAATTCTTGAATAAAATCCAATTGGTGCATAGTTTTGGGTAATTTGATGAAATTATTAGCCATATAGGATTTCATCATAACATTTAAGCATACTTCCTCTTTCTTATCCCAATTTTCCATTACTTTTTTTGGTGAAATTGTGGCATAATCTTGAACGTCTGGAAATTTAAGCAGATCCTCAAAGAAATATGGGTCCAAATAGATTACCACCTTATCATCACTATCCCTAATTGACATGGTGTCTTCATCGAAGTGGGTTTCTGTAGCTAAGACAAATTCTAGGCAATGCATAGATGCGGAAAAACTAGCAGTAAGGGAAATACCACTATCGTAGATGGCCTGCATCCATGGTTTCTTGTTTTGATCCTTTAATCTTTCCCAGAAATCAGGAAGATCAATTTGTCCTAAATCAGTGTCCCCAATATTTCCTAAGTCGGAGGACAGGCAGGATTGGGGAGCAACCCTAAGAAATGAGTATTTAATCTCTTCTTTTCCTTTTGAAGTGGAAGTAGACATCAAACCTTGTGTTTTGGAAGCTGAAGCTGTAGAAATTCTGAAAATCTAAAAGGAAATCTACAAAATTTTGAATAGGAAATTTTTTGAAAGAAATCAGCGAATTGAAATCCCTGAAAATTTTCTCCGAAGGATTTTCCCGAACTAAAATCTCCAAAACCAATTTGTCTAAAAAAAATTTCCTGAAAGAGTTTACCAAAGCCAGAGGTTCCGAAAACCCAAAAGCAAAAAACCTCCAAAATTTTGAACTGAGATCTCTAAAGGAAAATTACCAAAAAAAAATCCCACTTAATGATCTTCCAAAGGAATTCCCTGAAGGATTTCTCCGAACGAGTCTCCCCAAACAAGTCTGAAGAATTTTCAAAACAATGTTAAATCCCTAAAGCTAGAACACGAGAAACAAAAAGAAGTATGGGAGGCCTAGTTTAAATAGAAATCTTGATAGTAATGGTAAAAATCAGATCCATACGGAGGTAGGTGAAAATTAATTGCATGTAGAATCTTTGAAGGTCTGAAACCTGAAAGTCTGAAATTCCAAACATTTGAGATTTTGGACTTCAGGGATTGGGAGGCAAAAAGATGAATTGGCGATGAAAAAATCCAAAACTCAAAAACCTGAAAGTCTAAAAATTTAGACTTTCAGACATTTGGACTTCAGAAAAATTCAAGTAATAATCCTAAAAATGACTAGGAGAAATTTGAAAACCTGAAACTTGAAGACCTAAATTTTGGGTTTTCAGACATTCAGACTCTAAGAGGGATTCAAACAAAACAGAGCCAAAAGTCCCAAAAGTCTGAAAATTTGAACTTTCGGAGTTTCAGACTTCAGAAAATTTCAAACGAAATTCCGAATTTGAGCTAAAGAACTCCGAAAGAAGGAAAAAAACTCTAAAGTCTGAAAATTTTGACTTTAAGAGTTTCAGAATTCAGAAAATTTCAAATGAAATTCTGAATCTGAGCTAAAGAACTCCAAAAGAGGATAAAAAACTCTGAATTCTGAAAATTTAAAAAATTTAGATTCTCAGCCTTAGCAAAAAAATTCATTGTGCAAGGATTTCCTTAAAAACATTGGTCTGACACCTAGATTTCTTCTAGGTAGGTTAAATAGTTAATAGTATGACTTGACAATGACCTTTGCTTCTTGATTGAGCATATAATGTCTTAAACGCTTGGTTGCAAAAACTATGGCAAGGCATTATTTTTCTACCTGCATGTAGTGTGTCTCATAATCAAGTCAGATCTGACTGATAAAGTAAACTGCCCATTCCCGCTTATCGTCATCCTCCTTAGCCAACATGTAGGCTAGCGAAACATCTGTAGCCCACGAATACATGATCAAAGGGTGATCTGATCTAGGTGGCATTAGTGTGGGAGGGGATAACAAGAATTGTTTAACTACTTCGAAGGCCTCATTGCATTCTTCCATCTAATCAATTTTATAATCCTTTTTCAAAAAATTGTTGATTGGATGAATGACGAAGGTCAAATCAGGGATAAACCTTCAGATTGCACTGAGTTTCCAAAGAAAATATCTAATACCAGACTCATCTGATGGCAGAACCATTTCTAACACATCCCAGATTTTGGCCGTGTCAACATAATCCCTCATGAAGATATAATGTAGCCCAGAAGCTTACCACCTGTTACACCGAATATACATTTCTATAGATTCTATGTGACACCATACTCAATCAGGTGCAAGAGAATGATATGAAGCACCTTTGTGTGATCGCAGTGCTTCCTGGCCTTAGGCAATAGGTCATCTACATAGGATTCCACAATTTTATGAATAAGATCATGGAATATGTAGGTCATTGCTCGTTGGTATGTAGCGCCAGCATTCTTAAGACTAAATGGCATGATGGTGTAACAATAAGTTCCCCAAGGAGTTATAAATGTAGTTTTAGCTTGATCCTCAGTAGATATTTTCATTTGATTATATCCCAAAAACCCATCTATGAGAGACAATAACTCAAATCCAGCTATTGCATCAACGATAACATCAATGCATGGTAGTAAGAATCATCCTTAGGACAAGCCTTGTTAATGTCCCATAAGTCTATGCAAATATGGATCTTTCCATTCTTTTTGAGAATGGGACAATGTTAGATACCCATTTTGAATAATCGACCGACTTGATAAATCCTACCTAGAGAAGCTTCATTACTTCTTCTTTTACCATAAGGGCCACCTTTGGCTTCATAGGTCTTGACTTCTACTTAATTGGTTTTACAACCAGCTTGGTGATGAGATTTTGAATTGTGATGTGTGGTGCAATTCCCATCATTTCCTTGTAACTAAATGCAAAGGCCTTCTGATGTTCCTTGAGGATTTGGGTATGAATTTTTTACTTTCTCTGGAGTAAAGGAGGACCTTAGTTTTAAGATTTTTGGCTCCTCCTCCGTTCCGATGTTTATATCAATCATTCCCTTGATTAAGGAGGTGTTACCCTCCTCAAACTTAGGTGGAGCTGGAGGCAACTCCAAGTCCCCTTATTCTTCTACTTCATAAATATCAAGATCTTTCCCCGGAGAGGACTCAATCATGGGATTCGAAAAATAAGAAGAGGAATGTGGAATTAGGGAAAGGTCTACCTCGTGACAGGTAAGATGCATTTCTTCCAAATCATTTAAATAACTTAAAGTTGACTCATCCCCATCAACATGTTCCGAAGAGTCAAGCTGATCCTAAGCTTCCATGTATGTCAACATTGACGTTACTGGCACTTTGCGAATCAAGGATTCAGCGCGGATTTAAACCGTGAAATTGGTGTCCTCTAAGTCACTACTTGGGGTGAAGTGTGAGGTGGAAGTTGGTATAGAGTCTTTCAGAAGGTTTTTTTCACATGGAACTACCTCGATTGATATAAATTCAAACCCCTTAGTTAGGTCCAACATGGCTACTGTACACCGGAAAAGTGACATGCGAGCGTGAGAATCTACAAGTGACTCTTCTGCGTACCTGACCTCCCGAGGTCGTTCCGAGACAGCCGGTGGGGATGGAATATGCAGACAAACTAGTTAGGTAGTCTAATGTCTTCGACACGCACTAGTGGAATATACGAATCTAAGGCAAAGAAGGCCATTCTAACTTGGACTGGTGTGATAGATCGATCAGCAAGGATGACTGCTAGAAGGCTCCAATCAATATCGAGCTCTAGCGTGATTCGATCTATGGGTTGCGGAATACGTGGAAAATGACCTGGGATTGTTTCGTGTATATCTCCTGATAAGGTCATATAGTGGATGATGAATATTATTGACTCTACGGACAATTTTCTGTCCTAGTCCAGAATTCCCTAGCTTCGTTAGCCATTATATCTAGTAAGGACAGTTGTTCGATGATGATAGGTGGAAGTCGAGTGGACTGAAATACTAGTGTGCATAGGCCAATGTTTATATCTAACTAACTTGTGGATTCGTTAGGCTGTGGGATCTGTGGATCACAACCATAGACTCTTGGTTGTTGCGGTCCTGTTATGGTCATATGCGAGATCAAGTTCTAATCCCTAGTATCCAGTAATCGTATGCTTTCTTAGCTTCTATGTTTAGAACCAATAGTTGTGCAATCTTCTCATAATACCTTACAGGCATTCCCGCAACCTGGATTCTTAAGCTGGTATCTATATCTACGAGGGTGTCTCCAGCGTCTGGCTGTGGAACTAGAGGATCACACCTGAATGTTTGTTCTCTTTTGAGACCTTCTACAGTCATGTGGATGTTTTCTAGGGTAATCTGTAGTTTGGCTGACTTGACCAAAGCACATGTGCTTGGTCGTCTTCTATGTTTAATCCTCTTAACTAAGAACTGATCAGTTGTAAATCTGTGGTTATTCGGAATACTTGTATCCTAAGATTTTGGTCTATGTCAACTATCGCTGTGATGAGGTTTGGTTATGGCACGATTGGCTCAAATATATATTCTCTGGGCTCTTGAGGTCTCGTGATTGTCATACGAAACAAAATGCAATCTAACTGTATTGAAACAAATTCTAACTACATGAAATAAATCTAACTGCATATAACTTTTATTCTTCTAAGAAATATTCTAATAATTTTAAAGAAAGCAAACTATTTTAAGCGTATCTAGAAATAATAACTAAACAATAATTTGAAATAGACAAGATAACCGAGTGTAGTTATTTGCCTATGCAATTTTGTAGAATTACTCTAAATAAAATAGTTTTTCTAATCTACCGGCAAGATTCTCGATCCTACCTCAGAAGTGAGGAGTGAATCATAGTTTCTCAGAAACTATCAATCCCCATAGCTTCCCTGGCAATGTAGAGAATAGAATGAAATGAAATAAGACGATTAACTACTCTATTTGATATGAATCTGACTAGAACTTTGAAATTTAAAACCTGGACTCCGTAGAATAGTGGTGAATCCAATGGTGTATGTGATATCGTCCCCTCAGTATGATCTCCTTATTCTTTTGTGTTCACGTGGATCCAGAAAAGCATGTAATGCTAGCACTGATAGAAGTAGATTTTGGGATAAGGACAGCTCAGAATGTAGACCGAGAATGCGAGTAGGAGAGGGATAGCGCAAGAGTACGGAGCTTGGCTTATGCGATTCCTAGCGGGATTTTACTGCGAGTCATGCAACATGAAGCAACCAGAACCTGTAACTATCCTATACGAAGAGAAAAATTTTAAACTTTAATGGCTTCCCAAGCTATTCTGTTCCAAAATAAAGAAACTGCTCGCACAAGTTGGATATGTGGCTTACCAACAGCTGAATAAAGCTAAACAAACATACAATGAATTAAACTAGGAACTCCGAGACATAACGAAAGTAAATCTACAGTAAAGAGAAATTCAGAGGCAAACTTCTAACTGGATTGGATGAAGCAACAACACTTCCTACACAAGATGGGTCTGTGTCTTACTAACAGCTGAACAATACTAACCAAGTATGAAATGAACTATGCTATCAATCCTAAGCAAGCTAACAGACCAAAATACTGAAAATTAGAAGACTCTAACAAGGAAATGGTGGCCAAAAACTCCAGACCAAATTCTTCTCCATTTGCATGTGCACAAACCATGCATTTATAGGAATTCAAAAACTCAAAACCAAAATCAAATTGAACTCCTAAACAATAAACAAAGGAAAAATACTGTTCCAGGGGACCAAAAACATAAATGCATGCTCAAGTCGGCAAGGAAAAGCTGGTGAATCGTGATATTTCACGCAAGTCGCGTCAAAAGAGCATTCTGGAAAACGTGCACAGGACCGCCTTTCCTTGCCGATGTGATGTGTGGTGCAATTCCCATCATTTCCTTGTAACTAAATGAAAAGGCTTTCTGATGTTCCTTGAGGATTTGGGTATGATTTTTTACTTTCTCTGGAGTAAGGAGGACCCTAGTTTTAAGAATTTTGGCTCCTCCTCCGTTCCGATGTTTATATCAATCATTCCCTTGATTAAGGAGGCGTTACCCTCCTCAAACTTAGGTGGAGCTGGAGGCAACTCCAAGTCCCCTTATTCTTCTACTTCATAAATATCAAGATCTTTCCCCAGAGAGGACTCAATCATGGGATTCGAAAAATAAGAAGAGGAATGTGGAATTAGGGAAAGGTCTACCTCGTGACAGGTAAGATGCATTTCTTCCAAAGCATTTAAATAACTTAAAGTTGACTCATCCCCATCAACATGTTCCGAAGAGTCAAGCTGATCCTAAGCTTCCATGTATGTCAACATTGACGTTACTGGCACTTTGTGAATCAAGGATTCAGCGCAGATTGAAACCGTGAAGTTGGTGTCCTCTAAGTCACTACTTGGGGTGAAGTGTGAGGTGGAAGTTGCTTAGAGTCTTTCAGAAGGTTTTTTTCACATGGAACTACCTCGATTGATATAAATTCAAACCCCTTAGTTAGATCCAACATGGCTACTGTACACCGGAAAAGCGACATGCGAGCGTGAGAATCTACAAGTGACTCTTCTGCGTACCTGACCTCCCGAGGTCGTGCCGAGATAGCCGGTGGGGATGGAATATGCAGACAAACTAGTTAGGCAGTCTAATGTCTTCGACACGCACTAGTGGAATTTGCGAATCTAAGGCAAAGAAGGCCCTTCTAACTTGGACTGGTGTCATAGATCGATCAGCAAGGATGACTGCTCAAAGGCTCCAATCAATATCGAGCTCTGGCATGATTCGATCTATGGGTTGCGGAATACGTGGAAAATGACCTGGGATTGTTTCGTGTATATCTCCTGATAAGGTCATATAGTGGATGATGAATATTATTGACTCTACGAATAATTTTCTGGCCTAGTCCAGAATTCCCTAGCTTCGTTAGCCGCTATATCTAGTAAGGACAGTTGTTCGATGATGATAGGTGGAAGTGGAGTGGACTGAAATACTAGTGTGCGTAGGCCAGTGTTTATATCTAACTAACTTGTGGATTTGTTGGGCTGTGGGATCTGTGGATCACAACCATAGACTCTTGGTTGTTGCGGTCCTGTTATGGTCATACGCGAGATCAAGTTCTAATCAGTAGTATCCAGTAATCGTATGCTTTCTTAGCTTCTATGTTTAGAACCAATAGTTGTGCAATCTTCTCATAATACCTTACAGGCGTTCCCGCAACCTGGATTCTTAAGCTGGTATCTATATCCACGAGGGTGTCTTCAGCATCTGGCTGTGGAACTAGAGGATCGCACCCGAATGTTTGTTCTCTTTCAAGACCTTCTACAGTCATGTGGATGTTTTCTAGGGTAATTTGTAGTTTGGTTGACTTGACCAAAATGCATGTGCTTGGTCGTCTTCTATGTTTAATCCTCTTAACTGAGAACTGATCAGTTGTAAATCTATGGTTATTCGGAATACTTGTATCCTGAGATTTTGGTCTATGTCAACTATCGCTGTGATGAGGTTTGGTTGTGGCACTATTGGCTCAAATATATATTCTCTAGGATCTTGAGGTCCCGTGATTGTCATACGAAACAAAATGCAATCTAACTGTAATGAAACAAATTCTAACTACATGAAATAAATCTAAATGCATATAACTTTTATTCTTCTAAGAAATATTCTAATAATTTTAAAGAAAGCAAACTATTTTAAGCGTATCTAGAAATAATAACTAAACAATAATTTGAAATAGACAAGATAACCGAGTATAGTTATTTGCCTATGGGATTTTGTAGAATTACTCTAAATAAAACAGTTTGTCTAATCTACCGGCAAGATTCTCGATCCTACCTCAGAAGTGAGGAGTGAATCATAGTTTCTCAGAAACTATCAATCCCCACAGCTTCCCTGGCAATGTCGAGAATAGAATGAAATGAAATAAGACGATTAACTACTCTATTTGATATGAATCTAACTAGAACTTTGAAATTTAAAACCTGGACTCCGTAGAATAGTGGTGAATCCGATGGTGTATGTGACATCGTCCCCTCAGTATGATCTCCTCGTTCTTTGTGTTCACGTGGATCCAGAAAAGCATGTAATGCTAGCACTGATAGAAGTAGATTTTGGGATAAGGACAGCTGAAAATGTAGACCGAGAATGCGAGTAGGAGAGGGATAGCGCAAGAGTACAGAGCTTGGCTTATGCGATTCCTAGCGGGATTTTACTGCGAGTCATGCAACATGAAGCGACCAGAACCTGTAACTATCCTATACGAAGAGAAAAACCTACAACTTTAATGGCTTCCCAAGCTATTCTGTTCCAAAATAAAGACACTGCTCGCACAAGTTGGATATGTGGCTTACCAACAGCTGAATAAAGCTAAACAAACATACAATGAATTAAACTAGGAACTCCGAGACATAACGAAAGTAAATCTACAGAAAAGAGAAATTCAGAGGCAAACTTCTAACTGGATTGGATGAAGTAACAACACTACCTACACAAGATGGGTCTGTGGCTTACTAACAGCTGAACAATACTAACCAAGTATGAAATGAACTATGCTATCAATCCTAAGCAAGCTAACAGACCAAAATACTAAAAATCAGAAGACTCTAACAAGGAAATGGTGGCCAAAAAATCCAGACCAAATTCTTCTCCATTTGCATGTGCACAAACCATGCATTTATAGGAATTCAAACACTCAAAACCAAAATCAAATTGAACTCCTAAACAATAAACAAAGGAAAAACACTGTTCCAGGGGACCAAAAACATAAATGCATGCTCAAGTCGGCAAGGAAAAGCTGGTGAATCATGATATTTCAAGCGAGTCGCGTCAAAAGAGCATTCTGGAAAACGTGCACAGGACCACCTTTCCTTGCGGATGTGATGTGTGGTGCAATTCCCATCATTTCCTTGTAACTAAATGCAAAGGCCTTCTGATGTTCCTTGAGGATTTGGGTATGATTTTTTACTTTCTCTGGAGTAAGGAGGACCCTAGTTTTAAGAATTTTGGCTCCTCCTCCGTTCCGATGTTTATATCAATCATTCCCTTGATTAAGGAGGCATTACCCTCCTCAAACTTAGGTGGAGCTGGAGGCAACTCCAAGTCCCCTTATTCTTCTACTTCATAAATATCAAGATCTTTCCTCGGAGAGGACTCAATCATGGGATTCGAAAAATAAGAAGAGGAATGTGGAATTAGGGAAAGGTCTACCTCGTGACAGGTAAGATGCATTTCTTCCAAAGCATTTAAATAACTTAAAGTTGACTCATCCCCATCAACATGTTCCGAAGAGTCAAGTTGATCCTAAGCTTCCATGTATGTCAACATTGACGTTACTGGCACTTTGCGAATCAAGGATTCAGCGCGGATTGAAACCATGAAGTTGGTGTCCTCTAAGTCACTACTTGGGGTGAAGTGTGAGGTGGAAGTTGCTATAGAGTCTTTCAGAAGGTTTTTTTCACATGGAACTACCTCGATTGATATAAATTCAAACCCCTTAGTTAGATCTAACATGGCTACTGTACACCGGAAAAGTCTACATCTTATCCATCATATATTTAATTAGGTCATTGGGTGGTGGTTGTGATGAGTGGGATGCCCACTATAGCACGAGGAGGTTGGAATATGCAGACAAACTAGTTAGGTGAGATCTAATGTCTTCGACACGCACTAGCGGAATTTACGAATCTAAGGCAAAGAAGGCCCTTCTAACTTGGATTGGTGTGATAGATCGATCAGAAAGGATGACTGCTCGAAGGATCCAATCAATATATGAGATCTGGCGTGATTCGATCTATGGGTTGCGGAATACATGGAAAATGACCTGGGATTGTTTCGTATATATCTCCTGATAAGGTCATATAGTGGATGATAAATATAATTGACTCTATGGACAATTTTGAGACATGGCCTAGTCCAGAATTCTCTAGCTTCGTTAGCAGCTATATTCAGTAAGGACAATTGTTCGATGATGATGGGTGGAAGTGGAGTGGACTGAAATACTAGTGTGCATAGGCCAGTGTCTATATCTAATTGACTTGTGGATTCATTGGGCTGTGGGATCTGTGGATCACAACCATAGACTCTCGGTTGTTGTGGTCCTGTTATGGTCATACGCAAGATCAAGTTCTAATCCCTAGTATCCAGTAATCATACACTTTCTCATCTTCTATATTTAGAATCAATAGTTGTGTAATTTTCTCAGAATATCTTACGGGCGTTCTCGCAACTTGGATTCTTAAACCGGTATCTATATCTACGAGGGTGTCTCCAGCATCTGGCTATGGAACTAAAGGATCACACCCGAATGTTTTTTCTCTTTCGAGCCCTTCTACATGGAACATGTGGATGTTTTCTAGGGTAAATCTGTAGTTTGGCTGACTTGACCAAAACGCATGTGCTTGGTCGTCTTCTATGTTTACATCCTCTTAACTGTGAACTGATCAGTTGTAAATTTGTGGTTGTTCGGAATACTTGTATCCTGAGATTTTGGTCTATGTCAGCTACTGCAGTGACTAGGTTTGGTTGAGGCACGATTGGCTCAAATATGGCGTATTCCCTGGGCTCTTGAGGTCCCGTGATTTTCATATGAAACAAAATGCAAATTTAACTGTAACGAAGTAAATTCTAAGGCATGTGAAATAAATCTAACTGTATAACTTTTATTCTTCTAAGAAAACTTTTAACAATTTTAAGGAAAGCAAACTATTTTAAGCGTATCTAGAAATAATAACTAAACAATAATTTAAAACAGACAAGATAACCGAGTGTAGTTATTTGCCTATGCGATTTTGTAGAATTACTCTAAATAAATAAAATAGCTTGTCTAATCTACCTGCAAGATTCTCGATCCTACCTCAGAAGTGAGGAGTGAATCATAGTTTCTCAGAAACTATCAATCCCCACAGCTTCCCTGGGCAATATCGAGAATAGAATGAAATGAAATAAAGCGATTAACAACTCTATTTGATATGAATCTGACTAGCACTTTGAAATTTAAAACCTGGACTCCGCAGAACAGTGGTGAATCTGATGGTGTATGTGATCTCCTCCCCTCAGTATGATCTCCTCGTTCTTTTGTGTTCACGTGGATCGAGAAAAGCATGTGATGCTAGCACCAATAGGAGTAGATTTTGGGATAAGGATAGCTCAGAATTTGCAGACCGAGAATGCGAGTAGGAGAGGGATAGCGCAAGAGTACAGAGCTTGGAGTTATGTGATTCCTAGCATAGATTTTACTGCGAGTCATGCAACATGAAGCGAACCAGAACCTGTAACTATCCTATACGAAGAGTAAAACCTGCAGGACTTTAATGGCTTCCCAAGCTATTCTGTTCCAAAATTGGTTGACACTTGGCTCGCACATATATTGGATATGTGGCTCTTGAGGTCCAACAACTGATTGTCATACAAAGCTAACCAGGCAAATACAACTGTAATTAAACTAGGAACTCTAGACATACACGAAAGTAAATCTAACAGCAAAGAGAAATTTAGAGGCAAACTTCTAACTGAAATATTCTAACAATTTTAAGCAACAACACTGCCTGCACAAGATGGGTCTGTGGCTTACCAGTGTAGCTAGAAATAATACTAACCAAGTAATTTGAAATGAACTGTGCTATCAATCCTAAGTGTAGCTAACAGACCAAAACACTGAAAATCAGAATTACTCTAAATAAGGAAATGGTGGCCAAAAACTCCAGGCCAAGATTCTTCCTACCATTTGTATGTGCAGGAGTGAACCATAGCATTTATCAGGAACTATCAAACACCCACAGCTTCCAAAACCAAATGTCGAGACTCCTAATGACAATGAAACAAAGGAAAAACTACTGTATTTGAGGGGAATCTGACTAGAACATTGAAATGCATAACCTCAAGTCGGCAAGGAAAAGCTGGTGAATCCGATGATATATGTCACACGGGTCGCGTCAAAATGAGCTCCTCGTTCTTTTGTGAAAACACGCACAGGATCCGAAAAGCTCTGATGCTAGGGTGGCGATTACAGGACCGCCGCCCTGTTGGGACAAGGACGGTTTCGTCACTGAAGGTCAGACCGAGGCCAATGCGAAAGTAGGGAAAAAGGAGAAAACGCAAGAGCGCGGAGCTTGGCTAATGCGGGGCATAGCGGGATGTTACTACGAGTCATACAACATGAGGCGACTTTTTCTGGATCCTGAAACTATCCTATGCGAGGAGAAAAACCTGTATCATCAATCGGGGCACTTGTTACAGCTGTTCTGGCTGTTATGTTTGTGGAGACACTATTTTCATGTTAGAGTATGTGGCTACACCTTCCATGCTGAATACAGCTAACCGGGTATACAATGGATTACTAGGAACTCCAAGTCATAATAAAAGTAAATCGCCATCAAAGAGAAATTTAGAGGTTCTAACTGGATTGGGTTGAAGCCCATCATTGCCGATGACAAGATGGGTTCTGGGGCGAAGCCCCCTGAAGCAATATTTTCCATGGGTGAAATGAACTATGCTATTAACCCTATGCAAGCTAATGGACCAAACCGTTAAAATCAGAAGACTGTAACAAGGAAATGGTGGCCAAAAGCTCCATGAAACTCTTCACCAAATTCTTCACCAAATTCAGTCTTTTGCCCATTGTTTTGATACAAACCACGCATTTATAGTAATTCAAACTGCTTAAAAACCAGTTTTCTATTTGATACTGGTAAACAATATGCATATGATAGACATTGTACAAGGGAACCAAATGTATTACAGATGCATGTTTTGAATTCGGCAAAGAAAAGCTGGTGAATTCTATAGAGTTTGTTGAGCGAGTAGCGTCCAAACGAGATTCTGGGTATTGTATTGAGCAGAGTGACCTCCGCTCTGTAATAAAATCTGAGCAAGTGATTCTTGGTGGACGTAGCCCAAGGATTGAGGTGAACCACATTAAATATTGTCTCTCTGTGTTGTGTTATTTATTCGAGGCACTTGGGATGTTGAGATACTCCGTAGGGATATTTTCTGCATATTAGTTTCTACTGTTGCGATTCTATAAGAGATGTATTCCGCATCATTTTATCTCTTATTTCCTAACACTGGCAGTACAGTACCTTACAATTTTGGGTACGTACATATTTCCCCCTCGGAGAAGCATTTTAGCCATGAAGAGGCATAAAATGTTGGGTCTGAGTATGGCAGTCCCGAAATGGGGAGTTAGAAGCTATACCTTACTCGTCCGTGTGTTGAAATGACGCCATCGAAATTCCCGCTACCTGCAAAACGAAAAGAGAACTCAAGTGCAGATAGATGCAATAACTTGAAAGATAAACGCTAAAATAATAGGGAAGGAGAACGTACCATTCGTGTGGGGATAGCAACTTACCTCCATCAGTGCTCCAAACCTGTGAAAAGGTCATTTTAAAACGAAACAGAATGATATATATATGAAAGTGGGCCCATTTTCCTATTCATTTGCACGAGTTGATTTGATTGGTTTTGAGCTCTGGGACCCACGGTGACGGTTTCTCATGCGAGTAGAGTCGAAACGTTCGCAGTGAGATCGTGATCATGCCTCCACGTGTGGAACACCGACCTCAGCGATCACAGGTTGGTTTTCTTCAACTTTGTGTTTTTCCCTCTTCAAATTTGAAATGGCAAATTCTTTGCAATGGGGGGATTATTTTTGAAAATGTTAGGTTCAAAAGGTCCATCTAGGGGGGGCGCCTACTGGGTAGGCTTTGTTTTTAGTTAAAATGGTCATTTTTTTACATTTTTGGGCTTTTAGGGTTAACAACCCACGCGGGTTTTCGGACCGCGACCGCCGCCCTGGCCAGGGCGGCGGTTACATGACTGCGCGCCCTGTTCAGGGCGGCGGTTACATGACCGCCGCCCTTAAGGCGGCGGTTACAAAACCGCCCCCCCTGCTCAGGACGGCGGTTTTGCACAGAATGCAAAAGAGCTTAATTTTTGAGATTGCACTTGTATTTTTATCATTTCTATATGCTTTTATGACTCTCTCGATATTGATTAGATACTAACTTACCATGTTTTATGTGTTTTTTGGGTGCATGCAGGCGAGGGAGGAGTATATCAGATGGAGCCGAGAGAGAGAGTGTGATTGGCTTTCGGGGGTATTGGATGCCCTTTCTCAGGATGAGGAGGATACATTACAGAGGGCCGGCATATTGCGTATATCACGCGTGCCCCATGTCACACCATCTAGTCACATACTTTGTGACTTGTTTTCATATTGGGATGCAGATCGGAACACTTTCCGACTGCCAGGGGTCCGTGGTGAGTGGACCATCACTTTGGAGGATGTCTACCGTATCCTGGGGGTCCTAATTATCGGGAGGAGACTCACACTAGAGACGGCAGGGTCCCGAGCACAGATTGCACAGTGGGCAGGCTACATGGGGGATGCAGCCATCTCCACGGGGTCGAAGAAGGGAGTGAGATTTCGATCCATTCCTTCTTTTCCCATCCCCGTATTTCGATAGGATATCATGGGGATCCTTACCTCGAGGCTAATCGGGGACAAGGGAGGAGATACTTTATTATACTGCTAGGCCCCCATCATTGCACAGATAGAGGGGCATGGCCGGATATATTCCTGGGGCACAGATATCCTGGGGACCACCTACCATGACTTATACAGGGTGGTCCATTTGCAGGGACAGTCATTGAGCCACCCGACTCTAGTCATGAGTTGGGTGTACGAGCATTTTATTCCTTATGGCAGAGGGGTAGAGGTGGCAGACCCAAGGGCTGTGAGGGCAACTAGATGGTCATATATGTCGGTGCTTAGATCACCTCACCAGCCAGTTGCCTCCCTTACCACAGCAAATATGGAGGCGACGCCGTATCGGCTTATGGCTGGCATATGGGGCGAGGAGACCCTTACATTGATCTCCTGCTCCACCACAGGGTAGCTTATCGACCATGTGGGACGGGTGGAGGTACACCCTTTTGGCAGAGTTCCTCAACAGTTCGGCCTTCCATATGCAGGCATGCTTCCCCCAGCGGCACCAGTTTACAGATCAGTCTGTGAGGCTAGAGGGGGGCCTAGAGGCCGTGGTTGGAAAGTGATCACTTCTGGCACTCCTATTGCAGTCAAGAGGGTAGTTCGAGCTAGAGGGAGAGCCGGTGCACCCCGGGCACCTTTGCTTCAGATTGCTGCGGGTCCTGCTCATAGCAGTGATGACCCTATAGATATCGACTCTGATTCTGAGGAGCTTACAGAGGGAGGGTCAAAGGAGCAGATGGATGATAGCGATCCTGAGTGGCATGACACTCAGGATATTTTGCAGGCAGAGAGGGCCGAGTAGAGTGCAGAGAGAGAGACTCTAGCTTCAGAGGAGCCACTCTCCTAGGGCCATGGTGGAGAGGATGAGTCAGTTGCGGGGCGTCATGTTGCTCCTACTACAGGAGCAGCCCCTCAGTCGGCAGCGGCATCTGCAGCGGGTGTTGGCCCCAGCGACCCATCTTGGAGGCCCGGTGATTCGAGTAAGCTATCCTCTCATCTTTTCAATGTTTGTTTAATTGCGGATTTTTAATTTCTATCTCTCCTTGTGTTTTGATATTGTATCTTTTAGTCTCTTGCCTAGTTTCTAATTCATTTTTCTTCTTTGCTTTGCAGAGACTGTTGATGAGTGGCGGGATCTAATCCGTAGGGCATGCACGGATTCTCTGATGATCCCTATGGATAAGACCCGTGCGGAGCTATCTATAGATTTCGGGGAGCCTTTAGCAGCTGGTAGGCATATTGACATCTTCGCTCCCATTTGGCACGTGGCCAGGATGGTGTCGACTCTCCGTACAGAGTTGGTAGGCTATAGGACAGCCGAGCATCTTATGAGGAGCCATTCTCGTGGCGAGACGGTGGCTGCCCCTCGGGACCCTGAGCCCTCTGTGCATTCAGAGCGCTGGCATAGCCGGAGCCCTAGGCGAGGGCATGCACCTTCAGAGGGGTCGCGCAGGGGTTGAGAGACTACTTGGATCCTATGTGTTTTGTACTATAGATTCTTTTGTATATCACGGGCTCTTTGAGCATTTTGACCATGCCTAGAGCATGATGGCATTGTATATAAACATTGATTATTTATATATATGCATTCATTTTTGGATCAAAACTTGTCACTGGTGTTTTCCCTTTCTGTTTCCAACTGCTTTGTGTATACTACGATGTATGTTTTATATGCTTTTTTAGAATGTATGCAATGGTGAACAAATGACGCAAATGTTTGCTTTCTTTTTGTGTTTCATGATGCTGATACATGATATTGTAGATATATTGTGATCTTAAATCTTAGCTTCTGTGAGCAATTTGGATACCTCATGTTTGTTTTGGCAAAGTGATGAAAATAACCAGTATGATGAACAGATTAACTTGCCCCACTCCTAACTCCACGCAACTAGTAAGATGCGAGGGCTCATCACCAAGAGCCAAGAAGGGCGCAAGTTATGAAATATGGTGAAATGATAGTGATGAAAGACAGACGAAGCTTTGGTGGAACCAAATTGAAAACTACAAACTTACTCTACCTGAATGACTTCATAGTTTTGGGTACAACTTGCTTTGTGGTTTATCTAGACTTAGACCCGTAGATGGCCACATAGTAGACAAAATCTGGGTTTTTAGGATTTTAACTCTCTTGGAATTTTGAACATCTGATTCATTCGTTTTTGACTCAAAGTTTCAATAGTTTGTTTATGACCTTTTAACGTTTGCATTATCTAGAGGACCCCCTACACTTTGCCCCATGCTACCTGTAAGAAGCATGGGTTTATCACCGTGGGCAAGGCATAGGCGAGTAAGGGAATTTCCATCCTTTCCCAACCCTACGTCACTAGTAAGAGATGCAAGCTCATCACCGAAGGTTGGTGGGGCAAGGAAATGTGTAAAAATAAAATTTTATGTTTTAATCACTTTTTGACTTGTCTTTTTGAGTAAGATGTCAGTATATGCTTATTTCCAAAGAGATGTATGTATGGGATAGATGTGACACCATGAAGCTTCTAGAACAGACCATAGGCAAGACACCTATCCTAAGAAGAAATCAAAGCGAGAACAAACTTGCAGATCTTGGTATGGTTACCGTTAAGACTTCGTCATGTCTGATTTTATTTGATAAAAGATTCTGAAGTGATTGATGATATCGTGAAAATGGAGAGATATGATTAGAAATTTTTGTGTCAAGAACATCATGAGTTTGTAATGAATTACTTTGAGAATAGATTCCTTGATCACAATTTGTGTAAGAACAAGTGGACAAAATGATCCTAATCTATATGAAAATGCAATGTAGATAGTTATACAAGCAGTGCTAGCTGCTTATGCGTAGAAACGTTTGAGGTGCAGGGAATTGACTGTTTCACCAAATTCCTCACCTTCTACCGTGCATAAGAGGTATGCACCATTTCCGTAGTCTTTTGTGACTCGGTATGGGCCCAACCATTTGGGCCAGAATTTCCTTCCTTCGCCGGTCTTCTTGTTGATCTGGCTGTCTAGTCTTAGAACTAGATCACCTTCGTATATATCGCGTTCATAAACCTTCTTGTTGTATTGCCGGCACATTCGGTCAGCATAAGCTCTATGCCGTTGCTCAGCATCTAACCTAGTTTCATCTAGGCTTTCTAATTGGGAAAGACGTGCTTCTCTGTAAGCGTCTTCATCCAGAATCCCTTGTAGTGAAATGCGGAGACTGGGTATTTTGACCTCAAGCGGGAGAACTGCTTCTGCCCCAAATACTAGCGAGAAAGGAGTTGCTCCCGTTGGTGTTCTTATTGAGGTTCGATGGGCCCACAAGGCTAGATATAACTTTAAATGCCAATCTCATTTGTTTTCTTTTACTGTTTTAAGGAGAATGGCTTTCAGTGTTTTGTTTGTTGCTTCAGCATGTCCGTTGGCTTGGGGATAATACAAGGAAGCCGTATGATGGCTTATTTCAAATTTATTACATAGTTCGCAAACTTCTTCTTTTTTGAAAGAAGTTCCATTATCGGAGATAATGATTTGCGGGACACTGTACCTGTAAATGATTTAATTTAAAATGAACTTAGCGATTACAGAACCAGGTACAGTAGTAAGAGGCATGGCCTCCACCCATTTGGTAAAATATTCAGTGGCCGTGATTATAAAATTATGGCCGTCTGTGGATGAGGGAGATAATTTCCCTATTAAGTCTAGGCCCTATGTAGAAAAGGGCCATGGAGTAGCGATTGGTTGCAGAGCTTGTGCTGGCATGTGGATCTCGTGGGAGAATTCTTGGCACTTATGACACCTGCGTGCAAACTCTATCGCATCATGTTCTAGAGTGGGCCAGAAATAGCCCATTCGATGTATTTTTCGAGCGATGGCATGGCCACCAAAGTGGCCTCCACATATACCGCTGTGGGATTCATGGAGAATCCTCTTGGACTCTTCTGTGTCAACACATCTTAAGAGCATTCCATCGAACGCCTTTCGATAGAGTACCTGCTCTATAATGACGTATTTAGCTACGATTATGTGTAATCACCTTCTTTGTTGCGGTGTAACTGCCTCCGGGTATGTATGGTCCATGATATAATTAATGATGTCAGTGTACCAAGGGCACTCAGAGATAGCGGGTCGAGTTTCGATGTAGTATACGCACTCATTTGGAAAATCCAAATCTACTAGATCGCCTCCGTCTAATGGGTTGTCAGATAACCAATCCACGATGATTTATCCTTTAACCGATTTTTGATTTACAAATGTTAATTCGAACTCTCCCATTAAGGTTATAAAACATCCAGCCTTTTTAGATAAGGAACCTTGTGTGAGAAAAGTCCGTAAATGGTCTGTTTTTACTATGACCTTCGTTTCTTGATTCAGCATATAATGTCTTAGGCGTTTAGTAGCAAAGACTATGGAAAGGCATTCTCGTTCTGCTTGTGTATAGGGTGTTTCATAGTCGAGCAACGTTCGGCTAATGAAATAAATCACACGTTCTCTCTTGTCATCATCTTCTTGGGCCAACATACAGGCCAGTGAGACATTGGTAGCTTGCGAATATAGAATTAACGGGCGATATAGCTTAGGTGGCATTAGCGTAGGTGGTGACAGCAAGAAACGTTTAACTGCATTGAAAGCTTCGTTACAGTCTTCAGTCCAATCAATTCTATAGTCCTTCTTGAGTAAATTGTTGATTGGATGAATGGCGAAGCTTAGGTCCGGGATAAATCTCTGGATTACACCCAGCTTTCTGAGAAATGACCTGATTCTAGATTCACTCTGAAGGTGGAACCATTTCAAGGACAGCTTGAATTTTGGTTGGGTCAACATCTATCTCCTCATGACGATATGATATAGCCTAGGAGTTTTCCTCCTATTACACCAAAGACACATTTCTCTGGATTTAGCATAACTCTGTATTCTATTAGGCGTGAAAGAATGATGTGGAGTACTTCGGGATGGTCACAACGCTTCTTGGCTTTAGCCAATAAGTCATCTACGTAGGATTCCATGATTTTATGAATTAAATCGTGAAATATGTATGTCATGGCCCGCTGGTACGTAACACCGGTGTTCTTGAGACCGAATGGCATAACAGCGTAGCAATAGGTTCCCCAAGGAGTTATAAACATGGTTTTAGCTTGATCTTGCTTGGATATTTTGATTTGATTGTATCCCGAGAATCCATCCATGAGAGACAAGAGTTCAAAACCAGCTGTTGCATCAACAATAACATCTATAGATGGTAATGGGAAATCGTCTTTAGGACACGCTTTGTTGATGTCTCGGAAATCTATGCAAATGCGTATCTTTCCGTTCTTCTTGAGAACGGGAACGATATTAGATACCCATTGGGAGTAGTCAACTGGCTTGATGAATCCTACCTGAAGGAGTTTTATTACTTCCTCTTTTACCATGAGAGCTACTTTGGGTTTCATGGGTCTTGATTTTTGTTTAATTGGCCTTGCATCTGATCTAGTGACGAGGTTGTGCACCGCAATGTGGGGCACGACTCCCGTAATTTCCTTGTAATTAAATGCAAATGCCTTCTTATGCTCTTTGAGGATCTTTGTATGTATTTCCACTTCTTCTGGTGTTAACGAAGATCCTAATTTTAAAATTCTCGACTCATCTTCTGTCCCGATGTTGACATCAATTGTTTCTTCAATCAAAGAGGCGTTACCCTCTTCGAACTCATGTGGTGCTGGAGGTAAATCTAGATCATCCCCATTTCTTATTGCATATATGCTAGGCTCCGTTTGTGAGGGAAGATCCGTTACGGGATTTTCGAAGTAGGAAGACGAATGTGGAATCAGGGATAAATCTAGCGTGTGATAGGAGAGATGTAGTGCTGCATAGGAATTTAAGTAATCCAAAGTAGCCGCATCATTTCCAACATGGTCTAGGATGGTAGATTCACTTCCACTTGAAAGAGGATTTGTCATTGTTTTTATCAATGGTTCATCACGAATGGATTCTGTGAAGTGAGTATCTTCTAGCTCATTGCTTGGAGTAAAACGTGATGCTGAGGTTGCTATTGAATCGGCGAGAAGATTTTTCTCTCGCGGGATCGCTTCAATGAATATGAAGTTAAACACCTTGCTTAAATCTAATACATCTTTTTTGTAGAGTTGTAAATGTTCGGCTTTAGTTTCATATACTTCAGAAACTTTGTTTGTTACTAATTGCGAGTCTCTCAAGACTCTGATGTTATTAATACCAATTCTTCTAGCTAAGGTGAGGCCAAGGAGGAGGGCTTCGTACTCAGTGCCATTGTTTGTGCATTCAAATTTTAACTTAAAAGAGAATGGGAGGACCTTCTCTTCGGGTGAAGTAAGAATTATACCTGCCCCCACTCCATAACGACATTTA
Source organism: Taxus chinensis (assembly GCA_019776745.2). Taxonomy (NCBI): domain Eukaryota; kingdom Viridiplantae; phylum Streptophyta; class Pinopsida; order Cupressales; family Taxaceae; genus Taxus; species Taxus chinensis. The sequence continues at coordinate 420,429,843 of CM034155.1, read as the reverse complement.
GCTCCATCGAAATAGAGAGTCCAATACTTAGCCAGGAGTGTAGATGTTGGGGCATCTGCTACGTTTGCACACTCTACTTCTACCATACAGAGATCCTCTGCTGGCAAGGAACCAACACCTAGGGAAAATCCCATGCCTACTGAATCGAATGGTAAGAACATTGGTGAATCTTGTTCTATCAACTCAATGATTTTTGCAGTAGTCCCTAATGATACTGTTTCTTTAGTTTTACCTTTAGGGGTTGGAATTGTTTTGGCTATGCTGGTAGTTTCAAGATCCGTCGTAGGTATCAACTTTTCCTCTGGCTTTGGGTTAGAGGGTTTATTAAGTTGGTTTGTTGGCAGTTCAAATTCTAAGTGCACCCCTGGTCTTTTCTTTAAATCAGCTAGGTGCAAATCGAAAGGTTTTGGATCGCCTTTGGCTACAAATACCTTTCCCAGATGCAAGAATCTTACTTCTTGAAATAGCATGGAAGGGATTTCCTTCATTTGATGTATCCAAGGTCGGCCGAGGATCATATTATAGTTAGTTTCTCAATCTATAATATAAAACTCAGTCAAGATGGTTTTGGGCCCTAAGGTGACCGGCAGTATTATAGTTCCTATCGAAGTGGCTTTAAGGCTATCATAGCCTCTCAAGGTATTTCATGTAGTGGAACAGTTTGTTTCTCCATATCCAAGTTTTTGGAGGAAAGAGAAAGGGACTATGTTAACTGCAGCCCCATCGTCAACCATTGCCCGTTTTACATAGTTATTATAAACCCACACTTGCAAGTGTAAGGTTGGGTCACCTCGGCATGCGATCTCAGCATCTGTGGGCATTTTACTTATTTCGAAGATGAATTCGACATCCTTGTCCGGCTGCCCCGGAGGGTGGATATCAAAATCTACGTGATTTACTTGTGTTTCGGGAGGTGGAGTGATGTTAATTAGATGGCCTAGACCTAATGCTTCTAAAAGAGTAGCTCTGTGAGGGGGAGAGTTCTTTAGTAAGTCCAAAAATGAAATGTGTGAAAAGGTTTTTGTTAGGTCACTAATTAAATCATAGGCACTGATGGGTTTTTCAACTATTTGCTGACTCTTATCTGTCTCTGGCAGATGACTTGGGCTTGGTTGAGAGAAATACTCTCGTGTTCTTGTTATAGCTTCGATAAGTAGTTCAGCGTCTAATTCTACCAAACTAACTATCTTAGGTCTCGGTTGAGCTCCCAACTGTGGCGCGACTGACGGATTTAATGAATTCAAGGCTTCATGGTCATTGTTTCCCGTCACTGCACCTTTGTTTGTTCCAGTTGGATTCAGCCTATTGCTGTCATGATTTGGGAGCGGATCATTAAAGATCTTGAGGGGAGCATTCTGAGGAGAAACTGCCCCTGTGAGAGTATTTGGTGATGATGAGATGGGATCTGCCAAGAACAGGTCTGTGAAGAACTGTCTTTGTTCTTCTGGAAAACGTTGCATAAATTTATTGTAGTCATGGCACGTTCTAGTGTCTTGACCATGAATTTTATGGAAACCACAATAAGAATTGGGGTTATAATTCCTGTTTTGTTGGTTTGGTGTTTATTGTGGCCTAAAATTCTGATCAAACTGTTGCCTATTAGGACCAAAGTTTTGGAATTGTTGTTTCTGGTTTTGACTTTGGTTTTGGTAACCAAATGAGTTTTGGCTTGGCCCTTGTATGGGATTTCACCGTTGTTGTTGTGGATGGTTAAAATCCACTGTATTGATTGTTGGGGTAAAGTTTTTGTTTTGTTGGTTGTTTGTTTGTGACAGAGCATTAACAACATTTACCCTCTTGGGCTGGTCGGTTACCCCATCCGTTGTTACCCCACAATTTTTGTTAAGGACTTTGGGTCCTTGATTGACATTTGTGGTAGTTGTAGTGTTTTGAGTGGAGGTGATTAACCTCCCGTTTGTTCCATATGTCTTACAACCACTATCTATCGCTGCTTGATCTATTCGCAGAGTGCTCTCAAGTACTTCATCATAAGTCCTTAGTGGGAACTTCTGGACTTCTTCCTTCACTTCTCTACTAAGAGAATGAAGGAATAAATCACATAGTTCCATCTGATCCATGTTTGGAGAACTTGCTGATGAATAAAGAATTGTACGCCACCTATGGATGAAATGGGCGATAGATTCATTGTGTTCTTGTTTGATATGCAAGAATTCCCTGATTCCTGTTCTTAGCAGTTTGTTCATGTCGAAGGCTTTGATGAACTCAGACACAAGTTGTTTGAATGAATGTATGGAAGCCTCAGGTATTCTATAATACCAATCGAGAGAAATTCCCTCCAGTGTTTTGGGGAATATTTTAGCAACAACCCCATCCCATGGGAGTAATTCCCGAATGGCTGTAGCGTAAGCTTTGATATGTGCGTTTGGATCTCCCTCACCCTTGAACTTGGGAAAATCAGGGAGAGGTCTTGGAAGCATGACACTTCGTATGGTGAAGTCTAAGGGTTCCTTTAGGTATTCTGAATAAGTCCCTATCGCATAGCTTTCAACCATTGACGGTGTTTGCTGAGGGAGTGGTGGTGGGATAGGTTGTTGATACGGTGCAGTGTATGTGTTGGCAGGGGCATAGGGAGGTCCTTGCGTTTGAGTAAACATGCCGAGAGAGGAGAACATATCTCCTTATGGTGATTTAGAGTATATGTTTAAGTAGGACGGGGTATTGTCAAGGAACGGACTGTTCGACACTAGACCGGGAGGAATAGTGTTAGAGATGATAGGCCTTGTTGGAGTTTGTTGTGGATATTGAGGAGGCATGCCTAACGTGCCTACTCCCGTAAGGAGATTTATCTAACCAGAGTGGTATGGAGGATTGGAACTTCCTGTTTGTATGAATGGAGAATTTTGACTTGCTTGAGCCAGTTCTAACCCTCTCAGTCTTTCTACTAACGTTGAAATGACTTCATTTGGTGAAGTCATGGTACTTTGCCTGAGCGGCATTTGTTGTATACCTTGGTGTTGTAAAGGTACGTGATATCCTATCATAAACTGATTGCTATCTTGCCAAGTTTCTCCCAGAATATTTCCTGTATGCAGTGGCATAGAGGTATTTTCTTGAAAAGAGATTTCAGGTTGTATTTGTAAACCTCCTATAGATGGGTACATTCCCTGGGAGCGTTGTTCACTCCTAGGATAACGTGTTGGTTGTCCATCATATAAGACCAGGTATGGATTTGATTGCCTACTAATTTGTGGTCTGAGTAAAATTTGAGGAGACGAACCAGATTCTCTGGTAAACGTCATATTGTTTGAACCTGAAGGCTCTGTTTGTTAGGTTCGAGGGGGTTGATCTAACTCCTCAGTTTGAAAAGACGAACTATATCTGATTCTTGGGATTTGTGTTGACAACTGATTAGTTGAATAGTTTTCACCCCATACTGAGAGCGAGGGTGATGATTCCCTATTCTGTTGGGCGTAGTATGCCTCAAGACCCATGAGGGGTCTGCCATATGCATCGAATCCCGACATATTCAGGGGGTATATGAAAACCCGAAGAATAATGGGAAGGAGCGAAGGTGAAAGAGAGAAGATGAAACTTCTCAAAGAGAAGGTGAAACAATTGTTTGTTTCACATCGGGTTCACCAATTTTGTACGCCGGAAAAGCGACAGGAGAGCGTGAGAATCTACAAGTGACTCTTCTGCGTACCTGACCTCCCAAGGTCGTGCCGAGACAGCCGGTGGGGATGGAATATGCAGACAAACTAGTTAGGCAGTCTAATGTCTTCGACACGCACTACTGGAATTTGTGAATCTAAGGCAAAGAAGGCCCTTCTAACTTGGACTGGTGTGATAGATCGATCAACAAGGATGACTGCTCGATGGCTCCAATCAATATTGAGCTCTGGCGTCATTCGATCTATGGGTTGCGGAATACGTGGAAAATGACCTGGGATTGTTTCGTGTATATCTCCTGATAAGGTCATATAGTGGATGATGAATATTATTGACTCTACGGATGATTTTCTGGCCTAGTCCAGAATTCCCTAGCTTCATTAGCCGCTATATCTAGTAAGGATAGTTGTTCGATGATGATAGGTGGAAGTGGAGTGGACTGAAATACTAGTGTGCGTAGGCCAGTGTTTATATCTAACTGACTTGTGGATTCGTTGGGCTGTGGGATCTGTGGATCACAACCATAGACTCTTGGTTGTTGCAGTCCTATTATGGTCATACGCGAGATCAAGTTCTAATCCCTAGTATCCAGTAATCATATGCTTTCTCAGCTTCTATGTTTAGAACCAATAGTTGTGTAATCTTCTCAGAATACCTTACACGCGTTCCCGCAACCTGGATTCTTAAGCTGGTATCTATATCTACGAGGGTGTCTCCAGCGTCTGGCTGTGGAACTAGAGGATCACACCCGAATGTTTGTTCTCTTTCGAGCCCTTCTACAATCATGTGGATGTTTTCTAGGGTAATCTGTAGTTTGGCTGACTTGACCAAAACGCATGTGCTTGGTCGTCTTCTATGTTTAATCTTCTTAACTGAGAACTAATCAGTTGTAAATCTGTGGTTATTCGGAATACTTGTATCCTGAGATTTTGGTCTATGTCAACTATCGCTGTGATGAGGTTTGGTTGTGGCACGATTGGCTCAAATATATATTCTCTGGGCTCTTGAGGTCCCGTGATTGTCATACGAAACAAAATGCAATCTAACTGTAATGAAACAAATTCTAACTACATGAAATAAATCTAACTGCATATAACTTTTATTCTTCTAAGAAATATTCTAATAATTTTAAAGAAAGAAAAATATTTTAAGCGTATCTAGAAATAATAACTAAACAATAATTTGAAACAGACAAGATAACCGAGTGTAGTTATTTGCCTGTGCGATTTTGTAGAATTACTCTAAATAAAACAGTTTGTCTAATCTACTGGCAAGATTCTCGATCCTACCTCAGAAGTGAGGAGTGAATCATAGTTTCTCAGAAACTATCAATCCCCATAGCTTCCCTGGCAATGTCGAGAATAGAATGAAATGAAATAAGATGATTAACTACTCTATTTGATATGAATCTGACTAGAACTTTGAAATTTAAAACCTGGACTCCGTAGAACAGTGGTGAATCCGACGGTGTATGTGACCTCGTCCCCTCAGTATGATCTCCTCGTTCTTTTGTGTTCACGTGGATCCAGAAAATTGTGTAATGCTAGCACCGATAGGAGTAGATTTTGGGATAAGGATAGCTCAGAATGCAGACCGAGAATGCGAGTAGGAGAGGGATAGCGCAAGAGTACAGAGCTTGGCTTATGTGATTCCTAGCGGGATTTTACTGCGAGTCATGCAACATGAAGCGACCAGAACCTGTAACTATCCTATACGAAGAGAAAAACCTACAACTTTAATGGCTTCCCAAGCTATTCTGTTCCAAAATAAAGACACTGCTCGCACAAGTTGGATATGTGGCTTACCAATAGCTGAATAAAGCTAAACAGACATACAATGAATTAAACTAGGAACTCTGAGACATAACGAAAGTAAATCTACAGCAAAGAGAAATTCAGAGGCAAACTTCTAACTGGATTGGATGAAGCAACAACACTGCTTGCACAAGATGGGTTTGTGGCTTACTAACAGCTGAACAATACTAACCAAGTATGAAATGAACTATGCTATCAATCCTAAGCAAGCTAACAGACCAAAGTACTAAAATTCAGAAGACTCTAACAAGGAAATGGTGGCCAAAAACTCCAGACCAAATTCTTCTCCATTTGTATGTGCACAAACCATGCATTTATAGGAATTCAAACACTCAAAACCAAAATCAAATTGAACTCCTAAACAATAAACAAAGGAAAAACACTATTCCAGGGGACCAAAAACATAAATGCATGCTCAAGTCGGCAAGGAAAATCTAGTGAATCATGATATTTCACGCGAGTCGCGTCAAAAGAGCGTTCTGGAAAACACGCACAGGACCGCCGCTCTGAGCAGGGCGGCGGTTTCATCACTGAAGGTCAAGAGGCCAAGGAAAGAGGGAAAGGGAGAAAACAAAGGGCGCGGGGGCTAAGCGGGGCACGCGGTATGTTAACGCATACTCCGAGGGCTTTTCCGAATCCTGAACACCTTCCAAGGAGATCGGTATCATCATCGGGGCACTTGTTACACTGTTTTGGCAGTACAGTACCTTACAATTTTGGGTACGTACAGCTACCCTTCCTTTGGGTGAAGTAAGGATCGCACTTACCCCAACACTGAAGCAACACTTGGGTCCATCAAAATGGAGGGTCCAACAACTACTCAGAAAGATGGATGCTGAGTCATCCTTTGTAAGTTCTCCTTTTACCTGGGTTACCTCCACCATGCAAACCTCATCTACTGGAAGGGAACCAAGTCCCAAGGCATGTCCCATACCCATGGAATCGAAGCGGAAAAGGATAGGAAAATCCTTTTCTAATAGCTCAAAAATATTTGTTGTAGTTCCTAACGATACTGTCTCTACAACAATGTTTTCATCCTTGACTATCAAAATACCCTCAATCAAACCCGTAACTTCTAACTCCATTGTGGGAACTAGTTTTTCTTCTGGTACCGCGCTTACCGGTTTGTTTAACTGGTTCGTAGGAAGTTAAAATTCAGAGTGAACCCATAGATTTTTCTTCAAGTTGGCCAAATGTATATCAAATGGATTTGGATCACCTTGAGTGACAAAGAATTTCCCTAAATTCAAGAATCTGACTTCTTGGAATAAAGTGGAGGGGATTACTTTCATGTGATGGATCCAAGGATGTCCAAGGATCATGTTGTAGTTGGTTTCCCGATCTATTATATAAAACTCAGTGAGTACCATCTTGGGCCCAAGCGTAACTAGTAATACTATGGTTCTGATAGAGGTTTCCTTAAGGCTATCATAACCCCTCAACGTGTTTTGCATCGAGGAGAAATTAGTCTCCCCATATTCTAAATTCTGAAGAAAAGAGAAGGGGACTATATTAACCACTGCCCCATCATCGATCATCACATGTTTCATGTAGTTGTTGTAGATCCAAACCTATAAAAACAAGGCCGTATTTCCTCTACGAGCTATTTTAGCATCCGTAGGGATCTTACTTATGTCAAATACAAACCCAATATCCCTTTCGGGTTGCCATGGAAAGAAAATGTTAAATTCTATATGGTTTATCTGTGCCTTTGGCGGAGGGGTAATGTTAATCAAATGGCCGAGACCTAGCGCCTCCAAAAGAGAGGCTCGATGAGTGGGGGAATTCTTTAGTAGATCCAAAAAGAAAATGTGTGAAAAGGTTTTGGTTAGATCACTGATCAAATCATAATCCCCTACTGGCTTGCTTAGCGTGTCATGAGCATTATCTGAAACAACCAGATAAATCGGGGTTAGCTGTGAAGAATAGTCTCTAGCTCTTGTTGTGGTATTAATTTTGGGTTTAGCGTCTAACTCAACCAAACATATGATCTTTGTTTTTTGGCGACCATCTAGAGGAGGTACCACATATGGGTTTGACAAAGTTGAGGCTTCACAATCATGAGTCCCTATTACAATACCTTTATTCAAACCATTGGGATCCAATCTACCGTCCTTTGGATGCGTGGGGAGAGGATCATTGAATATTCCCAACGGTGTGGTCAACAGAGACACCAATCCCATATAGGCATTTTGACTGGTGCAGTTGGGTTTTCCAAAAACATGTCAACAAATAATTGTCTTTGGTATTCTGGAAAATGCTACAAAAACTTATTATAATCACGAAAAGTTCTTGTGTCATGCCCTCGGACCCTATGGAAACCACAATACAAGTCGGGATCGTAATCCTGAGGCCTTTGGTTTATTCCTTGTTATGGTCCGAAACTATGGTTATTGTTTGGTTGTTGACTATTATAATTAACACTTTGGAACCCTTGCCCCTGATTTTAGAATTGATTGGGGTATTGACTAGGGCTTGGGGTTGGAATTTTTCTTTGTGGCTAAGGTTGTTGCTATTGTTGGGGACAATTAAAATCCATAGTGTTTATCAACTGTGAGAAATTGTTGTTTCTTTGATTATTTCCATTTTTGTTATTTGTAGTACTTGCACTGATAGGATTAACAACATTGGGCTTTTTGGGCTGGTTAGTCACACTGTCGGTCGTGACTCCATGATTCTTATTAAGGATCTTTGGTCCTTGATTGTTATTTGTGTTATTGGAGTAACTGGGAGTGCTTTGAGTAGGAGTGACTAACTTCCCATTTTCTCCATAGGTTTTACGACCACTGTCAATGGCTGCTTGGTTGATCCGAAGAGCACCCTCTAGCACCTCTTCATAGCTCCTTAACGGGAATTTTTGAACTTCCTCCTTCATCTCTCTATTGAGAGAGTGAAGGAACAAATAAAAAAGTTCCGTTTGATCCATGTTTGGAGCACTTTTGGAAGAGTAGAGAACATGTCGCCACCACTAAATGAAGTGGGCTACAAATTCATTATGTTCTTGTTTGATATGAAGGAATTCCCTAATTCCTATTTACAAGATTTTGTTCATATCAAAATCTCTAATAAACTTTGATACGATTTGTGTGAACGCGTGTGTTGAAGCCTCCAATATCCTATAATACTATTCAAGAGCAATACCTTTAAGTGTCTTAGGGAAAATCTTTGCAATGACTACATCCCATAGGATCAGCTCTTGAATGGCCATTGCATAAGCCCTTATGTGGGCATTAGGATCACCCTGCCCTTTGGCCTTTGGGAGATCAGGAAAGGGTCTCAGGAGCATGACTACCCAAATGGAGAAATCTAGGGGTTCCTTGAGATATTCAGAATAATTCCCCATTGCATATGTTTCCACCATTAAAGATCCTTGTTGGGGAGGTAGGGGCTGCATTGATTGCTGAAATGGGATAGCATAGAAATTTGGTGGGGTGTATGACATCCCATGTGGTTGCCCATATGGACCCAGGTAGGTGTACATGTCCCCCTGTGGAGATTTAGAATACATGTGTACATAAGGCGGTTGATTACCTTGATATGGAGTTGAAGGTGCGAAGCCACGAAACATCGTATTTCTAGCTATTATAGCATTTAAGAACACACTTCCAACTAGTGCCTATTGTAGGTATCCATATGTGGCTTGAGGAGGCATACCCAAGGTACCCATCCCAGTTAGTCAATCCCCATGGTTTGGAGTATTCATGTAGACTGGAGGATTTTGTGTGGTCGGTATTTTCCCATAGTTCTGTGGATAGGAAGGACTTTATGCTTTCCTTGTATATGAATTATGTGTATTTTAGGAAAGCTCTAACTCCTTGACTTTATCAACCAAAGATGAAATGACATCTCCCGTTGACGGGGAGGTACTTTTCTTAAATACCTTTAGTTGAAACCTTGGAGTTGTTGAGGAGTATGGTATCATGCTATGAATTTTTCATGATGTTGCCACCCCTCATTGGTTGTATTGTTAGTTAGTAGTGGGGTAGCATTATTGTTCTCAAGCAGGACATCACCTTGTCCTTGCAACCTATCAAAATATTGGTTCATTTGTTGGAATTATTTCTCACTCCTAGCATCTCATGCTAAATACTCCTCATCAAGATGGGGGAGTTGATTGGATTACACAGTAATGGACTGTCGAAACAATACCTGAGGAGATGAACTCACTTCACCAGTGAATGTCATGTTATTTGAACTTGATTTTTCGAGGGGATAAGTCTGAGTGACCTGATCCATTTCTTTAATGCGTACAGAAGAGCCAACATTGGTTCCCTGAAGTAAAGGGTTTTGAGTGGATGAGTGGTTGTCTACCCATGTTGAAAGTGAAGGTGATTATTGTGGGATATTTGATTGGTAATGGTACATCTCGAAGCCCAAGATGGGTCAACCATAATCATCATATCCTAACATATTTGGGGGATATAGGAATACCCACAAAATAAAGGATGGATGAAAGTGGAAATGCTTAGAGGCTAGCTCTTCACATCGGGTTCACCAATTTGTACAATAGAAATTCAACATATGACCTTCTTCACACCCGACCTCCTGAGTTCATGCTGAAACAGCCAGTGTAGAATTGAAATGGGAGTGAAAGTGATAGCGATGATCAAGCTAATTGGGAAACTTTATGTCTTCGACACGCAATATTGGAATCTACGAATCTAAGGAAAATAATGCTCTCCTAACTTGAAGGGGTTTGATGGTACGGTCTTATATGATATCTACTCGAAGACTCCAACCGATGTCTTGTTATAAAAATATTCTATTGATTGGCTGCAAAATATGTGGAAAGTAACTTACAGGTGCCTCATATCGGTTTCCAGACAAGGTCATGGAAATTAAGACAAGAGGTGTAGTGGAGCTGCAGGAACTAAGGGTGATTTTTTGGTCTTGTCCATAAATTCTTAGCCTAAGCGGCCGCTATATTCAACAATGAAAGTTGTGTAATATTATCAGGTGGAAGCGGTGAAGATATGAATACCAATGTGCATAAAATAATGTCAATATCTAGATGAATAGCATGCCTGTTTGGTTATGAGACCTGTGGATCACAACTAAAGACTCGTGGGGATTATGGCCCTTGTATGATCATGCATGCAATCAAATCCTATTTCCAGGAGTACTCCAAAAGTCATAGGCTTGATTAGCAGCTATGTTCAATGTCTCTAACTACCTTATTTTCTTAGTGTATGTGGCAGGTGTACGTATTACTGTAAAGTGCAAAGTTGTGTTAATTTTAGTTATTAGCTCTGTCTCGTTGGGTTGTGGGACTAGGGGATCACAACTATAAGTCCTTTCCTATTGTGGACCGTTGATGGTCATGCAAGATGAATTGATTTGTTTTTAGTAAATAAACTATATATCAAAGGAAATCTAACCTATATTTTTGGTGTTTTCTCAATATATCAGAACAAAGCAGTAAAACAAGCTAATCTATGGAAAATAAATGTTTTTGTTCTTTTCTAACTTTTCAGACAATGCATCTAATCTAATAAGCAAGTTAAAAACAAATAATTAGCCGGATGTAGCTAACTATCTGTGTAGATGTGTGAATCTAAATCTAAGATCTATTCTAATTTAATCAAAATCTTTCCAACCCTACCTCATAAGTGAAGAAAAAATCATGACTCTAACAGAGCTATTATTCCTCCACAGCTTCCTTGGCAATGTTGAAGAGAAAACTTCCTATTGATTTGATCTACTTGAAATTATCTAGCTAATTGAAATGAATTTTTTATCTACTCTATTTGATATGTAATTGAAATTAACAATTCATAATTGACAATTGTTAAACAAAGCAAACAAATACACAACTCCAACCTGGAAGAGTAAGAACCTTGGAAAATCCAATAGTATCAGTATATGTCCCCTCAGTTCTTTCCTTTTGTTCTCTGAGTGTTCATGTGAGTCCAAAGTATTGGGAATGAAAAGAACAAAAACATGAGGATGACACTTGATCAATGACAACTTGGAAACAATCTGGACGCAATGCAGGTAGAAGAGAGATAGCACAAGAGATTTGAACTTGGCTATGTAATTCCTAGCAAGATTATGACAGCACAACAATGTAAGGTACACAAAATTCTCCTTCCCTTTTTCTTGAATAAAAGCATGGAATATATAGGAATGGAGGATAGTAGGTTACTTCATCCTCAAGGCAATGAAGAGGAAGTTCCACTCATTAAATCTATTTAAAATAGAAGGAGCAAGGAGAACCAAGCAAACAAAGCTATTTTTAGTAAATTCGGCTCATGGATGCGTTCAAAAAGAAAACTTAAGTGAATTATCGCATGTAATTTTACGCATGAAGATTCTAGAAAAATCGATCAGGACTGCCGCCCAGTCAAGGTGGTGGTTTCGACACTTAATGCCAAAATGAGCATAGAAAGAAGGGGGGAGCTAGAAAAATGTAAGGAAAAGTTAAGTGAGGCTATCTAGGCTAAAAATATACATTGTAAATGGTATTTGGAGCTCAAACACCTTCTTAAAAGGACTTTGAATCATCTTTGGGGATTCTCATAACTGTTTTCCCAAAATTATAGCACGTGTAATTTTGGGTGCGTACAGACACCATGGAGGAGGTCGAGCACATGCAGTAGGGCAACGAGGAGGAAAACTATTTTTCTGACTTGGAGGATTCTTTGATGGAGAGGAGCCCATGGAGATGAAATCATTTTCTCCTCCATCATCCACCTTCCAAGAACATGAGTTTTCTGCCATGGAGGAGAGCATTTAAGGACAATAGCCTACACCTCATAACAACCCTCTAGAACCAAGGTTAGAAGATCCTAATCTTCCATTTTCTTCTCAGGAGGAGGAAGGAAAAGAGCACGAGGATCCCATCTCTCCCACATCATTCACCTAGGAAGGTACACAAGAAGACTGCATTCTTGGAGTTGAACTTCAGAGAAAAGGGCACATCCATCGGATCAGACCGTGCCTAATCAGGTACTTGGCTTCATTGGAGCCAAGGGAGAATCCAAAACTAGTCATGCCCACTTCAAGGCATGAGGATGAGTCTCAAAGCACCAAGGGTCACCATCGACACCTCCAGGAGTCTAATGTCAATCAGCTTGGGGAGGTATTTTTGATTGATGTTGATACTTTGTTTATTTGGGTAAAGGGTCAACCTCTTATCATTTTTTCACTCATAATAATAGCCATGTTCAGCACCAAATCATATACATGGCTACCCATTTTGAGAAAGGGGAGCTACTTCTCCCTTCCAGTTACAGGATTTGTTTGAGTCCCCTTTTCTCCAGTTAGCGTAGAGTAGGTAGGTTTTCTTTCAGTAGAACAAGTTATTTTGCACACTCTGCATGTTCCATTTGGGGAATGTATGATCTTTCTCTTTTATACACAGCTTTTGTTCATCTTGCTTCAGTAAGTACAGTGCATCATGCCCTTTAGTTGTTACATTAAGAACTTCATAGTTGCATGTGAGCAGTTACTTTTTTCAAAGAAAGCAAATGTAGAGCAACTAAAATTAGGTTTTGAGATAGTCCATTTCTAGAACATGTGAATTTCCCAGGTCATGAATATTTTCTACTCTCATAAATCTCATCTTCAATATTTTCTTATGAATATTGAGAGTGCGGACAGCAGAGCAGGCCAAGGGCCAACAGGTTGTAAGAAGTCAGGCTTAAGCTTTCAGGAACAGGATTAGAACGAGGCTATCATTCATGACTTTGTTCCTAATGGATACTTCAAAGCATCTGATCTTTTCACCTAGCAGGTAGGTGATCCCATAAGTCACCAAATTGTTATCCAAATTTCCCCCTCAGGAAAAATTGATCAAACACAAACCTACATAGGAGAAAATTGGAGGGTCAGTTTGGTCATGTGAGCCCACATTCCAAATCTAAAAATCAAGTTGCAGGTGGGCTTGACAATGGAGAAGAAGGGTCGGAAAAATGAGTGGCAAATGGAAATGTTGAATAATATCAAGCCTAGATCGAGTCAAATCAAAGCACAACAACATAACCATGGAAGGTTCCATGTATTAGCTCAACATAACTTCAAAAGGTACTACAAAACTGGGGTCCCCAAACAAGCGCAGGCTCTCCACGTGGTCAGAGCCCGATAAGGCAGTATTCACTCGGGCCCAAATTGGCAACATATAAAAAATACTAGTGGAATCCTCCATGTTCCTCATCGGCGTAACTTCAAAGGTAAATCCAAAAGCGGGTTCCCAAATGAGCATAGAATCTCCATATGTCTAGGGTCTAGAAAAGTTACACCAACCGTTGAAAAGTTGAAGCAAAGCAACAGAGCTAGTGGAGGGTGCTACATGTCAGATCAGTGTAATTCCAAAAAAGTGAAAGCAAAAAGCACCGTGAAAGGAGCCACGTGTCAGCTCAATGCAACTTCAAAGGTATGACAAAAGTGGAGACCCCAAATGTGCACAGACCCTCCATGTGTCTAGGGTCTAACAAAGATGCTTCTAAATAGCCGAGAAAGTTACATCGGTCATTGAAAAGTCTACGAGCCAGCGGAAGCCTCCAAGTGTCTCATCGAAGCACCTTCAAGGGTAAAGCCCAAAGGGAGGACCCCAAATGAGTGCAGGCTCGCCATGTGGTCAGAGTCCATGAAAAGTTACACTGGCCATTGAAAATTCGAAGCAAAGTAATAGAGTCAGCAAAAGCCTCCACGTGTCTCATGGGAGCACCTTCAAGGGTAAATCCCAAAGGGAGGACCCCAAATGAGTGCAGGATCACCACATGGTCCGAGTCCGAGAAACGTTACACCAGTCATTGAAAATTTGAAGCAAAGTAGCAGATTCAATGGAAGCCTCCACATGTCATCTTGATGTAACTTCAAAGGTAAACTCCAAAGGCAGTCTCCAAATGAGCGTGAAGCCTCCATGTGTCTAGGGTCCCATATAGTTACTCCTAAATAGGTAGGAGGGACTTAGCCAAAACATGAATAAATTAGAGTAGGTTCGCAGATGATGTCAACTATCAGCATGTCGCATCTCCAAGACCCTACAAGGAAGTGAAATCTTATGAATGCACAGGGAAGCCACGTGGATCTTGCACGGATAAAATCTTTTAAGTATTGTGAGCCCATGTGGAACACTCGACCTCGACCTTCATACATCCATATCTTTCAACTAGGAGCTCATATTTGAGCAAGGGAATACTTTTTGGAAAGGCTCTCGACGTCGGCTTCTCACCCACCACCATAATGTTTTAGTCTACCATTTTGAGGCTGTGACGCTTCTCACCTACCACTGTAATGAGTAATGGGATTCCTTTCTTTCTAACAAAGAACAGTAATGGAGGCATGGGTTGTGTCATGGAACCCATCATTATTGTAGATGACTTCAATGCATTTTGGGGTGGTTGGAGTAGGTGAATTTAATGTAATCTTGGGGTGGTTGAAGCAGGATTCAAATTCTTCTCTCCATTCCCTCTCATTCTTCCTATATATTGTAAAGGAAGGGCATTTTTCTAAAAGTTGGTCATTTTTCCTACCCTACCCCCTCTCTCCTTCCTCCCTAGGGTTGAATGTGGAGCTTAAGCCTACTCTCTTTGCTTTGTAATGGAATTTTCTTTCCTCTTACCCATTAATGATGTACTGTGTGAACTCATGGAGTGATGCAATATGTTTTGTGATGCATTTTTTCCATCCTTATTCTATTGTCTCTTCTTGCCTATCATCATTGCAGGGTACACTGTGCATACTTCTGATGTCTATTTTAGGTTTTTGGAGCTATGTTCAATGGGTTTGAAATGGTGTTCTATGTGAATTTTATCTTTAGTCTATGATGCATCTTGTCCATCCTCTCCATTTCTCACCTCTCTCCATTTCATGTATTTGGATTTGTGATCAGAAACCCCTTTTCTTGGTGCTATCACCTCTGTAGTGTAGGATTTATTTATTTTCATGCTCTCTCTCTCCCTTTCTCATTGGAATTGTTAGATTAGGAGTAGATAGTCACATTTCCTTCCTTAGAAGTAGTTTAGCATTAGGATTAGGAAGAGGAAGTTGGCCTTCACCGAAGGATCATCTCAAGTTCGCAAGTCCCATAGCTTGAGGGATGGTCCAATGTTATGTAGATTACACCGAATGCCCCACTCAAATCTGAGACCATTCAAGGGGTGTTGTAATTTCACACCAACATGACCCAAAAGGCCAACTATGAGCTCAAGATAAGGATAAGAAAACTAGAAAGGCTGACCACAAATGCAAAAAATTAAAAAAGAAAAAAGAGGAAAAGAGTGCTCAAAATGGATAGGAGCACTTGAGTGCTATTTTCTTTGGATAAATGGCGATAGATGTGGAAATACTAACAGATAGGGATCCCTATGACTTGACCAGAACTAGGTGCAGAAATGACATATGTAGAAGATCAATACAATAGAAACAATTAAAACAAGTGGATGGACAAATGATTATGTCACCAGTGAATACTTTTCTTACTTAATATCCATGCATATAACAACATACTTGATGGCATAGTAAAATGGTATAATTTTTGTGATTTTGTGTCTAAATTTATCCCCCTTTATGTTATTTGAATGAAATTAAGGAACATACATGTATAAAGTCCAAAGAATCCATGTTGCAAAGTGTGTGTAGAGTGTTAACACTTGTAGTGTGGCGAACCATGGATCAACGTTTTGAAATTTTTTGTGTAAATGGAGATAGAAAACCATTGTAAGAAGGACTTGGAGAAATTTTTGAAATGATTTTAGAGATTTTGGATATTTTGAATTATTTTTTTGAGGCGATAGAGAGGGGTAGGGATTGATCAATTCCTAACTTGATTTAGTTTTAAATGGAAGGATTTGGGCATCCTACCACCATATGAATACTATTTAGGAGAGATTTGTATTTTTATCCTCCATCCATGACTACATCCCTAAAGGGTCCAACTACTGCAGATGGATAAAGACCAAATTTAGTTCCATGTTGTTTTGTGTTGAAGAACCCATATATGAGCAATATAGGAAAGGAAATGGCGTCTCATTTCCCCCACTCTTATAGTAACGCGTGTTTTGATTTGAATAATGTTAGATGGCTTCCAAGTTAGGTCATCTCAAAGTGATGTAATGTAATGTAACTCCCAAGTTAGGTCATCTGGGAGAGATAGTAAAGTATTCTTATTGTATCGATTGGTTGATTTTATTTGAATGATATAAAAATTTTTTGAGATTGTGTACTTAGTAAATTACTCACGGAGATGTTTTTTTTATTTTCCCCCAGATTAAGTCATTCAGGAGAATAAATTTGAAATAGTAGAGAGTATTGATTGTAATATAGAATGATTGTTCCTTTTTCCAAATAAATTAAGAGAAAATTGTAATAGTAATATGCTAGGAGTATCGACTAACTGTATTGTAACCTAAAATGGATTATAGGAGGATCCCGATTGTGTGCCCCATTTTGGTGAAAGGGTTAAGGGCGTATAAATGACCACTGAGCTGAAAGTAATAGTAAATGGAAAATAGTTTTGGGTAGCATAGTTGCAATGTGAATAGATATAGAATATTACATATGCTAGATGTGAAGATGAGATACTAAAATGTCTATGAAATGGTTCTAGAGGAAAATATGATCCATGAGGCGTAAATGGGTAGACAAATGGAGTTATGATGCTCAAGAAATGAGAGAAATTATGCAATGTGTATTAGTTGTAAAATTGGTTGTGAATAGTAACTATGGTATAGGAAAAATTTGAACTACTATATATAGTAATAGTGAAAATTGAATAGTATTTCATTTGTATCGAGATCAATTGATATTCAGATATACGAAGAGTGAGGATGCCACATGTTAGAGCAGCAATTTTAACAAGATTTGAGAGAGTAGTGGCAGTCATGGCTTCGTAAATGACCGATGAGTTGATAAGTGTGATTATTTTTGGAAATTTTAGTCAAATATGTTTGTTTTTGTCAACTTTAGTAAAATTTACATTTTTTTAATTTTTTGGCATTTCTGACTTGGGAGGAAGTGGCAAGGGTGTTTCTATCCTTGGGGACACTACCACCCAATTCTAGGTGCTAGTGATTTGATGTTAGGTTCCCATGACCAGCTCTTAGGTGTTGGCATCCTAGAATATGGATTAGGCACTTTATTGTGATATGCTGATACTCTGATCAGTTTGATGCTATGATGGGTGTTTATTGCATTATGTATAATGCACTAATGGAAGAATGTTGTGGTGTTTTGTGTTTTCAGATGGATATACACTTGAGAGATTTTTTGCGTGGATCATCACTTGAGTACTTTGTTTTCTTTGGGATTGTAAGATGCTGAGTGGGATATATTAGACTATGTCGGCTCGTGAAACATTGATATATTGGGGGAGGTACCCCACAATATTCCTATGTTGAATACTTTATGTGAGAGATGGTGCATAAATACTTGTACGTTTTTCTTTCCTACTAGTGAGATGATGGTGACCGTGGAAGATGTATACAAGATATTACAATTTCCCATTATAGGAGAGAGATCACATGTGATGGATATAATGGATGCCCAGAGGAAGATGAGGGCAGCGAGGTGGTATTTTATAGGAACACAAGTATAGATAAAAACACACATCAGTTTAGATGTGATATTAAGATCCAGTGTTACGCGGCTGCGGAAGTTTATTACAGTGATTATAGCTTTGTCGGTGGTAGCGGAGGGTGGTAGAGTTGGGATATTGTATAAGATGCATGATATTTGTTGCAATATAGAGGAGCATGTGACTAGGTATGCATGGACGCAGTGTGTATTGGCCCATTGGTATATATATTTATATAGATTCACTCAGAAGGATCATAGATTTGGTCTAGGAGCCACGAATTTGATGCACATATGGGCATATAAGTACATTGAAATATTGAGGCCACTTATTGGGCCACAGGTCAAGTGGGGTATACCTGATATATTTATAGTGAGATGGGTAGGTCCCCGTAGTATGAGGATGGATAAGACCATCTATAGGTTGATGCTCGATTAGATGGTCCTAGGGACCATTATATGAAGATTGTATAGAGATTATAGTGGATGAGTAGAAGATGGTGTGGATTTGTGGTGCATTTGATGCACCATGTGGTTAGAGGATCACTTCCCAAGGGTGACATAGTTGTTCTAGGGTGAGAACGTATCAAGGAAGTTTGGCATGGCCTAGGATGTGTCCCTAGAACCATATATATGGTTGAGATCTACTAGAGTGGCGTGATGACCAGGAGAGAGTATGGGCCCAATAGGATCACAACTAGTGCATCCTGGTCTAGATGCTATCAATACGGCTATAGAGACTATATAGATTGATGACGTGGGGTGCAATGAGACCTTTAATACATGGTGGGTGACACATCGATGGGTGTTTCTATTTCTAGTAGTGGTGGATGTAGCTAGTGGAGTGGAAGTTGGAGGAGTAGAGGGGTAGGAACATGCCCCCGATGTAGTTGGTGTAGCGACTACACAAACTGAGTGTAAGTATTGTGCATGTCTATTTTCTAGTTGTTGTGTACTTATTATATACTATGAAAGTATTTAATGACTACTAGTAGTGTGTATGAATGCAGGTGATTATTATTGGTCATTGATTATGGATTAGTCGATACACACATTGACATAGAACGTGCCTCTAGATGTTCTCTTGGGAGGTGGCATTATGGAGAGAGTTAATGTTATTGTGGGTGAGCATGCAAATTTATTCAATTTAGTGGCTATAACATCAACCACGTGTATTTTTTTTATTAAGTGAGCATGATGAGGCTCACACAGAGACTTAGCGAGCTAGACATGCCATAGGAGGAACCCTAGCTCAGGATGTGTTTGCTAAAAATGTTGAGCTATAGGGCCGATTTATAGAGCATGCGGTCGAGATTGATATATTACATATTCATTTGTATAGATATAGAGGCCGATTTTAGAGGTGAAGCTTATAGTTCTATAGTTGTATATAGTGATAGTGAGGATGATGTATGATGTATTGCAGATGTTGTATTGATGCATGGGGTTTTCCCCCTAGCGATTTTATTTTATGACTTATGATTTTAGAGGATATATATATATATAATATAATATAGTGACTTGTGTTGTTGTGGCATTTATTGTTAATGTGCATTGTTCAGTATGTGATGATGATGATAATTTTTTTATAGTTTTTATTTAATTTTAAGAGTGCTATAGGCATTTTTTGAGGTGGCTGATTTGATATAGATTGTTGATGGTTGAAATTGTCTATGATGTGGAAAGAATAGCCAAATAATGAACTACATAGGAATTGTATGGAATAGAAATATTTTAACTAAATGAGATAAGAATTACCTTACCCCATATTTATTAGTTGAGAATGTTGAACCCATTATAATGATGTAGTTTTAGGAATGACGAACCATCATTTCAAGCATCCATGGTGTTTGATGGCCCACAATGAAAAGTACGTAAGTCCCGTACAACACTTGATAATAGAAAAATGCATCCCTCTATGAGACATGCCATAAGTTGATACTAGTGTTATCATGTTGGTTCTTTTGGGATATAAGGCACTTCACCATCCTCCATGCATTCAACACATATTTCTTGGTTATGCATCCATCCCTTTTGTTGACAATCCTCACCAACTTTGGTTCCGTGTAGTGCCTTTGGATAATGATGTCAACAAATATACCAGCAAACAAAAGAGATTCAATGTATTACTTGCATTCAACTGATAAATTGGGAGGGAAACCACTTCGTGGATCCAAGCTTGTGTCTTTTGTACCATGAAAAACTCACTGTTCATATCACAATGATACATATCATTGTATATAATATGTCTCACATTTGTTCTACCAAACATAACCCTCACATATAAATGACATTGACATCCACATTTTTTTTTCTGAAACCTCCTTATTCTTTCAATTGCAGGTGTATTAAACATAAGCACACCAGGGCCATAAGCACACCAGTAGCTGAAACAAATGGAAATACAAAATTGATATTAGGTATGGACTCTGAAAAATGTACCACTAACATATGTGAACACTATTTCTAAGGTGTACCAAACATAAAATTAATATAAACAAACCTGGAATACATAATGGTATCATGTGGTCTTTGTATTCCATCGTATATGTGGATATCCTTTTTTGTTTGCATATGAATGTCATCTTGGTGATATCGAGAAGGCCTTCCCCTTTAATAAAGGTATCGATCAATGCTAGAGGGATCACCATAAAAAGATCCATATCATCATTATCTTCACTTATTAGTGTCCATTCAATATTGTTTTGTGAAAAAATGAGATTTCCCATTTACCATGTCTTGATTATCTAAGGAAAGAAATTGTTCATAATTTTTATTTTGAGGCAGCCAAAACAAAATCATGTAAATAAAAACGTATAAACAATAAACATGGTATTGAACATATCAATATATGATGAAATATGACAAACAAAACATGAGTATTATGCTCTTAAGATATTTGTAAACAAACTTGCATGGAATTATGTATAGACTATGCTTTTTGTAAACAAACAACACCCTAATATGATACTAGTAATAAAAATGTTGTAAACACGTATTTTGTGTTATACACAATTTGTTTGTAGCGTGTGTATGAAAAAATGCAACTGTGTATGGAAAATAAGAAAGAATGTGTCTTTTTATGTGAACTATATGATATACAAAATGTCTTTTATTGTGTGCATACACCAAACAAAATAAATGGGTTGAACCTAGTAACACTTATGTTGTTATATGTATTATGTGGTATACACACTATCATTTTATGTGGTATACACAGACTGTGTTTTTGTACGTATGTGACAAATGACACCAAAACCATAATATGATACTAGTAGTGAAATTCTATGGTATACGTAGACTATGTTTTTTGTACGTATGTGACAAACGACTCCAAAACCATAATAGGATACTAGTATTGAAAGTTCTATAGGTATACGTATGCTATGTAGTTTTTGTGCGTATGTGACAAACGACTCCAACACCCTAATAGGACACTAGTATTGAAAGTTATGTAGGATACACATGATGCTTTCTTTTTGTGCGTATATGAAAAATGATGCCAATACCATAATATGACACTAATACTGAAATTATGTGGTATACAAAGGCTATGTCTTTTTGTGCGTATATGACAAAATGATGCCAATACCATAATATGATTCTAATACTGAAATTATGTGGTATACTCAGGCTATTGTTTCATGCGTATGTGACAAATGATGCCAATACCCTAATATGATACTAATAGTGAAATTAAGTGGTATACACAAGCTTTGTTTTTTGTGCATATGTGACAAACGATGCTAACACCTTAATATGATACTAGTAGTGAAATTATGTGGTATACTACAAGCTATGTTTTTGGTGTGTATGTGATAAATGATGCCTGCTTTAATAAAACATTAATATTAAATATAATTTTAGTAGTCACTACTATGATGATATACTAAGGCTAAAATACTAATGTGTAAGTGACTCTAAATGATGCAATCTGCTTTAAGAAAATGAGAGAGATAGGGCACTATAATCTGATCCCAAAGTAGATCTGAACTATGATGCAATTGATACAACATGTTGGATAGAGTGCTCAAGAACTGTAAAGATGCAATCACATTTTGGAAATGAGAGAGATAGAACTGGCACCTGATCTGATCCCAGGATAGGGCAAGGGCTGAACCAGAGACCTTCTGATAGGCACGTATGACTTGCACATAGAGTGTCAGAATCTTGTTTGTATGTAAATACCTGGATATTAGTGGTCACAAGGGTTTCACTATCCTTCGTTGTTGAGTTTCCTGTAGGATAGGGCAAGGATGATTGCCAGAATGTGCTTCTGTTACATACGTATGACTGCACATAATATCCAGGTCAGAACCCTAATTGTCATGTTACCTAAAAAAGAGGGTCATGCAAATGGGGAGTTGGACTGATCCTGACAGTCACCTTACAGTTGTGAACTTCCTGACTGAATGTCTTACTACTGGATCTCAGACTGCCAAATGTAGTTCTATTTTAACTTGTGTGTGGAATAGTATCCTTAGGTTTCCCTCGCACCAATGCCGCCAAGATAACAAACTATAACTAGATAAAATTTATATGTGTGGGTGGAATCCAGAAGCTATCCCATTCCTATGCAGTTGGACTGACCCTGACAGTCCAACCTTACAGAGTGAACTGTAGTCCCTTTAATAGTCTTACTAAATCTCATACTCCATGTAGCCCTATTAGAATTGCCCACCCTGTATAATAGTGTCCTGTATGTTGTCCCTCGCACCATATAGCCGCCAAGATTGTTAAAATTTTGACACTAGTGACACAACATGTTGACTATGTGACCTCGGGATAGGAGTCCAGAACTTCTAAAAAGGCCTATCCAGTGTATGTCAAAAATGTGAACAAGAATAAAGAATATAGTAGTGCCCAAGGTGGACAGGAGCGCCTGGGCTCTAGTGTCTAGATTAAATATACTTGGTGTCCTAGAATAATTGCCCACCCTTATAATGGTGAGAATGTTGTGTATAGATAGGGATCCATGTTGTTAAAATTTTGACCAGAGTTGGGTGTAGAAGTGACATGTGTGAGAAAGACCTCGGGATAGATCAAGCTAATTTCAAAGATAATTTCAAACTAGATGGACTAGGGAATGTAGAGGTCCACTTAGTGTCAAAGGATTTTCTTCGGTGAAGAAACAATACAAGAATAAACATGCCCCTGGTGGTATAGCTAAATTCTTATACATGTGATCTCTAGTGTCTAGATTAGGTGTTGGATTTCCTTGAATGTCTATTAAAAGAATGAAAGTTGTAAGTATGTGTAATGAGGAATAGGTGAACATACATGTGACCCGAAGTTCAGAGAATTTAAGGTGTAGAAGTGACATGTAGAATGAGAACAGATAGCGCGGTGAACCATGGAGAACATGTCGATCAATGTAGCAATAGATGATAAAGAACCTAGGGAGAACTGGAGTCACTAGTGAATGACTTGATCTTGGAGAACCTTAAGATCCAAGCTAACATTGTTGAAACAATATATGACTTGGAAGTGGTATAGGAACTGATGTAATGTGTGTGACTGATTTTGTGAAATTACTTATCAAGGTACCCCCTATTATGGGTATTTGAACTGTCACCATAAAGTAGTGTAAAGGGAGAAAGGATCGGTTGTGAGAAGTTCATGACCCTCCATCCCTGAGTTATCCTCAAGTAAGAATAATACAGACGAATAAAGCCAAATTGTGAACTCCATAGTGCGATAAACATGTTTATGAATTTAATGTAGCCTTGAATACGACCATATAGGACCGTAGGTTGTGGAGCCATTCCGTATTCTAACTAAGAGAGGTGTTGAATGACTTCAATTTGGAGAATTTAGCAGACACTTTCGAATTGTTGTCTAAAAAGGGGAATTTTTTTTTGGCCTTAAAACATGCCTGATATAAGGAGTGATCAACGTGCCCAATTAGATCTCATATGAACATGATTTTTGACCAAGGTAGGATTTATGGGTGTTTTCAGTCGTTTTGATACCATTCACGGTTTTGAAGGTAGCTTAAGAATTTGTTAAATCTATATGATGGTTTTGACCCGAATAAGGGTGGTCTAGGGCATTTCAATAAGTAACCCAACACATCTATGCAGTTGACAGCTCGTTCATGTAAAATTCAGGTGTGAATCCATGTAGAAAATTTCCCTGAGCATAGCTCCAAAAAGATTTAGAGCTCAAATTATATGTGATAGAACAGTGGCTTGTATTAAAATGCATGAGCAAGGGTGATTCTTGTTGAGATAAACCATTAGATAGCATGGGTGATTCACGTTAGCAATGTTTAGGTGTCTCAATTGTGTTGTGTTATTTGAGGATGCAAGTGTTTATTATAGATCTGTAATACTAAGAGTATTGCATACAGTTTCCACAGTGTTAGTTGATTTAATGTGAATATGGCATTAAGGCTCATATTTTATCCCTGATATTTCCGCAACAAGGACGTGGTTATCTCAAGGCAGGCCATGACGTTCAGGCATCCGACTCCACAGATTTAAAACCGATGGTTTTGGCCCATAGGTTCTCATGATTGGGATTCCATGTTAGGTTTTGGAAAATTGATCAACACCGAAATGATTCATACTTATGTGTTAAAGGTCATATGGTAAGAGTGGTGATGTACTCCCAAGTTGCAGGTCGTGTTTTGATTCAGGGATGAGATAATGTAGTGATGTTATGTTGTAGCATAGATCAATTGAAGTTGATTTGCTCGGTAGGCATATGAATGATTTCCGAGAAATTGAGTGTATGCGATATATTACTCAAGAAAATCTGAGCAATTTTGCCCCCATTAGGTCAGTTAGGGGGGAATGCGATAGGGCCCAAATATGTAATGAATAGACGTTGCAAGCCCGAACTTGTCTCTGTTTGAATAGTGTGAATGAATTAGACTGATAGACTGATGCACTAGGAGTATTTGAATGATCGTGTAACATTTTTTTGAGGTCATTAGGGTTCTACTGTTGTATGCCCCCCTTATGTGAGGGAGCGACTAGTGGAGGTCCATGAGATACTGAGACGATTGATGGAGAACTGAACATGGTTTGGGAGACTATAGGAAATGGTAATATAGAAGATCTTGTAAGGATTGAAAATATGTTAAATGGTATAGTGTGACATTGTAATGATAGCATTGTGCAATCCATGTTCAGGGTGGGTCTATTTTGATACCAAATGCGCATGAAACGAGGAAGAAAATGAGAGTTCCCATGATTAGGTCATATGGGATAGATGAGTGAGATGTAACTCGTCATGTAGTAATTGAAAGAATGGTCAATTTGATGCATTCATAGGAGATGATAATTGAAAAGTGAATGTATAGTGTTAGTATAAAGTCGAATAGTCTCTTCATTTTTCAACATGAGCCTTGAGTTAGAATTTGAGCTACTGAACACAGGCTTGTGAGGATTGTCGAAGATTAGGGAATGTGAGGTTGTCTAGGGTCGAGACCATATCATTAGCTCATGGAAATGCCAACATGAGGATCTCAGATGAGTTTGAATACAAATTCAGTGGTGGGCATTAGGGAACCAAGAATTAAAATGAAAGTCATTTGAATGATTGCTAAAAGTTTTAGGCTCATGCTTTGTTTGGAATTTCACTTGTCGGATTCAATCCAATGATTTGTTAAAATCTGATTGAGTTATAGCTAATATAGAGTAAAGAGATCACTATTATCGTATAGTAACATGATAGCGAGATCATAGGGTGATCTAATGTTGTATGCATTTCTAAAGAAAGGGCAATTCGAGTCAGGAGGTAATGAACGAGAGATTGAAATTGGACTCGTGAATTTTCAGTGCTTATCCTGAAGTGATATGAACTAGAGCAGACTGATGCACAGTTTATGTTGGGTAGGCTGTTCAGAAATGCTTAATGTAAATTCTAGAAATTATAGATAGAGTGTGACATTGTAATATAGCATTGTGAAGCCCAACAATCCTGAGGTGTGGGTGAAGACCTTCAGATTTTGGCACCTTTTGGCACAGACGAGTGAGAATATGATGTGGATTCAAGATTTCAGCTCAGATTTTATGTGTCCTTCGTTGATTTGGAGTGGTGTCATGTAGTAATTCCGAGTTAGAATGATCGAGTGCAATGCACGTGTAATGGCAAAGCTAAATGGGGGATATCTTGTCAAAACCCCAAAACACATCAAATATAAAAAAGAAAATAGTATAAAGTGAATAGTCATTTAACCCGACATGACATAGTGTTAAATTATGACCGAGCTTCAATGGAGCTTCGGTGAACCTCCATTCCAAATCAAATTTATGCTTGAAATTATGGAATAGTTTCACAAGGGTTTCCCTTAGTATGCCAATTGTGCCAAGCATAACGGTGGAATAGCTAAAGTGACAAACTAGATGTGTGGTAAGTGGAGTTATTTTCACTAGTGTACTTGTGGGCTCAATGAAATGCAAATGTAAGGTGTCTGCCATTAGTAATCAATTTTTTACAAAAATGTGAAGTCCCTTTGACAGTATGTGGATTATACTTGCACTTGAGTTTATGAAATCTGTCCATTATTAATAATGGTATTAGATGTCACTATTATGATGATATAGAACATAATCTCTTTCGTTTAAATGCACTCGAAACTAGATGATACAATGCCAACTAAGACCTCAGGATGGAGTAGAGATAAAATACAAATATGCTTGAGCCACTTATCATGAAATGTGATAAGACAAAGAGGACAACTACATGCACAAGGTTGGACATAGAGTGCCTGAACATTAGCTTAATGATTGGAGTCTAGAAATAATAGATAACCCTGGTACACGGGTACCTGGGATTTAACAAGGGTGCCAGAGGACTAACAAATAGGCATCCAGGGTCTGACCTGACCAATTACTAGGTGCATACAGTTTAATAAATGTGAGAGATAAAGTTCAAATAGAAATTTGTGAGGTCTATCCTTCAGTGAGTTGGTTTAGGACAGTGTATGTTACACTCAAAACAAATGATTTTCACTCAAGGGGTCTATATATCTATAACCAGTTACATAGAGGTAGACAAAATTACAGTAATATGTGAAGCAAGAGAATGTGATCTACAACACATGAAATGATACTAGTATTAAAGATGTGGTATATGCAAATGGATGTGTTTTGTCATACTTGACAAACAACGACCAGTCACCCTAATATGATACTTGTAGTGAACTTATGTGGTGCCGAGAAAGGTGTGTTTTCTATGCATAAAATAACAAAACGATGGCCAACAGTTCTAATGATGATATTGTGTAGTGGAATTATGTGTTATACACTTAGGCTTTCTTCCTTTTGTGCGCATGTGACGCCAACGATGCCAACATATTCTTAACATGATACTAGGATGTAGAATTCTAGATGTGTGTTATGGACATTCTTTCTAGGCTTCCCCTTCCTCACAAGTAGTGTATGTGACAAACAATATCAACACCAATATGATACTAGTAGTCAAATTCTGATAGTATGTACATGACAGCCTATGCCTTTTCCCTGATGTAATGATAGACGACTGTCCATCAACCTTGAAGTAATAGTAGTGTATGTTTGTGATATTTATATGTCCTTTCATGATTTTTTTTTTCTATTTGCCTGTCTCATGTTTGATAGGTGAACTGTGCAACCAGGGTTTCTTTTGCAAGTTTTGGAGGTCATTGTGCGTCTTATCAAGGAGTGCCAACACACTAATATGTAAAAGTAAGTTTGAATGCTTGTTCATTCTTTCACATGATCGTTTCTCTTCATATGGCAAGTGCCAGAACATTAGTGATTCTAGCAACAGTTCTTTCTTGGTACATCACCACTTCTAGTATAGGTTTTATTTCGATTGCAAATCTCTCTCTCCCTAGGGATCCATGTGAAATGTACCATAGGATACTAGAAGTAGCCATTTTATTATACATTAGGAGTAAGTACAATGCTTAGTTTAGGAAAAGGAAGCCAACCTTCTAATGGAGGTTCACCTAGCCCAAGTGAATACTTTTTGGTACTCAGAGGCTGTGTCTATATGTGTATGTGACAAATCACATAACATTTCTAGGTAGAGTACTAGTAGTGAAACTATGTGGGGTGCATAAGTTGTCTTTTGTGTCTACGTACAATAGTTTGCCAGCACACCTGAATATGATACTAGTATTAGAAATTTCAATGGTATACAGAAGGATGTGTTTTTCTGTGCATATGTGACAAACAACATTCCAATACCCTAATATGATACTAGTAGTGTTCAAATTAGGAATGTGGTATACACAATTTGTGTTTTCTGGTGCAAGATGTGACAAATTGATAGTTCCAACACCCTAATATGATACTAGTAGTGAAATTATGCTTAGCAGGCAACCGTCCCCGAGAAGTCGCCAAAATGTTTTCCATTTTGCCCCTCCCTGGGTAAAAATGACGATCAACATGGGTAAAATTGATACCTTGAAACTAAAATTATGTAGTTTACATAGGCTATCTTTTTTGTGCGTATGTGACAAGCGACGCCAATTTCCCTAAGCTTTTAGATACTAGTACAGTCGGGATCACCTGTGGACTATTCATAGGTTGTCCTTTTTTGTTTCGTAGAGTGCTTCAAATTTTATTGGAAATGAACCTAATATAATACTAGTGGGCTGACTTTATGTGGTTATGGGAATACATTGCTATCTTGTTGTATATGTATGTGACAAACGACTGGTTTTAAGAGACAAGCCTAAAGAACTCAAAACTCAGTAGTAAGATTAATTTTAAAGGGGTCATATGACACTAAGCTATGAAGTAGTTTGAACAAGATCTAAAGTGCATTGAAAGAGTTACCCCAAAGTAGCATTGTTAAGATAAATGGTCCCAGTTATGATATATCCAAGATAGATTGACGAGATTCCACTCTTGATCATGTTCATAACGGTACAAGGAGAATTGAGCTAGTGGTTGATTGACTGGTACCTTGTTCTTCGTCCGATGAACTCATTGTGTTTCAGAATTGATGTTGGAAATTATAAACTTCTCAATCCTCATGAGGCATTCGTGGTAAGATGTTCGAAGCACGAAGTTGCTTGCAGGGCATAACCCTAGCTGGATGTCATTGAATGGATTAGTCGAGTTGACATAGATATGGACATGGCCAATTCATAGATGAGTTCACCAGGTAAATTGGGCCAAGCTAGGAATTGGAACTCAGCCAAATACAGTCTTGTTTCTGGAAACTATTCCAAATATATTTCAGGACATGAACCTTTAAACACATGTAGCTTCTTCGGGGTAAGGTCAAATTGTAAATATTCATAAGGTGCTATGAGAATGGGATTTCAATAGCCCTAGCATGAGCTTTGGAGTTTCTGAAACGAAGGAATAATCAAGCCAACCTTAGTAATGCAACTCGAAAATGGAGGTGTCTGGTTCAATACCCGATTATAGTAATCATGCTTACATCGGCCAAATGACAAGCTAATGGACAATTCAGGATAAGAGAACGATTCGGGATGTAATTTGAGTGAACCGAGCCGCTTAAAGGCTCAACATATCCTTAGATAAATGTAAATAATGCATCCTAGGATGAGAGGACTTCAGGAAGACCCTTTCATTATATGAAGCTTGGTCGAGTTCTCACGAGCCGTGGAATCACACAAGTCATCGAACAACAAGTTAATGGACAACTCAGGACAAGAAACTAAAATTCTAAGCCAAACATTCCCTTTTGTGACATCATGGATGGCATAATTGTTTGCAATATCTTGAATGTGATCAATAAGGGATTGATCTCCATTTCCATAAAAAAAAGGGTAAAGGTTTTAGGGTTGTTTTGATGCACTGACATCGTTATATTCTTCACCTCCTCTTCACATTGATTTAATTGAATTCAATTATTTCACATATTATCTTATTCATTTGATTATTCGATCATTAAAATGGTGATCATAAATGACAACAACTCTTATAAACAACCATCTTCACCATCACTACACATTCATACAAAAAATTGAAATCAAGTTGAACAACAATATTGAAAAAATTGTTTCTCTTAAAATATATTCTAGGTTTTCTTGAAAAATTCACAACTTGTTTATGAAGTATAAGGATAAAATCCCATTAAATTTAAGGGAAACCAAGTTTGTAGATTTAAAGATACGACATAATCTTCAGACTTGTTTAGCTAGATTTTTTGCAATTTCTCATAAACTATTTATTTTTCGACAATCAAACTCTTTAATCCCTCTACACTAACACGGGAATTTACATTCAAAAAAATGATTATTTTTTATTTATTGCCTTGTTGTGGTCATCTAAAATTGCAATATCACTATTTTTGGAAGCTTCAATAAATTTAAAGAAGAAAAATCATATTTTTTGCCAATAAAATTAATGCCCAACATACAACCTTACTCAATAATTATATATAAAATTCTAATGTTGATTAGAGACCATAAAATTATAATTCTTGTAATGAATTCCATTCTTGAAAATACCTTTATTCCCATCACCTAGCTTCCTTGAATTCGCTAATGGCACACTTGACATTCAGGGTTAGCGAATAGAAATTTATTTCAATCTTTAATAAGAATTCCAACATACCAGCCCATAATAAAGAGAGAATACAATTATCTATGATGTATGTACATTCTAACATAAAATAATCTCATTCCATATATCCACAAAATCCTGCGGCTTCTTCATTCAAATACTTTAAAGACTTTACAAAATATTTACAAAATCTTGTGGAAATGTAGTCAATTTTACTCCCACTATAAGAGGAAGGAATCCCATGCACGCCGGCCTATCACCTAGCAAAATTTGAGCACTCCCCTAAGGCATGTGCGGGTGTCGAGTCTCTCTTTTATGTGATTTTTTAGTGGGAAGCATTCATCAATGATTATTATAGGAGTATTTAGGAAAGAAGTTTAGACATACAATGATTACAGGGCTCAGGACGGCCTCTAGATCCTTGTAGCTTCTTCAGACTATGAGTTTTAAAAGACTCCATAACATATAATATAATAGAAAGAAATCTAAAACCATTCATTCATATCATGAAAGGAAAAATAACTTCTATGAATGAATTATACATGAAACTCACTAATATTCATACCTAATTGCAATAGGTAACCTCATTATATTCATCATTTCATTACAAAGAGCCATAGAGGGTAGACTGCAGTCATGCACATCACTAGAGCATGATGACTCATAGGAGCTCGAGCTTGAGGATTGACCCCCAGGGGTTCAAAATTCTAGTACAAGTATAGAAATTTATAAAGGGAGGCTGAGCTCAATGGGAAAATGGTCTCGAGTCGATCGCTAATGGATGGAGATTCACTATGGACTGACTTGTAATGCGAAAAGAGTGGCTCGATCTTGAGGTCACGTAGGAATCACATCAACGAAGGATGTGCCTTGAGTTCAAAGCTTGCGATTTCTCATGTTAAGCTCGGTGAAACATTGGAACTCGATGGGTCGAGCTGTAGTAGAAATGAAGCTCAGCATTCCAAGGTTCTATGGAATCACTAGATCCATAAGAAGATGAGTTTATAGGTCGACCTGACAGTCTGACATAGATAAAGGAGTTGAAGCGTGGCTCGATGGGGCATGGCTAAACAATTCCTACAGTTGGTATGCATGTATGTCGAATGCACTTCTAACAAGCGATGAGGATCGATCTTGACATGTGCCAAGTTCCCCTTAAGGAAAATAAGTCGAGACATCTCAACCAGGACGTAAATTGCGTTAAACAATCAGTTGTTAAAATGTTAGAGCCAGAGGTCGAAGTTCGGGCTATGGCTAAACAAGGAGGATATGGCTTGAGTTACAGGCTCATTTCGACATTATGGGTCGGAGCCAAAGGATTCCGAGCTGATAATGATTTCGTCATTTCAAAGTTTTTTATCTAAAAATGTTGAGCAAGATGGATACTTCCGAAACCTGAAACCCCCGGAACTATGCGATTTCAGAGTGCTCGGGTATTTGGGATTCGGAAGTCACCAAATAATTAAGATT
This sequence comes from Taxus chinensis, assembly GCA_019776745.2. NCBI lineage: Eukaryota > Viridiplantae > Streptophyta > Pinopsida > Cupressales > Taxaceae > Taxus > Taxus chinensis. Next base: position 420,397,931 of record CM034155.1, on the reverse strand, counting down.
CGCTAAAAAATACAGAAGGCTAAGTTGTGTAAGGAATTTTCCACTTTTCGGGATTTACGAGGCATTGCCTTTTCGGAGGTTGTTGATGGTGAATTTTTGTAAGGATGGTCATGAACAAACATGCTGAAGTCCAAGCAGTCCAAATTTCAGACTTTCAGAATATTCAGGGTTCGGGAAGTCATCGATGATTGGTATGCTCCACGTGGTTTGCGAAGCCTAAGCACTTCCAAATGGTGTCAATTTTATTCAGTCAATGCATTTACAGGGTGAGTTTCCAGGTTACAATCGTTCGAGACTTAGTCAAGCACGAAAGAATAGGGTGGTACATCTGAGGTATCAGTTAAGTGGCATCAGGATCATTGCTACGATGCCAAGTAGTTACTGAGGTTGGGTGAGGCATTTCTAGTTCATCTCGGCAACGAGCCAAGCAGGTTTAGATAGCCAAACGATTTGGCTCAACGTTGGGGGGGTCGACATATGTCGAAGCACCAACTGAATATCAAAAACGTCAAGATAGCTTTGCTGCAGAGATGCCAAACATGGAGCTTTCGGTGGGATATGTAGAAGAATGTCTGATGTAAGGTGGTTAACCAAATAAACACAAAGCCACCACCATAATGTAAATCGGTGACTTTTTAAAATGAATATCTTGCTTCAGAGAACTCAGTGGATATCGATATGACAGAGTGGTTCGATAATATAGTTGGCAAAGGAAGTGGATGACTTGCTAGGAAGTCGTTATGAGCTCGAGTAGAGTAACCATTATAAGCCGAGACTCCTTCCCAATTTATTTTTACCAAGGGTCTCTATCCAAATCAAAAACCATGATCTTATATTTCTCAACACAAATATTATTTAAAATATTATATTTTAATCAAATGGAGGAGAAAGTTTAATATTTGAATTTATTTCAAGCATCGTGAGCCATTATCAAAGAGCCAATGGAGCTAAAATGCTGGGACACTCAAAATGAGTGACTTTCGCTCAAGAAGACTACAACTTTTTCCTCGGTTGCCCCTGTTTTTCACAAAATTATAGTCATTGGAATTGGGGAGAACAGAGAGACTACGTGCCATGGAGATATACTAGAAGGTGGATTTTTTTTATGGTTTTTTCATTCCAAAATTTCGTAGGTTTTCCTCATTCCTTAGGATGGTGCCTCGAAAGGTGGAGGTGCAATTAATGAGGCAGAAACATGGCCAACAATAGTGAGGAATTGTTTTCTACATTCTGGCCTAGATTCTAGGGTTTCTTCCTTCTTTTCTCTTAACCACTCAACAATTTTATATAAATTTAAAAGGGGTGCTTATTCCAAAAGGGTTAGATACTTTCCAAGATTCCCCTCTCTTTCACAAGCTGAAAGGCTGTGAATTTGTAGGTTCTCAAGCCTTTTCTTCTCAAATTTTAATGGCATAGCCTATGCCTTTTCCTTGATGTAATGATGCATTGTGCAGGTGCTTGAAGTAATGGAAATTATGTTTTTGTGATCAATTTTATGTCCTTTCATGATTTTATCTACTTCTATTTGTCTCTCTCATGTTTATAGGTGAACTGTGCAACCAAGGTTTCCTTTGCAAGTTTTGGAAGTCATTGTATTGATCAGAGAGTGAAGTAATTATATGTAAATTGGGTTTGTAATGCATGTTCATTCTTCCTCATGATCATCTCTCTTAATTGGTAAGCTGTAATTTTGTCTAGAAAAACCCTTTCTTGGTTCATCACCACTTCTAGTATACGTTTTATTTCCTTGTAAGTCTCTCTCCCTAATCCATTGAAAAGTTAGCATAGGTCTAGTTAGCCAATTTTCTTGCATTAGGAGTAGTGTAGTGCTTAATTTAGGAAGAGGATGCCAACCTTCTCCGGAGGTTCACCTTGAGCCCAAGTTCCACATCTTGAGAGGTGATTCCATGTTTCCCAATCACATAAAATCCCATTTTCACTTTCAGGCCATTCGGGAGGTGCATTGATTTGGTGATAACACACCCAAATATAATACTAGTAGTGAAATTATGTGGTATACACTGGCTGTAGTTTTTTTGTGTATGTGACAAATGATGCCAACACCTTAATATGATACTAGTAGTGAAATTGTGTGGTATACACATGCTTTATTTTTTGTGCATATGCGACAAATGATGTCAATACCCTAAAATGATACTAGTAGTGAAATTATGTGGTATACATAGGCTATGTTATTTGTGCATATGTGAAAAACACCGGCAACACCCTAATATGATATCAGTAATGAAATTATGTGCTATATACACTATCATTTTAAGCATGTATATGCCAAACAAAGTAATTCATAGGATTATCATTCAAAAGATAAAAAATCACCCATGTTTCAGAATTAACTTGCCTAGGGAACTCATGGAAGGTGCAAAAAAAACTTTCAATATGATGATCCTAGTAACCATTCTCAAAGTCTATAATAAATTGTCAAGATCTTAAAAGAGGTAAAAACCACCCCTCCACAACAAAAGATTGTCGATATTTTCTTACAGGAGGATGATGATAATGAGGAATATGAATTTACACCAAGTTTTGAACAAGAGCTAGAGGGAAGTGGAGAATATGAAGAATGTTATTATGATCCCTGTTATGATACTGTAAAACACTATGAGGCTATTCTTAATGATTGACTTACAAGGCTATTCTTCTTTGTTGACTGACTCTACCCTGTTATTCATCCAATTAGGGCAGAGTTAAGAATTTTTGTTAGTCTAATTTTCTTAGTACTTACCTTTTTTGAATCCTACCACTAGTTTCAAGTACCCTTTTGGATGTTATTGAAAATTAAAAATTATTCATATCTTGTTTCATGACCAATTCATCCTAGTTCACTAATAAATTTGACCAAATTAGGCATTTAAACATGTATAGTCTGTTTTCTTGAGACTATTAAAGAAATATTTCATGAATTGAAGTTAAAACACATGTAGCTTATTCTAACCATTAAAAAATACTTTAGAGATGATTTTTTCCTAGTTTGATCTTTGGAGATTTTGAATCGAACGAGAATTAAGGAAATTAGTAATGAAACCCCAAAATAGGGTTTTTGGCTACCTGATAGAGAAATTTTCTTATATCTCCAAGAATGTCATACCTTATGCGGGTTTGTATTCTTGAGGCATTATGTGCCAAGTACTTGTAAATCTTATGTTGAAATTAGGAATAAACTCCATTGGAGCCTATTGTATTTTTCTAAGGTGTTCCATGAGGAAAATGACATCTGCATCCCCCTTGAAATTGTTGTGTAGTTGTTCTCCCAGTTGATTCCATGTAGAAATGGATTGTGGAGCCAAATTTTTGCACCAATCTCTTTCCTTGCCTTTAAAAGATGAAACTAAAATTCTAAGGCAAACATTCCCTTTTGTGACATCATGGATGGCATAATTGTTTGCAATATCTTGAATGTGATCAATAAGGGATTGATCTCCATTTCCATAAAAAAAAAGGGTAAAGGTTTTAGGGTTGTTTTGATGCATTGACATCATTATATTCTTCACCTCCTCTTCACATTGATTTAATTGAATTCAATTATTTCACATATTATATTATTCATCTGATTATTTGATCATTAAAATGGTGATCATAAATGACAACAACTCTTATAAACAACCATCTTCACCATCACTACACATTCATACAAAAAATTGAAATCAAGCTGAACAATAATATTGAAAAAAATTGTTTCTCTTAAAATATATTCTAGGTTTTCTTGAAAAATTCACAACTTGTTTATGAAGTATAAGGATAAAATCCCATTAAATTTCAGGTAAACCAAGTTTGTAGATTTAAAGATACGACATAATCTTCAGACTTGTTTAGCTAGATTTTTTGCATTTTCTCATAAACTATTTACTTTTCCGACAATCAAACTCTTTAATCCCTCTACACTAACATGGGAATTTACATTCAAAAAAAATGATGATTTTTTATTTATTGCCTTGTTGTGGTCCATCTAAAATTGCAATATCACTATTTTTGGAAGCTTCAATAAATTTAAAGAAAGAAAAAATCATATTTTCTGCCAATAAAATTAATGCCCAACATATAACCTTACTCAATAATTATATATAAAAATTCTAATGTTTGAATAAAGACCATCAAATTATAATGCTTGTAATGAATACCATTCTTGAAAAAATCTTTATTCCCATCACCTAGCTTCCTTGAATTCGCTAATGGCGCACTTGACATTCAGGGTTAGCGAATAGAAATTTTATTTCAATCTTTAATTAAGAATTCCAACAAACTAGCCCATAATAAAGAGAGAATACATTTATCTATGATGTACGTACATACTAACATAAAAATAATCTCATTCCATATATCCCACAAAATCCTGTGGCTTCTTCATTCAAATACTTTAAAAGACTTTACAAAATATTTACAAAATCTTGTGGAAATGTAGTCAATTTTACTCCCACTATAAGAGGAAGGAATCACATGCACACCGGCCTATCACCTAGCAGAATTTGAACGCTCACCTGAGGCATGTGTGGGTGCCGAGTCTCTCTTTTTATGTGAGTTTTTAGTGGGAATCATTCATCAATGATTAGTATAGGAGTATTTAGGAAAGAAGTTTAGACATACAATGATTACAGGGCTTAGGACGACCTCTAGATCTTTGTAGTTTCTTCAGGATATGTGTTTTAAAAGACTCCATAACATATAATATAATAGAAAGAAACCTAAAACCATTCATTCATATCATGAAAGGAAAAATAATTTCTATGAACGAAATATACATGAAACTCACTGATATTCATACCTAATTGCAATAGGTAACCTCATTATATTCATTGTTTCATTACAAAGAGCCATAGAGGGTAGACTGCAGTCATGCACATCACTAGGCTTGTATAAATATGCAAAAATAGAAAAGAAATTACAATGTTAAGCTTAGTAAATTCCTTTCTACATCAGATCCCCACTCATAATAATCCTACAGAGCTTCACCCATGTTATCTCTCTCTCTCTCTATGTATCTCTCCTATCTTCTCCTCTTATGTCTATATTCCCTTCTTTGGTCCGCAGGCACTTGTATTTATCACCTTCCCATGCTACCAACTCACCTTGCCATGCCCTTAGATCCATCACCAAGTGTCGAATGTGGTCCTTCAGTGAGCATGTTTCCTCAGGCCCTGAGCTCTCCACTCCATCTCATGATGGTCTTCTAGAAGATTCCTTTGTTGGCATGCTCTTTCTTGGGCCACCTGTTTCCAGGATAACATGTTATCCGCGCATAACTGATCATGATTTTCCCATGTTCTACCTTTTTTTCTTAAATTGGCTAAGTCCTGAATCTCCTTTCACGTGCCATGTGTGCTATATGCTTCCTTGAACCTTTTATCTTGCACACTTTTACCTTGCACACCATCCTGTAATTGGGGTCCCGTGCACCCACGTGCATTCCTACTTAGTCAATATTTCAGGGGCCAAATATCACCCCACACTATGCTTGTTCTCCGCCCTCGGAAACATTCTACTTGACCAAGGTGCAAGTTGGTTCAATGGAATCAAGATGTAGATAAATATTACAAAAATGAGTAAGGAATGAAAGAATAGGGGAAAGAATGAAGAATGGGGGGGGGACATTAAACCAAAAGGCTAGGGAAGTCCTTCTGTAAGTCTACCTCCAACTTAATCCATGTATCGACCTCATTTTGCGCCTGATAACAGAGGTCTCCAACCAGAAGGTTTACCTCGTCAAAACTTAGGCCAGCTCCCTGGGTGCCCAAAGTGTCCACAATTTGTTCCATATCTTTACCCAGGTCTACGAGCTTGTCCAATCTTCTAGTCACTTGAGGATATATTTCCTTCAGTCATGTCTTGGTTGAGCCCCTTAGTGCCTCAATATCCTCGGATCTTCTTTCTACATCCACCAGGACTCTATCCCACTCTGCCCTATTTCCTTTATTCTTCTCCTGGAACTCTTTCAACTCTACTTTGAGTGTGGTGACTATACGATGGAAAGGTAACATGCAAGCATGGGAATCTACAAGTACCTCTTCCTTCTACCTGACCTCTCGAGGTCATGTCGAGATAGCCAGTGAATGTTGAATGCGGATAGGTACAAACAAGCTAATCAGGTAATCTTAAATCCTTAATATGTAATAATGGAATCTACAAATCTAAGGTGAAGAAGGCCCTCCTAACCTGAATTGGTGTAATGGTTTGTTAAGATATATTGGCTGCTCGGAGGCTCCAATCAATGTCGAGCTCTACCAAGATCATGTTTCTTGGTTGTTGGATACGTCGGAAGTGACATGTGGGAGCTTCGAATATATCTCCAAATAAGGTCATAAAAGTAGTGGTAGGTGATTTAATGGATTTTTAGTGAACTATGGGTGGTTTCTTGGTCTAGCCCAAAAAATATTAGATTGATTGGATTCTATGTATAATATGGAGAACTGTAGTATAATATCTGGCGGGAGTGGTGAGGATCTAAATACTAGCGTTCGCAAGTTGGTGTCAATACTTGAATGGTTTGTTGGCCCGTTGGGTTGTGGGATTTGGGGATCACAACCGTGAGTTTGTTGTTGTTTTGGACCTGTTATGGTCATGTGAAGAATCAATCCCTTCTCCCAACTATCAAGTAATCATATGCTTTTTCAGCCTCTACATTTAGAACTAGAAGTTGTATGATTTTCTTGGAGTACCTAACATGTGTTCTGGTAATTTGAATATGTAAGCTAGTGTCTATGTAAACAAGGAGGTCTCCCGGGTTAGGCTGTGGAACCAAAGGATCGTAACCAAATGTTTTCCCTTGTTCGAATCCTTACACAGTCATTCAGGTGTTTTATCAAGGCAATCTATAGTTTGGATGGTTTGACCAGAATGTGTAAGCTTTATCGTCTTCGATATTTAATCCTCTTAGTTGCTCACTAATTTCTTGTAAGTTTGTTGTTGCTTGAAAGACCTGTATCCTAAGGTCCTGATCTATATCAGCTAAAGTCATGGGTAGATTTGGTTGAGGTACTATGGGTTCAAATATATATTCTCTAGGCTCTCTAGGTCCTGTGATTGTCATACAAAATGATTCAACTTTTAACTAACATTTAATAAATTGATTGCAAAAGATGTATTTACACTATGTAAGCATCCTTCTATTTTTGTATTTTTTAATGACTTATTTCAATGAAATTTGAAGAGAAGCTACTATAGTATATTTATAAAATGGACAACTAATCTAGAAACAGAATAAAAACAAACAACGTACCTTGGTATGGCTATTCACCTATGCAGTTGTGATCTTATCCTAAATATCTAAGCAGCTATATATTTGAATTAAAAAGACTCTCGATCCTACCTCAGAAGTGAGGAATGAATCACAATTTCTTAGAAACTATCAATCCCCACGGCTTCCCTGGTGATATTGAGAGCAAACTTTTGACTGAAACAAAATGATTTACTACTCTACTTGATATGTTATAACTAGAACTTTGATAGCTCAAACCTGGAGTTTACATAACAGTGGTAAATGCAGTTGTGTGTGATTTCATCCCGTCAGTGTGATCTCCTTGTTCCTTTGTGTCCTCGTGAATCCAGAAAGTGTGTATATGATAGTATCAACAGATCCTGGTATTCGAACAATGGTAGCTTTGGATGTAGACCGAATACAATGCAAGTAGGAGAGAGATAGCACAAGTGAACAGAGCTTGACTATGCAATTCCTAGTGGGATTTATTGCAGGAATACAACACAAGTGTACTGAGAGTTTCAAAAACTATCCTTGTGATAAAACAAAACCTACAACTTTAATGGATTCTAGTCTAGAAATGAAGCTATTCTATGCTAAACTGATTGTATGAAGTGGCAATGGAACAAGACTAAAATGAGAAGATTATATGACCTCTAAAATACCAACAATGGAAGCAAAACATGAAACTAACAGAATTCTAAGCAAGAAATTGAAATACTGAATAAGAGAATTGAGAAGATGAGGGTCCATTTGCTTGAAAACAAGCTGACTATTTATGACCAATGCATTTACCAGAGGGTAACTCCCATTTGATCTCTTTTACTATAAACAAAGGAAAACAAGTATTACGGGGACCAAAAACATTAATGCAAGCCAAAGTGGTTGAAGAAAGCGTGTAAATTTGAATATTTACATTTGACGTGATCGTCAGAGGAATCTGGAAAATACAAACAAAACCACCACCCTATGCAGAGCGGTAGTTACGGGACCGCCACATTGTCCTAGGCAGTGGTCACAGGACCACTGCCCAGGTAGGGTGGCGGTTCCGTCACTGAAGACAAAAATGCAAGGAGGGGGGAAAATGGGAAAACAAGGCATGCGGAGGCTGAGCGGGGCATGTGGGATACAAGTGAATACATGGTAAACCTTTTTGGATTTCGAACACCTTACAAGGAGATCTTTATCATCATTGGGGCACATGTAACATCATTTCTGCTGTGCAGTACCCTACAATTTCTGGTACGTACATATTTCCCCCTCACAGAAGCGTCTTAGCCATGAAGAGGTGGTGGTTTCGAGTATGGTGGTCCAGAAATGGGGGGTTAGGAGTTATACCTGACATGCCCATGTGCTGGAAAGTCTCCATCCAAGATCCTACTACCTATAAAATAAAAAAAGGGACTCAAGTGTGACTAGATAAAACAAATTGAGAAATAAGGCTGAATTGACATGAAAAGAGGACTTACCATCTACGCAAGGTTTCAGAACTTACCTTTGTCAGTGCTCTAACCCTGCGAAAGACATTCGAAATCAAATTAAGAGGGCTATTTATATAAAATGAGGTCATTTTACTATTCATTTTTGTGGATTGATTTGATAGTTTTTGAGCTCTAGGACCCACGGTGATGGTTTTTGACGAGAGTATAGTCAAAAAGTTTGTGGTGAGATAGCGATCATGCCTCTGAGAGCGGAACATCAACCTGCGAAGTCTTAGGTTTGTTCTTCTCGATTTATTTCTTTTAAACCTAAAATGTGGAAATGATGAAATATTTCCCTTGGGGGGATCATTTTTGAAAATGTTAGTTTTAAATGTGTCTTTGGGGGGGCACCCATAGGATAGGTTTTTTTTGTTAAAAAGGTGTTTTTGCTTATTTTAAAGCATTTTTTAGGGCTTACGGCCCGTTTGGGTTTGCGGGATAGGACCACCGCCCTGTGCAGGGTGGCGGTTATGGAACCACCGCTCTGCACATGGCAGCGGTCTGCGACAGAGTACAAAAACAATACAAAGTTTAACTTGTTTTTGCATGTATGGAATTTTTACATGTTTTTACTAGTTTTTTCAATAGGATTTCAGTACTAACTCACTTCTTTTTGTGATTTTGAGTGTATGCAGAAGAAGGAGGAATACATTAGATGGATCTGGGAGAGGGAGTGTGATTGGCTCTCGGTAGTGTTAGAGGCACTCTCCCAGGCAGAGCGGGATACTCTCCACAGGGCTGGTGTATGGAGGATTTCACAGGTTCCTCATGTTGCACCTGCCAATCACATACTGTGTGACTTGTTCTCGTATTGGGATGTAGATCAAAACACCTTTTGATTGCCAAGAGTTAGGGGTGAGTAGTTCATCACCCTGGAGGATGTTTACCATATACTGGGGGTTCCAATCCTTGGGTGGTGGCTATATCTTAAGAAAACAATATCTAGACCACAAGTGGTTCAGTGGCCCACCTATATGGGAGATGTGGTTGTATCGATGGGATCGAATAAGGGTGTGAGGATCCACTCTATTATTGAGTCAGACATTCCCTTGCTCCGCAAGGCCATCATGGGGATCCTTGCATCTAGACTGATTAGGGATAAGGGAGGGGACACGATCTTATATTGTTGGGCCCCCATTATTGCATAGATTGAGGGCCATGAACATGTCTACACTTAGGGAGAAGATATCCTCAAGACTACCTACCATTATTTATATAGGGTATTTCATTTATAGTGGTAGTCACTGAGCCACATGAATCTTGTCACGAGTTGGGTGTATGAGCATATCACCCCATATGGGAGAGGTGTAGAGGTGGAGGATCTCGAGGCCGTCAGAGCAGCGAGGTGGATGGGGATAACATTTCTTAGAGCACCCCACTAGCCAGTGGCTTCCCTGACCACTGCATACATGGAGGCCACTCCTTATCAAGCCATGGCATGGGTATGGGGAGAGGAGACCATTACATTGATTGACTGTCAGACCACCAACATGTTGATAGACAGGACGGGGAAGTTGGAGATACACCCCTTTAACAAAGTTCCACATCAGTTTGGCCTCCTCTATAGTGACATGCTTCCTCTAGTGATGCCAGTGTATAGATCTATTTGCGAGGCTCGAGGAGGTCCTAGAGGATAGGGTTGGACTATTGTTACTCTTGGTACTCCTATTAGGGCTAGGAGGGTGGTACGTGCATGAGGGAGAGCCGGTGCTCCTCAGGTACCCTTACTTCAGATTGCCACTAGTCCTGCTCATAGTAGTGATGAACCCATTAACATGGACTTCGAGTCTAAGGAGTTCACTGGGAGAGAGACTGAGGAGGAGACAAAGGAAAAGGAGATCAGTGAGATGGGTGGGGAGATGATAGTGATCCCAAGTGGCATGACACTCAGGAGATCCTACAGGCTGAGAGGGTGACTCTGGTTTCAGAGTCTCTCTCAGGATTTAGGTGGGGATGGCGAGTCTGTTACAGGCTGTCACGTTGCCCTAGAAATGGGTGAGGGGGACCGGTCAGTGGCAGTGTAAGTGGCGAGTGCGGATCCTAGAGATCCTTCTTGGAGGCCTGGAGATCAAAGTGAGTTATCACTCTTCTCTTGACATTTTTTATAGTTATAGGTTTCCTAGTTTGTTGTTTTTTTTTGTTTTGTTTACTCTTGGTTTTATCGTTGATCATTTTCTAACTTGTTTTCTCCTTTGTTTGCAGTGACTGCTGATGAGTGGCAAGACTTGATTCACCGAGTGTGCACTAATACCTTGCTTCTCCCCTTGGAGAAGATTCGTGCTGAGCTTTCTGTGGACGTGGGGGAGCCCTCAGCAGCCGGTAGGCACACTAATTTTTTTGCCTCTATCTGGTACACAGCGAAGATCATGACTTCTCTCCACATGGAGGTAGCTGGATATAGGATAGCCAAGCACTTGATGAGGAGGATCCATTCTCGTAGTGAGATGGTAGCTACTGGTCGTGACTGTGATCCCTTAGTACACTTGGAGCATCGGCGTAGTCGGAGTCCTGGGCATGGTCGTGCACCTTCTGAGGGATCCCATAGGGATTGAGAGACTATCTTTGTAGCATTTTTTCATATGTCTATACGAGTGTTTTTCTACTTTTCGGGCTCATTGAGTGTTTTGACCATGCCTAGTGCATGATGGCATTGTATATGAAACCTGATATATATATATATCTTTTTGGATCTAGACTCTTGGCATCTAGAATTTCGTGATTTGTTTCCACATACGTACTTTAAATATTTTTAGAATATCGTTTTCATGTTTTCAGAATGTATGCAATGGATAAAAAATGATAGTAGATAGAATGTTTTACTCTGTATGTTTTTGTAATGCTGATATGAGATGATACTAACATATGGACGTAGTGAACTTTTGAACTCTTTGGGCAATGTTTGTAATTTATTCTTATGTTGGAAAAATGTGATGAATGCATAGTGATAAAGAGATGAACTTTCCCCAATCCCAAATCCATGCAACTAGTAAGACGCAAGGGCTCAACACCAAGAATTAGGAAGGGCACAAGTTGTATGAGTTTGATTGAATAGAATGATGAGAGACAGATAAACTAGTAACAAGAACCAAATTTGGACCTAAACACCCACCCTACTTAGAACTACTACCACGCTTAGAAGGCCACTTACTTTCCAGTTTATCTAGACTTAGATTCACAAATGGCAACCTAGTTGACAAAATCTGGTTTTAAGGATTTGGTCTCTTTCGAATTTGGATATTTGGATATTTACTTTCTCTTAATAGAATTTGATTTGTGTTTTTCGTATACCAAGATTTATTAATTTGTGTGACTGGACCCCCCCACACCCTGCCTCATGCCACTAGTAAGAAGCACGGGTTTGTCACCAAAGGTAGGATATAGGCGAGTAAGGGCACTTCTTTCCTTTCCCAACCTCACACCACCAGTAAGAGTTGTGGGCTTATCACCGAAGGTTGATGGGGAAAAGAAGTGTGTAAAATAAAATATTTTGTTTGCTTGGTGCTTTTGATTTCATTTGATTTTGACATTTCTGATCTATGACTTTGGGATATCCTTTCATTCCAAGAGATTTAAGAGGGATAAATGTGACACCAAGAAGCTTCTATAACAAACTATAGGCAAGGACAACTTCACCTAGTAAAAAGAAAGATCAAAGCCAAGTATGTAGGCCTTGGTATGGTTTCTGTCAATGTTTTTCTGTCAAACTTGATGAGAAGATTTGAAAATAGTTGATGATGCTTGGAGAGATGTGATATGAATGCTTTTGCCAATATTTTCATAAATTTGTAACAGATTGTTTAAGAGTAAGCTCCTGGACTACCATTTTTATGAAATGGACAGAATGAAGTAGCTAAAAGACTAATGCAATGTAGGTAGCTATAATGTAATAGTAATGACTTTGATGTTTTATGTGTAAAACCGCTTAAAATGCAAGGAATTGACAGTTTCACCGAATTCATCACCTTCTAGTGTACATAAAAGATGTGCACCATTTCCGTAGTCCTTCATGACTTGGTATGGACCCAACCATTTGGACCAGAACTTCCTTCACCAGTTTTCTTATTAATCCGGCTATCTAGTCTTAGAACTAGATTTCCCTCATATATTTCTCACTCATAGACTTTTTTGTTGTACTGCCGGAACATCCAGTCAGCATAGGCTCTGTGCCGTTGTTTGGCATTTAACCTGGCCTTGTCAAGGCTTTCTAGTTGAGAGAGGCATGCCTCCCTGTAAGCTTCTTCATCCAAAAATCCCTTGTAATGAGATATAGAGACTGGGTATTTTAACCTCAATCGGGAGAACTGCTTCTGCTCCAAATACCAATGAGAAAGGAGTTTCTCCTTTTAGTGTTCTTATTGAGGTTCGATGGGCCCACAAGGCCGGATATAGTTTTAAATGCCAATCTCACTTGTTCTCCTTGACTGTTTTGAGGAGAATAGCTTTTAACGTTTTGTTTGTTGCTTCGGCCTACCCATTGGCTTGAGGGTAGTAAAGAGAGGCCATGTGATGGTTTATCTTGAACTTGCTACATAACTCACGAACTTCATCGTTTTTAAAGGAAGTGCCATTATCTGAGATAATGACTTGTGGGACACCATATCTATAGATAATTTAGTTCAGAATGAATTTGGTAATTACCAAACCTGGTACGGTGGTGAGAGGCATGGCTGCCACCCATTTGGTAAAATATTTTGTGGCTGCAATTATAAAATTATGGCCATCGGTTGATGAGCGAGAGAACTTCCCTATCAAGTCTAGACCCCATGTGGAGAAGGGCCACGGAGTCGCTATTGGTTCCAGGGATTGTGCTGGCATGTGAATCTCGTGAGAGAATTCTTGGCATTTGTGGCACTTACATACAAATTCCACTACATCATGCTCAAGAGTGGGCCAAAAATATCCCATCTGATTTATTTTACGAGTGGTGGCATGACCACCGAAGTGGCCTCCACATATCCCACTATGGGATTCATGAAGAATCTTCTTGGATTCTTCTATGTTGATGCATCTTAGAAGCATGTCGTTGAAGGCTTTACGATAGAGTACCTAGTCTAAAACAACATATTTAGCAGTAAAAATGCGTAACCACCTTCTTTATTATGACGTGGCACCTTCTGGGTATGTATGGTCCATGATAAAATTGATGATATCAGTATATTAGGGACATGTAGAAATGGGGGGCCTAGTTTCAACGAAGTATGCATAGTCATCAGGAAATTCTAGATTTACCAGCTCACCTCCATCTAATGGATTGTTAGCTAACCAGTCTGCAATTATTTTTCCCTTAATGGATTTCTGGTTTACGAATGTTGTAATGTCATCTCTACGTTATCTGCACGAGTCATGGGAAAAAATCGTCTCTAAATCATTCTTCACACTTGGAAATTGCAAGGTCGAAGTTGAAGGAAATGCTGAGTATGAACAAGGCAAAGATGAACTACAGATATCATTTGATGTTGCAGCTAAGCTCAAAATTTTAGGTTCACTATCACAGCTTGCTATTATTCAAATGTTTTGTTGAATCACATTTTGAATCATATTTATAGGGATAAGCTCTTCAATCACGGGTGTTTGCGTTCTAGGGGAGACTGTTGATTCTCTATTTTTATTAGTTTAACCTTGTAAGGGTAACAACGTACCAGTTGTATATTGTTGCCTTTGAAGGTGTAATAACGTAGTTTATTATTTTCCTTTTAATTTGGTTAGGGTAGTCCATTAGTTTCATCCAACTCATTTTCAGTACAACCGATGATACGCATGTTGTATTTGAAACAGTGGATAAGCCTAGGAGGTACTCAATGTAATGCCAAGTGGGGGGGGGCAGTTGGCCACCAATATTTTCCAGCGACCCTTCAACCACTTCTGACCTGTATCCTTTATGACTGCTCCACCTTCCTTGACTTCTTGGTGCCCTTGTCTGCCGCGTCTTGGGCGAAGGAAACCCCTATTTTGGGGAGTCTGTTGCTTGGTTTTAGTCTATTTTTTTTTGTTCGAGCTTTCTTCCTGGCCGCGTGGGATCCTCTGGAGTTTGGTTCCTTGTGGAGGAGGGGTGTGGAGCTTCAGCGAGTGAGGAAGCCACGGTTCCTCTATTTTCGTGGGTGCTGTGAGGTGTGTTCTGCCAGATCTCCACAGCATACAGCGTGTAACAGTAAATTACCAGGCGGCAGGAGCGTTTCAGTGAGCCAGAATCTGTTTTGAGTGCTTCCAATGAGCAGGCTGTCCAACTACATTGTTATCTGTTCAGTATCAATGCATCCTCAAATTCAAGATTCTCCTTTAAGATATTTTCATACAAATCGATTAAGTGACAGTGAGAGTGTTACCAGGAGACCCGATGAAATTTATTACAGAGATTCTCTACTAAGACCTTGCTTGTTCTACGATGTAACTCGTGGAAGAGGGTCTCATAGAGGTGGATCTGTTTCATATTAGAATATTCATGAAGCACAGTTTGCTTTGCAAGAGCTTTTAGGAGATCGATGAAGGATAGAGGAATTAAAAAGAAACTTGGATGTAGTTGGTTTAAAGGCAATAAAATGGTGCATGCTTTTGTGTAAGGGACAGATCACACCCATGGGCACAGGAGATCTATGCAATGTTGGAGAAAATGTCTTGGTAGATGAAGGTAGCAGGATATTTCTCATATCCAGAGCTTGCATTGAGTTGTATATCCAAAAAAAAAAAAAAAAACCGATTCGTGACAGTGGGAGTATTACCAGAAGACCTGATGAAATTTATTGTTAAGTTTCTCTATTGTTTTCTTGTTGTCTTACAACGTAACCCATGGAAGAGAACCTCATAGAGGCCAACCTATTTCATATCAGATTATTCATGAAGCACGTTTTACCTTGCAATTTTATGAGTTGTTTCAACGAGTCACTGATTTGGTAGGCATAAACGTTCTGTTGGAATTATCACACCTTACAAGCTACAGCTGAGGTGTTACAACAACAAAACCGAGAGTTTGACGTTGTCCTCAAATCTGATGAAGGAAAAGGTTTAATTACCATTGTGGTAGATGCCTTTCAGAGCCAGGAGTGATTTTGAATCAGGAGGAATAGGCATGAGCTACTTTTTCACTTTTTCCCAGCTATTTCCTTTTATAATTAAATGCATGATTATTGCTTGTTCTCCTGGTAATTGTGTGTTGTGTTGGTTTGAGATAAGCTCTGCGTGAGATTTTTTTTGTCATTTGAAATGCTGTGCAGCTTTTGCACGCCTTCCCCGCCAAGAGTGTATTTTCTTGCTTTTGCTAGATGTGTGAGGGGTCTTATTAGATACGTCTGTGTTATGCTTGTAGGAGCAGTTTTCTTCCTTCTGCGACCTGGTTTCGGACCTTCCTCAACATGGCAATGAGGAGTCATTTGTTTAAGTGCTGTCCTCTTAGAAAACAAAAAAAAAAAATGTGATTTTCTTTTTACCTCCGTTATGTATCCCTATGGTTATAGAGGAGAGCAGGTGATAAATGAGTAAAAACTATTTACCTCTAGAGAAGAAGTGTATTTATTGCCCTTTTGTGTTATCACGGTCTAATATTAATTCGTATTGGAAATGATACTAGAGCTAACCCTTGCTCATCCTTTTCTTTTAGGCAATCTATTTTGGTATAATCTCACCCAATTTCATCCCTAGGAGGTCGACTACAAGGTTGGAAACATGTAAATTTCTTTTCCTTTTTGAAGCTTTAACGAACTGTGCATTATGCTTGTCAGATGTGACTGGCTATGACTAGATAGTGGGTTTGCGACGCCATCTTATGCAAACATGTTTTGGCCGAATCTAACTTACTTACCTAGCTTATGATGACCTTAAAAATTTTAGTACCCTGGCCAAGGGATATCCTCGTCAGTCCTACATTTGTATTACTTCCCTAACTGGTCTTATGAAAGGTCCATCGACTTCTTTGAGATGGAAAATTTGAAGGTTTGTTATAAGGAAAACCTTACTCAAACCTTTAGAGAAAATGCTTAAAGTATTCAAGGGACTCTCGTTTTGTTCAAGGGATACCCTATGCGCCCGACATAATTGTGTAAGTTACTTAAATATTTTTATTATTATATAGAGAAGCCTTTCCTGTTCGGACGCCCCCACGGTAGTGAGTGCAGGAACAGTGTTTAACAAACCCCTTCCGAGAAACAAGCAATGAAGTATATGTCGGATGTGGTGAACATGGAATTAAGTTTGAGGCTTGAGATGCTTTCGGGGACCCGTGAAAGGTAAATTACGTTTACCCCCCCCCCCCCCCAAGCAACAATGTTTTATGAGACCCTTCTTCGTCATATCAATAAGTAAGTTAGTAGTGTATAACATTGAAATATTTTATTATGTTGGGAATGAAGGGTTTTTCATTGAAGGATGTGCAGAGTTTGCACTTGAGGCTTGAGAGTGCTTTCAAAGTTTCAACTTATCATACGTGGACGTTGTTTAAACCTTGAATATATAAATAAATATTGGGTATAACAATCAAAAATGTCAGCTACTTTCTTTAAGGTGTACGCATGTTCAATGCTTTCCTTTTTACATGATCTTTGAATTGGGTCCTTGAGTGGCCATAACCCCCTTTAGACTGTATGAGTTTTAGTGGACTTGTGTGGCATTCTTGCTCTGAGTAGGGATGTTTGGAATAATAAATCTTGTTACTTCTTTTTTGACATTATCAGGAGAATTTACTATTTCTATATCGGGGGGTTGTAGTACGATTCCTTTATACTGTTTTGTGAATGTGAGCTGGCTATCGGCTATCTTACTTAAGGAACATAACACAGGTGTCTTACTGTTGACAATTTGTTATAATTTAGAATGGATGGTGTAAGGGTACCTGGATAGAAAATGCACAATTTTGGCTTCCATATGTCGCATTGTGACGTTTGTTAACTAGATATCTATTTGGTTACCTTCAATGACCAATTACGTATGCTTAGAGGGGGGGGGGGGGTGGAGATCCTTTGGAATGGAAATCAGCACTAGTCATTCGATTATTTTCGATGAAATATCTAGGAAAAGGGAACGCATCTCATGCCAGTTCTTTGACTGAAAAAAAGCAACATGTTTTTTGCGTTTTTTTCCGAGCTCAAGTATGAAAAGAATTTGCCATTGTATTGTCCTAGAGATATCCACTTTTGGTGCTTGTAGTTTGTCTTTTTAATGGACAGATCACACCCATGGGCAAAGGAGATCTATGCAATGTTGGAGAAAATGTCTTGGTAGATGAAGGTAGCAGGATATTTCTCATATCCAGAGCTTGCATTGAGTTGTATATCCAAAAAAAAAAAAAAAACCGATTCGTGACAGTGGGAGTATTACCAGAAGACCTGATGAAATTTATTGTTAAGTTTCTCTATTGTTTTCTTGTTGTCTTACAACGTAACCCATGGAAGAGAACCTCATAGAGGCCAACCTATTTCATATCAGATTATTCATGAAGCACGTTTTACCTTGCAATTTTATGAGTTGTTTCAACGAGTCACTGATTTGGTAGGCATAAACGTTTCTGTTGGAATTATCACACCTTACAAGCTACAGCTGAGGTGTTACACCGAGAGTTTGACGTTGTCCTCAAATCTGATGAAGGAAAAGGTTTAATTACCATTGTGGTAGATGCCTTTCAGAGCCAGGAGTGATTTTGAATCAGGAGGAATAGGCATGAGCTACTTTTTCACTTTTTCCCAGCTATTTCCTTTTATAATTAAATGCATGATTATTGCTTGTTCTCCTGGTAATTGTGTGTTGTGTTGGTTTGAGATAAGCTCTGCGTGAGATTTTTTTTTGTCATTTGAAATGCTGTGCAGCTTTTGCACGCCTTCCCCGCCAAGAGTGTATTTTCTTGCTTTTGCTAGATGTGTGAGGGGTCTTATTAGATACGTCTGTGTTATGCTTGTAGGAGCAGTTTTCTTCCTTCTGCGACCTGGTTTCGGACCTTCCTCAACATGGCAATGAGGAGTCATTTGTTTAAGTGCTGTCCTCTTTAGAAAACAAAAAAAAAAATGTGATTTTCTTTTTACCTCCGTTATGTATCCCTATGGTTATAGAGGAGAGCAGGTGATAAATGAGTAAAAACTATTTACCTCTAGAGAAGAAGTGTATTTATTGCCCTTTTGTGTTATCACGGTCTAATATTAATTCGTATTGGAAATGATACTAGAGCTACCCTTGCTCATCCTTTTCTTTTAGCAATCTATTTTGGTATAATCTCACCCCAATTTCATCCCTAGGAGGTCGACTACAAGGTTGGAACAATGTAAATTTCTTTTTCCTTTTTGAAGCTTTAACGAACTGTGCATTATGCTTGTCAGATGTGACTGGCTATGACTAGATAGTGGGTTTGCGACGCCATCTTATGCAAACATGTTTTGGCCGAATCTAACTTACTTACCTAGCTTATGATGACCTTAAAAATTTTAGTACCCTGGCCAAGGGATATCCTCGTCAGTCCTACATTTGTATTACTTCCCTAACTGGTCTTATGAAAGGTCCATCGACTTCTTTGAGATGGAAAATTGAAGGTTTGTTATAAGGAAAACCTTACTCAAACCTTTAGAGAAAATGCTTAAGTATTCAAGGGACTCTCGTTTTGTTCAAGGGATACCCTATGCGCCCGACATAATTGTGTAAGTTACTTAAATATTTTTATTATTATATAGAGAAGCCTTTCCTGTTCGGACGCCCCCACGGTAGTGAGTGCAGGAACAGTGTTTAACCCCTTCCGAGAAACAAGCAATGAAGTATATGTCGGATGTGGTGAACATGGAATTAAGTTTGAGGCTTGAGATGCTTTCGGGGACCCGTGAAAGGTAAATTACGTTTACCCCCCCCCCCCCCAAGCAACAATGTTTTATGAGACCCTTCTTCGTCATATCAATAAGTAAGTTAGTAGTGTATAACATTGAAATATTTTATTATGTTGGGAATGAAGGGTTTTTCATTGAAGGATGTGCAGAGTTTGCACTTGAGGCTTGAGAGTGCTTTCAAAGTTTCAACTTATCATACGTGGACGTTGTTTAACCTTGAATATATAAATAAATATTGGGTATAACAATCAAAAATGTCAGCTACTTTCTTTAAGGTGTACGCATGTTCAATGCTTTCCTTTTTACATGATCTTTGAATTGGGTCCTTGAGTGGCCATAACCCCCTTTAGACTGTATGAGTTTTAGTGGACTTGTGTGGCATTCTTGCTCTGAGTAGGGATGTTTGGAATAATAAATCTTGTTACTTCTTTTTTGACATTATCAGGAGAATTTACTATTTCTATATCGGGTGGTTGTAGTACGATTCCTTTATACTGTTTTGTGAATGTGAAGCTGCTATCGCTATCTTACTTAAGGAAAATAAAAAGGTGTATTATGTGGGAAATTTGTTATAATTTAGAATGTATGGTGTAAGGGTAACCTTGGATAGAAAATGCACAATTTTGGCTTCCATATGTTCTGCAGTGTGACTTTTGTTAACTAGATATCTATTTGTTTACCTTCATACAAATTACTTATGCTTATGCCTTGGAATGGAAATCATGCACTAGTCATTCGATTAATTTTGATGAAATATCTAGGAAAAGGGAATGCATGCTCATGCCAGTTCTTTTGAACTGAAAAAAGCTAACATGTTTTTGCAGGTTGTTTTTCCGAGCTCAAGTATGAAAGAAGTGGCCATTGTAGTTGCATAGATGATATCCACTTTGGTGCTTGTACGTTGTCTTTTATGGTTAAACTATTGATAACATCTAGTGGAAAAATTTTAGAAGATGGGTCAGTGCCTTAGTAAATGTATTGTAGAATATTGTTGTTGTAACTATCAAACTTTGCTCTTGAGTTAAAATGTTGAGTTGTAAATCCTCCTAAGGCTTAGTAGCAATGAGTTTGTAAACACTATAAAGTGGACTGGATATTCCTTATAAAAGTTAAACTAAAATTTATGTATATGAACATATTAATGTAGATGTGATCCACTTGAAACCTGTGAGACCTGGAACAATCAAGAGGAATCTATCTTTTATAACAAAATATGATTACTTGTTTTTCCCCCGAACTAAACTAATAAACACTATCTTTTTGGTGAAACCTTAAATGATCTCATGGTGAAATCAATGGTTAGATTTTAGAAGATGATAGGATTTATTGAGTAGGAGGGAAATTGATTAATAAAACCTTAAATATCTCACTATCGTTTGAAATGTTCTCCTTTGTCAAAATTAATAAAGTAAAGTCTAGATGGAACATTTAACCAATCTTGATAAACTCTTAGCCTCAATGAAAGACGGATAGTAAACCATGTGACCCTGAAGCTAAATTTTGTTTTCCTATTCTGTTAACCCTTGCCTTGATTCATGGTGACATTTCTTAAGCAAGGTCAAAGTTTGATCCTTAAACAAGAAGGTCATTGTTATGAACCCTAAGTGGTACTTT
Organism: Taxus chinensis; assembly: GCA_019776745.2. Classification (NCBI taxonomy): domain Eukaryota; kingdom Viridiplantae; phylum Streptophyta; class Pinopsida; order Cupressales; family Taxaceae; genus Taxus; species Taxus chinensis. The sequence goes on along the minus strand of CM034155.1, from coordinate 420,376,842 downwards.
CCACTCTATCAGAGCTTATGCCTTCACCTGTGCAATAGAGTTGTGGAACAGGCGTTAGTGGCTTGAGTAAGATTAATTAACCTTGTAAGAAATGGAAAATGTTCTAAAATCAAATGAATAAGAAAGATTTGGACATAAAATTGATGATCCCAGTTTAGAAAGCTTGGTTTTAAGCTATTTAATCAACCGTTGAAAAGAAAGAAGTTCTCCCTTGTGAAAAGAATTGTGTGAATCATTACATGAAATTTTATAAGAACGTAAGTTAAGAATTAAGAGACACTTTAGTAAACAAGAAAATTTAACAAGAAATTCCTCATGGGATGCCCTAGCTGTGAGTGTGTCATGTGGATTGGACTTTCATGTTGTCTTGTCAAAAGAAGTGTACATTGTCCTTGATAGGAGTGAACGTTTTCGTGCTGACCTTGTGGTCTCCCCCGTAACAAGTGGTTCCTAGTGTTGGTTGTAACCTTGTGACGACATGTTGTGTCGTGTTGAGTCAAAGCAAGTCGAAAAAAAAGTTATCCTATTTTTCACTGTGTTGTCCTTGTGTTTGTATTTTTGGGGCGTTACATTTTGGTATCAGAGCATAGGTTCATGCTCTCGAACCTATGGGCCGGATTGGTGTTGTATGGTGATGTTGCATGGTGGTGGTGGTGTTACATGATGATACTGCATGATGATGATGATGTTGCATGATGATGATTTATATTGGAAGAGTAATGTGCTTTAAGCGTGATGTGATTATTGTCGTAATTGTGATATTGTGAACGCACGTGATGTGTATGTCACTCAGTGCGTATTTGTCATCATGTTGATGTGTTGGGGATGAGAGTATTCTCTCTCCTTCTTGTTGATTCTATGAAGAGTTCACGTGTGAATTACTGTTTGTGGCGTGTGAAAAGAATTATAATGTGGATGACATAGTGTTGGAACATTGTGACATATTGTGATATGTAAGTGTATCAATGTGTTGTATGGATAGATTGATGTTAAAATAAATGAGTTGTATCATGATGTTTTTACCTTCTTTTGATGAGATGTGTGTATCACCTTGTTATGTAGCAATGGATTTTATGTTGTGATGTACTATGTTCATCGTATATATGAGTTGTGTAATATGTAATGCTTCATGCTGTGATTTAGGGTCATACGGTGAGTGTATGAACCCTATCGTATGGTGTTTGCACTTTGGGTGTAGAATGTGGTAAAGTGATGTGTTACACCTGGTGAATGTATGATCGTGATCTACCCTGTATATGTACCATATGTAAGATGTTATGGTAGTTATGTGTGTGCCACCGTTATGTTAGCGATGTTGTTGTATGTTATGTTGTGAACCTTATGCTAACCGATCCTGAGGGAAATTAGTAGAAGTGTATGTTGAGAGTGAGGAATGGTGTACCATGGGTCAATAACTCGAGCTAAAACTTGGTTTAGTAGATAACATGTTATTCTTTCCTCTCTCCCTATGTGGTTGCATGTATGCAACCTAAGTGCAAATATGACTATGTTTAGCCTTGTCGAAGGGTGGCGGGATGATTCAGATGGAGGTGATGACAGTTGTATTATTGATATGTATTTTACGAGCTAAGGCTCGATGTTTCGAGTGATAGCAGCTCGTTGAGTACCCCTTTGGTGGCTAGATAAGGCCACACAGTTATCGTAATGTGACATTATTATAAGTTGATTTTATTCGTAAATTGAACTTTTTACTTTATTTTTGAAAGGACCAACAGCTTTTCTTGATTGCCATGCTTTACAATTTTGGGCATTTCCTTGGTTTGTGGCACTAACATGGGGATTTTGATACTAACTATGGCCATTTGGTCATTTATTTTTTCTTGATTTTGGGTCTTCTTTTAATTTTGGAATTTTTACCGCCTTGCCCAAGGCTTGTACTTTGCCACTTGGAACTTTGATTAGATTGTTGTGCTGGTTCTATTGTCGTGATGTGTAGAATAGGGTCATAGGATGCACCATGGATTGGTTGGACCTATGGACCCACTTCGTTGTATGGGGGTACGCCCCAAGGGGTACATATAACTAGTGGGTTGTTGAACCACGCGTTATTATGTCACTTGGGTTAGGAGTGTTCGAACTCTATGTGTCTTGGACCATAGGGACAATCGGCCTCCTTGAGGGAGGCATAAGAGTTTGAGGGAGGCATAAGAGACTTGAGGGAGGCATAAGAGTTTGAGGGAGGCATAAGAGACTTGAGGGAGGCATAAGAGTTTGTGTGTATGGTTGATGTTTCAGGATATATGTTGAGTTATTGTGATGTTTGGTAGTGGTCTTTTGATGTATGTGTTACTCATGTCAGATGGATGAGTTGTGATGTTATGGTTATGTCATTGTTTCCCTTGTGGACACTATGTACCCATAGCATGGTTTGGTGTTATGTGAGTTTTCATTGATGCAAATTGAGGAAATGTCTGGTGGATTGTAGTACTCTTTTGTTGAGTATTTTGTATGTCAGTCATTGATGTGTGTCGAGTAATATGTTATGTGGAGTGTGCCTATTCTATTCCGTAATTGTGTAACCTTTTGTGGTGTAATACAATCTTGAAGTATATACTCGTGTACTTGTGAATCTGTAGTGTCTTGTGAACCTGATAGGGTGTTGTGTTAGCAGTTCATGTTGGGCACCCATAATAAGGAATAAACCACAACTCTTCAATGATGAAAATTTTAAAAGGAATTAATCTATGAATAATGTTTACGGAAAGAGACTAATGAAAATAATAAATAAGAAGGAACTGCCAATCTTCATAGAACCTTGAAAGTTAAAACTTCTACCAAATGTTCCTAAGGCTACCTGTGACTGTGTTTTAATCGACTAAAATTTTAAACCATAGGGTGTACTTCCTCCTTTACCTGTTCTTAGTTGCGAACCATTTTTTTTTTTCCGCTGTGTTATGTCGCATCAAGGATGATGCTTTCTTAGGGGGAGGAGAATGTAATGTCATCTCTACGTTATCTGCACGAGTCATGGGAAAAAAGCGTCTCTAAATCATTCTTCACACTTGGAAATTGCAAGGTCAAAGTTGAAGGAAATGCTAAGTACGAACAAGGCAAAGATGAACTGCAGATATCGTTTGATGCTACAGCTAAGCTCAAAATTTTAGGTTCACTATCACAGCTTGCTATTATTCAAATGTTTTGTTGAATCACATTTTGAATAATATTTCTAGGGATAATCTCTTCAATCATGGGTGTTTGCGTTCTAGGGGAGACTGTTGACTCTCTATTTTTATTAGTTTAACCTTGTAAGGGTAACAACGTACCAGTTGTATATTGTTGCCTTTGAAGGTGTAATAACGTAGTTTATTATTTTCCTTTTAATTTGGTTAGGGTAGTCTGTTAGTTTCGTCCAACTCATTTTCAGTACAAGTGATGATACGCATGATGTATTTGAAACAGTGGATAAGCCTAGGAGGTACTCAATGTAATGCCAAGTGGGGGGGGGGGCAGTTGGCCACCAGTCTTTTCCAGTGACCCTTCAACCACTTCTGACCTGTATCCTTTATGACTGCTCCACCTTACTTGACTTCCTGGTGCCCTTGTCTGCCGTGTCTTGGGGGAAGGAAACCCCTGTTTTGGGGAGTCTGTTGCTTGGTTTTAGTCTATTTTTTTCGTTCGAGCTTTCTTCCTGGCCGCGTGGGATCCTCTGGAGTCTAGTTCCTTGTGGAGGAGGGGCGTGGAGCTTCAGCGAGTGAGGAAGGTGCGGTTCCTCCATTTTTGTGGGTGATGTGAGGTGTGTTCTGCCAGATCTCCACAGCATACAATGTGTAACAGTAAATTGCCAGACGGCAGGAGCGTTTCAGTGAGGCAGAAGCCATTTTGAGTGCTTCCAATGAGTAGGCTGTCCAACTACATTGTTATCTATTCAGTATCAATGCATCCTCAAATTCGGGAATCTCCTTTAAGATATTTTCATCAAAATCGATTAAGTGACAGTGAGAGTGTTACCAGGAGACCCGATGAAATTTATTACAGAGATTCTCTACTGAGACCTTGCTTGTTCTACAATGTAACTCGTGGAAGAGGGTCTCATAGAGGTGGATCTGTTTCATATCAGAATATTCATGAAGCACAGTTTTCTTTGCAAGAGCTTTTAGGAGATTGATGAAGGATAGAGGAATTAAAAAGAAACTTGGATGTAGTTGGTTTAAAGGCAATAAAATGGTGCATGCTTTTGTGTAAGGGATAGATCACACCCACGGGCACAGGAGATCTATGCAATGTTGGAGAAAATTTCTTGGGAGATGAAGGTAGTAGGATATTTCTCAGATCCAGAGCTTGCATTGAGTTGTATATCCAAAAAAAAAAAAAAAAAACGGATTCGTGACAGTGGGAGTATTACCAGAAGACCTGATGAAATTTATTGTTAAGTTTCTCTATTGTTTTCTTGCTGTCTTACGACGTAACCCATGGAAGAGAACCTCATAGAGGCCAACCTGTTTCATATCAGATTATTCATGAAGCACGTTTTACCTTGCAATTTTATGAGTTGTTTCAATGAGTCACTGATTTGGAAAGCATAAAGGTTTCTGTTGGAATTATCACACCTTACAAGCTACAGCTGAGGTGTTACACCGAGAGTTTGACGCTGTCCTCAAATCTGATGAAGGAAAAGGTTTAATTACCATTGCGGTAGATGCCTTTCAGAGCCAGGAGTGATGTTGAATCAGGAGGAACATGCATGAGCTGCTTTTTCCCTTTTTCCCAGCTATCTCCTTTTATAATTAAATGCATGATTATTGCTTTTTCTCCTGGTAATTATGTGCTGTGTTGGTTTGAGATAAGCTCTGCATGAGATTTTTTTTTGTCATTTGAAATGCTGTGTAGCTTTTGCACGCCTTCCCCACCAAGAGTGTATTTTCTTGCTTTTGCTAGATGTGTGAGGGGTCTTATTAGATACGTCTGTGTTATGCCTGTAGGAGCAGTTTTCTTCCTTCTTCGACTTGGTTTTGGACCTTCCTCAGCATGGCAATGAGGATTCATTTGTTTAAGTGCTGTTCTCTTTAGAAAACAAAAAGAAAAATGTGATTTGATTTTTACGTCCGTTATGTATCCCTATGGTTATAGAGGAGAGCAGGTGATAAATGAGTAAAAACTATTTACCTCTAGAGAAGAAGTGTATTTATTGCCCTTTTGTGTTATCATGGTCTAATATTAATTCGTATTGGAAATGATACTAGAGCGACCCTTGTTCATCCTTTTCTTTTAGCAATCTAGTTTGGTATAATCTCTTCCCAATTTCATCCCTAGGAGGTCGACTACAAGGTTGGAACAATGTAAATTTCTTTTTCCTTTTTGAAGCTTTAACGAACTGTGCATTATGCTTGTCAGATGTGACTGGCTATGACTAGATAGTGGGTTTGCGACGCCATCTTATGCAAACATGTTTTGGCCGAATCTAACTTACTTACCTAGCTTATGATGACCTTAAAAATTTTAGTACCCTGGCCAAGGGATATCCTCGTCAGTCCTACATTTGTATTACTTCCCTAACTGTTCTTATGAAAGGTCCATCGACTTCTTTGAGATGGAAAATTTGAAGGTTTGTTATAAGGAAAACCTTACTCAAACCTTTGGAGAAAATGCTTGAAGTATTCAAGGGACTCTCGTTTTGTTCAAGGGATACCCTATGCGCCTGACATAATTGTGTAAGTTACTTAAATCTTTTTATTATTATATAGAGAAGCCTTTCCTTTTCGGACGCCCCCATGGTAGTGAGTGCAGGAACAATGTTTTACCCCTTCCGAGCAACAAGCAATGAAGTATATGTCGGATGTGGTGAACATGGAATTAAGTTTGAGGCTTGAGATGCTTTCGGGGACCCGTGAAAGGTAAATTACGTTTACCTCCCCCCCCCCCCCAAGCAACAATGTTTTATGAGACCCTTCTTCGTCATATCGGTAAGTAAGTTAGTAGTGTATAACATTGAAATATTTTATTATGTTGGGAATGAAGGGTTTTTCATTGAAGGATGTGCAAAGTTTGCACTTGAGGCTTGAGAGTGCTTTCAAAGTTTCAACTTATCATACGTGGACGTTGTTTAACCTTGAATATATAAATAAATATTGGGTATAACAATCAAAAACATCAGCTACTTTCTTTAAGGTGTACACATGTGCAATGCTTTCCTTTTTACATGATCTTTGAATTGGGTCCTTGAGTGGCCATAACCCCCTTTAGACTGTATGAGTTTTAGTGGACTTGTGTGGCATTCTTGCTCTGAGTAGGGATGTTCGGAATAATAAATCTTGTTACTTCTTTTTTGACATTATCAGGAGAATTTACTATTTCTATATCGGGTGGTTGTAGTACGATTCCTTTATACTGTTTTGTGAATGTGAAGCTGCTATCGCTATCTTACTTAAGGAAAATAAAAAGGTGTATTATGTGGGAAATTTGTTATAATTTAGAATGTATGGTGTAAGGGTAACCTTGGATAGAAAATGCACAATTTTGGCTTCCATATGTTCTACAGTGTGACTTTTGTTAACTAGATATCTATTTGTTTACCTTCATACAAATTACTTATGCTTATGCCTTGGAATGGAAATCATGCACTAGTCATTCGATTAATTTTGATGAAATATCTAGGAAAAGGGAATGCATGCTCATGCCAGTTCTTTTGAACTGAAAAAAGCTAACATGTTTTTGCAGGTTGTTTTTCCGAGCTCAAGTATGAAAGAAGTGGCCGTTGTAGTTGCATAGATGATATCCACTTTGGTGCTTGTACGTTGTCTTTTATGGTTAAACTATTGATAACATCTAGTGGAAAAATTTTAGAAGATGGGTCAGTGCCTTAGTAAATGTATTGTAGAATATTGTTGTTGTAACTGTCAAACTTTGCTCTTGAGTTAAAATGTTGAGATGTAAATCCTCCTAAGGCTTAGTAGCAATGAGTTTGTAAACACTATAAAGTGGACTGGATATTCCTTATAAAAGTTAAACTAAAATTTATGTATATGAACATATTAATGTAGATGTGATCCACTTGAAACCTGTGAGACCTGGAACAATCAAGAGGAATCTATCTTTTATAACAAAATATGATTACTTGTTTTTCCCCCGAACTAAACTAATAAACACTATCTTTTTGGTGAAACCTTAAATGATCTCATGGTGAAATCAATGGTTAGATTTTAGAAGATGATAGGATTTATTGAGTAGGAGGGAAATTGATTAATAAAACCTTAAATATCTCACTATCGTTTGAAATGTTCTCCTTTTTCAAACTTAATAAAGTAAAGTCTAGATGGAACATTTAACCAATCTTGATAAACTCTTAGCCTCAATGAAAGACGGATAGTAAACCATGTGACCCTGAAGCTAAATTTTGTTGTCCTGTTCTGTTAACCCTTGCCTTGATTCATGGTGACATTTCTTAAGCAAGGTCAAAGTTTGATCCTTAAACAAGAAGGTCATTGTTATGAACCCTAAGCAGTACTTTCCACTCTATTAGAGCTTATGCCTTCACCTGTGCAATAGAGTTGTGGAACAGGCGTTAGTGGCTTGAGTAAGATTAATTAACCTTGTAAGAAATGGAAAATGTTCTAAAATCAAATGAATAAGAAAGATTTGGACATAAAATTGATGATCCCAGTTTAGAAATCTTGGTTTTAAGCTATTTAATCAACCGTTGAAAAGAAAGAAGTTCTCCCTTGTGAAAAGAATTGTGTGAGTCATTACATGAAATTTTATAAGAACATAAGTTAAGAATTAAGAGACACTTTAGTAAACAAGAAAATTTAACAAGAAATTCCTCGTGGGATGCCCTAGCTATGAGTGTGTCATGTGGATTGGACTTTCATGTTGTCTTGTCAAAAGAAGAGTACATTGTCCTTGATAGGAGTGAACGTTTTCGTGCTGACCTTGTGGTCTCCCCCGTAACAAGTGGTTCCTAGTGTTGGTTGTAACCTTGTGACGACATGTTGTGTCGTGTTGAGTCAAAGCAAGTAAAAAAAAAAGTTATCTTGTTTTTCACTGTGTTGTCCTTGTGTTGGTATTTTTGGGGCGTTACAAATGTTACCTCAAATTATCCCATTAAGGTTATGAAACACCCAACCTTTTTAGATAAATATCCTTGTGTGAGACATTTCCATAAATGGTTTGTCTTTATAATGACCATTGTTTCCTGGTTTAGCATGTAATGTCTTAAACACTTTGATGCAAAAATTATGGTGAGGCATTTTCTGTCTATCTGTGTGTAGCATGTCTCATAATTGAGCAACGTTCGGCTAATGAAATAGACCACACTTTCCTGTTTATCATCGTCTTCTTGAGCCGACATCCAGGCTAGCAAAATGTGAGTGGTTCGTGAGTATAGGATCAAAGGGAAGTCTAGTTTGGGAGGCATTAGCATGTGTGGAAACAACAAGAAGTGTTTAACTACTTCGAATTCCTCATTGTATTCTTCATTCCAATCAACACTATAATATTTCTTCAATAGATTGCTGATTGGATGAATGGAAAAACTTATATCTGGGATGAACCTATGGATTGCACCGAGTTTCCCAAGAAATGACCTAATTCCAGACTCGTCTGAGGGTGGGACCATTTCGAGAACATCCTATATTTTGGCTAGATCAACATCAATCCCTCATGAAGATATAATGTAGCCCAGAAGTTTTCCTCCTATCACACCAAACACACACTTCTCTTGATTTAATGTGACGCCATATTCAATTAATCGTGAGAGGATGATATGGAGTAATTCTAGATGATCACAGTGTTTTTTGGCTTTGGCCAACAAGTCATCCACATAGGATTCCACAATTTTATGGATAAGATCATGGAATATATAAGTCATTGCCCACTGATACGTAGCATCGTCGTTCTTAAGACCAAATGGTATGACAATGTAACAATAAGTTCCCCAAGGAGTTATGAATGTAGTTTTGGCTTGATCCTATTTAGATATTTTAATCTGATTATACCATAAAAACCCATCCATGATGGACAGTAGTTCAAATCCAGCTATTGCATCAATGATAACGTCAATGGATGGTAACGGGAAGTCATCCTTGGGACAAGCTTTATTAATATCCTGAAAATCTATGCAAATGAGTATCTTCCCATTCTTTTTTAGGATGGGAATGATATTAGATACCTATTGTGAATATTCAATGGGCTTGATGAATCCTACTTGGAGAACTTTTACTACTTCCTCTTTTACCATGAGAGCCACTTTTGGCTTCATTGGTTTTGACTTCTATTTAATTGGCTTCGTATCTGGTTTAGTGGCAAGATTATGTACCACAACTTGTGGTGCAATGCCCGTCATTTCTTTATAATTAAATGCAAAAGAATTTTGATGTTCTTTGAGGATTTGGGTGTGTATTTCTATCTCCTTCGGAGTTAACAAGAATCCCAACTTCAAAATTCTTGGTTCTTCCTCCATTCCAATGTTTATGTCAATGGTTTCTTCTATCAAAGAAGCGTTACCTTCTTCAAATTCAGGTGGGACTAGAGGTAGCTCCAAGCTTTCTCCATTTTCTATCTCATAGATATCGAGATCCTTTTGTGGAGGAGACTCTATCGTGGGGTTTCCAAAGTAGGAAGAGGAATATGGTATTAGGGAAATATTAACTATAAGGTGAGCAAGGTGTAGCTCTGCATAGGCATTTAGATATTTGAGAGTGACTCTATCATCGTCAAAGTGACCTATGATAGAAAAATCATCCTCATCTTCTCCATGAGCTAGGAGTGAGTTTGTTGGTATTTTACGCACTAATGGTTCGGTATGAAGTGATACCGTGATATTTGTATACTCCAACTCGTCGTTTGGGGTGAAACGAGAAGCTGAGGTTGATATCGAGTCTACAAGAAGGTTCTACTCTCGTGGGATTGCTTCAATTGATATGAAGTTAAATCCCCCACTTAGATCTAATACTGTCATTTTATAGAGCTATAAGTGCTTAGCTCTAGTTTCATATACCTCAGAGAATCGTTTTACAACCAATTGCGAGTCTCCTAGTACTCTAATGTTTTTGACACCCATTCTTTTAGCTAGAATGAGGCCAAGGAGGAGAGCTTTGTACTCAACCCCATTGTTTGTACATTCGAAGTTTAATTTAAAGGTGAAAGGTAAGATTTTTCTGTCAAGTGAAGTAAAGATTACTCCCTCTCTAACTCCAAAGTGACATCTAGCTCCATCAAAGTGGAGAGTCCAATACTCGCTTGGAAAAATTGATGTTGGGATATCTGTCATAGCTGTTTCTTCTGCTTCAGTTACCTCTACCATAAAAAATTCATTTGATGGAAGAGAAGAAATTCCCAAGGTGTGTCCCATACCCATGAAATCAAACGGTAGGAGAATAGGTAAGTCTTTCTCCAACAACTCGACAATTTTTACAGTAGTCCCTAGTGATAATGTTTTTATAACATTGGTCTCACTTTTGAGTACTGGAACGTCCTTAGCTGGATTTGAAATTTCCAACTCAGTGGTGGGTATCATCTTTTCTTTTGGTTGTGAATTAGTTGGTTTGACAAGATGGTTTTTTGAAGTTCAAACTCGGAGTGAATACCCGGTCTTTTCTTTAAATCAGCTAGGTGTATATCGAAGGGCTTTGGGTCACCTTGTGCCACAAATGTTTTCCCTAAGTGTAGAAATCTTATTTCTTAGAATAATTTGGAAGGGATTGCCTTCATGCAGTGTATCCATGGCCGACCAAGGATCATATTATAATTGGTTTCCTGATCTATAATATAAAACTCGGTGAGGACCGTCTTGGGTCCTAAAGTGACTGGTAAAACTATGGTTCCAATCAAAGTGGCTTTTAGGCTTTCATAACCTCTTAGCGTATTTTTCATTGTGGAACAGTTTGTCTCTCCATATCCTAACTTTTGAAGGAAAGCGAGGGGGAATATGTTAACTATTGCCCAATCATCAACCATTGCATGTTTAACATAATTATTATATACCCAAACTTGTAAATGTAAAGTTGGGTCACCTCTTCATGTAATTTCAATGTCTGTTAGCATTTTACTTATATCGAATATAAATTTTGTATCCCTATCTGGCTGCCCCGGAGGATAAACATCAAATTCCACATGGTTTACTTATGTTTCTAAGGGAGGAGTGATGTTGATTAAATGACCAAGGCCTAATTCTTCTAAGAGAGCAGCCCTATGGGCGAGAGAGTTCTTTAACAAATCCAAGAAGGAGATGTGTGATAAGGTTTTAGTTAAGTCATTAATTAAATCATAGATGCCTATAGGATTTACCAATGTTTTTTGAGTGCTGTCTGGCTCTAATGAATAACTTGGAGTTGGTTAAGAAGAATAATCCCATGTTCTTGTAATGGTTTCTACGGGTAGCTGAGTGTCTAACTCCATTAAACCAACTATCTTAGTTTGAGGTCGAGTTCCTAATTGGGGTGCGACCAGTGGAATTAATGAAGTTGAAGCTTCATGATCATTGTTTCCTATCATGACACCCTTATTTGTTCCATTAGGATCTAACCTGTTATTGTTACAATGGTTTGGGAGCGGGTCATTGAATATCTTGAGGGATGCATTTTGAGGGGAAACTACAGTATTTGCTAAAAACATATCTATAAAGAGTGTTTTTTGATATTTTGGCAAATGCTGCATGAATTTATTATATTCATGACAAGTCCTAGTATCGTGGCCTTGAATCTTGTGGAAGCCACAATGTAGATTAGGATTATAGTTTTGAGGCTGTTGATTTAAAATCTGTTGTGACTTGAAATTCTTATAAGGTTGTTGGTTGTGAGAGTTAAAATTTTGAGGCGGTTGCCTTTGGTTTTGACTCTGATATCTAGTTGGGTTTCAATTTGGACTTGTCGTTGTCATTGTTGTTGCTGTGGTGGATGAATAAAATCCATTGTGTTGATTCTTGGAGTAAAATTGTTATTTTTTATTATTAACAGGTGGCGAAATGTTTACAACATTTTCCCTTTTAACTTGATCAGTTACTCCATTTGTTGTAACTCCACGGTTCTTGTTAAGGATCTTAGGTCCTTGATTAACATTCCTGGTATTAGGATAGGCCACGATGTTTTGATTAGGAGTAGTTAATTTCCCATTTGTCCTATATATCTTATGACCAATATCTATTGCTACTTGGTCGATTCGGAGAGTGCTCTCGAGTACTTCATCATAAGTTCTTAGTGGGAACTTCTGGAATTCTTCCTTTATCTCTCTATTGAGAGAATTAAGGAATAAATTGCATAGTTCCATTTGATCCATGTTTGGAACACTTGCTGATGAGTGCAGAACCGTACGCCATCTTTGAATAAAATGAGCAGCAGACTCATTATGTTCTTGTTTGATATATAAGAACTCCCTAATTCCCATTCTTAATAATTTGTTCATGTTGAAAGCTTTGATAAACTCAGACACGAGTTGTTTGAATGAGTGTATCAAGGCTTTAGGTATTTTGTAATACCAATCAAGGGCAATACCTTCTAAGGTTTTAGGGAATATTTTAGAGACAACCCCGTCCCAAGGGAGTAACTCCTGTATGGCTGTGGCATAGGCCTTAATGTGTGCATGTGGGTCCCTTTCTCCTTTGTATTTGGGAAAATTGGGAAGAGGTCTTGGAAGCATAACACTTCATATGGTGAAGTCTAGGGGCTCTTTTAAATATTATGAATAAGTCCCTACTGTGTAGGCCTCGACCATCGTTGGCACTTGTTGAGGGGGTGGAGGTGGAATGGTTTGTTGATATGGCATAGCATATGTGTTTGTAGGGACATAAGGGAATCCATGTGGTTGAAAAAACATCCCAGGAGAAGAGAACATGTCTCCTTGTGGTGACTTTGAATAAATGTTTAAATAAGGAGGAGCATTGTTCTGGTATGGATTGTTTGGTGCCAAGCCGGGAGGTGTCATGTTTTCAACTGGAGCGGTGTTTGAAAACATTGTCCTAGTTGGAGTTTGTTGTGGATAATTATAAGGATTTTGAGGAGGCATGCCTAACGTGCATGTTCATGTAAGGAGGTCAACTTGACTAGGGTGATGCGGAGGGTTGGGGATTCCCACTTTCCCAAAATATGAATTCTGGTTTTCTTGAGCAAGTTCCAACCCTCTAACCTTTTCAACTAAGGCTCAAATGACTTCTATTGGTGAAGACACTATGTTTTTCCTTAACGGAATTTGTTGTATACCTTGAGGTTGTAAAGGGGTGTGATACCCAGCTATGAATTTATCATTACCTTGCCAAGCTTCACTAAGGGCATTTCCCATAGATGGAGGGATGGGGGTGTTTTCCTAGAATACAGTATCAGATTGTATTTCTAAAATCCCTATAGGTGGATACATATTTTGGAAGCATTGTTCACTTTTAGCAAAGTGTGCTAAGTACTCCTCATCTAAAATGGGAGTGGATCTGACTGTCTACTAATCTGTGGCTTGAACAAGACCCGAGGAGATGAAGTGGACTCTCCAGTAAATGTCATATTATTAGAGCCTGATGGCTCTGGCTGCTGTGTTTGTGCAAGCTGATCAAACTCCTCAATTTAGAATGAAGAATTTGAACTAGTTCTTTGAGGGGGAGTTTGAGATGACAAGTAAATACTTGAATAGTTATCAGCCCATGCAGAAAGAAAGGGTGATGGTTGTCTATTTGTTTGACTATAGTTTAATTTGAGACCTAAGAGAGGTCTGCCATATGCATCGTATGCCGACATATTCAGGGGGTATATGAATACCCGTAGAATAATGGGAAAGAGTGAATGTGGATGAGAGAAATGAAAAATAAAAGAGGAAGAATTGTTTGTTTCACGTTGGGTTCACCAATTTTGTACGATGGAAAAGTAACATGCAAGCATGGGAATCTAAAAATACCTCTTCCTCATACCCCACCTCTTGAGGTCATGTTGAGACAGCCAGTGAATGTTAAATGCGGATAGGTACAGACAAGCTAATTGGGTAATCTTAAATCCTCAATACGTAATAATGGAATTTGTGAATCTAAGGCGAAGAAGGCCCTCCTAACCTGAATTGGTGTAATGGTTTGTTCGGATATAATGGCTGCTCAGAGGCTCCAATTAATGTCAAGCTCTACCGAGATCTTGTTTCTTGGTTGTTGGATACATGGGAAGTGACATGTGGGAGCTTCGTATATATCTCCAAATAAGGTCATAAAAGTAGTGGTAGGTGATTTAATGGATTTGTAGTGAACTATAGGTGGTTTTCTGGTCTAGCCCAAAAAATATTAGATTGATTGGCTTTTATGTTTAATACGGAAAACTATACTATAATATCTAGCAGGAGTGGTGAGGATATAAATACTAGCATTCGTAAGCCAGTGTCAATAGTTGACTGGTTTGTTGGCCCGTTGGGCTGTGGGACTTGGGAATCACAACCATGAGTTCGTAGTTATTATGGACCTGTTATGGTCATGTGAAGAATCAATCCCTTCTCTGAACTATCCAGTAATCATATGCTTTTTCAGCCTCTACGTTTAGAACTAGAAGTTGTATGATTTTCTCAGAGTACCTAACAGGTGTTCTGGAAATTTGAATACGTAAGCTAGTGTCTATGTCAACGAGGAGGTCTCCCACATTAAGCTATGGAACCAAAGGATCACAACCAAATTTTTGCTCTCGTTTGAATCATTGCATAGTCATTCAAGTGTTTTATCAAGGTGATCTATAGTTTGTATGGTTTGACCAGAATGTGTAAGCTTTTTTGTCTTTGATATTTAATCCTCTTAGTTGCTCACTAATTGCTTGTAAGTTTTCTATTGCTTGAAAGTTTTCTATTGCTTGAAAGACCTGTATCCTAAGGTCTTGATCTATATCAGCTAAAGTCATGGGTAGATTTGGTTGAGGTACTATGGGTTCAAATATATATTCTCTAGGCTCTTTAGGTCCTATGATTGTCATACAAAATGATTTGAATTTTAACTAACATTTAATAAAGTGATTGCAAAAGAGGTATTTACACTATGTAAGCATCCTTCTATTTTTGTATTTTTCAATGATGTATTTCAATTAAATTTAAAGAGCAGCTACTCTAGTATATTTATAAAATGGACAACTAATCTAGAAACAGAATAAAAACAGGCAACGTAGCCTGGTATGGCTATTCGCCTGTGTAGCTGTGATATTATTCTAAATATCTAAGAAGCTATATATTTGAATTAAAAAGACTCTCGATCCTACCTCATAAGTGAGGAATGAATCACAGTTTCTTAGAAACTATCAATCCCCACAGCTTCCCCGATGATATCGAGAGAAAATTTTTGAGTGAAACGAAATGATTTACTACTCTATTTGATATGTTATAACTAGAACTTTGATAGCTCAAACCTGGCATTTACAGAACAGTGGTAAATCTAGTTGTGTGTGATTTTGTCCCCTCAGTGTGATCTCCTAGTTCCTTCGTGTCCTCTTGAATCCAAAAAGTTTGTATATGATAGTATCAACAGATGATGGTATTCGAACAATGGTAGCTTTGGATATAGACTGAATACAATGCAAGTAGGAGAGAGATAACACAAGTGAATAGAGCTTGACTATGCAATTCCTAGCGGGATTTATTGCAGGAATATAACACAAGTGTATAGAGAGTTTCAGAAACTATCCTTGTGATAAAACAAAACCTGCAACTTTAATGGATTCTATTCTAGAAATGAAGCTATTCTATTCTAAACTGATTGTATGAAGTGGCAATGGAACAAGACTAAAATGAGAAGATTATATGACCTTTAAAATACCAACAATGGAAGAAAAACATGAAACTAATATAATTCTAAGCAAGAAATTGAAAGATTGAATAAGAGAATTGAGAAGATGAGGGGCCATTTGCTTGAAAACAAGCTAGCTATTTATAACTAATGCATTTACTAGAGGGTAACTCCCATTTGATCTCTATTACTATAAACAAAGGAAAAACACTATTACCAGGGGAACAAAAACATTAATGCAAGCCAAAGTGGTTGAAGAAAGCGTGTAAATTTGAAGATTTATGTTTGACGCGATCATCAGAGGAATCTGGAAAATGTGAACAAAACAGCTACCCTGTGCAAGGCAGTAGTCAAGAAGGAGGGGGGAAAAGGGGAAAACAAGGCATACGGAGGCTGAGCAGGGCATGCGGGATACAAGCGTATACATGGTGAACCTTTCTAGATTGTGAACGCCTTGTAAGGAGATTTGTATCATTATTGGAGCATGTGTAACATCGTTCTGGTGGTGCATTACCCTACAATTTTAGGTACGTATAGTGACCAAGGAGCTCGCCACCTTATCTCTATCCACGCATGTGTCATATGCAGCCTCAGCAGATTGGGAAGTAACCTTTACATCTGTGACCACCTTGTTATACTCGGAAATAAGTGCTATCACTTTTAACCGGTCCTTCTCCTTCAAGCACATGGCTACTTCCTCCGCAGATTCCAATGCCAAGGGTCACCTCTCCATGGTGAGGATGTGCATTAAGTCTTCTAGGCATTCTAGTGTCAATTCATACCTCTGGGGGATAGGCATTAGATCTATGTGTTTCAACATGATGGCACTTTTTATCGAATCTACTTTCTTGTAGACCTCCTGCACCTTTTCCTTTTCCTCCTTGAGCTTGTGCCTTAGGTGTGTGCTAATTAATTCCTCCTGTTTTAAGCTTCTGGCCACCTTAGCCAACTCTTCCTCCTTCTTGGCTAGCTTTCCCTCTAGATACCTTATGTTGTCGTTCCATGCAAATAGTCTTGCCTTCGTTTCCACCATGACCTTGTTTAGATCATTACACACTTGCTCATCTTAGAGCTCCTAGTAATTCACTAAGGGGTTATCTCCCTTAGAATTTGACAGCGTGATAAGTGCCTTTTGGAAGACTTCAAAGTTTGGCTCGATGAGGTGGGATTCAAATTCCCAAGAAAGCATCTTCTTGGTCCTAAGGCATGCGCCCTCCTTCTCGAATGATCTCATGGCTATAAGTATTTTGGTGGGTACCGTGCTTTGGAATCGTGCACGTAGCACCTTCCTTGAGTCATCCACATAGCCCATTATTTACCTTTGTTCTGCATCGGGAGGTCTTCTACCCAAGTGCGCGCCTTTGGGGAAGCTGATTGTCAGAGTGGGGCCTCCTAGGTTGTCATGTCCCTTTTCACCACTTTCTTCCCTCCCTTCCTTTAACACTATGTCTGTGCTCCACTCTAATTCTTGGTCTACAAGGATCTCAAGCATCTTCTTTGCTTCTCACTCTACCACTTTGGTTATCTGATCCTTTGTAAAATATTTGGCTCTCTTTCCCTCGGCATCCCTCTCATCTGCCCTTGTATCTTTAGTGCCTTCATCTCCTTGTGTGCCTTTCCACCGCGCGAATATGAACTCTTGATTTTCTTCTCCACTCTCCTCCTCTGAGTCATAGACACTAACTATGTAAGGTTTTAAAGGTTCCATGTCTTTTTTTGGCTCTTTCTCCTTGTTGCCACCTCCTTCACTCTCATCCTCTCCAAGCTGTCGGTCACCTCCGAGTTAGCTTCTTCATCTACCTTCTACTTCTTCCTGAGAAGTTGCTTCTAGTCAGGAAATTTTTCCTTCTCTTCTTCCTCTTAAGACTCCTTCAAGGTAGTGGGTTGTTCGGGTGCCTCTACTTCTGGTGTCTTCTCCTTTACTAGGGACTTCTTCCCCCGAACATAGGTGCTTGGCTTGGTGCTTGTAGAAGGCATGCTCACTGTCTGAGCAGTTGGTACACTTGGTGCTCCTTCCTCTCCTCCACCCCTCTTCTTAGACACTGGATTCTTCATTCCTAGGGGGTCTTTAGGTATGAAGATCTCATCCACCAAGTACATATCATTTTCAAATTTTGGCCTTATGCGCACATATACGTACACCGCAGATCCTCCAGTAATAGGAAGTTTTTTTGGTCTAGTCATGTGGATCTCATGTGATATGTAATTCTCCACATATGTGTGCTTACCTCCGGGATAGTTTAGTTTCTTCCTCATATCTCTATGTTCCTAGCTCCAGCCTTAGCTTTTTCGATTCTTTAAATCTGTTCACTCCCACTTAGAAATACTGGGTAGTGAATGTGAAAGGGAGCTTGCACTAAGGGCTCCATGATTCATCAACAAGTTTGAACTTGCCCAAGTAATAGTTCTGGTACATCGTGAACTCAACTTCTCCTTGTGTGGCTGTTGGGAGTTGTTTGAGGATCCTCCACTCCACTCCAAATGCATTTCTCAAGTGCGTATACCCTTTTTCGAGCTACACTATATGGGGAGTCGTCATTGTATCACATGCATACTTTTTAAACCTCTTTGTGGGTGAAGGGTCTTCGGCTGGGTACTCCTACACAAACTTATCTGGTGCATCCAACACTCCAATTTCTACAAATACTATGGTGAGCAGGGTGTTTCCAAAGAGGATCCTATCCCCTTCCTTTGCGCACTTTACAATTTCCTCAGCAATGTATGCAGAAAAGTTGTAAATAGTCCCCTCTGTAATCTTCCTACAGACATGCAGCCATGGCTTGTTGACTTGCGTCTACCTTTCTTAGCCATTCAACTTCATTACCAGGTGTGCGGCCATCTTCATAATTGGGTCCTTGATGTCTGATATTTCATAATACTGCAACCCTTTCTTGCAAGCATACTTTATGATGGTCTCCTGATTAGCTTCCTTGTCGCTATGGTCTCCTTTGAGGCTATCTCCCTCACATATGAGGCCTATAAACTATGCAATAAATAGGGGAGTTACACACATCTTGCACCCAGGAAATTGGAAGTAGTCCTCATACACCCGAGACATTAACCATTGGTATAAGTGAGCTGGATTCCCAAAATAAGGCAACTTGTAGAGTTATAACAACCCTGCCTTCGCCAACTTGACCTTCACATCATCATTGTAGATAGGCAGCCCTTCAGGTGTTCACTTGTTGGTTGGGCGTACCAATTCTAATGTCATTTCTTTCTCTATAGTGCTGGTGCAGTGATTATAGTCACTGACTGGTATACTTCTCAAATGGTATTCCCATTTCTTCCCCATCATCACTCCGTCAGGGTACTACATTTCTGCATACCATTCTTTGTTTTTTTCCACCTCAGGTTCTAGTTATTTAGCCTTCGCTTTACCCTTCCCTTTCTTCAGTGCCATGGTTGAGGTAATTGTATTACTCCAATCCTCTCCTTATTACTCTGCTTTCCTTCTCCCAACCTTTGATCTCAGATCCATGATACAAATCTCCTAAACCTGTGCCCTAGTTTTCTGAACCCTAACTTCAATAAATTCTTCACAAGACAATGTCTTTTCAATTTGTTCCATGCCAGTGTAATTCCTTCCTTCTGGTTTGTAATCTCAAATTGGCTCTTTACTTTTTTGATCACACAGATCTTCTCTTTGATCGAATCTGAAAAAGTCCTAGCTTATGTATTTTGCTTATATCTCCAACTCTTTGTTTTCAAAAAGTAAAATGAGAGTGCCCCGACCCTCTATTTATAGTTTTTCCTTTTTCTGGTTATTAAATGCTACTTTACCTACCCCATAATTTTTTCATTTAATGTGAATTTTTTAAAACAAAACCCATCTTCAGCGCCTTCACTTATGCGCCATTCCTGCTTAAAAATTCCTCATACCTTCTGGCGTACAACCAAACCAACCTGACAGGAGACTCTTATGCACACTCAACCTGCGCCGAAGGCACTTCTTTTGTCCATATTATTTCTTTCACCTACCTCATGTTGCTTTAAATGCACTTCATTTTCCTTTGTATGTGGGATATACAAGTAGCTTTACCCTGGCACCAACCATTCTATCTTTTCTCTTCATCTCTCTTTTAACCCGGCCACTCAACAAGGATCTTCAACACAACTTCCTTGGTACTTTTAATCATGTGCTTCTTCACTTTTCTCCACCCCACACTTAAATGATGCGCAGTCCTCTACACACTCATAAATTATCCAAAAATAGCAATAAGGTTACCGACGCCCGAGGCACAAAACAAAACAACAATGTGAAAGGGAAACAAAAGGAAAGGAAAATGCATAAAGGAAAATTATAGAATAACTAGCAAAACTGCCTTATTTACAAACACCAAGAAGACTTATTTATAGTAGGGATTCAACCTACTGCCATTGAAGTGTCCAAGAAACTCCGTTCCGTCCAGTGCTTGTAACTGGCATGCGCCCGAATCAAGGATGTATGAGATTGTGTAGGGACCTAACCAATGGACTTTCAACTTCCCAAGATCACAAAAAAATTTAGAATCATACAGTAACACCATCTACCTAACCTCAAACTTCTTGTTTCTGATCATGCCAAGTCTCTCATCTAGTTTCATTAGTTCATCAATTCTTTCTTCTAGTTCTTGTTCATCAGCTAATCCTTCTACACGTGTTATTCATAGAGAAGGTAACATAAATTCAACTAGAAAAATAGCTTCTGCGCCAAACACCAATTGAAAAGGTGTGGCTTTATTTATTCTTTTATATGTAGTCCTGTAAGCCCATAAAACTGCTGATACCTTGTCATCCCAATCCTGTCTTCCAACATCACAAATTTTTGTCAAGGTATGACTTATTATTTTGTTGAATGCTTCTGTGGTTCCATTTACTTGTGGGTGATAGGGTGTAGTCTTATGATGAGCCACCATGAACTCAGATAGTAGGATCCTCGTGGTCTCATTTAGAAAATGAGTACCCCTATCACTGGTCAAACTCAACGAGAACCCATACCTTGTGATAATGTTATCCCATAGGAACCTTGCTGCCGTTGCTGTCATGTAATCTTTAGTTGGGGCTGCCTCCGCCCACCTCGTGAGATAATTAGTGAAAGTGATAACATAACGTGACCCAATCCTATGCACTGCCAGTGTAATAGGTCATACAAAGTCTATTTCCCACTTTTCAAAAGGCTTCTCGCTAGGAATAGGACACACATGCATTTCATCTCTCCTTCCTTGTTTTCCAATGCATTGATAGTGGTCACATGCTTTACAATAATCTATACAATCCCTATACAAGGTTTCCCACCATAAACCTGCCATTTAAATCTTGCACATGGTTGCATCACCTGCGTAATTCCCACCCGCACTTCCTCTGTGTGCTTCTTCCATGATGGCCAGGCACTCATGTTCTAACAAACATCTATGCAAAACTTCATCACGTCCCAATTTATATAAGTCTCCACTAATCAACATGTAGGGCACGACACGTATGGCCAACTATTTTTTCTCCAATGCCCTCATTCCATCCGGCGCCACACCTTAGATTTAAAAATATAGCAATCTCTTCCAAATCCAAGGGCATGCACCACAATCTAAATAGTTACGCGTCTAACATTGTTTCCTTAATAGTTTGCACGTCCTCTTTTGAATCAATTCTTGACAAATGATCAGGTCCACAATTTCTTTTTTCTGGGCTTCACTACAATGGTGAACTCAAACTCTTGAAACAACAACACGCATCAACATATACACCCTTGAAGAACGGGCTTGTTTACTAAATACTATAATGCCATGTGGTCGTTGTAGAATACAAAGGGTGTTGCCAACAAATACTGTCAAAATTTGAAAAGCACATAGATCATTGACAATGGCTCGCACTCAGTTGTGGTATAATTCTACTCGATTGGTGTTAACTTCCTACTCACGAAATAGAGAGGATGATCAACAATCCCCTCACCTGGTCGTGTAAGTACTACTCCAATGGCGGTTCCTGAGGCATCTACATGGACATGGAAAGGCTTGTCCCAAGAGGGAAATCATAGAATAGGCGCGGTAATAAGCCTATCTTTTAATTTATCAAATGCTCTCTACTGCGCCTTTCCCCAATGGAAGGTACTTTTTTGTCTAAGTAGCTCCTCTAAAGGCGCGGCGATCTTGGCATACCTCTTAATGAATTTTCGGTAATATCCTATATGCCCAAGGAATTTGCGCACTGTGCTATGACTAGTAGGTTCATTTAACCCCACAATAACTGCAACCTTAGCGGGATCCACCAGCAAGCCCTCCTTACATATGATATGCCCCAATAAAGTCCCAAAGGGTGTAGCAAACACACACTTCTTAATGTTGAGGGATATCCTCAACTGCTTACACCTTTCAAACATTAATCTTAAGTTGTCACAATGGTCCTTAAGTAGACCATATACTGTCCAATCATCCAAGTAAACCTAAAGAAACTTATGAATGAAGTCTTGGAATGCTTGCACCACTATGCGCGAAAAGATAGCAGGCCGATTTTTCAACCCAAAGGGCATGACTGTATATGTAAAAATTCCCCACTCGGTGGTGAAAGTTGTCTTTTCCTAGTCCTTTGCAATTTGGACTTGGTGGTATCCAAAAAAAACATCCGTAAAGGATTAGATTTCATGCCCAGTGACTCCTTCCAGAATTTGTTCAGTGAAGGGGGTTGGAAATGGATCAATGACATAAACTACATTCAATTCCCTATAATCCACACAAATTCTAATCTGCCCATCCTTCTTGATGCTAATCACCATCAGACTTATCCATTCTGATTCTTATACTACCTCAATGATCTCAGAAGCTATCATCTTGTCTATCTCCTTCTTAACCTTCACGCGTAAGTTGGGATTCATTCGGTAGGGCCTTTTTCTAACTGGGCATGTACCTTCCTTCAGTTTTATCCTCATCTCCCCCAATGAATGGTGGATTCCTTTTAGATCATGGTACCCGTGTGGGAATAAATCCTCGAATTCACGCAACAGATCAATGATCTTTGATACTTCCTTCTCTGTCCAATAATCCCCAATAATAGCTTCCTTAGGTTCTTCTCCTGAACCAATGTTAACATTCTTTTTCTTTAAAGGCTCATGGTAGGCACATGCATGAGCATCTGCATTACCCACTACTTTGCGCATCCCCATAGAATGGCTAACATTTAAAATCTCTAATTCCTCTCCATCAATCACATATACTAACTTTCCCTTTTCCAAACATGTGTGATCAAGCTGTAACTCTTATGTTTCTTCAATCTCTTCGAAGTGTGCATGTAATCCTAGTTCACATAGTAGTTCCAACAGCCTATCTTCCATTCTGGCACTATCCCCCATTATAAGGTGCTTGATACCTTACAAGGCCTTATTAATTGATGGTTTGGTACTTCGATACTCAAAGGCTTGAATAAGATCATCCGTAAGCTCTTTCCAATTCCTTGTTTGGTGGCATGTCTCTGAATGAATGTACCATGCGTGCACATAACCATTTAGTGTAGAATACAACTTGTGCACCCAAAGGGATGGTGGTAAGGCTTCTGCGCCTTCTCTCAAGACCTATTCACACTCCTGGATATGAAAAGAG
This sequence comes from Taxus chinensis, assembly GCA_019776745.2. Lineage (NCBI taxonomy): Eukaryota > Viridiplantae > Streptophyta > Pinopsida > Cupressales > Taxaceae > Taxus > Taxus chinensis. Next base: position 420,353,601 of record CM034155.1, on the reverse strand, counting down.
GTGGGCTCCTTCCCATGGTAATCCTTGATGATGGTGGGTATATTAATTCTAGAAAATATGACAAAGAGAGAAATTCTTACCTCACGCCATTCTAAAAGGCTCTCTTGATGTGTGGCCCACCAACGAGCTGCTGTGCCGAGAAAGATGTAACTCATCATCTCCCTTTGTTCCTTTTCATTTTTCCACTAAGCTTCTATCTCCTGCAAAAAGGCCTCAGGGAAGGCTCCTCCAGAGTACTTGGGTAGTTCTTTCCCCCCAAGGTGTTGAACCATGTGTGCCTTAGTTACCTTGGTCACCGATCCTCTCAACTTCCATCCCATTAATTCGTAAGTCACATGCACCCAATTATCACATGCTAGGCTGGTGGTATCACTCACTGAATGAGCATCCTCAAACTAGATAACCCTGTTAATAGGGTGTAGCATCTCAGGGTCTTTGATTGAGCACACATAAATCTTGTCCAAAACCTGTTCTCCCAACGGTTCAATGTAGGGTGCTAACTTCCCATCAACTAGGGGTATAATGACCCACTCCTCTTTGTTCTCAAAACTGATGTACCCTTTGTTGAACTGGAGGTTCGCATTGTTCTTGTAACACCAAGGGACCCTAAGTAGTGCTGGGAAATTTTCCACCTTAGCAAGTGCCAAGACTTTGAAGTCCCCAGTAAACTTGGCTCCCTGGATAGTAATAGTTGCATCCTTCAAGACATCGATGGGCATTGCCTTAGTCTTTTTTACCATATACAACACATTTGAAGATAGCTATAACACAGGTCTCCCCATCTGATGTCATGCATCCAAAGTCAAAACATTAACCTTCGCACCAGTTTCAATGAGTGTATTGCTAAGGAGCCATCCATCCACAACTTCATTCAATGTAGTCTCCTTGTCATAGTCGAGGCTATGAGGGGGGAGGTTTACATGTAAGACCTACCTCTCATTCTCTTCTTCGGCGCGTGGTACCTTCTCTCTCAACAAGGATCCTAACAAAGGAATGATGTTCTCCTACCTTAGCATTTTACACACCTCCTTGACCTCATCCAGGTCATCTTTCTATGCCTTGATCCTCCTTCATTGTTCCTCCCTCCTAGATTTCTCCTTTGGACACTAGATCTCCCCTTGCAAGCTTCGAAAAACATCTGTGGTGTCCTGATATATCTCCTTCTGATGTGTGAGGTCTGGATACTTTCCATGAATGACCTCTTCTCTTGAAATGAGGCTCTTCTGTCATGGTATCTCTCTTGTGCGTGTGGCTTATGCCCTTGTTATTACCAAAACAAGCTCCAAACCTTCATCCTGTGTTACTTGAGGCATCCATTATATGTCTTCCTTCTTGATGTTGACCATCACAATGCCTTTTTCCTTCCGGTGCTGCTAATTCATATGCTCATATAACTCTGGGAACTCCTCATACTTATGCTTCTTTCCACACCATGAGCACTGCAACAAGTCTGGGCACTCACGCTTGTAATGTTCTATAGATCCATAGTTGAAACATGTCCCTTGTGGGAACTCACTCCTTCCTCCGCAGTTACCTCATCCACGAAATCCTCCTTGAAAACTTTTTCCTCATGCACCTCCATCTATGCGCTCCTCATAACGATGATCATCATTTTAAAAACTATTAGCAATGTTGGTTTGCCTCACCCCATGATCAATAGCCTCATGTATCAATCAATGAGACTAAAGTCTTTAGTATCATGGGTTGTGGAGGTGAAGATATTGTAATAACATGACACATTATTTTTGATCATGCACTGTAGTAAGGGACATCTACTGGCATCATGGTCCCCATGAAAAATTTCACAATCTAATGTTACAGCGCGTACCATCCTCTGGGGGCAATTATCCTTAACGTGCCCCTCTATCTCACAATCTGTGCACCATAGACCACTGTGAGTCCCATAGACCGAGTTCGTAGATATATTTTCTAATTATTTAGCCATAGCAGTAATCTAATCCTCCAAGAATGGGCTAACACCAGTATCAATACTACCAATAGATTCAGTGTGTAAGGAAACCTCCAATGCTTCACATATATATGTGAAAGTCTTATGAGACAAGGCCCTTCTAAAAGGGGTGATCAATCCTCCAACAAACCATTATGAATGCTGAGAAGGATGTCTATCATATGATAATTTAGACAAGAGAGTCTTAAAGCACACATCATACACTCTATGTCATTCATTGTTTTATCTCCTTCAAAGCGCTAATTCTTTTTTACTTGAACTCAGGAATGTGGAACTCTACCAGGAATGCATTCTTTAACGCACTGTAATCCACCACTGTTTGATGAGGATCATACTTTCTATACTAGCTATGTGTGTGCCCTTGTAACGTTGTTACAAATTGACTAGCCTTTCATTCTGGGGTTGTGATACCTTTCGCACGCCATGGAATTTCACACTTGTGAACATGTTTTGTAGCATCCTCAATGCCCATATAATCTGGTAAGTGCAGAGACATTTCAAAGAAAACTTGAGGTGGTGGCTGGAGTCCTTGTCCTAAACCAGAGCCTTGATTCCCTCCGGTGTTTCCTCCACTACCTGACCCACCAAGTACACCGGGTCCTATACCTCTAGAGCCACTAGATCCACCAGAACCACTGGGTCCAATAGGGCCTGTAGGAGTTGTGCCAAGTGTCCCCATGGACCCACTGAACTATGCATTGACAGTCTGTGATGGTGCCCCACCACTGCTACTTTGTCCCACGCCACTCCTTGATGTGAGAGCAAAATTTTGTACACTTTCCCCTTGTCCAAAAACTCCTCCAAATACTAGAATATGTGCAGCCATAGAAGAAGGGAATGTAAAATTGTATCTCCTAGGCATGGATCTGTTTCTTCTACTAGTCAAATAGATCAATAATTCTTCCTGGTTTAGGAAAACCAAGCGTTAGGGCTCAGTCAATGGGTGGGTTCAGATATGCGCCAACAACTCTCCTTTCTCCATGTGATAAACTCTCACCAGAAGCCGAAGGGGTCTCCCTCACGCGTTTGCCAAGATGGGGTAGCATAGACTACTTAGGTTCCACATCCTCTACGTGAACCTCAACTCCTTCCCACAATGTCTATCTCCATAGATGCATCACACTAACAACTTCATGTCATCTAGTAATCTCTCTTTCATGAGATTCACCATACTTGAGTTATCTTTCTTCCCTCTCCTTTTCTATCGTATCATCTGCCATCTTCCTTCACTCGAACTTCCTTACCTAGTGCTTAGAATGGTTTAGCCAGCCATTGGGAGTGCTTCTAAACTCATGGTAACCATCAATATCTTCATAGCTAGAGGGATAACATGTAGAAATGATCCACTAGGTTCTCATAGAAACTCAAACTCAACAACCTCTGGACAAGAATACATGGAAATGGTGTATTCTAGAGTGTAGCTAGCTAGTATTCCTCCCCACCAGTGATCTACAACATGGGTCCATGTCAGATCTGAATCCTACAACCTTTGGTAGTCTTCTTTGGTCCATATCACGTGATCCATAATGCCAACTTGATCTAGATGCATAGGCTGAAAGCCACCCAAATAACTCTACTGGGAAGCAATAGAAAAAAGTCTCATACAGATCATGGTAGAGGTTCTCCTCTACCCATCTACATGTATCAAACTCAGGTCCAGTGATGAATCTCTCAGAAAATTCATCCTCCATGCTCTTAAACCATGATTCAACATTTTCCAATGTTAACCAATCCGTCATTACTCTTTACATAGATCATGATGCATGTTACATCCCACTAAAAATTTGAAAAGAGGTCCCAGAAATGGAACCAAGATGTAGTAAATTTTACTCCCACTATAAGAGGAAGGAATCCCATGCGTGCCGGCCTATCACCCACCAGAAGTGAAGTGCTCACCCAAGGCACGCATGGGTGCTAAGTCTCTCTTTTATGTGAGTTTTTAGTGGGAAGCATTCATCAATGATTAGTATAGGAGTATTTAGGAAATAATTTTAGACATACAAGGATTACAGGGCTCAAGACGACCTCCAGATCCTTGTAGCTTCTTCAGACTGTGTGTTTTAAAAGACTCCATAACATATAATATAAAAGAAAGAAAGCTACAACCATTCATTCATAGCATGAAAGGAGAAAAAACTTCTATGAATGAAATATACATGAAACCCACTGATATTCATATCTAATTGCAATAGGTAACCTCATTGTATTCATCGTTTCACTACAAAGAGCCATAGAGGGTAGACTGCATTCATGCACATCACTAGGCTTGTATAACTACGTAAAAACAAAAAAGAAATTACAATGCTAAGCTCAATACATTCCTTTCTGCATCAGATCCCCACTCACAGTAATCCTACAGAGCTTCACCCATGTTATCTCTCTCTCTTTGTATCTCTCCTATCTTCTCCTCTTATGTCTATATTCCCTTCTTTGGTCCACAAGCACTTGTATTTATGACCTTCCCATGCTTCCAACTCACCTTGCCACACCCTCAAATCTGTCACCAAGTGTCGAATGTGGTCCTTCAGCCAGCATGTTTCCTTAGGCTTGAGCTCTCCACTTCATCTCATGATGGTCTTCTAGAAGATTCCTTTGCTTGCATGCTCTTTCCTGGGCTACCTATTACCAAGCTGGCATGTTATCCACGTGCAACCGATCATGCTCTTCACGTGTTCTATCTTTGTTGCTTAAATCGGCTAAGTCCTGAATCTCCTTTAGTGTGCCACGTGCTATATATGCTTCCTCAATCCTTTTCTCTTGCGCGTTTTTGCCTTGCACACCATCCTATAACTAGGGTCCTGCATGCCCACGCGCCTTCATACTTAGTCAATATTTCAAGGGCCCAACAGGAAATATCACTAAGAAAAAGGCCAAAAGTCTTCCCTTTTTTAACTACTCTTCTATGTGCTTTTATACTTATTTATTCTCCTAACTGAGTGGTACATGAGATATATATCTTATTACAAGTTTGCATTGGTCTTAAATAAGATGAATATTCTCTCTTTAAATCTTATCCTTAACAATATGCCTTATTTATCTTGCTCCTACGCAAAATTCTACCTCTAAATAATGTTTAAGATAGATTTTTACCTTTACATAAGAGGAATAACATTTACATAGGTAAATAGACCTTATACCATATTCCATTGACCTTCAAAGGTAATTATATAGGTCTATGCCTGTGTGAAGAGATTATAAAATATTTTCAAATATTCAAATCTAAAACTCCAATTTAACTAGTCTAATATAAGTGCTTCTTATTTTCTTTCTAACACACACCCCTCATAAGACACATTTTTTCATATTTATAAGTTTATATTATGATTATTTTGCTGATAACATCCCACAGCTACAAATGGAGAGGGTTGGAACTAAAATGAGGAAATGGAAAAGCTCCTTGTAGATCCATGACTCAAATGGAAACATTAAAATGTATGGAAGAGTAAAGGAAAAGGTCTGCAACTGAGATAATGGGTTACTTGAATCAATGGAGTCGCTAGATATGCTAGAAAATTGACTCCAAAGACTAAGATCTCACAAAGAGCACATCAAACTTGATGAGATGAAGATGTAAATCTCTTCAAACCTATCCCACCGAGTGTGCCAAAACTATTATAGATGTAAATTATTATTGGAGTGTATCTCAGTTGTGGGACCTTCAAATTGAGACAAACCTCCAGAGAAGTATGGATTCCTTTACCTATTCCTAATGCTAAATTACTCCTAAGGAACAAAGTGTAACTATCTAATCTGAATCTACCAATTCCAAGGGTCAAGAGAGAGAGAAAGTGCATGGGAATGAAATCCTAAACTAGAGAGGTGATAGCACCAAGAAGAGGGTTGGATACATACCATTGAGTGAAAATGGGGAGAAAATGATGAAGGAGAGGGCATAAATGATAGCCAAATTCCAAAACAACACTCAAACCACCATTTTCCTGGAGCAAAATTTTTTTTAGACCCCACAAGAGAGAAAAATATGCACAAAACTCCTACACATGAAATGAAAGGAAAGAAAAATGCAATAAAACAAAGAAAGGACATAAGAGAGCCACAAAACACACATTTTATTGCTTCAAGAATGAAAAATTCATTACATTAGAGGAGAAGAGAAAAGGATCACCATGCAAGATGTCTGAATTTGAGGCATGTAACTCATTAACATTGAGAAACAAATTGGAAAAAGTTTCCCCACATCTCAGAATATCCCCCCCTTCTCAAAAAGAGAAGTTTACAATATATAGAAGTGATGAGAAAAGAGAGAAATAAGAGAAACTCAAAATTTCCCCTTTATCCACCAACAACCTTCATTAATTCACTAGAAAAATATGGAAGACCTGCTAATCCCATTCCCCAACATCCTTTGCCTTGTGGAAGAAGAAAAACTTACCATAATACATTAAATTATGCTTGTTGGGAAAACTGGAATTGTGTTATCCTATAAAATTGACAAGGAAAATTTTGCAGGTAACCATACCAAATTTTTGATTTGGTTCCCCGTCGAGGTCCCTTAGCGTTCGGAATGGCATAAAATCCCTTTCTGGAAAATCTAGTTTTTCAAACTTAGTAATTTGGTCCTTTTTTGGTTGGGCACAGTTTTTATTCATGCAACATAAAATGAATTTGCACCCCCTTCTTTTCCTTTAGCGCATCCTTTGGAGTGTTGACACTCCAAATGTTGCACCTTCTCATGATGCGCCCTTCCCACCTGCACCAAGGTGCATGTGCCATCGTGTTGACATTACAAATGTTGCACCCTTGAAAGGTGCGCCAAGGCGTTGCAAAAGTAATGTTGACAGTCCCAAATCTACACCAAGGGTGCACATATTTTCATGTTGGCATTCATTTCAGTGTGCCCTGCAAAAATTTGGTGGCACATTTATTTCACCTTTTACTATATATAGGTGCATCCGACCTGTCATTTTCACGATTAAAAAAACGTGAAAAGGCTTATTTCTCTGCACCTGTCAGCGCTCTTGTCATCCTCGTGTCTCTTTACGTCACATTCGTGGACCCCACATCGTTTCTTCCAGCTTATATATTCCTGGTAAGTGGCCCTTGCTCTTCTTGTGTCATTGTTTGTGGGATTTTTGTATGGTTTTTAAAGGTTGTTGCTAAAAACAAAGAAATTGAACATAAAATAAAACACAACCTCCAGCCCATTTTGCAATCAACTCTTCCCCCCAACTAGTTTTACCCTCCTTCCAGATCTGCTGGCCTAGAGGTCTTTGTCTCAACACTGAATCTAGAATCCTCTTTGCTCTGTTCCCCTCACTGTTTGAATCTATGTTGAAAGAGGCCCAGAAAAGCCACAAACTGATAAAAAGAGAGAAAATATAAAGTTATTACAATCCAAAGCCACAACTTTTCCTTTTATACAAACACCATCATTGTTGCACAAAACATAGTCACGCCAAGGGGTGCACTGACCTGGCCTGTAGCATGCATCCTCCCTATGCCATGTAAAGCTTTCAAAACCCTAACATAGGTGTAAGCAAAAATCCAGCTACACTAGCATTTATGTCATGCAGACTCTCCCTGCGTTGTGCCAAAGCTAAGAACTGGCGCATCTTAACTTAGTGATACACCATTTAAACATGTGCCCCTTTGTCGCACCATAACTATTTGCAACATGTTTAATAGTTATGCCCCATTTAAAACCCTTCATATGGCACAGGCGCACATCCTTTTACACCAACACTGAATGTTGTGTGTAATTTTTCTGCACCCTGCGCCCTTTTGCACTATTTTCTTCCATGCAATACTCTTCAGCAGTGTGCCTTGCTTTTCTAATCCTGCAACCTGCAATAGAACTGCGCCTTGCGCCCAAAGGCTTGTAAATTGAGAATTTTTGATTTTGTAAAGCTTTGATGGATGATTTAACAACTAGCATGGCTCTTATGTGATGGACTTCCCTCCTTCTTGCAGATTAGTAGCTGAACCCAGATTTGCATATGTCTTCATCAAGTAGGAGGCCAACCAAGTCTAAGGGTAAGGCCAAACTCACAGAAGAAGAGATGAAGTAAAAATACCAAAGGGTCGGGATGCCTGAGTCCCTTGGAGTGTGTGACTTGGACATTAGGGATTCTGAACTTGGTCACATTGATATGGAGGACTTCTGGGCCAGAACCAGAAGGATCACAGGCAGTCCGTGGATGGACAATTTGGTCAACAGTGGTTTACATTTCACTGGGGGGATACCCGTGAGTGCGGTAAACAATGAATTCATGATGGTGGTGGCCCGCTGCTATAATAAGGACACAAGATGTGTCGAGAATGAGAAGGGCGAGGTAATAATCAACCTCACTTCCCGGCACTTTGAAATCATGTTGGGTATCCTCCACCACCGGCATTTTATAGCCATAAGCCAAGAAGACTGCATAAAAGCATGAGATGAGAATGAGGACAAATGCATACATCTCATGAACGAAGTGTATCTAAAAAACAAGAAGGTGATAACTAGGTGGCTGTAGGTTATTCATTGCAGTGACTTCTCCGAGGAGCTGAGTGACACCATTACCTTCCTAAGCAGGGTCTTTGGGCTTCCTGATTCCCATTAATTTCATAAATGGATGCTCAAATACTTGGAAACAATGAGCAAAAACATTCTTGATCAGCGTTTTGAATGGGCAGCGATTATCAGCAACACTATCTCTGAGCATCTTCAACAACTCTCGACAACTAGGGAGGTTCTACATGAACTCGTAGGTGGTATACACTGCTGCCTCTAAAAGAGACTACCCAGCACTAAGTCGATGCATGGGGTGTGGCCCTAAGTAAAGATATATGAGTATTATCCAGAGTTGAGACTGGAAAACAACATTGCACTTAATTCAGTAAGATCAATGATGCCTTCTTCTATGGCATCATTTGCCTCATTGAGGCCCAATATGACTCACAGTTGGATGACAAAGAGCATAGTTACTACCACAAAGAAGTGGGGAATGCATTATTTATGCAATTCCCCACTTTCACTTATCTCAGAGCCTGCCAAATTCTTGGGGGAGCACACCAAGTTACCAAGGTATGCGAGACCCAAGTTGATCCTATTGGAGCTATCCAGACAGCTTATCACATACTACGAGAAGTGTCTGAAAAGAAATAAGGGTGGAACTCCATTCCCCCTCATAGTGGGTATGTATACCTGCACTTCTCATACTAAAGCCCAGGAAATGTTTACAGAGCTAGAGTTACTCAACTTGAAACACAATTTCTCGAGAAAGGCTCGAGCTTTGATCCTCGCAATTTCCTTCCAAGGGAAAAGCTTGATCCAATTCACATGTCCCGCAGATTGAGGATTTCTATATCAATCTGTATCATGAGGTTGAGCTCAGAAGAAAGGATCACTCCCACCTAGCCCTGGCAGAAGATCATCCAATATGGTGTGGCCATTGTTCCCAAAAGGTTTCCAAGCGACTGATCAAGAAGTTGATCAGGTCTATCTAGATATGGATGTGGACAATTGGCCATTTTCCAAGATTGATATAACAAAGGCACCTCAAACTACTGAGGAAAGGGTTCAAAGGCACTCTACATGCGCATAGAGCATTAGTGCAGGATGAACGGCGTCATCTACCTTGGGGTAGACTTCACCACGTCTCCTTTGGGAAATACACCTGCCAAGCCAAAGCATTTTCAAAAAGGAAAAGGGAAAGAAAAAGAGGGAGAATCGAGCACTACTCAGGAGAAGAATCTCCTGAGAATCCTCCTTATGTTGCACACAGGAGCAGGGAGTAAGCCTGGTCTCACCAAGAAGAAGAAGAGGCGGTAAGTGTTCCGACGGGCACATCCACTCAGGGTGTTACCACTGCAGTAACCAGTGAAGTTCCCACCATCCCATCTTCTACTCCTCCTTCGTGTCCTCACATCACTCAAACAACCACTCCTCTTGGTTATGTCTTCTCCCCCGTCTTCTACTTTTCCCCCTTCGTCTTCCTCCATCTTCTCTTCCCTCGCAAATCTATCCCCTAGCATTTTTTCTCTCATCTCTTGGATATCCCTTCTGCCCCCACTGGTTTCCTCTCCTACAGTGACTCCTCCTACCAATGTGAGCACTTGGAGATCTTGGCTTCTCTTATCAATGCCACCATCGAGCATCTTAACACATTTGCCCATCATCCACTGTGGCTGCTCCTTCTTTCACCTTTGTTCCCTCTTCTCCCTCTGGTCCCACTCCCTTAAGTCCAGCATGGATCTCCCAATACCTGAGCCATCAAAAGAGGAAAGTCTCCATTGCACCTATGGAATTCTCTGTTATCCCAACGAAAGGAGCTAATAAGTAAAAGCCAATAACCTGCTTCTCTCAGAGTGCATCAGGTGAAAGAGTAATGGAGATCGCGTACCCTGATCCCACAAAGGATAAAAAGGATCTGTCTCCTACAGATTATACAGTGACACAGGTCACAATGGGAACATCCTCAGAGAGCCTGGAAGGGGAGGCCCTATCTGTGGTGTATGCCCTTTGCAAAAAGCTTCAGCAAGTAAAGGAAGAGAAGAGGAAACTGAAAGAATAGAAGATACATCTTCTCCAAGCCCTGCAGAAAATGTGCAGTGCACCTCCTGTAACTACCACTGAAACTCCTGAAGCCCTTAGCTAGGAAAAAATAAATGAGTACACCAAGATTGGTACACAAGGTATGGTAGTATCTTCTTGGAGAGACCAAATCCTCAAGGATAGTGAGGAAGTAATTGTAAAGTTCACAAAGCTGTATCAAAATATTGATCAGGCTAATAAGGAGCTCTAGGCAATTGCAAGACCTATCTCTGAAGAGTTGGACCATGCCAGGTTGCAACATGAGACTTTCCAAAGGATGCTCAACTGCCCAGTCGATGATTTAATGAAATTCGGTGTCTTCGATCACCCAAGAGCACCCAACAAAGTCCTTTCTACCTTGGACTATTGGGTTGACCAAATGGAATTTATCTTGGAGAAAATAGATAAAATCAAGGAGGAAGCTCTTGGATGCAATGAATCAAATGGAGTAGATCATCCTAAGGATGTCTCCAGGGTTTTCTCAGTGTGGATCATATGCACTTGAGGAAGGCAGATGGTACACTATTCAGCTTTTCAAAGGGATCATCATCATAAGGTTTAGGGTCTAGAGGCCACTTTTGATACAAAGAGTCTATCAACAACCTTTTGGCCTACCATGACTTTGGTTGGATACCTGATGGAGGCAGGTAATGAATACTTCAAGCTTTTAGAGAGACTCAGAGATGAATGGGAGACTTGAAAAGGTCATCGACAGATCACACCAAGGGTCCTTCTCAAGATCAACTTCAAAAGATGGTTAGCGAAGTTTATGGAGTATCAAGCTCAATTTCACATTTCCTCACCTGAGCAGAAACAAGATACTCCTTTCCAGCCAAGGGATGACGACGAATAGGATCCTTCCTCCTCTTGACTTTCATTCCCATTTTTGTAAAAATATTTAAAAGTAATGTTGGCACAAATCATGACATCATCCATGTTACACCATGGGATGTTATCATCCACCAAATTTCCCTAAAGTCAACATTTGACTTTTAGATATTTTCTAAATAGTTGTTGGCTCCTTTTTTCCTTATTTCTCCTTCTCCTTCTATATATATACTTGATATACTTGTTGTATTCAAGGGGTGGAAAATTTTTTAGATGAAAAATAGAAGTGAGAAGAAAAGGCTTTGTACTTTTTGTAACAGAAGAAAATATTAATAAAAAAATTAAGAATTTGTGGTCAAATGGATGTGTTATGTGCATTAGATATTTCTTAAGTTAGATCTGTGTTGCTTATTCTGTTAGATCTATCTCTACTTTTTTGTCATTTTCTCATCAATATTGCTTTGTTCGTTTATGCAAGTAGGTTTGGATCTATTTACTACCAGCCCCAAAACATAAACCCCTCTGACCTTTCTGCTTTGGAATTCATTTCTTTTCTCCCTTCAGATCTATGCTGTCTTCATCGTTCCTCTCTTCATTCCTTTCTATTCAATAGTTAGAAATACCCCTAATGGGACAAGATCCCAAACCCCTGAAGGCAGAATACTGTAGGACTTACAGTAGATTCCTGCTGGTAGAATAGCAATAAACCAGTTTCGTTTTGCTGTCTCAAAGAGGGGCTATGCCCTACACACTGTTGGCTCGTCTATCCATAAATATGCCCTCCCAACAGATTTTTGGACCAATAAACTGTACAAGGGATCCTAGACTATTTTTTACAGTGATTTCACCTACTCCCAGGAGATAATATTATTTATTAAATTAAATGGTGTAGTACTTGATGAGACATTTCTAGAAAGTCCAATTTTGTGGAAAATGGAGCTCTGAGTCAAAAGTTATGACCATAGTAGTCTCAACATCCTTAATATACATGAGAATAAAAAATGAAGCTTTTAGCAAGACCAATGAGTTAAAGACACATGGTTCCTTATATTCATCTATCAAGGATTTAAGTTCCTTTCCAACACTATACTTACAAAGTGTATAAAAGATAGAAAATAGAATAAAAAATGAGAGAGGGAAATAGAATAAATGTAGATTTTATTTCATTGTGTTGGTGATATAAAACTCAACACCCAAGTCACAATCTAAAATTGCTACCAGGAACTAAAAATTTCAGGATCCTTTGGAATGGGGAAGCCATTACAATTTATAACAATATGATTTGATCTTTCACTTACCCCCACCTCCTTGGAGATGTTATCCTTCTCACTCCCCACTTATAACTCCCACCACCAGCCTTTGTTTTTCGGGCCTTAATTCCTCATGGTGAACAATGTTTTATAGGTAACATGTTCCCCATAACCCCATTCCTTCTACACTCCAAACTCCCATGTTACACTACACCTCAACATCTCCTTAACATGGTTGTGAATCCAGTCCCATGGGCAACTCAAGCCCCATGAGAACACGTACCATCCGAGCCACGAAACCCTACATTCTATGTAATGAACCCTTCATTTCCACTTCCTTCATTATACTACAACTTTAGGACTTAGGGAACACCTGGATTGAAATAACTTTTACCTCTTGGGATCTAAAATTTTGATCCATCCACACAACACTACATCCCTTGTATTTTGGTGATTTCGGTGAATTGGATAACCCGCAACCCTAAAGATCATGTACCATGTGGGCCTCCAAAATCAATCACAAAACATTAAACCTTTAATTTTTGGGCCTAAACCAAATACGGGGAACCTTGGTGCCCCAGGCACTTGTTCCATCCATAGCGGCCAAACCTACAATACACTAAAATGGCCATTTTTCTTATTTTTTTCTGAATTTTCACAATGTTTTTGGAATTTTCTTGGTTTACGGAGTTAGGAAAAATGGAGTAGAGTGCACCAAAGTCAAATTTTCTCATTTTTATCATTTTTTACCAAAAATTTTGGCTAATTATGCAGATATGAAGCCTAGAAGAAGGGAAATACACCAAAATTATTCCAAGTGCCCATAAACCACAAAAATTACCTAAAATCCTAGACTCATCACTGAAGACACGTGAAAGTGATCAAGTCCAATTTTCTTCAAGTTGTCCAATTTTTGCAAGGGGTGTAAAAATGGACATCAGAGAGGAAATACATATTAATATGAGTCCTAATGATGTCGGCAACATAAAAGAAGGTTATGTGAAAAAAATATTTTTCTCTCGAAATGAGGATGTTAAAACCTTGGAAATTTAACAAATAAAATGTAAGTTGACAAAGTAAGCTAGTTAAATCACATATCTCTATTTCCTTTAGTATCTCTTGGGGCTTAATTTAATAACCATTATTTGGCTCTCAATGTTTATAGTGCTACCACTGATGCTTGATTAAATATCCAATAGTGTTTTTACCCTCAGTGGTCTCTCCTTACCAAAATTGTTAACAAATTCAATAGGTGTATGGAAGAATTGTCATTTCCTATATTAAAATGTGGATTGAATTTTTAATTCAGTCACTAAAAAATATCACCTTTACAACTCTAATTTTATCAACAAAATTCCCTCAAAAGGAAATAACTTTTTTATATTATATATTTAACAAAGGTAACTCTTGAAAATTGCTTCTCTAAATTTCATTTATTTCATAAATATAATATTGTGTAACTCTTGAATACAAGTTGTTCAATTTTATAATTTTTATTTACAAGAAAGGGAATCTACATGTCTAATATTTACATACAAAATATGAAAGTACGTATAATGCCCTTTTGAATCTTGTAGCCCACAGTTTTGTAGCCAATGTTACTGATTGCCTTCACATATGTATTTGTTCCCTAAGTTCCCCTCCACGTCTGCAAAATAAAAAAACAAACAAGACATGTTAATGCGTTTAAAAAACATTTTGAACAATAAGACACACAAACAATACATGTTAATCTGATTAATAACTTTTGGCCATAGTCTATATGGACAACAAAACTCACTCTAGGGGCACATGAAACTGGTCAAAGTCAATATTTGCTTAGAATTAGTCTCTCGATGCTGTGAAGTTGCTAAATAATAAAAAAATGTAGAATACACCATTAGTATATATATATATAACATATATAAATGTTTGTTTGTAAGAATAATTTTTTTATTGTGACATTCATGCTTAGGTCCATATTTTAAGAAATAGTTTCACACCCTGCCATTATAGATTTCTCAAAATCCTATGAATGTCACCTTTATTTCCTCTTTGAATAGTTGTTGTTGGGTAAATCATATGCTTCGTAATAATCTACACCACTTTTAGATATTCTAAAATTACTTCCCTACATTAAGAATGACAAAATATTATTTTCTCACACTAGAACAAGACCGCATATTAGATGTGGTGGTCTCATTTGGATCTGCAATGAAATTAAATGTTAGTGCATTTGATTATTTAAGTTGTTTTCAAAAATTATCAACACATGTTGTGTACATGTAAATATTCTCCTTTTTTTGTGGGGGTGTGTCCAACAAGGGCCTCAAACATTCATGTGATCTTTTTAACATGTGTATGGGCCCAAAAATTTTAGTTCTTTCATATTTGTATGGATGAAATATTTGATGTGACCTCACCAAATTGGTTTTGAGCACCACCATATGCAAATGCATTGTGAACTAAGAAAAATGTGTGTGTGTGTGTGTGTGTGTGTGTGTGTGTGTGTGTGTGTGTGTGTGTGTGTGTGTGTGTGTGTGTGTGTGTGACCATGCAAATATTGTTTCATTCTCTTTCCAACGCTTCTTTTAGTTCACAAAATGGGTCAACGGGCTAGGAGATATGACCCTAACAAGGGAAACTAATAAAATAATAGTAATAGTTAGATAGATTTCAGATTTGTCCACTTCTATATTTTCAAATCCATCCATAAGGTGGATACAAATGGTATCCACATAGGATGAACTTTTAGTTCCCATCTAGAACCCTTCATATTCTCCTTGTACAACTATAAAGAAAATGGTTTTCAATAAAGAGATAGATCTTCTGACATACATATCTTTTATGGATTTTTCCAATTTTTGATTGCAATAAGGTTTTTTTTAATTTTTATGGCTATTTCATTGTGACTTTCATTGTCATAACACATGAATTCTCATTATTACTGTGTTTTCCATTGGGTTGCACTTCAATCCAGATCAATTTCATCAACACTTGTAGTGTATATGTCCTTACACTCTTCAAGAGTGATCACAATATTCATCCATATTTATGTCAAATATCTAAAAAAAATTCTAACAATCATTTTATCTTTAATAGTTTCTCCATAAACTCTCACTCTATGAATCATATCATTTACACTAATGCAAAAATCTACTACACCTTCACTTTATGACATTCTTAAATTTTAAAAAATCAATTTGAGGGTTTTTTTTTTTTTCTTCTCTTACCTTAATAGAGGTTTGATATGAATTCTTCAAGGGATCCCATGTTATAGTCATTTTTATACCCTTAGACCAATAGTCTAATCCCATGCGCGTCGACCTATCACCCTATGGGCGTTGGGCGCTAAGAACTCACCTGAGGCATGTGTGGGTGTTGAGCCTCTCCTTTATGTGAGTCTCATGAGAATGCACCATATTATGATAGATATTCAAGTGCAAGCTAATAGAAGAGAACCATGCATCATTCTGAGGATAAGTGGTCATCTCATTGCATCTAGAAAAGAGAAATAACAAGCAACATATATAATTGATTCATACATGGAAAGGCACAAGGATTACTCTCATGAACACATATATGATTTAGAAAAGAGCATTATATTCATATTAACATGTTCAATAACCATATTACATCCCTTGAGGTCATAAGAAACCCTCATATAACAATTCAGAGCCAAGTCATGCACAAGGACTATACTATGTTCATCATATTACAAAAATGAATACAGACCCATCCCTCTAAGTGTGCCATCACTCCTAAATTTTCCTAATCCCAACCCATAGAAACATCCATGAGATCTTTGTAGAGATTTACCTCCTTTCCAGTACCTCCGCTCTCTCAGGATTACTCCATGTATATATCTCTATGCTCTTTTCACTCTCTAGTCTCTCTTTCTACTATCCGCGCACCTCAATATATAGCTTTCCTTCCTTCACTGCCAAGCCTTCTAAGGTAATGGATCGGATGCCAAATTTCCAAGTGGTCCTCTAATAGAGCATGCCTCCTTTGATTTGAGCTCTCCACTCTGTGCAATGATGTTCTTCTGGAACCTTCCATCGCATGCATGGGATATTCCCTTTTTGATCTCACATTCACCAGGCCAACACCTTATCCACTCCGCATGCTGGAAGGGTCACAATTTTCTCATGCACTGCATGGGATGTTGAATATGGCTAAGTCTAAAACCCATCTTTCATTGCATGTGTGTGTTATGTGTTCTATAAAACCCTATTAGAACCCTTCCCTACATGCCTTCAACCCACGTGCCCTTCTTCAAACAGGTTGTGTGCACCCATGCATCTTATTATACTTAGCTAATAATCTAGGGCCTAACATCACCCCATACTATGCCTATTCTTCATCCTTAGAAACATTTATTCAAAGAATAAAGAATGGCGAGCTCTTTACCATGGTAGTCTTGTATGAAAGTGGGCACGTTGCTTTTGGAGAACCTTACAAAGAATTTTATTCTTACCTTGCGCCATTCTAGTAGGCTCTCCCGATGAGTAGCCCACTAGTGCACTACAATTCCGAGCAGGTTA
Source organism: Taxus chinensis (assembly GCA_019776745.2). NCBI lineage: Eukaryota > Viridiplantae > Streptophyta > Pinopsida > Cupressales > Taxaceae > Taxus > Taxus chinensis. The sequence continues at coordinate 420,336,495 of CM034155.1, read as the reverse complement.
TAACTAAGTATTTTCCTCTTGTCATCCTCATTTTTCCAATGAGCTTCCATTTCCCAAAGAAAATTTTAGGATATGCTCCTCCAGAACTTGGAAACTTCCTTCCTCTTAGGCGCTTGACTAAGTGTGCCTTTGTTATCCTTGTTATAGATCCTCTCAACTATCTCCTAATTAACTCATAAGTCCCATGCACCCAATTGTCACATGCCATACTAGTGATATCACTCAAATATTGAGCATCTTCAAACTAGATGACTCCCTCTGTGGGATGAATTATCTCTAGATCTCTAATGGAGTGCACATAGATTATTTCAAGGAATTATTCTCCTAAGGGCTTGGTATAGGGCGTTGACTTCCCATATGTCAAAGGAATGATCACCCTTTCTTCCTTGTTCTTAAATATGATATACCCTTTGTTAAACCGTAAGTCGGCATGGTTCTTGTAACACCATGGGCACCTAAGTAATGTTGTAAAGTTGTCTACCTCGGTGAGAACCAAGAATTCGAAGTCTCCAGTGAACTTGGACCATTGAATGGTGATAACCGCATCCTTTAGAACTCTAATGGGCATTGCCTTAGTCTTGTTTGCCATATACAACACATTCGAATATGGTTGTAATGTGGGCCTTCCCATTTGATGTTAGGAATCTAAGGTAAGAACATTGACATCTTCTCTCGTGTTGATGAGGATATTAATCAGAAGCCATCCATCAACAACCACATTCAAGGTAATCTCCTTATCATAGTGAAGGTTGTGAGGAGGAAGGTTTGAATGCAAAACCTTCCTTTTGTGCTCTTCTCTGACGCATGGTACCTTCTCTCTCAGCCATTCTCCTAGCAAGGGAATAATATTTTCTTGCCTTAACATCATAAATAATTCCTTGACCTCATCCAGGTCATCCTTTGGAGCCTTGGCATTATTCCTTTGCTCCATCTTCTTTGATTTCTCCTTTAGACATTGGATCTCCCCTTAAAAACTCTTAATCACATCCATAGTCTCTTGATACTCCTCTTTCTGATGAGAAAGGTCTAGATATTTTCCATGTATCACTTCCTCTCTTGAAACTAGTGTCATATGTCTTGGAATCTCCCTGGCACGCGTGGCCTCTTCTCACATTGTCACTAGTATAGGTTCTAGCCCTGATTCACGCGTCACTCTTGGCATCCACTGTGAATCATCCTTCTTGATGCTCACCATCCCAGCACCTTTTTCCTTCTAGTGCTGCTGGTTCATATGCTCATAAATCTTTGGAAACTCTTCGTACTTATGTTTCTTTCCACACCATGAAAATTGCAATAGATCAGGGCACTCACATCTGTAATGCTCTGTACATCCATAGTTATAACAGGTTCCTTACGAGAACTCACTTCGTCCTCTGCCAGGGTTATTGCATCCATGAAATCCTCCACGAAAACCTCTCCCATGTGATCCTCCATCTACGGACTCTTCATAATGATGATCATCATCCTTGGAACTACTTACAAGGTTAGTCTGGCACACACCCAAATCAATAGCATCATGGATCTGATCAATCATTCTATAATCCTTGGTATTATGGGTCATACAGGTATAAATATTATAATAGTAAGAAACATTCTTAAATATCACACAATGTAGTAGAGGATATCTACTTGTATCATGATCCCCATGGAAAATTTCACAGTTTACCACTACGGTGCGTACCAAATTTCAAGGGAAACTATCCTTTACATATCCCTCCACTTCAAAATCTATACACCAAATCCCACTATGAACCTTATACATTGTGTTTGCAGAGAGATTCTCCAACTACTTGGCCATTACAAAAATTTAAGCCTCCAGAAAAGTACTAACACCAGTATCAACACTCCCAACAGCTTTGGCACGCAGGGCAGCTTCCAATGCCTCACACAGGTCTGTGAAAGTCTTGTGTGATAGAGCCCTTCTAAATGGTGTTATCAATCTTCGAAAAAACCTTTGAGCATGTTAAGAAGGATGAATATCATAGGATATTTTAGATAAGAGAGTCTTGAAACACACATGATACTCCTACACACTCTCTGTCATTCCCTATTGGATCTCCTTTAGAGCATTGATTCTTTTCTACTCAAACTAAAGGATATGGAATTCTTCTATGAAGGTGTTCTTCAACATAATGTAGTCTACCACCATCTAATGGGGCTCATACTTCCTATACCAACTATGTGTGCATCTTTACAACGTTGTTACAAAATGACTTTCCTTCCACTCTGAGGTAGTCATCCCTTTCACGCGCCATATTAAATCACAATTGTGCACATGCTCTGCAACATCTTGAATACCCCTATAATATGGTACATGCAAATACATCTCAAAAAATACTTGTGGAGGTGGTTAAGACACTTGTCCTCCTGATCCATAGCCTTGGTTCCCTCTAGTGTTTCCTCCTCCACTAGATCCACTGGATCCACCAGGTCTTGTTTCTCCTGATCCACTAGATCCACCTCCTGGAGTCAGAAAATGGCCTAAAGTGGTTTTTCCTAGTGTTCCTAATGTCCCACTAAACTATGTGCCGATGGTTTGTGATATTGTCCCACTTCCAGTTATGTGTCCCGCGCCACTCCTAGATGTGATACCCAAACCTTGTGTACTTACACCTAATCAAAAAAATCCTCCAAATACAATAATGGATTACATAACCATAGATGTTCCAAATGATAAATTATATCTCCTGGGTGCAGATCGATTACTCCTACCGATGCCAACTGGTTTAAAAATACTTCTCCCTTGATCTGGAAAACCAAGTGCCATGGGTTGATCACCAAGTGGGTTTAGATGCACATCGATGGCTCTCCTCTCTCCATGTGATGAACTCTCATCAAAAGATGAGGTGGGTTCTCTCCTATGCTTTCCAAGATGGGGTAACAAAAACTACTCAGGTTCCATGTCCTCTGCATGAACCTCAACTCCTTCCCATAACATCTGCCTCCATAGATCCATCACACGTATAACCTCACATTGTCTATTCATATCCCTTTCATGATCTTTGCTATAGTTGAGTCATCTCTCCTCCCTTTCCTTCTCATCTGCAATGTCCTTCATCTTCCTCCACCCTAGCTTCCTCTCCTAGTGCTCAGAGAATCTTAGCCGGCCTTGGGAAATGCCTCTAAACTCAAGGTAATGACCAAGATCTTCATAGCCAAATGTATAACACACAAAAATAATCCTCTGGGCTCCCTCAGAAACTCGAACTCAATAATTTATGGGAAAGAATACATATAAATGGTGTATTCTAGAGTATAACTAGTTGGCACTCCTTTCCGCTAGTGATCAACAACATGTGTCCAAGTCATATCTACATCCTGCAGCCTCTGATAGTCATCTTGGTTCCACATGCGTAGTATGTAGTACCAGCTTGATCTGGATGCATACGTTAAAAGCCATTTATATAGTTCTACTGGAAAAAAGAAGAAGAATGTCTCATACAACTCATGGTATAGGTTCTCTTCTACCCATCTACACACATAGAACTCAGGTCCAGTGTTGAATCTTTGAGAAAACTCATCATCTATGCTATTGAACCATATTTCAACACTTTCCAAGGTTAGACACTCTGTCATCCTGCATCATAGGGACAAATATGCATGCCATTTATCATAATAACTTCAAAAAGAGGTCCTAGAAATAGAACCAAGATGTAGTCATTTTTATACCCTTAGACCAATAGTCTAATCCTATGCATGTTGGCCTATCACCTAACAGGAGCTGGGCACTCACCTGAGGCATGTACGGGCACCGAGCCTCTCCTTTACGTGATTCTTGTGAGAATGCACGATCTTATGACAGATATTCAAGTGCAAGTGAATAGAAGATAACCATGCATCATTCTAAGAACCTAGGACAAGTGGTCATCTCATTGCATCCAGAAAAGAGAAATAGAAAACAACATATATAACTAATTCATACATAAAGGAAATGCACAAGGATTATACTCATGAACACATATATGATTTAGAACAGAGCCTTATATTCATATTAACATGTTCAATAACCACATTACATCCCTTGAGGTCATAACAAACCCTCATATAACAATGTAGAGCCAAGTCATGCACCAAGACTATACTATGTTCATCATATTACAAAAATGAATGCAGACCCATCCCTCTAAGTGTGTCATCACTCTTAAATTTTCCTAATCCCAACCCATAGAATCCTCTATGAGATCTTTGTAGAGATTTTCCTCCTTTCCAGTACCCCTTCTCTCTTAGGATGACTCCATGTATATATCTCTATTCTCTTTTCACTCTCTAGTCTCTCTTTTTGCTATCTGTGCACCTCAATATATAGCTTCCTTCCTTCATCACCATGCCTTCTAAGGTAACGGATCAGCTGCCAAGTATCCAAGTGGTCCTCTAATGGAGCATGCCTCCTTTGATTTGAGCTCTCTACTCTATGCAATGATGTTCTTCTGGAACCTTCCATTGCATGCATGGAATATTCCCTTTTTGATCCCATAGTCGCTAGGGTGGCACCTTATCAACTCCACATGCTAGAAGGGTCACGCTTTTCTTGTGTGCTACCTAGGATTCCAAATATGAATAAGTCCAAAACTCATCTTGCCTTGCGCACGTGCTTCGTGTGTTTTACAAAACCCTGCTAGAACCCTTCTATGTACACCTTCAACCTGCGTGCGCCTCTTCAAACAAGTCACGCATGCCCATGCACCTTCTTGTACTTAGCTAATAATTTGGGGCCCAACACGTGCTTCATGAGAATTTTTGCAGCCAACAATTATTCGGTATATGTTAGGATCTATAGCACTCTGAAGACAAAAGAATGCTTGAACATTGACCTTCTCTTCATCCTTTTTCACTCTCTTTTCTATATTTAGAGAGAAAATTTCAATTAGTAGGTGGTTAATACTCATTGAAAATATTATCTCAAACTCCATGTAATGCTCACATTTTGACACACCAAAACCACCACAAAACCATATTGTAATACTTAGAAATTTACGGATTTTTTTTGTTTAATAACATACATGCGTTATATTTTCTAGGGTAATTACAGACATTTACATTTCCAAAATCCAAGTAAAAGTTTAACAAATTTCCTAAGTCTCTAATATTGAAAATAAATTGAATGATTTCTTATAATCAACATTTAATCCTTGAGTCCATAACTAGTGAGGTACATATATTTAATTTATTAATCCAAAGGGTTAACCCCTTGGGTCAATTGGAAATTTCATTCCTTTCTTGCAAGTGGAGATACCTTCTAGGTGGCCCTAATTGAAAATAAGTAAATATAAAGTTCATTTTATCACATACCCATTCCCGACAAATCTGTGATAAGGTGTGTCACACTTGTAACTTGTGGAAGTAGGTTAAAAACTCTGTAAAATATTGCATTATAATCATTTAGGGCCATTTGATCACGAATCGCCTTGTAAATTTTGTTCATAGTTCTTAGGTGGAGATTGTAGGTTGTATTCACATGTTGGAAATTATGCAACTTAATCTCCTGACATTTGCACATTTAGGGTTATAAGACATGTTAGAGGATGCTTTAATGCTCTCATCAGGTATCTAGAATTTTTTGTGTAGGCAATGGATTACGTTTTGATTTAAGATCTAGGTATGAGGAAGAATGAACCTACAGTGTACTTAGGATTTGTATACAAAACACTTTCTATTATATTATCGATTAGGATTTTGAGACCTTCTATAATTATTATCTTTCAGTTTTAAGAAACCAAAACTAGGTTATTGGTTGTGGGTATCAATTTCCTCACAAAACCCAATGTTATGAATAACAATAGAGTGATAAGATACCTTCTATGGAAGATGTAAGTTCACTTTATCAAAGACAGGTAAGTATCAAAAACCAAGTATATATGCACCAAAAATAGTATATATTCACTATACCAAATATATATATATGGGTATGAGAAATATTGGTGAACATGTATATAATTATAAAAGAATCTTTGAAATCCCATGCAATGAATTTGGGTGGAAATAATAGCTTGAGCTGCAACTGTTTATATATAAAACCATAATATTATAATTTTATTTGATCTATGTTGTAATGTATGTTTAATGGCTCGATTTATAAGGTGGCATATGTGGTTTAAGTAAACTCCTACGAGTGCATTGGTAAAGTTTTGGGGTTCGGTGATTGAGCGGGACTTGTCCAAGCCTCCCCCCTATTTAATGCACATAGCTTATTAAAACACGACATGGGAATTATGATTATTTGGCCCCCACCCAATTTTATAATTTTAGAAACATATTTCATTAACCCTTTAATACATAGCCGAATCAAATGTTATTTACATGTATTACTTTTAATCAATCATTGGTTAAAATTCCAAAAGTAATGATCAATAACTATTTAGTGTTGATTCGGATTGTGTTGGACCACACACACAGAGACACACATGCAATGCATTATTTGTAAATGTTTTCCAAAACCCAATAATTATGTACAAATTACAGTAGCTTAGACTAGGACATTTAAGGGATATATAACTTGATATACAACTTACATGCAAGTTAAATGAAAGATATTTCTATATCTAGAAGTCCATGTGCTTTAATATTCTTTAGATTTAGAAGAATGCAAAACCTTAGAGAGATTTTTTTTTTGATTTTTAGATACAACTAATCCTATGACTACATGCCTTATTTTCAAAAATTGCAATGAGGTATAAAGTGCAACAACCGATAATGAATTCATACCATTGAGGTTATAACTTTTTGGGAGAATATAATGTAATTTAGATGCAAAGTAGAATAGTGCTTGTTTAAATTAATGTCTCTGGTTATTTGTACAAGACCTGTGATACCAATATTGCAATATATGGACTTTTCATCTTGATTGAAATTCACCATTCACTTCAGTTAAAATGTCTAAAATTTAAAATTATGTCTAGATATTATCCTTTGATGTATTCTTAAACACTATTTATAAACCCTTTAAAATACACTTGTTGAGAGCATAACTGAAGAACCAAGTACAAAGTATTGAAAGGGACATACAACTCCATTGCAAGTAGATATCTATGGAATACACTCTACCATACCATACGCACTAGTATAGAGCTATTAAATAGTACAAAGCTCATGTGAATACACTCATTTAAAAGTGACCTAATGTAAAAATGAACTCTCCTGGAACCCAAGGCACGAGAGCAAGTAACTTGTGGAAACATCTATAGAAGTGGAGTACAAGTGTGATCCCAATTTACAAAAATAAACTTTTAAAAAAGTCACTTTCTAAATAAGACTTTAACAAAAGTCTTACAAGTTTAGGTAAATATTATATACATTGCAACTCCAAAGTATATTCTAATCATCTTACCAAATCACATTCTTGTAATTTTATAGTGAGGTTTGGTCAACATTTTTGTTGTGGGACCTTATTTTTTTTAGAAGGAGAAAACATCCTTCTCATGTGGTCACCGATCCCAATTATATGGTTAAATAGGGAACGTTTACAATCATGGAAAATTTTCACATAAGGCTTCAATACTACATACATACATGCTAAGTAAATAATGTATAGATACATTAATATCAAAATATGCATCAAAAGAAACAAAATACAAATGTGGGTCAACATGTATGTGGCTCTCCTATAATATCTAAGCTCAAAAGAGAATCAATTTTCTTGGGACATTTTCCTCTCTATTAAATTCCAATAGGTTAATATGTACTTCACCTTGAAATGTGAATGAAAAATCCATAAGACTTGGTACAACAATCTAATCCCTGTTTCAACTCTCTCATGGAAATCACGTCATGTAGTGTAATCACTGGAATATTATAACTTATGAAACTATCCCTTATCTTCCTAATATGTATTAACATGTCACTTTCTATCTCCCTCCAAATATTTGTAGGATACAAAAGACCCCAAATCTTTCCCTGAGAGGAATTTCACCATTGTTCCTTCTGCCACACCAGTGTTTTGTGTGTCAAAACTACCCATGTGAAATACCAGCACATAAGAGGTCCATTCTACATTTCAACACAAAACACACACACACAATCAATACAGTAACAAGCAAGGTATAAGATCCTACATAGCCATAAAAAACCTTCAATCTTCAAGGACAACCTTCCAAGTCCAATTAAAATCCAAAAGCAAGTTTCCAAGTTCCCAAGCAAGAATTCCAAGCAATTTTAAAAAATATGCAAGTGTGTAATGAAACCAAGTAACCCCCAAAACTCCAAAATAACTCTGGACAATAAATAGAAAATGTGGAGAAGGCGGTGAGGTGGCTCTATGTAGGATGCCACATCACTCCTCCTCCAATCCACCTCACTAAGTCAAACAGAAGGAGAAATACCCATAAATGGGTAAGGTGAGGATATAACAAGTTTCTTTCAAAATTGCACTCAAATTTGCTACTCTCGTAATTTCCAAGGACATAATCAAAAGAGTTTAAGTAAAAAGATTGACAATAATTACTCCTTTTCTCATTTGACAAAACATACATCATGAGGCCTAAATTTGGCACCTTACTTCATAGGTATTGTTGGTAGGTGAGTTTAAGAGGTATGAGACAAGTTTAACTTGTCCCACAAGCCTAAAAAAGTGGATCCATAAGTTCAAATTCAGATTTGAAAATGGGATTGAGTACACAACTCAAAATCAATAAAATCCATCAAAAATCAATAAGATAACAAGGAATATCTAATCCATTAAATGCGCACATTGTCACATCTCAATTTAACTTAATCACATGGTTAATTAACTAAACAAATGCACATTAATAAGAAATAATAAAGTGAGAATACTTCACAATAAAAAATCACATACACAACAAACTAAATGAAATAAAAGAGGGAAAACAACACACTTTAAACCCATGGCCACATATGAGGTCACCCCCATGGGGACCTCCTAATAAAACACAACAATGAAGCAATAATACACACGAACACAAGGTTTCCATGGTGGCCTTGTTGCAAACATCTAATATTCCTCCATTGTTAGTCTCCTAGCCCCTTCTTGTTGTTCGTGATATAATTTCCTACAACCAATCAAACAATACCCCTTCGGCCTCAAGGCCGCATCAAATACATCAAGAAATAAAACACACATACATATCATCCAACAACATCATACACATAGCTATATCATCATCATCAAAATTAGGAATTTCTATCAATTATTTGCAATCACTGAACATCTAAATTTTGATAAGTCATAACATCAATAACATCGTAAGGTCAATCCAACATCTAAATATAATCATCAACATAAAAAATCCAAATCGTTAGTATATAATGAAACAATGCTAGATCGTCATCTATAAATGTCTATTAGTCGTCCATACCATCTATAATATGAGTCATAACATACTAAAAATATTACAAGTGTTCTAATCAAAATACTAATAATGTCCATCTATCAACATGATAATCAAAATATAATAATAATGTCCATGTATCTAGACCACAATAATCAAAATCATAGTAAAGATAAATGTCGAAGAGGAGTGGGCATTACATCCCCCTCCCCTTAGAATCAAATTCCTCCTAAGGAATTCACTGGAACAAGTGTGGGAATCGAGCTCGTACCAATGTGGCATCCTCCATTGTAGCTGATGACTCATTATACTGATCCCACTAGATGCATCACACCTAATCAATCTCACACCCTCAAAGGCCTAGGATCCTATGTTCTCTAAAATGCGAACATGGGCAACACCATCACATATCCATACTCCTATACCTATAATGTGGTCACAATCCAATACAGGAGATGGATTTGGTATGTACTCTACAAGTAACAGAAACATGGAAAACATCATGGATGTGAGAAAAGTTGGGTGGTAAGGCTAAGCAGATAGGCTACACGTGGGACTGATCCACTCCAAGATCTTCAAATGGACCCACATGAATCTCAAGAGCTAGCTTAGAGTCCTTTTCTATAATGGATGGGGCTCTTATGAGGTCTACTTCTAAGAAACACCATCGTGCCAACCTCAAAATCAATGGTCTATCTCCTCTGATATGCATACTTCTTCTTCCTATCCTGTGCCTCCTATAGCAATCTGCTGTCTGATCAAGATGACCTGCTTCTCCATATTGCTATAACATAGACTCATCCCAAGAGATACACCATGTCCTCTAACCTATCCCAACTCAAAGGAGTCCTGTACACTTTCTATCATATAATCCCTGAAATGATACCATGCTGATGGAACTCTAAAAACTACTCTTATAAGAAAACTATACCAGATATATATACTCCCCCCAATGTGACTGTTGATCCATGACATACATGCAAAGCATATCCTCAAGTATCTAGTTCACCCACTCTTTCTAACCATCTATATCTGAGTGATAATTTGTACTAAAATTAATCTTTTTCCCAAGAACATACTGCATGGTGGTCCAAAAATGTGATATGTACAAGGGATGGCGGTCCACAGATAATCTTCCACAAAATTCCATGGAGTATTAACTATCTCATCCAAATATACTCATGCCAGTACACTAGCTGTATAAGCGGTCTTCACCAGAGAAAAATGAGCCACTTTCGTCAATTTATCCACTGTGACCATGATCACGTCATGGTGATATCTTGACATAGGTAGCCCCATATGAAATCCATGGAAATGGTGTCCCCATTTATAACTCTGATATAGTATGAGGATAAAGAAGTCCAGCTAGATGCTTATGCTCATGCCTTCACCTTTTGACACTCCAAACACTAAGCCACAGATCAATCTATATCCCTCCTAAGTCCTCTCCGATAAAATAATTGTCTCAATGTAGTGCTTGCATCTTCTTGCAACCCTTTGATGGGTTGAATAAGGTGCACAATGTGCCTCTACTAGAATGTCTTGTCTCAAATATTACATCCCTAGGCACATATATCTGGACCTCTATGTTTGAGAATTCCATCTAGCTCAAGTGTCAATCCCTCAAAATTCCTGTCAAGGGGTCTCTGAGACTCAATCTCTGCTCTAGCTGAAAGGTAGAAGTTGTTCATGTGGAATTTGTTGTAAGATCCTAATCCCATAAGTCTGTATCTAATTATGTAGCCATAATGAAATGATGCCTCAGATCAACTCAAAGCATTCTTTAGCCACATTATCCTTCCCCTTCACATGCTCAATCTCCATATCATACTCGCATAGAAGCTCCATCCAACACCATTTGATAGGTGTTGAGATTGGGCTGTGTGAAGAGGTGTCGATAGGCTCAAATGATATATCCTCGAGATTGAACCTCTTGGCCTAAAATGAAAATGACACCACCAAAAATAAAGCATGCACCACTTTCTGCAAGCTCAAGTATCATGAGCTCAGAATAATTGAGCTCATAATCCTTGAGTTTGTGACACTCAAAGGAAACAACATTGACCATCCTGCATCAAAAGTCCTCCTATCCTTTCCAATGAAGCATCTGTACAAACAAGATTAAGTCCCTCTATGGATCTGGAACTACTACAAATAGGAGCTGTAGTAAGGAACTTCAGAGTCCTGAGAGTCCTATTGGCACATTTTTCTAAGCAAATAAAATTTTTCCCTTTCCACTGTAGGGAAGTGATGGGATGAGAAATGTGTGAGAAATCTTGAAAAAATATCCTATAGAACCCTAATAATCCCATGAATCTATGTACCTTAGTCACACTGGTCGGTGCAGTGGCCAATCAATGATAGCTCTAATCTTGGAAGGATTGACTGTGATACCTTCCCTAGAAATGATGTGACCTAGATGTTGAACCTCTGTCTGAAAGAATGGACACTTCTCCAAGTTCCCATATAGTTGTTGGTCTCTCAAAGACACTGTAGAACCTGATTGAAGGTGTCTCCTTGTGCTCCTCAGACATGTGTGCATGAGTATATCAGTATTGTCATCTAAAAATACAAGCACAAAGTGGTCCATCAAGAATTTCCTTAATATCACATTCATCAAACTCTTGAATACTATTGAGGGGAAATCGTTAAACCGAATGGCACAAATGTGAACTCATAGTGGCCATATCTAATGTGGAAGATTGTCTTATGAATATCTTCCTCCGCAATCCTCAATAAGGTGATAACCCTGAATTAAATCTATCTTGGAAAACATAGTAGCCCCCTTGCATCTGATAAAAAAATCATCAATGCATGGAAGGGGGTAACGATTCTTGATCGTTACTTTTTTAAGCTATGTCTATAATCAATCCACAATCAGGGATCCATCCTTCTTCTTCAAAAAATCACTGTTGACACCCAAAGGAGATACACTAGGATGGATTAAGCCCTTCTGAAGAAGGCCGTCAAGCTAGTAACTTGAGCTCACAAATCTCAGGGGTAGTCATCTTTTACAATGCACATGAGATAGGATCTCCCCCTAGGAACCACAATCAATGCTAAAAATATATCTCACGTGGGGGAGGTAGGCCAGGTAACTCACTGAGAAATACATCTACAAAATCACTCAAAATGTGATGATCATCAAGTGAAGGCCCATTAGTCTCATCCTTTAACCTGTCACTAATCTGTAATAGTAATATAACTAACATCCCTGTTATGCATGCACACTTCAACTGCATAGAAGATATAGTGTGGATGGAAATAGGCTTCCTAACCCCAACTATCACTGACTCCATTCCTAAATCATCTACACAAGTGTATCACCTTAATGTAATAATCTACTCTAGATCTATGTGTGCTGATAGCCAATCCATACCCAAAATAATCCCATAAAATACCAAGGGAAGGATGCAAAGATCCAAGGTCATAGTAAAGGGTCCTACGTCTACTACATGCTCCTTGACTAAGGATTCCACTGTGAGATTTGGCTCCAAGAAGCCATCTCTATGTCCCAACTACGACCCTTGCCTAACTGCCACCTAGCCTACATTGCTCTACTAATGATGTAGAAATAAGAGAATCAGAAGAGCCCGAATCAAACAAGATAGAGGTAAGAATACTAAGAAATGTTACCTGAAGTCTCGATCATTGTACCCTAGTGCTCTTCCTGGTGATTCTCGAACTACTTACATATATCCTGTGTCTGCAAGCCATGTCACCAATTATTAGCTCTAAAATGGGGCCCTTACACTTATTATTAGGGTTCTTTGGATAGTCTTTCCAAACAGTGCCCCTGTACAATGCACGTCCATAATAACTATCAGGCTCCCTCCAATGAGAAGACAGCTCCCCCAGGTGCTCAAGTGGTCTCTGGTATAGACCTTGATGATCCCGTTATAGACTGTTTTGGCCGCTGTAGATGAGCTCTAGCTAACTGCTCTAGGTGGTTCCTGCATCCTAATGGGTCCTCCTAAAGAGGAGACCCCATGCTCTTCCCTCTCTTTACATCATCATCTCTATGTGAGGTCTAAATTGTGGATCTGGGTCTACTGTTGCTGGCTAACTGTTACATGGCTATTGTAGAGGCCTGAAGGAAGACTGTGTTGCATATCCATGTTCACCATGAAGGAGTCGAGGGTCTATCCCCCTTCGACCAACTATCCTGCATCTATTGTATGTGGTCTCCTCACTCTATCTCTAGCCTACTATGTCTTCCCCTATTATCCCATGAAATATAGCCCTTCTCAATAGTCTCAGCTAAATGTTTTGGACAATGCATGTGCACAACCACTCCTAAATCTAAATTCAGGCCCCTGATGAACCTGTCAATCCTGACCTGCTCATCCTTGCTTGTAATCGACATACTAAAACAAGTCCAAGAACTGGACTATCATACTTATCCAGTCTCAATAGATGCCTGATCAAAGATCATTGAACACATCTGATGCACTACTAGATGAACCGTCTGGAGATAAATATTTACTCCTCAGAATTGCTAATCAATGAAGTTCCCATATTACAGTATCTAAATCCACAGGTGGAGCTTTTTACTCCACTTTCATCCAACAAAATATCACCTTCTCTGTCTCTCGGGAAGATGAATAAAAACAGGAGATCTTTGTGTTACTAGTGCAAGGGTATAGATTGAGGCATTCTCTCAAGCTAAATAGATCAGGTCTTGTCTTAGAATCATCCTCATGTCTCCTACCGAAGTGAAGCGAAGATGAAACTTTAATATCTCTCTGATATGAATGGCCACTGTCTCTGTCAACTGCATACCTCTGGGTCTTTTCTAATGGTCGTCTCCATTGTCTAGGGCTCCTAGATCTTTCTCATATGTATTGTAGCCCTTGTCTCTTTGGTTTCGAGCTCTTTGTGGTGATTCTGGTTAACTAGGTCCAAAAGTGATTTTTTTTTCCCAATGTTCCTCACTATATCGTGGAGCAGGCATGACGCCTCATTTGATAGGGTTTTGTGTCATGTTCGGATAGGTTGTCCCCCAAGATGAACCTACTACATATAACAAAATTGACCTCATTTAAGGTCTGTAGGATTTGTTGTAATATGGTCGGTGACTCCCTGATCCATGGGCGATCCATCTAGCTCAACATGTAATAACCGCTCATCTGGTCTGCCCCTCCTTCACAAAGGAATAGGGCACGGAGTTAGTACATCATCATTCTAGGTGTATTTTAGTTTACTAAATGTTTTCAAATTTTTAAACATTTTCAAGTGTTTATGGGTTTAGGTTGTACTAGTTTTTCAATTCTGTTCCATGTTTACCCTGATTCCAAGTGTTGAACCCACAACTCTGATACCAAAGTGTAACACCCACATTATGACACACTGAAACCACTACAAAACCATATTGTCATACATATAAATTTACTGATTTTTTTGTTTAATAATATACATGCATTGTGTTTGCTAGGGTAATTACATACTTATTTAATTTCCAAATCCCATTACGGTTTAAAAATTTCCTAAGTCTCTATTTTAATTTATTTAATTATTCCTTAATTAAATTTAATCCTTGAGTGTATGATACCCATATATATTTTTAATTTATTAATGCAAAGTTAAACGGGGTCACAACTAAGTCCAACCCTCTATTCAAGTGGAAATACCCTAGGTGGACCTATTAGTTAATTAAATGCAACTCATTTTAACACATACCCATTCCCACAAAATTTCAATCACTTAAAATGTGAAGGGTAAAATCTCTACCTTATAATTAAGTCATTTAGAGCCATTAGATCAAGATTTCCCTAAAAAGCCTTAATAATCCTTATGGATTTTCTTTTATTCACTTTGTTTTGCCCTAGTCTCCTCATTTGCACACTTTGAGTTTTGTAAGTTGGAGGAAGGAAGCCATGGATGGATATGGAGGCTATGGAGTCTAAACATTTTGATTCAAGATCTGGGAATGAGGAAGAAATTTCTTCCTCCATTTTTTCTCCTTTCCAGTTTATTGTCTCTTAACGTTTGTAGTTTCTAAATTGTATATATTTTTAAAAGGAATACAACCACGTTGTTGGTTATGGGTATCTATTTACCCTTATTTTATCTTGCTTTAGATATGGATATTTACAGGTTTGTGGGTATGTTATTATATATATATATATATTATAGTGTGGCCACATTGTATTAATGTTTGGGGTATTGAGATGGGTGTCCATGGCCGACCCACCCCCATATATTATGTATGGTGGGGTGGGTTGGCCATGGCCACCCACCCCCTATGTTTTTAAAAAATATATATATGTACAACATAGTGGGGGTTCGGCCCCCATCCAAATCAAATAAATATTTTTTATTATAACTTTTTCCCAAAGTTACTTTACACAGTCAATTCACTCTTATTTAAATTCTTCAGTATATTCTCTTTTTTTGTTATATTGTTCAATGATATATATACATATATATATATATATACATATATCCTCTCTCTCGCTCTCTCCTCTCTGTCTCTGTCTCCTGTCGTCTTGTCCCCCCCCCACGCCCCTCCCTCCCTCTCTCTCTGTCTGTCCTGTTGTGTGTGTGTGTATACATACATACACATACATACATATATATATGTATGTATGTTGTGTTGTGTGTATACATACCTACATATACATATATACATATACATATACATATATATATATATATATATATATCTTATATATTATATATATATCTATATATCTAATATGTATAACATATAGTATATAGAGATATATATATAATCTATATATATATATCTATATATCAATATAATAACATATATAGATAGATATATGTATAACTATATGTCTATATAGTATATATCATATATATATATGTATACATATCTGTATAATGTATCTTAATATAACATATATGTTCATACATATATACTTAAATATATGTATACATATCTATAAATAATATATAATATATATAGATATCGCTATATATGTTATATATGTCTATGTATATGTATAACATTACATATACATATATCTATATATACTACATAGCATATATACTATACCTATATATGTATACATATACATATACATATACATATATGGTTCTAAGATTTTAAGAGATTTTTTATTTGTAAAGATAAGCTTGTGTAATGAACTTGTAGATGAATATAAATAGTTTTGAGACTCGTTGCTATTTCCACCTAAATTAATTATAATGATAGGGAGGGCATATTCCATTATCTTGATTTACAAGTAATAAAATATCACATTATTTTGGATTTATGAAGGTGTATAATTTATAACAATAACACTAAAGTTTCACTATATAATAACTCATTTGGAAGAGGAAAATAAGTATAAACAGAACCAAGTATATCTTCTTCTTTTTTGTATAAATACACAAGGAAAAATAGGGATGTTTCAAAAGATACAAAGCATATATTTCACTATATATATATATATATATCTATATATATATATATATATATAGAGAGATATAGTATACATATATACATATATTATACATATATACATATATATATATATGTATATATATAGGGATATATATATATATATATATATATAGATATATATATATATATATATATATGTATAACATATACATATATATATGTATAACATATACATATATATATATGTATAACATATACATATACATATATGGTTATAAGATTTTAAGAGATTTTTTATTTGTAAAGATAAGCTTGTGTAAATGAACTTGTAGATGAATATAAATAGTTTTGAGACTCATTGCTATTTCCACCTAAATTAATTATAATGATAGGGAGGGCATATTCCATTATCTTGGTTTACAAGTAATAAAATATCACATTATTTTGGATTTATGAAGGTGTATAATTTATAACAATAACACTAAAGTTTCAGTATATAATAACTCATTTGGAAGAGGAAAATAAGTATAAACAGAACCAAGTATATCTTCTTCTTTTTTGTATAAATACACAAGGAAAAATAGGGATGTTTCAAAAGATACAAAGCATATATTTCACTATATTTCTAGTTTAGATTATGAACAAATTTCAATTGTAAATAGAATGAATACTTATTTTTAGTTCCATAATTGAATGAACTACTACGAATAATAAAGTGCACATTCGAATGCTTCTTTTCCAACCATATGCATTTTTATTACAAGGAACCATTTCAGATTTTAATCAATTGCAAACTTGTCTTGAGTGGTACATTCAAAATCAATACAATATAAGGACATGAAGCTTTCAAACATGCACATTTCATGGCATGGAAACTCACAACAAGCTTGAATAGAACATTTGCAAGAGCTTAACTTTAGAATACAAACTTTGAAATCCCTTTTACATAAGTGGAGACATCCTATAAATTTTTACAAGGCATATCTTTCTTCTTTTATCTCAAACACATGAATCTTTTTCCCAAGAAAGAAATTTGCAATTCCTTCTCTTTTTTACATCACCAAAACACAACAACAAGGAAGGGGGCATAGGCAACACTCACCTCCCAACCTTCTTCGAATGAGAAGGAGAATCCATCCTTCTCATTGGCCCCTGATCCCCAAAAAAAGAGAAATAGGGAATTTTTACAACCATGGAAACTTTTACAAAGGCTTCACAATACATACATTCATACCAACAAAACTTGCAACTCATACAAGCACAATAACAAAAATAGTAACAATAAAAAAAATTCCAACACATAGGCTTAAAATCTAAGGCAAATAAGAATAGAAATATGGGGAACCCATTATACCTCCAAATGGTTTAAGTGTCCAGCTAGAAACCTCCAAAATATCCATCCACATATACAAAACTCTTATCACTCCCTTAATCTCTTATCACTCCCTCATGTAAAACATAAAAAGATAAGAAAAAAATCTCGCTTATCATGATAAGGTGGAACACCCAACCCAATCTCCCTCCAAATACACATAAAAACTTTTATCCCTCCCTCAAATGGTCCCCATTTTCCTTCTCCTGCCCCATTCTTAAGACCAAAACCACCCAACCCAATACACACACATACATTCATTCTCCTTTGAATACAAAACACACATAAAATAAAGAAAGTAAATGCAAGTTATAGGACCCTACCTTGCCATAGAAAAAACCTTCCAAGTCTAAGAGAAAATCAAAAAGTAACCTTCCAAGCAAGAATTTGAAGAAAAATTACCAAAATATAAAAGTGTGAAAAATAACTAAGTAACCCCCAAAACTCTAAAATAACTCTAATAAATAGAAAGTGTGGAGAGGATGGTGAGGTAGTTCCATGTAGTATGCCACATCACTACTCCTCCAATCCACTTCACCAAGTCAAACACAAAGAACAAGACTCATAAATGGGTAAGGTAAGGTTATGACATACTCAAACTTGCGCACAACCCTCCTCTCATGCTTCTAAGGACACAATTAAGAGGGTAAGTAAAAAGGTGACATTAATAGCCCCTTTTTCATTAAAAAATACATCATGAGGGCTAAATTTGGCCACTTAATTCACAGGTATGGTTGTTATGAAAGTTTAAGAGGTATGGGACGAGTTTCACTTGTCCCACAAGCCTCCAAAAGTGGTTCTAAAGCCCGAATTCGAGATTTGAAAAGTTGGGATGAGTACACAAGTTAAAATCAACAAAGTCCATCAAAAATCAATAAGGTAAAAAGGACTATCCAACCCATTAAATTCCCACATTGTCACATCTCAATTTAACTTAATCACATGGTTAATTAACTAAACAAGAGCACATTAATAATTAATAATAAGCTAGCAATAATTTACAATAAAAGAATCACATACATGACAAAATAAATGAAAATAAAGGGGGAAATGAAACACACATCCCATGGCCACATATGAGGTCACCTCCCATGGGGACCTTCAAACATCTCAAAAATGCAACAACAATACACATTAACACAAGGTTGTCAAGGTGGCCTTATTTCAAACATATGATATTCATCCATGGTTAGTCTCCTATCCCCTTCTTGTTATCATGATATAATTTCTTGCAACCTATCAAAAAATACCCCTTCGGCCTCAAGGATACATAAAATACATCAAGAGATAAAAACACACATACATATCATCCATTAACATCATACACGTAGCTATATCATCATCATCAAAATTAGGAATTTCTATCAATTATTTGCAATCGTTGAACATCTCAATTTTGATAAGTCATAACATCATTAAGATCATAAGGTCAGTCCAAACATCTAAATGTAATCATCATCATCAAGAATACAAAGTGTAAGTATACAATGAAACAACACTAGATAATCATCTATCAAAGCCTATTAGTAGTCCATACCTTCTATAATATTAGTCATAACATACTAAAAATCACAATTGTCCATATTGTCTATCAACATGGTAATCAAAATATAATAATAATGTACATGTATCTAATCCAAAATAATAAAATTCATAGTATGATAAGTGTTAGAGAGGAGTGGGCATTAAACTCCCTTCCAAACAATAATTCTCTTCAATTGATCCCTCTAATACTCAAAGTTGTCTCCTTCGAAAATATGGATATTCATATAATGAGAAGTGATAGAAGTCATTGCTTGTAGAAAATTTATCTAATACCAAATGAAAGGAATGGAAATGGATATGGAATGATAAAAAAACTAGAAAATTGAAGTGTTGATTAACCTTTGAAATAACCCAAAAAGAAGCTTTATATCATCCAAATAAGGCCTATGAAAACTAGTTATTAAACTAGTGAAATTGTTTATGTACTAGATGATCAAATTGTGCATTGTATGCACCACTATAATTAAAAATAATATTTTTAATATTTATGGTTATTAATTATGAATACCTATGATAAAACAAATTGCAATAATGGAGAACTTATGTTCCTTCATTTTTCCCATGCTTTTATTAACACAAAATGACTAAATTTAGGAATTAGAACTCAACTTGCAAAGCAACTTAAACTCAAATAGAATAAATAATAATAGAAACAAAATCATAAACTAATTTTGGACTTCTATTTAATTTCTAAATAGGCTCATGCAATCCATCGATAAATTCAACATGCACGAAGCTTTTCCAGGACTAGAATTATGCAAGGTAGGCATGTGTTCAATGCTAATTATAACCCTCTTCAAGAAAATTCCCCCAAGGTCCCTAAAATTTAGGGATGGTCTTAAAATTATAATATTTACACTTATCTTAACTTAAAAAGTCTTTCTTACATCTTTTGGGATGACTACACAAGATTTTGTACTTATCCAAAAACTAACAGTTGACAATCTATTTTTAGATTTTTTCAACTATTTTTAAGAAATAGATGAATATAACTTATTTGAATCTAATTATATAAACAAACACATTTTTAGAATTAAATAATTCCTAAAAATCCTATAAATATATATTTAGAATATTGCTAAATATAGAAATTATCTAAATTTTACAAAATTTCAAATACCAAAATTGACATCATTCCCAACACACTTTTCTTTCCTATTCAATTCAATTCATCCTTCCTAATTAGGTTAGATTGAATCTCCTCCACATGATAGGATTTTATATATGTATTTGGCATCTTCCTCATTATCTATTATTTCTACAAAGGGTTTTCCTTGGCTTGGATCAGGGGGGATCACAGCCTTATGCTCACCATTAACAAAGCCCATTTAACACTTCTTGAAGTGCATATACCCGTTATTCTCAAATGAGGGTGTATTAATGATAATCTTATGCTAGCTTGATGAATTCAAACTCCTCTTCAAACTTTGATCCCATAATGTCTAAGTTTGCTCCTTTAAACACACCAAGTTGGATCTCCCTTGTTCTCTCAGCCATAAAAAAGGTGTTTAGGGTAGGTTATAATGGTGGTCTTCCCATGTTCATCCATGCATATTTAGTTAGTTTATTGGATTTATCATTGTTTTCAGTAAAGATTTGATTTAATTTAATTTGAATTAAATCTATAGATATTGCAGAGTCACTACTAAACCAAATGATGTATAAATGCAGAAATAAAGAAATGGAACAAGCAAGCTAAGATGTAATATTTGAAACCCTAAGCAAAGGACAAGGAGAGAGGACTTATCTGATTTACACTTGATCTAAAGCTCATATAGACTAGAAGAATTTATGAACAGAGAGGGACGAGTGTCATTATTTCTCACAACAAATTCTACAAATCACGAAAAAAGCTAGGCACGAGTGCCTAGGACAAGATAGGGGTGCCTGGGTGCTAAAGACCTCTTCTAGGTGCCTATGAATGCATAAATAGTAAGAATTTAGATTTTATTGTGTCACAAGATGTAGACAATAAATCATGCACTTTGGGTATTATTTAGTCTCGGTCTCATACTATTATTCATATGGTTTTTGAGTAAAGAAAGTATTAATTAACCCATGTCATTTGGCCATTTTAATTTGCTTTCTATCGTCACTTTCGACCTCTCACATGTAATCACCTAGTTAGTTTTTTCATTTTGTGTCATCTTATCCCTAACTGGGGCACCTAGGATAGTATTGGGACACCCCAAGCTCCCTAGTCCCATTCAGGGCACCCTGATCCTTTCTCCACTTCACACACATCTTTCGGGAAATTTATAGGCATTTGAATTTTCCATTTTTTAGTGGTCATCCTTTTCAGGGTTAATTACAAAATTAGAACAAGAGATCCATATAAATATAAAGTTAAGAGACCATAATAAGGTACCAAGCACTAGGCACTAGTATCATCACCTAAGGTTGCATCCATCTAGATCCATCACAAAGGACACTAGTTCATCTGCATCACACTGCATTGGAGGAAAGTTTATTCTATTGCATCCACCATTTATTACATTTCTACAACTAGTTATATCTTGCTACTTCACAAAGTGTGACTGACACAAAATCACATAGGGCATGACTTTCACACACATACCTAGAACTACATTTCTGGGTCTTAAATGTAGTGTAGCACTCAGTTAGTAAGTTCACCATTGTGATCACTAAGGACAGTCTGACCCCTTCATATGCATCTTTATTTTTTAGGGTTTTGATGCTTGGTACGGGGTTTTACATGTCTCTTATTTATCACTGATTACCAGTGACACACATCGCAATCCAATGACATTAATGTGATAGCAAGTGAAGTCTTTGAATCATCCAACGAACCTACAAGTTTAGTTTTTGGACCTCATGCACAGACTAGGGTGCTCAAAACTCAAACTAGGGCATCCCATGCACCCTCATCCTTCCCCATGTGCCCCATTCTACTCATACATCTTGGATATTCCCTTTCCCGAGCCCCCATAAGGTATTTCATACATTCTATTCATTTTTTCTATTCTATGACACAGTTCTGAGGCATCGTCAAATCAACTAACCTCTTTCTCACGCTTCTTCGAAAATTAGGGTTTTATACTTCATCTAATTAGTTACTTGGGTCACTTTCTTTATTTATTTATCCATCATTTACTGCTTTGCATAACATCTAATTAAGGTAGAATAGATCACATTATTTCCATTTTATTTTAATCATTTTGGTGAATCTTTTTTCATGTGTATAGGATCCTCATTTATTCCTTATCATCCTAGAGGCTAATCATCATGAATATCAACTATGTGGAAAGCTTGGCTACAGAAACTTTTCAACTAATTAGCTGGATCAGTACTCTTCTCCAAGGCACGAGCTACTAGTTCTATTCCAACTTCTCAATTAACTGAAAATGGAACCACTTGATCATTGTTAATAATTACCCCTTGTCTCTTATGAATACTAAATAAGAGGGCTAAAACATTGTAAAATATGAACTAAAACAATATGGAACAATTGAAATTAATTATACTAAGTGAAATGAAACTCTAAATATGCAAGTAAATAAGGAGAAATGACTTAGCTAATTAAAGAAGATTGTCACATGTTGTTGCAGGTCTAATAATAAAATCTAGAAATAAAGATGACCACTCAGAAGTCCTATGAAGGCCAGATCTAAGTTGATTGAGGTGCTTGGGAAGGTGGTGGGGTGCCCTAGTCTATAGATTAGGTGCCCTAGTCTCTATAAAAGATATGAATATGAGTTTTTCAGGGTTGCGAGGTATCCTGAAATATTGTATGTCCATTGCACTAGATTCACTGAGTCGCACCAAATGTGTTGAATAATGAGATGATGACCTGCAAGACGAAAATAAGTATCAAACCCTAAGAAAAATAAAATTATGCAGAATGAATGGGTCAGACTGACCTCAACCACCAAACTAGTGGTCTTATCACTGAGTGTTGCACTACATTTTAGACCTAGATGTAGTTCTAGTGAGTGTGTGCATGTCGTGCCCTAGGTGCTCTTGTGTTGTGCCAGTCACACTTTGTGAAGTAGAGAGCAATAATAACTATAGAGAATGTAATAGCATATGTGTATGCAATAGAATAAAATCCCTCCCCCTATATTGTGTGTGTTGATGTAGATATCCTAACCTTGATGCATGGCACTGTGTGGGTGCAAGTGATGTAATGGATGAAACTCTAGATGGAGTGATAGTCGTATGTGACACTATGACCCTTATTATGGTCTTATAACTTTATATTTATAGGGTTCTTAGAGACTCTAATTTAGTAATTAACCCTGAAATGGCCGACTAGGAAAATGATAAGGATGAAAAATGGACTAGAAAGACCCCAAAAAGAAGTAGGAAAGTGGAACATGGATCGAGGTGCCCCAGGTGGGACCAGGGAACCTAGGGGTGCCCCAATATAGGCCTGAGCGCCCCAGGTTTAGGCTAAAATGTTGGGACAGTTACGAAACAAGTGGATATGTAGGAGAAAATATGTGGGAATGATGAAATAAAATATAAAAATAAAGGTGGCCAAAAGGTGGGATTAATTAGTAATTTATTCACTTGAGAACCTTCTAAATAGTAGTATAAGAATCGGGCTAAATAATGCTCCTAAAGTGCATGATTTTGTGTCTACATTTTTCCCCCACTTTATATTGGTGAGTAGAACGCTCGGTAACATAAATTAGATAGAGATGTGCATACATGATATCCATGTAGAGTGTAGAAGAAGATGTGCCGATGGACTAGACTCAAGCATGGAATGAAAAAAAATAAAAGTGTGGAGGAGTGTGGATTCTAAAGATGAAAAATGTGCATAAAAAGTGATGAGAGTGAACCTAGGGTGGAACACATGTGTATTTGTTGTTGTGTGTAGTGTACCTGCATGGTTAGTAAAAGCAAGTGCCTATAGCAGTGTGTTTTCATTTTCGTTGTTGTTGTTGTTGTTGTTTGTTGTTGTTGCCCCCAATTTGACTGTTTGTTTCTCATATGGTCGGACCTGCAAGGATAAAATGATCAAGTAGTCAAATATGTATGTATGTAAAAATGCTATGTAAAATACACATGTGTATAGAAATGTGTAAAGTACACAAATGTAAAATATGTGAAAAGAAAAGTGTAAATGGAACATGTGCACCTGATCCATGTCGAGAAAAAGGGTGTAGAAGGATATCTTGTACTATCACGAGTTTTTTGGGTGATCTCATGCCACCCTAGCTGAAGAAGTATAGGGAGGAAATGCTCTATGTCCTCCAACCTTTAACCGCTTCTACTGAAATGTGTGAAGAGATCTATGTACCATCCTATATTTTTGGGCAATCCGATGCCACTGGATGAAGTAGTGTAGAGAGGCACACCCACTGTAACCCCCAAGCATGTAACTGCTCCACAAAATGTCTGAAGGACACCATGTCTTGTAGAGGCCATTGTGTATGGAGTTCGTAGACTACTTTGAACTCACTCACTTAAGTATGTAGAAAGTGCAACTGAACAGTGTAAATATGCATGTGTTATTAGAAACCATCAATGATGCCCCCCTCTTTGGGGGCACATGCGACATTATTGAAAGGAGAATGTGGCCCCAAAAGAGGACCAACTGCACTCTGACCTATAGAACTCTACCCTGCAGGGGAAAGGGAAAACACTTGGTAGATACCAAGGTGCACACAAAAGGGGATGGCTAGCCAAATAAGTGTTATTCCGAAAAACACATGCATGAAATAAGACAAGTGTAAAATATGTATACAATGTAGAAACTACCAAGCATAGTAGTGTAAACACACAAGAAACAAGTAGACTACACAAAGTGGGTTAAAAACATGGGACATCACTCACGATGTCGCAAGAAATGCAAGGCCATCATGGCTGTAAACAATAGACAAGTGTGCACACAAGTAAAAGGGTAAAGCCCGCATACAATGGAAAACAAAGAAGACAAGTAGAAACAAACAAGTATTCATGGAAACATGTAATCTTACAAAATAAGTGTTGCACATGGAACACCTGTTAGCATATTAGAGTGATAACCAATATGTCAAAGCATGTATGAAAAGTAGTATAAGATGCTAAGTAAAAAATGAAACAATAACACCTGGATAAGATGAATTTGGATGCCCCCAGTGACTAGTATAGGAAGGGTAGAAGGTGATCATCTATGCTACGTGTAGAGTCCTATATCTATGATCACACTAAACAAAGGCATGAACACTCATGTCTATATGATAATGAAATGTAAGAAAGTAGTGTAACATGTGTAATAAAGTGAGCATGCAAAACACTAGTAAGTAAGAGTAAATGTCCCCAAGACAATGCAATATGTTGTGGATGGATGGAATGGAATGCAA
This sequence comes from Taxus chinensis, assembly GCA_019776745.2. Classification (NCBI taxonomy): domain Eukaryota; kingdom Viridiplantae; phylum Streptophyta; class Pinopsida; order Cupressales; family Taxaceae; genus Taxus; species Taxus chinensis. Next base: position 420,310,611 of record CM034155.1, on the reverse strand, counting down.
GATGGAATGATAGGAGCAACGTGCCCCTTGAGTGAATGGAAGTGTATGCAATGAGGTTCATTTTTTTCCCCCTTCAGTAGTCAAGAATGAACTATAAATGAGATTGCATCATCAGGAAATGGTTCGAGTAGTGTTGGTTGTTTCTAGCGTGTTGTGATGAGTGCTTATATGTAATGATGATGAAATGTGACATATTTGGAGAGATATTGCATGAACCCTATAGCTAAAGCGTATATCATGACTTTTTGAATGGATGATGAGAGATGATTTATCCCTAAGTGTATATCACTATATGATGGAATAGGATGGGTGATGATTTAGCCCTAAAGTATATATCACTATAAGCATGAGTGGACTATAGAATAAGTGGTGATGTTGATGTAACTAAGGTATATACCACTACAAGATGATAATGGGGGTGGTGACTTAGCCTAAAGCATATACCACTACAAGATGATAGAATGGGTGATGAATTAACCTAAGGTGTATGTCACTAACATTGGAAATGTCGCATGAGGAAAATGTCACATGGTGAATGTAAGGTCCATTTGATTGGTAAACCCTCAGCAGTCGAGTATGGACCGAGGAACTAAAGTGTGTCATAGGGTGGTGAGTGCAGCACGTAGAAGACAACTTAGTATAAAAAACTAAGAGATGAATAAGGTATGTAAATGCGCGGTGTGGGAAATGCAATGTGAGATATGTAATGTGTATAGGATATGTAATGTGTGAGATGCAATAATAGGTGTGTATATAGAAATGGAATATGTAAGGATGATAAGATAAAACTAGACCTGCATGTAATGGCATCTAGTGTAGTATGTAGAATGTATAGGATGTATGAATGTGTTATATGAATTATGCAATGTAGAAAATGTAGGGTGTGTAAACTATGTAATATGCAGTGATAGGTGGTAATAGGTGTAGATAAAATATGTAGTGATATCATGTAAAGCTAGACCCATATATATAATGTAACCTAGCAGTAGAATTTGGGGATGAAAAATAAAATATAGACTCATATGTAATGATGACTAATGTAATATGTATAATATAGATTATGTACAAATGACAGATATGTGCATGAGAATTATGTAGTATAATGTAGGATGTAGAATAAGTGTAGAATGGATGATGTAGGATGCACAATGTATGTGATAGAATATAAATGTGGAGACCTATAGTGCAGTGTGTGGGGTTCAATGTAATGGTAATCCCTCAAGAATCATGTGTGAACTAAAGCACAAGAGTGTGTCATCGGGTAATGAGGGTGTTATGAGGCATGAGATGATATGCTTAGAGGAGATGACAGTAAATGATTGATATGACATGTATGATGTAATATGACATGATTATGCCAAAACATGAGGGGGGAGTTATGTAATATGATGTGACCCTCCTGTGGTAGTGTGGGAAGAGACTACATAAACTCATCAAGGAGATCGTCATCCTCTAGGGTCAAAGTCATATAGACAAGCATTGGTAACCTGGTAAGAAATAGTTTCGAGTTGATCATGCAATGAGCCATTACACTGTAGGTGGTACATGCCCATAGTGTATTCTTCTTCAGTGAATGGGGGATGTGGACAAATGGGCGTACCATCAAGTGTAGTTATGGGAGTAGCCAAGAAAGGAACTATTGCAGATGAAAATACGACCGAATGGCGTAGTGAATAAATATCGGTGTGGCTAGGGTATAATTTTCCACCAATGTAAGTAAGCTAAGAATCCCCTAATGTGAGTGGAGAAAAACAAGGGGTACATGGTAAATAGACTAGAAGATAAAAAATGTGCAAACCATAAGCAGTATTTTTTGTGAAAAATCCATAGTATAGATGAGGAGAATGAGTTGAAGGCCAAAGGTCCTCAAAAGTAAAACCCATATGATCAAGGACATCATGGGAAAATATGGTTACACCATAGGTAGGATCAAATGGGACATGTTCCCAATATGATCCATGTATGGAAAGTGTACATGTAAAGGTGGTATGAGGTAATGATGAAGATAAAGATTGGCTGATATTGTGTATGGATGAAATGTGTGGCTGATGTGGAATAATAGCTGTATTAGGATGTAGTGTAGGAGGGATAGTATCTAGTAAACAAATAATGCCCTCAAGTGTTGGTAAATGAGGTAGATCATTCATAGCCTAAGGTTCATCTGTAGCATCAATGCGAGGGATAGGAATACTAGCGTTAGGATCATGAATTGATTATTAGAATGGTTCATGATCTTGAAAGATAGCATACTCAACTGACTCATGTAAGAACTTGACACAACGGTGGACCATAGAAGCAATAACTTGCATGGCATGAAGCCATGGCCTTCCTAGCAAGTAATTATATGAGATTGGAAAATCAATGACAAAGAAGATGGTAGGGAGAGTCTTCAGACCAACAGTGAAAGGAAAGGTAAATGTGGCCAAGACATGGATGGACAGTACCATCATAAGCACAGAGTGAGATAGAAGAAGGGATAATGTCATGAGCAGACAAACCTAAGGCCTAGAGAAAGGACATAGGGCATAAATTAAGCTCAAAGCCATTATCAATAAGAGTACAGTTGATAGAAACATTATAGATGTGATACATGGTCTAAAGAGATGGGTCATTGTCAAAGGGGTGAATGTCAGTAGGAGGATTGACCCATAATTCTATGTGTTGGGAAAAGACATCAACAAATTTTTCATACATGGAATCAGGATGCATGTGAACAAAAACATGGGTAGTAGTAATGAAGGTTTGAACACGATGTATCAAATTAGGATGGGTAAGTAGATATTATTTGACAGAGATATTCATGATGGCTAAATGAAAATGAAAAACCCTAAGAAGGTGTTATGAAGAAATGTGGGATTCACCAAAATGATTAACTAAAAATGGAAACTAAACTAATACGATGAAAAGTATAATCACTAGTTAATCTAATTAGGAGGACTAAAATGCTATATAAATGAACTAAAACAGTATGGAATAATTGTAAATCAATTATACTAAGTGAAATGAAACCCTAAGTATGTAAGTAAAGAAGAGAAATGACTTAGTTGATTAAAGAAGACTGTCGCAGGTTGTTGCATAGGTCTGATAATAAAATCTGGAAGTGAAGACGACCCCTCAAAAGTCATGTGAAGGTCAGATCTAGTAAATCTAAACTGACTAGGGCACCTGGGAAGGCACTGGGGCACCCCAGGGAGCCTTGGTCTACATATTAGGTGCCCCAAACATTGTAAAAGCTTTAAATATGAATTTTTGCAAGAGTCCTATAGGTATATTGAAATGTCTACTTGTCTTGTTATCACTAGATTTTTTGAGTTGTGCCAGATGTCTTGAATAATGAGATGATGACCTGTAAGAAGAAAAGAAGTATCAAACCCTAAGAAAAATAAAATATGTAAAATGAATGGGTGGGAATGAACTCAACTACCAAACTAGTGGTCTTATAACTGAGTTTTGCACTAAATTTCAAACCTAGATGTAGTTCGGGTGAGTTTTTTCATGTCATGCCCTAGGTGCTCTTGTTTCAGTTATACTTTTTGAAGTAACAAGCAATAGTAACTATAGAAAATGTAATAGCATGTGTGCATGGAATAGAATAGAATCTGCCCCCCTATGGCGTGTGTGTGGATGTAGATATCCTAGCCTTGATGCATGGCACTATGTGGATGCAAGTGATGCAATGGATGTAACTCTAGATGGAGTGATAGTATTATGTGATGATATAACCCTCATTATGGTCTTATAAATTTATATTTATAGGGTTATCTTGCTTTAATTTTGTAATTAACCCTGATATGTCTGACTAGGAAAAATATAAGGATGAAAACTATCTAGAAAAACCCCAAAAAGAGTTGGGAAAGTGGAACATGGATCGGGGTGCCCTAGGTGGTACTAGGGCATCATGGGTTGCCCCAATATAGGCATAGGCACCCAATTTTAGGCTAAAATGTCAGGAAAATTGTGAAATAGGTGGATATTTAGGCGGAAATATGTGGTAATGACTAAATAAAATTGATGCATCCTAGAATCTATTATATAAAACCCAGAAAAACCCAAGTGCACTGGCACATCACCTAGCCTAAGCTGAGAACTCACCCAAAGTGCACAAAGGTTCCAGGCCCCTCTTTAGAGTTTCTTGTGTAGGATGTTAGTGTAATGAAGATACAACATACTCAGAACTATAAATAAGCATAACATTCCATAGAGCATATTCTAGATCTAGATCTTAGAGAATCTTGAATGAAATGATAACCATAATAATATTAACCATGCAAAAACCAGTTACAGTCATGTTTAACACCATTATCCATCCAATATACTCCATTACATTAACATTGTAAAACATAGAAGCTTCTTACATTATAAAATTTTACTTTAAGATATGTGCGCATCAGATCCAACAACATAACTCTATAATAATTGTGTGTCTCTAAACTACACAGTTCACTACTTATTTATAGGGGTGGGGACTTTCCCTTCACCACCTACACACTTCCCAAAATAGGTCACACATGCTAATAATAGCCATGCACCTTTACAATAACATGCACACATGCAAGTGCACTAATAATAGGCATCCTACAGCTAACTGGAAGTAGTAATCCTATTATTATCTCAAAATCCTGCATGGCAATTTTATCAAATGCTCGCTCCTAAAATAACATTTGCAAGTCACACAAGTCTCCATCCTGATGTGTGCTCTGCATGTTACCTTCCAAAAATAGCCCGCATCCATGAAAATGGCTAAGTCCCAAATCAGCTTGTCTTGGCACACATTTCCTTTCCTATCCTTCTATGCCTTCAAATGTGCCTTGTTCCCATGCGTGAATCTTCTGTGTGCCTACTCCTTAGAACAATATGTCTTCTCAACATTACCCCACACTAAAGTACATTTCATCCCGAAAATGGGGTTTCCTTCTGATGTTCCTCAAAGAATAAATAATAAGAATTGAAATAATATAATGAATCACTATATAAAAGAATAAACCTCTACTCTGCAGCACCCTCCTTTTCAATTGGGAGGATCAACTATGGATATTCACTTTTGATTTCTTCCTCCAATGCCTGTCAATCATCCAACGTGGTCCTTGTCTTCTCTAGAATGTTTGTGGTTATTGCATCTAACCCATCTTGAGTAATTTTCTCCTTTTCATTCTGCAATACTTGGACTACATTAGCCATAACAGACATCATTCCCTCCAAAAGATCCATTTTTTGTGCTATCAGCTTCCCAATCTCATCTATTCTTTCCTTATGTGGATCTTGGGCTACTGCAAGGGCTTCATGATTTTTTTTTACTAGTGCCAATATTTCTACGTGCCCTATTGATTCATCCTTCATGGCCTTTCAGAACTTCATTATCTTCAATTATAGTTCTGGTTCTAATTACCACTTCTGGTGCTGCACAAATATTTAGAGCTTGATCTTCTTTCTTCAACTCATCCTTTAAAGTCTAGAGCAGTGCCTTGTAAGTTGAAATTTTCTTACCAAAGAGGCCCTTTCTATTTCTACTTCTTGTTCAACATCTTTTGGTGCTGGAATTCAAATTGGTCCATCTTCTAGCACCAAATCAACTAATGTGCACACATAATGCATAGCTGAAGGAAAATTCTCAGGCACCTTAGACTCAAGATGAGGTCTTTCTTTCAAAACATAGTCACCAATTTATTCTACCATGCTAATGAAGGCCTCATTCTTCTTCTATTCTAGGTCCTTCTCTCCTTTTAAACGCACTATTTCTACAGTTTTTTCCTTGTTATCTTCAAGTAGCACTCTAATAGTGGTAGCTTTATCAACGTTCCTCTACGCCACCTCTGCAGATACCTTAACCAAATCATTTCTCACATGCTCATCAGACATTAGAGTAGGCTTGACTGTCATGTGTCTTCTTTGGGGTGCCTTCTTCACTCTCCTTGATACACAAGATTCCTCACAGACATCAAAATCTGGCTCATCCATATGGGTCTGCATGGACCAGGATAATTATTTCCTTGTGCATGTGGTGGCCATGTCTAGATCCATCAGCTCCCATCCATACAATTCCTTAAGGCCTACTATGCTCTGAAACCAGGCGCAGAAATGATTTTTCTTGTGTCCTCAACGTAGCCCATACTTGGCACAACATATTCTTCATTGGTTCTCTTCATTCTTGGCCCTTAGGAACTTGAGTGCCAAGGTTTGGATCTGGCCCTTCTCCTTCCTAAGTAGTAACATGAGTGCTAGGTTTCTCTTGCGCCATCTCTATGCTTCCTTCATCCCTTCCTCTTCATCTTTCATTTCTTCATCTCTAGGCTCCTCCATATCTTTTGGTTGTACTGGGGTCCCTGGCACGCTCTCCTCAGACTCCTCCACCTCCTCATCCAGCTTCATATTTCTCCTTCTCTTCTTCTCAAGTGCCTCTTTCTGAGGGGAGAGTCTAGGTGATCTTCTTACCGGTTGTGGTGTTCCTATGCACCTTGGGTCTTGGTTCTTCTGAATACCATCTTAAATCAGAGCTCTTCAAGGACTACAACCACATCCAAGTCCTCTTCTTCATCATCTATGCCTGTGGTGGAGAATATACACACTCACTTTCCACTTTGTCTGTGGGTTACCTCTAGCCTCTATGATCCAAGCCTCCACTATCTTCTTTTTCCTCTTCCTCCTCGTTCGATCTGTATGGTCACAGTAGGCTTTGGATCTGACACATTCTCCATTGTGTGCTTGCCCTTAGGCGGCCCTTGGGAGCATGAACTCATTCTCCACATACTTATTGTTTCTCCAGCCTAGGCTTGAGATGAAGATATATGAGTGCGGCTCCACTGTCCCCAATAGCCAAACTTACTTGGCTTCATACTTATGATGTCTGAAATGAGCCTCTCAATGTAGGTAGACCGACCTGGATATACATATGTTTTTCTAAGGGTGTGGTAGTCACAATCTACCTTGTCTATGTTGAAGTTCAGTCTATGTGCATCAGAAAATACTATGAACTAAGGCCTGGAAGTAGTGCACTGTGAAGGCATAAGGTAATTTACACCATGGACTCCATGTTCCATCCTTCATGGAAAACCACGTGATGCAGAAGTGTTGATACACTGTGAAATGTACTACCTTGCCTACTACCGAAGGTAGTTCTTTTGGAATGTGCCATTCCTCCTCAAATGCCAAGCAAAGTCGATCATACCACATTTCTGCCCTTTGCTTGAATGGGCCACTCATTGATCCTTCACATAAATATTTCTCGAACCTTTCCATGAGGGACTTCTTCTCAGCAGGGTATTCCCAAATTTTATTCTTTGGCCCATTGGGCACTCCAATTTCTACAAAAACAAGAGATAAGAGGATGGCGCCAAAACTTATCTTTTCACCTACACGCACTTCCTCAACAAATGGTTTCTAGAATATAACCTACTAAGTTTTAGATTTCTCCCTCTGTCATCTTCTTTGCAATGTATAGCCACATTGTATTTACCTGTGACCATCTCCCTTGATCATTCAGCTTGGTGAGCAGATGCACAACTACCTACACCATAGGGTACTTCCTTAATCTATAAATGTCCATTCCACGTGGACCCTTGGTATACCCCAACTCCTTGCTTGTGGCTATAACTACTGCTTTATCAGTTAGATCACTAACAATGTCTATCCATGTGCCCTTCAATCCTGTTAATGTTGAAATTAGGGCCACTGTGAGCCTAACCCTTCATCTGGAAAAATAGAAGAAGTCCTCATGGACTCTGCTCATAAGCCACTGGTATAAAGGTTCATATTTTCCAAAGTATGGGAGCTCATACAGTTGATAAACTCCTACCTGCTTAAGCAACTTTTCCCCAACATCATCATACACTAGTATATCTTCCACCGTGTGCACTTGTTGGTCTTCTTATTCAACAAAGCGTCCAACTCTCCCTTGTTATCAGTGGTGTGGTGGTTGTAGTCATTTACTTTACACCTGCAGATGTGGGAATCCCAATCTTTCTTGACTATTACTCCTTCCGGGTACTGCATCTCTGAAAAATTTCTCTCAGGAGCAATTTCAACCTCAACTTCCACCTTTTTCTTTCCTTTTGTGCCTGCTGCAGGTGCTTTCTTAGGTGTAATTGTCAAAATTATTCCTTTTATCTTATGTGTCGAGTAAGATGAAAGCATAACTCGAATCCACATGCCCTATCTCCTTCTCGATGCTTCTACTTTGCTCAAACCCTTCACCAATGGGAATGTAAACCTTTTCACACATAAATCTACTCTTCACGTCTGGTTTCACAACTCTCCGCACCTCAACATGATTCACTTGGCTCGGTTGCACTTATCTCACTCAAATACTTGTGATTGCAAAGGTAAAAATGAACCCGCATCACGTCCTTATATAAATTTTCAAAAAGTTAGTGCATTTATTGCTCCTTCACCTACCAATAATCCTCTCATTAATTGACCATTTTCAAAATTTTGGAGAATTTCCACGGTATAATTTCACACCCTAGCTATAACCTTCTAGCATGCCCCTTATCCTACCCTCTGGCTATAGACTTCTCTTTATGACACGCACTTCCATGTGCCGAGTACCTCACCACTGTGCCTTCCTCTAGTACTTTCCATGACCATTGCTTACCTCATGTTATACTGTTCCTTCATTTATTTCCATCTATGGTCTTCTTTAGAAGAAATTTCCTTTCTAACAACTCCTTTCCATACTTGAATAACACCTGTAATAGTTTTTTCTCATGTATACCCAATTGTGAATAACAACCACCCCACACCAATGGTATGTGCAGTCCTCTACACATAAAAATACTTCAGATTGTAATTAGCTTCCAGCGCGCAAACATGCTTATTACACAAAACACCAAACTATATTGATAAAGCATAGCAACGAAGAAGGAAATATATTAAAAGAAATACAGAAAGGGAAACCTATACTAAATGGTAACATTTCCTTATTAAAAACACCAATAAGACTTATTTATAGTAGGGCTTCATCCTACTCCCATTAAAGTAACTGGGTAACCACATTCCATCAAGTTCCTCTAACTAGAAATCGCATGAGTCAATTATATGCGTGATAACATAAGGTCCCAACCAATGCACCTTGAGCTTGCTTGGATGGCACAAAAACTTAGAATCATAAAGTAGTACCATCTGTCCAACCTCAAGCTTCTTGTCCCTGATGTGTTGGTCATGCCATGCCTTCTTCCTGGCCTTTTCCTACTTTTGACTCCAATGTGCTATGGTGCACCTCTCATCCAACTATATTAACCTGTCAATTCTTTCTTCTAATGCTTGCTCATCAGCTAGACCTCCAGCATGCACAATACACAAAGAAGGTAACATGAATTCCATGGGAAGAATTGCTTCTATGCCAAACACCAACTGAAAGGGTGTGGCCTTATTCATCCTCTTACATAGGTTGTTCTATATGCCTAAAGTACAAAAGAAACTTTATCATCCCAATATTTCCTTCCAATGTCACAAATTTTTGTCAAGGTCTGGCTCAATATCTTGTTAAAGGCCTCAACGGTACCATTTTCCTGAGGAAGATAGGGTGTAGTCTTGTGGTGTGCAACCATAAATTCATCTAGTAATATCTTGATTGTCTCATTCAAAAAGTGTGTGCCCCTATCACTTTTCAAGCTCAGTGGACATCCATAACTAGTAAGAACATTTTCCCATAAGAACATGACTACTGTAATTGCTGTACAATCCTTTGTAGGTGCTGCTTCTACCCACCTTGTAAGATAATCTGTACAAGTGATGATATAACACATGATCTAGTTCTATGTGTGACTGGTGAAATAGGACCCACAAAATCTATAGCCCATTTCTCAAATGGCTCTACACTAGTAATAGGCCTCAAAGGAATTTCATCCATTTTCCCAGGTTTACCAAGGAACTGATAGTGATCACACGCCTTACAATACTCTTTACAATCCTTGTACACCCACCATAATCTAGAGAGTAAAATCTTGCACGTGTGCGTCACCTGCATAATGCCCACTTGAAATACCACCATGATCTTGTTCCATTATATTTTGTGTGCTCATGTTCCAGTACACACCGATGTAATACTTCATCTCTGCCTAGTTTGTATAAATCTCCACTGATCAACATAAAGGGTGTCATGAATTGTAAGTTGTTTCTTTTCTAATGCTTTCATTCCTTTTGGCGCCATACCCATGCGTAAAAAGAAAGTAATATCCTCTAATTCTGAAGGCACGTGATGTAACCTATACAACTGTGCATCTGACATTGTATCTTTAATTTTATGCACATCCTCCCCTGACTCAATCCTTGATAAGTGGTTTGGGCCATAATTACTTTTACCTAGTTTTACCACAACTGTGAAATCAAATTCCTGAAATAAGAGCACCCATTGACATATGCACCCCTTGTAAAACGGGCTTAATTACTAAGTATTTTAATTCCATGTGATCAATATAGAATAAAAAAAGGTGTTGTTAGCAAGTACTATCTGAATATATTCAGTGCGTAGATCATCAATAAGTCCTCGCACTCTATTTTTGTATAATTCTGCTCGACAACAGTCAATTTTCTATTAGGAAAATAGATAAGATGATATATAATACCTTCTCCATGTTGAGCTAACACCATGCCAATGGCTATGCCAGAGGAATCCACATGTACATGAAATGGTTGGTTCCATGAAGGAAAACACAGAATGGGTGTTGTTGTAAGTCTCTCCTTCAATGCCTCAAATGTGCACGTTGTTGTGGTTCTCCCCAATAGAACATCCCTTTTCCTTTTAGTAACTCTTCCAGGGGTGTGGAAATCTTTGCATATCCTTTGATAAAATTTCTATAATACCCTTTGTGGCCCAAGAATCCACGCACCTCACTCTAACTGGTAGGCTCTTCCAGGCCTACAATAACTGCAACCTTAGCTGGATCCACTAACAAACCTTCCTTGTAGATGATGTGCCCTAACAAAGTTCCAAAAGGTGTAGCAAACACACACTTCTTGATGTTTAAAGAGATTCTTAACTATCTACATCTTTCAAACATTAATTGAAAATTTTCACAATGATCCTTAACAAGTCCATACACCGTCCAATCATCCAAGTAAACCTACAAGAAGTTGTGAATAAAATATTGGAATGCTTGAACAAGTATGCACGAAAATACAGACAGGCACATTTTTCAAACCAAATGGCATCACAGTATATGCAAAAATTCCCCATTCAGTGGTGAAATTCATTTTCTCTTGATCCTCCTATGTAATTCTAACCTGATGATACCTAGAGAATCCATCTGTAAAAGAATAAAATTCACACCCTAGCAACACCTTCTAATATTTCCTCTGTGAAAGGTGTTGGAAAAGGATCAGTCACACATGCAACATTTAGTTCCCTGTAATCCACACAAATCCTAATCTGACCATCTTTATTTATACTGATCACCATGGGGCTAACCCACTTTGATTCCTCTAGGGCTTGATGATGCTAGATTTCAACATTTTGTCAATTTCTTCCTTAACTTTTATGCATAGGTTAGGGTTCATCTTGTAAGGTCTCTTCCTGACTGGGTGTGCACATTCCTTTAGCTTAATCTTCATCTCTCCTAATGACTCATGCAATCCTTTTAACTCATGGTATCCCCTAGGAAATAAATCCTAAAAATCCCATAATAACTCAATTATCTTTGCCACTTCAGAATCAGACCAATAATCCCCAATTGTTGCCTCCTTAGGTTCAACATCCATGCCAATGTTCACTTTCTTGGTCTTCATAGGTTCATGATAGGCATGTGCACATTCTTATCTGCACTGTCTAACACTTCACGCATACCTGCTGAATGATCTATATCCATATTTTCTACTTCTTCATCATCCACTATGTAGACCATCTTTCCTTTTTCTTTGTCAAAACAAGTATGCTTAAGTAGTGTGGCATCTGTCTCTTCTACTTCATCAAAATGCACTCCTAATTCTACCTCACCAAGTAACTCCTGAATGATTTCTTCAGTCTTTGCACTGTCTCCCATAGTTAAGGCTTCATAACCCTTAATTCATCTTCCACCAGAGGTTTAGTAGAGAAGTAGTCAAAAGTCTGGGTCATTCCTGCAATCAAGTCCTACCAATTTCAAGTCTCCCTATGCAGCTCTATATAAACATACCAGGCTCATGTGCTAGCCTTGTAAAGTGGAATAAAGTTTGTGCACCCAAAGTGAAGGTCGTAAAACTTCCTACCCCTCTGTCCAGAGTCTCCCACACTGGTGAACATGGTGTTGAACATGTTGTTTACCATGATACATGTAGATTGTAGTAGGCACATTTCTCCTAAAAAATGAGTGGTGAGAGAAATTATGACTTCATTTCATTCCATAAGAGTATCCTTGTGAACCATGCACCAGCGCGTCATTGTCCTGCATAATGTATGTACTAAAATATTCCTTCTTTCCACTTTATTTTTCCACCTCTCCTCCATGGTGTGCAGGAATACCGTAGGATATACTTCTCCAGTGTACCGAGGTACAGGGTTGTTACCTATTCTTTGAATACATTAAGGCTTGATTCTCCATGCAAATGCACTTTTGACTTTGCACCCAACCATCTCATAGGTGCCATGTGCCCAATTGTCACAAGTAATACTTGTAGTATCACTAATAGACTATGCATATTCCCATTGGAGAATTCCTTCCTTTGATGGATCAAGTAATTTTGGGTCCTGAATGGCGTGTACATAAAATTTTTTCAGGTCTTCCTCACTCAAAGTTTCAACATAAGGCAAATATTTTTCCATCTGTTAAATGGATAATTACTCTTTCTTTCTTGTTCTCAAAACTTATATACCCCTTGTTGGACCATAAATCAACATTATTTACATAACACTAAGGGCACCCAAGTAGAGCTAGGAAGCTGTCTGATTCTACAAGTGGTAAGACCTTAAAGTTCCCAATGAACTTGGCCCCTTTTATAGTAATGGATGCACCCTTTAAAAATCCTATGGGAGTGGCCTTAGTTTGATTGGCCATGGATAGTACATTAGACGAATGTCTGTAATGGAGGTCTACCCATCTGTACCCATGCATCTAAAGTAAGCACATTAACTTCCACACATGTATCAATCAATATATTACCCAAGAGCCACCCATCCACAAAAACATTCAGAGTGATACTCCTTGTCATAATCCAAGCTATGAGGGGGAAGATTAACATGCAGGATTTATCCGTCTAGTCTCAACACTTATGCACAAAGTATTTCCCTTTAGCCAGTTTCCTAGTAATGGAATGATATTCTCCTGGTGCATAGCATTTTGCATACCTCTTTCAAGTCCTCAATATATGATTGAATTGTCTCTACTACATTCTTCTTGTTCTAACTTCCAGTGATTGTTCCTTCAAATAATTGTATTTCACCCTGAAGATTCCTAAGTACCTCCATGGTTTACATGATAAACCTCCTTTTGATGTGCAAGGTTTGCGTATCATGCATGTAAAAATTCCTCCTTGGTGATGGAAGGCTTCTGCTGTAATGCCTCTCAAGTGCGCACGTTGCTTTAAGAACGTGTATTAATCTTCACAGGTAATACCTTAGGTTTCAGTGCCAATTTTGGCATCCATTGATTTTCCATAGCACATTGTATTCTAACCATCTTTGCACCTTTTTTATCCTATTTATGTTACTTTCTAAGATGCTCAAATAAGTCTGGGCATTCCTCATAGTTGTGATTCTTCCCACAAAAGGAACAAGTACTATTCTAAGCAAATTCACACCTGTAGTGGTCAGGAGATCCACATGTAAAACACGTTCCGCAAGGGAACTCCTCTCGTCCACCACCACGGACTCAATCCCTAAATCCACTACAGTATCCTCAACCTCTTCCACAACCTCCTTCAAAGCACCCTTCATTCTGATCATAACACACTTGAGTGTGATCATGCTCATGGTGTTCACTTTTTCCTTTAGAGTTAGTTATCTGATACTCCAGTCTATTGCACACTGATATCTATGACATCATGGATCTAACCAATCAATCTGCAATATTTTGTATCATGAGTCATGGATCGGTAAATTTTACAATAAAAATATACATTCTTCCTTATCATGCGTTGTAATAATGGACAATAGCTTGCAACATGGTCCAAATGACATATCTCATAGTCCAGAAGCAATGAACACATTGATTTGTGAGATCAAATATCTTTGGTGTGACCTTCCACTTCACAATTTGTACACCAAATCCCAATACGTGTCTCATGTGTTGAATTTTCTGATAGTTTCTCCATCTGATTTTTCATAGCTCCAATATGTGCCTCTAAAACTAGGCTTACACTAGTGTCTATACTTCCAACTGCCTCAGCACGTAAAGCTATTTCAAGTGCTTTGTGTGGGTCTGTATAAGTCTTATGTGACAATGCCCTCCTAAAAGGTGTGATAAAGCCTCTAACAAACCACTGTGCATGTTGGCTTGCATGAATATAATAAGAAATTTTAGATAACAACGTCTTGAAATGGGCATCATATTCCTGAACGCTCTCAGTAGTGCCCTGTTTAATATCCTTGAGTGCACTTATACTCTTCTTCTCAATCTCAAGAATATGAAAATCTTTAAGGAAAACATCCTTTAATGTTGCATGATCTATGCAAGTCTGATCAGGGTCAAACTTCATGTACCAACGGTGTGCGTATCCCTACAATGTAGTTACAAAATGACTTTCCTTGTGCTTAGAAGCCATAACTCTTTTTACATGCCACAGTATCTCACACATGTGCACATGCTTAGCAACATATTCTATGCCCCTATACTCTAAAAGATGAGGAGACATCTCCATGTAAATATTCTAGGGTTGGTGTGGACCCTTCCCACCTTTTCCTCCAAGGCCACTAGATCCACTAGAACTAGAGCCACCTATACCTCCTAATCCTCCACTTGTAGCCAGAAGCACACCATAAGATGTACTTCCCTATGTCCCAACAGTAGTACTAAACTAAACTCCTATAGTCTATGAAGTGGTACTGCTCTCAGAAGCGAGTCTAAAATTCTGCACGCTTGAGTAGGTACCCCCAAACAATAAAGAAGACATTTTCCCTGCCATCGATGTACTTTCTATCTAACTTACTCCTAGTCTTCTACTGACCAAACTAGCTTGCTAACTAGTTGTTGTACTAGATACTAGAAATCCAAGTGCAAGGGCCATTTTACTAGGTAGATTCAAATGCACATCTGTGGCCTAGGTCATCTCTGCTAGCGCTCTCCCATGTGAGGTTGAGGAGGGTTCCCTATTATTCTTGCCCAAATGGGGGGATTCTAGATGCTCTAGCTCCATGCCTCTTGTGTGAGATTCAAATCCTTCATGAGCCATCTTACTCCTCAACGCCATCTACTCCACAATATTACATTGTATCTATATATCCCTCTTGCACGCCTCATTGTACTTAAGCCACATTTCTTCTCTCTGCCTCTCTACCGGTAGGTCCACCATCTTTCACTAAACCTATTCCTACCCCTTCGTTTGGTGGGTTTTAGCTAGACATTGGTTTTTCTTTCAAGTTTAGGCTTACTATCAATATTTTTATTGCTAATGGAATGCCTTGCAAATAATTTTCCCTTGGATAACGTAAACCTGAAACTCAACTACCTCCAAGAAAGAATAAGTGGAAATTGGGTACTCCAAAATATAGTTATTAAAAACACCATGGAACATAGTATCCACAACACGCATCCAAATCAGATCAGCATGATAAAGAGCTTGAAATTCTTCTTGTGTCAAGACAAGCATGCAATACCTGCAATTTCTTTTAGATGCATAAGTAACTAGCCACTCATATAGATCTATCCAAAAAATAGCAAAGAAGATCTTATACATATGGTCATACAAATTCTACTCCACCCATGTACATGCGTCAAAATCAGCTCTGGTGTTGAACCTCCGAGCGTACTCTTCTTCCATATCCTTCATTCACTCCTCAATGCTTTCTAAGGTCAAATGGTACGTCTTCATTGCCAAACATCCTGAAAATAGCTGAAAAAGAGGTCTCGGTAATGGAACCAATGATGTAGCCTAGAATCTACTATATAAAACCTAGAAAAACCCAAGTGTGCTTACACATCACCCATCCTAAGCTAAGAACTCACCCAAAGTGTGCAAAGGTTCCAAGCCCCTCTTTAGAAATTCTTGTGTAAGATGTTAGTGTAATGAAGATACAACATACTCAGAACTATAAATAAGCATAACATTCCACATATCATATTCCAGATCTAAATCTTAGAGAATCTTGAATGAAACGATAACCATAAAAAAACTAGTTAAAATCATGTTTAACACCATTATCCATCCAATATACTCCATTACATTAAAATTTTAAAACATAGAAGCTTCTTATACTACCAAATATTACCATAAGCTATGCGCACATCAGATCTAATAGCATAACTCTACAATAATTGTGTGTCTCTAAACTACAAAGTTCACTACTTATTTATAGGGGTGTGGAATTTCCCTTCACTACCTACACATTTCTCAAAATAGGTCGCATGATGATAATAGCCATGTGCCTTTACAATAACATGCACACATGCAAATGCACTAATAATAGACATCTTACAGTTAACTAAAAGTAGTAATCCTATTATTATCTCAAACTCTTGCATGACACTTATCAAAAACTCGTTCCCAAAATAGCATTTGTGTGTCATGCAAGTCTCCATCCCAATGTGTGCTTCAAATGTTACCTTCCAAAAATAACACGTTGTTTCACTTGATTCTAGATCATTTCTTCGAATGTTGATGAAACAGATAAGGGTAAAGGATTAGGAGAAAGGTATATTGAAATGTTGGTTGTGGATTGTTGCATGCATATGACTTCTATATCCACAGCTGATCATGAGAGCTTCCTTTTTTCTTGGAGGAACTACTTGAAATAGAACACAAGACCACAAAATAAAAGTTAAACAATAAATACAGTGAACTGCTTAGTGTGTGCTAGATCCAGGAAGTGTAATACTCCCTAGACGGTTGTCAATCCACTATTTAAAAATAATTTAATGCTAACAATAAAGGAAATCCTACTGTAGTTAAAATGATTTAGGTATCTCATTCAACTACAATTAGTAAATTCATTCACAACATGCTAAGCTATGATTGAATCTGAAGGTCAAAGTATTTGTCAGAGTACTAGTACTGGTCTAGGTTTGGTTCTGGGTTGTTTTGGGTATTTGGTGGAGGTTTTAAGCTTTGTTCTTGGTTTGAGGGTAAAAACAAAGAGACCAACGTCGGTCTGGTATGACCAATGTTGGTTTAGATGAACCGGTGACGGTTGAGGATAACCGACGATGGTATGGTTGGGGTACAGGAAACTCAATAAAAACTTGAGGTGAAGATAGATGTAAGGCTAAATGGAAATGTAAAGGGTAATGGAAAGGTCTTTTTGGTCTTAGGTATACTCAGGGGTAATTAAAATCCATGTATGAGAAGTTTAATGGAGTTGGTGAAGGAATGGTCAAGTTTGCATAGAGGTAAATGGTTGGGTAATGGGAATGGGAGTAGAAACTAATAACATTGTTCAAAGAGTGTATTCAATTGAAAATGGACAAGTGCTGGTTAACATAAAAATTACTGTTATATGAGCTTGATGTCTAGTTGTCAATGGTGGGTGATCAAATGGAAGGAACTTGGTGTGGTGCTGATGCTTCACCAGATGCTCCCATGAATGCAGATGGCTCTGTGGGTGCTTTTGGTGCTAGCCATGAATGCTCTGATGCATGTATGAATGCTCTCAAAAGATGTGTCAACCTTGAAATAAGGTTGTTTTGGGGATTAAATGGTAACCGACGATAGTTTTGGGTTGACTGGTGGCGGTTTAGGGTAACTGGCGTCGATTAGGGTGGGATTTCCTAGGTTTACTAAATTAGGCACATCCCCTTGATTTTCTTAGATCTCATTCATTTTCTTCCACATATTAGAATGGAAGCTTCCTTTCTAACGTATAGGAATGTGGTTAGAGGGAATGTAGGCTTTGATTTTTAGGGTTTAGGTAGGTCTTAGTTAGTTATGTAAACATACTAAGAATAGGTCTTAGGGTGAGGTGGCTAGATGAGGTGTATAGGTGAGGTGGATGGTGTGGGTATTATCCAATTATGATATTAAATAATAGGTATTATGAGATCATGAATTAATTTAATTAAACTAATTAAATTAATATTAGAGTAGGGTGAAAGGGTGGTTAGGTGAGTGTGTTCAAGTTGGTTATTTGTCGAGGGACCAAGGGGAGTGTGACCCAATTTTTGGTGTCTACATTTTGCCCATTTTTGTTGCATAGCTTGTATTGGTAAGCGACGATGACAAAAATAAGATGTGGTTACCCCATGTGTGGGTGAAGGTGATCCCCCTCAAATGAGGAACTGATGAGGAAAAAGGTAGAATCGGTGAGTGGTTTGATAAAAGGTTAATGTGATGAAAAGGAAGGTGGGTAATAGGGGGGAAAAGGGGAAAAGGTCTACTCGAGTAATCCAGGTAATGTGTAGTGCTCACTTCCCTTTGGCACCATTTATTACTGATCATGAGACTACAGATTATACAACAGACATTTTTATAGGTTGGATTTAGTATGGTGTTAGATGTCAGATCCGGGATTATTGATTGAATCTGATTGTATATAATGCATGGTGATTATTAGAGACACTCATATGTGGATGATGATATATTATTGGACATGGATAGTTATGGATTTTTTTGGATATGTGATTTTGGATATTATGAATAGATCTAGAAAATGAATATTTTATGATGTTGATATAGTTGTTGATTAAAATTGTAAATGGTATAGTTGTTACTTCGATGATTGTTGTTATTTATCATATAGTTGATTTTGTGATTTTATTTGTATCATGTTCGATGTTCTAATATGCCCACGAGGCCAAAGGAGGTAATTGCATTTTTACAGGATTAATAAAATCACAACAATGTCGGGGAACTGGAGACTAACCATATTAGAATTCTGGGTGAAATCAACGAGGTCACCATGGCAATTGTTTTGTGTGTGTGTGTGTTTGTTAAGGATTTCCATGTGACCATGGGATATGTATTTTATTATGTGTTCCTTTTTATTTATTGTTGTTTTTATTTTATAAGTAATGTGTTCCTTCTTTTAATTAATTTAAATGTGGTAGATTAATGTGAGAAATCATATAGTTAAACTTTAATTAAATAAAATTGGGATATGGAATGTAATTAATGAAGTTGTTGATTTTAAATGTTAATGTTGGAAGAGTGTGTAAGAAATTTGTAATAAGGTGTAAGGGATATGTAAGAGTTAGGTAAGAAATATTTTAGAAGGTTAAACACTTCATCTCCTTAAGAATTCGAATTTGTCCTTGGAGGCCAAATTTGGAGGCTTGTGGGACAAGTTAAACTTGTCCCACACCTCTTAAAATGATTCTCCAACCATACATATGGTTTGGAGGTTAAATTTAGGCATTTTTATTACATTTTGGAATGACAATTTGTAAGTTTTAATTGCACTTCTCTAACATATTTTAAATTCAGTCCTTTTGGGGTATGGGTTGTGTTGAAGTATGTAAGTTAAATTTTCATTCTTATTTATTATGATTTAGTGGTTGATGTTGATTTCCTCTTGGGGTTGAGGAAGAATGATGTGGCATCCCACATGGATCCACATCATCCTCTTCTCTTCCCTCTCCTTTTAAAGTGTAAATCCTTTCTTATTTGGGGGGTTGAAACTTTGTGCATTCCTCTTGGGGGCGCATTTTTTTTGTTGTTTTGGGAGCTTGTTGTGGAGGAAGTTTGCAGTCATTGCATGCTTGCGTATTGCTGGTTTTAGACTGCACTTTGACCTATTGGAAATCTTTTAGATCTTCAAACAAACTCCATTATGGAGAGGTAGGATCTTGAACTTGTTTTTAAATGTTTTCTTTCTCTTGCATGTATGTTTAAATGCTAAATGTGTTTTGTGTTCTTGGCTAGTTAGGTTGACTGGTTAGGACATGGTGTAGGAGAAGGATATGGGGATTTCCAATGGGGGGCATAAGGGATTGGCAATGGCACCAGTTTTATTATGGAGGTATTTTTGGAGTGGGATCCACCTTGGAAAATAAACTTCTTGCATTTCTTACTCTTGGGGGGGGGGGGGGGGGCATAAGGGAGAAACTTTGGGGGGGCATAAGGAGGGGTTGGGAGGCATAAGGTTTATGCGATTTTATATGTTTGTTGGCAGTATGATTTTGGTGGATGCCCAATTCCAAATAGGGAGGCATAAGTAGTCTC
Organism: Taxus chinensis; assembly: GCA_019776745.2. Lineage (NCBI taxonomy): Eukaryota > Viridiplantae > Streptophyta > Pinopsida > Cupressales > Taxaceae > Taxus > Taxus chinensis. The sequence goes on along the minus strand of CM034155.1, from coordinate 420,290,397 downwards.
CCCATAGCTCCTTGCACTTGTTGGCTTGCTTGATCAAACCTATGTTTTGTGTGAATGGTTTCCAATTGCAGTTGTGAACTACTTTCCTTGCTTGGAATATGTATCTTGTTGATTTATGCATGTGAAAGAATGCTGATTATTTGTTGTAGAAGCCATTGTTGCCATGAGTTGATTTTCATTCTCTATTTCAATATTGTTGGGGCTCGGAGGCTAATGAGGAAGGATGGCTTCTCCCTTCTCATTGGATGTCTTGGTTGGGTGGAAAGTGTTGCCTTTCCCCCTTCCTTGTTGTGATCAAGATGAAAATATGGAGACACTAGCATACTATTGTTTTGGACCAAGAAGAATATAGTTTAACAGTCCCACCATTTTGAGAAAATTCATTCTAACCTTTCCCACCTTGATTGGATGAGTTGTATAATTTTTGTAATGTGAAACTATTCATATTGATAATGGAAGTTTAAATTTGATTTGAGAAATGTAAAGAGTTGTATGCCAGTCTCTGTTTTGTAAAGAAATGAGAAGAATATATATGTACTACTTACTTTATTTGAAATCAAATGGAAAATTGACAAGTTGTAAAATTTTTATTGGAATATGAATAAAGGATGGAATTAGTTTTCAAAATTGTAATGTGTACTGGATTTGAATAGCTGTCAAAGAATGAGATTGCTGGCTATAAATGAAGAATGCATGGGAATGAAAGATAATGTTATATTCTTTGCAAATGTATATTAAAAATTGAAAACAAAAATGCATTTTAGCTTGGAATTGAATGGGTGATTTACTAAGAAAATGTATTGAACTTTTTCAGAAGCTATACACACATTTAGAAGACAAAATTGATAACCAATTCAAAAGAAACAGTTCACTATCATGAACTCCATTTTGGAATATTCTTTTCTACTAAATGAACAATTCAGACCTGCACTTAGTATTCAACTTTAAATTTTTTTGGATTAGCATGGTAAGACATTTAGGAATCCAAATTGACAAAGAAAACTTAAGAAAATAACCCAACCATTGCCAAATTTAAATGCAATTCCTCCTTGGGTCATTTTTCTGTCTATTTTCAGAGAAATAAAATTTGAAATCAATGGGAAAAATTAATCTTATAAAAACACTCTAAACCATCCTTAGAAAAATCCTCCATGTATTTTTGACATGTTGAGCAAAGGAGGAAATCTAATTTAAACAAATTGGGAAGTTGAAAACTGTCAGTTCACAAATTAAAAACCCTGCAGATTTATTTCTCAAAATTGACCACTCAAACTTCATCAATTTCTAAAATTTATGATTCTTGTGTAAAGGGGGCATTGAGATCTTTCCGAAAAGTCTTCGTTTTCCCAAAACCAAGCTTTCTTGCTCAAGTTATGGCCATTTGAAGTTTTACTTCAATTTGGCATTCAAAAAAAATATTAAAAAAATTTAATCTAACTATAGAAAAATTTAAATTTTAAACTTTGGAAAAATTTCCCAAAAAGGTACGTGGCCCCCACCATCCCGCAACCAATCGGGGCCTGCCACGTGGAACCCTAGGAGGGGCGGACCAATTTGTAAACTTATCCCTTTTGAAAATTTGTCATTGGAAATTTACCATTTTTTTCCGGCCACCCCGCCGGCCCGCAACCAATCACATGCTGACACGTGGAACTTTGGGGGTGGAGGTGGGAGGGTGGACCATTCTTCTTCTTTGGTTGTTTATTTTGGCCTTGGGGAAAATTTGCTAAATTTCTCCCATGGCGTGCTTCTCCACCTTCCCCTTGGACCTTGTCTTTCCGCGGGTGCACGGACCCGTGCATCCTTTTTCCTCTTTGTTCCTCCGTCAGGCACAAAGTGATAAATCCACCCACTGCCCCGCCCTTTCTTTCGAGTTTTCCACTTGGTTCCAAGATCTGACATGTGTCCCCTAGGGACCTATGGGGTTGTGGAATGTTTTGTGCATTTGAGCTATGCGATGTGTAAATTTCCCTACGCCGTCCCGCAACCCGTCAATCCATCCAAAGCACATTTCCCCTCCTCTTGACACGTGTCCCCCTTAGGGAAAATTTGACCCCAAAACTCTACTTGCTCATATCTTGAGTTTCTAGAGGATTTAGGAGGACTTCTATATGTCACCAGAAAGGTGAGAAAATTTTCTATCCATTGGGAATGGTTTAGGGTAATTTTGGAAGAACTAAGAAGAGGATAAATCTAGTTGAAACTCTAAGCTTGTTAGATAGTTGGGCATGGGGGAAAATTACTCCCGGAACCTAAATAAAACTTCTAGCCCTAAGTTTTCGACCTTATGAGATCTGTGAATTGTTAATAAAAGAGAAGTTTGTTCTTGTGGTTTTGAGTTGTTCTAGAATCTATTAGTGGTAGTTGTTGCCTAGCAACCTAGTTGTAGACACTCCTAATCAAGTGCTGGGAGTGGGTAAGTGAGACCTTACTCTGTTAATTTTAAATATGTATTCATTTCTCACTGTAATTAAACCTTGCTCTTGTCTTGATCTTGTGGAATTAAATACCTTGGGTATTTAATTGTTTTGGGTTCCTTAACCCTAAAATTTAATCAAGAAATATTTTGTTAAAATGTCAATGTAATCAGTAATTAAATTAATCCCTAGGGAGATTTGAGCTAGGTGTGGACTTATTGCTCTTGTTGCTTTTAATGTGGAATTAGTAATTATTATAATGGAAAATTTATTAGTTGAATTTAACTGTATTTGAGACCTTGGTTGTTAACTCTTAATAAAAAAATAATTATTCCATAATTTTCTAACTAAACCTAGGTTGTTCATGGTTCTCAAGTGGGTTGTTTTAACTGGGCATTACACTTGGTATCAGAGCAGTGGTTTGAAATCTTGGACCATTGGGCACACTAGAAAACTTGAGACATGAACTATAAACCTAGCACACTTTTCAATCTAAGAAAACAAACTTGTTGAAAATTGAAGAAGAAATAAGTATGAAGAAATATTACATTACTCTATTCATTTGAACTTCCCAAATTAAAATGATAATAAAACAATAATAAGTTGTTTGAGTTGTTGTGCTTGCTTAGTGACATTTTGTTTAAACCTAAAATAACTAAGAAATGTCAGATTAAATTGATTTTGTGAACTTCTAGTATAATGTTAACTTGGTTCTCTTTTTAAAATATGTTGTTTTACAAGTCCTGCAACTTGATTTAGTTGTATGATGTGATCCTTGTGGTTAGACAGTAATGGTTGTGTTCTAGGTCAGGAAGAGTTAATTAGAAGTTGTTTAGAGATTATTTCCTTGAGTGATTCAGAAAGAGGTTCTGGTTGTTAGTTTTCCATTTTGTTACTCGTATGAGAGAGTGGACACTAATTCTAGTGGTTGTCTAGGACCGAATCCTATGTATGTGTTCTTGGAACTAACCTCGAGGCAGAGTACCCCTATTGGCAGCCATGAAAGGCTGCAAAGTGAATGTGGTGTTAAGTTTTGTGTTTTACAATCATAATATTGTGTATTTTATCAAGGACCAGCATCTTATTTTATGATTGTATTGAGAAGCTCTGAGAATCTTTATTTATTTATGATTTCTTGTAATAATTTTCAAACTTTACAATGTGGCTACTTAACCACTTTTATTGATTGCCGATGTTTCTTGGACATTATTTGATTGATGACTTGGAGCTCATGATGTTATTGGCTACTTGACTAAACATTACGTGGTTTCTTTCTTGCATGTTGTTGAGCTGGTTCTATTCTTTATGTATGGTGACAATTGTCATATGGGGGTACACCCTGGGTGTCTTGAAGGCCCTTTTAGATGCTTAAAGTCATGCCTTGGTTATGGATGCACGGAACCTTGAGTGTGTCTAAGATCTTAGAGTGACCCTTTTTGTTGCTTGACCTTGCTAGAAAGAAAGTTTGTTGTGTACTATGGTCTAGAGGGCAGTCTAACAGCAGTAGTGGTGATTCTATTTAAATCTGGTAAGATCTTAATCCTTTTTGGAGTAGAAGTGTTTAATTATGGAATTTTAGATTTTTTTAGGATTGTATTGCCTTTGGTTGACTGTAAATGTTACTAGAACAATGTTTGTTTTGATAGTGACTTTTCATCGATGGTATGTTAAATTGTATCTTGGGTTCCTGGTTACATCTTAGAAATTTTTGACTCGTGGAATGTATGCATCTTGGTAATTATGGGTAGATTTAAGCCTTTCAGGTAGTAGGTTTATTTAAGTGTGCTTGTTTTACTCTCTTGACTTATAAATAAGTTTACCCTTACCTTAAATTCCTTTACTATAAATAACATTCTATGACCTATTAATCTTTGGGTTACTTGGAAACACTTATGGATGCTTGAGTCTTTTGGACCTTTCTCTTAGAGATGTTAGTTGGAAGATCTTAATAGTTAATCTTGGTGGTGCTTATATTGTACTTCCTCCTTAAAAACTATAACTCTTGGCTGTTAAGTCCATTATTGGTAAATTATTTGGTTGCCCCATTGCATTGGATGCCTTTTTAGTGTGGATGTGGTTCCTTGGAGTATAGTTACATTGTCATTTGGTTGCTATGCTGGTGGTATCTTGTGGGGACATGAGTATTGATTAGAAAACCTTCTTTGTTTAATAGGGAGTAAAATGTTACCATCCTAAAACCAAAAAAAATAAAATTAAACCTTAATAGATTCGTAAAAGTAAGATTATACCTCTTTAAAGAGCCTTTCTTGAAAATTTCTTATGAAACTTGTGGAGATCCACTAGGAATGTTTAATGATGCTTGAAATTATTCGGTGAATTTTTTAAATCTCTATGTGATTCATGTTGATTCATTGTTTCCTAGTTCTTATAGAAAAATTAATAATGTGTTTTCTATGTTGAATGTCTCTTGTTCCTTTAGAATCAGAATGTGGTGTGTTGACTTGTATCTCCTTCTTGTAAAAGTAATTTTGTGATGTGCTTGAACCATAATTCTCATCAAAAATTTATTGATAATACGACTCAACCAAAACACCATAAAACTAAAATTGAGGAGATTTGACCTCGGAACTTAACTAATAAACTAGAGCACAGAAAAGGGAAGTGATCCTTGTTTTACCCTTGGTAGATTAATAGAAGAAATAAAATTAAAAAAACCATGTAGAAGAATAGAAGGGAAATCTTGTCCATCCACCTTCCTTGCAAGCAAACTAAATGCTCCCTGCCTATACAGAATGGTGAGACATCATGCCCACCTTAGTGGTGCTCTTTATAACGTAAACTGATGATGTCATAATAGAAGGAAGTTTGTAAGTAAGGAAGCATGAAAGGAATGTTCTTATCAAGAAAAGATATAACTTTTGAATTAATAAGTTGATTTATAAAATGGGTAAAATTTATGTGTATTGAGTCCAATATATAGTTGAGCTTGTAGTTTTTTCACCTACCCGAAATTGTGAAACACTCGATGGATAGTAATGTGTTCTAGTTGTTTATTACTTCTTGTCCATGGATGTATGTGCCTTTCTTGTGGGAGTTTTGGGTCATCACACCCTTATCATCCCGTAGCTCGATGGATGTGAGTTGTGGTCCTTTAGATCGAGACTTATCTACTGTTTGAGAATCAACCTCCGTGTGTGTTGTCTTGTCCTTGGAAACCTAAGTTGTTGTAATTTTAAGGCAACATATGTTAAGGATATAAGATAATTTGGGAAGTCTTCTTTTCCTCATATTTTCTTGTGTCACCTTGTTGTTATAGCCCTTTTTCCCATTAGGATGGAAAGTGCAAGCTGATTTTATTCACCCTTGGATTTGATTGGACACCATGTTACTTGCTCTTCTCCCTAGCAACCATGAGTGGTCCTTGGTGTTCCTTGTGCTCCTTTTTTGGTTATTCTGAGCTTGAGTAGGAAATAAGATAAATAAATCTCATTATGATTTAATGTATGGTGCTTGAATTGATATGTTAATTTCTAGGGGAGATATATATATATATATATATTTGCTATATGGTTGACTTTTTAAGATTTGGTTGGTATGGTATGTTCGATTCCTAAAACATAAGTGTAAAAAAAAATAGACTATAGGAAAACCTTGTGGTCATGAATTTTCTTAGTATTACCATGAAAAATTAATTGTAGCCTCTCAAGTTATACAAGTGCTTTCCCTCAATAGTTCCTTGATTGCAAATGATTGCTGATTTAGGTGTCCTTGTTGATCCACCTCATCCCTTGTGATCCTCAAATTGTGGACCTTGAGTAGAATTTTTCCTCGTGAAATCTTGGCCATGGTTGATTTCTACTAGCCTTGTCTAAACAACAAACTATGAAAGCATAATTTAACCCTGGTGGAAACCTCAACTTCTGTTAATGTGGTATGTGTATCAGTGGGAAACTGTGTGGTCATCTCAAGTTTATGGAAATTTTCCCTGAAATTCCCTTACTTGCTAGTTACTCTTGATGATATTTTAGAAATCTTCTTGTTATATTGTTAGGTGTTGTATCTTAGTTGATAGCAAAAAGTTACTCCTTAGATTCTTATGTTCATAGCCTTGCATGTTGAAATTTTAGAACTCATCCCTTGCAATCTTCCTTCTTCTGTTGAATTATATTGGGCCAAACTAGGGTTCTGTGGACCTACACTTGTTAAAGAAAATAATCCCATAGTGGGAGTGATCCTTTTTCTATTACATTTATTCCTATCTCTCTTTCTTGTGACTTCCAAGAGGAAGTCGAGTCTAAAGGGAGGGGGATGTAGTGCCCAGTTCCCTTTGGCACATTTTATTACTAATCATGAGATTGTAGACTATATGACAGACATTTTTATAGGTTGGATTTAGTATGGTGTTAGATGTCAGATCCAGGATTATTGATTGAATCTGATTATATATGATACATGGTGATTATTAGTGTAGACACTAAAGACAGGTCACACTCCCCTTTTGTACCTCGACCAATAAGCACCCTTTATTACATTTACCTAGCCATGACCCCCTTCACCCCACTAATATTAATTTAATTAATCTAATTAAATTAATTCATTACCCTCACTATAATTATTATTTAAATATCTTATTTAAATAATATCCACACATACAGTTCACTTAGACACCTCACCAAGCCAACTCAACCTAAGACCTATTCTTAGCAAGTTGCTATAACTAACTAAGACTTACCCAAACCCTACAAATCAATGCCTACATTCCCTCTAACCACATTCATGCATGCTCACAAAAATATCTCATTCTAATCTGTGGGATAATGACACGAGATTTAAGGAAATCAAGAGGATCTCCCTAGTTTAGTAAACCTAGGAAATCATGCCTTGACCGATGTCGCTTACCCCTAACTGTCTCCAGTTAAGCCGGACCACCGACGCTTACCCTTTTAACCCCTAAACAACCATATTATAAAGGTTGGAAAACATTGAGAGAAGGTTGGAAAGAAATAACACATCTCAAAGAGATAACGCATCTTCAGAGAGAAAATTCTAGCAAAAACCCACATGCAAGGAAGGAAATTGAGCATCTTCTCCTGCACAGCCATCCCAGCCATGATCTGATCCATCCAAGCAAAGAGGAGTGTACATGCATCCCATGCAGAAGATTTTTTTCAGTTGGTGATCACTTGCAGCCTTCAAACCCCTCATTAGCACCTCCATCCCTCACACACAAGCATTCAAGTCCAGAATCCACGTAAGTATAACATCATAATTTCTTGGTTTATTTCATTTTATCATCATTTTATCATCTCTTGTTTACTTTTCCCCCTATTGACCTTCTCAAATGTTTTCACCTCCATATACCCATTAAAACCTCTCCAAAGCCTACTCTAGTCACCTAATACCTCATCTCGACCCACCAAAGTCCTTTGTGTAATCACAAAGGAGACCACAACTTGTTCTGTGATATTTCCAGATCTCACAGTAACCGGCACTGGTTACACCTAACCACCGTCAGTCATCCCTAACAGACATCGGTCTCTATATTTTCCCACACATCCTAGAATAGAGACCTACCCACCAAATTTCATCTTACCCTCATTTACCTACGATCTATCTGTGACCTCTATCAAACCTATAGAACCCAAAACCAGTCATTTGACCTTTGGATTTTATTCTAGCTTAGTCTATTAGATTAGATCTATTTCTTGTTGTGTTTTTAATTGAGATACCTAAATCATTTCAAAATAAAATAGGATTTACTTTGTTTACAGCATTAAATTTTTTAAAACAGTGGAATGACAGCCATCTAGGAAGTATCACACTTCCTAGATCTAGTATATGCTAGGCAATTCACTGTCCATATTGTTTAATTCCTTCTGGTGGTCTTGCTTTGCATTATAGGTAGTTCTTCCTAGCCAAAAGGAAGCTCTCATGATAATATGTAGATTCAGAAGTCATACACGTGTAACAACCCATCAACCAACATTTGAACAGGTATTCCTCCTATGCCTGTTACCCTATCTGTTTCGTTAATGCTTCAAAGAAATGATCTTAAAATTAGGTGAAACATTTTGGCATGCCCGATGGGACCCATCTAAGGTTCCTTGCATTTCATTCATTCCTAGAAAAAAATTGTGTGTTTGTTTCCCTTTTGAAAAGCGTACACATTAATTTTCTTCTTTGGTAATCCACCTCTTCTTTCTATTTGCTCTAAAGCGAACTTTTTCTTTTGGTGTAATTAAAAAGAACCATTTCTTCATGTTTTCTGCACTGTAGTGAAAGAGCATCCCTCTTCCTCTTCATCTTGTTGTGTCATCCAATTTCACATTTTCGATTTAGGTTTAAAAATAAGTGTAATCAGGTATGATTTATTGCATTAGCTCACATTAATTTAGGGCAACCTATACGCTGGAATTCATGCCCAGCTGATGGTTGACAAACGAATCGTAGAAAAGCACTTCTATCCTTTTCTCTTTCTCTGAGTCTTACCAAACCACACAAAAATTCAAAATACATACATTCTTAAACAACGTCCTACCTGGAAGAAGTTGTAGGTGATCACACGATCACAACACAGTGGGCACCCATCTCGCTGCTCTGTCGTATCATACTTCAGAGTAAAGCCTACCCCCACCATAACATACCTAACACCTCACCTTTTAGATCTCCTTCTTTGTAGGAAGCCATCCTCACCAAAAACTCTATTTCACAATTCATGTGTCAGTCCCTAAATAGCATAAGCTAAACAAACATAATAGAAAAGGCACTCTTAGGATCACATTTTCTTAGTGTTTTTGCTTGGCTTGCATTTTGAGGTGAGAGATCACGTTCGTCACTTTTTTGTTCATCCTTGCACGCTCCTCATCACATCTGGTGTATTTTGGCTTCAAATGAGTGTGCTTGGGCCATATCATCATCATTCTTAGAATTCTGGGTCTAATTCTACATTAGATTTTAATTCACAACCACTTTCTTTCATCTATGTTTCAATTTCACAGTAACTGTCGTCAGTTACCTCTAACCACCATCGGTTATATCCAACTAACGTTGGTTCCAGGTCCTTTTGCTAACTTGCTCAAAAAGACATTTTACTTCACTTTCTTCCACTTATCACAGTCCTTATCACTATCATTATTCCCATTGGTGTTTCAAACATCTTCAGATTTGGCATACCTATCAGATTTTACCTTCTACCTCGTTGTTTACTCACTGTCATTTTCTACAGTAACTGGCAACAGTTACCCCTAACTAGTGTTGGTTTTCCCTAACCAACATCAGTTAGCCTATTTCAAATTCTAGCCACCATTTGGTACTTGATCCACTTTTGTCGTCATATTCACTTGTTACTGTTGTTCTTTGTGTCATTTACAGAGAAGCAACCCTACCTGATTAGTACTGGTTCACATGGTTCTGACCCGAAGACAAACAAGTGCACTCGTATTTTATGCCAGTTGTCAACCAATCCCACCTAGTCCTTCACCACCTTCCATTTTATCACAAGTCATGGATCCCATCTAGCCTATTACTATCGCTACCGGAGATGAGGATTTTGCATGACTCCTTGATCAAAACCCTGTTGCCTTGTAGTTTTACCTTTCCCACTCATCCACTCAAGATGCCTCGGGTCAGTTTATATATAGCATGTTTTTATCTATCCCCCCAACTCTCGTACTCACTCCCGCATCGGCCCCATATGGCTCCATACTACCCACATCCACCTTACCCCTAGTCGTTTCGTAGTTAGGTACTATACCTGCTATGACTGTCACGTCTACTACCTCTGTGGCACCCGTTACATCCACCGTACCCGTGACGACTACCCCAAACACAACCTCATCCACCCCTAATGTCTCACACATACCTGTAGTTACATTACCACCTCCAGTGTCCATGACCCCTACCCCATTTCAGAACATGGTTCTTTCCATTCCAAAATCATTAGCCATTATTGCAACTAGGGTTACCATGACCCTTCCACCCCCATATACATACTACCAACAACCTTTTGTTTCATCCATTATTCATTTTGGGTACGTACCCCCTATTTCACTGCCCTCTTCTACACCACCCTACATGGCAGCCCCATGCACTGGAGTGCCACCCCTGTTATATGCCCAAAACCAATGTTCTCACGCTACAGGAGGCATCCAATCATCACAACCCACCAATGACCTAATTAAATTGATGTTAGAAAAGATGCAGACATTGGAAGCATAAATTTCCGGCTCCTGCAACACTCTCACCTATGATGATATTTTCAACGAGCCTATTCACCCATCCATTCCTATCTGTTCATACCCTGTGCATTGGGAAATGCCTAAATTCAATCGTTTCAATAGCAAAGAAGACCCACAGCAGCATTTGCAGTCGTTCAAACATGGGTGTTATCTGATCACTCATGATGATGCCTTGCTTTTGAGAACCTTTCCCATGTCCCTCACTGGACCTGCATTACATTGGTATAGTGGGTTACCTAAACACTCTATATTCTCATTAAATCAAGTAGCATAAGCCTTTTTGGATCATTTCTCTATCAATATCGTCAAAAATGTTACCATGACCGATCTATATTCCACACATTAGTATGAGGATGAATCTATCACAGATTTTGTCGCTCACTGGTGCAGCCTGATCAATCAACTTACCTTCCAACTGCCACAAATAGAACTCATCAAGCTCTTCACATGGGCTTGCGCTAGACATATCTCCCCAACCTTGTAGGTCCAAACCTTCTGAACATTTGATGAGGCATTCACTATGGCACGAAAGTTAGAGATTCAAGCCATCGAAGAGAAGAAAATCCAATTACGCAATAAGAATTCGGCATTCAAGTCGAATGATACCTCTTCTTCTTCCAAACCACAAACCAATTATTCAAAATCTAAGGGCACCACTAACGCAGTGGTACTTAAGGATCGACCATCTCATCTGTCAAATTAGGCTACCCCCTCATCTAATCTCTGTCTAGAATTTTCAATTCAAATGAGAGCATCGAAAATATACCCCAATTGGGGAACCTTACTCTTCTATCTTAGAAAATCTTATCAAAGCCAGAGCCATCACCCTTCCACCTATAAAACCACACACTGGTTTTGACCCTGCTCACCCCATGTCCGCATGGTATAAAGAACATGATTTCTATAACTATCATCGAGTAAAGGGTCATAGTGACGGCAACTGCATCACTTTCGAAAACACTGTCTAAGAAATGCAAGAGAAAGGCAAGTTAACTATGGATAATCCCAATGCCACCCCCAACCAAAATCTACAAATATTCAAAAAACCATTTTCTAACCATGCCCCTTCATCCAATCAAACCAGTGAGACATCAACTCACGATACCCATACCCATGAGGTTCACACTATCTTTAATGAGGTACCTGTCACCTCCCAATTACCCCATATTCCTTCCATAGAGGAGATCCTAACCTGAAATCCTCCTTCCACATTGGAACCAACCTCCCCTATTCCAATGTTGAGACCATCTCACCCCTGGCTTTACCACTTAGAGAACCTTTACCTACAGTACCTCCTCCACCCATAGAGGAGCACCCAGTACCTCCTCCACCCATAGAGGAGCACCCATTATCTCCTCCACCCATAGAGGAGCTCCCATATGTTCCTCCACTTATAGAGGAGCTCCCATCATCTCCTCCACCTATCATTTCCTCTTGGCAAGCATTCTCCATCAGCTACCTAGAATCCCGCAGACCTCATTTTGGCTCTCTTACCCACAGAAGCTGAAGCTAACCAATTCCCCATCTCTAAGACACATTTTACAAGAATTTCCATTAGGTCCTCACCAACTCCACCTACAGACATTTTGTTCTCACGTTTGTCCAATCATTTAGATTATGTGGATAGGGCTTTACTATGGGGGCACCTCTTACTCCCCATCTCAACACAGATGTAGAGATCCCTCACTGATACCTCCACTATCTACCCAAATACATTTCAACTAATCAAACCAAACACAACCACCTCTATCAAAACCCCTTCCATGAATACCTGTTAGCACTCAAACCACACCCTTACCCATAACCAAACCTACATCTAAACCCAAACCCACACCTACAACATTTGCCTAAACTAAACCTATTACCACTTTAGGGGTCACCCCGACCACCAGCCTTACTCATCCACCTATTAAACTGGATTTAGCTACATCCTCCAACGTCAATACCACACCTACTCTGACACCCAAAGCAAAGAAACAAACTCATTGACCTCATACCTGACCGCACCAATCACACCTGCACTTGTCTCATATGTCTTAAGACCTCAGCTTCCCAACATGGTCAAGCAACCTTCACCCATCCATAAACCAATAACACAACAACCCATTCCTTCCTCACAAACCTCTAACCTACCCAGGCACACAACACGACTTACACCCGCACCTGCAGTCTCTTTACCACCAATACCTCTAATACCCTCAGCTATTACTTCACTACCCACTACACTTCAGTTATTGTCCCTCACACCCCAAGCATGACCTACATCATCTACCTTCACAACACCCCTATTATCCCCTTTGGTAACTTGTCCTCTTCCTCCATCTACTTTTTCTTCTAGACCTCATACACCCACATCACCTTTACCCAAGAAGGTGCAACCCAAAAAAAAGACCCCACTACCCCATAATAAGGTAGTAAAAATAATCACACACCCTCCTACCCATCCATCTATTGTACCCCTACCCAAACAAACATGACCAATACCTAAAACCACACCGGCACCTAAAACTGTAACTCGACCTGTTCCTACTCTTCCAAAAATAGTTCCTCGACAATCAACCACACCTACACCCAAACCCATGTTCACTTCCCATTGTGATCCACTAGCAGGGTCCTATGCCAAAATTTTAACCAACCTCCTCGAGACTTCTGTTATCACATTACCACCACTCTGACCTTATGACCCCCTCAAACCCAAGCCAAAAGGGTTTGACGATACTAAAATTTATGCATACCATCATGTGCCAGGGCATGATGTGGAGAACTACAAGGCCTTGAAAACCATCCTTATCCAATTGTGTCCACCAGAAACCAACTTTGATGATGATGACCTTCTTGACAAGGATCCTATTTCACTGACACCCATTCCCACACTGCCCACTCAACAACCACAACCTCCACCCTCACCACTCCTAGAGCCACCCTCAAGATTTGAAATTAACATGGTTCACATCAGAGAGCTTTCCATGCCACCACCCCAATGTCGTTGCACCCAGCTCACCTCACAAGGCTTTTCTCCTCCAGTAGGTTTTTTCCCTTCATGTCGTTACACCACTCACCCTACACCTTCTCCATTTTCCAACTCCCCTTAAATCAACATGATACACATCACTACACATGCGCAGAAGGGAAAAGAAAAGGCAACTGACCTACCAACCAATCCTATACCCAACATACCATCTGTACCCATACCTAAAATAACTATCTGTGGCCCCATGTACCCCATCTCTAATGGCATCACACATCACACCATGCTCAAAAAACTACACCAATCTCCCCTCAAAATGTTCTTATATGACCTGATCCAAACCTCAGAATCCCATCGTCAAGCTCTCATGGAGGTTCTTCAATCTATTGAGGTTTTACCCAATGACCCTACACCCATAGCCTCCATTATCACACCCCATCATGTAGCCTCTCTCACCAAATTACTACCTTCATCTTCACCCCACCTTGTTCACCAAGTGGCCTCCCTTAGCTTCTCAGAGGAGGAGATCGTGCCACACCAAAATGATGACCCAGACCCATCCCTCTTCATCTCCATCCACATTGATGACATACGGGTATGTTGTGTGATGATTGATGGAGGCACTAGCATTAACATCATTTCATCCCATGCATTTTCTCAAATGTAAATACCTGACAATTTCATGCATAAACATTAGGTCATGTTGCATTCATTCAACGACGCTATCACCTCCACACTAGGTGTTGTCATCCTCCATGTTCGCATGGGCCCCTATACTGTTCTAGAATTGTTTTACATTTTGAAGGGGGAATTCCAATATAAACTGTTAATTGGTAGACCCTGGATCCGTGTCATGGGTTGCATTCCTTCCACTTTGCATCATTGTGTAAAGTTTGAACATGAAGGAAACACTTATACCATTCCAGTCTGACCCATCACCTTTCAAAACATGCGACATGCTTTACTTACCCAATGATGTGCTCATACCTGTCAAGCCGTCTACCTCTGCAACCAATACCACTTCACCTACACCTCCACCTACTAGTATAGCCACTACTTTCACTGCACATACCTCCTCCATTCATACCACTTCTATAACCTCCACAGCTGACCCATTAGCTTCCCAATCTGTTAACTCCACCTCCACATCGACCTCTAACACATCATCCATTCCAGCTACCTACTTACCAACCACTGATCCCTTGGAAGGTTTTTTTCAACACCTCACTCTGGGGGAGTACCACCTATATAGTGTCAACACATTCCTTACTCCGCACAAGTATGGAAGCCTTCACCAACACCCTCGCTATGATCACCATATAGGAGAATGCCTCCTTTATGGTCCTCCTCATCTTCGTACTAGTCTCACCTATGGGGGACTTGATACTACCACTTACACACCTAAACCACCATCACAAACCCACCCATTTTCCGCTGACTTCCAATCACTTACCAATCACCATTTCACCCACACCTTCCTGCACCATTGTGTGGGGAAGGGTTTTGGTTTTGGATTTTATGAGCAAGGCCACCATACCATTATTCCATGTACCACCCGTAAACATAACGACCATAGTGGTATCGGCTTCCCAGAACCTCCTACCAAACAGGCCTGCATTGAACTCATTGAGGACCCTAGCCCTTCTCCACCTTCATCTTCATCACCACCTTCACCCACTCCACTTTCATCACCACCCTCACCGATGGAGTCGATGGATCCTAAATCTATCCCTCCTAACTTTTTTTTTTTTCATAAACACCATTTCCTTAGGGCCTTTGACTTATCAACGCGAAGGCGAGGCCCCTTCCACTCTTCCATTCCTGTATCCTGAAATGATCGATGATGACACACCTATAATTAATGTCATTCAATGTCAGGATGATGAATCCATACTCACCTACCTTGGTGCAGAAGACTCATATATTCATCGGTCGTTACCCTCTGAGACATAAACCATGTTGAATGAATCGACTATCGAGATCAACATTCATACTCAGGATGACCCGCACATCCTAAAGATTAGACAATCTTTAGATGTTGCTGAACATGAAGCCATCACTTCTTTCCTCCGAGATCATAACCATGCTTTCACTTGGTCTTACGTAGACATGCCTGGTATTGACCCCACCATAGTGGTCCACAATATCGTAACCATTCCTGATGCCAAACCTATCAAACAAAAGCTAAGGAAAATGCACCCTCGCATTGCTCTTCTCATCAAAAAAGAACTTCAGTGCCTTCTTTTCATTTCCTTCATCTTACCCATTGATTATCCTCATTGGATTTCTAACATTGTCCCTGTTACTAAAGTGACAGGGGGACTCTGCATTTGCATGGACTTCCGTGACCTTCACCTAGCCTGCCTGAAAGATGACTTTCCCTTGCCCGGTATTGATCAACTGTTTGACCTCACCGCTGTTCATGAGATGCTATCACTCATGGATGGCTTCTCGGGTTATAACCAAATTTTCTTTCCCCAATGGATCAACACAAGACCGCATTCATCACCCCTTGGGGGACCTTTTGCTATCAAGTCATGCACTTTGGCCTTAAAAACATTGGTACCACATATCATCGTGTTATGACTTATATCTTCCATGATATCATGCATCACATATTAGAAGATTATGTGGATGATCTCTTGGATAAATCTAAATGTCACTCTGAGCACCTCGCCATCCTCAAAACCATCTTTGACTTCCTCATTAAGTATTGCATCCGCCTTCAGCCAAAGAAGTATGTCTTTACAGTTCTCTCAGGAAAGCTCCTGGGATTTATTGTTTCCCTCCGTGGTATAGAAGTTGACCCTGCTAAATTCAAGGCCATCCTCAAAATGCCTCTGCCTACTAACCTTCACCAACTTCATAGCCTACAAGGTAAATTACAAGTCCATTCACCATTTCATTTCACAATTATCTGATCGGTGTCAACCATTTCATCATCTTCTTAAGAAGGATGTCTCCTTTAAATGGGATGATGACTGTCACAAAGCTTTTGAGGCCCTAAAACAATACCTTCTCCAACCACCCATACTCATTCCACCTAAAGATGATCAACCTTTTTACCTATACATATCTGTTACTGATCATTCCTTGGGAGCCATGCTCATTCATCGTGATGAACAACACAAGGAGAAGGTGATTTATTACATAAGCCGTACTCTTTTAGACTATGAAACCCAATACAACCATCCCAAAAAAAAATTCTTGGCATTAGGTTTCGTTGCCACCAAACTCCACCATTACCTACTCAACCACAAAACCTATGTCGTGACCAACACCGATCCCTTACACTTCATGTATACCAAACCTTATCAAAATCAGCATGCCGCATGATGGCTTATGCTTTTAGCTGATCTTGACCTCGAATTCATTCATCAAAAGTCCATCAAGGGCCAAGCTATCACCAACCAATTGGCTGACGCACCTATTTCTAGGGATCAACCCTCTAATTTTGACTTCCCAGATGAGTCGATTGCTACCCTTTCCCTGGATGAACCCCCTTACCAAATGACACTTTTCTTTGATGGTTCCAAGTGTCAGCATGGGGGTAAGGCTGGTATTATCCTCATTCCTCTAGATGGTGAACCCATGCCTTTGTCTTTCAAACTAGATTTTAAATGCACCAACAATATTTCTGAGTACGAAGCACTTGCACTAGGTCTCTAAGCCGCATATGCCGTAGATGTCAAATCAATCAACATTTTTGGCGATACAAAATTGGTCGTAAACCAAGTCAATGGTATGTACCAATTTTGTAATGAGATAATTCAAAATTATAAACAACATGTCAACATACTTTTGACCACCTTTGATCGTTACACCCTTCAAACTATCCCACGTTCAACCAACAAATTTACAGATACCATGGCCTACTTAGCTTCCCAAACACCCGTTTCCCTCGCTGATTCCAATATCTTTGTCACCATACAATGCCTCCATTCACCTTCTTATTTACCTCATGATGTTTACTCAATCGAAACTAACACCTCTGACCCAAGTGACCTTTGGTATAAACAATACTCTGACTACCTTTCTTTCTCCATCTTACCTTCTAATCTCACCCGTAACAGACAACGGGCCTTCCTTAAAAATGTCTCTCATTTAGTCATTCTGGGGGGACTCCTCTATAAGCACAGCTTTGATGGTATTCTCTTACGATGCCTCACAAGTTTTGAAATTCCTTATACCATTAAGGAGGTTCATGATGGCATATGTGGAGGTCACTTTAGTGGCCTTGTTATTGCTAAGTGTATTCTTTGCCTAGGCTATTACTAGCCAACCCTTAACCATGATTGTTGTGACTATGTCAAACATTGTGTAAAATGCCAACAATATTCCAACCTTCATCATACACCCAGTCATTCCTTACAGGTCACTCGTGATCTTTGGCCCTTCTCTCAATGGGGTTTGGATTTTGTTGAAGAAATCAATCCCCATTCTTCCCAATGCCATCAATGGATCATGACTGCTACACTCCACAAAATGGGTGGAAGCCATACCACTCATCTCCATGAAAGCTGAGAAAATATGTGAGTTCATTAACCATCACATCATTTGCCACTTTTGTTTCCCTCATCACCTCATCACTGAAAATGGAAAACAATTCAAACCAAAACATTGCAAAAACTTTGTGACGCCTTCGGCATTCAGCTTAGTTTCTTATCACCTTATTACCTACAAACCAACAGCCAAGCCGAATCCACTAACAAAACCCTCAACAAAATTCACATGAAAGTGGTTGACGATACTGGGAAGGATTAACATATGCACATTCCTTTTTCCCTATGGGCATACCACACTAGTATTCACACTTCCACTATAGCCACACCCTTTTTGTTGGTCTATAGTACAGATGTTGTTCTACCTCTCAAAGTCCATATTCCCTCACTCTGCATTTCTCTCCATGACATGCTTACTGATGATGACTTTCATTAGGACCACTTAACACAACTAGATTTATTAGATGAACGCCGTCTTAATGCTCTGGATCACGTCCAAGTTTACCAACAATGTATCAAACATGCTTATGACAAACGTGTTCATGAATGAACCTTCCAAGTCAGTGACCTTATCTTGAAAGAAAATCAACATGTAACTAAAGCAGAAAAAATTAAACGGGGAAAATTTACTCCTAATTGGCTTGGACCATACATCATAACTCATACCTATGGATCAGGTGCCTATCATTTATCTTCACTTGATGGTAAACCTGAACCTGAGCCCCTTAACGCATTGCATCTTTGACCATTCTATTGTTGACTCTTCGTCCTACCTCACCCTTTGTCTCTTTCCAAACTCTTCCCTTGAGTGCTACCCACTCCATAAACCTCCCCAATGATTAAAAAAGAATCATGTGAGTACCCCTCACTTGTTATCTTCTTTTGAATATGTGTACCACGGCACTACACATAGCATGATTCTCATGGATACTTTTGTCTACCTTTAGATGAGATCCCATGGTCATTCCACCTTGCCTTTTAAACAAGAGTCCTATCCTCCACCTTGGTCTTGTCCATGATTTCAAAGACCTCACATGGGACCAAACTCCTTGAGTCAAACTTCTAATAAAAAGATGACTCC
The DNA here is from genome assembly GCA_019776745.2 of Taxus chinensis. NCBI lineage: Eukaryota > Viridiplantae > Streptophyta > Pinopsida > Cupressales > Taxaceae > Taxus > Taxus chinensis. The sequence continues at coordinate 420,271,231 of CM034155.1, read as the reverse complement.
CTCAAAAGGACATCTTCCTCTCAACAAAATTGCTGCTATAAATAGACTGCTCCCTCGAAGGATAGCTATGTGAAGCTTTTAAAAAAAAAAAAAAAAAAAAAACCGAAGCTTCCCACATCAATTAGCTTCATAAAGACCTCAAGGAATACCATATTCATTATCCCATATAAAATTCCCGCATCGATCAGTCTATCAAAACAAAAAACTTTTTAGTCATGGACTTGCCCACTGTGACCTAGGACCCCTTTGCCTAGAGGCCCTGCTACTCAAAACATATAAAACTAACTACCTTTCACCCTCCTTACAACATCCACTCTCATTGTCTCAATTTCCTCAAGGGATATTTTGGGATTTAGACATTTGGTGATCCTGTGACTACCTTCATCTTAGAAAATTTAATCGTGCAATGCCTTTCAGGTCTTATGTTCATCACCCCCTCCAAGGTATGATCTACTCGGTATAATCCTACCCAATCAGGTGGTGTTATTTCCCCCCTCTTATCTTTTAACCATCTTTGTTTACGTTTTGATTACCTTATACAGGACTTGGTCCTCGACACTTACCTTTTAGGTAATCCTCCCCTTTCACCATAATCACCTTCACCTACATCATTTTACCTATAATCTACCTACACCTATTAAACCTAAACCCACAACATGCCCAAAAACCTACCAACTCATTTTCATATTCTTCCCTAGCTCATGGGAGAACTACATCAGCCTGAGGTCCCTTTTTCATTGGGACTATGTAGGCAGCACTCCAAGGGCATGGGGCCCTTGGAGGTTAGCTTGGCCATTTTCTACCCTAAAAAAATTCATCAACCATGCCTAACTCACCATTTACATCACATTTCACTTAGTTCCCCTTTTATAACAAAATTGGAAATCAAGCCACATACATAACAAGTTGCTTACCATAGCATACATTTATTACACCTACCATCTCTCTATCATCACTATGCATAGATTATAGAACATTTCACATATGACCCATAGTATCATTCATTGCCAAAATAATGAATCATAACTAAACCTACTTTTAACTCGACCATGCCTATAACCTGACTCAACCATGCCTATAACCTGACTCGATCCATGCCTAAACCAACCTGACTCAACCATGTCTATAACCTGACTCGATCCATTCCTAAACCAACCTAACTCCATCATGCCTAACTCACCTAATTTCAATCCACATTAAAGTAACAAATCCATATCTCATCTAACACAAGCCATAAACCAATGTCTCATAAACACATCAACACATCACAAAATACCATGTATCTAATCATATAAATCAATAAATGTGTGTCTTAATATATATGTCTACTTCATCATTTCTATCATCTCAAAAATGTTGGCACGCAGGCCAATATACAATACAAAATCTCATCAGCATGCAGGCTGGTCTCATATATACAAAAAGAATGAATGAATAACATACAAAATCTCTTCGGCACGTAGGCCGGTATATGATCAAAATATTCAAAATCACTCATACATCCTCACTGTCTTCAGCACGCAGGTCTGTATGGGATCAAAAATACAACTATCTTCGGCACGTAGGCTGGCATATATATCAAAAAATCACTAGTATACATCAAAAATCAGGTGACCGCATATCAGATATCTCACCGGATGTCCTCCATCTCTGTGTCACCTTGTCACCTTCACCTGCACATTGCCCTTACTTTTCCCTTTTACCCCACCCTTTATCCTGATCCTTTACCCCACCCCACCTATACCCAACCTATTTACCTTACCTTTCCAGACCTCCTCACTTGCCTGCCTACTCTTGTCCTCCTTTGGGGACTCATTATTTTACCCATACCTTGGCCTTACCCATGTCGTGACCTAGATATTTGGACCTGGACCATCGCTAGTGACCTTTGACCTCATGTGTTTGTTATACCTTGTGGCACTGTTACCTATGTTGATTGACCTAATGACCTTACCTAGCCTATTACCATGACTATTTATCCTGACCCTACCTTTGGTGTACCGGAACATACCTAAACGTTCTTGTACCTAACCTACGTTGTGTTTCCTGACCATATCCTATACCTTGGATACCATATTCACTTCAACCTTGTCTGGATACATTTATCAACCTTAGATAATGTAGCATTTTCCTACTCTTCAACCCGGTAGTATGCTACAGTTTATACATGTGCGTGCATTTGAATTTTGCTACCTTTGACCCTGCCCATTACCTAGATTTCCTAAGTAGACCTTTCACCCTTTTCCCTTGTGCCCACCTACCTTTTCCTCACATTTACCTTTTATCAAACCACTCACCACTTCAGCCTGTTACCTCGTTAGTTCCTGGTTTGAGGGGGATCACCCTCACCCACACATGGGGAAACCACATCTTATTTTTGTTAGCGTTGCTTACCAATACAAGCTACGCAACAAAAAGGGGCACAATGTAGACACTAAAATCAGGTCACACTCCCCTTTCATACCTCGACCAATAAGCACCCTTTATTACATTTACCTAGCCATGACCCCCTTCACCCCACTAATATTAATTTAATTAATATAATTAAACTAATTCATTATCCTCACTATATTTATTATTTAAATAATATCCACACATACAGTTCACTTACACACCTCACCAAGCCAATTCAACCTAAGATCGATTCTTAGCAAGTTGCCATAACTAACTAAGACTTATCCAAACCCTAAAAATCAATGCCTACATTCCCTCTAACCACATTCTTGCATGCTCACAAGAAGCTCCCAGTCTAATCCATAGGATAATGACATGAGATTCAAGGAAATCAAGAGGATATCCCTAGTTTAGTAAACGCAAGAAATCCCACCTTGACCGACGTCGGTTACCCCTAACTATTGCCGGTTAAGCCGGACCACCGTCGGTTACCCTTTTAACCCCTAAACAACCATATTCTCAAGGTTGGAAAACATTGAGAGAAGGTTGATGAGCAAGAACACATCTCAGAGAGATAACGCATCTTCAAAGAGAAAATTCCAGTGAAAACCCGCATATAAGGAAGGAGATTGACTATCTTCTCCTGCACAGCCATCCCAACCATGATCTGATCCATACAAGCAAAGAGGAGTATACATGCAGCCCATGCAGAAGATATTTTTCAATTGGTGATCACTTGCAGCCTTCAAACCCCTCATCACCACCTCCATCCCTCACACATAGGCATTCAGAACTGGAATCGAAGTAAGTATAACATCATAATTTCTTGGTTTATTTCATTTTATCATATATTGTTTACTTTGCCCCTATTGAACTTCTCCAACATTTTTACCTCAATATACCCATTAAAACCTTCCCAAAGCTTACTCCAGTCACCCAATACCTCATCTTTACCCACCAGAGTCATTTGTGCAATCACAAAGGAGACCATAGCTTGTTTTGTGATATTTCCAGATCTCACAGTAACCAGCACTGGTTACACCTAATTGTTGTCGATCACCCCTGACCGACACCGGTCTCCGTATTTTCCCACACAGCCTAGAACAGAGACCTACCCACCAAATTTCATCTTACCCTCATTCACCTGTGATCTATCTGTGACCTCTGTCAAACCTGCAGAACCCAAAACCAATCATTTGACCTTTGGATTCTATTCTAGCTTAGCCTGTTATATTAGATCTATTTCTTATTGTGTTTTTAAGTGAAATACCTAAATCATTTCAAACTACAATAGGATTTACTTTGTTTACTGCATTAAATTTTTTAAAACAATGGACTGACAGCCATCTAGGAAGTATCACACTTCCCAGATCTAGCATATCCTAGGTAGTTCACTGCCCATATTGTTTAATTCCCTATGGAGGTCTTGCTTTGCATTATAGATAGTTCCTCCTAGCCAAAAGGAAGCTCTCATGATCAGCTATGGATTTGAAAGTCATACACACACAACAACCCATCAACCAACATTTGAACAGGTCTTACTCCTATTCCTGTTACCCTATCTGTTTCGTCAATGCTTCAAAGAAATGATCTAAGAATCAGGTGAAACAATTAGAGACACTTATATGTGGATGATGATATATTATTGGACATGGATAGTTATGGATGTTTTTAGATATGTGATTTTTGATATTATGAATATATCTAGAAAATGAATATTTTATGATGCTTATATAGTTGTTGATTAAAAATTGTGAATGACGTAGTTGTTACTTTGATGATTGTTGTGATTTATCATATAGTTGATTTTGTGATTTTTTTGTATCATGTTGAATGTTCTGATATGGCCACAAGGCTGAAGGAGGTAATTGCTTGTTTGCAATATTAATAAAATCACAACAATATCGGGGAACTAGAGACTAACCATATTAGAATTCTGGGTGAAATCAATGAGGTCACCATGGCAACTGTTTTGTCTGTGTGTGTGTGTGTGTTTTTTTTTAGGGATTCCCATGAGGGGGATTTCCATTATATGTGACCATGGGATATGTATTTTATTATGTGTTCCTTTTTATTTATTGTTGTTTGTATTTTATAAGTAATGTGTTCCTTCTTTTAATTATTTTAAATGTGGTAGATTAATGTGAGAAATCATATAGTTAAACTTTAATTAAATTAAATTGGGATATGGAATGTAATTAATGAAGTTGTTTATTTTAAATGTTAATGTTGGAAGAGTGTGTAAGAAATGTGTAAGAAGGTGTAAGGAATATGTAAGAGTTAGGTAAGAAAGATTTTGGAAGGTTAAATGCTTCATCTCCTTAAGAACTCGAATTTGTCCTTGGAGGCCAAATCTGGAGGCTTGTGGGACAAGTTAAACTTGTCCCACACCTCTTAAAATGCTTCACCAACCATACCTATGGTTTGGAGGTTAAATTTACGCATTTTTATTTCAGTTTGGAATGACAATTTGTAAGTTTTAATTGCACTTCTCTTACATATTTTAAATTTAGTCCTTTTGGGGTATGGGTTGTGTTGGAGTATGTAAGTTAAATTGTCAATCTTGTTTATTATGATTTGGTGGTTGATAGAAGATAACGGTTGATTTCCTCTTGGGGTTGAGGAAGAATGATGTGGAGAAGTAGGGTCTACATGATTAGGAATTAGAAATGTTATATTAGTAATAAGGACAAGGAGTGAGGTCATAAATATTTTGTGTATTTTATTTGTAAAAAGTCTAAAAAATGTGGAACCCATGTGAAATGATAAGGTTTATCTTATCTTAACATATAAGCTTACATGTACAGATAAGAGTTAAGGTATGGAATATCATTCGTTAGAGTGGATTTCTTATCCTATCTTAGAGATAAGATGGATAAGCCTAGAAGTTCTATAAATAAAGAGGCCACCCCCCTCATTTAGCATAGAAAGAATTAGTGAGAAATATTGTATGAAGTGTGTGAAGGAAGCATCAGTTTAAAGGTGTGTTGAAGAACCCATTAAGAGGTGTAATTGTAAAGTTTCTCCCAATAGTATTGGTGGAAGGCAAGTGAAGTCAATAACACTTAAAGTTCCTCATAGGTGAGATTATAACAATTTCATGTTAATATTATAATTTACTTTGATATTTCAGATTTTTCATCATTCCGTCTTATCATAGTCGATGGTATTCTTGTGTTATGTTTGTTGTTTTGTTTCCAGATTAAATCCACCAAACTAAAGGTTGTGCATTAGTAAATAATCACAACACGAGGAGTTCCCAGTGAAGAATTATCATAGTGCCAGATTGGTGATGACATTTTGGTTCCGTTGCCGGGGATCATTCCTCATTGGTGGATTTTCTGGAGAGATATTCCCACTTAGTCAAAAATCAATTGGAGGGGTAACCTTATTTTTACTGTGTATAGTAGTTACCATGGTAAAAGTCATTTTTGCTGTGAATAGTAGTTACCATGGTAAAGTCATTTTTGCTGGTGAATAGTGTCATTTCTATTTTCTATTATAGTGATTTTAATTATTGGTGCACATAAGTCTTGTTGATTGTACTTTTTGGTTGGTATTTCACTGTGGTTACTTTTGAAAATGGGGAAGATTCCTATTTTTTTAGCCCAATCTAATGAAGATGTTTCCTCTTTCATTCAAGATTTTAAACGATCTTATATTTGTAATGGCCTCATAAGAAGGGAATAATGGACTGAATTTTTTCCTACCTTTTTGGATGTTTCAGCACTTAGGTGGTTTGAAAACATAGGTGATAATGTGAAAAATTCATGGGATTTATTAACTGAAAGTTTTCTTGAAGAATTTGGTGAACAACAGAAATATGCAGATCTCATAATCGATATCACAAAGCTATCCCAAGGAGAGAAGGAGAAGATAAGGGATTATCATGCTCGTGTTCTAGAGCTAAGGAGGAAGCTCGATGCCCAGATCTGGAAGGAAGGATTAGCGGATGGGGTTGATGAATGGTGTGTGATAATCTCCTCTGTAAGCACTTCATTCGTGGGATGAAGCCAGAGATCAGACAAAGAGTGAAGTAATGACCGCCCAACTACCATTGAACAAGCAAAGGAGATTGCAAGAAGGCAGGGAGGAGAAAGCATGGGAAGAGGAGCCCAAAGAAATTGTTGCTAAAGTAGAGCCTACACTAGCACCTTTGGTCCAGAATCCACAACCACTCCCGGTGAGCACAAATATTTCTCCTAGGTACATCTACTGAGTATGAAGATCTGCTCAAAAAGATGGGTCAGTTAACTATTAATCTTCTTCAAGGAAAAGAATTTAGTTCTCAGGGAGGAGATAGAGGTCCAAAAAGAAATATTTTTGAAGTTGTATGTTATGGTTGTTATAAAAAAGGTCATTATAAGTATAATTGTCCAGATAGAGCTTCTACATCTGGTAAAGGAGATAATGATAAAGGAAAAGCACCTGTGAATTTCTTTTGATGTAGTAGATAAGAGTAGAAATAATGAAGTAGATGTGTTTGTAACAAAAAGAAAGAAAGAAAAAGATAATCAAGATGGAAATGATCCTAAGAAGATGAAAGGAGAAACTAGTAAGAAATATAGGAGAAGAAAGTTGGGTGTGCAGGATTTTTCTTATTTCATAGGGGCAAGGACCATACTCCATCTTAGAAGATTTGTCCAAAAGGCTTGTAAATATTACATATGGTCAACTCTTGGCTATGTCTTCTGAGAAGAGGCGGGAGCTGTGAAGTGGACTCAATACTCGACGAAGGAAGGAGGTTGAGGTCCCTGTTTTGGAGGTAGAGGCGGATCCCTATGCTCCACAAGCTGAGGTATTATGTAATGGTATTTCAATTCATGATGTCTTAGTTGATGGAGGTGCTGCAGTTAATGTAATGACCGAGTCTGTAATGAATATGTTGGGTTTAAAAATTGATCGCCCTTCAACACTTATGTTAAGGTCATTAAATAAGGGAAAAACTAAACCAAAAGGTGTAGTTTCAAATGTTGGCAATATCTGTTATGGGTGTTGTATGTGTGGTAGACTTTAAGGTGATGAAAAATGGTACTGTTACATACCCAATGTTATTGGGAAGACCATGGCTAAGGAGAGTTCATGCAAGAAACTACTGGAATAAAAGTTTCATGACACTTGGACGTGGTAGAGAGAGGGTGAAGATAAGTGTGATCCCTTGACATCATAAAGCAGAACCTATGGATTCAAGTGATGAAACTGATGATTGGACATCCTCTGATTACTCTAGTACTAGTGAAGTGGACACTGAAGATGAAGAAAGTGAGGTGGATGTTTCAGTCATGGATATCCTTCCAGTCACACCAACTCATGACCCCATAAAATTATCTGAAGAAGAAGTTGATGATCGTCTCCAACAAATAAAGATTAGTGATGTTGTGATGGAGAGTGAGAAGGAATCCTACCTCCAGCTCTTTCGAAGGTACATACACATATTCACTTTTGATTACATCCGTCAAGTAAGTTGGGTGTAGAACATTCTATTGAGCTGGTAGATGGTGATAAGCCCATAAAGCAAATGCCATATAGAATGAATCCTATTTTTCCAAGACTGTAAAAGAAGAAATAGATAAGTTGCTTGATGCAGGATTCATATTTGTTGTGGAGAATTCAGAATGGGTTTCTCCCATTGTGATCTCAATAAAAAAAGAATGGGAAGCTACGCATTTGTGTTAATTACAGGAAGCTCAATAAGGCAACAAAGAAGGATCATTACCCTCTTCCATTTTCAGATCAGATCTTGGACGAAGTAGCTATCCAGGAGTGCTATAGTTTTGCTGATGGATATAGCGACTACAACCAAATTCATATAGCAGAGGAAGATCAACTGAAGACCACGTTCACCACTCCTTGGGGAACGTTTTTCTTATAGAGTTATGCCTTTTGGGTTGTGTAATGCTCCAGCAACATTCCAGCGTTTGATGAATAGGGTGTTCGAACCCTACATTGGGACCTTCATTAGAGTATTTCTGGATGATTTTTGCATCTATGAGAGTAAGTTGGACCACCTTCACCAGATGGAGACAGCATTTCAAAGGTTAGATGAAGCACAAGCCTCACTAAACCTTACAAAGTGTGTCTTTGGATGTTCTAAAGGTGTTTTGTTTAGGGCATGTTGTATGCAGAGATGGTATTGGTACTGATCCTGATAAAGTTTCAAAAATCAAAGATTTACCATTTCCTATGAATAGAAGTAAGTTGAGATCATTTTTAGGCCATGTGGGTTACTATAGAAGGTTTCATAAGAATTTTTCAAAGATTACACAGCCACTAACCCAGTTCTTGAAGAAGGATGTTACTTATGAACCAGGAAATAAGGCACATGAAGCTTTTTGGACAGCTGAAGGAAGCACTGGTGTCTTCACCTGTTTTAAAGAATCCAGATTGGAGCAAGCCATTCATTGTGTACACTGATGCCTCAGATGCAGCACTAGGATGTACTTTGAGCCAAAAGGATGAAAATGGGAATGAACATCCAATTTACTTTGGGAGCAGCCAAATGAGCAGTGCTGAGGTAAATTATACTGTAACTGAAAAAGAGGCTCTAGCTATCATTTTTGCCATAAAGAAGATTTAGAAATTACTTGCTAGGGTAGAAATTTATAGTTGTAACAGATCATCAAGCTCTAAAATATATTTTCAATAACCCTAACCCATTAGGGAGGATAGAAAGATGGATAATTTTGCTACAAGAATTTGAATTTTATATTATAGATAGGCTAGGAAAGAAGCATGTCAATGCAGATGCACTCTCTCGAGCCTATGATGGTTTTAGGATCATCTTGTGATTATGATGATTTTCCCGATGTAGCCTTGTTATCCCTTGACACAATCCCTAGTGAATACATAGATATTTGAAATTATCTGAATGAATTCAAGTTTCCTAATGGTGCCAATGCAAAGACTAAGAGAAAGATTACTCAAGTCAGTCATCCATATTCTATTTTTGCATGGAGTATTATTTCGAATAGGACCTGATGGATAGTACAAAGAGGGCAGTTGGACGTGATCAAGGGAAGGAACTGCTAGAAGAATTCCACAATGGTACATGTGGAGGGCACTTCTCTGGACAACTTACAGCAAGAAGGATCTTGGATACAGGTTATCACTGGCCCACTCTTTTTAAAGATTGTTATAATTATTGTAAGACATGTGATATTTTTCAAACACATGGTAACCATAAGACTTCATCAACTCCATTATGTCCTATTCTTCCACTTGGTCCCTTTGAAAAGTATATACATTGTAGGTCCACTTCAAACTACCTCATGCCCAAAATAAGTATATTGTAGTTGCCACAGATTATTTAACCAAGTGGGTTGAAGCTTAGGCCATTGAAAACAGCTTCCATGGATGAAGTGCAAAGGTTCATATATGAATGCATTGTCACCAGATTTGGTTGTCCATTAGAAATTGTAACAGATCAAGGAAGCCACTTTATTAATGAGGTGGTAGAAGCCCTAGTCAATAAGTTTTTTATTAAGCACAGGAAGGGCAACAACATACAAGCCAAACACAAATAGACAGGTGGAATGAAAAAAATTTTGTGTTGTGTCAAATTCTAGCAAAAGATGCAGCCTTGCAAGTATATAAATGGGATAAAAGGATTCATGCAGCATTGTGGGCATATAGGGCAACATCAAAGTCAACAATAGGATACTCCCCATTTCAGTTGGCTTATGGAAAATGATCCAGTTCTTCCTATTGAGTTTGATATTCCCACGGTCAGAGTAATGAAAAATGAAAGAATGGGTGAGAAAGTGATTCAGTAAAAGAAAGGTTGGTACATCTTCATTTATTAGAGGAAATGAGGGAAATAGCTAAGGATACAAGCTATAAGAACAAAATGAAGTAGAAGGAATACTTTAATCAAAAGATCCGATGGTCTCCATTTCATGTGAATGACTTGGTTCTAGTATATAATTCCGAGATACAAAAAAAAGAAAGAGAAAATTTATTCCAAAATGGATGGGGCCCTACAAAATAGCAGCTGTGCATGAAAATGGTACGACCGACTGGAGGAATTGGATGGCACTCCCATTACGAAATGGGTCAACCACAACAAGTTGAAGATTTTCTAAGCTCCAGAATAGTCTACTCCGAGGACAGAGTAGAAGCTAGGAAGGGGGAAGATGTCGACACTAAAATTTTCCTCCTTGATTTCTATTTCATTAATGTATGTATGAGGAATAGGATGTGGTTTAAGTATAATAGTAGTAGTGTCTGATAGAAGATAACGGCACCGCTAGTACGGTGCCGCCAATAATGTAGATTACGGTAACAGTCAAAGTACAGTAGGAATGTTGTAAAAAGTAAATATTTGTCGTAAGTGGTCTGGTAATGTTAAAATGTCAAAGTTGGGATAAGTAGAGAAGTAGGGTCTACATGATTAGAAATTAGAAATATTATATTGGTAATAAGGACAAGGAGTGAGGTCATAAATATTTTGTGTATTTTATTTGTAAAAAGTCTAAAAATGTGGAACCCATGTGAAATGATAAGGTTTGTCTTATCTTAAGAGATAAGCTTACATGTACAGATAAGAGTTAAGGTATGGAATATGATTCGTTAGAGTGGATTTCTTATCCTATCTTAGAGATAAGATGTATAAGCTTGGAAGTTCTATAAATAAAGAGGCCACCCCCCTCATTTAGCATAGAAAGAAGTAGTGAGAAATATGTATGAAGTGTGTAAAGGAAGCATCAGTTTAAAGGTGCGTTGAAGAAGCCATTAAGAGGTTGTAATTGTAAAGTTTCTCCCATAGTATTGGTGGAAGGAAAGTGAAGTCAATAACACTTGAAGTTCCTCATGGGTGAGATTGTAACAATTTCATGTCAATATTATAATTTACTTTGATATTTCAGATTTGTCATCATTCCATCTTATCATGGTCGATGGTATTCTTGTGTTATGTTTTGTTGTTTTGTTTCCAGATTACATCCACCAAACTAAAGGTTGTGCATTAGTAAATAATCATAGCACGAGGAGTTCCCAGTGAAGAATTATCATAGTGCTGGATTGGTGATGACACATCCCACATGGATGCACATCATCCTCTTCTCTTCCCTCTCATTTTAAAGTGCAACTCCTTGCTTATTTGGGGGGTTGAAACTTTGTTCATTCCTCTTGGGGGCGCATTTTTTTTGTTGTTTTGGAAGTTTTTTGTGGAGGAAGTTTGGAGTCATTGCATGCTTGAGCATTGCTGGTTTTGGACTACACTTTGACCTCTTGGAAAATCTTGGAACAAACTCCATTATGGAGAGGTAGGATCTTGAACTTGTTTTTAAATGTTTTCTTTCGCTTTGCATGCATGTTTAAATGGTAAATGTGTTTTGTGTTCTTGGATGGTTGGGTGGACTGCTTAGGACATGGTGTAGGAGAAGGCTATGGGGATTTCCAATGGGGGGTATAAGGGATTGCCAATGGCACCAGTTTTATTGTGGAGGGATTTTTGGAGTGGGATCCACCTTGGAAAAGAATCTGCTTGCATTTCTTACACTTGGGGGGGCATAAGGAGGGGTTGGGAGGCATAAGGTTTATGGGATTTGATATGTTTATTGGCGTTATGATTTTGGTGGATGCCCAATTCCAAATAGGGAGACGTAAGTAGTTTCCCTATAGCTCATTGCTCTTGTTGGCTTGCTTGATCAAGCCTATGTTTTGTGTCAATGGTTTCCAATTGTAGTTGTGAACCACTATCCTTTCTTGGGCTTTGTATCTTGTTGATTTATGCATGTGAAATAATTTTTCTTGTTTTTTGTGGAAGCCATTGTTGCCATGAGTTGATTTTCATTCTCTATTTCAATATAGTTGGGACTCGGAGGCTAATGAGGAAGGATGGATTCTCCCATCTCATTGGATGTCTTGGTTGGGTGGAGAGCGTTGCCTTTCCCCCTTCCTTGTTATGATCAAGATGAAAAGATGGAGAAAATAGCATGCTAATGTTTTGGAGAAAGAAGAATACAGTTTGACAGTCCCACCCTTTTGAGAAAATTCATTCTAACCTTTCCCACCTTTAGTGGATGAGTTGTATAATGTTTGTAATGTGAAACCATTCGTATTGATAATGGAAGTTTAAATTTGAAGTGATAAATGTAAAGAGTTGTATTCCAGTCTCTGTTTTTATAAAGAAATGAGAAGAATGTATATGTACTGCTTACTGTATTTGAAATCAAATAGAAAAGTGACAAGTTCTAAAATTGTTATTGGAATATGAATAAAGGATGGAATTAGTTTTCAAAATTGTAATGTGTACTGGATTTGAATAGTTGTCAAAGAATGAGATTGCTGGTTGTAAAGGAAGAATGCATGGGAATGAAAGATAATGTTATATTCTTTAGAAATGTATATCAAAAATTGAAAACAAAAATTCATTTTAGCTTGGAATTGAATGGGTGATTTACTAATAAAATGCATTGAACTATTTCAGAAGCTATACACACATTTAGAAGAAAAAATTGATAACCAATTCAAAAGAAACAGTTCACTATCATGAACTCCATTATGGAATATTCTTTTCTAATAAATGAACAGTTCAGACCTACACTTAGTATTCAACTTTAAAATGTTTTGGATTACATTACGAAGACATTTAGGAATCCAAATTGACAAAGAAAACTTAAGAAAATAACCCCACCATTGCCAAATTTGAATGCAATTCCTCCTTGGGTCATTTTTGTGTCTATTGTCGGAGAAATAAAATTTGAAATCAACGAGAAAAATTAATCTTCTAAAAACAATCTAAACCCTCCTTAGAATAATCCTCCATGTATTTTTGACATGTTGAGTGAAGGAGGAAATCCAATTTAAACAAATTGGAAAGTTGGAAACTGTGAGTTCACAAATTAAAAACCCTGTAGATTTATTTCTCAAAACTAACCACTCAAACTTCATCAATTTCCAAAATTGATGATTCCTGTGCAAAGCGGGCATTGAGATCTTTTCGAAAAGTCTCTGTTTTCCCAAAATTGAGCTTTCTAGCTCAAGTTATGGCCATTTAAAGTTTTACTTCAATTTGGCATTCAAAAAATAAATAAAAAAATTTAATCTAACTATAGAAAACTTTAAATTTTAAACTTTCAAAAAATTTCCCAAAAAGGTACGTGGCCCCCACCATCCCACAACCAATTGGGGCCTGCCACATGGAACCCTAGGAGTGGCGGACCAGTTTGTAAACTTATCCCTTTTGAAAATTTGTCTTTGGAAATTTTCCCTTTTTTTCCCGCCACCCTGCCGGCCCATAGCCAATCACATGCTGACACATGGCACTTTGGGGGTGGAGGTGGGAGGGCGGACCCTTCTTCTTCTTTGGTTGTTTATTTTGGCCTTGGGGAAAGTTTTCTAAATTTATCCCGCGGCCCGCTTCTCTGCCTTCCCCTCGGACCTTGTCCTTTCCCAGGTGCATGGACCCACGCATCCTTTTTCCTCTCTATTCCTCTGTCAGGCACAAAGTGATAAATCCACCTACTGTCCCACCCTTTCTTTCAAATTTTCCACTTGGCACCAATATCTAACAAAATTGATAAACTAATTCAAAAGAAACAGTTCACTATCATGAACTCCATTTTGGAAAATTCTTTTCTAATAAACAAACAGTTCAGACCTGCACTTAGTATTCAACTTAAAATTTTTTTGGATTAGCATGATAAGACATTTAGGAATCCAAATTGACAAAGAAAATTTAAGAAAATAACCCAATCATTGCCAAATTTGAATGCAATTCCTCCTTGGGTCATTTTTCTGTCTAGTGTCGGAGAAATAAAATTTGAAATCAATGGGAAAAATTAATCTTCTAAAAACACACTAAACCCTCCTTAGACTAATCCTCCATGTCTATTTGACATGTTGAGCAAAGGAGGAAATCTAATTTAAACAAATTAGGAAGTCGAAAACTGCCAATTCACAAATTTAAAACCCTACAGAATTCTTTCTCAAAATTAACCACTCAAATTTCATCAATTTCTAAAATTGAAGATTCTTGTGCAAAGGGGGCATCGAGATATTTCTAAAAAGTCTTCGTTTTCCCAAAACTGAGATTTCTAGCTCAAGTTATGGCCATTTGAAGTTTTACTTCAATTTGGCATTCAAAAAATATAATAATAAAATTTAATCTAACTATAGAAAATTTTAAATTTTAAACTTTGGAAAAATTTCCCAAAAAGGTCCGCAGCCCCTACCATCCCACAACCAATTGGGGCTTGCCACTTGGCACCCTAGGAGGGGCGGACCAATTTGTAAGCTTATCTCTTTTAAAAATTTGCCTTGTGAAATTTTCCCATTTTTTCCCGCCACCCCGCCGGCCCACAGCTAATCACATTGTTTGACATGTGGCACTTTTGGGATGGAGGCGGGAGGGTGAACCCTTCTTCTTCTTTGGTTTTTTTTTTTGGCCTTGGGGAAAATTTGCTAAATTTCTCCCATGGCCTATTTCTCCGCCTTCCCCTCAGACCTTGTCCTTCTGCTAGTGCGTGGACCCACGCATCCTTTTTCTTCTTTGTTCCTCCGTTGAGCGCAAAGCGATAAATCCACCCGCCACCCGCCCTTTCTTTCAACTTTTCCACTTGGAACCAAGATCTGACACGTGTCACCATAGGGATCCGTGAGGGGTGTGAAATGTTTTGTGCATTTAAGCTATGCGATGGGAAAATTTCCCTATACCACCCCGTGACCCGCTAATCCCTCCAAAGTGCATTTCCCCTCATCTTGACACGTGTCCCCCTTGGGGAAAATTTTACCCCAAAACTACGCTTGCTCATATCTTGAGTTTCTAGAGGAGTTATGAGGACTTCTTTATGTCACCAGAAAGGTGAGAAAATTTTCTATCCATTGGGAATGGTTTAGGGAAATTTTGGAAGCACTAAGAAGAGGATAAATCTAGTTGAAACTCTAAGCCTGTTAGGTAGTTGGGCATGGGGGAAAATTACTCCCGGAACCTAACTAAAACTTCTAGCCCTAAGTTTTAGACCTTGTGACCTCTGTGAATTGTTAATAAAAGAGAATTTTTTTCTTGTGGTTTTGAGTTGTTCTGGAATCTATTAGTGCTAGTTGATGCCTAGAAACCTAGTTGTAGACACTCCTAATCAAGTGCTGGGAGTGGGTAAGTGAGACCTTACTATGTTAATTTTAAATATGTATTCCTTTCTCATTGTAATTAAACCCTGCTCTTGTCTTGATCTTGTGTAATTAAATACCTTGGGTATTTAATTGTTTTGGGTCCCTTAACCCTAAAATTTAATGAAGAAATATTTTGTTAAAATGTCAATGTAATCAGTAATTAAATTAATCCCTAGGGAGATTTGAGCTAGGTGTGGACTTATTGCTCTTGTTTCTTTTAATGTGGAATCAGTAATTATTATAATGGAAAAGTTATCAGTTGAATTTAATTGTCTTTGAGACCTTGGTCGTTAAATCCTAATCATAAAAAATAATTCCATAATTTTCTAACTAAACCTAGGCTGTTCATGGTTCTCAAGTGGGTTTTTTTAACTGGGCATTACATAATGGGTCAGGTTCAAAGGTAGCAATTATCAAACACACGCACATGTATAAACTACAACACGGTACCAGGCTGAAGAGCATGCAAACTCTATATTGTCTAAGGTCGTTAGGTTTATCCAAACAAGGTTGAGGTGATTCTAGTATTCAAGGTATAGGATATGGTCAGGACACACGATGCAGGTCAGGTGTAGGAATGTTTAGGTATGTTTCAGTACAAAAAATGTTGAGTCAGGATAAACGATCACGGCAAGAGGCAAGGTAAGGTTAGTATGTCCATCAACACATGTAACAGTACTACAAGGTATAGCAAGCACATGAGGTCACAGGTCACTAGTAATGTTCCAGGTCCCAGAAACTAGGTCATGGCATGGGTAGGACTGAGGTATGGGTAAAATAACGAGTCCTCGAATGAGGACAAAGTGAGGGGGTAAATGGTAAGGTCAAGAAGATAAAGTGAAGTGTCTAGGTGAGGTGAGGGTAAGGTAAAAAAGGATTTAGGTCAAAAATTGGGGGCAAGGGGTAGGAAAAGTACTAAACAGGTAAATCGATGACAGTTTAAAGGAACCAATACTGGTCAAGATGGACTAACCATGGTAAGCTAGGGCACAAGACTGATGTCAATTATGGTAAAACCATCACCAGTCAAGTCGGGTAGGTTATAAAAGAAAAATTTGCCATTTTTTTAAAATCATGTCTTTTATCGAATTGGGGAAAATGACAAGTGAGAGAGGAAAAGGTGGAAAGTGACAGAGTGAGACAGAGGACTAAGTTGGTGAACCACGTGGCTGGTGATAGTTGGTCGATAGGTGGATCCACGAGCTGGGATGGATCAATTTGATTTGATTGATTAGGTGGAGAGCGAGAGGTCATTTGGTGATGGCAGAGGTAGGAGAGGGATCGAGGGGACCACCACTGCAGTAGCCAAAGGTGCCACCACGCAGACGGCAATGTGATGAGGTAGGATTCAATCTGACTCTTTATTTTGTTGATTAGATTTAATTAGAGGTCGGGTGGGTGAAAACTAGTTTTGTGGGGGGGGAATGAATTTTGAATTGTGTGAGGGAAAATCAATTAAAATAAGTATGAGGAGAGAGATGATTAGGTGAAGGAGGGGTGGGGAAGGGTAGAGGGGGGATTTGGGTAGGATTGGGTGGGTAGAAGGGAACAAAAGAGAGTTTATAGGAAGAAGGGGGGCTAGGGCATCGTGGTTTTTGATGCGACAGTGACTTGCATTGGTTGAGGGTTAGCCGGTGTCAGTGGGAGAGAAATTGTATTGGTCACAAAACAGGTGACCAATGTCGGTTTATGGGGGACTGGGGTCAGTTATGGGTAACTGGTACCACTCATGGTTTGGGGAAAAAGGGGCCAAAAGGTGTCCTAGGTTGGGTGGGTCAGGTAGGGAGGGGTAAGAGAAGTGGTTTCAGTGAAAATGATAACATAGGTAAGGGTGGATCTATTAGGTAAAATGTATAGATGTGTGGGAAAATAGGTAAGGTCAGGGAGTGGGTAGAAATGGAAGTAGGTGAGGGGTCGGTATGTGTGTAAATAGGTAAGGTGATATTGGGTTGGGTAGGTTTAGGGTAGGTAGGTCAGGTGGTTAGGGTTGGGTTGGCTAAGTAGGTAGGTTAGGGTTGGGTTGGGTAAGTAGGTAGGTTAGAGTTGGGATGGGGTGGAGGGTAAGCCATGGGATAAATGGGTAAATAGAAAAGTAAAGGAGTTAGGGTAATGGGTATGGGTACGGATGAATGTAGATATGGTCATGTTTTAATAATGTGATTGTTTTGTTGGATGCAGGTGAGAGATTAGTTGAGGATGCGAGACAGGGTACTACCCCTTCTCATGACAGTTCGTGGGGCAATGACAGTCAAGGAGTGGAGGCATGTCATAGATGTTGGCCTGAGTGGGTTCAAGTGCTAGTGGCATGTAGTCCGGTAGCTGAGTGTGATGGTCGCTCTCATCAATAGATGGGATTTCGCGACCAACACGTTCCACTTACCGACGGGGGAGATGTTAGTCACCCTGGAGGACATGTATAGGATCTTACGTTTACCCATATTGTGGATGCAGGTATATTCACTCTCCTCAGAGGAATCTGAGGAGCTGATGCTGATGGTGTCTAGTGAGGGAATAGTAGAGCTGACATTCCACAACACTAGCTTGAGCTTTGGAGAGATGTACCTAGCCCATTCGGAGGAGATGAGGCTAGTAGTTTTATTGATGGAGGTAGTCTATTGTTTTACACTGCCAAATGTAGAGGGTGGGAGATTCCCATGATCATTGATGGGGGTACTACATGACATGATTATGGATAGGACCTACTTCGTATGGGCACCAGCATTTGTAGTGTAGCCAAATAGAGAGCTTTGGGCATATGGGTGGCTTTGTAGGTTCAGTCTGTGTTGCACGTTTATTCTTCATTGTTGGGCTTACGATCACATTATTAGTGTTCATCCGATTGGTATGCCTTGGGCAGATGCATTTGAGCATGGTTTTTTTTGGGTGGGTTATATATAATGGGTGGCTATGATAGGAGAGCATCGAGAAGGTAGGGTTCGACATGATGTAGCACGTTATAGGTAGTTACTAGAGGGATTTTCCGGTATGGACATTATTTGGAGAATGTATGTGGGCTATCCTTTATATAGGTAGATGGTCGAGGAGTTAGATGGCCTGTAGATACTCAGATTGATTAAGAGGCATCATACAAAGGAGCATGAGATGATCCTAGTAGATAGGGTGTGACAGTAGTTTGGATTACTGCAGGATATACCACCACCCTTCCCATAGTACCAGAGAGATGATGTGGAGAGACCACTGCCACTTCCATAGCCGACAGTACCTACCGGGAAGGAGGAGCAGGTTATAGACCAGCTAATTGATGATTCTAGAGTGATGGAGAGGTATAGACAGTGGTGGGTAGCTCATCTATGAGCAGTACCTCCCAGGTCGGGGCAGCCAGATTTAACCACCATCATTGTGCAGAGAGATGCCCTACAGGGGTAGGTCGCGACCTTGATTACACAGTTGGGGATGGTACAGGAGTAGTTAGTAGCTTCGGAGGTAGAGGTGGCCACATTGCATGCACAAGTGGCCAGTTTATAGGCCCAGATGGCCTAGGGTAGAGATAAAGAGGGTGATGATGAGCATGTGGCTGCCCTATAGGCGCAAGTTATATGTTTACAGGGCCAGTTGGCCATTGTACATGCACAGGTATAGGCACAAGGTGTGAGGCCAATGGCACCTCCACAGGCACCAGGATAGGGTTCCAGTTCATAGGAAGGTGCAGGATAGGGTCCCACAAGACAAGTACAAGGGCCGAGGCCAATGGGTCCACCATAGATAGTACCCATATCTAGGTTACGGGATGCCTTAGGTGAGGCCAGATATTACCAGGATCAGTTGATGCAACGAGGATATATTTTCTATCTTATGGAGAGTACATGGCACAGCAGGCCTCGAGTGAGAGGACCATATCCTATACCCACAGCGTGGAGAGCATAGGGGGCCATCAAGCCCTAAGACAGGATTAGGGTGAGGCCACCAGCTCACGGAGGCCAGCTCCATGTGATGTACGAACAGGGACCCAGCCATGCCCCATACGAGGCAATGAGATGTTAGCATGCCGCTGTACAGGAGCCAGGGAGGAGACAGGAGAGACTAATATGGAGGATATCTAGCAGGATGATGTCAGATGTAAATCCCTCCATTTTGATGTATTTGATTCATTTTTTATATATACTGGCCTGCGTACCAAAGAGAGTGAGGATGTACGAGATTGTTGTATATTTTGGATCATAGATTGGCCTGCGTGCCGAAGATGGTGAGGCTGTATATGAGAGTTTTGAGAGATTTAGTTATATACGCCGTCCTACATGCCGAAGATATTTGAGAATTATGTATATGGAGACACATGTTTGGATATTTTTATTTATAGAGATGATGATGATTATGGTCATTATGTGTTTGTGTTGATAGTATTTTATTATTATGCATAGATGGATTCATGATAAGTGTGTTAGGCATGGTGGAGTCAGGTCCTAGGCATGGTGGAGTTAGGTCATAGGCATGGATTGAGTTAGGTTTTTAGGAATTGTGGAGTTGGTTTATAGGCATGGATGGAATTAGGTTGTGGTCTAGGAATGGATTGAGTCGAAATTGGTTGATTTTGTAATTCATTAATTTGTGCAATTAATGACGATAAGGGTTATGTTTGAGATGTTTTATAGTAACAGGCATGATAATGGTGAAGAAATGGTAAACGTAATGAATGTATGTTTGATGATGATAAAAGTGTAAAGAAATTCATTGTTTGTTTGGTTTAATTCCCAATTATTGATATAAAAAAGGAATCCAACCAGGGTAGATTATGATTTAGGAAAATAAAAGGTGAATTGGTTAGGGTAGAGAGTGGCCGAGCTAACCTCTAAGGGCCCCATTCCCTTGGAGTGCTGCCTACATAGTCCCAGCAAAAAGGTACCTTAGGCTGATGTAGTTCTCCCATAAACTAGGGAAGAATGCAATGAGGTATGAGTATGGCTTGGTAGGTTTTAGGCATGATTTATTTTAGGTCTATTAGGTATGGGTGAAGTGTGGGAACATTGATATAGGTGATTTTCAGTTGATTGTGGTGAAGGAGAAAAATTACCCAAAGATAAGTGTTTCGCACAGAATGCTTCCGTTCCTGGAATAGATTTGCTTCTATCCTTTCATTCCTTTGAGAAACAGATAAGGGTTAGGGCTACAAGGAATACCTGTTGAATGTTGAGAGGGTATGCGCGTACCGTAGAGAAAGATCAAATCGATTGCAAAGAACTCTTTTTTGTCTAGGAAGGACTACCTGCAAGTAAGAATACAAGACCACCAGATTCTAATTAGACAATAAATGAGGGAACTGCCTTGGGCCCAGGAAGCATTAAACTTCCTTTCGAAGGTGGTCAGTTCCCCTGCTAATATGAATTAACACAAATTATTGCAAAATTACAATTTAATTACCTTGTTAAAACAATAGAGGAAAGGGCTAGTTTTGGTTTTGAATCACAGTGACCGATGCCGGTCACTGTCACCAATACCAGTTTCTACTAACAGATATCGGTAAGGGCAGTGGTTTAGGGGCTTTTAGTGAAGGTTAGATATAAGGTGGCTATGGTGTTTATAAGGCTAGTAAATGATTGGGGATAGCTAATGGGTTGACGGAGAAGACTCAGAGAATATGGGTGTTGTTCTTGGGGCAATGTAAGGGTAGAGGAATGACAGTTAGATGTAGGGTGTTACCGGGTAGTGGATCTGGGAGTAGACTTATAATTATTGTGACTCAGAAATCCAAGAAATGTTATTAAAAGAACGTATAAGACACTACTTACTAGTTCCTGATGAAGATATCAAGTCCAGAGACTGTGATAACGAAGGCAGGGCTCAAGTAGGATGATCGAATAATCAAATATGAGCTATCTTCTCTCCCAATGCTTGGATGAGTGTCACAGGGCTCAGGTAGGATGATCAGATAATCAAAGATGAGCTCGATATCGGTAGGGGCAGTGGTTTAGGGGCTTTTAGTGAAGGTTGGATATAAGGTGGCTATGGTGTTTATAAGGCTAGTAAATGATTAGGGATAGGTAATGGGGTGATGGAGAAGACTCAGAGAATATAGGGGTTGTTCTTGGGGCAATGTAAGGGTAGAGGAATGATAGTTAGATGTAGGGTGTTACCGAGTAGTGGATATGGGAGTAGACTTATAATTACTGTGACTCAGAAATCCAAGAAATGTTATTAAAAGAATGTATAAGACACTACTTACTAGTTCCTGATGAAGATATCAAGTCCAAAGACTGTGATAACGAAGGCAGGGCTCAGGTAGGATGATCAGATAATCAAACATGAGCTATCTTCTCTCCTAATGCTTGGATGAGTGTCATTGGGCTCCGGTTACTCAGTTGCAGTCTTGGGCTTGATGTCCTTCTCTGCAAACTCCTCTCTTTCCTTCACTTGTCTCTGCTTGGCCAAGTGAAATCTGGGTTCTTCCAATGACTTCCTATATTCAGATCAATGAAAATCTGGCCTCTTGTTTTTGGTTGGGGGAGGTCATTTACAGGGAACCAATGGCGGTTACGTAACTGACGGCGGTCGAGTAGGAACCGATGTCGGTTAACTCAAAGTGGGCTATTTTTAGTAAAATAGCCAACTTTCCCTCCTATTCTCCTAATGAATTAGTTATGGGCTTGGTCAAGTCATTATTAGGTTGATTTTAGTGTGGGTGAGGAGTAATTAGTCATGGGTGTGGATGTAGACCAAGTTATAGGTCTTAATTAGGTTAGTTTAGGGTTAGGGCTAGGTCATGATGAGGTGGCAAAATGTGGTGGCAAGTTTGGAGATGTGGATTTATTAAATATAAGGTAATTAATAAATAATTGTGCAAGGTTTAGGTGGTGAGGCTAGGTTGCGAAATGGGATGCGGGGCACGGGGGGTCGTAAGACACAAATTTTGTTGTCTACATTAGCCCCTTGTTGTCGTGTAGCTTGTCTTGTAAAGCTGCACTGACAATAATAAGAAGTGGTTACTCCTGTTAAGGGTATAGGAAATCCCCCTCAAATCTATCACAGATTGAGGGTAGCGTGAAATCAGGGATAGGGTTGATAAAGGGTAAATGGTGTTGAGATGATGGTAAGATGGTGGGGTAGGTCCAAGGAAGCAGACGCACGTTGAAATGTAATAGTGGGACCAGGGTACATGATTTGAAGAGAAAACAAGCAATTCATAGGCAAAGGTTGATAGTTTATCCAAACAAGGGTGATATAATCCTGGTATCCAAGGCATAGGAAGTAACTCCAGGGGATATAATGGGTAAGGTACAGGAACGTTTAGGCATGTTTGGTAGTACCAAATGGTTGGTTTGGTTGACATAAACATCAGAGTCTTGGTCTAGGAAAAGTTGGTTGACTGATCAAGTCAAGTACCCTAATCATGCTAAAACATGAATAGGTGAGCTCGATAATTGGTGGATAAAATTGTAAGTTGCAAGTTTTGGGCGAGGTATTTAAGTGGTGCGGCCTTAGGTCGGGTCTAATTGGTTGGTTGCGGCCTTGGGTCAGGCCAAATGGTTGGTTGCGGCCTTGGGTTGGGCCAAATAGTTGGTTGCGGCCTTGGGTCAGGCCTGATTGGTTGGCAACGGCCTTGGGTCAGGTCTGATTGGTTGGTTACGGCCTTGGGTCGAGCCAAATGATTGGTTGCAGCCTTGGGTCGGGCCTGATTGGTTGGTTGTGGCCTTGGGTTGGCCAAATGGTTGGTTGCGGCCTTGGGTCGGGCCTGATTGGTTGGTTGTGGCCTTGGGTCGGGCCAAATGATTGGTTGCGGCCTTAGGTCGGGCCTGATTGGTTCGTTGCGGCCTTGGGTCGGGCCTGATTGGTTAGCTGCGGCCTTGGGTCGGGCCTGATTGGTTGGTTGCAGCCTTGGGTCGGGCCTGATTGGTTGGTTGCAGCCTTGGGTTGAGCCAAATGGTTGGTTACGGCCTTGGGTCGGGCCTGATTGGTTGGTTACGGCCTTGGGTCGGGCCAAATGGTTGGTTGCGGCTTTGGGTCGGGCCTGATTGGTTGGTTGCGGCCTCGAATTGGGCCAATGAAGTCAAAAAAGGCTATTTAGCAAAGGAGGGTATAGGCCATGTAGTGAGAAAGGGAGATTGGTGAATAAGGGCAGAAATTGCGGTAAAATAGGGATTAAACCGATATCGGTTAGCTATGACCAATATCGATTAGATGACCGATACTGGTGGTTTAGGGCACAACATAACTGATATCGGTTATAGGTAAAAAACCTATAAAAAGAAAAATATAACATGTCATTGTCACATTGTCAATTTGATAACCAATACAGCTTTTCTAGGTCTAAAATTGATTTTGTTGAGTTTGTATGTTGAGTTGGCAGTAGTTGAGTGGAGGAGTGAGTGATTGGTAGACCCCAGCGAGTAGGAGGCAGAATTTGATTGGTGGAGGACCCAGCAGAGGAGATTTATAGCCATGGCACAGCCAGGAGGAGAAGGAGGTGCTGGACCAGTTGGACCACCACCACCTATCCCACCACGATGACGTGTAGTCGTACCGGTAGGTTCTAAACCTCTAATTATGTGAATTTAATGATTTGAAGTTTAGATTTGGGTTTTGGGTAGGAATCCAAAATTTAATGAAATAATGAATAAATAGATGTAATTTGAAAAATGGAGTGGGTAGGTAGGTTAGTTAGGCTAAAACGGTAGGGTGGGTAGGTTTGTAGGGTTTTTCAGTGGGTATAAGGGTAGAAATAGGCAAAAAGATGGTTTTGGGGGCCGCAGCGGGTTCGGCTCTGGACGTGGATAGTGACTGATGTCGGTCACTAGGCGACCGGCATCGGTCACAAAATATTTGCACAAAGTAGAGTTTTTATTAGACCGGCATCGGTCGTATGTCGACCGGCACCGGTGTATAGGTGCTGGGTAGGGGACCGGTGGCGGTCAAGGGTGACTGGTACCGGTCATTAGTTAGGTTTATTTTGGTTTTGTTTTGTTGTTGTTGGTGTTTTGTGTTTTGTTTGTTGTTTGTTGTTTTTGTTTTGTTGTTGGTGTTTTGTGTTTTGGTTGTTGTTTTGTTGTTTGTTGTTTGTTGTTTTTGTTTTCTTGTTGTTTTTTTTTTGTGTTTTATTGTTTGGTTGTTGTTTGGGGTGAAGAGGGAGGGGGTAGACTTGATAGGAAAGGTGATTTGGTGGTGGTTGTGTGGTTGGTTCGGTTAGGATAGATTAGGTGTTGGGTATGAATTAGGAGGTGTTAAATTGGTAGGGGCATAGTTAGATGGTGATAGTAGATCGGGGTGGTTGGTAGGGTGTGAGATAAGGAAAGGGGATATCGTAGATGTTTTAGGGTAAGATAGGTGGGTGTAGATGTGTGTTATAGAGTCAGGGTGTGGTCGGGTGGGTAAAAGGGGGTATAGAGGGCTAAAGTAGTTGTTTTTGTAAAGGGTAGGTCTAATGAAGTGGGTTGTTTTTGCAGGCACGTCAGCAGCTTACGATGCAAGATCGGATGCCCCTGCTATTAAGATGGATGCGGCCACATTTTTCCACAGCGCAGTGGGCCATTATGCACGAGGTGGGACTCGGCGGAGTCCAGCGGTATAGGGCTGTGGATAGGGACCACAGCCTTATGGTTTCCCTCATCGAGAGATGGGATCCGGCAACCAATGTTTTCCATCTCCCTACTAGAGAGATGACTATTACCCTAGAGGATGTGTATCACATCCTGAGACTACCGATCGTAGGGGAGGCAGTATTCCAGGTAGATAAGGAGACAGCTATGGACAGCATTCTTCAGGTATTTGGGGATGCAGCCGCATTATTGACTTATCATAGTGTGAGCATTGCCTATGGTGATATATATCGCGCACACAGACATGAGACACGGCTGGCTGTGTTGATGATGATAGGTATCACATGCTTTTCCCTCCTGGACTCAGAGGGAGGCTGCTTCCCACGGGCTTTGATGGGATTGCTGCATGGGATGGTAGAGGAGCATATGTGCTATGCCTGGGCACCAGTATATCTGGTGCAGTTATACAGAGAGCTATGGGGTTATCGCCAGATGAGGCGATTTGGGATTTTCTCGACATTTTTTTTACACTGTTAGGCATATGAGCACATCATATGTATATGACCAGTAGGGCTGCCCCAGTAGCCAGGGCCACAAATTGTATACAGATATGGCTTTCAGATGTGGTTGGGGGTCGTGGGCCAGCCACGAGCGGTGCTCGCAGGACGGGATGTGGCCTACTACTGTCATATGTTAGAGGGCTTGACCACGCTACACATTGTATGGAGGCCCTACAGAGGCCATCAACCCCGAGGAGGAGCCCTAGCACAGATGCGCTGGATCCAGTATACTTTCTGGATAGCTGGACAGAGGCCTGGAGAGCATAAGCGGATACCCCTAGAGAGGGTACGATAGCAGTTGGGGCTGTGATAGGATGAGCCCCCTCCCTTCCCATAGTACCGGAGGGATGATGTAGAGGCCCCACTACCTGCACCGCAGCCCGTTGACCCAGATTGGGTAGCAGAGAGGCTGGCAAACGATACAATGGACAATGACGTCGGGTGCACAGGTTCATTTTTGGTGTGGTGGGTAGGGCAAAGAGAAGCCAGGAGATCACAGCCCGCACAGACAGATTTGGTGGCGGTTATAACAGAGAGGCACCGGCTCGTAGGATAGGTGCAGTTATTACAGGGGCAGCTTGCTACTACATAGGCACAGATCGGGATACTACAGGGGCAGTTAGCCCAGGCACATGTGTAGGCACAGGTACAGCCACAGGCACCACCACAGGCACCGGCACAACCACAGGCACCACCACAGGCACCGGCACAGCCACAAGCACCACCACAGGTACAGGCACAGGGTGTACTGGTAGGACAGGGGCCACTATTACTAGGAGTCGGGGGACCAGCCCCAGCAGCCATGGTGGCACGGGCCCACTAAATGGAGGTGAGAGCGGAGGCCCGGTATTATCAGGATGTCCTTGATGGTACCGGGGCTGACTATCAGCCATATGCGGCACACAGAGCCAAGACCTCTCGGAGCCAAAGATCCCATGGGGTACAGCCACAGCCAGGGGGTCAGTGACAGGGAGGAGACGAGAGCCAGCACAGGGACCAGCAGGGAGAGGCGCTGAGGGTGGTGGGGAGAGCTGAGACACCCCTGGAGTGGATATGGTTTTTTTTTGGCTATTGGATATAGACACCGGTCTGCGAACCGGTTATGTTTATAGATGCCTGTGTGCCTATATATGATTTATTATTCATTCTTGTTGTATATACCAGCCTGCGAGCCGAGTACAGGTTGTATAGTTGATACCGGCCTGCGAGCCGAGTATATTTTTGATATGAGAGACTGGCCTGCGAGCCGAGTCGAGATTTTGACAGTGATTGCGGCCTACGTGCCGGCTTTGTATTATTTTGAGTTGAGAGAGGCCCCCATGTAGGGGAAGTTGTATATTTAAACATTGATATATATAGAGATGATGATTTTGATCCACATGGTGTGTGCAAAATGTTTTATGTGTTTTGTCGATGGTTTTTGAAATTTAATGTGTATAGATGATGAGTTAGATCCAAATGGTGTATATATTGATGGGTTTGATGTAGATATTGCCATGTCGTCGTATTTTTTTTATGGTTGTTTTATTGTAGCTAGATGATGTTGATGAAATTGTGATGATATATTGATGTGATTTTGATGACAAATATTGATAATGGTGTCGTTTTGCAAGAAAAAGAGGCGGGCGCCACAAAAAATTGCAAAAAATAAAAAAAAAGGCCCAGGTTTAAGAAAAAGGAGGCATGTGGCCAATATCGGTTAGCTAACCAACGTCGGTAGATTGTGGACTGATATCGGTTAGGTAATCGATACCGGTTATGCCAAAATGAGCTTTTCTAAAAATAGAAAAGCTTGGGCAGAAACTTAAGTTCTTATTTTTAGACTCATGCAACAAGTTAAATACGTGAATGCGATGTTGTTTGACGACTGATACAAGTAATTGCATGAAAGAATTGAGTGATAAGGAGGAAAGAGACAGGTAAAGTGAGTGTGGGCTGAGATTAAGAAGGTAGAAAGGTAAGTTATATTTGAAGAGGGTGATGAACATGGCTGACGAGGAGAAACATCTAGCAGGCAGGGACGAAAGGGAAGACAAGTTCCACCCCAAGTTGCTGCATCCCGAGAGGTAGACTATTAGGTTGTATTTTAATTCTTGCATGTTTTGATGAATAGGATGAGAGAAGGTAAGAGGGTAGAGATGAGAAAGAAAAGGTGATAGGTAAGGGTTTGGAATGGGGTGAGTGTTATGGGGTAGGTAAGCGGGGGTTTCACGTATGTTTATAGGCATAGAGAGGAATAAACGAGAAAAATAATTATCATAGGTGGTATGTTTTTTAAGCAGGTTGTATATGTTTGACAGTGACCGGTATCGTTTAGAGATAACCGGTATCGGTTAGTAAACCGGTATCGGTTATCTATAACCGATACGAAAAAAAAATTCTTGGGGATTTGAGTTATTAAATGGTTGTGTGTCATTTTGATGTATGCAGGCGGAGGCAGGGTTAAGGATGAATGATAGTGTGCCAGCTTTGTTGTCACGAATCTGAGCAGATGTAACACCAGTTGAATGGGAATTGATAAACCGTGTGGGGTTAAGTAGAATCCGCTATTATTCACGAATCGCACGCAATCATGCTATGTTACAGGTGTTGATTAAGAGGTGGAATCCGGAAAAGAATACCTTCTATCTGCCAATAGGGGAGATGACAGTGACGTTGGAAGATGTGTTTAGAATTTTGAGGCTCCCAATTACAGGAAGACCAGTGTATCAGGCATTGCCTAGTGCGGGGCGGGGAGTGATAACAACAGTATTTGGTTTAGCTGCACAAGATTTGACACAGCAAGGTTTGACATTCACTTATGGTACAATGTATGCAACACACCCTAAGGAAACAAGGTTGGTAGTGGTATTAATGATAGCAGTGGGGTATTATGCATTACCGAGGGTGAAGGGGGGAAGATTTCCAAAAGAATTGATGAGTGTTATTTGGGAAATGATAGAAAGGAGCGTGACTTTTACATGGGCACCCGCATATCTGGTGGAGTTATACAGGGGTTTATGGGCCTGCAGGTGAAAACACAGGACGAACCTAGATTTTTCATACTTATTACATTGTTGGGCCTATGAGCACATTGTTTGTGTGTAACTGATAGGCCGACCCATCCAGTTGGGAGAGACAGGAGTGTAGAGGTTGGGATTCAAACGATCGGTCTAGACAGAACAAGAGGCGAGATCCCAGGCTGTGATAGATGACATCGAGTATTATAGGCAGGTATGGGAGATGGTGACGATTGTGGATACTTGTTGGAGACCTTAGGGGAACTATATGGTGATGGAGCACATAGCTGAGGAGTTGAGGGGTGTAGAGTGATTGAGGTGGATCGCAAGGCACAGGCTAAGTGAGTATGAGAGGATTCCTCTAGATCGCGTGCAGCGACAATTTAGATTTGTTCAGGATATACCTATGGCTTATAGACCATACAGGAGGATCGACGTTGAGGCAGCATTCTCACCTCCCCGGCCAATACCTCTAGAACGGCCAGAGGAGATAGCAGCCAATCGCAGGGTAATGGATGTAGAAGCAACAGAGGCCTATAGATTATGGTGGGTAGCAGAGCTGCGAGGTGTACGTGATTGTCCTGACATAGCTGTGATTACAGCGGAGAGAGATCATCTGCAGGGTTTAGTTCATCAGCTCCAAACACGGGTGAATGAGACAACGGGATTGTTAGCAGTTACAGAGTCACGAGTGGAGAGACTAGAGGCAATATTCCTCCATGCAAGAGGATGTATTCGTATGTTACAGGAGATGTTGGTGGATCAGTGGGAGGAACCAATAGCATTTGCACCTTTGAGGATGGAGAGGCCAAGTGAGTGGCATCGACGATCACAATCACCACCTGATTCGGGAGGAGGCGCAACGGTCTAAGTGAATTTCATAGGAGTATAAGAATAAATAAGGATGCTGACTTGCGCGTCGATGATAGAGAAGATGTTTTTGTTTAACATCTAAATAAAACTAAATATGTATGTTGATTTGAGTTATGATAATAATAAGAATGGTTGTGTTTTGAATGTTTTGTTTTGAAAAAGGATAAAAATGAATGTGAGAAAATAGAGATACACAAATAGATTTATATATACCACACATAATAGGTTATGGTAGGGGATGGTCGAGCTAACCTTGGGAGACCCCATGTCTCCTAAGTGCTACCTACAAAGCCCATTGCACAAAGCAAGGAGGGGCCTTAAACCAATGTAGTTCTCCCATAAGACCAGGGAGAGGTGAATTCAGGTAATTTGGTTGTGGTTAGGCAATTTGTCGGTTGATAAAAATATTGATATTGGTAGGGTAATGTTATTGGTGTTGGTACGGCATTGGGAGTGTTGGTGTAGGTATAGGTGAAACGAAAGTTAGCGTACCCAAGTAGTGGGGAATCATGTCCTGATTAAGGTCAACACACAATCCTAGAGTCGAGTAAAAGAGGCAAAAGTGTCCCGTAGTTGAGAAGAGCTAAACAAACCACATATTAACATAGGATGGGCTTGAATCCCTAGGTGCCTTGCATAGGTGAGAAGTCGATAGGTGAAAAGAGTCGTATAATCACAATATATCAGATATGCGTCATGTCCCTTGAGTTTTGTTGCGTAGACGAATGGTGAGGTGAGGTGGCTAGTATAGCTGGGGTGCAGAGAACTTATTATAAGGTGATTATTCTGATGAAAGAGAACCAAACCTAAATAGGCAAGTCCATGACTCAAAAAGTGCTTTGGAATACTGCTTTTATTTTTCTAGATATAGACTGATTAATGCGGGAAGTCCATAGGGGATATGTATTTTGTTGTTCTTGAGGTCTTCACGAAGCTGATCAATGTGAGAAGCTTCTGATAAAGGCTGACTTTATATAGTTGTCCTTCAAGGGAGCAGTCTATTTATAGTAGCAGATGCGGTTTTTGTGTATAGCTGTCCTTCGGGGGAGCAGTCTATTTATAATAGTAGAAGTGACTTTACACATAGCTATCCTTCGAGGGAGCAGTCTATGTATAACTTAGAGGTCTAGATGTTCGTTTGGCATGAAGCATCTAGTTTTGTAGGAAGTTTGACTCAAGAATATCCCATAAGTGTACAATTGAGAACATGTTATTTTGATACTTTTAAGTCATGGACTAGACTAAAAAGGGGAAGGCATCTTTAAGAGGAGGTAATGACCAAACCACGTGAGCTTGATTCTATTTTGAGATGCATGGAACAAAATTGTATGAGGTAGTAAATGAGCTCAAGGGACGAGCGCAAGGTAGATAAGAAGTGACATAACACTAAATTTAATAGTAGAATGGTCAAAGACGCAAGGCATTAATGGGTTCAGGCTCAGGTTTACCATTAAGTGAAGCTAAACGGTAAGTGCCTGATCCATAAGTATGAGTGATAATGTAGGGCCCAATCCAATTAGGAGAAAATTTTCCACGTTTGTTCTTTTCTAGTTTGGTTACATGTTGATTCTCTTTGAGGACAAGATCACCAACCTTAAAGGTACGCTCATGGAGTCACTTATCATAAGCACGCTTGATGCATTTTTGATAGATTTGAAGGTGGTCAAGAGCTGTAAGACGACGCTCGTCAAGAAGCTCCAATTGGGCTAACCGCTCTTGGCGGAAATCATCATCGGTGAGAATATCCTGAAGAGATATTCATAGGGAGGGTATTTGTATTTCGAGAGGCAAGACAGCCTTGGTACCATATACCAAAGAGAATGGGGTTTTATTAGAAGATTCGGGACCATTTTCTTGTGGATAGTAAGGTGATGAGAAGCTAAGTTTGATACCAAAGTTGTCACAAAGGTCTTGTAACAACTTATTTTTGAAAGATTTTCCATTATCTGTTATCAGGCGATGAGGAACACCAAAACGACAGATAATGTGATGGTTAATGAATTCGACGATTTTTTTATTGTTTGGTTGAAATGAGTGGAATGGATTCCACCCATTTAGTGTAATATTTGGTTGTTGTGATTATCCAACGGTGACGTTGCAAAGAGGGCGGGTGAATCTCACCGATAAGGTCTAAACCCCATTGTAAGAAAGGCCAAAGATCTCGTGCGACCTGTAGCGGATGGCTAGGAGTATGTTAAAGGTCGGCATGTTGTTGCACATAACACAACGCTTAACATATTCGTAGTAGTTGTTATTAAGATTATGCCAATAATAGCCTAGGCGAAGGATCTGTTTGGCCACGGTAAGGCCACTAAAATGTCCACCACAAATACCGTTGTGGACTTGTTGGATGGTATAGGTGACCTCCGCACCGGTTAGACATCGAAGGAGGATGCCATCAAAGCCACGTTTATAGAGGAGTCCCCCCATGACAACATAACGAGAAACACTTTTAAGAAAAGCACATTTGCCGTTACTAGTAAGGTAAGGTGGGAGAACATAGGTTGTAAGATAGTCGTGAAATTGGTGATACCAGTTATCTTGTGAATTAGCAGACACATTATTTATCATACAAACATCTGGGGTGGAGTAAGATGGGGCAAAGAGTTGTTGGACGAAGATGAATATGTCAGAGTCAGTTGGTGAGGCAGGAATTTGTGAGGCTAAGCAAGCCATAGTATCCGCAAATTTGTTAGTGGAGAGGGGAATGGTTTGGATAGAATAATGAGTAAATAAGGTCAAAAGTGAATCCACGTAATGTTTGTACTTTTGAAGTTCCTCATTTTTACATTGGTAGATGCCCATAATTTGACTGACTACCAGTTGGGAGTCACCAAAAATGTTAATAGACTTGACACCTAAGTGTAACGTAATCTGGAGACCCAAAATAAGGGCCTCGTATTTCACTGTATTATTAGTGCAGGGGAAATCGAGCCGGAATGAAAGAGGCATAGGCTCAGCATTAAGAGGAATGAGAACAATGTCGGCTCCACCGCCGCGCTAGCATTTGGATCCATCGAAGAAGAGGGTCATTGGATACAACTCCCCACTGAGTGAAAGAGTGGTAATGAGTTCGTCGGGGAAATTAAAATTGGTAAATTTCTCCCCAATTAAAGGGGCTTCCGCGAGTTGGTCTTCAATAGTTTGTCCTTTGATTGATTTCTAGTGTATAAATTTAAGGTCTAGGTCGGCAAGGAGCATAAGCCATCGGGTGATGCGTTGGTTTAGATGTGATTTGGCGTACATATAATGAATGGGGTCCACGTTGGTGATGACAAAAGTTTTGTGATTCAGGAGGTAGTGTCGGAGTTTGGTGGCCATGAATGATAGGGCTAGGTACAACTTTTCTACATGTGTATACCTAGTCTCGTAATCCACGAGAGTACGAATTATATAATAAATTGCTTGTTCTCGATGCTCAGAGTCATGATGTGCAAGCATGGCTCCTACAGCATGGTCAGTGGCAGAAAGGTAAAGATAAAAAGGGCGATCATCCTGAGGTGGGATAAGCACAGGTGGCTGCAAGAGATAGGCTTCAAGAGCCTCAAAGGCTTGGTGGCACTCTTCGCTCCATTGAAAGATAATGTCCCTTTTAAGGAGATGATGGAAAGGTTAACATCGATCTGAGAGTTGGGAGATGAAACTCCAAATAGATTGGAGCTTACCTTGCAAACTACACAACTGTTTGAGGTTAGTAGGTGGGAGCATTTCCAGGATAGCTTTGAATTTATCTGGATCAACCTCAATGCCACGCAAAGAGACGTTAAAACCAAGAATTTTTCCTGAAAGGACACCAAAGACAAATTTCTTTGGTTAAAGACGAACACAATATTGTAACAGGCGATAAAAAATAATGGTTAAAACATCGAGATGTTCACTGCGATGTTTAGATTTGCCAAGAAGATCATCGACATAATCCTCAAGGATAGTGTGCATAATGTCATGAAAAATGTAAGTCATAGCCCGTTGATAGGTCGCACCAGCATTCTTAAGGCCAAACGGCATGACACGATAACAGAAGGTTCCCCAAGGAGTTATGAAGGTATTTTTATGTTGATCGATCGAGGCTACCAAAATTTGATTGTATCCCGAGAAGCCATCCATGAGAGAAAGCATCTCATGGCCCGCAGTGAGATCAACAAGCTGATCAATACTTGGGAGGGGGAAGTCATCCTTCAGGCAAGCGAGGTTAAGGTCTCAAAAATCCGTGCATATCCGTAGTCCCTCCATTGCTTTAGTAACAGGTATGATGTTAGAGATCCATTGAGATAGTTAATAGGTAAGATGAAGGAAATAGAAAGGAGTTGTTGAAGCTCTTCTTTGACCAAGAGGGAAATGCGTGGATGTATTTTTATCAGTTTCTGTTTAACTGGTTTGGAATCGGGTTTCAGGGTAATGTTATGGACAGTAATGTCTGGATCAATTCTTGGCATGTCAGCGTAGGACCAAGTGAAAGCTTGGTTGCGGGCACGGAGAAAGGTACTAAAGGCGGTTTTTTCTGATGCATTAAGAGATTGTCCGATCTTCACAATGTGAGGATCATCCTCTGTGTGGATGTTGATTTCTATAGTTGACTCATTCAACATGGTTTGACTTTCAGATGGTAAGGCGCATTGAATATAAGATTCGTCCGCACCAAGGTAAGTGAGGATGGAGTCGTCATCCTGGCACTCAACAATATTAATTGAAGGTGAATCCTCTTTGATCATGTCTGGATACAGAAGGGGAAGAGAAGATGGGTCCTCATTATTGTGTTGATAAGTGAGAGGACCCAGGAAGATAGCGTTTATGAAAAAAAAAAGTTAGGAGGGATAGATTTAGGGTCTATCGACTCTGTGGGTGATGATGAAAAAATGGTAGATGATGGTTCGGTAGGGGTGACGTCGTCATCTTCCCAGATACAACTGACACAAGGTTTCTTTGGTGTAAGTGTTTCAGGAAATCCAAGACCACTACGATCTTTGTGTTTGCGTGTA
Organism: Taxus chinensis; assembly: GCA_019776745.2. Taxonomy (NCBI): domain Eukaryota; kingdom Viridiplantae; phylum Streptophyta; class Pinopsida; order Cupressales; family Taxaceae; genus Taxus; species Taxus chinensis. Next base: position 420,236,831 of record CM034155.1, on the reverse strand, counting down.
GTCACGAGAATGATTGTATGTTGGCCTTGTTCATAAAGACCAAAACCAAAACCTTTCCAAGCACAATGAGTCAAGAAGGTGAGGGTGAAATGATGATTTGTCAGGTATTGAAAATCAGATTGGAAGGGAACCACACCAAGGGGAGGTTCAGGGGTAACGGAGGATGCGTCGATACCCCCATACGTTAGGTTGGTGCGGCAATTAGGTGGTCCGTAGGAGATTATCTCCCCCACATGACGGTCCTAGGTAGGATGCACATGTAACTGTCCATACTCCTATGGGGTATGGAAAGAGCTAACGTTATATAGGTGATACTCCCCCAGTGTAAGGCGTTGAAAAACATCTACTAATGGGTCTGAGGTTGGGATGTTGTCTACGGGAAAGGAAGTGGTATTTGCAACAGCGGTTTCATTGGTTGAAGGTGTAGGTGCGGTTGAGCTGGATGGTAGAGGTGTAGTTAAAGTGGATGGTTGGGTTAGATGAATGGGTGTCTTGATTGTTACAAGCACATCATTAGGGAAATATAACATATTACAGGTTTTGAAGGGGGGATGATCACCGTTTATGGTGAAGGACTTCCCCTCGTACTCAAATTTTATGCATCTATGTAAGGTGGAGGGAACTCATCCTATAGCTCGGATCCAAGGGTGGCCTAACAACATGTTGTATTGGAATTATCCCTCAAGGACAGAAAAGTTCACGTAAGGTACGTGGCCCTACATGAATGTTTAGGATCACAGTGCCTAAGGTAGAAGTAATAACATCGTTGAATAAACACAACATGGTGGGGTTGGCACACATGCAGCTAGAGGGGATATTCATTTGTTGAAAGGCTTTGGAAGAGATGATGTTTAGGCTAGTGCCCCCATCAATCATAACACGATTCACCCGAATTTCCCAGATGTAAGCTGATATGAAAAGAGCGGGGTCAGGATCTTCTGCACCAAATTCAACAATTTTATCTTCAGAGAAACTGACAGCAGCGGTTTGCTACACAGGGACGGAAGTGGTAGATTGTTTGGTGAGAAAGGAAACTTGGTTGGGTGTTAAGATGGAGGTAACGGGCAAGGTTTCGTTAGGTAAGACCTCTATCCCTTGAAGGATTTCAATGAGAGCTTGTCAATGAGATTTAGAGGCCTGAATGAGATCATACAGTGTCATTTTTACAGGTGATTGGTGAAGCTGTTTGATCATGGTTCGGTGGGCAAATCCATTAGAGACGAGGTAGACAGGTCCATGAATAACCACTTTAGGTGGTGGTGTGATCGGGATGGTGGACGGAGAGATAGAGGCCATGGGTGTGCTTTCTTTAGCTTTCCCATTGTTTTTCTGCCCTCGACTAGCAACACTAATCATGTTGAACTTGTGAACACGAGAGGAGGAAGACGGTAGGGATAAGTCATGGTCTTCGAGAGGTGGGGTTGTAATAATGATAGATCTTGGTGAGGAGGGGACAGGTTGTATAGGAGAGGGGATTGAAGCTAAAGGTTTCTCCCTTCGTAAATTGTCTTTCTTAACCTTTTTATCTGAGAGAGCTTACTGACAAAGTATGGCTTTCAACGCTTTGCATCCCTCTACATCATGTCCTAGTGTGTGGTGGTAAGCGCAGATTTTAGACTCATCATAACCTATAGGTCGAGGTTTAGATGGATCAAAGGATCTAAGTGGGGGTAGGGAAATGGTCGCATTCCCCACCAACATAGTAAGGATTTTGGCGTAAGACCCTTTGAGTGGGTCAAAGTCAGAGGAAGATGAGGCTATTGACTGGGTAGGTTTCGATAATGACTAGGTATGGTTGATTTGTATGGGTGGCGGCTTAGCCAAGGGGTTTTGATAATTGGGTTTAACTAAACGTGACCTCTTCAGCGCAGAAGTTATGTTTAGCTAGTTAGATGATGTGGTAGCAGAAAACAACCACGGAGAAAGAGGAGTGACAGTAAAGAAATCCTTTGATGATGGAGTTTGTTTAGGGTTGATAGGTGGACAGGATACTTGGGATGACGGTGTTGATATACCCTTGGATCTTTTTATGGGTGCAGAAGGTGTAGGTTGTTTTAAAGAAAACGCAGGAGGTATGATGTATTGATGCAAGGTGGAGGGATGAGGTCCCAATATAGAAGGTAGGTGTGATGGTGATGGTTTTAGTTGTGATAGAGACATAGGTTGGACTTGAGGAGATTGGGTCTATCTTGTAAGTGGATGGACGGATTTACTTTTGGATAAATCTAACCTTTTAGGTGGGTGTGTTAGACTGGGTATTGGTGAGGTCCCAAGCGTAGGGGAAGGTTTGGTTAGGTCAATAGAGGTGGATGAGGTATTTGGTAGAGATGAGGGCGGTGACGATGAGGACATAGGCATTTTAAGCTTTTGTAAACACTTCGGGTATATGGTAAAGGCATCTGGATTGGTCATCTGCATTTGAGTAGAATATGGTGTACTCAAACGTTCCCATAGGACTCGTCTATCTTCTGAGGGGTGACACTCCTCACGTGTGAATATGAACTTTTGTATGGAAGAAAGGTGGGTTGTGATTCCGGTCCACTGTGGGTGTGATACAGGGGTAAATGAGGTACCCTATCAATGGGCGTTAAGAGGTCAACCGGTCGCTGAAAAGATTTAGGTGATGAAGAACTAATAGGTAGGAGGGCATGTTTGAGAGAATCCATCATGATTAAAGAATTTGGTGATGTCGGTTTAAAGGGTTTCTCGTCTAAGGATGATGAAAAAAGTGGTGAGCCTTCCTCTTGTACAGCAAGAGTGGTAGAAAGAGATGTTTGGGAAATAGATAAGTTAGATAACATCCGCTCACAGTCTTGCAGAGATGTGGTGTAAGAAGGCTCATCTGTGAGAAGAGAACTCTGGGCGGTTAATCCCTTTATGGGTAAAGAAATGACAAGGATTTCATCTTGTCTTGATGGTGGTGAAGGGGGTTCGGGTCCCTGCATTAGTGAAGAGGCTTGATTCAGAATTTTCTCGATAGAAGTTTTTGGTTGGGAGTCGAAGACCACATGGATTTCATGAACACTCTCCTCGGCTAAGATATCTTGGTTTATGTTACTGTTAGATGAGTGGTTCGGGAATGGTTTGTTGAAGATTTTTAAATTTCGGTTAGCAGGGGCGTTAGGATTATCGAGGGTTATATCCCCTGCATCAACCATTTCCTGCACTATATTTTTCAACATCTTACAGTTTTCATGACTGTGTCCCTTCACGCAGTGGAAGTTACAGAAGTCATTTTCTTTGTACGAAGAAGGTATAGCGTGGGTAGAATCAAACCCGGAGTGAGGTTTAACAGGAGGTAAGGTAATAGCTCCTGCTTTGAGCAATTTTTCCAATATCACACCATAATTTTCTCCCAAGGGAGTGTAATTGATGGGCTTGGCTTTATACTTATAGGTGGTTTTTGGCGGGGTATTAGATGGTGTTTGGGATTTGACCATCACTACGTGTACATATCCTTTTGATTTCGAAGCAGTCGATGCGTGAGGATTGGTGGTGTTAGGTTTGTTGGTGGAGTCTTGAGTTCGGAAATTGGGGTTTTTGTTGCACAACCGCAATTTCTCTTCCTCTAAGGCTCGAATTTCTAGTTTCCGAGCCATAGTAAAGGCCTCGTCAAATGTGCGGAAAATTTGAATTTGGAGGGTAGGAGAAATGTGCTTAGCGCAGGCTCACATAAAGATTTCGATAAGTTTGGCCTGAGGCAAGGCATAAGTAAGTTGGTTGATAAGGCCCCGCCATCGTCTAACAAAATCTGCGATAGATTCATCTTCAAATTGTCGGATGGCATAGAGGTCGGTGATAAATACTTTCTTGGCAATGTTAATGGAGAAATGATCCAAGAAAGATTGGCATAATTGGTTAAAAGAGAAGATTGAGTGTTGGGTTAAAGCACTGTACCACTTCAAGGTGGGTCCTGATAAGGACATGGGAAAGGTGCGGAGTAGTAAGGCATCATCATGAGTAATCAGATAGCAGGCATGTCTAAATGATCGTAAATGTTGTTGAGGATCCTCCTTACTATTAAAACGAGTGAATTTTGGTAATTCCCATTGAGGAGGATATGAATGAAGGGGGACAGAAGGATGAATAGGCTCCCGACAAACTTGCTTGTATGTCAGGGTGCTATGGCTTCCTGAAATAGAAGCCTTTAGATTTTGCATTTTTTCCATCATTTGTTTGATGAAATCAGTGGTGGGATGAGATGATGGTGTGGTTGTTGTAAAAGGTGGAGGATTGGGCCAAGGGCCTCCACTAGAAAATGGGAGGGATAAATGTTGATAAGGTATTGAGGATGAATATGTTGAGGCAACTGAATAGGGATGTCCTATATAAGGTGTTGAAGCCACCGGATAAGTGTGTGGAAATGAAAAGGTGGGCGGAGCTTGAGAAGGAAAGCTCATGTGCATAGGTGGTAGAGAGCAAGTTATGAAAGGAGCAGTCTGCAAGAGAGACGAGGTAGGAACAGTTAGCGGTAATGATATGTGGGGCCCTAGATTAACAAAAGGAAAGCCAATCTGTGCCGTAAGAACCTCTGAAGCCATTGAGTTGGGAGACGGGGCTAAGGATGAAGAAGGAAAGGTGGAGTTATTAGGTCGGGAAGGAGCTAAGTGAGCGGCTATACTAATAGGCATACCAACAAGGAGTTGACCGTCGGGTGTACGATCAGGGGCATGAGACAAATAGTATTATACAGCGCTAGGACTAGTGTCCAAAAATTTCACAAATTCCTTATCTCCTACAGGGATTTTGGGAACCTCACTGGTGTCCATAGGATTCCCCATAGGATGTGAAGGGGGTGATTCAGGAAAAGGCACGGAGCAGGCATGTGAAACCATGGCTGCAGCTTGTTTCCGAGTGACAACAACCATGGACAAGAGTACACAGTAAGGATGTAATCTATCAGGAACAAAAGTAGTAAAAAAATGTTGGAATTGGTAGGTTGCTGGTTTTGGGAACTGCAAAAGACATTAACCGATATCGGTCAGGTAACCGATGTCAGTAGAATAGGACCGGTGTAAGAATCTGTAAGAATTTGCTAATTTGGGGTTAACGATGCTTAGTATACCTACCAAACTGTTCTGAAGTGATCACAGAAAATAGTGTATGACAGAGAAACAGAACTAAAAACAAGCAAGATGCACAAGCAAATTAACAGACTAACCCTAGGATTAGTTTTAATCACTTTGGGCTTATGCCTTAGACGCAAGATGATGTCAATCCTAAACAAAAGACTTAGGGTAAATGTCAAGTTTTTTTTGGCTTATAAGGTTACCTCAATCGGGCAGAGGAATACCGCGGAAAAGGGGGATGTTTGAGTTGTTGTGTTAATTTATGATGTGATTTGGTATGTGTTGTGCAGTGAAAGTAAGATTAATTTCTTGTCAATACCGTGGATATCACCCCCATGTGTATGACCTGATACTTAATCTATGTTCACTAGAATTGAAAACAGCAAGAAAGAATGTGATGCACGTGTTTTAAACCCAAATCGAAAATGATATTTGATGAAGCAAAGAGATGATTTTCACTAATGCAAAAATGTGAAAGCAAAATAAATTCTTTTACCAAAAGGTAACAAAATATCTTGTGAATATTTTAGAAGAAGAAAATAGCAAGTGTGCTCCCTATATAAAGCAAGCAAGAAAGAAAGAAACCCAAAATGGGTCCCACCGGGCATGCCAAAATGTTTTGCACAGAATGCTTCTGTTCCTGGAATAGAGTTGCTTCGATCCTTTCATTCCTTTGAGAAATAGATAAGGGTTAGGGCTAGGAGGAATACCTGTTGAATGTTGAGAGGGTGTGCGCGTACCGTAGAGAGATATCAGATCGATTACAAAGAACTCATTTTTGTCTGGGAAGGACTACCTACAAGTAAGAATACAAGACCACCAAATTCTAATTAGACAATAAATGAGGGAACTGCCTTGGGCCCAAGAAGTATTAAACTTCCTTTCGAAGGTGGTCAGTTCCCCTGCTAATATGAATTAACACAAATTATTGCAAAATTACAATTTAATTACCTTGTTAAAACAATAGAGGAAAGGGCTAGTTTTGGTTTTGAATCACAGTGACCGATGCCGATCATTGTCACCAGTACCGGTTTTTGCTAACCGATATCGGTAGGGGCAGTGGTTTAGGGGCTTTTAGTGAAGGTTGGCTATAAGGTGGATATGGTGTTTATAAGGCTAGTAAATGATTGGGGATAGGTAATGGGGTGATGGAGAATACTCAGAGAATATGGGGGCTGTTCTTGGGGCAATGTAAGGGTAGAGGAATGACAGTTAGATGTAGGGTGTTACCGGGTAGTGGATCTAGGAGTAGACTTATAATTACTGTGACTCATAAATCCAAGAAATGTTATTAAAAGAACGTATAAGACACTACTTACTAGTTCCTGATGAAGATATCAGGTCCAAAGACTGTGATAACGAAGGCAGGGCTCAGGTAGGATGATCAAATAATCAAAGATGAGCTATCTTCTCTCTTAATGCTTGGATGAGTGTCACTGGGCTCCAGTTACTTAGTTGCAGTCTTGGGCTTGATGTCCTTCTCTGTAAACTCCTCTCTTTCCTTCACTTGTCTCTGCTCGGCCAAGTGAAATCCAGATTCTTTCAATGACTTCCGATATTCAGATCAATGAAAATCCAGCCCTTTGTTTTTGGTTGGGGGAGGTCATTTACAGGGAACCGATGGCGGTTACGTAACCGATGGCGGTCGAGTAGGAACCGATGTCGGTTAAGTCAAAAGTGGGCTATTTTTAGTAAAATAGCCAACTTTCCCTCCTTTTCTCCCGAGGAATTAGTTGTGGGCTTGGTCAAGTCATTATTAGGTTGATTTTGGTGCGGGTGAGGAGTAATTAGTCATGGGTGTGGATGTAGACCAAGTTATAGGTCTTAATTAGGTTAGTTTAGGGTTAGGACTAGGTCATGATGAGGTGGCGAAATGTGGTGGCAGGTTTGGAGATGTGGATTTATTAAATATAAGGTAATTAATAAATAATTGTGCAAGGTTTAGGTGGTGAGGCTAGGTTGCGAAATGGGATGCGGGGCACGGGGGGTCATAAGTCACAAATTTGGTGTCTACAATAAGCATCAAGGATCTAGTCTTGTATAAGGTAATCAATACGTAATAAAGAAAGTTAAAAGGTAAGAGGAGGTAGGAAAGCCACCTGATCAGTAAGGATCATAATGGGTGGGTCATACCTTAGATAGGTGGATGAACGTAAGACCCTAAAAACACAGCATGATTGACTATTCTAAAGGTGAAAAGTAGTCACATGATCACAAAATGTCACAGTTCCACAAAGTCCCTTGAGGTGGTAGGAAATGAAAGTACGAAGGGTGAGAAGGTAAAAAGTGGTTAGTTTATATGGTATTTGGTAGCATTCATCTAGGCAAGAGATCCAGGCTCACAATGGGCAAGTCCATGAAAAAAAAAAATCCATTTGACTTGTTTTTTAAATAGACTGATCGATACAAGAAGTCTATATGGGATGAAAAAATTAACTCCTTGAGGTATTCATGAAGCTGATCATTGCGGGAAGCTTCAGATTCTTTTCTCTCTCTATTTTTTTTTGAAAGAGATTTACATAGTTATCCTTCGAGGGAGAAGTCTAGTTATAGCACTGATGTAGAGAGAAAGATGTGCTTTTGAGGGAGTCACCTTTTTACTAGAAGTTTTACTCAAGGATTTTAATCCCATGTGAGGGGTTTTAAATCATGGACAAGACTAAGGTGAATAATCGGATTCTTATTCAAAACGCAAGGTGAAATGACCATGGGATCTCATCTAGAGGTAGAAGAAAAGTATCCATGAGAATCATGCCATGTGCAGTGCTAGGGTACACATATTTAAGGGAAGATAAAACACTGACGGGTACGCACATGATTCTTGTTTAATCATTAGGTGTGGTATAGGAAGTGGATAGTGCTCAAGGGACGAGCATGAAAAGAGGTAGAAGGTGAGGTAGGACTAAAAGTCAATAATAGAATGGTTGAAGATGTAAGGCATTGAGGGGCTCAAGTTCGGGTTTACCATCTAGTGAAGATAAATGATAAGCACCTGATCCATAAGTATGAGTCACGATGTATGGTCCAAGCCAATTAGGAGAAAAATTTCCCCGCTTACTTTTTGCTTCTTTGGTTACACGTTGATTTTCTTTCCAGACAAGGTCACCGACTTTGAAGGTCCGTTCATGGACACATTTTTCATAGGCACATTTGATATGTTTTTGGTAAACTTGAAGGTGGTCAAGAGCATTAGCATGGCATTCATCTAATAACTCAATCTGTGCTAAACAGTCTTAACAAAATTCGTAATCATTGAGCATGTCATGGAGAGAAATACGAAGTGAGGGAATCTAGACTTCGAGAGGTAGAACAGCCTCTATACCGTAGACCAGAGAAAAAGGTGTGGCAGTAGTAGAAGTGTGAATACTAGTGCGGTATGCCCACAAGGCGAAAGGAATGTACGTATGACAGTCCTTCCTAGTATTGTTAACCACTTTCATGAGAATTTTTTTCAAAGTTTTGTTAGTGGATTTGGCTTGGCCATTGGTTTGTGGGTAATAAGGTGATAAGAAACTTAGTTGAATGCCGAAGGTGTCACAAATTTTTCACAAGGTTTTATTTTTGAATTGTTTTCTGTTATCAGTGATGAGGTGATGAGGAACACCACAGTGAAAAATGATGTGATGATTGATGAACTCGTATATTTTCTCAGCTTTCATGGAGATGAGAGGTATGGCTTCAACCCATTTTGTGTAGTATTCGGTAGCAGTGATGATCCATTGATGTCACTAAGAATAATGGGGATTAATTTCTCCAACAAGATCCAAACCCCATTGAGAGAAGGGCCAAGGGTCATAGGAAACTTGTAAGGCATGACTGGGTGTATGATGAAGGTTTGCATGTTGTTGGAATTTTACACAACGCTTAACGCAGTTACAACAATCATGATTGAGGTTCGGCCAGTAATAGCCTAGGCAAAGAATACGCTTAGCAATAGCAAGGCCACTGAAGTGACCTTCACATATGCCATCATGAACTTCCTTAATGGTATAAGATATTTTAGAGCTCATAAGGCACCGTAAGAGAATACCATTAAAGCCACGCTTATAGAGGAGGCCACCCATGATGACATAATGAGAGAATTTTTTAAGAAAAGCACGTTGTCCATTATGAGTGAGGTCGGGAGGCAAGGTGGAGAGGGAAAGATAGTCTGAGTATTGTTTATACCAAAGGTCACTCGGGTCGGGAGTAGTAGTTCTAATAGAGTAAACTTTGCGAGGTAAATAAGAGGGTGATTAGGTTCTTTGTACAGTGACAAAGCTTTTAGAATTGGCGGGCGAATCAGGTATTTGAGAGGCCAAGCAGGCCATGGTATCTATAAATTTATTGGTTGAATAGGGGATGGTTTGAAGGTCATAATGGTCAACAGTGGTCAGAAGTATGTCTACAGGATGTTTATACTTTTGAAGTGTCTCATTACGGCATTGGCATATACCATTGACTTGTTTTATGACCAATTGAGAATCACCAAAGATGTTTATTAACTTGACATCCAAGGCATAGGCGGCTTGGAAACCTAAGATGAGCACTTCGTATTTGACAATATTGTTTGTACAATCAAAATCAAGTTTGAAAAACAAAGGTATGGGTTCACCATCAAGTGGAATGAGGATAATGCCAGCCCCACCCCCATGCTAACACTTGGAACCATCAAAGAAGAGTGTCGTTTGGTAAGTGGGTTTGTCTAGAGAAAGGGTAGCAATTGACTCATCTAGAAAGTCAACATTAGAGGGTTGATCCCTAGAAATAGCTATGTCAGCCAATTGGTCAGCGATGGCTTGCCCCTTGATGGACTTTTGATGAATGAATTTAAGGTTTAGGTTGGCCAAAAGCATAAGCCAACGTGCGGCACATTGATTTTGGTAAGGCTTGTCATACATGAATTGTAATGGGTCAGTGTTGGTCACAACATAGGTTTTGTGGTTAAGTAGGTAATGGCGGAGTTTGGTGGCAACAAAAACTAAGGCTAAGAAAAAAATTCAGCATGGGTATATCAAGTTTCATAGTCCAAAAGAGTACAACTTATGTAATAAACTACCTTCTCCTTGTGTTGTTCATCGCAATGAGCAAGCATGGCCCCCAAGGAGTGATTAGTAGAAGATATGTATAGGTAGAAGGGATGATCATATCTAGGTGGAATGAGTATAGGTGGTTGGAGAAGATATTTTTTTAAGGCCTCAAAAGCTTTATGGCAATCATCATCCCATTTAAAGGAAACATCTTTTTTGAGAAGATGATGAAATGGTTGACACCGATTAGAAAATTGTGAAATGAAAGGGTGAATAGACTGCAACTTACCGTGCAAGCTATGGAGCTGCCTAAGATTAGTGGGTGGAGGCATTTCAAGAATGGCCTTGACTCTAGCCGGGTCAACCTCTATACCACATAAAGAGACAATAAATCCTAGGATCTTTCCTGAGAGAACCGCTTATTGGGGTGAAGGAAAATGGAATACTTAATGAGGCTGTCAAAGAGAGTTTTTAGGAAAGTGAGGTGCTTGGAGCGGCATTTAGATTTGGCAAGGAGTTAATCCACATAATCTTCTAATATACGATGCATGATTTCATGGAAGATGTAAGTCATAGCCCGTTGATATGTGGCACCAGCATTTTTAAGGCCAAAAGCCATGACTCGATAGTAGAAGGTCCCCCACGGGGTGATGATTGTAGTCTTGTGTTGATCCTTTGGGGCAAGCAAGATTTGGTTATAACCTAAGAAACCATCCATGAGTGATAGCATCTCATGACCAGTGGTAAGGTCAACCAGTTGGTCAATTTTGGGTAGAGGAAAGTCTTCTTTTGGGCAAGCGAGGTTGAGGTCATGAAAATTTGTGCAAATGTGAATTCCCCCTATTGCCTTAGTGATAGGGACAATGTTAGAAATCCAACGAGGATAATCAATGGGTAATATGAAGGAAACTGAAAGGAGGTGCTAAAGTTCTTCTTTGACCAGAAGAGCAATACGAGGGTGCATTTTCCTCAGCTTTTATTTTATGGGTTTGGCATCAGGAATGGTTACGATATTGTGGACCACTATGGTGGGGTCAATACCGGGCATTTCTGCGTAAGACCAAGCGAAAGTGTGGTAATGGTTTTTTAGAAAAGAAGTGATGGCTTCCTGTTCAGTAGTATCCAAAGATTGACCGATCTTTAAAATGTGCAGGTCATCCTGAGTATGAATGTTGATTTCAATAGTTGACTTGTTCAACATGGTTTGCATCTCAGATGGTAACTGATGAATATATGAGTCTTCTGCACCAAGGTAAGTGAGTATAGACTCATCATCCTAACCTTAGATGATGTTAATCAAAGGTGTATCATCATCGATCATTTTAGGTAATAGGAAGGGAAGAGAGGAGTGAGCCTCGCCCTCATGTTGATAAGTCAAAGGCCCCAAGGAAATGGTGTTTATGAAAAAAAAGTTAGGAGGAATGGATTCTGGATCCATCAACTCCATCGGTGAAGGTGGTGATGGTGGTGAAGAAGGTAGAGTGGGTGAAAAATGTGGAGGACTGATGTGCTCAATGAGTTCAATGCGGGCCTTCTTAGTAGGTGGTTCAACAAAGATGATACCACTATGGTTGTTATGTTTACGGGTAGTAGATGGAATAACTGTATGGCGGCCTTGCTCGTAAAAAAAAAAACAAAAACCCTTCCACGCACATTGGTGCAGGAAGGTGTGGGTAAACGGTGATTGGTGAGTGACTGGAGGTCAGCGGAAAATGGGTGGGTTTGTAATGGTGGTTCATATGTGTAAGTGGTAGTATCAAGTCCCCCATATGCGGGATTGGTACGAAGGTGGGGAGGACCATAAAGGAGGCACTCTCCTATATGGTGATCATAGTGAGGGTGTTGGTGAAGACTTCCGTACTCTTGTGGAGTAAGGAATGTGTTGACACTATATAGGTGATACTCCCCCAGAGTGAGGCATTGAAAAATACCTTCCAAGGGATCGGTGGTTAGTATGTGGGTAGCAAGGATAGATGACGTGTCGAAGGTTAGATCGAATGTGGAGCTAGTTGATTGGGAGGTCAACAGTTCGGCCATGGAGGTTGTGGTAGCAGTAGGGATGGAGGATGTAGCTGCGACTGAGGTAGTGGTGGCATTGCTGATTGGAGGTGTAGGTGAAGAGGCGGTGGTCATGGAGGTAGATGCCTTAATGGGTATAAGCATGTCATTGGGTTGGTAAATCATGTTGCAAGTTTTGAAAGGTGATGGGTCAGGCGAAATGGTATAGGTGTGTCCTTCATGCTCAAACTTTACACAACGATGTAAAGTGGACAGAGATGAAGAGAGCTGGATCTTGGTCATTAGTTTGGTGCAGTGCGAGCTCTTCATCTACGAAGCTGAGTGTGGCTACTTGGTTAGTAAGTGGAGGTGTAGATGAAAGTGGTAAGTTTTTGAGAGAGGCTACATGATGGGGTGTAATAATGGCGGCCACGGCTGTAGGATCATTAGGTAAGACCTCAATAGACTAAAGAACCTCCATGAGAGCTTGGTGATGGGATTCTGAGGTTTGGATGAGGTCATATAGGGACATTTTGAGGGGGGATTGGTGTATTTATTTGAGCATGGTGCGATGTGTAACCCCATTAGAAATAGGATATGTGGGGCCGTGGATAGTGATTTTTGGTGTGGGTGTAGATGGTATGTTGGGTATAGGATTGGTTGGTGGGTCGATTTTCTTTTCCTTGCTTTTATCTTTCTGGGCACGGGTAGCAACGTGGATCATGTATATCTGAGGTGGGGAGCTAGATGAATTAGGTGATCCATGAAATGTATAGCGACAGGAAGGGAAAAAGTCAAGTGGCGGGAAGGAACCTTGTGAGATGAGTTGGGCACACTGGAATTTGGGTGGAGGTTTGGTGAGTTCCCTAATACAAACCATGTTATTTTCAAATCTTAGGGGTGGCTCTAAGAGTTATGGAGGTGGAGGTCTTGTCTGTTGAGTAGGAAATGAGTGAATAACTGTAGGAATGGGTGTTGGTGAAATGGGGTCTTTGTCGAGAAGGTCATCATCATCAAAGTTTTCTTCAGGAGGACACAACTGGATAAGAACATTTTTTAAAGCCTTGTAGTTATCTACATCGTGCCCTAGCACACGATGGTAGGTAAAAATTTTGGTGTTGTCAAACCCCTTTGGTTTGGGTTTGAGAGGGTCATAAATTCAGAGTGGCGGTAATGTAATGATAGAAGTTTCAAGGAGGTTGGTTAAGATTTTGGCATAGGATCCTGCTAGTGGATCACAATGGGAAGGGAAAGTGGGTTTGGGTGTAGGTGTGGCTGACTATAGAGGAGGGGTCTTTGCATGAGGTGGAGTGGGTCAAGCTATAGTTTTAGGTAATGGTGTGGTCTTGGGTGTTGGTCGTGTTTGATTGGGTAGGGTTATGGTAGATGAACTAGAAAGTGAGTGTTTGGTTGGTTTGATTACCTTATTGGAGGGTAGCGGATTTTTCTCTGTAGGTTACACCTTCTTGGGTAAAGGTGATATGGGCACACAAAATCTAGAGGGAAAGACAAACAATGGAAGAGGGTGAATTACCCATGGGGATAACCAAGGTGCTGTGAAGGTAGACATCACAGGGAATGTAGGAGGTGTGAGGGAAAAAGACTACAGTGTCGTGGGTAGTGAATAATTTATCGATGGTATTGGAGGTATGGGTGGTAAGAATGTTGCAAGTGTAGGTAGAAGTCATGCCGGGTGCTTGGGTATGTTAGAGGTATGTGAGGGAGAAATGGGCTATTGTTTTTTTGGCTTATCGGCGGGTGGAGGGTTCTTAACCATGGCAGAGGGATGAGATCCTAAGACAGACATAAGGGGTGAAGGTGATGAGGCTGTGATCGGTGAGGTTGGGGTATGAGATCTATGGGATTGGTTCTTCTATGTGGGGTAGGGATAATTTTAGTGGTGAATCTTCCTAATGTGGTGAATATTCCATTTTTGAAAAATTTGAAAAGGTGAATTTTTTAGTGCTGGTCAGTGACCTGTTCGCCTAAAAATTACAGTTTAATTTTTTTAGGGGTCAGTTTCACCTACCCTTGAAACTATCCCCTATATAATCCTAGATTATTTTCCAGGTAGAACACTACTAGCTCACTCATACCACCTGGGGGCATATGTATTATCAAGTATAGTAAACATGCGATAGGAGGGCAGAGGCTGTAGATGTGTGACAAAGTGTTTGTTGACGCGTGATGAGGAGAGTTTGTTGACACACGACATGAGTGTAGAGGGAGTAAATGTACGACAATTTTTTTTTGATGTGCGACATGGATATTTTGTTGTTGCGTGACATAGGAGGGCAGAGGCTATAGATGCACGACAGATATTTTCTATTGCACATCAAGAAGGTGGTTAACGCGTGTCAATGAACCTCGTTGACGTGCGTCAACAAACTTCTTAACATGCATCAATGAGGTTTTTTGACACATGTCAACCACCATCTTGATGTACAACAGTAAATATTTGTCATGCGTCTGTAGCCTTCTATCACACAACTTAAAAATCAGATGAAAATTTTGCTGTCAAACCCCCAAAAAATTCACCTTCCCATGAAACTGGTTCCGAGGATATTCACCAGGTATTTTCCACCTTTGATTTCTAAGAGATCTCTTAAAATGAACCCTAGTGTGGGGGTCGGATTAGGTTTGGTGTTGGCTTTGGAGGATGTAGCTAAGTCCAATTTGATGGGTAGATGAGTGAGGCTAGCCATTGGGATGACCCCTAAGGTGGTAATAGGTTTAGGCAAGGAAGATGAGGTAAGCGTAGGTTTGGATGTAAAAGCATGTGGGGTTATGGGTAGGGGTATGATTTGAGCCTTGAGTGGTACCGTGGAAGAATTTGTGATAGTTGTGGTTGTGTTTGGTTCAATTGGTCAAAATATTTTTGGATAGATAGTGGAAGTGTCAGCGAGTGAAATTTGCATTTGTGTTGAGACAGGAAGTAGAAGACGCCCCTAAATTAAGGCTCTATCCACATAATCTAGGCAATCGGCTAAGCGTCAAAAAGGCACTGTTATAGGCAAGGTATATGAGGATCCAACAGTGATTCCCATAAAATGTGTCTTAGAAACGAGGAATTTGCTAGCTTTAGCTTTTATAGATAAGAGAGCTAAAAGTAAGTCCATAGGATCTTGGGTAACTGATGGAGAATGGTCCCCTAGAGGCAATGGCATTTCTACGAGATATTTGATAGGTGGAGGAGATGATGGGTGCACCTCTGTGGGTGGAGGGGATAAACAAGCATCTTCCACGGGTCGGAGAGGTACTACAGGTGATAGATCTCTAGGTCGAGAAGCCAAAGGTGAAATGGTCTCGATGTTAATAGGAATCTCCTTCATGGGTGAGGGAGGAGACGAAGGGTGTTCCTCTATGGGTGGAGGAGTAGGTGAAGTGGGTTCAAGTGTAGGTGGAGTACTTCGGGAAAGGATTTCCTCAATGGAAGGAATATGAAGTAATTGGGAAGCAACAGGTGCATCGCTAAAAATAGCATGGACCTCGCGGGTATGGCTATCGTGAGTTGATGTCTCTCTAGATTGATGAGAATAAGGGGCATGATTAGGAAATGGTTTCTTAAAGATGTGTAGGTTTTTTATTGGTAGGTGTGTTAGGATTATCCAAGGTTAACTCACCTTTCTCGAGCATTTCTTGGACAATGTTTTTAAAAGTGATACAATTTCCGTCACTATGACCCTTTACTCGATGATAGTTGTAGAAGTCTTGCTCTTTGTACCATGCGGGTGTGGGGCGAGTAGGGTTAAAACCATTGTGTGGTTTTATAGGAGGAAGGGTGATGGCCCCAGATTTAATGATCTTTTCTAAGACAAAAGAATAAGGTTCCCCAATTGGGGTGTACTTTTGTTGTTCTCATCTGAATTGAAAGTTCTGAATGGGTGAGACATTAGATGAGGGGTTAGCTTGATTTTGGGGATGAGCTGGGCCAGACTTGAGTACCACTGCATTAGTAGTTCCCTTAGCTTTTGAATAATTGTTCTTTAGTTTCGAAGAAGAGGAGGTATCATTTGACTTGAATATCGATTTTTTATTGTATAGTCAAATTTTTCTTTTCTTCGATGCCCTGAATCTCTAGCTTTTATGCCATGGTGAATGCTTCATCGAAGGTTCAAAAAGTCTGCACCTGCAAGGTCAGTGAGATATGTCTAGCACAAGCCCACGTGAAGAGTGCAATGAGTTCGGTTTGTGGTCATTAGAATGTGAGTTGATTAATGAGGCTACGCCAACGAGCGACAAAATCTGTGATAGATTTGTCATCATAATGACGTGTGGAGTAGAGGTCTGTCATGGTAACCTTCTTAACAATGTTAATGGAGAAGTGATCCAAGAAGGCTTGAGCTACCTAGTTAAATGAGAAGATAGAATATCTAGGCAACCCACTATACCAGTCTAATGCAGGCCCGGTTAGAGACATGGGAAAGGTCCTCAGAAGTAAAGTGTCTTCATGAGCAATCAGATAACACCCATGTTTGAAAGACCGCAAGTGCTGTTGTGGGTCCTCTTTGTTGTTGAAGCGGTTAAATTTAGGCATTTCCCAATGCATGGGATATGGACGGATAGGAATGGATGGGTGGATAGGCTCATTAAAAATCTCATCATAGGTGAGAGTGTTACGGGAGCCAAAAATTGATGCCTTCAATGTCTACATCTTGTCCATCATTAAATTGATTAGGTCATTAGTAAGTTATGATGGATGGGTGCCTCTTGTAGCATAAGAGGGGGTTGGGCATATGATGGAGGTGGCATTCCAGTATATGGTGTTTCCATATAGGTAGATTGAGAAGGAGGGAGTGAAATAGGGGGTACATACCTAGAATGAATGATGGATGAAACGAGAGGATATTGATAGTATGTATATGGAGGTGGAAGGGTCGTGGTGACCCTGGTAGAAATAGGGGCTAAGGACTATGGAATATAAAGGGCAATGTTTTTAAAAGGGGTAGGGGTCACCGATACCGAGGGTGGTTGTGTAGCTACGGGTATATGTGAGATAATAAGCGTGGATGAGGTTATGTTTTGGGTGGTTGGCGAAGGTATAGTGGATGTGGCAGGTGTAACAGACATTGCAGACGTAGCAGTCATAACAAGTATAGGGCCTAGCTAAGAAATGACAAGAGGCAAGGTAGGCGAGGGTAGCATAGAGCTAGAAGGGGCTGATGCAGAAGTAGGAACGAGAGTCGGGGGATAGATATGGTCATGTCGTACATCAACTAACCCGAGGCATCTCAAGTGGACGAGTGGGAAAGATAAAACTGCAAGGTGACATGGTTTTGGTCAAGGAGTCGTGTGAAGTCCTCATCTCTAGTAGTGATAGAGATAGGTTGGATAGGCTCCATGGGTGGTGATAGGATGGAATGTGGTGAAGGACTAGGTGGGAGTGGTTTACAACTATCGTGGAATATGAGGGCATTTTCTTGGCTACGCGTCAGCACCATGTGAACAAGTACTGACATGGTAGGACTATTTTCTATAAATGACACAGAAATAAAGAAAAGATAGGAGAAATAGGTAATGGTAGGTGAATTAGGTAGAAAATTACATAGGCTAACCGATACCGGTTAGGGTAAACTGACACTGATCACAAATAACCATGGTTGGTCACTGTGAAAATGGATAGTTTGTCAAAACTAGGCAAAAAAATGATGAACTACCAAATAGATAAGATATTGATGGAATTTATTAAGTCATTGAATATGATGAGAGTGACAGAGACTCTGAACAGAAAATAAGGTGAAGCAGGTGTCCTTTTTGGTAGGTTAACCAAAAGAACAGTAAACTGATGCCAGTTGGGTAAAACTGATGATGGTCAGAGGGTAACCGATGACGGTCATTGGACTGACACCGGTTACTATGAAATTGAAATAGAGATGGAGAAAAGGTTGTTGTGAGTTAAAATACGATGTGGAATCAAACCTAGAATTTTGATAATGATGAAAATATGGTCCAGGCACACTCAGATGAAGCTGGAATACACCAACTGTGATGAGGAGCGTACAAGGGGAAATAAGAAAATTAAGAACATGTCCTCTCACCTCAAAACACAAGCCAAATAGAAACACTAAGAAAATTATGATCCCAAGAGTGCTTTTTCTATTATGTTTGTTCAGCTTATGCTATTAAGGACTGACTAATGAACTTCAAAATAGATTTTTTGGTGAGGAAGGATTCAGGTATGGAGAAGGAGATTTACAAGGAGAGGTTTTAGGTATGTTATGGTAGGGGCGGGCCGTTCTCTAAGATAATGACTTGACAGAAGTAACGAGTTGGGTACCCACTGTGCCATGATCGTGTGATCACCTTTAGCTTCTTTCGGGAGAGATGTTGTTTAAGAATTTGTGTATTTTCAATTTTTGTGGTGTTTGGGTAAGACTTAGAGAGAAAGAAAGTTATTTCTACAATTTGTTTGTCAACCATTATCTGGGAATGACTTCCAGTGTATAGGTTTTCCTTAATTAATGTGAGCTAATGCAAAAAGGTAGAATGAAATGAAGCTGATTTTTAAAACCCAAATCAAAATGTTGAGTTTGATGACACAAAAATATGAACAGAAGAAGGGATGTT
This sequence comes from Taxus chinensis, assembly GCA_019776745.2. Taxonomy (NCBI): domain Eukaryota; kingdom Viridiplantae; phylum Streptophyta; class Pinopsida; order Cupressales; family Taxaceae; genus Taxus; species Taxus chinensis. The sequence continues at coordinate 420,218,188 of CM034155.1, read as the reverse complement.
CTTTCACTAATGCGATACTAATGAAAGGGAATAAATGTTCATTTTAAAGCACCAAAATATGATTGCTTTTAGAAAATAGAAGAAGAGAATATTCCATGGGAGAAATTTTAATGTGACAACCTTTTAGAAAGGAAAAAAACATGCAAATTTTCACCTAGACATGAAAGAATGCAAAGAACCCTAAATGGGTCCCACCAGGTGTGCCGAAATGTTTCTCCTGATTCTAGATCATTTCTTCGAATGTTGATGAAATAGATAAGGGTAAAGGGTTAGGAGGAATGCCTATTTAAATGTGGGTTGTGGGTTGTTACGCGCGTATGACTTCTAAATCCATATCTGGTCATGAGAGCTTCCTTTTTTTCTTGGAGGAACTACTTGAAATAGAACACAAGACCACCAAATAAAAGTTAAACAGTATATCCAGTGAACTGCATAGTGTTTGCTAGATCTAGGAAGTGTGATACTCCCTAGATGGTTGTCAATCCACTATTTAAAACAACCTAATGCTAATAATAAAGGAAATCCTACTATAGTTAAAATGATTTAGGTATCTCATTTGACTACAATAAGCAAATTCGTTCACAACAAGCTAAGCTATAATTGAATTTGAAGGTCAAGGTCTTTGTCAGAGTACTGGTACTAGTCTGGGTCTGGTTCTAGGGTGTTTTGGGTATTTTGTGGAGGTTTTAAGCTCTGTTCTTGGTTTGAGGGTAAAAACATAGAGACCGACGTCGGTTTAGGTGAACTGGCGATGGTATGGTCGGGGTACAGGAAACTCAATAAAAACTTGAGGTGAAGATAGATCTAAGGCTAAATGTAAATGTAAAGGGCAATGGTAAGGTGTGTGTGGGTCTTAGGTATACTAAGGGGTAATTAAAATCTGGGTATGAGAAATTTAATGGATTGGGTGAAGGAATGGTCAAGTTTGCATGGAGGTAAATGGTGGGGGAATGGGAATGGGAGTAGAAACTAATAATAGTGTTAAAAGAGTCTATTTAATTAACAATGGACAAGTGTTGGTTAACAGAACAATTACTTTTATACAAGCTTGATGTCTAGTTGGAAATGGTGGGTGATCAAATGCAAGGAACTTGGTGTGGTGCCGACGCTTCCCCGAATGCTCCCATGAAGGTAGATGGCTCTGTGAGTGCTTTTGGTGCTGGCTGTGAATGGTCTAATACATGTACAAATTCTGGATTTTCTTGCATGTAGCTCTCGTTTCATCCCTTTCTCTCAAAATATGTACCAACCTCGAAATAAGGTTGTTTTGAGGATTAAATGATAACCAACAACGGTTCCAGGTTGACCGGCAATGGTTTAAGGTAATCGGTGTTAGTTAGGGCGGGATTTCATAGGTTTACTAAACTGGGCAAATCTCCTTGATTTTCTTGGATCTCATTTGTTTTCTTCCACGGATTAGAATGGAAGCTTCCTTTCTAACATGTGGGAATGTGGTTAGAGGGAATGTAGGCTTTGATTTTTAGGGTTTAGGTAGGTCTTAGTTAGATATAACAACATACTAAGAATAGGTCTTAGGGTGAGGTGGCTAGATGAGGTGTATAGATGAGGTGGATGGTGTGGGCATTATCCAATTAGGATATTGAAATAATAGGTATTATGAGATCATTAATTAATTAAATTAATATTAGAGTGGGGTGAAAGGGGCCATGGTTAGGTGATTGTTTTCAAGTTGGTTATCTGTCGAGGGACCAAGGGGAGTGTGAGCTAATTTTTGGTGTCTACACATGCATCCATGAAAATGGCTAAGTCCCGAATCAGCTTGTCTTGGTGCGTGTTTCCTTTCCTATCCTTCCACACCTTCAAATGTGTCTTGTTCCCATGCGTGAATCTTCTGTGTGCCTACTCCTTAGAAAAATATGTCTTCTCAACAAAAATATAAAATAAAGGTGGCCAAAAGGTGGGATTAATTAGTAATTTATGCACTTGAGAACCTTCTAAATATATAATAAGACCGGGTTAATTAATGCTTAAAGTGCATTATTTTATGTTTACACCTGCTCACACTTCACCTAAATATGTGTACCATAAGTTCACTTCTTCCCTATCCCTCAATGAGGATCAAATAACTTTCAAACAAATGACTTACCTTCTCAAGTAATACTACAACATGACCCTCCCTTGTATATTCAAGTTTGTGTTAACAAATTCAAAATCAAGCGTACCTTAGTTAATAATGGATATGGCCTTAACATATGTAACATAGATTTTCTTCATCATTTAGGTATATCAAAAGCATTTCTAGCTCCTTCCTCCATCTATATTTGTGTCTTTGATAACATTCCCAAGTGTGTATTTGTAACACTCAAAATTACTAGAATTGGAAAATGAGGATTTTTTTAAAACATACATAAAGATAGATTACACATCTGCAATCATACAGATTTGTTTAGTCAAATTATTTAAATCAAATTTGTTCTTTTGATCTATCTGATAACATTTTCGTAAGCCATGTGCAGTTGAGAAGGGTGTATCAAAATCTCCACAATCTCCCTTCGCCGCTACTTCGAGTGACAATGCTTACTAGCATTTTGGCTCAACCTTTTTCAGGTCATGGGAACCATGTGAAAATCCTTGGGTCTACCACGAAGCTAGTTTTCTGACTTCATAGTCCAGTATCCGACCATTACCTACCTCATATTCAGTGTTCAAATTCCCATGATCAGGTTACTAGCAATTTTAATTTAATTAGAGGACTAGGTGATTAGACAATGCACAGCCATCAATGCATTACTTTGGCCAAAGTTTTTCGTTGTGCAGGTTACAGCTAAACTCAAGACAACACACTAGTCTTATGAGTTTAAGTCTTCCGCCACCTCACAACTATCCCTTTCACAGTTATCTAGATCTTATAGTTTGTATTTACTTTATTTCCAATTTAACCTATCTTGCAAGAGTTTATATCGAGATATATGCCAAAGGCCAACTAGGATCATCATGAGATAAGTACACTCATTACGCTGATATGTATCTATTTCAATATTTCACATGTACTTATCCCTTAATATGCCTAATGGATCTTTTCATCTATTTATCTTCCCATTTAGTTTCTCTTTTCCTGATGCTTGGTTTCTTTAACCTTAAATTACCTTTTACAATGATACTCTTCCATTCTCTATACAACAGGATTTACAATCTTATCATATTAATACCAAGTTTACCGAAAGGTTGAATTAAATATATATTAAAACATGTATATTTAATTATTCCTTCGATTAGCTACGCCACTAAATAGCTTATTTAATTTAGAAATTAAAGACAATTGATTGTTACAATAATTGCCCAACTATCGGCTTCATACATTGACAAATATCAAATAAATAAATTTAACTATTTATGATAAGTAAGATTTCTTACTTCTAGTATTTATCATTTACTCATATTGAGATATTATTACATACAAGGTAATCATCTCTTTATTAAAATCATAAATTACATATGCCGTTAAGGTGAAACATATAACTATTATGGTAACTCTCACATAGTGAGGTTGAATATTAACAATGGGTCCAAAACCCCAATAAATTTAGTAAAAATTCAGGGATATCATCCTTCTACAAATTGAAATCCAAGTATCTAATTTAGATCCTTGCTATGATAAAATTTCGCAAGACATGAGTTCCACATATCCGAACGTGACGGCTAATTATCCTACAAGACTAGAGTAGTGGTATGTTGTCAGTTCAAAATGAACTGGCATGAATATTAACTCCAATTTCTTATGCAATTATTTAATAAAATATGAAACAATATACAAGTTATCTTATCAACAAACGTATGGTAATACATCGGAGGACGTATTATTACATGTTTTGCATCAAGATACAACTATGAATGTACACAAATAGAACAACCAATTTCTATTTCAGCAATCATGTTTCACTCTAATCACAAGGATCAAGACATAATCAAACCATAATCATTCAACATCTGAATTCAGATTAAACCACAAGCAAATCATGCTTCACATGGTACAGGTTCAACTATTATTTTTCTTACCTTCCAATCAACAAACAGCTTAACAAAACAATCTAAAATCATCATTTCCAAATACCAATTAGACATATTCCCTCTAGGTAATGAGTAGTTCTGTAAAACGCACAATAACTTAATTCCAAATAATCAGAATACATATATATACATTTATAGGAACAGTCCAACTAAACAGTGTAAAAACACCTCTATAAAACCATTTTAACATGTTCTTTCAGGTAACCGACAGATCAACAAAATAAATTAACCCACATACCACAGGATGATAATTTTGAAGTCTATCTACATAGAATAACAAAAATAAGTTTCTAACACTTCTAGTAACGAAATCCTTTAAGAAAAACTAAGTCATCTTAAATAGACTGTTAACACTAATTTTATTTTCAATCAGGTAATAAAATTATACCTAAAGGAAAATCAATGTGTACATATCCAAATCAGATCATTCCAGCATTAATTTCTTTTGATTTTAGAAATTATTAGAATCCGAAAGCAAATATATCAGGAAAAATGATGAAATACCTGCTAAAAATATATTTCACACTACCCAGAAATCGCTTTCCTGATACAAATAAATTGTTGTTTGACTGTAATAAAACCCAGAGGTAGAAATCGATTTGGGTTTCAAAAAATTAAATTTGAATAGAAAATAAAATAAAATAAAAATTTATTAGGAACACCCATCTGTGTTCTTTTCCTATGTTTAGCTAAAACCTCACAAAGGAAACTTAAGAGAATACAGAATCCATCAATTTCCTTTTTAGATTTCATTTCCAAGCAATTAAATCAGAAGTTGTCTACAAATTCATTTAATTACCATTTAACACAAAATGTTTATTTTCTCATTATTTACAAATAATGCTGCAAAGAAAGGAGAAGATATTCATGCCTATAGTAAACCCAGAATCAACAACTTCTTACTCTTTCTGCTCCAACAAGTTGAATCTTTCTTTCCTCCAAAACTTACGCAGGTATTCCAGAAGAGAAGAATGAAAACAGACAAAGGAAAAATAAAAGAGAATATAATGAAGAAACTATACTATAATGGAGAATTTTCAGGCTTCCAAATGTTGCTTCATGCATCAATGCATGTCGTGATGCCACATACTGGATGTCAGATGAAGGCGTGTCCCTTTCAAAACTCTTAGATTTTAAATATTAAAATATTATTATTATTATTATTTTTAACTTTTGATTTACATGCCAAATCCTTTTAGGATTTAAATATATATAATTTCACAAGTTAATAATGCATTTTTTTAATTTTTATTTAATTGATACCTAACTTTAATGGTAAAATTAATCATCATAATATAAGTCCACATATTGCCAACAATATGTTATCGTAATAATTATTCAAATTCCCATGTTCCATATAAAATATTCAAACAAATGAAAAATCACCAAGTCCGTAAATAATAATAATTCAAATATTTTCGTAAAGCTGGTTTGATATAGCATTGTCAGATAAAACAGAGGCAGTATTCATCACGGTCACTGCAAAAGTCGAACAAAACATAAGACGACCAAACTGATTAAAATAAAATAACCGAAATGAATAACCGAAAGATTCACTATCATTAATGAATCATTTAAATACCTATGATTAATGCCTAATCATTTTTTAAGAAGGATCATCAAGGTGGGTGCGGCCTTGCTGGTTATTCATTCCGCAATGCCATGCCCCACAGCAGAAGCTGTGGGTCATGATATGACGAGTCAAATGAATTTTACACATATTGATGATCTCGTCTAATCCTATTTAGACTTAACCGTAGTTAATTTAACTTTACAAGAAATTTGGGATGTTACATGTACTCCACCCCTTACAATAATCATCGTCCCGATGATTTCAGGATAAATAGAAAAACTAAACCCATCATTCATTTGTTGCATAATATATTTCAAATCAGCTTAAAATTTGTATCAATATCATTTCAGCTTAATCATAAAGGTCACAACATCCCTTAAATATTTAGAAAGTCAGTCACATAATCTGTAGATATAACACATTACTATTTAAATGACATATTTTCCAGGTTCATTACAAAATATTCAACAGTAACTATTCATCAAATAGTACCTCAGTTCCAATATTCAGTTGTAAACTTATCTACATGATTTTCTTATCTACTTCTTTACAGAAAAACTAAATTTAGCGCTATAACAAAAATATATTCTTAAAAATCAGTCAAACAGATGCGGTAAAGTAGTCTAGATATCTTCCAGATTCTCTCGAGTGGCACTTTCTTTAGAATATTAGTCCCACTGGACCTTACATTTTAAAACCTCATGGTTTTTCAAGTGTAACTTATAGGTTTCTAGTATCCTTATAGGCTCAACCGCAACTACCCCTAGATCCAAAACCTGCAATGAATCCCAATTAAGTACATGTGTTAAATTAGGTACATATTTCTTAAGCAAGGATACATGAAATACATTGTGCATCCTAGATAGAGCGAGAGTAAGGGCTAGTTTGTAGGCTACTAGTCCAATGACCTCTAGGACTTCAAATGGTCCTACAAACCTAGGAGATAGTTTGGCTAATCTGCCAAAAAAATGGAACTCTTTTTAGGTTTAACCCTAAGAAAAACTTTATCTCCCATGTTAAATTTGTTGTCAATTCTTTTTAAATCTGCATAGCTTTTCTATCTATTTGCGGTCTCTTTCAATCTTTCTTGGATTAATTTAACCTTTTTTTCCATTTTTGACAGCATTTTAGGTCCAATTAGTACTCTATCTTTAGGATTATCCCAACTTATTGGTGTTCTACACCTACGACCATATAAGGCCTCAAAAGGAGCCATCTGAATGGAAGAATGGTAGGTGTTATTATAGGCAAATTCAACCAAGGGAAGATACTCTTCACATTTGTATTGCTGATCCATGCAATACATTCTTAGTAAATCTTCTAGAACTTGATTTACTCTTTCAGTTTGACCATCATTTTGAGGATGGTAGGTAGAAATTATGTTCAGTTTTTTCCCTAAGGAAGCATACAAAGTCTGCCAAAATTTGGAAGTTATCCTTGAGTCCCTGTCTGAAATTATTATTTCTGGAACTCCATGTAATCAGAAAACTTCCTGCACAAACCTTTTTGCCATTATGGGTGAATTATCCTTTAAATTACTTGCTATAAAATGTGCCACTTTAGTTAACTTGTCTACAACTACAAGTATAACATCATGTTTATTTTGGGACATAGGTAGACCTTGGACAAAATCCATACTTATAACTTGCCACTTATATTCTGGCACGTTGTGAGGATATAATAATCCTGCTAGATGTGAATGTTCAGTCTTTAATTGTTGACATTCCAAGCATTGTGAGACGTAAAGAATCACATCACTAATCATCTTTTTCCAGAAGTATTGCTTTTTTGATGTCCACCATCATTTTTGTTACTCCTGGATGTCCCGAGTAGGGAACATCATAAAATTCTCTCATGACTTTACTTCTGAGTTCTTTACCCTCTGGTACATATATTCTGTTAATTATAACACAAAATCCCATCTGTTTCCAGCTTGAAACAATCATACCTTTTATCCCTCGGATCTTTTTCTAAAGATGTTTTAACATGATTGTAGTAGGGGTCATTCGTTAAACTCATTTTTGACTTCATCTTTGAACTAGGTTTCTTAATGTAATTATAGCAGCAATATACTTTCTCTGTGACTTAAGGCATCAGCCACCCTATTCTCTTTTCCTTTAATGTACTTTATATTAAATTCATAATTTGCTAGGAACTCCAGCCATCTTCACTGCCTTGCCTTTAGATTTGGCTTTGTAAAGATGTATTTGAGCCCAAGATGATCTATTTTGAGTTCAAAAGGTTTCCCAAGCAAATAGTGCCTCCATACCTGTAGCGCATGAACAATCATAGCAAGCTCAAGATCATGTGGTGCATAATTTACTTCATGCACCCTCAACTTCCTACTTTCAAAAGCTACCACATGCCCATCTTGTAGTAGTACTCTGCCCAAACCTTCCCCTGAAGCATCGGTTACCACTAAGAAATTCCCATTTGGATCTGGAATCTTTAACACCGAAGCACCTGTGAGTCTACATTTTAACTCCTTACATGATTATTCAAACTTGATCTCCCAAAATAATTTCTTGCCCTTCTTTTTCAATGAAGTGATAGGTCCCGCTAACTTAGAAAAGTCCTTTACGAACTTCCAATAGTAGCCTACTAGATCCATAAAACTTATCACTTCATGCACATCCTTTGGTGCTGGCCATTCCATGATGGCATTGATCTTTGAAGGGTCCACCGAGATTCCCTCTTTATTTATTATGTTTCCTAAGTATTGTACTTTTTATTGATAGAAAGCGCACTAAGATAATTTTCCATATAATTTATGTTTTATGAGAATTCCGAGCACAATCCTTAAATGTTCATCATGTTCTTTCTCATTCTTGGAGTATATTAATATATCATCGAGAAAGATAAGTACAAATTGGTCTAATTATTCCCTAAACACATTGTTCTTCAAGTTCATGAAAGTGACAGGTGCATTTGTTAGTCCAAAGGGAAAAACTGTAAACTCGTAATGCCCATACCTTGTTCTAAAAGCAATTTTATGGATATCTTCATCCTTGATTCATAGTTGATGATAACCGGATATGAGATCTATCTTGGAAAACACTTTTTCACCCCCCATTTGATCAAATAGATAATCAATTCGGGGTAGTGTGTACTGATTCTTCACAGCTACCTTGTTGAGCATTCAGTAATCAATACAAAGTCTAAGGGTCCCATCCTTATTTTTCACAAAGATAACCGGTGCACCCCATGGTGATATACTTGGTCTAATCAGACCCAAGGACAATAATTCATGTAATTGAGCTTTCAATTCAACTAATTCGGTTGTTGTCATTTTGTACAATGCCTTGGAAATTGGTTCCATTGCTATTTTGACCTCTATTGTGAAGTCAAATTCATGCTTAGGTGGAAGTCTAGGCAACTCATTTGGAAACACATCACTAAATTCCCTTAGGATGGGAAATGCTTCAATTTTAGGCTCAATTTCCTATCCCAAATTTTTTATTTTTACAGCATATAGATGGCAGCCCTTTCACTTTACCTTTTTCAGATGCATGGCGGAAATTTGCCTAGTGATAAACTCTCTTTTAACACCCTGAACACTCATTGTTTTATGTTGATCATCACAGTATGTTACACTTTTTCCTAAGTAATCCAAGGTTGCATTATGTTGACTTAACCATTTTATACCTATGACAACATCATAGGATCTAAGAAGTGCCACATACAAGTTTAATCTTGTTGTGAACTCAGGTAATTCTAGTGGTGCCTCAAACAAACATTACTTCACTCTATGTACAACATTATTTCCATACTGTACATTCCAAGTGTGTTCCATGTACCCAGCTCTTATTTTGAGTTTATCAGCTACTTTAGATGAAACAAAACATTATGTTGAACCAGAATCAAATAAAACCGAAACAGGTTCTCCAAAAAGCTTACCTGAGGTTTCAATGGGAGTCCCTTGCTTTTCTACTTGCTTATTATAGACTGTAGCATAAATCTTATGTTGTTGGCCCTCTTTATTTACTGTAGTATATCCCTTCTACTTGTTATTCCATTATCCTCTTTGTGGATATTTGTTTGCGAAATGACTGCCACCGCACTTAAAACATCCACCCAAAGGTCCTTTTCTCTCAATCTTATTCTGGCTTAAACTTGTTCCTTGTTGCCCATTATTTTTATTATTCACAATAGTTATACACATTATTCCTCTTTTATTGACAGGCCTAAACTTGTTGTTTCCCTTTTTCCATGTTGGTTTACTTGCAGTTAGTGTTTGAAAACTACTATATTTCCTTTTATTTTCCTCTTTAGAGGCATAAATACTTCGCAGCTTTTGTTCTTGTTTAGTAATTTTTTCAAACATTGTTTCCATTAAAGTAGGTCCATGAATATCTACCTCACCACCAATGCTAGGATTCAATCCCATTATAAATTTTCTCATTCTAAACTTCTCATCCTTTTGATACATAGGAACATATTTCAACAATTGAGTGAAACATTCCCAATATTTTGTAACTGAGTACTTTCCTTGAGTCAGATTTTGGAATTCTACCATCTTTGATGGAAGTAGGCCTTAAACTACTCCCACGTGATCATACAAGAATTAATTCCTAGTTCCATTTTCCGGTTATCCCACTAGGAATATACTTCACAGGACAATTGGTAGGCTCCCCATACTACTTTTTTCTCCTCTGAAAAGTCCCTAATCTCAAAATACTTTTCCATTTCGGATAGTCAATTTTCAGTGCCATCGCTAAGAGTTGCACCATCAAATTTAGGTGGAGATATTCTTTTAATATCCCTTGCTAACTCAGTAGCCAGCCTTGCCTCTTATTTTCCCTATCATTCAGGTGCTTGGGTTGATCATCATATTGCTCATCGCCCTGATTCTCATCCCTACGATCCTCATTCTCTTCACCACCCTGACCTTGTTGTTCTAAGGTAACAACTTGGTTTTGGGTGTCATTCAAAAGGTTGAGGATTCATTCTAACTTAACAGTCGTATTATCCGACATATCATCAATATTTACCCCACTGGAAAATGGGAAATATATATATATATATATATATATATATATATATATATATAAATATACATAAAAATAGATTATGCAGTTGCATTCATACAGATTTATTTAATCAAATTCTTTAAATCAAATTTGTTCTTTTGATCTATCTGATAACATCCGTGTAAGCCATGTGTGACTGAGAAGGGTGTATCTAGATCTCCACGATCTCCCTTTGCCAAATCAAATTTGTTCTTTAAATAATGTTTCTTTTGTTATTTGCATGGGAATATAGATGTAATAGCTCATCCAATGCTTCAGAATGAATTGCATGAACATTAGCCTTTCTGCATCTAACCTTTTTTTCAGGTCATGGGAACCATGTGACAAGATCCTTGGGTATACCACGAAGCTAGTCTACCGACATAATATTTTGGGCTTTGACCATCCACGCGTGCCTCAGGTGATCTCCCAGTGTCCCGCTTCCCATGATCAGGCTGACTGTGCATGGGATTTTAGAGTTGTAATTGAGAGTACTAGGTGATCAGACAATGGCTACAATACCCTCACTGTAGGAGTTTGGCCATACACTCCTTCATCCACTGTCCAAAATGCTTACAGCTTTATGTATGTGCATGTCCACATCAAGCACTAGTCCTTCACTTAGTTGTGTAGTCAGTCCAGGTGCACCTGATGGGTCATCCTTATCTTCACTCTTCACAGTTCAACAATGATCATCACCCAATTCTGTGTTCTCCTTTATCCTCCTGCATCATGTAACCAATTCTTCGTCATGAGGTTATAACGAGACATATGCTTAATGTTAAATAGGGTCATCATGGCAAATATGTACTTCTGATTTATCGCTAATCATGTATCCTGATTTCAAGGGATGTCGCCTGTGCCTTATCCCTATTATTTTCCTAATGGATCTGCCTTCATCAAGAGAATTCCTAGGCGACCTCATATAGTTTTCTATGATGGCCCTGATGCCTTGAGTTTTTTGTAACCTCATGAGCACTCTACCTATATTACAACGGTCCTCAGCGCCTTCTCCTAAACCTATAGGACTTGTCTCCATTCCTACTCCCTCATCTAATACCAAATTTACCAAAAATCTGAGGGGTCAATCTCATGCACTCTCATTTCATCCTATGGTGGGATTACTTCCTTCTGCCATGTTGCTAGGCCACCAACTATCTTCTTTTAATTTATTCATTCTATTCTTCTTGATTCTTTACCACCATGGGGAAAAGTAGTCTCCATCTATCAGCTTCGTACATTGCCCACAATATATTTTCCCTTGGGAAATTCATGGAACTTAAATTCATTCTCAAGTAATATTGTTCATTACTTCTAGTATTGGGCATTAACTCGTAATGAGATATTATTACCTACAAGCCGCTCTAGTCTTCCCAATTACCAAGCTCATGTAATTACATATGCCCGTATCAGTCTGAAATATATAACTATCTACGGAACTATAACATAGTGAGGTTTGACATGGATAAACATATGTCTTCCAAAACCCCATTATGATAAGTCAAAATTATGGGATATCATACTTTGTCTGCAAATTGAAGGTCCAACTTGTGTGCATTGGAAAACCTATGCTACGATAAATGCTTCACAAGACATGAGCGTTCCGCATATCCGAAGGCATGACGGCTAGTTTGTGATCTATGGAATCTAGAGTCCCAGTCCTATCATTGTCAAATCTCCCTATGAAATGAACTGGGCATGGTAAAAAAAAATCCAATCCTTATGATGCTAATTACTGAATGAAAGATCCTTGGGTATCCAAGTCTACTTTTACTCAAATGCAGTACGTATGGTAACTCACACTATGGAGCTCTATCCTATTGCTTGCAGGGTCCGCATTATGGATCCATCACTATGTATACATGTACGCAATATCTTAGGAAGGGACTTATTTTCTTTAGATTATTGCTATCAATCATGGTTTCACTCTAATGGCCCATAGGGAACTCCAGAAATAATCTAAACCATACTCATTGGCAACATCCGAGTTCTGATTAAACCACCAAGCAAATCATGCTCCACATGGTCCTTGATGTGCAACTATTGCAATGATGGTCTCAGCAATGAAATTAGCCAAATTATACATGACACCTTTTGTCCTCTAACTTAGCAATGTGTAACAATCATCGTGTTCACTTATGACCAACGCTCTTGACACATTCAGCTCTAGGAAAGGAGGTGCACTACTACCTAAACACACAATGATAATTCTACAACTTACCAATATCCATTCCACACCCTCCCTTAGTGTAAGATAACACTTATCTATGGTTGCTTTTATTCATTCTTTATTAGTGAACAGTCACTACTGACCTCAATGCCTGAGCTTCTCAACCACTATCAACCCATTTTAATCAGGTTCTGTCAGGTAAGTCTGACAGATCACCCACCAAACAAATTAACCCACATACCACAAGATCCTCATTTTGAAGTCTAGCTGCATCAACCAATAGTAATAAGCTTATCTAACACTTCCAAAGTAGGGGAATCCTTGTAGAGCTGTAAAACCAAGTCATCTTACATAGTCTATTAACATTAATTCTCACCGTTGTCAATCAGGTAATAAAACCATGTCATACCTACAGTTTGAATCAACTTGTAGATATCCAAATCAGTTCGTTCCAACATTAATTTCTTTTCCTGTTTATAAATTATCAGAATCAGGAAGCAAATATATCAGGCAAAATGATGAAATTACCTGATAATAATATTTTTCACACTACCCAGAAATCACTTTTGCTCATACAAATAAATTTCTACTTTCCTTTGACTGTAATAAAAACCCAGAGGTAGAAATCGATTTGGTGCTTTCTTAGAAATCAAATTTGAAATAGAAAATAAAATTAAACAAAAATTGATTAGGAACACCCCATCTGCGTTCTTTTTTCTATGTTTAGCTTAAACCATCACAAAGGAAACTTAGGAGAATACAGATCTCCATCAATTTCCTTTTTAGATTTCATTTTCTCAAGCAAGTTAAATCAAAAACTGTCCACAAATTCATTTAATTGCCATTTAAAACAAAATGTTCTACACTTCCTCTATTATTTACAAATAATGCTCACAGAGAAGGGAGAAGATATTCATGCTTGTAGTAAACTTCAGAATCAACAACTTCTTACTCTTTCTACTCCAACAAGTTGAATCTTTCTTTCCTCCTAAACTTACGCAGGTATTCCAGAAGAGAAGAATGAAACAGACAAAGGAAAAATAAAAGAGAATATAATGCCCTAGTCACTAAACTTCAATGGTGCACCTTCAGGCTACCCCTTGTTGCCACAGGCCTCCTTTCATGTACCTTCATGCCACATACTCGAAGTTACCTATCCAGGCGTGTGCCTCTCACCACTCTCAGATTTCCCATTCTGTAACCTATTATTATTATTACACTGTGTGTAACATTTGATTTACATGCCAAGTAGTCCTTATGTATGATTTAAATTTATCTAATTATCCACACCTTTACTTTAATGCATCTTACACAAATATTTCTCAATGCATACCTCATCTTCCATTGAGTAATGTTCAAGCTTGATACCATTTAAGTCCTATATATACTGCCACCAATATGTTATGTTAATAATTATTCGAATTCCCATTTTCCATGTATAATACTCCACCCCAAACTGAAAAGTATCACCATAGCCCTTTACTCATGAATAATTCAAATAGATTTGTAAAGCTAGCTTCTGGCATGTAAGCACTCTGTCATTACACAAAACACTTAGGCTAGTATTGATCATGGTCACTGAAAAAAATGAAAGGAAACACATAAAGGAAATGCATCAAGGGAACCGATCTAATCTAACTGGAAATACTGCCTTATTACAATACACCAAGAAGACTTCACTATTATTAGTGAGGGCATTCAACCTACTCCCATTGAAGGCCTAATCATGTTTTAGGAAGGATCATCAAGGTGGGTGCGGCCATGCTGAGTACTAGTAATTCCGAAATGCCATTTCCTCGACATCAGAAGTATGTAGGTCACAACATGACGAAATCAAACAATGCACTTACAGATTTTTAGGGTCTCGTCTCAATCCTACTTAGAATTAACAAAGAAGGAACATTTTTCAAACTTTACAAGCTTTTTGGGATCCTTAATATGCCTATCATGCCATGCCTGCTGCCTAGCCTTTTTTGTCTTCATAACTCCATCTGGACAATGAAGCGCATTTCATCCAATTGCATCATTTTAAATAATGCATCCTTATAATGATTTTTCATGGATCCAAACCTCCTGGATACATGTTATGCATGCGGTCCCCTCTACACTACATACACGACTTAAATTCCATCATCAAGGAATTTTTATGATGTTCCGACTAATTCATCACCTTTTGAGTAGTGTATCTTTTTTGAAAAATCTAGTGACAATTCCTCTTATATTACTCCAAACTTCTCTAAATATGGGTTAGGATATGTATACTTGTACTACTATGGCTTATGTGATACAAATTTAGATCAACAATAACACAAAGTTACAACATTTTGGGATCTCCCTACATAGTCACATAATTTTGGACTAGAATATCAACCTCCTCTACCTGCTATGGATGTTTATACCGCTTTTCATGTTATCTTACTTTCCGTAGTGCATCCTGAACTCATCAGTGATGATGCATCTACCACTTAGGATGCCTTAGATACTTTTCCTACCAATGATGCTCTACTCAATTATATGCGTGCTTATGATCATCTTCCTTCCTTTCACCATAAACGGTGTTTCCCATTATCTCTAAATGCTATGGCTTATTTTGGAGAATCTGATGTATCCCTTGAAAACATTGATCCTCCCGACACAATTCCTACTGATCCATATACTGAATATCGCTCAAACATTCTCAATGAATAAATAATACAATACAACTTGGGTACATCCAAAAATCAGCGAATAATTTTGCTAGCTACCTCCCTCACTCCCACCAAACAAAAAGATATCAAGCAATTCCTTCGTGATTTATGTGATATTATTGCATGGGACTATAGTGATATGTCGGGTATTGATCCATTGATCACAATGCACAATATTGTTCTCAACCTGAGTCTTAAACCTGTCTAACAGAATATTCATAAGATGTATCCCAAAATAGCACTTATAGTCAAATAAGAGATTCATAATCTTCTCGACACTGATTTTATTCACCCTATTGAATATTCTGAATGGGTATTTAATATCGCCTCATTAATGAACCTGAATGGTCAAGTTCGTTGTTGCACAAATTTCCATTATTTAAATAAAGCTTGTTGGAACATAATGATTAAGTGTTATGGTCAACACTTAATGTATATGGGTCCATCACTAATATATAGGTTAATATTTAATAAATATGAAATATTGCTATTTCTATTATTAAATATGCTAACCTAGGTATATACTTTAGGTTAAATATTTAATATCATGAAATGATTATATTTCTAATATTAATTATTATAAACCTAGGTGTATGTGTCAACCGTTTAGGTTAAAAAGGTGGGTCAGAGACATACCCAATCACCTTATATAAAAAAGGACTTTAGATCCTCATTTGATATATTCGGGAAATATATCAAAGGTGTGCAAATCAAGTGATTTAGTTTTACCCTTGGTAAATAGGGTTTTAAAGGAGGAGGTGATCTTACTAGATGTAAAATAAGTTCTCTGAAGTAAAAGGTTATTTTCAAAGTGATTTTTACCCTATTGGGGTTTTCCACTATAAATAATGTGTCACCTGTGTTATTTATTTCCTATAAGTATTTCTTTATTTACTTATGTTATGATGTAATGTTTATTTAAATATTTATTGTAACATTATATAATATGTAAGTTGATTAAATCCGTATTTATTAGAATCCTCAAATTCTAACATGGTAACAGAGCGAGGTAAATTAAATAAATTAAGATCAAATGTTGTGTATTTTATTTATTTAATTTGTACATTTTGTTTAACCAACCTGGAAGGATATTTAAAATAACCGGCCCCTTCTTTCCATTGTGCAACCTAAAAGTTTTTCTTTGTGAAGAATCAAGGTGAATTCACAAGTGGAAAATTTAGAAATTTCTTACCTTCCATGAAAACTTGTGTACAGGTAAGGGTAAAATATTTGAAATATTTTTTCTATAGTTTTAATATGTACAGGTTAAAAAGATATTCAAAATAAAAACACAAAGTTAAATACAAGAAAAAAGAGACAAACTCCATAGAAATAGAATTTTCAATTTATTTCATTGGTAGGGTGAAAGTAATTCTCCCCTCTAAAAATCTCCATGTTAACTTGTATTTTTTTCATGTGGAATCATGCCCCTTGGTAAAATTCATTTACTATTTTAACCTTATTATGTTTTCAAAAGTAATCTATGTGTGTCCTTTGGACTCCTTTAATAAGATTCGATTTGAAAAACTATAGTTTATAGTTAATCTATAACTATATCCTATATAATTTGAAAACTATATTATTATTTTTAAATAAATATATATATATATATATATAATAAGGTTTATATAATAATTTATATAAACATCATATTAAAATTGATATAGTTTTGAAAAAAAAGTATATATTAAAAGTCTTAAACCATATTAAAATTACATGGGATTGGGGGAAGAGTCAACAAACCATATTCTAAGCCTAAGTTTAAATCATATTTAAACTTAACTTATAAATATAGGCATATATAGTTTAAAAAAGAAGAAACAAACCTAAGTTTGAATCATATTTTATATATATGATTAGTTTAAACCGCTTAAAATATAAATTTTATTAGATTTGGTCTATATATATTTTTTAAAAACCTAAGTGCTTACTTTATTTTGGGAAGGGGGCCTATATTTATTGCTTGGCCATGAAAAGATTACTTTTTAAATCTTAATACTTATTAAATAAAACCTAACATGTGTCCCTAACCATTTATATTATCCATGTAAGGGGGCGGCTCCATTCATTTATATCTTATAATTTATAAAAACTATATAAATAAACCTATTTAAAGGTTTTCTTTTATATAAGAGTGGGAGTGGAGAATAAAATGAGATAATATCTCAGGTATAAATGTGAAATTTTCAGGTATAAATGAAGAATTAAAAAAACTAGTTTATTGGTGGCCCACATGAAGTGTGGTAAATATTTATTAAAATATTGGTAGTTATAGCCACATTAAAGTTTTAAATTTTTAGCTTGCAGGAATTATATAAAATATTAATTAAGAGTAAATAAAGGGAGGAGACAAGGTTCATGAAAATAAGGGTTATGTGTTTTTATAAAATATATATATACTATAGTTTATAATTTTTATGAACTATATGTTGTTTTTTAATTACATTCTATAAACTATATACCTATATAAATATGAATATATTTTATACATTATAAATTATATATAGGTTACATTATAAATTATAATAGGTTAATATAATGTAATATAACCTCCCTAATATTATATAGAAAAATAAATTATAATTCACATTCTAGAAATACACAACAAGTTTTGGCTTCATTAAATTTGACGGTCAAATACCGTCATGGTAGACCAAACATAAGACAATATGACGGTCATTTAGACGTCAAATTTAAGCTCATAGGTTCTAAGAAACTTTTACTGTGTTAAAATTGGTGGTCAAATGACTGTCACGATATACCAAAAAATAAGTCATTATGACGGTCATTTAGATGTCAAATTTAAGTTGCTCAATGCTTTGTCTACATTATTTTATTTCATAAATTTGAAGTTATGCATTTTTAGGGGTCTCTTCTTCACTTCTATATGGTCGGAAATATTTTTTATATAAATCTGGGGTATAATGCAAAGCCTATTATATTGCGGTTTATTATTTTGATCATGGGAGGGTAATTACTATGCATTATAATGACATAATTAGTTATGATCAAATAGTTTCTTTAGATCTATAAAATTTAGATCTGAATTCTATTAAAAGTGTTGTTTTTATTATCGATAAATATGTATCTAACTATGTGGTACATTGTATATTATAATGGGGTGTGTTTTACAAGTTTAAGAAAATAATGGCATCCAACTATTTTTGTCTTGACAAAACCTAGATCCTGAATGAAACCAACTACAACATTTGGGTCAAAAAATTTATGGCGAGGAAACTCTGGATGATTGTTTCATGAGATCTGAGGTTGCTCCCACCGGTCGTCAAGCAACTATAGATAACATGAATACATTCTTGCAACGAATGTAAGAGGCTCTTTCTATGATTCTAAATGTGAACGATGAGTACCTTCTACACATTGGTAATATCGAACATCCAAAAGAGGTATGGACACAACTAGAATCCATGCATGAAGGATACTTGGTATATCAAGGATAGTAATGAGAGTATAATAGCTGAAGGAATTCAAAGAAATGGTCTATATATTTTTGATGATTTCTCTTCTGCATCTTGTTTTATATCTCAAAGTTTGAATAATTCAAAACTATGGCATGAAAGGTTAGGACATGTTAATTATCGAAGCTTATATGAAATGTCTAGATATAATCTAGTGAAAGGTTTACATGTGTTGTCTTCTTCTCTTGAAGTTACTTCATTAAATGCTTCTAAATGATGGTTTTGATTCTGATTTAGTAAATGGTCATGATGATGTTTTGATGTTATAGATGTTTCTGAAACTCTTATCTTCCTAGATAAGAAATTAAATTGGGCTCAATCTATGTTAGAAAGTTCAAATCCTATTAACCTTAGGAAAATGACCAGAAGCCATCATATGTACCATGCATTAATTACCTTGTATGAACCTGAGCCACAAAGTATTATAGGGTCTAAGTGGATATACAAAGTAAAATATAATGATGATGGTAGTATTAACAAACATAAAGCTAGACTTGTTGCTAGAGGTTTCACTCAGAAACTTGGTATTGATTATGTTGAGACATTTTCCCCTATAGCTAAAATGAGTATTGTTAGGGCCTTATTTGCAATTGCCGCTCAATTTGGGTGGGAAATCCACCAAATGGATAAGAAAAATACTTTTTTGAATTGCGATTTAAAAGAAGAAATTTACATGTTTCAACCTAAAGGATTTGAAGAAACTGGTAAAGAAAACTATGTTTGTAAGTTGAGAAATCCTTGTATGGTTTAAAATAAGCTCTTAGAGCTTGGTATGTGAAAATTGTTTCCTTCTTTAAACTGTTAGGTTTTGTTAATTGTTCTTCTAACAATGATATATTCATTAAGCAATAAGGCTCACATATTATCATTATATGTATATATGTTGATGATTTATATTATGTATTGGTGATAATTCTGATTTAATTCATAGGATTAAAGAGAAATTGAAGCAGTACTTTGAAATGAATGAGTTAGGTCTCTCACATCATGTTATTTGTATGATTGTATTTCATTCTATTGTTATTTTTTAAAACACAATATGCAACCATTGTATTGAAAAAGTTTCTTATGATTGATTGTAAACCATTTTCTACTTCAATGGAAGTTGGAATAAATATTGATCCTAAATCTGCATATGAAAAAGGTTGATCATATTTTATATATGTTGTTAGTTGATAGTTTGATTTATCTAACTATAACTAGATCAGATATTTCCTATACAGTAGGAATTACTTCAAGGTTTATGCAGGAACCTTTTTTAGAGATCATTGGAATCTTGCAAAAAGAATTTTTAGATATTTGAAAGGAACAATCAATTATGGGTTGCATTATACTAAGAATGAAAATTCTATCTTATATGGATTTTGTGATTCTAACCATACTGATGTTGTGTTATAAAATATACTGGATATGTGTTCAAGTTTTTTGGTGTAGGAACCATTACTTGGAACAACAAATACAATCAACAGTCTCCATTTCTTCTACTGAGGTAGAGAAGTACAATGGAAGAAGTAAAGAAGATCCATGTGGCTGCAATAGCTGTTGGTAGAGATACACATGGAAGCTAAAGGAAGTATTTTTCTTCTATGTGGTGGTCAGAGTTGTATTACTCTTGATTAAGAATCAGTTCAACATCAGAGGATGAAGAACATTGAGATACATATATGCTTCACCCATGAGAAGGTGCAAAGTGATGAGATAAATCTCAAGTTCATGTTGACTAAAGAGCAGGTTGCTGACATCTTCACAAAGTCCCTGAGTGCTACAAATTTTTGTCACTTTCATGAAAAGCTTGGATTGTCAGAGTTTCCATTGAGGGGGAGTGTGCATGACAATGTCACCTCCTAATGGAACTTGGTTTTTGTAAAAATACCTTCGGGCATTTGTAAAATACCTTCGGGAAAGTGTAAAAAATACCTTCAAAGTGTAAAAAGACCTTCGGGCATGTATACCTCCTCAGCTTCTTTTTTAGAAAGAAGTGTAGAAAGATCTTAAAGGTGGTCTTCAGTAAACTCTTTAGTGCTATTGAGTTTACTGGTAAACATCTAGTACAAGCATATTGTTAAGGAGGTCCTTGGTTGTAAAAGGCTCCTATATGTTTGGGTTCAATAACCTTTTATGAGAACCTGTGAGAACATGTAAAACTCACAAATCATACTTAGCCACTGATCATGGGATGATCTTTGGGATTCCAAATCCTTTTGTACCAAAAGGTAAATTGAGTATGATGAAGGTGTTATAATTCCTTCAACCAATATGCTAGCCTAAAACCTTTATGGTTTAAGGATTGTAAATCATGTAGTGTACCACGGGCAGGTAATCTATTGGCATATGTTATGTTATCCCACTTAACATTAAGGGGGAGTGTTGGAACATAATGATTAAGTGGTCTGGCCAACCCTTAATGTATATGGGTCCATCACTAATATATAGGTTAATATTTAATAATATGAAATATTTATATTTCTATTATTAAATATGATAACCTAGGTATATACTTTAGGTTAAATATTTAATATCATGAAATGATTATATTTCTAATATTAAATATTATAAACCTAGGTGTATGTGTCAACCATTTAGGTTGAAAAGGTGGGTCAGGAGACATACCTGATCACCTTATATAAAAAGGACTTTAGGTCCTCATTTGATATATTCGGGAAATATATCAAAGGTGTGCAAATCAAGTGATTTGGTTTTACCCTTGGTAAATAGGGTTTTAAAGGAGGAGGTGATCTTACTGGATGTAAAATAAGTTCTCTGAAGTAAAATATTATTTTCAAAGTGGTTTTTACCCTATTTGGGTTTTCCACTATAAATAATGTGTCACATGTGTTATTTATTTCCTATAAGTATTTCTTTATTTACTTATGTTATGATGTAATGTTTATTTAAATATTTATTGTAACATTATATAATATTTAAGTTGATTAAATTCATATTTATTAGAATCCTCAAATTCTAATAAAGCATTACCCTTAAGTCACTAGTTTTCTATTAAGTCCACACATCAACGACTATTCAGCTAAATTAACCACCCATCTTGGATAGTGAAATATTTTCATTCATAGGAAAATGGTGAATATAGGAGGACAATCAATAACTAATATCAACCTTGCTGAAAAAGAAATGAATTCCTTCACCATGCCATGGGGAACATTTTTATTATATTGTCATGCCCTTTGGCCTTAAAAATACAATTGCTACTTATCAACGGGAAATGACACATATATTCTCTTGAGACTACATCCATAATATCATTTAATACGTCTGTAATGACATCTTGGGCAAACTAAGCTACTAGCACCAGAATCGATCCCATGTAAAGGATGTACCAATATGATTACCAATGATTAAGACAATATAGAATGTGGTGGTTTGTTTGCCAAAAAATACATTTTTCCCTTCACAGTTGACAGGTAAGCACTCTTAGCATATTGTATGCTCCCATGTGGACCTGAGAGTGATCCATCATTTGTATCCATTATTCAGATACCTCCATCGCAAAAAGTTACATTAACTACAGGATCATTACAGAAAATTCAGTGTATCACATATTGCACAACTCGACTTAAGACTCATTCATATTAGCTCATAAAGAAATTGTTGATTTCATGGCTGAAGGATGAATGATTATATTGAAATGGTTTCCTCTTGCGTACAACGAGTTCGATTCCCAAAATTTTATCAGTAGTGACTTGACTTCAAATAGATCATTTGAAGGGGTGGGGGGTAAACTGATCTGGTTTCTTGGAAGGTGTTGGAATAGGAGCAATGGTAGGCTGAGTGTTCTGTAAGATCTAGAGACAACAACATTGGCGGTCTAGGAGCTATCTTTCCAACTTGAATGAAGGAGTTCTCCACTCTAATGGGAACTTTGTAGGCATCAAGTAGTGTAGTTCCTCCCATGGAATGGATAATAACTGACTACATCATTATTCAAGGCTCACAAATAGTAATCAAGGTCCAATGCAAAACTCATTATGGAGAAGGATCTTATGAGTGGCAAAATCCTATTCAAAGTCCTTTGAAATTGGAAGTTGAAATCACTCAGATTTATTCTTGGAGATCTTAGAGTCTTTATGGTAGTGATTTGTTCCAAGAGTGAAAGATGATGAATCTTTTCTTAAAACTATTTATAGATATTTTCTCTTAACTCCTTTCCCAAGTGGTTATAGTACCAACACTTAATCCTAGCAAAACCATTGAAGTGATTTTGATCCATCCCATTGAAAGGCCATTAGCCTAAGAAGTCTAACTGTAACAGGTGTCCCATTCCGTGATATTATGTATCTCCAAAATTTTTGGCTGACATCAAGAATATTTTACCAAGTTCCACTGGAGTAATTCTGAGTTTCCCTTGTATAGAAGGGTAAACTTTTGAGTGCCACAATCAAGTATAGGATCACATTGAGCCAACATAAGAGGATTGATTGTGTTAAAAGGGGGAAAAAACTTGGTTCCTCACCATAGCAATGAGAGGTTGATTCCATTCCTGTGTGGAGGAAACCAGTTCCATAAGGAGGATTTGAAAAACCCCTATGAGGTGATGTTATAATGGGTGATGTGTAGATTCCTCTTCTCCAAAATCTCACTTCTCCTTAGAGGAAGACAAGGATAGTTACGACATGTTGAATATTGTCCTTGTTTATGAAAAATCTTTTGTCTGAATTCTTATCATGCATAAGTATAACACACTTAGATTTGAAATCTATATATAATAGAGTCGTTAATTCACCTAAAATCATTTAATTTTTGACAAGTAATGAAGAGAAGTACCAACTCTAGGTCCTACAGGGCATGCATTTTTGTCAAATCACAACACGCTCCGAATAGCCAAAATGTGAATCCTCAAGACATTCGGTTATGATTGGGTTGCTTACATTATTGGATCACCATCTCAAGCTATGGGACTTGGGATCGAGGTGAACCTATCTAGAGAAGGCTAGCTTCCTCTTCCTAAGCTTGTTCCTTTCCTGTTATACTACTCCTAGTGCAATACCTTAATGGTTATCTAGACCTACTGCTAACATTTGAATCATGGGATTTAGGGAGAGGGTCATTTACAGGAAATAAAACTATACTAGGGATGGTGATGCACCACATAAATGGTGTTGTCATATACTTAGGAAGGGTTAATTTGAAGTTGTATGTTTTGCACCACAAGTTAGTGTCACCTACTGCAACTTAGAGAGGGTAACATAATACCACAGTACTAGGAAGCATGTGTCTCCCTTTGTTAAACTTAATCAGACAAAACAATCTATCAGTCTTCTCAGTGAAGAAGGATGATTCACTTGAGAAGGGTTAAAAAGCACCTACAACTCAAATACATGCAATACTCCACCACTTGATAAGTTTACAAAACTCCAAAAACCTACAATAGATAACTTCATTTACTCGCTTAGTGTACCTACAAACACGAGAAAGGCACAAATAAGTATAGCTTTCACCTTATGAAAGGACCAAGAGTAGTCACAAAACACACACTTTTATTACTTCAACAACATGTACAATGGGGGGCATAGCACCTATTACATTCAAAAGAGGCAATGGTTTCCATTACAGTCTTGAAAGGAGACTTGAAAGTCCCTTCAACATGCAAGGTGCTTTGGTTCAACTTGTAGAAGAGAGGATTACCTTGAAAAATATGCATTTTTCTCAAAGGCACTGCAATATAAGACATATATACCGCATTTATTTCCATGAACACTACTGCATACATCATATATAATACTTGTTGTCATTACACATATTTCATACTACACATCTAGAACTCACCAACATCTTCATTCATATCAATACTTGCATTTTTACACCTATCTACATACAATTGACAAAATCACTTCATTACACTTTACATATCCTTCACATCTTGCATTACATTAACATACACATTGCATATTTAATATTGAGGTACCTCTCAAAGGTCAATTCAAGCCCAATTGGTTTGGTCTTTCATACATTATTATATGACTACATTGTCTTCTATGCACTTCACTCACCACCTATCACGCACTTTAGTTCCTCAGTCCATACTCGACAACAGAGGGTTTACAAATCAAATGGACCTTACATCTCACCACACAGTTACTCTTTGACACTTTCATCCATGTGACCCAATTCCGTAGGCTAGTGACCATGTGCCTTAGGCTAAATTGCCTCCTAGGGTTTATAATTCAAGTAGACCTTATCATACACACTTAGTCATACATTCAACAATCTATCTTTCGACATTCCTTTGTTACTGATATACACTTTACGGATAAATCATCACTCATTCCATTCCTCTTATAGTGATATATGTCTTAGGCTAAATCATCACTCCCTACTATTCATCTGGTTGTGTTATACACATCAGCTATAGGGTACGATCATCACACTTTCATCACTAGGTCACATCTAATCACGATGACTACATATACCCTCATTACATGACAGGTTAGAAATAACACACACATCAACTATTTCTGGATGATGCACTCTCGTTTACAGTTAATTCTTGAATTTTCGAGAGGAGAAAAATAAATTAACCTCATTGCATATTGTTCTATTCACTCAGGGGGAATGTGATATCCTATCATTCCATCTTGCATTCCATTCCATCCATCCACAATATATTACCTTTGTCTTCGGGGAATTTTACTCTTGTTTGTTATTTTCGTATACATGATCATCTTTACTACAAATGGTCAGATTAGATTTCTTATATTTCATTATCTATACCATCCATAGATGCATGTTCACATGCCTTTGTTTAGTTGTGATTGATCACATACTATAGATCTCTTTACATGCAACATGGATGCTCACCTTCTACCATTCCTACACTGGTCGTTGGGGGCATCCACATTCGTCTCTTCCAGGTGCTATTGTTTCATTTTTACTTAGTACTTTACATTACTTGGTTATACATGCTTTTGACATACTGGTTATCTTTATAACATGCTAACAGGTGCTTCATGTGTAGAATATGTTTATAGGATTACTTTCTTCCAAGGATATGTATATGTTTCCTTACTATTGTCTATTTTTTGTTTGCTATTGTATGCAAGCCTTTCCCTTTGTATGGTGTGTACACTTGTTTATTTATATGTGCCTATTATGGATTTGCATGTCTTACGACATTGTGAGTGGTGTTCCATGTTTACAACCCGCTTTGGTGGTCTATATTGCTTTCTTACATGTTTACTTGCATTCTAGCTTACTCATTGTTTGTGTAGTGTACACTTGTCTTTTACATGCATGTTTGTTCGTACTAACATTTATTTTCTAGCCATTTTTTTACGTGTGCCTTGGTTTCTACCAAATGCATCCCCTTCCCCTACAGGGCATAGTTTATATGGTCAGTCCTCTTTTGGGACCACATCCTCCTATCCACGACAGTCACATGCACCCCCAAAGATGGGGGCATCATTTGGGGTTTTACATACTACACAATGATTTCTACGATATAGTTCAGTTCAATTTTCCATCCTTGTCATTTTGGTTTATATAACTGATGGGTTCAGCCCAGTCTATAAACCATGTATACAACGTCTTTTACAAGACATGGTTGTCCTTAGCATTATGGGGGGTAGTTACAAGTTAGAGGATACAGTGGACTTCCTCTCTACAATACTTCAGCTAGTGGCATCGGATCACCTAAAAAACTAGGTTGTAAATAAATATATTTATACATTATCACAAAAGTAGTTACAGATTAGAGAATAATGTATCTTTCTCCCTACACTTCTTCATCTAGGGTGGTGTGAGATCACCCAAAAAACTCGTAGTACAAGATATACTTCTCTAAACCCTTTCTCTCATCACAGAGCAAGTGCACATGTTCCTTTTAAATTTTTCATATTTCTATTTTAGTCTTTTCATTACTACATACATGAGTTTTTACACATATATACATGTGTATTTGACTACTTGATCATCTACTCCTTGTAGGTCCATCTGTATGAGAAGCAAGTAGTCAACAAGCAAAAAACAACAAAGTTAACAACAACAACATTTTACATAAGAACACACTTCATACTAACATGCAGGTAAATTACACACATCAGTAACTACACATGTGTTTCCTCCCTAGGTTCAATCTCATCATTTATTTCTCTTTTTCATCTTTAGTTTCCACGCTCCATCTTTTTTTTCTCTCCACGCTTTGTCTAGTCCTTCGGAAAAATTTCTACATCACTCTATACGGACATTGGGTATGCATCTCTATCTACTTTATGTTACCGAGTGTTCTGCTCACCAACATAAAGTGGGGGAAAATGTAGACACAAAATCACACACTTTGGGTATTATTTAGTCCCAGTCTCATACTACTAATCATATAGTTTTTGAGATAAGAAATTACTAATCAACCCATGTCCTATGGCCATTTTACTTTACTTTTTGTCATCATTTCCGACCTCCTACATGTACTCGTCCAGTCAGTTTTGTCATTTTGTGTTATCTTGTCTCTAACTAGGGTACCCATTCTATTTTTAGGGTTCCTCAGGTGCCCTGGTCCCATTTGGGGTGCTCTGATCCTTCCTCCACTTTATACACATCTTTTGGGCACTTTCTAGCCATTTGAGCTTTCCATATTTTTAGTGGTCGGTGTTTTCAGGGTTAATTACAAAATTAGAACAAGATAACACTATAAATATAAAGTTATGAGACCATAATGAAGGACCAAGCACTAGGCACTAGTATCATCACCTAAGGTTACATCCATCAAAGGATCCATTTGCATCCATCTAGCTCCATCACAAGGGACAAGGTTGGTTCATTTACATCACACTACATATGAGGTATGTTTATTCTATTCCATCCACCATTTATTACATTTCTACATCTAGTCATAGCTCACTAGTTAATAAAGTATGACTAACACAAGAGCACATATGGCACATATTTCACACACACACACACACACACACACACACACACACACACACACACACACACACACACACACACACACACACACACACACACCTAAAACTACATTTGGGTCTGAAATATAGTGTAACACTTAGTTAGTAAGTCCACCATTGTGGCTTTAGAGGAAATTTTGACCTCTTGATATGTATATTTATTTTTTAGGGTTTTTATGTTTGGTTTGAGATTTTATAGGTCTCTTATTTATCACTGATTACCAGTGACACACAACATAGTCCAACAAAATCAACGTGATAGGAAGCAAAGTTTCAGATCATCCTGTAACCCTAAAATTTTGGTTTATGGACCTCCTGCATAGACTAGGGAACCCAATACTCAAACTAGGTTGCTCCAAGCACCCTCATCCTTCCCCAGGAACCCCATTCTACTCAGAAAGCTCAAATCTACCCTTTCTTGATCCCCTGTGTGGTATTTCATGCATTTTATTCATCTAGTCTATTTTGTGACACATTCCCAAGGCATCATCGAATCAAATAAGATATTTCTAACCCTTCTTCACACATTAGGGTTTCATACTTCATCTACTTAGTTACTTGGGTCACTTTATGTATTTATTTAGCCATCATTTACAACTTTTCATATCATCCGATTAAGATAGAATAGATCATGTTATTTTCATTTTAGTTTAATCATAAGATCATTGTTGTTCCTTCTTATTGATTCCTAAGAGTTATGTAATGATCACTGAGGGTACGTGTAACATACAAAATAGAATTCCACTTGCAAAAACCCACAAACTGCATCAAACCTAAAAAAAATATGTAATATGGGGAGTCATACTGACCCTGATGGTCACCCCGAGAGTGAAATTACAACTGAGCGTTACACTACATCTTAGAATCCTTGAATTTCTTGTGTGTATGTAATAATTATTCCATATGATACCCTTGTCCAAATTACACGTTATAGCGGGTTGTAGTTGGAATGTATAAATGTAGTAGAATGTGTGGATGGAATAGAATGAACTTCCCCTTCCTATGTTATGTATGCAGAAAATGTAGTCCCTTATCCATTGAGTGGATGTTAGATGGATTATTTAGAGTGATTTAAGTTCCTTTTGGATGTAATCTTAGGTGATAGTAGTAATTCTTAGTGCTTGATTATGGTCACATAACTATGTATTTATATGATTTCGTTGTTTGATTTTTGTAATTGACAACTAAAAAGCTGGCCCATAAGTAAAAAATATGACCAAAAGATAAAAGAGACCTAAAAGAAGTGAGTAAGGTGAAAAATGGTTAGGGGCGCCTAGAGGGGACAAGGGTGATTGGGTGCTGCCATCCTGGATGGGCGCCGGTGTCTAAAGCCATAAAATATGAATCATTAAGATCCTGACTGAGTTATAGGTTGTAGAAGACCAAATATAAAATAAGAAACAAATCAAAGAGACCAAAGGTAGTTATCAATTATTAGTTTTATTTCTTATGAATCATATGAATGCCAGTATTATTTTAGGACATAGAAATGTACCCAAGTGTTTGATTTTGTGTCTATGGGATGTTACACATACTATGTCCATTTAGGATTGCATCCAATAACAACTCATTATCAAAGCCTTGTTTTTCCACCTTTAAATCCTACTTTTTAGCTTGCTCTTGTGTTGGTATTTTTACCTTAATGAATTCTTCTAACTATTCCTTTAGAAGGGACGATATGCCCTTAGATTTTTGCAAGCACAATGTCTCAATAGCTTCTTTAACATACTGCTCTGTAAGGCCTTTTTGAGCCTCTGCTTTCATGCACACCTCAACTTCACACATAGTCTAAATCTCTCCTTGTGGTTCCCTCTACATTTATTGGGCCTTCTCGAGAATCAAATTTTGTCATGTGCCATCCAAATTTATCATCACTCTATTGAGAAAATTCTAAGGATATTCTTGGGGAACTCCTTCTCTTCTAGGTTGGGTGTACACACAACTATGTGTTGCTACACTTACTTAAGCTTTCCCTTTTGGTTAGGATTGCTTATTGGGGGTCCATTCCTAAAGTTTAATAATACCTTTACCCTTGGTTGGACCATCTAGTCTCTGATTAATCTTTTGGTAAAGGTCTGGGAAGTCTTCAATTTTGTATGTTCCTCTGCAATAATCAGAAGTCATGAATTCGGGACAATAGCACCATTAATGACTTATGTTTCCACACTTGTAGAAACTTCTAGTGGGAAATATTCCTCTTCCCATTCTCACTTCTCTTTCATGGTTGCATCCTCCTCCACCATAGCATTGATTTTGTTAAGTGGGAGAAGAATTTATTTTTCGCACACCCTTAGCCTTCTCAATCGCATGGTGATTATATGTATCATGGGTACCTCTTGCACTCCCAACACCAAAGTAATAATTTGATTTTTTTTCCCTTTCTAGAAAAGGAAAAAATGTACATTTTGAATCTTGCAAACCTTTTTTGTGAGGCACACATCTTTCTCTAGGAAATTATTCTTTATATGTCCCTTTACCTATAAATCAAGACACCATATCCCTATGAAGATCCAGTAGTAAGAATCTACAATTTTTTAACCATGTTGGATATATACACCTCTAAGAAGGGGCATACTCCCATGTTTACACTTTCCTTAGTTTAAATGTGTAGTTAGGTTTCAAGGATCCACATACATCTACAAAGGTGTTCAATGAAATTGTGTTCCTAAACAACATTATAATGCCTCCTATAAACCATTATGCATACTAGAAAAGATGGATTTCATAAGAAAAAATTGATATCAGAGTTTTGAACCTTGTATCATATGCACACACACTCTCAGACATGTATTTCTTGATCTCTTTCAAGATCATTAAGCTCTGTTGTTCAAACTCTATAATGTTAAATTATTCTAGAAACTTCCTTTTTATCAAGTCATAATACACCACCTATTGCAATGGATCATACTTTCTATACCATGTTTATGCATCATACAAAAAATTCATGGTAAAATGACTTTCCTTTCTCTATGGTTTCATGATTCCCTTTGTGCACCATATAATTTCACAAGATTGGGCGTGATTAAATACATTCTCCACACCTACATATTTAGGGATATTTATGGATTGATTATAAAAGTAAGGTTGCATGGGTGCATTTAAATGATTTTGGAACGATTGGTTCTAGGTGGGATGAATCTGATTTGGTTGAGTCTAGATGAGTTTTTTCTAGGTGTGATATTTTTGATCAGGTTGGATTTGGGTAGGTTGGGTTACTGTGGGCTAATCGTGATTGGAATTTACATTCGATGTTCCTCTAGTGCTTCCTGATCCTGAATGAATCACTCCTTTTACAATCTTTCCAACTCTTAATAATGAAGTCTATGAGGTGACTTGTTGCAACACAAATTTTTTAATAAATCCTTTGGAAATAGCTCACTCTTTTATCACCAGTATTATCCTTTGTTCTATTTTGATGGTCATGTGATCATTAGCTTCTAGTGGTGGGAGTAGTATATGCCCTCTTCTATGGTCACTTAGTGATAGGGGGTCCCAAACCATTTCTTCAGGTGGTGTACTCTCTCTTTTGATGCCTTCTATGGTATTATACCTCCCTCCATCATTCTAGGTTTTTGTGGCATCCACACCATATCAGGTCCTTGCATTAGCCAAAAATAGGCTTCTTCCCTAGTTATATTTGTGCCTTTTGAGTTCTCTCTCATACTCCTCTTCCATTTTTACTTTTAGTTCCCTCTCAAGCTCACTATCCATGCACTCTTTCCAACCACCATACACCAACAACGCGACTAGGTCTCTAACCACTCATGGGTAGTGTCTCAATTATGATATTAATGAATAAAACTTTTATGTAAAAGTTAATGATCGAATATATGTGCCATTAGGCTTGAAAATGAACTGGTACTTAGCTTCTTAGAGACATGAGTACATGGATATTGTAAAATATCAAGTAGCCTCCTCTAACACCTTCACACTAGACATCAATGGCACTCATCCACACTTTGTTGGTTTTTTTCAATACCTCATGGTTCTATTCAATCCAAGGTTACATTATCTTAAGGTTTATTGGATTTTCTAGCAGTAACATCGTAATCCATGCATGAAAATGATGAGGAAACTCATAGAATAATATTTAATACAAATAATCATCTAACTTCTCATTTGTCCATATTCTCATATCTTTCCCTCTACAACTTGGATGTTCCATATCATTTTATTCCTTATTTATCCAACTATTTTTCTACATGTTCAAGCATGATTCTCTGTGACATTATCCATTCCCTCAAGAAGTAAGGTTCCATAAATGGAGCCAAAATGTTGGGTTATTTTAGCATTCCTGCATATTTAGTCTAGAATTCTTAAGCCTACCCACAAACCCCTTTCACCCACCACACACACTGACATATCACATAGGATCTCTTCTACGCACTCACCTAAGGTGCATTTGATGCACACTCTCCCTTGCTGGTTTGAGGAAAAAAATGGTGTGTCATCATGTTTAGAAATAATGACATAAATAATAACAATAACTACTTATGCCAAACAAGAAGATCAATGTCCTACCAAAAGGAAACAACACTAGTTGATTAGCATGACAATTGATAACATGAACCACTCACATATTCATTCAATTAAATCCAACCTTTCAGAGTGGCCATTAATGTCTTACAATGACCAAAAACCTATTTGGTTCAAAGTATATCTCGACATGAGACTAAGTAGCTAAAAACATCTAATAAGATGGCTAGCAACAATTCTAGAAAAAAATAATCACTTAGAAATCAATTCTTTCTTTAGAATCAATTGGTCCATTTATATAGAAGATATATTTCAAATTTGGATCCATTCCTTCCCAAAATAGTTGGTTGTCATTACTGGAGGTGGTTGGTACTCTTCTAGAGTCATCTGGGGAACACCTTAAATGTACTAATGGAACTTAGGACTTTATTTGATTTGATGCGAAGGATGGGCATCAATCCTATGTGATTTACACTAATAGATTAGCGATATGTCAAAATTGTCAATCTTCCATTCCTTCCACCACATGCCACCACACTCCTTACCTTGTTGTCATCTCTTTGTCTCTTTCTTATCTTTTTTCATTTTCTACCAACTCAGCCTCCTACACATTCTCTCCACATGGCACTCTTTTCTCACTCTTCTTCTTTTCTTGTCTCGAGCACATTTCTTACTCAATTTTACCCTATGTGCGCGAATTAATGCTTAACCAAAATTGTGGGTTCAACACCCCTATCAAACCTTTATCACAGGTTCATGTCTACATCGAGGTCACTAATGTGGTTGATTGAATGTTTTCATCAGACACCATCACCATGGTTTAAATGTGCCAGCTACATCATCCACAAAAACTAGTCCTAAACCATTATTTCTTTCAAGATTATTTGGGATTCTTCTCATTTATTTCATTCTCTTCTCATTTCCTCATCCATCCTACGCAACTTAAAAAACCAAATTTACCATTAACAGGCTCATTTTCTCTCCATAGCAGCTTGATTTATTTGTAATGATGTGTCACCAATGGTTTGGCGTTGACAACTTAGATTAGACCAACAATTTTTTGTCACCACATATAATACATGTTACATGAATTTCTACACAGTACATGCTTATCTTGTGAGATTTTTGTAATTTGTGATCAAAATCTCCTCATTTGTGGTAGCATCATAAGACTCATCCACTCCCATATTGTTATTTCCTCTCTAGAATGACCATTTGATAATTTTTCTTGTTTAAAATAATTGAAATTGACTATATCATCAAGCACCATAAAAAATCATGGTTTGCCACCATCTTGTCATCTTGGTGTGTTATTCTTTAGCTTTGTGGAACACATGTCCTCTCAAAAATCCTTCTCCTACCATTATCATGATGTATTGATTGTTTTGTTTGGCTTTCCATTGTATCTTTGTAGACATGTAGCAATTCTTATCCCACCAATGCATTTCAATAGAGTACAATTATCCCAGAACTTAATGACATTCAATGTTTTAATGTTAGGACAAATGTTAAATATGTTATATGTGCATGTTTCCTTTTTATAGGGTAGGTATGATGTGAAAACCATGCTTCAAACTCCAATTTTCTACCTATGTGGTAATAATCAATAAGAACCTCCACAAGCCTAGAGTCTGTCACATTTTTTAGCGATCATGTTTTATGGAGTTAGTAGTTTTTGAAGTTTGATTTCAAACACGTAGGAGATAAATTGATTGGATTTTCATCCACATGTTTACCCTTCGTGTGATCCAAGAATACTTGGAAGTTGGGCTATTTAGAAATGAGTGGGGATTTACTTTTTCTGGTGCTGATACAAAGTTTGACCATTATAGTGATATATGTGTTCCAAAATGAAACAAGGCATGTAAACACTTACAAGTTACAACATCATATATAGATTTGATCTTTGATGTACCAATTTGTCACATCCATCCACATGGAGCCGAAAACATGAGAAGACACAACAAATCATCCCACACATGGCTGCAACTTTATCGTCCATGTTCCTATCTAGCAGAATTTGGTGTGTCCTTCTATACCACTTCACACTATATTGTATGACTATTCCTTCATATCAAAAGTAAGTTATAAATGTAGTTACTTTAATCTATATCGTCAATTAGTACAATTTTGTATTTTGTTACAAGAAAAATATCCTTGACCCCATCACTTTTCCCACCCCTCCACTTCTCCTTCCTCAATCCCCTTCTTCATCAATCATCTTCTTCCTAAACTATCTCACTACTTAAAATTTAACTTCTTATACGCATCTCCTTTAACGTATCTATTACACCACTCATGTGTAATTACTAGTTATAACCATATTATATTTTTAACATTTAATATTAATTATTATAAAAGTGTGTTCCTATAAAAACATACATATATACAAAATGGTTACATCGAAAGTAATTTTTTACATTGGGAAAGGTGACCTAGTCTTTGATAGGTGATAGGTAGATCAGTGGCTGAGAATTTAAGGTACTTCAACATCCTACACGTCTCCACCTCCAACCATTGATTTACATGCACTTTTACATTTTAGAATTTAAACATATCTCATTTTTTAAAAGGTATGTGAAAATATAGTCAATTGGCTAAAAATAAATCATAAAATAATTTCCCTACATATAATTTGGTGCAGATAACAGTGGCATCATATAGTAGCGAGGTGGCTAGAAAACCTTTTGCACGAGATGGGAATACATGGCCCTTGACATCCTCAAATACACAACATTCATGGAATCAACATCCCTATCATAAAAAACCTCCACTACATTTGATATCAACTACAACTCATGTCTCAAAACTTGAGAAACCCTCACTGTGACTTGAACCCTAACCCTATGCATATTCTCTACAACTCTCTCTAGAAAAACACTAATCCCATGTTGTCATTCAAAACCACCTAAAAAATGTCCCTTGACTTGGTTTCCATAAAATTACTCAACTTGGAATTTAGAGAGTCTACCACCAAGGGTTTCACAATAAATTTGTAAATTTTCGTTGAGGAAGCAGGAAAGGGAAGTATGTGTAGCTCTCCATGATGGATAAAAACATGGTTGAAGTTTTTTTCATGCTTGAGCCTGTTTCACCTAATTCTTAGATGTTTCTTTGAAAGTGACGAAACAGATAGGGTAATGGGCATAGGAGGAATAATTGTTTAAATTCTGATTGGTTGGTTGTTACACACGTATAACTTCTGAATCCACAGTTGATCATGAGAGCTTCCTTTTGGCTAGGAGGAACTACCTATAATAGAAAGCAAGACCACTAGAAAGAGTTAAACAATATGTGTAGTGAACTGTCTAGCATGTGCTACATCCGGGAAGTGTGATACTTCCTAGATGGTTATTATTCCACTGTTTAAAAAAATTTAATGTGGGTAATAAAGTAAATCCTATCATAATTGAAATGATTTGGGTATCTCATCCAAAATACAATAAGAATGATCTAATCTAACAAGCTAAGTTAAAATAAGTTCCGAAGGTCAAACAACTGGTTCTAGGTCTCTTCAAGTCTAACAAAGGTCTTAGGTAGGTCACAGGTGAATAAGGGTGATGTGGGAATAGGTGGGTAGGTCACTATTCTGGGCTATATTGGAAAATATAGAGACCGATGCCGGTTAAGGGTGATCGATGACGGTTAAGGGTGATGGACATCAATTGGGAAAAACTGGTGTCGGTTACTGTGGAATACTGGGAATGCCATAGAATGAGCTTTTGGTCTCCCTTCTAATTACACAAAGGACTTTGGTTTATCGGAATGAGGTATTGGGTGGTTTGGGTGGGATTTGGCAAAGTTTTAATAGGGATATGGAGGGGTGAGCATTAATGGAGGTCAGTGGACGGATAAGGAAACAAAGGATGATAATATAATGATGAAACCAATGAACCGAAGGAGTACAACATTCTACTTACTTGGAACCTGGTTCTGGAGGCCCAGCTGAGTGAGGAATGAAGGTGTTGGTAAGAGGTTGAAGGCTGCAGATGATCACCAAACGTAGGAAATCTTCTGCATGGGTTGCATGTGCATTCCTTTTTTCTTGGTTTGATCAAATCCTTGCTGGAGTGAGTGTTGGATGGCTATGTAGGAGAAAATGCTTGATCTCCTTCGATGCATGTGTGTTCTCATTGAAATTCATTCTTAGAAGATGCAATATCTCTCAGGAATCTCCCAATGTTTTCCAACCTCCAAAATAAGGTTGTTTTGGGGATTAAAAGGTGATCAATGGTTGTTCTGGCTTAACCGGTGATGGTTACAGGTAACCAGTGTCGGTCAAGGCAAGATTTTCTAGGTTTGCTAAACTAGGTAGATCCCCTTGATTTTCTAGGATCTCGTGTCATTTACTCTCGGATTAGACTAGAAGCTTCTTTTAAGCATGCAGGAATGTGGTTAGACGGAATGTAGGCATTGATTTTTAGGTTTTGGGAAAGTCTTAGTTAGTTATGGTAACTTACTAAGAATAGGTCTTAGGGTAAGTTGGCTTGATGAGGTGCCTAGGTGAGATGTATGTGGACATTATCCCTAATTAAAATATTTAAATAATAAATTTGGTGAGGATAATGAATTAATTTAATTAACTTAATTAACTTAATATTAGTGGAGTGAAGGGGGACATGGCTAGGTTAATGTGATGAAGGGTGCTTATTTGTCACGGGACCAAAGGGGAGTGTGACCTAATTTTAGTGTCTACATTTTACCCCTTTTTGTTGTGTATCTTGTATTGGTAAGTAACACTAACAAAAATAAGATTTAGTTTCCCCATGTGTGGGTGAAGGGGATCCCCCTCAAACTAGGAACTGATGAGGCATAAGGTAGAAGCGGTGAGTGGTTTGATAAAAGGTGAATGTGAGAAAGTGGAAGGTGGGGAACGGGAAAAAAAGGGTTAAAATTCTACTCGGGTAATCTAGGTAATGGGTCAAGGTCAAAGGTAGCAACAGTCAAACACATGCACACGTACAAACTACATCATGCTACCAAGGTGAAGAGTAGGAAAACTCTACATTGTCTAAGGTCGAAAGGTTTATCCCAACAAGGTTGAAGTGATTTTGGTATCCAAGGTATAGGATATGGTTAGGAAACACAACATAGGTTAGGTGCAGGAACGTTTAGGTATGTTCCAGTACACCAAAGGTAGGGTAAGGATAAACTATCATAGAAGTAGGCTAGGTAAGTTCATTAGGTCAACAACATAGGTTTCAGTGCTGTAAGGTATAGCAAACACATGAGGTCAAGGGTCACTAGCGATGATCCAGGTCCAAATATCTAGGTCACGACGTGGGTAAGGCCGAGGTATGGGTAAAATAATGAGTCCCCAAAGGAGGAAAAAGGTAGGTAGTAAATGATGAGGTCAGGAGGGTGAGGTAAATAGTCAGGGTAATGGTTGGGTGAGGTAAATGGTCAGGGTAAAGGGTAGGTGTGGAAAAAAAGGAGGGATAGGCAAGGTATTAGGGTAAAATGTTGGGTTTTGTGTAAGAGAGGGTGACTAATGCTGGTCAGGGGTAACCAATGCCAGTATAGTGTAACCGACTACGGTAAGGTAGGCATGTGACCGCTACCGGTGAAGGTAAAAATCATGTCGATTAGGTCGGTTTAGGTCGGGTGCAAGAGATTTTATATTGGTTTATTGTTTTAGTGTATATGATATTGGCCTACATTCCGATGACATTTTATATTGAGTATCAACCTGCGTGCCAATGATTTTGAGATGATGGACATGATTGGCTATCTTGTGTACATTGTATTGAGACACATTTATTTATATGATGAGATACGTGAGATGATTGATTTTTTGGTGTTTTAATGAGACTTTTGATTTTTGATATGATTTTAGTTGTTTATGTGATATGGACAGAAATTAGGTGAGCTAGGCATGGATCGAGTCAGGTCTTAGGGATGGATCGAATCAGGTTGGTTTAGGTTGTGATTCATTATTTTGTGTAATGAATGATAGTATGGGTCATGTGTGAGATGTGTTATAATATATGCATGATGATGGTAAAGAAATGGTAGTCATAATAAATGTATTTTGTGATGAGGATTAAAATGTGAAGCAACTTGTTATGTATGTGGTTTAATTTCCAATTTTGGATATAAAAGGGAAACTAAGTGGGGTATGATGTAATGTTAGGAAGATGAAAGATGAATTTTTTAGGGTAGAGAGTGGCCGAGCTAACCTCCAAGGGCCCCATGCCCTCGGAGTGCTGCCTACATAGTCCTGTGAAAAGGGACCTTAGGTCGATGTAGTTCTCCCATGAGCGAGGGAAGAATATGATGAGGTATGAGAATGAGCTAGTAGGTTTTAGGCTTGTTGTGGGTTGAGGTCTGTTAGGTGTTGGTGGGTTAGAGGTAAAGTGATATATGTGATTTTGATTGTGGAAAAATAAGAAGAATACCCCAAAGGTAAGCATCGAGGACTAATTCCTGTATAAGGTAATCAGAACATAAATAACAACGTTTAAAAGATAAGAGGAGGAAATGAAGCCACCTGATTGGTTAGGATCATACCGAGTAGATCATACCTTGGAGGAGGTGATGAATGTAAGACCCTAAAGACATTGCATGATTGATTGTTCTAAGGTAAAAAGTAGTCACGTGATCACCAAATGTCATGGTTCCAAGAGGTCCTTTGAGGTGGTAGGAAATGGGAGTGGGAATGGTGAGAAAGGTGAAAGGTGGTTAAATATATATGGTGTGAGATAGTATGCTTTTCAGGCAAGAGATTTGAGGTCACAATGGGCAAGTCCATTACTAAAATTCCTCTGTTTTGACTTGTATTTGAGATAGACTGATCGATGTGGTAAATCTAAATGGGATGAGGAAGTTAACTCCTCGAGGTCTTCGTGAAGTTGATCGATGTAGGAAGTTTCCATCTTTTTGCACTTTTTTTTAAGCTTTACATAGCTTTCCTTCGAGGGAGCAATCTATTTACAGTAGCGATTGTTGAGAGGAAAATGTCCTTTTGAGGGATTCATTGTTTTGTGAGAAGTTTGACTCAAGGAGTTAGGTCTCATGTGATGGCTTTGAAGTCATGGACAAGACTAAGGTGAAGAATAGGACTCTTGTTCAAAAAATAGGGTGAAACGACCATGGGATCTCATCTAAAGGTGGACAAAAAGTATCCATGAGAATTATGCTATGTGCAGCGTTGTGGTACACATATTCAAGAGAAGATAACAAGTGACAGTACTCACAGGATTCTTGTTTAATCATTGGTGAGGTGTAAGAAGTGGGTAGCACTCAAGGGACGAACATGGAAAGAGGTAAAAGGTGAGGTAGGACTAAAATTCAACAATAGAATGGTCAAAGATCCAAGGCGTTAAGGGGTTCAGGTTCAGGTTTACCATCGAGTGAAGATAAACGATAAGCACCTGATCCATAAATATGAGTCACGATGTATGGTCCAAGCCAATTAGGAAAAAAT
Source organism: Taxus chinensis (assembly GCA_019776745.2). Lineage (NCBI taxonomy): Eukaryota > Viridiplantae > Streptophyta > Pinopsida > Cupressales > Taxaceae > Taxus > Taxus chinensis. Next base: position 420,178,427 of record CM034155.1, on the reverse strand, counting down.
TTGCCCCGTTTACTTTTTTCTGCTTTGGTTACGTGTTGATTTTATTTTAGGACAAGGTCACCGACTTGGAAGTTTCGTTCAAGGACATGTTTGTCGTAGGAACGTTTTATACATTTTTGGTAAACTTGAAGGTGATCAAGAGTGTTAAGACAACGTTCATCTAATAACTCCAATTGTGCTAAATGGTCCTGATGAAATTCATCATCATTAAGCATGTCATGGAGAGAAATGTGGAGTGAGGGAATCTAGACTTCAAGAGGTAGAACAGCCTCTATACCATAGACCAGAGAAAATGGTGTGGTAGTAGTGGAAGTGTGAATACTAGTGTGGTATGCCCATAAGGAAAAAGGAATGTGTGTATGTCAGTCCTTCCTAGTATCGTTAACCACTTTCATGAGAATTTTTTTTAAGGTTTTGTTAGTGGATTTGGATTGGTCGTTGGTTTGTGGGTAATAAGGTGATGAGAAACTTAGCTGAATGCCGCAGGCATCGCAAACCTTCCACAATGTTTTATTTTTGAATTGTTTTCCATTGTCAGTGATGAGGCGATGAGGAACACCAAAGCAAAAAATGATGTGATGATTGATGAACTCACATATTTTCTCAACTTTCATGGAGATGAGTGGTATGGCTTCAACCCATTTGGTGTAGTATTTGGTAGCGGTGATGATCCATTGATGTCATTGGGAAGAATGAGGATTGATCTCTCTGATAAGATCCAAACCCCATTGAGAGAAGGGAAAAAGGTCACGGGTGACCTGTAAGGCATGACTAGGTTTATGATAAAGGTTGGCATGTTCTTGGCATTTTACACAACGTTTGACATAATCACAACAATCGTGATTAAGGGTTGGCCAGTAATAGCCCAGATGAAAAATACGCTTAGAAACAGCAAGGCCACTAAAGTGACCACCACATATGCCATCATGAACATCCTTAATGGTATAAGGAATTTCAGAACTCGTGAGGCATCGTAAGAGAATACTATCAAATCTGTGCTCATAGATAAGGCCCCCCATGATGACATAACGAGAGACCTTTTTCAGAAAGGCACGTTGTCTGTTACAGGTGAGGTTAGGAGGCAAGACAAAGAGTGAAAGATAGTCATAGCAGTGTTTATACCAAAGGTCACTCGGATTGGGGACAGTGGTTCCGATAGAGTAAACTTCACGAGGTAAATAAGAGGGTGATTAGAGTTGTTTTATGGTGACAAAGGTTTTAGAATCGGCAGGTGAAGTGGGTATTTGAGAAACCAAGCAAGCCATGGTATCTGCAAATTTTTTACTTGAACGAGGGATGGTCTGAAGGTCATAGCAATCAAAGGTGTTCAAAAGTATGTCGACATGATGTTTATACTTTTGAAGTGTCTCGTTACGACATTGGTATATACCATTGACTTAGTTTACAACCAATTGAGAATCACCAAAGATGTTGATTGATTTCACATCTAGGGCATAGGCAGCTTGGAGACCTAATACGAGTGCTTCGTATTCAGCAATATTGTTTGTACAATCAAAATCGAGTTTGAAAGATAAAGGCATGGGCTCACCATTAAGAGGAATGAGAATAATTCCAGCCCCACCCCCACACTGACACTTAGAACCATCAAAGAATAGTGTCATTTGGTAAGGGGATTCGTCCAGGGAAAGGGTAGTAATTGACTCATTTGGAAAGTCAAAATTAGAGGGTTGATCCCCAGAAATAGGTACATGGGCCAATTGGTCGGTGATAGCTTGGCCTTTGATGGATGAATTCGAGGTCAAGGTTGGCAAAAAGCATAATCCAGTGTGCGGCGCATTGATTTTGGTAAGGTTTGGCCTACATGAATTTTAAGGGATCGGTGTTGGTCATAACATAGGTTTTGTGGTTGAGTAATGACGGAGTTTGGTGGCAACAAAAAATAAAGCTAGGAAAAGTTTTTTAGCATGGGTATATCAGGTTTCATAGTCCAAAAGAGTATGGCTTATGTAGTAAACCACCTACTCTCAGTGTTGTTCATCGCAATGAGTGAGCATGGCCCCCAACAAGTGATTGGTAGCTAAGATTTACATGTAGAAAGGTTCATCATATTTAGGTGGAATGAGCACGGGTGGTTAGAGAAGGTATGGTTTTAAGGCCTCAAAAGCTTTCTAGTAGTCATCATCCTATTTAAAGGAGACATCCTTCTTGAGCAGATGATGAAATGGCTAACACCAGTTAGATAATTGTGAAATGAAGCGGCGGATAGACTACAACTTACCTTGCAGGCTACAGAGTTGTCTAAGGTTTGTGGGCGGAGGCATTTCTAGAATGGCCTTGACTTTAGAAGGGTCCACTTCTATACCACATAGGGAAACGATAAATACCAAGAGCTTTCCTGAGAGAACTATGAAGACACACTTCTTGGGCTGAAAGTGAACAAAATATTTAACAAGATGGTCAAAGATGGTTTTTAGGATGGTGAGGTGCTCAGAGCGTTGTTTTAATTTGGAAAGGAGGTTGTCCACGTAATATTCCAATATATGGTGCATGATGTCATGGAAGATGTAAGTCATAGCCTGTTGATATGTGGTACTAGCATTTTTAAGGCCAAAAGGCATGACTCGATAGCAGAAGTTCCCCCAAGGGGTGATGAATGTGGTTTTGTGTTGATCCTTTGGGGCAAGTGAGATTTGGTTATAACCCGAGAAGCCATACATGAGTGATAGCATCTCGTGACAAGTGGTAAGGTCAACCAGCTGATCAATACCAGGTAAGGGAAAGTCATCTTTTGGGAAAGCTAGGTTGAGGTCATGGAAATCTATGCAAATGTGGAGTCCCCTTGTTGCCTTAGTGATAGGGACAATGTTAGAAATCCAATGAGGATAATCAATGGGTAAGATGAAGGAAACTGAAAGGAGGCGTTGAAGTTCTTCTTTGACTAGAAGAGCAATGCGAGGGTGCATTTTCCTTAGCTTTTATTTTATGGGTTTGGCATCAGGAATGGTTACGATATTGTGGACCACTATAGTTGGGTCAATACTAGGCATGTCTGCATAAGACCAAGTGAAAGTGTGGTTATGGCTTTTGAGAAAAGAAGTAAAGGCTTCCTGTTTAGCAACATCTAAAGATTAACTGATCTTTAAAATGTGCAGGTCGTCCTGAGTATGAATGTTGATTTCAATAGTTGAATTGTTCAACATGGTTTGCATCTTAGAGGGTAACAACTGATGAATATATGAGTATTTTACACCAAGGTAGATGAGTATAGATTCATCATCTTGACATTAAAATGACGTTAATTGAAGGTGTATCGTCATCGATCATTTCAGGATACAGGAAGGGAAGAGAGGAAGGGGCCTCATCCATCATGTTGATAAGTCAAAGGCCCCAAGGAGATGGTGTTTATGAAAAAAAATTTAGGAGGAATGGATTCTGGATCCATCGACTCCGTGAGTGAAGGTGGTGATGGAGGTGAAGAAGGTGGAGAAGGGCTGATGTCTTCAATGAGCTCAACGTGGGCCTTCTTGGTAGGTGGTTCAGCAAAGCCGATACCACTACGGTCGTTATGTTTGTGGGTAGTACAAGAAATAATAGTATGGCGGCCTTGCTCGTAAAAGCCAAAACCAAAACCTTTCCAAGCACATCGGTGTAGGAAGGTGTGAGAAAAACGGTGATTAGTGAGTGACTGGAAGTTAGCAGAAAATGGGGGTTTGGACGTGGTTGTGTATAAGTGGTAGTATCAAGTCCCCCATAGGTGATACTAGTACGAAGGTGAGGAGGACCATAAAGGAGGCACTCTCCTATGCAGTGATCATAGCGAGGGTGTTGGTGAAGACTTTTGTACTCTTGTGGAGTGAGGAATGTTTTGACACTATATAGGTGATACTCCCCCAGAGTGAGGCATTGAAAAACACCTTCTAAGGAATCAGTGGTTTGTATGTAGGTAGCCAGAATGCATGAGGTGTTAGAATTCGATGCAGAGGTAGAGTTAATAGATTGGGAGGCTGATGGGTCAGCCGTGGAGGTTATGGCAACGGTAGGAATGGAGGAGGTATGTGTGGTTGAGGTAACGACTATACTGGTAAGCAGAGGTGTAGGTGAAGTGGTAGGGGTTGTGGAGGTAGATGCATTAATGGGTATTAGCACATCATTGGGTTGGTAAAGCATGTTGCACATTTTAAAAGGTGATGGATCAGCTGGGATAGTGTAGGTATGTACTTCATGCTCAAACTTTACACAATGATGCAAAGTGGAAGAAATACAACCCATGACATGAATCTAGGGTCTGCCAAGCAACAAGTTATATTGAAATTCCCCCTCCAAGATGTAAAATATCTCTGGGACAGTACGGGGGCCCATGTGAACATGGAGGATGATGGTGCCTAATGTAGAAGTGATAACATCATTGAATGAATGCAACATGACAGGATGTTTATGCATGCAATTTTCGGGTATGCACATTTGAGTGAATGCATGGGATGAAATGATGTTAATGCTAGGACCCCCATCAATCATTACACATCGTACATGTATATCATTGATGTGGAAAAAGATGAAGAGAGCTGGATCTGGGTCATCGGTTTGGTGCAGTATGATCTCTTCATTTGAGAAGCTAAGGGAGTCTACTTGGTGAGTAGGAAGGTGTAGATGAAGGTGGTAATTTGGTGAGTGAGGCTACATGATGGGCTGTAATAATGGAGGCTACGGGTGTAGGGTCATTGGGTAAAACCTCAATAGATTGAAGAACCTCCATGAGAGCTTGACGATGGGAGTCTAAGGTTTGGATGAGGTCATATAGGAACATTTTGAGGGGAGATTGGTGTAGTTGTTTGAACATTATGTGATTTGTAACCCCATTGGAAGTAGGATATGTGGGGCCATCGGTTAGTGATTTTTGGCATGGGTGCAGATGGTATGTTGGGTATGGGATTATTTGGTGGGTTGGTTACCTTTTCCTTGCCTTTTTCCTTCTGAGCACGGGTAGTAACCTGGATCATGTTGATCTAAGGTGGGGAAGTAGGTGAGGTAGGTGAGCCATGGAAGGTATAGCGGCATGAAGGGAAAAATCCAAGTGGCGGGAAGGAACCTTGTGAGATTATTTGAGCACACTGACATTTGGGTGGAGGTTTGGTGAGTTCTCTAATGCGCATCATGTTAATTTCAAATCTTGGAGGTGGATCGAGGAGCTGTGGGGGTGGAGGTCATGGTTTTTGAGTGGGCAGTGAGGGAAGGACTATGGGAATGGGTGTTGGTGAAGCAGTGTCCTCATCAAGAAGGTCGTCATCGTCAAAGTTGGCTTCCAGAGGACATAACTAGATAAGGATGATTTTCAAAGCCTTGCATTTTTCCACATCGTGCCCTGGCATACGATGGTAGGTAGAAATTTTGGTGTCATCAAACCCCTTTAGTTTGGGTTTGAGAGGGTCATAAGGTCGGAGCGGTGGCAGTGTGATGACAGAAGTCTCAAGGAGGTTGGTTAATATTTTGGCATAGGATCCCGCTAGTGGATCGCAATGGGAGGTGAACGTGGGTTTGGGTGCAGGTGCGGATGATTGTGTAGGAAGGGTCTTTGCATGAGGGGGAGTGGGTCAAGCTATGGTTTTGGGTGCTGGCGTGGTCTTGGGTGTTGGTCGTGTTTGCTTGGGTAGGGGTATGGTAGATGAACTGGCAAGAGGGTGTGTGGTTGTTTTGACTAGCTTATTGGGGGGTAGCAGATTTTTGTCTTTAGGTTTCACCTTCTTGGGTAAAGGTGATACAGGCCCATAAGACTTAGAGGGAAAGGTGGATGGTTGAAGGGGGCACGTTACCCATGGGGATAACGAAGGTGCTGTGAAGGTAGATGGTGTAGGTCGTACCGGAGGTGTGAGGGAAAGAGACTGAAGTGTCATGGGTAGTGAAGAAGTGGATGGTATTGGAGGTATGGTTGGTAAAGATGTTGCAGGTGTAGGTGGAAGTCGTGTCAAGTTCCTAGGTAAGTGGGAGGTTTGTGAGGAAGGGATGGGTTGTTGTGTTTTTGGTTTATTGATGGGTGGAGTTTTCTTAACCATGCTGGGAAGCTGAGGTCTTAAGACAGATGGGGCTGGTGGAGGTGTGATTGGCATAGCCGGAGTGTGAGTTCTATGGATTTGGTTCTTCTGTTTGGATTCTAGAGTAGGTGTGGTGTGGACTTTGGAGGATGTAGCTAAATCCAGTTTGATCGGTGGATGAGTAAGGCTGGTGGTTGGGGTGACCCCTAAGGTAGTGATAGGTTTAGTCAAGGAAGATGATGTATGTGTGGGTTTGGATTTAGATGTAGGTTGGGTTATGGGTAAGGGTGTATGTTGAGCTATGATGGGTGTTGTGGAAGAAGTTGTGATAGAGGTGGTTGTGTTCGGTTGGATTGGTCGAAATATTTTTAGGTAGATAGTGGAAGTATCAGTAAGTGACATCTGCATTTGTGTTGAAACAAGAAGTAGAAGACGCCCCCACAATAAGGATCTATCCACATAATCTAGGTGATTGGCCAAATGTGAGAATGACATGTCTATAAGTGATGTTGATGAGGACCCAATGGCTATTCTCGTAAAATGTGTCTTAGAGATGGGAAATTCATTAGCTTCAGCTTCCATGGGTAAGAGAGCCAAAAGTAAGTCTGCAGGATCTTGGGTAGCTGAAGGAGAATGCTCACCTAGAGGCAAAGGTATCTCTATTGGGTCTATGATAGGGGGAGGAGATGATGGGTGCTCCTCTGTGGGTGGAGGAGGTAAACAAGTATCCTCCATGGAGTGAATAATTACTGTGGGTGACGGTTCCCTAGGTGGAGAAGCTAGAGGTGAAATGGTCTCGATATTAGTGAAGGGCTCCTCCACGGGTGAGGAAGGAGGTGAAAGGTGTTCCTCTATGGGTGGAGGAATAGGTGAGGCAGGTTCCAATGCAGAAGGAGGGTTTCAAGCTAGAATCTCCTCTATGGAAGGAATATGGGGTAATTGGGAAGCAACAGGTGCGTCACTAAAGATAGCGTGGACCTCGCGGGTATGGGTATCATGAGTTGAGGCCTCATCGGTTTGATCAGATAAATGGGTATGATTAGGAAATGGTTTTTTAAAGATGTGTAGGTTTTGGTTGGAAGGTGCGTTAGGATTATCCATGGTTAACTCACATTTCTCGAGCATTTCTTGGACAATATTTTTGAAAGTGATGCAATTTCCGTCACTATGACCTTTTACTTGATGATAATTACAGAAGTCGTGTTCTTTATACCATGTGGGCATGGGATGAGAAGGGTAAAAAATAGTGTCTGGTTTTATAGGCAGAAGGGTGATGGCCCCAGCTTTGATAAGCTTTTCTAAGACAGAAGAACAAGGCTCCCTGATTGGGGTGTATTTCTGTTGTTCTCGTCTGAATTGAAAAGTCTGGACGGGTGAGAGATTAGATGAGGGGGTAGCCTGATTTGATGGATGAGCCAGACTGGATTTGAGTACCACTGCGTTAGCGGTGCCCTTGGCCTTTGAATAATTGTTCTGTGGTTTGGAAGAAGACAAAGTATTATTCGACTTGAATGCCAAATTTTTACTACGTAATTGGATTTTCTTCTCTTCGATGGCCCAAATCTCTAACTTTCATGCCATGGTGAATGCTTCATCAAATGTTTGGAAAGTATGAACCTACAGGGTTGGTTAGATATGCCTAGCACAAGCCCGTGTGAAGAGCTCAATGAGTTCTGTTTGTGGTAGTTGGAAGGTGAGTTGATTGATCAGGCTATGCCAATGAGTGACAAAATCTGCGATAGATTTGTCCTCATACTGACGCGTGGAGTATAGGTCAGTCATGGTAACCTTCTTAACGATATTGATGGAGAAGTGATCCAAGAAGGCTTGGGCTACCTGATTAAATGAAAATATAGAATGTCTAGGTAACCCACTATACCAATCTAATGCATGTCTAGTCAGAGACATGGGAAAGGTCCTCAAGAGCAAAGCATCATCATGGGCGATTAGATAGCACCCATATTTGAAAGATCACAAATGCTATTATGGGTCTTCATTGCTATTGAAACGGTTGAATTTAGGCATCTCCCAATGCATGGGATATGGATGGATAGGAATGGATGGGTGGATAGGCTCATTACAAATCTCATCGTAGGTGAGAGTGTTGCGGGAGCCGAAAACCAATGCCTCCAATGTCTGCATCTTATCCATCATCAATTTGATTAGGTCGTTGGTAGGTTGCGATGATTGGGTGCCTCCTGTAGCATGAGAAGGTTGGTTTTGGGCATATAACGGGGGTGGCATTCCAGTATATGGTGTTGTCATGTAGGTTGATTGAGAAGAAGTCAGTGAGATAGGGGGTACGTACCTAGAATGAATGATAGATGAAACAGGAGGCTACTGATAGTACATATATGGAGGTGGAAGGGTCATGGTAATCCTAGTGGTAATGGGGGCTAATGATTGTGAAATGGAAAGGACCATGTTCTGAAAAGGAGTAGGGGTCATCGACACCGGAGGTGGTAATGTAGCTATAGGTATATGCGGGACATTAGACGTGGATGAGGTTGTGTTCTGGGTGGTTGGCGAAGGTATAGTGGATGTGGTGGGTGCAATGGATGTAGTAGATGTAGCAGTCATAGCGGGTATAGGGCCTAGCTGTGAAATGATTGGGGGTAAGGTAGATGCAGGCAACGCGGAGCCAGATGGGGCTGACGCGGAAGTGGAAATGAGAGTTGGGGGAATAGATACAGGCATGCTGTATATCAACTGACCTGAGGCATCTCTAGTGGATGAGTGGGAAAGATAAAACTGTAAGGTGGCAGGGTTTTGGTCAAGGAGTCATGTGAACTCCTCATCTCTGGTAGCGATAGAGATAGGTTGGATAGGATCCATGGCTGGTGACAAAATGGAAGGTGGGGAAGGACTAGGTGGGAGTGGTTGATGACTGACATGGAATATAAGAGCACTTGCTTATCTTCAGGTCATCACCATGTGAACCAACACTGATTAGGTTGGGTCGGTTCTGTGTAAATGACGAAGAAAAATAGCAAGGACATGTGAAACAGGTGGAAAAAAGTGGATTAGGTACTAAATGTCAGTTGGTAAATTACACAAGCTAACTGATGTTGGTTAGGGTAAACCAACGCCAGTTATAGGATAACTGCACGACCGGTCACTATGGGAAATGGACAGTGAGTGAAAAACAAGGGTATACGGTCAAATCTGGCAGGTATGCCAAATCTGATGAGTTTTACAAGGCCAATGGGAATGATAGCAGTAACAGGGACTCTGAAAAGCTGAAGAAGATGAATAAAATGTCCTTTTTGGGTAGGTTAACAAAAAGACCTGGAACCGACGCCAGTTTGGTATAACCAACGATGGTGAGAGGGTAACCGACGACGGTCACTGGACCGACACTGGTCACTATGAAATTGAAACATAGTGATGAAGAAAATGTGGTTGTGAGTTAAAATTTGATGTGGAATCAGACCCATAATTCTGAGAATGATGAGAATATGGTCCAGGCACACTCAGATGAAGCCGAAATACACCAACTATGATGAGGATCATGCGAGGAAAAACAAAAATAAATGAAGAGCGTGACCTCTCACCTTAAAACGCAAGCCAAGCAAAAACACTAAAAAACTGCAACCCTAAAAGTGCTTTTTCTATTATGTTTGTTTAGCTTAAGCTATTTAAGGACTGACACATGAACTGTAGAATAGAATTTTTTTGGTGAGGATGGCTTCCTAAGAAAAAAGAGATCTACAAGGTGAGGTTTCAGGTATGTTATGGTGGGGGTGGGCTTTGCTCTGAAGTATGACTCGACAGAGTAACGAGTTGGGGAGTACCTTCTAATCCTCATATCAGTACGATCGTTGATAGGCGTTCCTAGGAAAGATGTTGTTTAAGAATATGTATTTGTTTTGAATTTGTGTGATGTGGCAAGACTAAGAGAGAGAGAGAGATGTGCTTTCTATGATTCGTTTATCAACCATCAGCTGGGAATGACTTCCAACATATAGGTTGCCCTCAATTAATGTGAACTAATGCGATAAATCAGAATGCAATGCACTTATTTTAAGCCCAAATTGAAATGTGAAGTTGGATGACACAAATAGATGAAGAGGAAGAGGGATGCTCTTTCACTAAAATGCAGAAAAAACATGAAGAAATGGTTCTTTTTAAGTACACCAAAAGAAAGATTTCTTTTAGAGCAAATAGAAAGAAAAGGTAGGTTACTAAGGAAGAAAATTAATGTGTATGCTTTTCAGAAGTGAAACAACCACACAAGTTTTCCTAGGAATGAATGAAATGCAAGGAACCCCTAATGGGTCCCACCGGGAGTGTAAAAATGTTTCACCTAACTCTTAGACGTTTATTTGAAAGTGACGAAATAGATAGGGTAATGGGCATAGGAGGAATACCTGTTTAAATGCTGGTTGGTTGGTTGTTGCGCGCGTATAACTTCTAAATCCACAGCTGATCATGAGAGCTTCCTTTTGGCTAGGAGGAACTACCTATAATAGAAAGAAAGACCACCAGAAAGAGTTAAACAATATGTGTAGTGAACTGCCTAACGTGTGCTAGATCCAAGAAGTGTGATACTTCCTAGATGACTATCAGTCCAATGTTTAAAACAATTTAATGCGGGTAATAAAGTAAATCCTATCATAATTGAAATGATTTGGGTATCTCATCCAAAATATAATAAGAAAGATCTAATTTAACAGGCTAAGTTAAAATAAGATCTGAAGGTCAAACAACTGGTTTTGGGTCTCTGCAGGTCTGACAGAGGTCTCAGGTAGGTCACAGGTGAATAAGGGTGATGTGGCAATAGGTGGGTAGGTCATTATTCTGGGCTCTATTGGTAAATCTAGAGACCGATTCTAATCGACGTGGCTAAGGGTGACCGACGACGGTTAATGGTGACTGGGAAAAATTGGTGCCGGTTACTTTGGAATACTGGGAATGCCACAGAATGAGCTCTTGGTCTCCCTTTTGATTGCACAAAGAACTTTGGTTGATCGAAATGAGGTATTAGGTGGTTTGGGTGGGATTTGGCTAAGTTTTAATGGGGATATGGAGGGGTGAGTGTTAATGGGGGTCATTGAATGGCTAAGGAAACAAAGGATGATAATATAATGATGAAACCAATGAAATGAAGGAGTACAATGTTCTACTTACTTGGAACCTGGTTTTGGATGCCTGTGAGTGAGGAATGAAGGTGCTGGTAAGAGGTTGAAGGCTGCAGATGATCACCAAATGTAGGAAGTCTTCTACATGTGCTGCATGGGCATTCCTTTTTACTTGGTTGGATTGAATCCTTGCTAGAGTGATTGCTGGATGGCCGTGCAGGAAAAAATTCTTGATCTCCTTCTGTGCATGTGTGTTCTCGCTAAAATTCATTCTCAGAAGATGTGATATCTCTTAGGAATCTCCCAATGTTTTCCAACCTCCAAAATAAGGTTTTTTTGGGGATTAAAAGGTGACCGATGACAGTTTCATCTAAACTGACGACGGTTACGGGTAACCGGCGTCGGTCAAGGTGGGATTTCCTAGGTTTACTAAACTAGGGAGATCTTCTTGATTTTCTGATCTCATTTCATTAACCCGCGGATTAAACTGAAGCTTCTTGTAAGCATACATGAATGTGGTTAGAGGAAACGTAGGCATTGATTTTTAGGGTTTGGGTAAGTCTTAGTTAGTTATGGTAACTTAGTAAGAATAGGTCTTAGGGTGAGTTGGCCTGATGAGGTGTCTAGGTGAGATGTATGTGGATATTATCCCTAATTAAAATATTTAAATAATAAATATGGTGAGGATAATGAATTAATTTATTTAAATTAATTAAATTAATATTAGTGGAGTGAAAGGGGCCATGGCTAGGTTAATGTGATGAAGGGTACTTATTTCTCGAGGGACCAAAGGGGAGTGTGACCTAATTTTAGTGTCTACAGAGCCACCATGGGATGGCATAAGTATGATTGATATGAGTGGGGTAACAGTGGGCCAAAAAATTCCTTTTGAAAATTAGCAAAACACTTTGCCAAAATTTTAACCTT